>JBANDB010000005.1:0-2400000 GCA_037576215.1 Armillaria gallica | reverse complement strand
CATGAGACACCTCTTAGATTCTCCCATCTTAATGACATTCATTAATCTTGATGGTACGAAATGACTTCAAGAGGTACACATTAAATGTGCAGTAGATTGATTATACAAGATCATTTACAGTTTAAGAACGATTAGCTCTTTTTGGCTTAAGGAGATTCATCTGCATGTGGAAGTGTTTATCAACAAGGACAAATTCAACGTGTTATCCTCTTTTGACATGGATGTTTACCAAGGATGCTTTTCAACTCTGCTCATCTTCAGTGTGCACATTGATTGGTGGTCTTCTGAAGACAACCATGTTTTCCATCACACTCATATTTTTTGAAAAAATGTGATGATATTCGAGGCATACCTGCAGGAAGTGAAGAAGCTCAAGTACTTTTGGGGACCAGATGAAATTCAAGATTTGAGTGACATTTTCCTATTGGAAACAGGTGAGTCAACATCAAATGTTTATGACCACAGTTGTTCTTAGCTGTTTTAGAATACGAATGCAGAGAAGGCAAAATGGCTGACGATAGACAGCTAGGAAGAGAAAAAGGCACCTTAGAACCAGCCACCAGACATCTACTTGATTATGGAACTTGTAAATAGCTTCATATAGCATGTGAAACCATCGTCTGCCTCCTTAAAATTTTAATTAAGCAGCTTCGATCAGCTTCTGTGAGACTCTCCCAGTCCAACTACTGCTTAAACCAGGTGCACCAATGTTCCAAAGAATGCAATGTCCTGACTCCTGTTTAGAATGATTATTACACAACATGCAATGCCATCTCCAGCACCACACAATTTCATAAGTAAATTACATATGAGTACTAACAAGTAACGGTCTCAAACCCAACAATCATAAAGTATACAAAACAAAAACCGAGGAAAAACTGCTTACCACAGCAACAATCTATTCTACAGCTATGGGTAAGTACTTCTGAACAGGCAAAGTTTCACATACACACCATAGATACTTTTGATCAGAACTTATGGCCAGTGAATCCAAGCTCACAGTTCCAAGGAAAGTTTGATACTTGCTAGAGACCAAGTTAGTGTCACAGTAGTGACAGGCTATATTACAACTACAGCTTACATGGCCTATAAGGAACACATCTTCTTTGTATCTTCTCTCACTATAAGATCAAATTGTGCTAACAATTATTGCAGCAGTATTAGGGAGGTGTCATGTTACTGCATAAAGGAAGGAGAAGAAAAGGAAAAGAAAAACAAGCACAAAATTCCCAGTCTATAAAGACATATTATTGCAAATGGGCGACACTGCTGTGACACAGTCTCAAGGAAATATGGAGAGAGGCATGTTTAGACCAGAAGCACAAGTACGTGAATTCTAACAGGTACAAATAGCCCCTGCCCATGGTCTATGGTGGGCAAATGGTTGCAGAAGGCATGACAATTCTCTCTCTTCTCCTCATTATGTTCGGAAAGAATTGAGGATTTTTTCGATGCTTATTGCTTTTTTAGAGACTTTTCACACATCTGGCGGCCCCAAAAGCCTCAAATAGTGGCTATTCTACCCTTCCCACTGTTGTGTGCAAGCCCTCCAATAAGGCCTCACTGTACATGACCATCCAAAATGGACGATGGCACCATGACCATTTGAAAGGACAATGATGCCCACCAATGTTCACCACAGCACAAAATGCAATTTCCAAGCCCATCCGAACCTCCCACCACTCCCCCCAGCATCAATAAACAGGGTCAATCACTGTCATACTTGAGATTCTATGATGAAAATGGCCATAAGTCAGTGGAGGAATATCATATCACCTACTATCTGCAGCCACAAGGTTGTATCGAAGCAAACCCAGCCACAATGGCAAATTGGATGGTGACAATGACAACAGGAGCAATGGATGGGTCTCTCAATGATTCATGGCCATGTCAGAAAGTAGGCCTGGGGCTCGAGGGATGGTTAAGGGTGCAAGGGAGCATGGAAGTGCTGGAAACATCGACCAGGATGGCAGAAGAATGGTAACCCTGACAGCTGAACAAGGAAGAGGACAGACAAGCCAGCAGAGGCATCGAAGAACAATTAGAGGATGCATTGAATGTGCCTATAACTAGAACTATGTGACCTGCACAATCCCCACTGCTGCCCACCCTATCCCTGTCCAACATTGGGCTCTCCCATGCCACCCAGGCTTCCTACACCGCACAATCGAGTTCAGGTGAAATAGAGATCGATTGTGAGTGGATTTCTAGCCATGCCACCAATCTCGATCCGACAACAATCTGATGTGAAATAGACCTGAGGACGCAAATCAAGTTCAGGACAATTTCAGATCTTCAGGTCGATTCCGCCTGAACGCACATTGGTGCCGGTGAGGTCTTATCACGGAGCTCCTACCGGATATCACATCTGGGCTCGAATTGATCTCCATTTGTCCCTTAATCCTCATCTATTTGAGTATAGCTTGGGCCCTCTTGGCTGCCAAAACAAACTCGATTTCGGTTTCCATTCAGGTATGATTGCAGTAGAAAACGGCTTTATTGTCTACAAATACAACATGCAATATGGAATAAAAAATGTATCAATCAGTCGTCCTCGCCACTGGTGTCATCTCTGCCCCTGATATCATCCTCAGCTCGCTTCCGCTTTCCCCCTCCTTGTCCATTTTGAAAAGTTGGTGCCATTAGCTCTTCGTCTGTGAGTTTCTGGGGACGAATCTTGTCGAAATGGATATTTGCGGTTGCAGTCCATTCATCGACACGGTCGTTATCTTTTAACAGATCAAGTACCGGGAACTTGACAATATCGTGAGTGCCGTATTCAGCGACGTCAAGCTGGTACATTTTATTGAGCACCCTGGATGTGAACATGTTAGTCTAGTATAAACTGATCGGAGGAGACGCACGTTGTATAGTTTTCGTGTCCTTTTTCGAGTGCCCGCGCAAGGAAGTCATCAACATGAGGCCAAAACTTTTTCGGCAGCAGTGATGGAAAGTGTACCAAGTGCCAACGCTGGATAAGTATACTATCAGATTGACGAAAAGGCTAACACATGAAAAGACTTACAACGACGGTGATTCGCATATGAAGCTGTAAGGTTGCTGGGATGCCTGAACCACCCAAGATCCTGCTGGTGACAGCACCGATGTTACCGGTTGCTGGATCGGGTTTGTTGAGAGTATTGGAGAGCTGAAAGGGTGTCAGATCAGTCAGTTCTGTGACATTCAGGAACACATACTCGGGCTTTCATCCAGTGGCGTGCATCGGAGAGTGCTGAATTGATTTCCTTGATGACTTTCTCCTTGCCAATGATGTCTTGCTTTGACGGGAGGTCAGAAGTTTTGTTTGCACGCATGGCGAGCTTAGAATGCAAGCGATGAGAGGGATATTAGACCAGTGAGAGAGAGTACTCACTAAAATTTTATCTGGAATATCCGGACCAACATATGACATCGCCGTTGAAGAGAATACAAAGGCTTTGGCATGAAGGGTGATGATTTTCTTTGAAACAGCGCAGACAAGAGTGAGTGCATGACTGAAATGAAAAACTTTATAGCGCACCTTCACAGAGTCCTTGATCTCGTAGCCCTCTGTGGCCTTGTTCTTAACCAGCTCCCTTAACAAATCTCGAGTCTCCAAAGTTGCTGCAAACATGAAGGTATAGCATTCTTCGAGTGTTGGCGCCTGTCAGTGATTCAGCCGCATTGATCAACAAAACACATATGAGAATGTAATCACTCACCACTGCAAAATTATCCAGGTCCAATGCTGACTCTTGAGAAAATGACTTCACAAGCTTGAGCTGTTTAATGAGATTGCCATGCGTGGCTAGTGAAAGATCCAATGTCATAGCAGATGGAGCGGTTACATGGAAAGGAGGTGGTCGAAATTGTGGTTCGATGGCTACATGTGCATCATTTTCCTCAACGTCATCATCTGCGAAATGCGGGGGGGTCGTGGAGGTCATGCCTGGCAAGTCGTTCGGTGATCCATCGAGTAAACCATTGAGGAATCTATCAATAGAGACTGAAGGGTCTGGGACAAGGGCAGGGTCAATCGGGACTTGACTCTGGAAGGAAGACATGATGTTTGTATGAGGGAGTCAAACATCACGTCGAGTGGCTTTTCAAGAGATGGTTAAGTGCCACCTTGTCTTGACTTTGTCGATCTGTTTTGGTATGAGTGGCTGTGCACAGACCCAGTGACTTCGCATTCATCGCTAGCGTTGCTATTGTTTATTGAATCCCCTTGACCCGTTGACCTTGAATAAAATGAAGCCAGATTTGATTTTGACCTTGATTTATATCCCCTCCAAGACTTCAGCACTCAGTGACATTAGGCTCATGGCCCCTGCTCGCAGTGATCTCCCTCGAGGTACGAAATTCCCATCTTTGCTCAGGACTTACAGAATATATTATGATACACAGAATTCAAGCCACATCCACAGGATAACAAGCAAATTAGATGTACCATCTGCTCTCCAGAAGGCTCTGAAGCCAAGTATATACAGCGGAGTTCAGGTGCCAAACATCTGAAATCTTCAGGTCATCAAATCCAACTTCAAGCACGCGCTCAACAAGCCCAGGATCGTATTGATGCAGAACGAAGATATCAGCAAACCTATCACAGCTTAACTATTCCAGCAAACCAGGAATTTGCCAGCCATTCTCATGCCCCGAGGCCAAGCTTGTTTCATGATCTGCCCAATCTTCCAAGTAATCCGGAGCTACCAGAGCCTGAGGCAGAACTATACTCCTGGCATAAACCGATTCATACACTTCATGACCATCCTGTTGATCTTAGCAATATGGAGCAACAGGACTTTTTAGAACGGCAGTTTCAGGCTATCCTTGCTCATGCTCAACATCTCGACGAGTTTGGCCATGACGACGATGAAGAGTATATTGCTGATGAGCTGCGTGCATTGGGTCTGTGTTTATTTTTCTTGTGATCCATCCTGTACGTCGCTTACTGTATATCACTTCAGATCTTAATGAAGGGGAGGATGAAGACTTGGAGACATATTTAAACGTCTCCGCTCAAGATACAACATATAAACCGTATCCTAATAAAACGGTTAGTTCCAAGAGTTCCATGTTGTTCAGTCTGGCTCACCGGTGTTATAGGTTATGCTTCTCGATATCATGGACAATCTTCCCAGGCTCTGGCTCTCAACTAGCCAGATGCGTATTTTTCTATGGCTTCTGCGTGAGCTGGGACTATGCAATGTTCCTTCATATGACACCTTTCGCGGAATCCAAAAGAATCTGCGCAATACATGTGGAAGCGAGCCTGTCATGTACAAATCAACTCCTGGGAATATTTTCTACGTTAACGATATACATAAATCAATTGCTCAGGTAAGAATTCTTGGAGCAGCATTTATAAACATTTATGGATCTCGGGCAGGATTTTTCAAACCCAGAGGTAGCCAAGCATCTTCAGTTTTACCCTGAAGACACCGGTGGTGGCCCAATTTCTGAGGTCTGGCAAGCAAACCGATGGAAAGAATTTGATCCATCAGAGCTGACGCCCATGTTTTCGCGTGGACATTGTCAATTCTATATTAATGAAGTTACTCAGCTTCGCGATGGGAGAATGGTCCTTCCTCGTAATTTGATCAAGTTCCAAAATGAGCTCTGCTCTGATTGTTCACTTGTTTCGATAACCCTGGTATGTGATTTCAATCTACTCATCTAATCTCACCTTTGATATTCACGATCATATGATAGAATGGATGGACAATACTTTCTGGACCCTTGGAACGTGTCGCTACAAGTTTATTCAAGTACAACTATGAGGATATCATCGCTCAAGTCAGAAATGATATTAGTTGGATAGGTACATCGGTTAATGCTGCCTAAAATTGGACTCAGGATACTCAAAATTATATATAGACTGCAACGCTCCCCCAATGCCAAATCCGCTTCGAAGTCTGGCACAAGGTGACGATCTTTTCATTGTCATGGTTCCACTTTGGGGCGACGATGTGTCGGGGAATAAGTCCAAACAATACAACAAGCATATCAACATCTATATGGCAAACTCATGTCTTCCTGGCCAGCTGCTTCAGCAGGAGTATTTTGTCCGGTTTGTAGCAACATCACCTAATGCGACATCTCCAGAGCAATTTGCCGCTCTTCGTGATCAAATCAAGTATGTTCCAGTTGCTTTCTACTCTTATATTGCTCTCATTTGCTCGCAGTTCTACCCATGAAGAGCCTATTAAATGCTATTATGCGAAGGATGGTGGATGTAACTGCCATGTAATTTTACGGGCACCTTGCCTGCTAGCTGATAATCCTCAACAGTCGGAAGAAGCCTGTCATATAGGCGGTAATGGGAACCACCCGTGCCGTAAATGTAAGATTGGTGGAACAGGAAAAGAAAAAGAAACAGATGAAATGTATGATTATTTTTATTCAGTAAATCTCTGTTGCTTAATTATTGAGAGACTGTCGCTAACTGGTATCTAGCCTGGAGAGCCTTGGAGTGCCAAGGAAATACGACAGAGCCTGGAAGACCAGATTCTTCAGGCAATGTACAGTGTGGATAAGGACATTTCAACAATGCAGACAGAGAGTGGGACAAAAGATAAAGTGGCTCAGTATTGGATTGATATCCTTCTTGAAAAAGCCAAGAGTCTTCGACAGGAGGTCCCCAAACGATCAGTTGATTCTGTTGTTGAAGAACTCAGCGCATGGCTCAAGGAACAGCCAGGAGATAAGATAAATCTGCTTCTTGATATTCCAGGTGTGTTCTATGCATCGCAACATCGGTAAAATTTCTGCTAAGACTTTACCACAGGTTTAGATCCATTGCAAGATACTCCTGTTGAACTTCTGCATACTGTTCTGCTAGGCATTATCAAATATGTTTGGCATATGCTTAATAGTTCCTGGAGTGATGCACAGTGGAATCTCATCGCTATCCGACTTCAGTCTACAAATATTGATGGTCTCACAATACCACTGCTTCGAGCAGGGTACATGATTCAATACCGGAATAATCTTATTGGAAAGCATTTCAAGACGCTCATGCAAACACTGCTATTCCATGTGCATGGACTCGTTACACCAGATCAGTTCACTCTCGTTAAAGCTGTATCAGCTTTGTCTCCTCTTCTTTGGGTGCATGAAATACCCAGCATGGAGGAATATCTGGTACGTCTTACTATTGAACTTTCTGCTCCATGGAAGATAAATATTAATTATGGCAGCGTGATGTTGAAACTCTTGTCGGGAATGTTCTGGATGCTTTTGGTGACAGCGATCCTGCCAAAATTATCATCAAGATTAAGCTTCATCTGCTCGCTCACATCTGCGAAGATATCCCAAGATTTGGTCCACCAATTCGAAACTCCACCGAAGTTTTTGAAGGCTTTAATGCAATCTTTCGACTGTGTTCTGTCTTGAGCAACCATCAGGCACCAAGCTGGGATATTGCATTGAAATTTGCTTCAATGGATCGACTGAAGCACATGCTGAGTGGCGGATATTGGTGGGATCCCGATAAAGGACAGTGGGTTCAAGCGGGACCATCTGTTCTGAAAGTACTTTGGCAGAATCCCATTTTGCAGCGTCATCTCGGATGGGTTCCAGCGAGCACCATTGAACCTGGTACGTGTATGAAAGGTTATCTTGGAAATAGATATGCTTATAACGATACGTAACAGGGCGAATATGATTGCAGTCTCAAAAGGTACTCAAAAAGACCTCACCAATATGTTGGAAGGATACAAAAGCATATGGTTATCTTCACTCTCAGAGACAATCCCCGCATCGAGAAAGCCAGTGGCGTTCAGCCATCTCTGTTACAGTGCAAAATGGAGATCGTTGTGTCCCTGGATCTTGGGTCTTTGGTCGTTCTCTCAAGGTTGGTCCACCTGTCCTATCCAAAGGCTTCAACATCATAATATCTGTTACAGACTCGTGAGATTGTCTGTGGCCGTGTTATTGATATTTTATATTGCATAAACGATGAAGCATCGTCATCAGGTGCCCTCGATTCAGTAGTCACAATTGATTTATTCATACTTGGAGAGAACCTTCATCCTGACTTGGAGTGCCCAGTGCTTTGCCATCCCATTACAAGCTCACAGGTCGAAGTTTTGGGAGTATCGGTATGTCCAATTTTGGTGCTCGGTCATTTGCTTATCTTCTCTCAGGACATTCTCTTTCATTTCAATGCTCAGCATGACTGCCGTATGGCTGGATGTGAAGCAACAGTCCTGCAAGCTTGTGTCCAGGAGCGACAAGTCACTGACCAGATGCAGAGACTGGTCACTCATAACGATGAAGATCACTTCGTCATTAATATGTTTGGATTGCACAACGCCATGTTGCTGCGCAGTGCACTTCCATGCTCTTTGGTTTCCCCGATCCCACTCTATTCAGACCACAAGACGCACCACCAGATGCTTGCAAAAAAGCTTCGAGAGACTCAAACCATCAAGCGTGCAAAGACTCAAGCAAAGCGAAAGGCTACAGCAGCAACTAACAAGGCAAAAAAGCAAGCACGACAGGCCGAAATGGATGCAGCAGAACAGCTTCAGCTAGCGCAGGATGAACGTTTTGAAGAGCTAGAAGAGCTGGACTCAGACAATGAGGATGGTCGGGACGAGATTCCAATAAGGCCACGGAAACGAGCTCATATAGACATTGTATAGATAGCACAAAATCTATGCTACAATTTGCCTCGCTTCAAATTGCATCTCATTGAATCATCGATAGTCTCAGCCTCGTCCCTCTCTCGCACCTTACGCTTGCCTAACAGCAGAGAAGGCTCATCTCGAAATCGCTAACATGACTCTGTTAGAACAACCGACAGAGGAGAGAAATAGACTCACCAAGTCCTTTCCATATTGCTCCAGGCTCTCTCCCTGAGAATCGGGCACGATCTCGCCCAGTACAACGTCTATATTGAAGAGCTTTTCCTCTGTCGTAAGTTCCCGAATTGTCGTGAACTTGCACCCAGGTCTCTTGGGTGTAATGAATTCTGGTGACAAGAAGATAGATAAAAACCCTGCAACAGGGTGTTCTGGGTCATCAGCAAAGGCGGAAATGAGATTGCCATCATCCGATGACTGCTTCTCAAAGTGAGATTGGTCCTTCTCCTCTTGATCCCTGACTTTGTTCTCCCGTGCCAGCCTACATTTGAATGCCTCTTCCGCAACCCAGTGCTCATACTCTGTTGGAGAGTCATACTGAGTCTGGGATTCCATCACACCGGCTGGACCAGGATCGTCGTCTTGATCTGCAGAGGTCGGTTTGATGCCAATGGAGACAAGTCCTCCAAGCCGGTCCTCATCCTCTTGCTCTCTGGCTTCATTCCCTTGTCCAAGTCTGCGTTTGAACGCTTCTTCAGCGACCCAGCGTTCATATTCAGTGGGAGAGTCGTATTGGGTCTGGGATTCTATCACTGGCTGATCCTCCGAGTCAGCAATATCATCCTCGGCCATTTTGAAGTGAATATTATAGCTCTGCCACCATGTTAGTATATCAACAACGAAATGAGAAGGGTGATAATAAAGTACACACATAAATTCCAGGAGCCTTTGCTTTGAAGTTGATTGTTAAAGGGAAACCATTGCGAAGCTGGAAGGAAGTCACTGTTACGGTGAGTGGCATCGCCATAGTTTAAAGTGAGTTTTTGAGAGCATGGCCAAAGAGTCAAGACTGGTGTAGATTGGCAGTCGTGGTGAATTTGAGATCAAGGGAGTGGACGTTGGTGTGAAGCAGATTTGGCGCCAAATCGGGCTCCGCTAAGATGCCAATGCCATGTGAGAAATTAGAGCTCTATTGGACGTCAAATCTATGCTAATTACACGCCCACACCACAAGCCATTTCCACAACAAATCTCCATATCTTGAAGATCTCAAGTGACTTTGGTGGTGTAGCCACCCCAAAGTCATGCATATCCATTGCTTTGACTTGGGGACCATAATTATGGGGTTTATTTTGTCCTCTGGTGCCACCAACATTGTGCACCTGCTCACCATCCTGACACCTACCATTTTTGTGCCATACCATCTTCAACAGTGCCATTGTCTTTACAGCAATCCCCTCACCCTGTTCTTGACCTCGGGGAATCCAATAGTGCATACTATTTCCCTCTTCGATCCTACAATCACTGTCAAACCTTCATCGACCTGACCTGCTACTTTTTTGCATCTCACTAGCCCAATCCATCTGCCTACCACTCTGCAACCTCACATTTGGACAAATACAGTACCTGTGTCGCCAATGATATTATTCCCATCACTGCCCACAACAACGACACCCTGCCGCATCCCATATAATGGTGAGCTTTTCTTTTCTGATATTATTTATATCCCTAGGGAACTATATAACACTCGATTTCTTAGTATTATAGTATAGTGTCGCTGTTATATCATGACATTGTTATAACTGATCTTGTTGTGTTCGACTCTTGGTTCTTAAGTTTTCAGTTTTGGCTTAAAACTGCATGCTCATCCCAAGCTGATGATGGATGTGTTATGTCCATCTAACATGTTGTAGGCACTTAGTCGGAACCTGTTAATAGGTGATGGATCCTAAGGTAGATTTGCGTATAATAATATAAGTTGTCCATTTAGGATACATCCCTTTTAGATTTCTGTTTCTGCCGCTGAGCATAGATACACATATTATGTGCTTACACTGAGTTTAGCAGACCATGCCACTGGCCAACCTGACTGAGTTATCATTTTGTAGCTGCATTGTGATCAAGTATGTTGAAAGCTGCTGAATGACCTTCGGACTCGTCCCTGCCGTGCTCACAGTGGCCCACTTTGGCTAAGTCGAAATGTTGCACATAAGAACGAATCCTCGTTTTACTCGGACTTGTAACAAAATGGGACTGAGTGCTCCGACAACATGGTTGACAAACATGCTCTCCTTGAAGTTGTTCATCGCCCTCTCCATGTTCACTGAAAATGACAATCGCATCAATATGGGTTCGGCATTCGAGATGATGAAGGCAGACATACCCTGAAGCTGTTCGTAACATGCTAGATGATGGTATCGCGCCCTGCCTGTGACCCTCACAAATCATCAAAACATCACTTGCCAATTCTGGTGGTTGGCATGAGAGTGATTTTTGCAGTCGTGGTCCATCGAGGAAAAAGCAACAACCTGTAGATTGAATGGATCCACCATTCATTCTTCCATGTCTTTTATTTTCATCTGCCTTGTCACTAATGGGCCAATCAAGTCTCCAGAGTAAAACACCAGGAGCCATAAACGGACATCGGAGAGAGGTGTCGGTAAGAAGAACGATGGCTAGTACAGCTAGCAGGAGGCTGGTCATGCCTGATGCATGAATTTTGGCAGATGCAAGAAGCAGAGGACAAAGAGATGGCAGGCTGACTTGGGTATAAAGCTTTGAAGGACACAGGACACGTGAAAAAGGATAGCAAAGGTTCAGTGGATGGCTCAAACTTCTTGGTGACTATCAGTACAAGTTCACCGGGTATGGATGGTAGACATACATTGAACCAAGAGAACTGCTTGCAACTAGCAGTTCCGACAACGATCATGGACACATTCTTCTCTTCAGCCCTCTACCTACACGATGCTGAATCCTACGCCTCCATTGTGTTTCGGATGGGGAGCCACTTAGTCTCTCATAGACAGATGGATGATACATACCTGATGAGAGAGGGAGGGACAGTATGTATGTAGTCTGTTTTTTTCCCAGGGGGTCTTGCTATAACCATCGCTTCCATTACATAAAACTATCACGTTGTTAGACCCGAACTCCAATCAAAAGGTGAATAGATCGGCTGTATCGCGTTCATACAGTCACCGTCTAGCCCTTGTGGATGATTGATGCCCAAGACTCACTTTAGGAGCTCTCAGCGAAAGTGAAGCAGTTTAAGGAGTGTTGTCGGTATGAATAAACTTTAGCTCAAAGCTAGGGAAATACAGGCTTTGAGTAAGCTACTTATATACTAAAGTCAGGATCCGTAAAAGGTACTAAGATGAGGCTACCGTGTTAGAAAGTGAATAAGCCAAGTACACGATAGCCGAGAATAAGACGTGCTCAAGACATGTTAAGTCGTGTTGAGTACGTGTCGCGTACACGTCGACTGAGTGTGACATGTTAGCGATGTGAAGATTTATGAAGACTCCCCAGGAGTCGCGGGTCTAATGAAAGTGGTGAGTAAGCATCTTATCTTATCTGTCGAAGATAAGATAAGATGTCTAGAAAATGAATAAATTGTAACATTACCCCCCCCCTAGGGCAGGTGTCCCAACTGCCAGTACATCGGCGTTCCGTCTACATCATCGTCATGCCGTCCCTAGAGATCTCATGCTCTCGAGCAGAGTTTTCGAAGAAATGTCATATGGGCTGCAGCTTGCTCCAAAGGCCTTGTTTGCCCAGAGGAGGAGGGGATTTTCCATATGATGGTGACGCGAGTGGTAAACTAGACCCGTATGTCTCGTTGAGCAGGCCTGATTATGCGCAACTGTCGGTGGATCGGCGTTCCGTTTTTGATTTTCATCATCGTCCGTCTCGTAAACCTCCAGGGTTTACGAGCAATGTCATACGCACTGCAGCTTGTCCTGGGGACCTTGTTCGTCTTCCGGGCATGGGGGACTTTTCGTATGACAGCGATGAGAGTGATAAAAAGGGGATCCGTGTGCGCGGTGAGCAGTTTTTGTTGTCGCGTGTGGTGTATTCGTAAAGGTCATGATCATGGAGTCCATTTGTCGTTAAAAGTCGTGAGTGAGGGTCCATTGCTATCCCCCGTTATAGGGCACGTTTCGACTGCTGTTTGTTTTATGGGATTTCTGTTGCTTCGTACGGCGATTTCGAGCCTGTCGAGGGGTCGTCGTTGCCACCAAACCAATCCCAGTCGAGTGCCTGGTCATACCAAATTTTCTGACCAGTGAATGGGTCCGTATAGGACTGCCAATCTCCTGTCTCTTGTCTGGTATGGTTCACTTTTTCTGCGAGATATTTGTCGACTAGTTCGTCGGCATCCATGTCGTTTTCCTTTACCCAGCTGTTGGATTCGGGTCCATATCCTTTCCACTTGACGAAGTAATCTGTGGCCCAGCGCCATGGTTTGCCAGCCTTTCCTCGGACCTTTCGGTCTCTATGCTCGAGAACTTGCTCGATTTCATAGTGCTCCTCCCCGTCAATAAGATCGGGTGGTGGCGGAGGCGGCTGCTCCTGGTTAGGGAATGCAGGTGGCATGTAGGGCGTTAGGAGTGATTCGTTGAATACGGGATGGATACGCCAGCCTATGGGGAGTTTTAATTTATACGCCGAAGCTCCGATTTTGGCAAGGATAGGAAAAGAGCCCGTTTTTTTGTCTGCAAGTTTTTTCTTCGGGCGTGGGAGTGCCAGATTGCTCGTATCGAGCCACACTTCGTCTCCCACTGAGTAATCAACTGCAGGTCTTTTCTTTTTATCGTATTGGGCTTTCATCTGGTCGGCGGCTTTCTCGAGTGCTTGTTTTGCTTCGGCGTGGATTTTCTGCATATCTGAAACGAAAGTGTTTGAGGCCGGTGTTCTGAAGGGTGCTTGGGGTCGTACGGCACCAGGGAGGACCTCGACGATATAGCCATGGGTAACCTCGAAGGGACTTTTACCCGTTGCAGAGTGGGTGCGGTTATTGTGAGCGAAAGCCGCGAGAGAGAGCCATTCTACCCAGTCATTCTGGCGGTGATTGACGAAGATCCGGAGGTATTTTTCAACCTCCTGATTCACTCGCTCAGTCTGTCCATCAGTTTGTGGGTGGTAGGTGGTGGATGCGTTTGCCTTGATCTGAAGCAAGTCATAAAGGTCTTTCATGAACTTGGATACAAACACAGTGCCCCGGTCGCTGATAACGACTTGCGGCATTCCGTGTTTGGCGTAAACTTCGTCTCGTAGAATTTTGGCCCACCCTTCCGATGACATCTCTGTTGTGCATGCGACAGGTATGATTTCTTTAGAGAAGCGGTCGACGATCATTAGGATCGCGTCGAAGCCCTTGCTCTTTGGTAAACCAGTCACCATGTCAACGGAGATGTGAGTCCATGGTCGGGAGGGTATTGCGTTTGGATGAAGCGGCGCTGCCTTTGGTTGTGTGCTGGATTTGGTTCGTTGGCACGTCTCGCAGCCGCGGACATAATCTTCTATGTCTTTTTTCATTCTGGGCCACCAATATTCTCGTAAGACGAGTTCTTTGGTCTTTTCTATGCCGGGGTGTCCCGCCGTGATGTGGTCGTGAACTTGTGCGATTATTTGGCCTTGTAACGCGTGGTCGGAAGGAACGTAGATGCAGGAATCGTAATAGATTAGCCCATCGTCCATTTTCAGTCCTCGGTCGTGGTTAAGGGAAGTCGCAATGTTTTTGTCCCATCGGTGGTGGTCGAGCGTGGCTTGCTTTATCTGGGAATGGGTTTCCTCGATAGTGGGCCTGACTAGTGCCCAGAAATGCTCGGGTTTGAGGACGATAATCTTGTCGTTGTCCTCCTTTCCTTGCTCGTGATCTGCTCTGCGACTAAGTAAGTCGGCTTTTTTGTTTGCGGTCCCTGATTTGTGGTGAAGCATGAAGTGGTATTCGGCCAGCTCAGTAACCCATCGCGCTTGTCGCCGATTGAGTTTCTGGGGTTTTCGGAAATACTGGAGGTTTTGGTGGTCCGTCCATATTTCGAAGTCTTGAGCTGCGCCCATTAGATAGTGCCTCCACTCGTCGAGCGCGATCATTATCGCGAGCAGTTCTTTGTCGTAAATTTCATAATTTCGTTCTGTCATGGTGAGGGATTTGGATAAAAATGCGACCGGGCGCCATTTTCCATCCTGCTCCTGCGTCAATACCGCACCTATCGCTCCCTCACTTGCGTCCGCCTCCACGCAGAATTTTCCTTCTTCCGTCGGTATGGCTAGTACCACCTCCTCCGCTAGTAGCCTCTTTAATTCTTCGAAGGCGTCCTGTTGTGCTTTTCCCCACTTCCATGGATCGTTTCCTGTCAACTGGGTCATTGGTTTAACGACCTTGCTGTACCCCTTGATGAAACGTCGATAGAAATTGGTGAAGCCTAGGAACGACTGGAGTTGCACCTTTTTGATTGGTACAGGCCATTCTGCGATTCCTGCGATCTTGACTGGGTCCATGCGGATGCTTCCTTCACTGATGATAACCCCAAGGTATTCCGTCTCCAAGGTTTCGAACTCGCATTTTTCTGCTTTAAGGAATAGCTTGTTCTTTCGGAGGAGCTTTAGAACTTCACGCGTGATGCAGCGATGCTCTTCCCTTGTCTTGGACATGATGAGGATGTCATCTAGATAAACAGTGATGGCACCTGATGCAATGAGATTTTTGAAAATGTCATTCATCATCCATTGGAAGGTGGCGGGCAAATTGGTAAGCCCGAAGAACATGACCGTGGGTTCGAACAACCCCCGATTAGTTCTGAATGCTGCCTTCCATTCATCGCCACTTTTGATGTGCACATTGTTGTATCCCCACCGAACGTCGAGCTTGGAAAAGTACTTCGCACCCTGCAACTTGTCCATTAGTTCTGAGATTAGCAGGAGCGGATAACGGTTTTTAATCGTCATCTCATTGAGCTTCCTATAATCCTGGACTGGTCATAGCTTGCCGTCCTTCTTTTTAACGAAGAAGAATGGCGAGGCCATGGGTGATTTGGATAGTCGTATTCATCCACTCGAGAGGTTCTCATCTAAGAACTTGTCGAGTTCCGCTTGCTCGTTCCTGTTCAAAGGGTAGACTTTGCAGTCTGGATTGGCGCTTGCGTTTGGAGTCAGTTCGATGGCGTGGTCCCACGTTTTTGGCTCGGGAAGTTCGTCGAAATTGTCTTTGGCGAACAGGTCATTGAAATCCTGGCACCATTCTGGGACCATTTCCTCGAATGTCTTGGTCTCTTTCTCTGCATTGGCTGCGGCGGCTAAGTCATTGGCATGGTGCGCGCATATGAGAATAGCCCGCGTAAAATCTATTGTGAGGATGGTGTCCCCTTCTTCCAGCTCCTCGTCCCACTTGTCGTCGGGATCAGCATCGGGTAGTGTGAATGGGTTCTTTTTGCACTCGCACCGTGCAAACGTTAATCCTCCTGTCTTCCAATTGATGATCGGATTGTGCCGGGCTAACCAATCGTGACCGAGGAAGATTTCCTTATCACCGAGATCTGTTACAGCTAGATCTATTCATTCAGAATGATCTCCAATTTTGAGTTCGATCTCGGCGTATTCGGTAATTGATCCTCCTGAGTTCTTGGTTCCGTCGGCATTATAGACCGGAATTGGGGCGGTGGTTGGTCGAGTCGGGATGTGGTGTTGTTTAACAAATTTTCGATTGATGGCACTACTGGTGCATCCGCTGTCTACCAACGCAGGTGTAGAGATATTGAGAATTGTTCCTGGAGCCCCGAGCATGACGGGGATCACCAGGTCTTTCCCTTTATCGCTTAGCGCGCTGATAAGTCGCTTTGGTTCTTGTAGTTCGTGAAGCCACCAGAGTGCGTCAATTCGCTTCATCCCCCTCATTGCTTCGATCATTGAGTCAACGACCTCCTCTGCGCGTGCTTTGTGAATCCAGTTTTTAAGGATTGCCTTCACCTCCGACTCCGTTCGCGCTTGTACTACGCCGCATAGAGTCCACTCTGCTCCGAATGGTTTGAGCCATTCTCTATAGGTCTGTCCCTTTGTATAGGTTCAGGACAGTTGCGGGGCCTCTTCAACCTTCGCGTCGCCCCATACGGGCGCGACTACCATCGGTGAGGTCACCGCATTTTCTAAGTCTAGAGGGGTTAAATTAGCGCTCTTGTTCATCATGAAACTGGTAACATCCTCATCGTCAGGTACTTCAATAAAAGCTACCTGATGCCCCCTTTGCACTGCCTGGGCGCTAGCAGCTTCCGATCCTGCGGCTTTCTGGTCGGTCGTGGAACAGGAGGTGCTTTCCTCGAAGGTGCCGCCTCGGTCAGAGGCAGCAGGTTGGGCTGTCACCACTAGACAATGATTGCCTACGCTTCTTACCGTTGACGAGTGGTCGCCTTCGCCTTGTTCCTTCGGGCCTGTCTCTGTGATGACCGGGACCCTCGTTTCATTCGGCATTCCCCTATCGTTGGGTCGCCCTGCGTCTCGATAGGCATTGGCAACTGATCGGGGGCACTTACCCGACTCCGGTTCGTCCTCTAGGTTCTTCAGGGCCGAGGGCAAATAGATCCCTCCCTCGGCGTCTATGTTTCGTAATATGGCGTCGCGACCTGGGTCGTTCGTAGCCATCCTTGATCCCGAGTCGAACATGTCGCCCTCGGCTTTCATTGATCCTAAGTCGCCTTTGTGGTCGTCCTTAGCTTGTGTTGCCTTCGTAAGGGCCTGTAGTCCAGTGTTGCGGGAGCTGGCCTCCGTTGCTGTCATCAGAGCCCCGTCATGGGATTTACACTCTGCAGCCTGTGCGCAAGTCTCTTTTACCAGAGGAGGTTTCGCCGTAGCTATTCCCTCGAAACTCCCTGCGCGGCAGGGACTCCATAGAGCTGCTATTTCAGGTAGAGGACGTTTACGCAGGAACGTAGCTGTCTGCTCTCCTGCCCCATCCGGTCGAACATTCGTCACTGCGGCTTGAAACTCCCCTTGGGAAGGCCTCAACTGGTGTTTTGCCGTTATGATGGGTGTCACTATGGTAGGTGACTCATCACCTCGGGCTTTCGTCTGCAATAGATTACTCGCTGGGCATCGAACCGATAGCTCTGTGACTACCACGCTCATTTCTAGGGGGTTCGCTTCGTTAGGCGTAAGTTGATTCTTGTCTGGTTTCTGGTCTGATTGCGAAGTTGCAGGTATATTCGAATGCGTGGTTGTTACTACAGGCGATATATAAGTACATGAGCAAAGTGAAAGTGGCGTACCAGCTGAAACCAAATCCTGAGTCGCCGAATAGATTGAATCGATATCTAGACGGCGGTTTCTTTTTCCTCCTTGATCGTTGAGAGGCCTTCCTTTATATCCCAGTAAGTATTTGCGCGTTGCAAAGACTCAGCTCGGGTTCTAGGCGCAGTAGAACAGTCTCGCCTGAAGTGGCCTTTCTTGCCACATCCAAAGCATACCGTGGCTGCCGTAGCCTTGCCGATATTCATCGGCTGTCCGCATCCTCCATAGGTCGTCCCTGTGGTCGTCACCGTTGTTGGCACAGGGGCTCTTGTTTGACCGCCCTGTACAGGTGCAGTCGTTTTCTGAAACTGTGGTCGTGGTGGTCCTGTCGTTCCTTCTGCCTGTTTGAGGCGCCAATTGAGGTCTATCTGGAGAAGGCGGGCTTTCCATGCTGGGTAATCGACTGGAACGTCCCCGTCTGACAAGTATATGGTGTTTTTACTCGTCTGTCGGGCGGCTTTCTTGATCTGGTGGAGCATTACCTGGTCGTTATTGCGTACCCCAGCGTGGTAGGCCAGTTCTTCAAATAGTTGGAAGAACTTGTCGCCGTCCTTGTGTTCTGACTGCTTTAGCCTTTCCCACTGCGCGTACTTGATTTGCGAGTCGGCGTCCTTCCAGAACCTACTGTTAAGTTCCGCTTGGAACTCTTCGTAGGTTGGGTACTGCTGTTCGCCGTCCGGTGTCTTTCCTATGATTTTGGCGCACAACTGCCACCACCTTTCGGCATCTCCTGCGAGTCTGGAAACACAGAAGACAACCTTGTGCGGGTGTTGGCGGAAATGCCGGTTAAAGACATCGAAGTGTAGCTCGCACTTCAGGAAGAAGCGGGCGATGTCGTCTGAGTCCCCTGAGAAGTCGTCAACCTCTTTCAAGATTTTTGGCTTGAAATCGTCATAGGGGGCTATCGCTCCAGCTTGCAATTCCCAAGGTATAGGTGGGTCTGGCATTGCTGGTGGCGCTGGGAATCGTGGAAGCATTACCCGTATTGGTGGTGCGGGAGGTGGCTGTGCAGGTTGCCCGCCGCCTCCACCGCCTCCATTAGCCCCGGCGAATGGTAGGTACCCCGGTGTGTACGTTCCTGGTGCTGCCATTCTTGTTGCATAGGCAAAGGTGTTAGTAACTCGGGGAGGCGCTACTGGGGGCTCATCTGGCATGGGTTCCTGGGCCTCGATTTCTAGCGCGGCTTCCACGTACTCGGGCCATTCTTCGATTATGGCATTCGGGTGTATGGAATTCCACAAGGCACGAGCATTCCGCTCCGCCTCGTACTGTAGGATCTCGTCTGCTGGGAGACCTCTGTTTCTTTTCATAAAATAATCATTCCCGGCTAGGGACTCTCCCCAGTCCATGGAATATGGTAACTCGAAGGCGAAATAGTTGTACAAATTCAAAAATGTTGCTTGCCTTAATATAGCAGGAGTAGGGACTGTGGGGTCATCGTCTGTTTCGTTATAGAAATTGATCGCATCAATCAACGTTGTCATCACTGGGGTAGTAGGGGCTGTTATTGCGCGTCTGCTCAGAGGTCGACTCGGGGAGCCCATCGATCGTGAGTCGGAACGGGGTAGGGGGACGGTTCGAGGGTGGATTGACGATGGTGGTTGACTCATCGGCCTCAGACTCTTGCTGTGGCTGGTTTCAGAGTGAGTGGGTGAGTCGCTCCCAAGCACTTGCTCAAGGGGGACGGTTCGAGGATCTTCTTGGCTGTGCTCACCAACCGCTTCGCCTACGGGGTACGAGGTTAGAGGGGCCGGCGACGGGTTCCTCGTTGCGTATAGGCTCGAGTGACTGCTGGAACTGTGCAGGGACGTCCCATGTGGTAAGGGTTGTTCCAAACCTTCCAATGGGTGTGCGGCGCTCGGGTGAAGGGGCGTTGCGTGCCGGGAAGAAGGCACTGTAGGGGATGTCGAGGTTATCCCAGAACTCCTCGGGAATGATACCAGCTGCGGATGGTGGAGCAGTGTGCCTGCCAACCCTATCGTCGTTATTGGTTGCTGAGATGTCGGGTCATCTGTTGTGGCCCATGTTGCGTCCCCTCCCACCGATGGCAATCTGGGGGTCTGAGTCGGGTGAGGGAGTTCGAGGGACAAACGCGGCATAGTAGGAAGTGGGATGCTCAGTGGTGATGTCGATACTGGCCGGGCGCCTTCCGGGAGGGGTAGGAGTGTCTCTCTCCGGGATGACGGGAGGAGTCTGCTCAGAAACATCCACCTCCTCTTGGTTGATTCCTGTCCTAGTGAACTGGTTGATTGGGATCGGTCACCGTGGTATGGGTGCGAAGAGTCGGGGTGGCTGCTGCTCGAGCGGGATGCCATTGCTATTATCTGTAATGATTGATGGACTGGTTCGGTGTGCCTCTTCCTGTCGTCGGAGCTGTAGTTGTCTCGTTCTATAGCGGAACCTGACTGCAAGAATGAGGGCGATGGAGACGAGAGTGGCGCTTGGTATTCCTAGTGCGATTGCTATAATTCGAGCGTCGTCGTTCTCCATGCGTAGTGTTCTGGCAAAGGATAGCTGGTTAGCTTTGAGCTAATTGTTAGACCTGAACTCCAATCAAAAGGTGAATAGATCGGCTGTATCGCGTTCGTACAGTCACCGTCTAGCCCTTGTGGATGATTGATGCCCAAGACTCACTTTAGGAGCTCTCAGCGAAAGTGAAGCAGTTTAAGGAGTGTTGTCGGTATGAATAAACTTTAGCTCAAAGCTAGGGAAATACAGGCTTTGAGTAAGCTACTTATATACTAAAGTCAGGATCCGTAAAAGGTACTAAGATGAGGCTACCATGTTAGAAAGTGAATAAGCCAAGTACACGATAGCTGAGAATAAGACGTGCTCAAGACGTGTTAAGTCATGTTGAGTACGTGTCGTGTACACGTCGACCGAGTGTGACGTGTTAGCGATGTGAAGATTTATGAAGACTCCCCGGGAGTCGCGGGTCTAATGAAAGTGGTGAGTAAGCATCTTATCTTATCTGTCAAAGATAAGATAAGATGTCTAGAAAATGAATAAATCGTAACACACGTGCTCAAGGAACATGCCCATTTATTTTTCCATCTTGACGTGATTTTGCTCTCATTCTTCTGCTATTGACGTGCTGTACTACACATAAAATACTGATATAAAATTCCATGTCCTAAAAATGCCTCATAAGGGAAGGTCTTGAGATGCATTTCCTCAAAACACCGGTGTCCCTGCTATCCCACCTGATGCAGAGCAAATGTCATTTTTGATACTGGATGCCTTGCCTGATGACCTTCATGTAACTCCCAAGAAAATTTTGAGGCCATGGTATGGCAGAGGCACGAGAGTAGCAGAAATATGGGTGGTGCGACGGTGCCAGACCCAGTAGTAGCCCTTGTGGTGGTGGTGGGAAAGTCCTTCCAAATATGGCTGCTGATGTAACGGGGCCGATGGTCATAGCAAGGGGGGCGCGGTTAAAACAGGACTAGGAGCTGCTACCCTTGGAGGACTCTCCGCGCCCTGAAATTGGCCAAAGCATCGATGAGGGAAGGGGCTTCTGTGGCATGCATACAAGCTTTTGCTAGGTGAACACAGAACAGGCACCGGTAATGGCTGAAGTCGTCGATGACGGTTGGAAATGGAAGGGGAGCAGTGATCGGAGTTTTGGATCGGCCTCTCCTTCTGACTGCGAGCATGTGCGCACATACAAAGCCTCGAAGCCCTCCTCGTCTGGACGTGCACGCAAACAAAAGTTCTTCATCCAAACCTCGTTTAATTTCTTGGCGCGGCAATTCCTCGACTTCGCACCCCCAACAGTGACCTCTCCTCAAGCCGAACGACGCTCAGACTTGGTTCGACGCGTCAAGTATGGCCTAAGAGGAAGGGAGGAATAGAATGTGGCATTTTGCAGGTGTAAAGAGGGTCGACCATGCTATTGGTGTCCTTGAGTACGTCCTCCAATCTCATCTCGCTGAACTCTTCTATTGACATTACTTGCATCTACCAGATTTCACCGACAGCTTCCGTGTTCTACACCGCTGAAACTTCATCTCGTCATCAAACACTACATAGGCTGCGTTCGCCGTTCTCCCCACTCCGCCGCCTCGGTCCAATGTTCCCAGATATGAGACCCAGCTTCCAAGCAAACAGCGACGATATGGACAACGAGAAAGGGCGATGTCCAACGACATGTCTATCAGCTACTCCCCAAGTTACACCATCCTAACAAGCGCCTCAAGCTTCGACCACCACTATTCTAGTCTCTTTATATCCCCTCTCCTTCTTTCAACAAGAGGGTTCCGACTCCTTCCCATCACAAACACTCAAGTCTTCAAGTTGACGAAAGGTGCATGTCTTCAGACGAACAATATTGATGGTGAGAGGGCTTCGAGCAATGCAAGCCCTCGATGATAGTGGAAGACAAGCTTGTGCCCTCGAGGCGAAGAGTTGACGACGATTCCCTACACCTAGCTTGTTGACCATCACCCCTCGTCTCTCTCTTTGACGCTCTCTTGTAAATCTGCCTCCCCTTATCCCTTTCGCCGGTCAACCCAGGAACGGGTCCGTGAACACTGTCCCGTCTTTGAGGTCTGCATGACTTCTCAATCACCCTTTCCGCCCACGACAAACCCGGACCTGGAAACTGCATCGTCGCGGTAACAACGAGAAGCATATCTCACCATTACCCTGACATGTTTTCTCAGAACAATTCTGATCACAACCACTGAGATCACCTCCGGTTCTTTGGATACCCAGAGCTCTCCTGCGATAATAATTTTCCTCCACTAGTCTCGTTCTCGATCGTTTGCATGACTGAAGATGAAGATTTCACTGGGTATATGTTGAGACGGGTTCACAATCTCAACTGCTACGAGGTACACGATCACCTACACCTACAATTACGTCGAATTTAACGTCAACATCTCCTGCAGCACGGAACCGTTGATGAGAAGTACTGTCGATTTCTATCTATATCCTGAGACGAGAATCGAGGTTAGTTTAGTCCTTGCCCCTTGTAGCTACATACTCATCCTTCGCCAGATCAGCTTCATGAATTATAATTATCGACGTCTGCACCTCTCTTGAGTTTACTCTCGTAGTGTACCAACGAGTCGGTGAACCAGGCATCGAGAACATTAATATCAGCGCTTCGCTACCAGATTCGCAGCGGTGAGGCGCCTGTCAACGGTACTAGAAGCTCAAGTTGGCGTGAGTTGATTGTTGTCGCTGTGCATGCAGGATCCTCAGGCACTTCGGCAAGGTTATGGTGTTTTTGTCTTCTTGGATACAATATAACGATGTTGTACAATTCTCTTACATCCCCGCCTTGACCGCGGCTCAGAAGGACGAACAATTATCAAGGACGTAACGCGAGTGATATGTTTCCCATCATTGTCTAGTTTCCGTCTTCCATTGCAGAGGTCTTCTCACTCTGGCTTGCCACCACTGTATCTTGCTGGACAACCAATTGTTAATTGGAACGATTATACCATCTACTTCGGCTGCGATAATTCGGTCCATCCATGCAATGATATGCGACATCTACCTGCACCTTGCATAGTCGTCCTTGATAACACCGTTATCTCCCACAAGGGGCGTTACGATCTGCTCCAGTTCAATCCCAATACCGTGGCGTCTGAAGGACGCATCCCGGCTGGCAGGAGGGCGACTACGAGGTGGGTGGGATGCCTGGCATAGCTACGCACCATAATAGGCAGGAAAGACGGGCCCTCGCTTGTAGGTATTGTACGCTTTCGTATGCTGTAGCTGGTTAATTTCTTCCCCAGGGGCAGATGCGTGTACGCTAATGTGCACCTTGCTACAGACTACAAATATTTCTTTGAATTGCTTTGAATATTATTTAACTATATCGGCAGATGTTGGAAGTGGTGGTGCAAGTGTATAAGACGAGCGAAGACCCATTTGAAAGTATTTCCTCGGATGTAGCAGGCTGTAACACTGGATTCATTTCGGTGCAAAGCATCGTCATCTCAGTTGTACAGAGGAGCAACTCTCGCCCATTTTTTCAACTCGGATAATGCACCAGATTTGACCAGGCGAGCAAGGTATGGTAACCATTGGATGTCAGGCTTTTCTCATCTTATTGCATGGATGGACCAATTTATCGCAGATGGCAGAGCCGAAGTAGATGGGAGAATCGTTCCAATTAACAATTGGATACAGTGGTGGCAAGCCAGAGTGAGAGGACCCCTGCAATGGAAGACGGAAACTAGACAATGATGGGAAACATATCACTCGCGTTACGTCATCATTCTTTCGTTTTGCCTTCAAGTTGGTGGAATGTTGACAAGTAGGTGGATTCGTTACTGACGATGGCTATCGATCCTTGCCATCCGGCGTATCTCATTATTATTTTTCATATGATTCTTCTCATTCAATTGATGTCGTTTACAATCGCAGGGGCTGTCCTGTGAGCAGTACACTGTGAGCTTTCTTTGAACCCTTGGGAGACACTAAAGGCTTTCCAGATAATCGTGGTCAGTCTCCACGCTCGTCAAACTCTATTTCGGTACAACTTGCTTGGAATCCTTGATACAAGCTCTGGTAATGAGAGAGGTGCTTCAGACGGCCCCATTGTCGGTCGTTGAAGCCATCGTGTATTTCGCTAAATGGCATTGCATAACGCTTCATTATAGGCCAAACCCTGCATAGAAAAATATGGATGGATCCTACGCGGGCACGAGACCCAACATCCCTTGTTCCATCTTAACATAGAACCCATTGATTACCTCCATTCCAAAATTTCTCTTGCAGTCATCCATCGACCGTAGTGGATTCTGGGCATCAGTTTCAGACTGCGCATGCTCTACCCCTACGTCTACGCCTGCCGGGGTTCCCAGACTACCCTGCTGTTTGTTAGGTGCAAGGATGCTTCTACAGAAATCCAGCGTGTTCTGAAGCTCCGCTTCCGTGAGATTTTCATTGGCATCCGCACATCCTTGAATGACTAACAGAGAAATGAGCCTAAAGATTCAGAAGGTAGAGATGCAAGAATTACCAGGTCTAAGAGAATTGATGGCTCTGTCAAAGTTGTCTTCTTTGTCCTCGTACAGAACAGCCGTTTCCTGGGCCCGTATCTGCTTGTAGATGCCGAGCACAACGAAGAGGAAACTGGAGCAATTCGAAATAAAGACTTGGAGAATAGATGCAATTCGTGGGATTCTCACCGTGTATAAGCGGTTTCTACTTTCGAGCTGTGGAAGCTGCAGGCCTCCTCTTCGGTACAATTCCCTCGAATAGAGGCGGCAATGGTACTGGCCGCAGACAATCCTCCAGTAAGTGCCAAGTGGATACCGGATGAGAAGAATGGGTCAATAAAAGCCAAAGAACTTAAGTGTTAGACCGAACTGCATAATAATGTTTGGAGAATCGACCTACCTCCCGCATCCCCAGCGATACGAAAGTGAGAACCAGCATATTCTGACGCATGATAGCTGTAGTCACCCGCAGACATAAGCTTCCCTTCAAATTTCGCTTCGGAGCCCAGTAGCTGAATGAGTCCTGGAGCTCGCTGGAGATCTGCTATGTAACAATCATGCTGCACTCCCGAAAGTGATTTCCCGTTGGACTCTGAACGGTGTTGAGCTTTCTTACGCTTGCTCTCGTCCTCGGCCAGAACAACGCCGACGCTGGTAGTTCCGTTGTGAAGAGGAATAAACCAAGCCCAGCCCGTTTCATCTAGTTGAATGGAAATCAAAATCAAAATCGCAAAGGAGCAGATCTTAAACTCACCAGTCAAAGCTTCAAACCACGGTGCGTTCTCCCGTTTCGTCCCAGGCGCGTACTGTCCGGTACCGGTCCAATATCCCCACACCGCAACGTTCCTAAGGGACTTGTTGAAAGTCCTATTCTTCAGGTACCTCGTGGACATTATTCCGTTCCTCCCAGAAGCGTCAACAAGCCAATTAAAGGACACCTCTTCCTGCGTCCTGTCGACTTTGCTCCAAGTAAGTGAAACGGGACGAGTAGGCTCGTCGGGAGAAAAATGGATTTTCTCAACCCGGACACCCTCGTACACATGGACGCCCAATTCCGCTGCATGGTGAAGAAGGAGATCGTCAAATTCCGATCGCACCTGTATTTCATTTGTTAGGTTGTTCTTTGTCGAGAGAGAAAATAAAGCTTACCACGTTCCAGGCCGCGTTATCTGGGCCGTTAGCGGTGAAATCGGTATCTACGTAGTAAGAAGTTAGCGACCTTCACACTATGATGATGATAGATACTCACATCCTTCGCGTTTATCCTGATTGAGTTTGAGTGCAGCACCGGGCTTATCGATATTCAGATAGCGAGACTTTAGCAGAAGGGGGAAACACACCTTTGGAAAGAAACCGTAATTCTTCATCTTCTCCTCGAAGTCGATAAATCTGAGGAACGGACGGCAGGATGGGAGCATGCTTTCTCCTATATGATAGCGGGGGAAGACATCTTTCTCAAGGAGGACGACTTCGAAGCCCTCTGAAGTGGTTCTGTGAGTATGCTTCAATAAGTGGGTAAACTGCTCACCTCTTGCGAGAACAGTGGCAGCATAGGACCCTGCAGGTCCTCCACCGATCACGAGAATGTCCGTTGACAAAGGCTACAAGCAATACATAAATGCACGAGAGGAGCGTAGTTCGGAATGGACTCACCACTTGGGCTTCCATGGCGAAATACAATGATACCACCTGCACTTCTTCGGCGCTTCTTAAGAGGAAACATACTTCCCAAATGGCGTTGTTTCTCTTTTGAATACACCGGTAGAAATTGCGTGAAGTCTGTCAACTTGTTAGACTAGGGACTCGTACCTCGTTTTCACAAACGGTGTTATTTTATGATGTGGCGTGTGTTTGTGTTGAAGCAGAATTATGAGAGCAGGTTTAACGACGTGGATAATAGAAAACCATGGCTTTTAGTCATAACAAGACCATATTGAAGGCGTACAGGTCAGCTTTTGGACACCGGCTAGGCATCGCGGTTGTACCGGATAGATATTTATATCACTATCCGGCGTTTGTGATTATAGAGATAGACGCACGGGCGACTATGTATGTGTTAGAGCCGCAATCACTGCAAAGCCCCGGAAGAAGAGTCGGGGACTGCAAACAGTACGAGAATCCTGTGGCAATAGGTTTTTGGAGATAGAAAGTGTCTTGGAAGTCGAGCTGGTATATGTCTCGACGGGGCAGTCGAACTCCGCCAGCCGCATCAGGTAATCGTCGGGGAACGTAACATTATCAAGTTAGGCATTATATGCGGGTTGTATCAGCGATCATGCGCTCGCTGCCTGACTTCTGCTCCTTCAAAACCTTGATTCGGAAGTCGCCATTGAAGACGACAAGACCAAGCATGAGTTTCGAAGGGAATGACATGAACGAAGTATTGACACTATCAATGATTCGAGAAACATAGTACTAGTCTCGGGCAGGAGGAGTTCCTGGTCTGTCAACTGGTTAGGATAGGGAGTTGTACCTCCGAGTATACCGTGCCGTGTATGATGACGATGACATGATAAACCCGCCTCACCAGGCTAGTCAACTCGATTATATTGGATGTCAAAAGCAGGTCCAACGACAAGGAATGATGGAAAATGATATCCTTTTTCGTGGTAATAAGACAGTATTGAAGGCGCACATTGTCAGACAAGCCTCAGGTTTTCCGACATCGGTTAGATATCACGACAGTGCACGATCATAGAATGATAGATGCGCAAACGAACGTTTGTGCTAGAGCCGCAATCACCAAGATCCGATGCCCCGGAAGTAGAGCCAGGCACTGAAAACAGTAGTGCGGGGACCTTTTGAAAATAGAAAGTGCTGCTGGTATATGGAGTCTTTGTGGCTTCAGCTCTGCGAAAGCGAGTCATGCTCCACTGCCAACCCATCAGATCGACTCACAGATATAAGGTGTATACGAACCCCCGCCCGAAGACACAAGAAAGAGAAAGAGGAGGCCGATGAATGGCAACCTCGTGAGGAGGTGGTCGCCGGTACAGGAAGAATTTTAGACAAGTCGATGACGGGAGGGACCGAAACTCCGATCACAGCTCTCCTTCCGTCATCGAGGGCTACGGAAGCCTTAGGCCTCATACATTGCCTGTTCACCTAGCAAAAGCTTACATACCACAGAAACCCCTTCCCGAGGACTCGAAGCCACTACCCTTGGACTCAACGCAATGGGAGAAGGAAGGCGTAGGATTCAGTATCGTGTAGGCGGAGGACCGGCCGTGGGTGGGAAGAGAAGAACGCGTCCATGGAGCCTACGTAGAGCGCTTGAGCTCTAGCTGTTGGTCTCAAGGTCGCTTAGTTCTAAGTTGGCCATCCTTATCCCACTGAACTCGTCCTCAGGGTCGGACGTCGATGATTCATGAAGTTGATCTGGTGAAGGGTGAGTAGGTAGCTACAAGGTCAAAGACTGAACCAACTTTGATTCTCGTCTCAGCATATAGATAGAAATTGACGACACTTCTCATCAACAGTTCCGTACTTTCCGTACTACGGGAGACGCTGACGTTGAATTCGATGTGATTGTGGGTGTAGTTGAAGTGATCATGCCGAGAGTAACGCTGAGATATAGTTCTCGTCGCGTCGTTACGCTGAAACGTAGGCAATGCAGTCTCCGGGGTATGAGGTGTGCCATGGGCGTCATTTGAGGAGAGAGTGATCGAGATGCCGTGCAGACCCCAAAGTCGGAACAGTCTTCTCTTCCCAACAGGAACTGCAAATCGTTTGACGGACCCGTTCCGGAATTAACTGACGAAAAGGATAAGGGGAGACAGCTGTGTGGAGAAACGTCAGTAAGTTATTAGGAGGTAAAAGTTAGAACTAACATGAGGATGTATCGTAGTAGACACTTCCCATCGCGTACGTTGCGATGCTCTTGACGTCGCATCCATTCTTCGCATATATGGTTCTGGCAGCAGTCGACGAGAGAGCTCATGGCAGCCTGTGACACTAACACCTTTAAAACTTGAAAGATGGGTTCGATGAAAATCCACATACGGCATCGGAGCATAATCGTGAACCTTACAAAGGATTATCATTCAGAGGGAGGACTTGATCGCGTAACTCTGCGAACGTCTGCAAGGCACAACATCATGTAAATATAAGAGAGTAGCGGTGGCATCGAAAAGGGTGACGAGGCAAGGCATGGTGGGTAGTAGGGATTAGACGAGTTAGGTGAGGCAGTTGCGAGTCGTCGTCGTCGTTTGCTACCACAAGCATGTAGCAGGATCTTGAGGCCTAGCTCCGAGTGTTTGAAGATCGAATGTTCTGAGCAATTGTGCTTGCACGTTTGAACGTTTGAGCCGCGCGAAGAGAGATGAATGATTTGGGATGAAGATCATGGCGGTCGCGGATGAAAAGCGTTGACTGCCTCTTTTAGACTTGAGTATGTGGCAGCTGTTCCGCACCCCAAAAAAACTCTTATTTATCACTATCAGGCGACAGGCATAGGGCATTACACTACACGAATAACAGCGAGAAAGCAGGAAGATCGTAATAAGCAGCCGCAAGGTACATAAGCGGTGGTGATGGCAGTAGGAGTGAAAGGATGGGTGTGGGTGTTCCGAGTCCCGACTTTTGCTCCCTATCCCGGATGCACGACGGTAGTGCCTAGCCTGAGCGGCAGAACTTAGTTCGGGCCGTCCGATTTGAATGTGCGGCTACGACCCATAACAACGCAGGAGCAATCCACTACCCTCAAAGCCCTGATGAGCCTCAGAAACTTTCATTATTCATTCAATCATTCGTCGAGTGTATCATGTACAGTATGTTAGAGGATCTGTTATGACAGAACCTTCATTCTAGGTTGATCTTGCCTTTTGTCTTGGTGGGACTGGCCATTATTGGACCGTCGTGTTTGTATTTGGCGGGTTTCGAGGTGCAGTTCGTTTAGGTGGTCTGGGTCGGTGCTCGATACGTGCAGGAGCCGTCGTTTCCACGACATGCTCATCCCCTACTTTCCTGGATCCATCTCACCCATGGCAGGATCCGACTTCCCTCCGGAAACATTCTGGGGATGTATCGAGATCGGTTCATTCCTCGGTGAGCGTTGCACGGGGTCATGTTGCACTTTTTCATTTCGTAACTTTGGTCCGTTTTCGGGTTTCTCTTCGGTGGGTGTCTGGGTACGGGTTACATTTTAGGGAGAGAGGTATTACTAGTACATGTCTTTGCGATAGTGTTATGACCGAGCGTAGATCTAAAGAAAGTAGATTAGTACTTAGTAAGTAGTAATTGAATTACCTTCTTAAAGTCGACGCGTTGAAAAGATGAGAGTGAGTCTTTAAGAACTTGGAAAGTAAGTTCAGGTTCATCTGTAACCTCGGAAGGATTGCGTTAGTAGAAAGCTGATTAACCTAATGAGGTTCGACGTCCGCTTAAGATCATTCGATATGATGGTGCATAAAGCAGAAGTAGATTAAAAAGCTACACCAGTACAAGAGGAGTCTATTATATACTCCTTCGTTAATTGCTAGAAGATTCCGTTGACTCCCAGCATGTTGAAGCTGGAGTCATTATGAATACAAGAGACTGCAGCGTAGGCGCACGCAGTCGTTGCCAAAAAGCCAACATAGGTAAAAGGTAAGTAAGGCGTGAAGGAAAGGGAAGGCCAAAAGGGGATGACGAGGCATTACCATAACAGATAGAGTAGGGAATGGTTTGTGTCCATACTCTCCTTTGCTCGGCCGCCGAGGCAACCATAGGAAATATCGAGATGGAGGCGTCCATTCAAAGTCCATTAAGCTCGACGACAAGAACACCGGAGTTTGAGGGGTCAAGCTCCGCTACTAACTGGTATCTGTACGATCAGGTTAGTTAAACGAGGGATCCTTGCAGAATGTACGCCGACGTACTTGCGCATCAGTTCCTCGATAGCTAGTCTTATTTTGGCAACGCCCCCTTCAGAGTGCGACCCTCTACCTACAATATAGGATTCAACTTCACTGAAGCACTTTGCGTGGCCTGCACGTACCAACGATGAGCCTAATTTCAGAGTCGCCTCGAAGCTTCGCCTCTTTGAGGGCAGCATCTGTATATGCAATAGCTTCTTTGACAAAAAGGCCGTGCAGGTCAATCTCCCCAGGTTTTCTATCCTGGAAAACAGAATTAGTATCCCAAACGAACGTGAAGCGCAACCAGCTTACACGGTTGTTTTCTACCAAGAAAATGAGCATTCACGTCGAGTACAATGAGGATTATGGAGAGCACTGACCAAGATAAATCCATTTGCTCGCTTCTTTGTGCAGTTGTTCCATTTTCTGTTTATGACTTTTCCCTTGGTTTGAGAGGTCCTTGGCTGCCGCACCATCCCCGCGATTAAAAGCCTCGTGGCTTTCGCTGAAGCATCTTGCCATTTCATCCCCTTCCTTATTGGCGCGTGCACGAAGGCCGATATAGTATTCATTCGACTGGTCTGTCTGGTTGTCGTCCTATTTCAAACTTTTCAGCGAGTGGGGAGTACTATGAGAGAAACTGTGATACCTCGTATTTTGGCGGTTCAGGTGGTGATGATGGTCGAGGCGGTGATGATCGGTGACTCTGTGATGGAGGGGGTCGATGTGGAGGTAGCTGATATACCGGTCGATGTTGCTCTGGTCGATGAACCGGAGGGATATACTGTTCTTCCGGCTTGCCGGATTCTTTGGATGATTCGCCCCAAAATACGTTGAACAGAACCTGGCCAAGCGTCAGCAAGGCCGCAACCTTGACAGCCTTCCACAAGATAGACATGTTGGCACGGCGGAGTTAGTGTGCTAGACGGTCCAAGTGAAATTATGGAATCGAGGCGAGAGATCAGGATAGTGATGATAAATGAGATTTGAGATACGAGACGACAGATGCTTGTTTTTGGGTTGGGGGGTTGGGGTGGGGAGGAGAACCCACGGGTTTAGGATAACTAGGAGGGGAGATCGGCAATGAAACAGGTTCTGGGATGAACACCAGGATGAAGAGATGCCAGAAGCTTCAGCTCGTAGCAGTGGAAGCCGAGAACTCAGTTGTTTGGGGAACCTGAAATCTGAGCAGTTGAAAGATGTAGCTGCGACGAGTCACGACAGACCAGACGCTACCCAAACAGAGAAAGTCGGGAGAAGTAGTGAAGAGGTGACGCAGCGACTCAGATGGAGAGAGAGATGGTGGACGAAGCGAAGATAAGCTTGCATTGAATACTAGCGCCAGATGATGGCGATGTTTGCCATACTCCGGCGTCGAGCCAAACATTCTGGGGAACGTGACACTTCCTCACACCCTTCTAGGGGTTGGGCGCCTGGACTCCCGTCAACCCACAATCATTTCCGCCTCTTTCTTCTATTAGTATCAGCCGGCAGCTCTTCGGCATGCTGCCAAGGCATGTTAGCATTCAAACTTCGTATTTTTTTAGACTCGCAATTTGAACGGCGTTTCCTTCTGACCGTTTTAATGGCGTACTATACATTCTTGTCTTGCTGAGCTTCTATTGACATCTTCATGTGCAGTTTGTCATAGCAGTTATCGGTATCTTCATCGAGGAAAAACTCGCCGAGAAGCTAGATGTCTGATGCAAGGGAGAAGTGATTTACCGGCGGTTCCTTTGACTGATCAGAAGCCCCGGAAGCAGAGTAATGTACTGCAAGCAGTAGTACGAGAACCTTGTGGTCAGATCTTTGGGACTGTGGCAGGGGAGCTGGTATAGGTCTTCGTGGCTTCAGCTCCACGATTCCGAGCGAAAGCTAGTTAAATTCGTTACTCTCCATCAGATCAACTCACGGAAATGAGGAGTATACAAACACCCGACCAAGACACAAGAAGGAGAAAGTGGAGAGCAACGAATGGCAGCTCGTGAGTGTGAGGTGATCGTCGATAGGAAGAATTTCCGACATTGAGAAGTGAATGTTTGCGGAAGGCCCCTAGCCATCGAACGGAAACCGGTCCGAAAATCTGATCGCAGTTTGTTTCCGTCTCCCATCGTTGAGGACTACATCAACAACTTTACGAGAAGGGCGTGTCCATGATGGTCGTTCACCGAACGTAGAACGTTGTCAACCTTCGTCATCCTCTTTCCACGCGTCCTCTGTCCTTTACGCCCAAGTCAGCCATCCGTCTGAGCTCACGCACTCACGCGTCATGCCTCCTGCTGACTGTACCAGCCGTTGGTCGTCTTCATGCCAACACCTCCCTCAGATGTACGTTTGTGGCTTCCGGCGTTTTTCCCTGGCGACCCGGTTGGCCCACATACGACAAGAATCCGAAAGAAAATGAAAATAAAAGACGTGGCAGAACGCATAGAGGATGTAGCTTTTTTCTCAACGGACCACGTCTGCGAACATCACCCCAACTAGAAGTCAGTGAAGGAAGCGAGTGATATTTCGTTGACTGCGAGGGTCGCGTCACCGGCATCCAGTGTGTAACGGACGGCTCCCGGGTATGTATGTCGTTGTCATCTCGAACGCTGAGTTCATGTTAACGTGACTGTCATCTGCAGTTCTTTCGTCGAGTAGAGCAGAATCCTTCGTCGGTGGATGACTCCAAGGAGAGCTTGCTTGTCCGCAAACTCGTTGGAGCCCTTAGAGCCATTCCGTCGTGCCCGTCTCTGGATCTCCCTTTTCCACATCCCTCCTAGTTCATCTTCGCCTACACTCCCTGGAACCCTGATGCACAAAATCCTGACTGCCCGAGAACACGTACTTCCTTCTGAGGGGCGGTGGCTGGAAAATACGGTTTTCAAGAGAACGACAGCTCACAAAACCCACTACTCCGCTATCCACTTCAAATCCACTTCGTATGACGCATACATGCAAGGCGCAATGATGACCATTTCTTCCTGTCTATATCTGTATGGAGGTCCGGAGATGAAGGCGGTCTAAAACGGAGACCATCAGCAATTACTGCCCCATTGGATTCCATACCCTCCAAACTACCTACTAGGGTATCCCGACTGAAAGCCTTCTGGTTTACGCCTGTCGGCTAACCCTCTCGGGAGATCCCGGAAACGGGTTCGCCGAACGATTCGCAGCTGTTGGGAGCTTAGGAGACTATTCGAGGTCTCTGCCGCATCTCAGACCATCTCTTGCCTCAAATGCTGCCCGGGAAGCTCCTTCAGATCGCTGTCCTTCGTCGTCTGAAGACTGCATCTTCTCTGTGAGCGTAACGACAATCACCGAGAACCAGTACCATCGTGTCTCAGCTTTGTTCTGACAGCATCCTGGTTTTAGGAGCAGGCATCCTAGCGAGGATAATCTGTAAAGGGCAGTACTGCGCATGAGAAGCCTAGGGCGCTTGTGGCATTGGTGGCTTTTTCCTGGGATCCATACCATTGTACTGATGTTCTCGTGACACGAACATGAACACGACTTTGACGGACACCCAAAGACGTGATAAGTATCGTCTATTGAAGTGATAGCGTGAAGGTGGGAATCGAAGCTAGTAGTTGATGATTCAGTGAAGCCTGGCTGTACCATCTTGCTGCATGTCAAGCACGTTGCATTCCGCATAGCTGTGTTGCGAATTGAAAACAGCTTGACGGTGCTTCCTCTCTCCCTACACCATCAACCATGGCAGAGGCTCTTGGAATCGCTTCCTCCATCATCTCCCTCATCGACGTCTCTAAAACCATCGTCGAATATCTCAAGGATGTCAAAGAGGCACCCAAAGAGCGAGACGAACTCAACAGGGAGCTCTCGAACCTTGCGATTTATCTGGATACGGTGCACCAGCTTACCCAGACGGCGGCGGCAGACGACCCGTGGCTTCAGACGGTGCAAAGGCTGTCGGGCCCTTTTGCGCAGCTAGATGAATTACTGAAAAGCGTCAAGACGAAATTGGAGCCTGCACCGGATGGCCCTATGGGAAAGATGAAGCAGAGACTGCTGTGGAAATTCAGCAAGGAGAGCGCTGAGGATTCTCTGAAGAAGATCGAGCGGATCAAGTCCTTGGTGCTGGTCGCCGTACAGCACGATCATGCGTGAGTGGATTTCGTAGTTACCCAGCGGATGCTAAGTGTGATACTCAGGGCTTTATCTCGTGCGCTCAACAAAACCTTGATTATTGTCGACACAAAGGTTGACGGCATTTCGGATAATACCAAACGCATCAAGGACGACGTAAGCCTCGTAGGCAAAAACGTCGTCAAAGTCAGCGACCACGTCATGCGTATCGATGGCGAGCTATCGCAAATCCGAAGTAACATGGAGAAAGACCAGGATTGTGCGCACTATCTGTGTTTTCCATACTGGTCACTGATGGGTTAGACGGTAGATGCCAGCATGGTTATGCGTATCATCGCTGGGCTCACCGATTCGAAATTCAAATCCAGAGAAGCCGAAACGCTGAGCCAGCAAGTAGTGGGGGATACTGGTCGCTTGTTCCTTGAGTCAGAACCGTTCCGACAGTGGGTAGATGGTACAGCAGTATCGTCGTGCCTGTGGTTTCCCGGCGATCGTTAGTCTTTTCCCCAGATATCTTCACCGTCATACTAATCCCGATAATCTCTGCCAGCCGGTGTCGGAAAGACCATCCTGGCGTCCATCATCATCGACTATCTACGGTCGCTGCCAGTGGACCAGGAGAAAAAGACGGTCATCCTGAGCGTCTTTTGTGATTTTCAATCCGAGGCCGCAAAACGCATAGACAGGGTACTTTGTGACTTCCTGAAACAGCTTGTTCGAGACAAGGGACTCTGTTCCGCGATCCTGATGTTCTATAGCCAGTGTCTTCGTGACGGGACACAGCCTTCCTTTAACGCTATCACCAAAATCCTTTCGCAAGAGATGGATTCGTTCAACCAGGTTTGCGTCGTTCTTGATGCGCTGGATGAGTTCATCAAGAAAAAGACTTCGCGCAAGTAACTCTGCGACGGCTTTGTTTTTTTGGGTTCGGCGTTTTATTGACCACCACTACACGTACATATTTATACCAAGACACGGTGGAGGTACAGGTTGTCAGGTTCCCTCCTTCGTTCTTGTCCCGACTCCAGTCCCTTCAATCATTGGTATGATTTCCTCTGGTATTTTGGCGTGTTGTATGGAGGACTATAGTAATAGACGTTTATGTCACTTTTTCACTGTGTTGGGCTAATCAAGTTGTTTCTCCAAGCCTGAGGCCGTAGAGTGTGTCGCGAGCGTGTCGTCCTTGTGTCATGCTGGCTGTGTTCTTGTGATGTGGAGGGTAGCCGTGCTCGTCGTTTGTGTTGTCCTCTTCCCACAATTGTCTTTCCTCTTCCGCCTCGGGTTCAAGGGCACGTCGGATCAGACTTCGTGGAAGTTCCCCTGACCGAGTGAACGATCCAATGAATTCACTCGGCGCTGTAATCCCTTCTTTGGTGCTAAGATTGCCCGGCGAGTGCGGCCATTATTAATTATTATTACACTTCCTTGCATACTTGAACGTAGTTGAAGCAGGCTGCATGAACACATACAGAAGGGATGTCCTCTCGTCTGTCACACAATGGGATGAGAACTTTTTGAAGTAATCAGGAAGCTTAAGATTTTGTAGGTATGATGAAACTTTATATGATCATTTCTTGGCAAGATAGTAACAGGATGAAAGATGTATTCTACATTGTGTCTCCATTATTAGGGGAGGGTATTGTATAAGTAGAGTAGAGGATGCATGTTGAGCATCCATTCCACTCACCATGGTCCAAGTAACTGAGCAGTGATTGAGTGGTTGTGCCGCTTCTTTCATGGCCTTTTACCACCATCTTGAACACAACAAGGCCCCATCCACTCACTCAACAGCCCTCTTACAGGTGCAAAAAGGTATGAACTTATTCTTCTTCATACTGACTATTATTTTAGATACTTTTTACATGTCTGGCAGTCCCAAGGGCCTGGCTAGCAACCATCCAACCCCCTTTGCCTGTGTGTATGGTACTGTTGTCATGATCATTTTCACAGATGAACATGATGTCCATTGTGTTTTGCTTCCTCATCATTAGCTTCAATTTCTGTATCACCAGCAGCTGCATGTTTCCAATCCTATTATTTCTCAGATAATTATAGATCTAAAAATTAGAAAATACCCACTGATACCATAATCATTTCATGAGAGTTGTCATTATGAGTTTCAGTAGTCTGGGTGATATGCATTGCCTGAGATCTTGTGCTGGTAGTCTGAGCTTGACTGTTTGATTGCTCATCCCAGAAAAGGTTTGAAGTGGGAGGACCAGAGGATTCTAATGAATTGGTGTAAGCACCAGCATGTAGAGATCCAAAGATAAGTGCTCTAGAATTCAAGCTAGCCACTAGAGCATTAGAGTATCTGTGAAGGAAATATAGTCAGCAGCTGTCAGAGATGGATAAATCAGGTAGTGACAAACAATTTTGCTAAAACCAGAAACCTAGCCAAATATTGTGATTAGATCAGTTGTTTATAATGATAAGATGTAGTGCTCACCCAATGAGATGTATATTGTACTCAGGTAGAATTAACCAAAGAATCAACTCCACTATAGCAGCAGCAGAAGTAAGCAGACCAGTTTCTACTGTGAAACAGATCAGTTTTGTAACTGCACTTGTTGTCCCACTGAAGTTGGACTGTGAGCGTTTACAGTACAGCTATTCACTGACTTTAGTAACACAAAGTGGAGATAACTTTGATTGCATAACACACCACAAAGACAAGTGCAGATGTAATCATCACATCACAGGCAGCACTTCCAGTAAGCCATGCCTGGATTTAAGTTAAAGAAAGACTTGAATCAAAATATGATAAATACGCACACTGATCTCAGCAGATAAACCTATAAGCTTGTCTACAGCATGCCCTTCAACTGCTACCTGCATAAATTGAGCTACCAGAAAGGTATATATGAAAATTTCATACAGCTATTCCAAAATGCCAAACAAGGACACATTGGATGACAGCAACCTTGAAAATGAATTCAGGAGAATGAGAATGAGCAAAAGCATTCCAACCTGCTGCACCCACCAGTTCAATAAGCAATGGAATCCAGACATTCTTTGTCAGATTGTATATTCTCCAGACATAGAAAGTCTGAACCATAGCTGAAACTGTGCAGATATCATGAGACTATCACCATTGCAATTAAATGGATAAAAACTGACTTGTTCCATTTAAAGAGGGAAGAACTTCCCAAGACCAATGAAAGAACAGAAGAGAGTTGGTATTGCCCCAACCTGGACCATACTGGTGCCAGGCAGCAATAGTCGAAAGAATAGTAAATGCAAGTTCAAGAACATATATGAACCAGACTATGTCTTTATTATTAGAATGAATAGCAGACTCAAAATAGCACTTGAACAAACCATATAGCCTTATCTTCCAATTGTCTTTAGAATTGAAAGAGATGTAGTAGATGTCTATGCAAAATCATGATCAGTCAGGATTCTTTCAATCAATATGTATTGAGTTGATACACACACATTTGCACAGTAAGAACACCAAAGAGGCCATAGCCCCACATGTACCCCAAGACCTAGAAAATGCTTCAGCACGATGAATCTTGATATCATAACCACCATACCAAAGGGCCAGAACTATGTGACTCCATTAGTGTCTTTACTAATGAAAGTTTACTAAGTAATCATAACTCACAGGAGGGTAACATCAAGTCCAGAGACAGTCTCTATGGGTGCCATGGTATGAAGTGAGAATCAATAGGGTTTACCTGTATGCTCAGATATTTATGCAATTTTAATAAATTGAAAGAAATCACATGAGATTCAAGTTTGATTGCTGATCCAATCATTTACTATGCCCCAATGGCCTGGAGTTTCATTGCTAGGCAATGTTAGAATATCGCCGAAGGACCCTCAAACCTTGATCACGCAATATTGAATAGCCTTGATTACGTCCAAAATAGGGCTCCCTGTCTGGTTGATATTTTTAGGTCTGCTGCTTCTATCTATCTATATTTATCGCAGCCCGTGGTTGCCATCCGAGTCCGTGTTTGCCGGGATGAAGCAGTAGAGTGTCGCCGTTAACGACATTCCGAGTTTTGAGACTCTCCAAGATGATGTTCTTTCCATTTTCTCTTCAGGCAATGAGTCGTATGCGACACTTTGGCAAAATATCACAGACGCGGATTTAAATATGAACGCCCAATAATTGCATTTATTCTTGAGCACCGAAATATATACACTCAAAGGAATAGGGAAACCAAGCTTAAACACCTTCAATTCCAAGATCATTTGCGATAATGATGGCCGCTTTTTCACCAATTGCCAGAGTAGCGGAGTAAGTGTTCTGCACAGAACCAAGTTAGAATCAAGTGCTAAGGAGGACCCACTATGACTTACGCAGTTGACATTAGCGGGAGGGATAGATAGATCTACAGGAAATGTAAACATTGAATAAGTTTCAATGTAAGATAGATTCTGAGGCTAACTACTGACCAGCAATCTTCAATCCTGTAACGCCGTAAACGTTGAGGTCCTTGTCGACGACTCCACCTTGCTCTCTTGGCTTCATAGGACAAGTACCGAGCTACCACATGCTGTTCAGTATTACGATGCGAGAAATAGTGATGCGACGTACGGAATGCCAGGTTGTTGCAACTAAACGCAAGGTTTTGAGGATCAAACTGGGATTCCTGAGCGAGAGTCCAAAACTCACCAAAGTTCCTGATGTTCGTGGCGATTGCCTCGTCGTCTTCTTTGCTATAACCGATTTTAGGTGCATCCAACGCAACAGGAACGCTCTCAGCGAGGGCGGCAGCTGCAGGACTATCCCCAGGAAACTGAGGATGCAAAGGAGCAAATGGGCCACGATATACACCCATTCGGCGAATTAACTCCCGCCCTTTCTTGTAGCCCCATACAAGAGCGGCGACATCGGCCGGACTGGAAGTAAACATCAGAACAAGGCGGGGGAGTCCTCTCCTCATTACTCACTGCCTCAAAAACCCTGCATCGAAGTCAGGATGGGCGTAGATATCATTAGAAGCGATGTGAATATGTCCACGAGAAGCGGGATATCCCTACAGAACAGATTCGGTGAGGAGAAAGGTGCGTATAGAATTTACACCTACGAGGAAGCAACCCAACGCCATGAATTTGAGCGGAGGTAACGCCGAATTGGCGCCAGGAAAACTAACCGGGGTAATAAATTCTGATTCTGAAGCATCAGATACGTCCCACGTACCCACCCAAGGCACTCAGCCAAAACAAGGGCTTATCCGGTTTGTCGGCAAAGATCTTTTCCCAATATTCCTTAAAATCGGGCCCTAATTCCTCGAGTTCATCTTCCCGAGGACGCATTTTGATCGCCGCGTCCACGCCGCTGCGGGAAACAATCAGTATCTGGAGATGCGTATGGAAGAAGGGAGCTGCTTACTTTCCTCCCATTAGTCCGGATCCATCAGTGTCCCATTGACGCAAAAGATCTGGGAAGGAAGTCAGATCAATTCGCGCAGCTAGTGTCCTCATTTGAACTTACTACTCCACTGTTCAGGATCTTTTCCGGAAAGAGCTTCAGTTGTTTCCGTATTCGCATCCACGACATACGGTGTTATGAGGAACGGATGATCTGGAGATATCTAATATACGAAGAACTATTTCCAGAGCACGCTGACCACTTACCATCGTATTCCTTGCCCACGCCGGGGAGGTCAACAATCTGCTTGATACCGAACTTTCCCAAGATCGATGCGGCACCGATACCCGATCGCTCAAGTATCAGAGAGCTACCCATAGCACCTGCAGAGAGAACCACAAGGCGGCTCGCACGAACTGCGTGCACAGTCTGCTCCGCATCGGGGTACACCTGCTTGTCGAACACATATTCGACGCCGACGGCCTGGGTTCCCCTACGAAATTTTCAGCCTGATCTTCTAAAAGCGATCTCTACAACGCACTCAAAAATAATTCGCTTTACTCGTGTTCCATCAAACACGGACAGGTTCTTGCTCTCAGAATTGTAGAGGTAATGGTGCTGTTTCCGCCGTAAGCATGTTGTGACGAAAGAATGTGATCAACGTACCGCAGTATCAGATCGGCGCCCAGCACTTGAGATATATCTGAGCACGGCGAATGTTAACTCGCATTCGGTAATTATCTCGTCAGATACGCATACTTTGGCATTCTCTGTCATGGAGGATCAGCACGACCCTAGATAATCATCAACTGAGCTATACTCACGTAGAATACATTGACTGATTTAGAACCGAAGTTGTTTCCCTCCTCAGATTCCGGTCGGTCCTTTTCGAACTTGGGACCAATCTCAAGGAACTGTTTAGCCATCTCCATCATTTTAGTATTCGCTCCGAAAGACGCCTTGATAGGTCCGGAGGAACCATGGGTCTTCCTAGTGGGATCGACTTCGTAGGTTTCGGCCTACCGCATTCAATCAAAGGGTGAGTCGGGTGAGTCGATATAGATCCCGCTTTGAGCAAACCTTCTGGAGTAGAGGGATAAGATCCTTGGATCCCCAGCCTTTGTTACCAAAATCGGTTTCCCAGTCATCGAAATCGGAGGCAGCCGGGCGGTTGTATAGCATAAAGTTGACCGATGAGCCTGGATTGCGCTGATTTAGCGCGACTTCGTGATCATCACAGACTGAAACGCTCACCTCCACCAATGCAGCGCCCGGAAGGGACGACGACAGCCCTGCCTGCTACATGTTCACTAGGCTTGGACTTGTAGAACTGCATTGTCTTGCTTGTTGGAGCCAAGTGCATACGGTATTGACCTGGCCGAATGTGCTCTAACTTGTCCTTGGTTGTAGGGCCAGCCTCGAGAATGAGAATCTTGAGGTTAGGATCCGCCTTGGACAAACGACCAGCAATAACGCACGCCGCAGTACCTCCTACGCATCATCAGTAACTGCATAGAAGATGCTAGTAAGAGATGCGCACCTCCAGCAAAAATAAGATCGTAGTTCGATTCAATAGTATGAGGGGCCATTGTAAAGGATGTTTGGGAACAAGCAGAGGTTCTGGGGAAGAGAAATGAAGACTGCGATATGAGATATAGGCCCTTGAAATGAAGGTTGATAGTAGATTGTACAGAACTAGGACTTGAGACCGATGACCGAGCGAACGTGAGAGCAAGCGCCCAACACACGGAGATCCAAAAATAAGAAAACCATGCATCCCTGAGTAGTCGTGATTCTAGGTTTGATACAGGATATTATAGTATCAAGGCTGATGGAATGCGCGTCTACTTACAGTGTCATCGGGTCAATGAACGCCCCCGGCGCTAAAAAGATTTCGTCAGTGGGCACTGATAAAACGGGAAAGGGTGTAGACCAAACGTACCTCACCATCATCGATCGATGCCTCCGTCACCACTCCAAGAATGATGGCTACCATCCGTGACGTTCGAATCTCCGGTGATGAACACTTTTATTTCTGGCATTCGTTCCCGGACTGCAGAAGTTACTTGCTCGACTAGTGCATGGTTCCTGCCTTCGCCTACTCCCAAACATCACTGCATCACGACATCACCATCATGCACGCAACCAGTTGACTGGGCGAGCTCTCTGATGAAGAGGCCATCACATGAGAGAAGAAGACCGATGACTGCCAGTGGATTGGCAAGACCGTACGACGGGGATCCCTCTTGTTTGGGACATGGAGCAGTGATATTCACACCGTATACCGATGATGAATTTGGTTGAGGAGGGTATAGTGCTTGGCCTTATATTTATTACGCGAATTATCTCGATTGCCAACCTGCATGGGGATGAGAAACTTAAATGATCAGTAGTGCCGCCCGCTCTGAAAGAGAGAGCCATTAATGAAGGGAAGAAGCAATCAGCTCCGATGGCAAATACAGATCAAAATTCTTTTGTCTTCCCACCATACAAAACCTCGATCGACTACCAGCCCCTCGTCCGATAACAAAAGCTCTTCGCTGGTCGAGGTTTATTCTGTTTCTTGGTGCCGCGATTCCTCAATTTTGCGCCCCTCAACGTCAACGGTGGCCGCTCCTCAACCTGAATGACGCTCAGACTTGAAGCTTGACGGCGCGTCAACATGACAAATTTGAGCAGGGGAGGCCTGGGAGAAAGCGAGGAACCGTGCCTGATGAAGATGGCCACAGAGAAGGGAGAGCCATGAAGAGAACTGACTGGGCCTCTCGAGTACGTCTGCCATTCTCAGCTCGCTAAACTCTTTTTGACACGACTTGCATCTAGCACGGTCATCCAGTGCCCTGCTCATCTTTACCGAGGTCGTCAAGCTCGAGTCCTTCACGGATGTCTGCATCACATTCCAACGACTCCAAGGAGAGCGGGTCGTCGTTTGTTGGTGTGGGCGGGACCCATCCCAATGGCTCTACGCCGACAGGTGCCGTGTCTTTCGCTTCGATCTACACTATGGAGGACGAACTTCTTATCATCAAATATTCGCCGTTCTCTCCGCTACGCATCTTGGATCGGTCCAACACGAGACTCAGCTTGCCAGGCCAACATCGATGAGTCGTACACAGAGGGAAAGGGCGATGACCACTACAAGCAACTCGCCAAGTTTCTCTCCTCTCCAAGCTTCGACCGCCACCGTGCCACCCCCTCTTCTTTCCACAGGAGGATTTAGAACCCATATTCCGTCATAAAGCATTCAAGTCTATATGCTGTCAACCCAACCGGTGAAGCTTGAAGTGCTAACCAAGCCTGAGGTTGCAATTCTCGACCTCTACCCGACAGGGATATATGGCGGATTGGCAAGGGAATACCGGCATCATCCATAATGGCCTTACAAGTGGATGGCGGACCACAGTTCTCTCGACCCTTCCCAGGCAACGGCTCGCTGCTTCCTCGATATCACCTAGAATGGGATGGCATTGTTTTTTTGGGCCACCCCATTCGACATGATTTGGTCGTTGAAGCCATAACGGATGCATGGGTCAACTGGCTCTAATGCCTGCAGGCACCATAGGGCTGGTCGGTGTGCTGTCCCTTAGACAGTCGAATATTCATTTCACCTCCTCTAACGCCTAGTACCTCCCGACCGAAAGGCGTCATCCGCATGTTCTAATGCGATTGTATTCTCCTCCACATTCGTCTGTTCGAACACTAGCGTGCGCAAAGCAAACCCCGTCATATCTGAGCTGAACGGGAGGTCCACACTGAGCCTCAAGCCCTCTGACCTTACTACCGGCGCAGAATCAGATCCCGCTGCTCCACGCTCCCGGTATTCCTGTAGTGGCATCTCTTGATCTCGGTCTCTGGTCCAGCTTTAGCGCTTCCTTGTTCCTTACCTTTGATACCTATCGATGACTCGGGACATTTCACGCTGATAAACGGATCGGTCCCCATGCGGGGAGAGTCACAGATAAGAATTGGGATGCTGGATGCTGAATCCGGACTCGTATCTCAATTATCGGAGATAGGCTGTGAAGGGGTTGTGTCCACGCGTGCAGGAGATGTAGGCGCGTCTGCGAAGGTAAGACTTGTGGGATCAAATCGTGCCTACTTACTCTTCACCAGATCTACCTCATGCTAAGATACCATCAACTTTAGTGCCTCCATTGAATTGCACTGGTCGTGTACCAGCTGGTCGTTGACCCATTGCGTAATACCCATGCATCGATAACATCGATGACACCGCTACCATATTCGTTGCCGTTGGACTTGCTGCACCTAGTTTCGGAGGTATACCACGCTGTGCGAGGCAATCTGCGAAGGTTATTGAACATGCCGAAGATGCAGACGCGTCTGAAAGGTAGGGAAAGTGCAATTAGTACTGGGATGATGTTTTCTCTCTGGATGCAATACATCGACACTGTATCGTTTTCTTTCTTCGCCATCTTGATTCTTGGATATAGCTCTAGAGGCATGCTATGTGACACAAGTTACCTATTTTCCCTCATCCCATCACGGAGGATTGCAGCACGCTATCATTGGCTGGTTGCTGTAAGGTTATGATTCCGCTTTCGACGAGGTAATTCACCTCGTGGTCTGTCTACGTGCACCCTTGCTTCTCACCACCAACCATGGCAGACATCGCTTCATCCATTGCCGGCCTCATTCGAAACATCGATACTGTCGTCAGATATCTCAAGGATGTGAAAGACGCGCCTAAGGAACGTGACAAGCTCTCGAGGGAGCTACGTTATCTGGATATCTATCTTCCCCCCATTAAAGACCTCATCAGCTACTCAAGCGACGACGACCCATGGCTGGTGACGTTACAGCAGTCGCACCATCGTTTCAAAAAGATTTCTGCAATACTTGATTGGCTCAAAAAGAAGCTACGGGATGAGTCGGCAAAGAGGCCATGGAAGCTTCGTTGGCCATTTACCAAGGAGAACGTAGCAGACGATCTGCACAGGATCAAGCGTTTCAAGACCTTCATCCTAGGAGCCATGCAGCATGACAATAGGTAAGTGATTCTCATGCTTTATTTTCGGAGGCTACTAAGCTTGGTGTACAGGGCGCCACTCCATGTGATGCAGGAAACACTAGGCAACGTTAACGGCAACGTCGAGAGAATTGCGGAGAACCGTTATGTCACCAGGCAGATACAGAAGGGTGCGTCCATGACCAGGCTTTATCTTTGTATTGAATGTTGATACGTGTATCTTGCAGTCGAGAAAGAAACAAAGATGGCAGAGTGGGTTGCCTCTCAGATGACCGACCCTGAAATCACTATGAGACGTGCTAGTACTAGTGCCAAGCGTCGAGAGGCTCAGTCGACACCTACCTCCAAGTACGGCCTAGTATTCGGAGATTTCTATCCTTCTAGATATCGATAAATAAATGATTCGCATTCAAGAGCACGATCATTACCGTACTTTAGATTATTTTCCTTCCAACGCACCTCAGTTTTTCATACCCACGTCGAATGAAGACTGAGCTCGTTGTTTCTTGACACCGATGCAGTGAACAGAATAGCTTTGGCCGCAATAGACTCGCATCCCGCTGAGAAACGATCGCCGATGTATCCTTGCTCCTCGGACCGTCACAGGGCTCCCGTTATGCTTGCTGCAAGATATGGCCGAGGCGAAATCGTGTGGATATTCTTGGAGCGAAAAGACGATCCTAATGCTCCAGGCGATAATGGGAAGACACATCTACATGCTACCGTTCAGTGGAGTCAGTATGGTATTATCAACATGCTCTTGAAGTCAGGCCGAGTGGACGGGAATAGGAAAGATAGCCAGGGAAGGACCGCTCTTTCCTTGCTGCCAGTTTGGGCAGTGTACAGTCCGTCAAAATGTTGATGGATCACATCGGTATCGATATGTTGGTGAAGGATAACGACGGCAAAAGCGCATACGAGATGGCGGTTGAAAAGAGACAGGACGAAGTAGCTGCACTTCTTGCAGAACATGGAGTGAAGGGCCTGGGGACCGAATGAGTGACGCACTCAGTACATAATGTACCCATTCGTTATTTATACAAGTACAAATTGCAACACAACGTAAGGTTTGTTGTAACACGATTGTGGCTAGACTTGAGGAACGATCACATATGTATTCTTGCCCGACGGACCGTCACAAGTATAATCAATGTCGATCCATGTAGACCAAGGCTGATTCAGTTATACCCGGCATACAATCAGATCAAACCATTATAAATCCAGTAGCGGCAGCTTCGTGCCGGCCCCCGATTCTTCCCCCATATCCGGCTTCTTCCAACAATATTGAGTAGTAGTAGTGATCACATAAATGTACTTCACGTAGAACAGGGCACCATGTGGGATGTCCATCCGACCTCAAGGAAATCAGTGGCATCAACAATTCATCGTCCATAACCGCTATCCAGTGTGCAGCGTCAATAAACTTATCAGCAATGAAGTCGGGGCGCTGGTGCTGTGGTACAGTAATGGACGGAAATTTTGTCTAGATACTGATCCCCTCGAAGCCTTCTTGCTGTTCTTTCGTCATGAAATTTCACGTTAAATTGCACTGTACAAACTAGCTCTCACAGGCGCAAGGATGGAATTCTTGAGACTCGATGAAACTTTTCTGGAGGAAAAATTCTCAACAATAAGAACCCCTTCGATTCAATTAAGACATCCACAATTCCGGAATCCGCCCTAGGAAGAACTGTTTCAGCCATCGCGACACGCAGCAAGTCGATGAGAAAATATCAGGAAATTCTGAACAATACATAGGTTCATAATACCGTTGATACGAATTAGTAAACCGGCTATCATCCGCAGGGACACCCACTTCCAACAACGCTCACGACAAGGAAGCTTATGAAGGGTAGAAGGCGTGATGATGTCGTGGGAGTTGAGGCTCTACCGCGAAAACGGGGAATGCGATTCGACGTTCTTCGCGAGTAAGAAGGCGCTGTCCACGAAACAACAAAACCGACTGCAGATAGGAAAGGGGAATCAGTACGGAATAACAACGGGATAATAGATGCGCACCCAATTGCTTCAAAACTCAGCTTTGGAACAATGGAAGAGTGTTCTGAAGTATTGCCGGTTCTATCAGTACAGAAGACAAACAGATATTAAGACGTACCGACAAAGATTAGTTCCGTAGGGCCCATAAACCGGCGTCGATGGATCTTATATATCAAAATACTCACCAGCTGCAGAGACAGGTGGCAAAACCTGTCTCAGACCCAGGGGAGGATGTATGGAGGAAAGGTTAGGTCCAGCGAGGTAAACGGCAAGGAAGCTTGCAAAAACGGGGAACCTAGAACGTCGTCGCTGGGCAGCAAGGTCGTCGTTGATACCTACAAGAAAGCCTTCTGTGCTCGAGATGAGGTCCGTAGAACAAACTACCAGATATTAACGAGATATGTTACTAAGCACACGCAATAAACAGACAATAATTGGAAACATACTGTAGGTGTGACTGACGATGTGCGGCAACTCTTATATAGCTGAGGAGTCGTCGCCGGCCTAAACAAACGGCGAAGACTTGTCTCAGACCTCTCGGAGACTGTCGGTAGAGAAAGTTTGGTCCAGAAGATCAAGTACGCAAAACCTAATCGGACCAAATAGCCCCTGCCAACACCCTATGGTGGTTGATCGGTCGTTTACCCTTTGACAAACACCCTCTTTCTTCCTCTCTACTATCGGAAAGAATCGGGGATTATTTGTTCCGTAGAATTACCACCAATACACAAAGTGATCCAAATCGCGCAACGTACGTAGTCTATAGCGAAGATATCAAAGACCAGATACACGGAAATAAGCGTGAAGGAAGAGAATAATACAAACGACACATGCGGTACGAGAATGGATTGCAAAATAAATAACAAACGAGACACAAAGCGTTTAATACACTCCTTTTATACAGTTCGGTCAACCACGGCGACCGCGACGCGAATAGGGAGCGTTACTAGAGAAACAGTCCCATATAGGAGCCTCGTACCCAATCCCGTAGGAGGCTCCGGAACCGGCTTTCGTAAATTTAGCCTGCCATTTTCAGGTATCGTTGGCAGACGTTCCGAGGGTCCAAACGAAGACGACGCCGTAGAGAATGAGGGCGACAGGGGAGGAGGATACTTGGTCGCAGAAGGACGCGGCGGTGGAGAGACGAGCCATGCGGGCAGCACGTACGAGAGTAGCGAAGGATTCGCGTTCGCATCCAAATATCGCCCTCGAACCTTCCTCAGAGACTCCACAGAAATCTCGACATCCTTGACCCTCTGGTCCTGCTTCTCACACTTCTTCTCATGCCTCCGCACGCTCTTTTCTACAACGTCCACAGCTTCATCGACATACTCATACATCGCCTCGGCTCCATCATCCATTCTCCGCCGGACCTTCCCCAGGGTATGCTCGATCTTCTCCATCTGTTGCTTCACGTCCGTCAATTGTTGGCGCAAATCTTCAGTGGTCTGCTCAGGGCTGGGATAATGTATGACATCATGGAGGTGCGATATTCTGAGAGAGAGACGCTCGACGACATGCGTCCACGGACGGATGCCGGTGGCGAGAAGGAAGAGGCCGGTGCTGAACCAGGTGAGAATGTCTTCGCCTGCGATCAGTGCTAGGATGTAGCGAAGAAAAGAGGCTCCGAGGAAGGGAGATATCGTCGCAAGAATCAAGAAGAATATTTCCATCCTTCGAAGCTCGGTATGAGCATCTTGTTTGTGGACGTCTTCAGGAGATGGATCAGGTGGTAAATGTGGTGAGCGACGACGAGGCCTGGCATTCTGATACATTGTCCAAGGAACTGTGGGAAAAATCAGGAAGTGAGACTTGGATAGGAGCGATAGAACTCACCTTCGATGAGCTGGTGGAGGTAAAAGAGCAAGAGCAATATATACAGCAGGTTTTTGACGAGGTCGCCTCCTGTGAGAAGGTTTCCTACTGCTGAAACAAGAGCCGCGACAACGGCAAGATCGAATTGGTACCAAGCGCGATTGCTCGATGTCTCGTCCTCGAGATCTCTAGTCGTACGAGCATCCCGCTCTGGACGACTTGTGGATGCCAAGGGCTTTCCAGACATTGGCGACAAGTCTTCACTGGATTCCGTGCCCGTCTCATACTCCAGCTCCGTCAGCGACGTGTCCTCCGTGTGGTGTCCAGCATCCGTTTCCTTCGATTTCTTCGACATTTCGGATTGCGCACGTTCAAGTAGGTGCATTCTCTTTCTGAGCGTATCCTGGGAAAGATTAGAGTTCATGGTGGTAGCGAGGGAAAAAGGACGTACGGTCATCAGCCATGCACATTACGCGCCTGTTGGGCACGGCTATCAGTTGTGATATTTCCGAAAAACAAATGTTTTTGATATAGGCGTCGACGCTGTGGTGGTCGTTGTGGTCGGCAACGGCGAGGTGGTCGTCGATGATGGTGGTCAAAAGAGAAGCTGTCGAAAGACTGGATCGCGTGACGGGTAATAATATACGCCGTCTGACGTAGCTAGGCTTATTTATAGCAAACCGGCAATAATGTCTTTGGTGCATGTCGTCGATTTTTGCGTAATGCATAATTTCCGATTGCCGCCACCAACGACTCATCAGCCTCGCAGGCAATCATCTACGAACCTTGTCGTGTCACAAGATCTTTGACTCGACATGTTAAATCCAGATAACTACAAGAATATGTTAAGTGACCTCAGGAGGAGCTGCTCGCATTCCCTCTCCTCTCAGCAAAAGACTGTGCACTGGTTGCGTTATCACCATCGTCAACCATTTACTTAATCATTATGGTTCGCGACATAATAATGGAGACCCGGGGGCAATCATTGCTAGGTCGATCCACCACTATTGAAACAAGGACTTGTCAGTTGTGAAGTAACATACACCCAAGGACTTGTCCTGACTACATCAAGAAACGCGTTGGATAGACGTTATCAAACTGGGAGCAGCTACTAGAACGACCAAAAGTGGTCAAAGCAAGATTTTGACGAGGACGTCACTCCAGCCGTGTCGTCCACCTGCGGCCCACTTGGCGCCATTTCGTATTGCAGATCCTACTGCTCGCATCGAGGATTGGCCACCTTGAGTCTGAGCCCGTCTTCTTGTATGCCATTACTGTCCCGTATTGAGCGCATCCTTCTGCGACGGAGCCGGTCGTTGCTTGCGGCCCTCGGTGTGATGGTACAAGAACCGCGGCAATGCGTGGTCGGGCTCCCGGCTATTCCCATAAAATGTAGCAAGTTCAATTGGTCGCCAGGTTCGCACCGCGAGAGTGGACATTGGGTAGTCTGCACGAGCAGCTGACGTCACAATATCCAAAGGAAGGAAAATGGCATGGCATTTGCAAGGACGGTATTGGGCCACGTCGTCGGCGAGCTAAGCTCGATAGGTATGCCGTAAGAGCTGTCTATGCACTGATAGTTGGTCGTGGACGCTGCGTGACCAATGACTAGCAGCGTATAAACGGACATTTCGTCAATACTGCTTAATTTCACTAGATACGATATTGGAAGCGGAATAGGACCAACGAGCAAGGGACATACGTTGGGGGCAAGCATCTATACAAGCGCAGGAGAATTCAGAAGTCCTGGAATGTAGATAGAAGACCGTCCGAGAGGACGTCAGAGTTGCAGAGTGACAGCGACAGTCATCAGTAAAAAGCGTTTCTCCGGAGGTTCTACTCGCAACAGCATTCTTTCCTTCAAACATTCGTCGGTCAAGTCCCCAGAATAAAGGAGTCGGCGTAGTCGGCAGTACGAATCTTCCAAATCAAAGGCAAAGATCGCCTGCGGCCACAAGAAAGACCTTCAGCTGATGAATCGTAGTATAACGAGAGGAGCTTACGGGACCCTGGAAAAGACAGTCATACATCAATCAAAGGTTTTCGAAGCTGCGAAGAATCAGGATACGACCTGCTTGACCTTGTTAAAGAAACTCACCACAATCCAGAATAGGCCTGACAACGTACCAAGCGAACGTACCATCGATAACCAATTAAGTGGAGGTGGACTGGCGTCTGCCTCTCCACGTCATACTTTGCCAGACCAATCTCTCATATTCGGTAGCTGTAAGCAAAGTATAACATGCGTAAAGCCGTGGCATAAACATGTCTGCTTCGATGATCCACTAACCGGGGGAGCGTGATCAGCCTGCCTGCAATCAGGACGAGGAATAAACACGTACAGTCTGCCCACCGGAATGTCGAAGACTTGGGGATGCTGACGCGTTTCATGTTGCATTAAAAGTTGAAGACTGAAGATAGCCGGCGCTGTACAGCCAGTACGGTTAGCGCAGGTGAAGTATCCACCGGCCAAAACAGTGTCAGCGAGGTTGCCGTAGTCCCTGATACCATAACGCTATCATCGCTGTCGAAACCGGACCCGTCGTGGACGGTCGTGGTCTAGTGTAGAAGGCCCGACAGTAACCTACAGAAACAATTAGACCCTGAAACCCTCACAGAAAATGACAACCACACCATGGACGACGGCAATTTGCTCGAGCAGTACTAGTAGCCTGTCTCTTCGATGGGCACCATCCTCGGTACCAGCGCATCCTTGATAAGTGAAGTACGGGAACTAGAATCATCTAGCAAAGCGAACGTGAACGCGATTATCCTGCCCGAAGGCAAGATAAGACAGCGCTACTCTAAACACAAACAAAATCAGCAACTACAAGAAAATGATTTTTTTAATTGACAAAGCACAAACCTCATTCTCCAGAAGCGGTTGTTTCAGAACTTGGGATGGATTTACGTATGCCCTTATTCGCCAAAAAATTGAGGACATCGTGGTTGTTGAATGGAAGGTTTTCAAGTACCCCGGTCCCGGCTTTATCCGACTCGTCGGTTCCGGAGAAGGCCTAAAAATAGAAGCTCCGGTCATTTCTTGAACGCTTCGTTCAGCATCCGTCACTACAGGGCTGGCCTTCACTACACCATGAACGTTTTCGTATGTTTCATCGTGTTATTAGATTCTCTTTAGAAAAAGATCATTCTGACCACCAGCAATTCTAGCCCATGCCAGTTGACAATTCTCGTATGACGCGTTAACATACTACCCGGAGCGATTTTTCGCGACTTTAGAATGGCTTGCAATTTTCTCTCAGTGAAACAGTGTGCATAATCTGTATTCAGCGACACGTAGCTTGGGTATACAGATGCACAAGCGCCTAGCGAGCCGAATGCACAAAAACAGCACCTTACACCGATTCTGAACTAGCACTCAAGCCGTAGCCGTGAAGAACGATCACGCTCCAGAAGCCATTACAATTTAGCCCCTTCTCTTTTTCTAAACCTCAAGCGTAACAGATTGATACGATATGACGAACGTATGATTGTTGTACATCCAATGATGAGGGCTAATGCCAAATGTAGAATAACAATAAAACTGCCAATCGCAGACTGGAAGGTCGAAGATAGTCTGCAATTCCCCCCCCTGGCGACTCTCAATGCTAATGCGCTATCACTCTCCAAGCGTCAACAACTCCTCAGACCACCCACCCACCTCCATTCTCCGAGACATAGGACGGCAATGCCGACAATACGAATGATGCAAATGTAAACGCGAATATTCAGCGTATTAGTGCGAAAAATATATCTACAAGAACCAAAGGTAAGTCTGATATCGTCGCATTGAATTATAGAAAACTTACTGCAATATAAGAGTTCATAACAGTCAAACCCGAAGGTAAATCATGCTATAACGCATCCACTGGTGCCCGAAGAGCCGGACGCCTCATTGATAGTGCCCTCCAAGGCAGAAAGTTCGTCATCTTCGACCGACTTCTCCGAAACGATTGTTGCAACCCACTCGAAGCTATCCATTTGTGATGATGAGGATGAGTACGCGTGAAGGTACGAGAGAGGTATGATGGTATCGCAAGCGGGGGCTGGAGATCAGAACCTGGCGTTATCTCAACCACCTCTCCTCCCTTTATAGACCCCACCTAACGTACCGGGTCTGTCTCACTTTCATTTTGCACGGCTCAAGGCTTATTGTCTTTTTTTCCCAAAGCGCAATTAGACAAACTCTGATTTGCGATCAGGAGGCGTGACCTTCCTTTTTTGGACGTACCGCTTGACTTCACAATAAGAGGTGGGTTCCGTATCATCTAGAAACATTGTAAACAATAAGGCATCTAGACAGATTGACTTTTCTCGGCAGTTGGACCTTCCAAACAAAAAGCCAGGGCTCGGGGTGGCGTTCGTGATCCTGACTGGGAATTACGTTCTCGCAGTGGGCGTCGGGTGGACATTGTATGATGTATCTCGGTGTATGTAAACGCCAAGTTTCTTCAAACCATCTATTCAATTTTCCTGCAGCTGATTTCCGGGTCTTGGAACACTCCTACTGGCCTGCATACTTATCAACCCACCCCGCGCTAATGATTCGGTTCTAGCTACAGATGAAAAACACGAGCTTCTCGGCCGTGGAAAAATCCTACCCGTCTAATTGTCTACTGTCGGGACTTCCGACGTACAATGTCGAAACGCCTCGAGCGTAATTTGCCGATCATCACTAGGAACGGTGGAATGCTTTGAAGAAATATCATATGCTCGTGCCTTACTTCAAGGCGCTTCTAGTGGCGTGTGTACAGATCATCCGTCGAGTCAGAACGACCCCAGATCTACGAAGGCATCCTGGGTGTTCAGTAACCGGTTAAGGCCCGTTTGTGCTAATCATTGTTTGCAGTGGTACGGGACCCATTTGTCCATGAATCTTCCTATTGTTTTCTTCGTGGGAGGTTTACCGTTATCGCGGCCCGCCCCACTCAAATGTCTCAGTTGAATTTTCGAGCGCGTGCAATAGCGGAGCAAACGGTCTTTCGGCGAAACTGCGCAAGTCGTGGCCCATACACGACTCAGGATAATTTTGATGATCCGTAAGCACTAGAACTCTTCGTTCAGCTTGAATCTCCACTAAATCCGACTTGATGGACGTAGGCAAAAAAAGTCAGTGCTACTTACGAACACCGATACCCTTCTATCACAAGTAACCACACCAACGCGACTCTTGCCGTTGATGCAGACTTTCCGATCTGCGCATCACCGCAATAGCGACTCTAATTGTTCTCACCACCTGTCTGTCTGCCTTAGACAAGCTTGACACCGTCACCTAAACCTTATCCTACCTTTTCTCTCCGAGGTGTGAAAAAAGTATTTTTTGCGACGTTCCCGAGACTCATATTCATTAGCAGAAGGCGTAATCTCCCTCGCCAGTATCACGTTTTTGCCTAGGTCGAAGCCTCTCATACGCAAAACAGGAATTTCTATTGTGTCGAATTTCAATGACCGCTATCTGCTGTCAACTCTAGAAGTCATGCAGTTTGCAACTTTGTTTAAGTTTAATACACTAACACTTTCGCCATCCAATTCGAGTGGAACAATTAGGATATGCCCTCAACCCAACGCCTATGACTCTACGATGCTGCACGTATGATCTCTTTTGGCTGCATTTGGAGTTAACCTCGTTTATCACTGGGCAGACATCGAATCTATTTTTTCTCACCGGCCCGCCGGCAGAATAACACGGTAATCACACTCCATCGGTATCGAAGGACGCTCAATTCCTAAGCGGACCGCTGTAATTCTAGCATGAGACCTCATATGCTGGCATTGCGCTTATTTACTCGGAAACCTTCGTTGAACTGTATAGTTTCTGCGCATGAACCTTCCGAAAGTAAACTCCACTGTACCCACTGGCTTGTGTGACCATTGTTTCGATGTCTGCCAAAGTTCACGTTGAGATTCCGACACGAACCACCAGTATCGGACAGCGTCTTTGTCGTACAAACACTCCCATCGACGGAAAGGAAAAGATGGCTGAATCTGTGGACGGCATGCGTCTTCCCATGCAGTCCCATGCCTCATCTCATCGTAGGTCCGCAGAATAGGAACGTGAACCAGACGTAGTTGAAACAAGACCCTCGTCCCGCGATTCGCCACTCAGCGACCTAGACACGTCCACCGACGATGATCAAATCCAAACTCCCAAGGAAAAAACACCCAACACGACCAGCGTCGTGATGACCCGAGCATCTGCCAAAGTACGATATCCTCCCACTCTCAGATTCGCATGAGCCTGACAATCTTCCTCAGGCGGGATGGCCGACAGCAGCTAAGAGACTTGGGCACAAAACCCACGACCACGGGGAAAATTGGAAGGACTATCAGACAAGGGTCCTTCAGAACTTAGGTTCTGACCTTCTCAAGGGACCCGAGCGTCATCAGGAGATCGCTCGATTGGCGATGGATGTCGGAGAGTATGCTCACATGGTTGTAATCCTCGATCAGACGGATTATAGAGCGAGGTTGAAGAAGCAGGGAGAAGCAAAAGTATGGAGGATCGGGAACGCTGATTTAAACGCCTGGGGAGTGGCACAAATCCTTCGCCCCATCCCAGTAGGTTCTCTTCCTAGAGCATCGATAACCTCCTCAGTACTTAACTGGCAATCTTCTAGTGTCAACGCTGCGCCGACGCGGGAATACCATGCATGTATACAAACAGCCACCGACCGAACAACGCAGCTTGCCGACTCTGTTCTGTGAAATGCTCACGATGTGATGGCACGACACCAAAAGGCAACCGTCCAGTTGCGAAACAGCCTGAATCAATAGACCACAGGGAAGGCTCAGCGTCATCTGGGAAGCGGAAGAGCGGAGACGAGACGTCAGGGAGCATCCAGGCCGTTTCCAAGAAGCACAAGTTCGACCTGTTTGCCGATGATCCTTCTTCCTTGTCCTCATCGCCGTGCATACTCCCCACTGGCACGGATTCCCAAACCTCAAAATCCGTGCCCGCCCTCATTAGCGAGTTATGGACCAAGGAGACGAAGAAATACGAAGCTCGCATCCAAGAACTTGAAAAGGAGTGTGATAGATCTACGTCGACCCTCGTGATATATCATAGGGAGCTGCAAGCCGCAAAGCAGCAGAGCGGGGATTTCAAGGCACGGGGTGAGCTGCTCGAAGCGGAAATCGCAACATTGAAAGTCGGGAACGCAAGGCTAGCGGAACGGGTGGGTGCCACGAGGAAGGCGTTAGAAGACCTGAAGAGCAAATTCCTGGTGAAAGTGATCCAAGCTACCGATGAAATTATGACCGGCTTTGACAATATAGGTGCTCAGTAGGCTACTAGGCTTGGGGAATTTTTGTACAACGAGCGTTATACCATTTCTTGAAATGCGTATTTTGAATATCTGATTGAATATAAAACCTTTAGTGAAACAGAATGGAACGGAGGGGGAAAATTGACGTACAAAAAGGTATTGCTTCCGTGCTCAATGCGAAGCACAACAAGTTTGGCGCTGGACGGTTGGGAAAAGCTTCCATCAGACCACCATCAACATTCTTCTACCACTCCATCCAACTTTATGGTAGCGCCTGGCACCAACTACGCTCGATGCCACGACCTAGATCTACTGAATTTGACGGTCGATGACATAGAATCTGACATCGGGCCCGGATCCGTGACGAACAGCGAAAACGCACCCGAACCTAGCCTTGAGATAATCACTCCTCTGAATCAGAGAGGGTCCAACAGGACGCAGGACCACGATCTCGCACAAATGGACAGGTGCAGCGAAGCTCGTGAAATACATCACTTTCTTCATAACTTATTACTTTCTTCTTCAGAAAATTTGGAGAACGCTCTCTGCTCGGTGTGGATACCGGCCCCGACTCCCCAAAGAAGAGTGGTCTGAATACGTTCACCGTTCTCTTCGAAACTTCGGGAATACCCTCCTCAAAGTAGCAACCGAGGCTGAACTCGAAGCCGTCCGGCTCGCTATGAACAAGGGCGAGTACGCACACCTCGTGTTGACCCTCGACACCACAGACTACGAGACCCAACCCGAAGAGCGTGCAGGTAATTGGGTCCTCAGTAACACTGATTTGGGAGATTGGGGTGTTGAAATGCGTTAAGCGCGAACCGGCTGTAAGTGTGCGATCTGGTCCAATGAGGATTCCGTCAACTCATCAGAGGATCCTTGCAGTGCCGACGGTGCATCGAAGCAAATATTGACTGCATTTACAAGAGCAGCCAGCGTCTAAACGACGGTGAATGCCGTTTATGTGCCGTGGAGTTCGCACATTGCGAAAGCGCTGCTGCACGCAAACGAAAACACCCGTCCGATGCAACCTCGCAAAGCACCCATTCTCCCCGCCCTCCATCCAAAAGGCGCCGGACTGAGGCGACTCGTGAGTCGCACCCAAGCCGCTCGCTCCCAGCACCCGAACCATCCACTCCCGGATTGACTGAGAGCCTTTGGAGAATTAGCGCCACCTTGGGACAAGAGATGACGTCTCTACGGCACCAACTTGAATCAGAAAGAGAAGCTCGACGAGCTCTGCAGAAGAAGAATTGTACGTTGGAAGAGGAAGTATTGACTCTGCGTGCACAGGTTGTTGTGCTTGAAGCTGAATCAAAGGCACACGAAGTTGGATCTGTGCGGGATTTGGAAAGGATATTGGTTCGAAGGGACGGCAAAGCCGAGTGAGGATTCCCAAGGACTATGGTAATCCTAGCCTTGTTTAACTTTGTAATACTTTTAGCCAGCAGCGTAGAGGTTAAGTAGGAATATCAGACGAATCCGATCTCGAATGCCGGCACAGAAGGACCTTTTTGATTCGTTGAAGTTGGCACCACGGAAGGTAAAATTTCAATCCATAAATGGTTTCAGCAATTCCAACTTCAGCTCGGTGCAAACATAGAATAACCCGGAAACCTACGTGGAACTATACAGTTTAGATTGCATGATCAAGGTCCACTTCGAACCACTGGCACCACTTAGAACCACTGACACCACTTAGAATTCCAACTCATATTCAAATTCCACCAAGTACACTTTCTGGACCACCACCAGCGTTAAAGGGCTTCAGTGACGGAGGACCTGAGGCACAACCTCGTTCCTGCTCGTCCCCTTTCTCATACACCTTTGACAAGAAACGCGTTTCAGACATTGCAACTGACGCAGGAGCCCCCGTCCCACAGCGACATGGAACTTAACGACATGGACATCTTTGATCGGGCCGTAGTGCTGGTGAGTTACGTCGTAGATACTCATCTCACTGCATCTGAGACTGTAAGCAGGTTGGCTCCACCAAGAAGCACGAACGGCACAGGTCCGCAAACGACGCCGATGGTAAAATGCTAGCCAAACACCACTCGCGAACCAAAACCGCGCGTAAATTGGAAGAGGAAGGAAGGAGGAAGGAAAAGCGCAAAAATGGGGAGGTCGGGGAAGACACTCAGTCGAAAAAGCCGCGTCTGAGCACTTCAACTCTAACTTCATCCACCTCTGCATATGCAGCCTTTACCGAGTTATGGGATAAAACGATGAAGCAGTACGAAGATCGTATAACTCAATTACAGGAACAACTGTGGGAACAGCAGGAGAGGTCAGAATCACTCGCCGGGGCCTACAATGAGGAAACTCGAGCAGCAAGGCGGCGCATTGCAGAGCTCGAGACAAAGAATGCAGCACCCGAAGAAAAGGTTCGCTTGACGAGGAAGACGATGGAGGGTCTGAAGATCTTGATGGAGCTATAAATCAAGTGTTGTAAGTTGGTTGGACACATGGACTATTATAGGGCTTATCTCGCAGATGGTAAATGGGATATCGGAGCGTCCTGTTTATACTATAAGTTGAATTCATAACTGATATCGGACGCAGACAGGGTGATTGTGAGATCCGCCTCAAAAATTCCGATTGCAGAGCCTGAAGCGTCATAGCTGGCGGAGTGGAGCTTGTGGGTTCCACGGTTTAGCTAGCAGCGGCGTCCATGATACAGAGTGAAACATGTGTGACTTCAGTTCGTTCGTTGTTCAATGTGCAACGTGTCATAATGTCAGGCGTCAATTTCGATAGCCGAGGGTGCGTGCAGCGTTTAGCAGCATCTAGGGCCTGTATTCGGACTTGATCGTGAGAATCACCTGCGAAGATCCTGGCAACAATGTTGAGGTCTTCGTCGAATTCCAGAAAACAGAGCCACCAATTCTTCTGTATCTTTTTCACTGAACCTAACTTCAACCTCTACCATTTCGTCCGCGTCCATGCCTGTGACAAAAAACAGCGATGCAGGCTATGCAGACTTTTTGGATGCGACGGGCGATTTCGAGTCAGAATCGCAGTGCCGAAGCCAATACAGCAACACAAGGAACCTGCCTGGCAATGAATCCGAAGATGACACTTCTCCTGCACCAGCTAATCGAGGGGCGGAACGACACAAGATGACTGTATCTCGTACAAACCGACAGGTGAGGCTCTCCGAACGCAGTCATCATACCCCACCCTCACCCTCCACTAGCAAACGTGGAAAACACTCTCCGATCTCTGTGGGTACCGACCCCGCATGCCAGGCGAGGATTGGGAACATTACTGCAAACGCTCTCTTCGAAAATTCGGGAAAACTCTCCTCAAAGAAGCCACGGACGTGGAACTCGAGGCCGTCCGACTTGCCATGGACAAAGCCGAGTATGCCCACCTCGTCCTGGCTCTCGACATGACCGACTACGAGGTCCAACCTGAGGAGCGCGCAGGGAACTGGGTCCTCAGCAACACCGACCTAGGAAATTGGGGCTTAAAGTGCGTTAAACGCGAACCAGCAGTAAGCAAACAACATTCCCTACCTGAAATTCCATCAATCGACCACATCACATAGTGCCGAAGGTGCATCGAGGCAGATGTCGATTGCACCTACACGAACAGTCAGCATTTAAGTGACGGCGATTGTCGCTTATGCTCTGTCGCTTTCGCACACTGCGAAGGCACTACTGCACGGAAACGAGTCCGCCAATCCAATGTGTCCGTCAATGGCATCCCTGCCCAAAATCTCCCATCGAAGAGAGCTCGGACAGGCACCGGACCTAATTCAGGTCCTTCGCGTCAGGACAGAGAAGTACTATCTACGCCCCGCTTCACCCAAAACCTCTGGAACACGAATGGTGCCTTGGGAAAGGAGGTGATGGCCTTACGGCTTCGACTTGAAGCCCAGTCAAAGACTCAACAAGCTCTGGAGAGAGACAAATCGGCGCTGGAAAGAGAGGTGCTGACGCTGCACGATAAAGTTGTCCGACTTGAAGCCGACTCAAGGGCAGATAGGAGAGCTTTGCGGGCTGTGAGGATGGCACTGGCTGAGAGAGCGAGGGCTGGTGGTACTGACTGAGTGATCCTTATATCTGTTATCATTAGATGATGCTTACCGGTGATATCATCAAATGAATTAGAAGACCATCTGGCGTCCCACTGAAACCTTGTGGTGCGTGTCCAAAAAATAAGCCGGCTCGTGACGGCGAACTGCGTCCCACGCTTCCCTGCCGTATTACCCATTTCAATTCAAATTGAACGGCTTCGACAGAATCGACGCGTCGCTTTTTCAGTTTCCTTGCCACCATCGATTTTCGCAGTTTGCTCTCTGGGCCTAAATTCTCGCCTCGTCAGATTTGAATAGCGTCTCCGTGTGCTGCAAGACGTTGCATATAGCCTTGAGAGTGCTTACTTTGATGGATGGCTCGTAGATTGCCCGGATGACGCCTGATTCGAAACTTTGGTGGCTGTCTCCTCGCCAGGAACTCAGGCTTGGAAGTTGGAAGTGCTTGTGACCTTAGTCTAATGCCTCTACCTTTGGTAGACGAGCCTGATACAGCGATGCTGCACTCGTGCCCTCATCTTTTGATCTTGGGTCAACGCTCCGCTGCCATTCAGTGGTTGCGCCTATGTGCGCACCAGTCACTCCGTGATAGTCATTTTCGACGTTCTTCTGGCCACAATTGCCCTCAAGCTATGCGCTGAGGTGCATATTATTAGCATTGCTCTACCGTCTCTGCTGCGCAGTGCGCAGATTGCACTGTCTACAGGCGCGCTTGTGGGATGTCCATTATTTTTAAGGTTCTGTCCCCCCGCCGGCTGTATCCGCCGGGTGCCTCTCGCCTGCTTTTTATTTCATTTCACACTGTCTGTGCTAGGGCTGTGAAGCTGTACCTTGCGGGGACATGTCCGTATCAGTGAGGCCAGATATGTGTTCGGTCCCGTAGCATAGTGTATTATGACGGTATATAGGTAGTACACATGTAGTACGGACTCTGGTTCGTTTCCTTCTCAGGGACATTTTATCAGAATAAAAACCACCACCACCACTGGTCCAAACTTGGCGTATTTTCATGTTATTTGTTCTTTTATTCGAGGAGCTAGGATAATACAGGACGAATGTATGTAGTTGGAGCGAGGACGTCGTGTTTAAACTACGATGTATACGTCCCGCCGTGAAAAGTATTGCAGTAGAAATACAAATGGCTAGAAGATCGAAAAAGATGTCGAAATTTTAAGAATAGGATCGAAAGGACCTCAGGAAGGCCGTGCAAAGGTAGGTGTTGTGGGTGAGGAGGTTGATGGTGCAAATGTCGACGTCGTCGGTGAAGAGGACGGAGGATAAACAAATGATTCCCTCGTCTTATCACGATAAAGCGAGTCATCGTCCACGGAAACGGCGTACGTCACATCAGTGCGTATAGTCAAGTCACTACGGCTGACTTTATCATCGCCCTTGAATGATGTCGGCGAACCAATTGTAGACGACGCCGTCGAGCTTTTTGGGCGAGTCGGAGAAACGGGAGACTTGTATAAAGGTAGGGTCAACGCCTTGGGTGTCTGCTTCTTGACGATTCTGTAAAAAAATCAATCAACATGAAAAATCGTCCTAACAAGAGATGTAAACCCACCCTAGACGGATAGCCATGGCCTTATAATGCTTCCTCGCCTCATCGGCGAAACCAAAGAACGCAAAGAATACAAATGCCACGAACACGGTTGACCACCGTGATAGCTCCACTGCAACCACCGTGTATGAATCCATACGCCAGAGCAGGGCTGGGTATTTATCGATGATATACCAACCATAGTGGGTGTTAGCCCAGCTCACCCAGGGGTGGATCTCGGTGCGGTTGATATTGATGTAGAGACCGTAGCTGGAAACGGGGATATTCACGAGCAGCTCGATAGAGGCTAGAGCCATGAGGCGGAAATAGCGGTTGGCAGTTAATGAAGAGTTGGAAGAAAGGAACTGGTTGAATTGGAGCCGACGACGAAGGAAGGAGCGAATGGTGAAGACTGCTGGATTATCAACTCCAATCGATAACATGAAAAGAAGTCAGACGTACGACAGAAGATAGACGATGTGAAGCAAATAACAAGAGGCCAGACGAAGACCAGGGGATACGCAGGTACAGTATTGTAGGTCACCACGGTGCACCCAATGTCTTCAAGTAGGTCGTAGCGATGTCCGTTGACAATATAATCTAATCCGCGCATTAGCTACCTGTATAAAATGAAAGTAAAAGGCAATGGCTCACGGAGCGGGAGTTCAAGGAGAGGCAAGCCTACGCCAATAAGCAGATCGATGATTATATCACGTCGTTTCTAGCAAAAACGCGGTTTAACATGAAAAGAACAAAGGACAAAGAAAAGAGAGCGTACATCTTCGCGCGTAACAGACACTGTCTGACAAGCAGAAATTTTATACAAGCGACGGCTGATGCAAAGAGACGCCGCGGGAATGGCCACAGAGGCGGCGATGTTAATTCTTGTTGCTAACATTAAACTTCGTCAGTCCATGTACGCCACGCTCAATGAAAAGAACACACATATATCGCACCAAACAGGTGCCCAATCTGTGACATTATTATGCCATACAATACTATTCACGAAGACATTCAGGAGTGCCAGCGCCGTCCATACCATAAAGAGGCACGTCCCCGAATTCCACGCCTGGAGATGCCATGGGAGAGGAATCAGGACAAGGACGAATGCGATAAAAGCAAGAATCGGGAAGGCGGGGTACGACGGGTCAGCCATATTCGTCGGGAACTGGATGGAAAAAGGGCAGGTAAAAAACTTCGGGATGAAAGAACATCTTTTTTTATATCCCTTCCAAAATTGACGTAGTTGAAGACAATGGGCGGAGTTTGAAATTTGAAGGTGGATCCCCGATTTGGCCGTCAATACTTTGCATTACTATTTCTCCTTTTGGACATGTCTTTCAAGTTCATTCTGGGAGTGCCATCCTAGTATTCTGCTACTACCACACGTATTCTCAGCACAACTATTTATGATGGGTAAGAAAAAAAATGGAACGGTACTTCGCTATGACTTCTAACTGACTTTTCATTCTGGGAGCTCTCGTAAGGAATGACTGCATTTCGAGCGAACAATCACCAATTGCCAACGAGAACAATGCTTATCATTGTTCTCCCTTTTATTATTTACCCACATGATTTCTTTGTATTTAAGTAACGCCTCGCGCAGTTGCCACTTCTTCTCCCCTACGCACGCACATTATCATTTCGCACTAAGCATCTAGCACGCTCATTCTCAATCATCATCAAATGGACTCTTTCATCACTCTCGACGCAGAGTTCGTCACTGAGCCAATCACTCTCCTTGAATGCTCGTCGTCTCTGGACGACATTATTCCCATACCTGTCAATTTCGACGACCGCCTCCCAGGTGTGGGAGGATATTGCGTGGTGGCATAAGTCATCTTCATTTTTCTGCAGACTTTCAATCAAAGGTACTTCCTGTCCTTTTCGTGCGCAGCTCGTTATTGAGTGTCTTTTTGGCAGGTCCTAGGTCCTCTCCTGTGTCCTATACCCAAACCCTTTCGACCTTCATCAAACGACTAGAGCCCTCGTCGCTCCCAATTATCTTCGAATCTCATTCTGTGAATGGTGGATGTATGGAGCAATATGTTTATAGTTTGATACATATTTTTATTACTAAGTGTACCTATATGCTCGATTCCGATACTTCCAGTCTCTCGTACTTCCCTGTAATAAAATCTGGTGGCTCCTGCATCAAGCTTCGATGCGTCCTTTCGACGTCATCAATTCTTATGCACTCAGCAGCGACGGCTTCGACACTCTGATTTTCTTGCTCCAGTTGATCTGGCACTCTAGTCTCTTTTTCATCGAATTATTCGGTTAAGCTACGGGGTATCCTGTACCAGGACGCAAGACCGAGGCCGAGAGGCGTACACTCAGGACATCCTTGGACCACCTGGGTTCGCATCTTAAATGCTTCTGGAACGATTGCATCCGCTTCAACGAAGGCCACCTATAGGAAAACTCCATTTTCTTGGTGCAATCCACGGCAACTACCCTCAGCATCTTCCGCCTTGTGACGTTTAAGGTCTACGATCAAGTCGGGCTCCTTCATGGCTAAATCGCCGACTTCTCCGCTGGTAAAGGGCGGGTCCTGATAACGAATAAGCTCGATTTTGAAGGTATAGAGGCCGAGAGCGACGTGTGTCAGTAATTAAGGCGCAGTACATGGTCCAACCATATAACCATGCTTGAAAAGATCCTTTGCAGAGTTTCCTAGCCCATATAGACATAATCACCGCCGATGAGGACGCCACTTGGGAGCGGGAGAAATCAAGGGATGTACTTGAAGACGCTGGGTACGCAATATCGACCGTAGTACAGCGCTGTACCTTGAGGGATGCTCTGTTCTGCCTCATCGATGTCTTCTTCGCGACACTAGCAGGGGTATCAATCGCACTGCGAAATGGGCGACATCTTACAGCAAGACGATTGCCCCGCAGAAACAGTTCTTCGGGTGTCGGGCCGAGATCCTTAGGACTGGCTTTGAATCTCTTGGCAGTCTCAGATGTTGGTGGGATGACAAGAACAGTTTTGTCGGCGTGAGAATCAGAACGAAGAACGTTCACGTGACCTAAACGCGCTGAACTGTTTCAGGGGCTGCGGCGCAACCAACGTGTCGACTCTCCATTCAGGGTCTCATTTTGTCAGAGATGACCAAACCAGCACGTCGGGGTTGTCGACACCAGAGTCCCAGGTAACTTGACAGTTTATTTAAGGATAAGATGCAGAAATCCGCACGCCCCGAATAGCTAGATGAACATTTCATTCAAGTTGCCAACGCGATGATCCTGTGCACATCAAACACGGGGAGTCCCTATCTCCACGCTCGAGCCTCCCTATGTTAAACTCATACAATGCGAGCCGCAGCCTTCGCGAGTTCGTCCGGACTCCGCTCCATGATCATCGAGGCTTTTGCCCAATTTTCCTAAACCCTACTTCAAGCCCTATCGACTCCAGGTCCGTTACGATATTATCCAACCTGCAGAGTAAGCCAAGGTCGGTCGGCGGTACGCCTTGCGAAGCAGGCCAAAAGTTTCTCTGTTGATTTTCATTTGATGTCAGCACCGAGCAAAGGTCAGTAGCATTAATAACACGGACCTGCCATTGAGAAAACCACTTTGTTATACCCTCGGCGACATAGCGAGTCCATAACCACCAGAAAAATCGACCGGGGCGCAACACCATAGCCGCTTGGATGAGTACCGTATAGTGTCCGAGTGTTTCCTAAGGCCTGGCGAATAAATAACATTCTTGAGCCTCCTTTTCCAGTACCTCCAGGCCACGGATTACGGCCAACGATTCAGCACGCTGGCTTGTCCCCAGGGTATCAGGATCGATGCAATCATCGATAGGGATGCTCCGTTGATACTCCGGGGCAGTACCCATGACTATGCCCATTCCAGAGGTTGCATCAATTTGGCCATTGTTGAAGCAAGCCCCGTCGGCGAAGACGAGCTTGATGTCGTGGTAGGCTCCCATGACGACTTGAACGTCCCGTCTGTGAAACACCCGGTGAAGTATCGAGTACAGTATGCACAACGCGCTATCTGACTATGGTCAGAGGGTCAGAGTAAAAAGGACTCATTAAAAAAGTAGCTCTCATTGACAACGGGTTCGCGGTCAGTGACGGTTCTGTTGTTGTCCATGGTTAAGCAGTGGAGAGTAAATGTTCACGGACTGTTGTGGCCGTGACTTCGATAAGTGAGGACGCCGCCGCTGCATCGGACTCCAGGTCGACACGACTCTTTCGGAAGAGGGCACCTTCTCTTGTGGTCTCCAATATCATATGCGCTAGACCTTGTCTCTCGTCGTTATTTCGGTCTTGCTGTCACTCTTGCGATTATCTTGACGTTGGCCGCTGTCCTGACACGTATCGAATGCAATGCAAAAAAATTGAATTCTCTGGAGGTCCCTGTGTTCTGGTAATACAGCGGGTATAACGATGTGAGAAATTGGAGAAGAGAAATCTGTGTAATGGAAGAAAGAAAGTGGTGTAAATGAGAGGAGCGCGAGTGGTAGGAGCAGCGGGTTTGACATGAAGAATACATCGCGCGGGAACGAGGTAAATGGTGCGCACACTATCAAAGTGCCTATAACGCCTTAGTGGTAGTGGCGGCCGGGCCAAAAGACACGTACGAAAGAGCTAGAATATATAACGCATTTTGAAGTAAAGACAGCAGAATTTGGCGTTCATTGAAAATGGGGGTTCTACGAGTAGCGCGAAGGTCCTTGATCAGATGCGCGGGAGAGCTGATCCACCTGAAACTCACGAGAAGACGAAAATGATAATTTAAACAAGCTCGACCAACAATCGGGAGCAAAAAGCCTACGCCAAAGAAATTAGCATAAAGTCTGGGAGCACGATATATGGACTCACCATCATGTTCACGCAATAACGCAATACGCTGCGACATTGCCTGAATCCATGCGCTCACCATCCACAGGCACTGCGAGTGCCAAGGGTTGTTCAGAATCGAATTCAGGACTAGGGGAAGAGGGAGAGGGGAAGAGCAGGGCACTGATTTCATTCGAGTCGCACGCAGTGATATCGATGAAGGAGTCCATAGTATAGTAAGTATAGACGGCGAATACAGGGGGGGAACGCAGGTGAGAATTGGTGAATTCTAGATGATAATGGAGACAAGGCGACGTACAGTGGCGCCCTTATATACTGCCATGGACCATGCAAAGTCGCATCGGGCGGACAATGCTGGTTGTAAGGTGGCTTGAAAACTGCAATGATTTAGCCGGGTGGCGAAGTACAATGACTGCTATTGTTCAGTTCGCCCGAGCGAGTACAAACCCTTCCTTTTTTAGGTGTTTTGTCGGAGATTGTGTAAATACCTTGGAATTTGCATAATAATCCGGTCCGATAGGATTATGTGATGAATATTATGCCTCATTATCATTTCAATACATAATAAGAGATAAGATAATCCCCCACTTCATTCCCTGCAATCGTTGCCTGCCATACTCTACAATTTACCAATACAATTTGATTGTATGACCTGTAGTTATGTTCTATTGAATTGAAATATTCATGTATTCACTGTAGATACTTCCGATGCATCATCCTGTGGCTGCAACAGTGGTAGTCCCACTGCATAGCGTTGATAGCCCTCCCCAACCATGTACATCGGCGTCGATCATAACGAAGGGGTATCTGATATAAAATCAATGCCAAATCAGCAAGATCATTATAAAATTGGTGTCCATCTCCGGATGAAGAGCCGGAGAAGTGCGCACCGCGGTCAGGAGGTCGATGACAGTAATGATGGCGGCAACAATGTGCGGGTGGACAAGGGATAATCGTTTCGCAAGTATGGGGTATTGGCAGGTGGACCTTGGCTGTATAGGGTGTGCAAAGGGTTGGTAAGACATATGAAGAGGAGTGACAGAGAGCGCAGGCTCAGCAGAGTGGGCCAGGGCCTCAGCAGTCCTGTCATTGGACTCTTTTGCTACACCCTTCCATTACAGATTTTTTTTGATAGCGGCAACATTCTTAAATACTAATTGCACTTTACTCATCTTTTTCAAAGAGAGAAACCACTTTGTTTTCGGATTGGTGTTGTATTAGCTAGGGCGCGCATGACAAAAGGACCCAAAGTGACTAGTTACATATGTACTATATAGTGTAATGGTTATTGTGTGTAGTTTGCATTGTTATTTGTAATTAAAATGTATCCCTTAGTAAAGCGATGTGTTCAATCCCTGGTGGAAGCAAGAAAGTAGAGATTCTAGAATCCTAGGTAACCGGGATGGAGCGAGGAATATATTTTTCGGGTTTTCCGGCAAAGGGCTTATTAGGTTTGATCCGACCTTTATTAGGGATCAAATTATCCCCCTTATCAGAATTAACTTTCACGTCGTTAGGCCTAATTAGTATCTCAGCCGCATAATGGCATAATATGGGATAATACCGGCTAAAAATGCCTAAAAATGGAAATGCAAAATGTCGGACATTGTTTGTAATTAATCCAGTAGCGGCAGCGGCGTGCCGGCCCCCGATTCTTCCCCTTTTCCGGATTACCCCGGAGAAGGAACCTTAACATAACCAATAGAATAATAGTATGTATAATAGTGTTGCCGTGGCGCGGCGAAACCCAGCGCGGCTCGGCCAATGACGGCTTTGGAAATTTTATAAGCCGAGCCGAGCCGAGCCATAAATTTAGATGCGGCTACGGCTCGGCCTAGTCGGCTAAAGGCGCAGGCCACGGCGCGTCATCATAAAAGGAAATTAATTACAAAACGACAATACTATCTGAGTTCACCTTCTAGCGACTTAATAAATGTGTGCACATCCTCTGGAACAGGTGTCTGATGGCCAATTAGCTCTTCCAGTTCCTGTAGCTGTGCTTCCTCATCCATGCCATGTGTAAACCTGAGTCCCCAAATGGAAAACTTCAACATCAGAAGTGCTTCTATTGCTTCCGGCTTAGTCATTTTCGTTGTGCCTCTTTCGCACTAGAAAAACTCATTCTGATATGTTTGATTCGGCAGGACATCAAGAGCAAATACAAGCAATAATGTTGGATAATGACATTGATTATTATGAACATAAGAAACTCAACCTTTGCGAAGCTCAATCGTACATGTCCTCAGAAATGATGGTTACAAAGAAAACGGGAGGTTAAAATATGGAAATTAACTCAACCGCATGTACAGTAGATAAGTTGCGCACCATCACTGTAAAATTCATGCCCATTTTACTTGCCATCATCCTCAAGGCCTTGGAGTTGGTTTAACAGGCAGCTGTGGCTGCAGTCAAGCAGAATGGAAGGGTCACACATGTAGAGCATAGGCTGAAAACATATATATTGTGAGGCTATAGAGTAACAAAAGGGATTCCGGGTTGTACGGATGAAGATGGAGGTACAACGACGAAGGAAAGGACATGACACATCTGCTCTCCTAATTTGGCATTCGGCCATGGCGAAGCCGAGCGCAAGCCACGTGCGCCGGCTTGAACTCGGCTTCAAGCTCTTTTTCGCCGTGAGCCGAATTTACGGCTCGGCTAGGCTTATTGTGGCTCGGCTCGGCCAGCGCGCCATATTTAGCCGCGCCACGGCAACACTAATGTATAATCTTGGCTAAAGCTGAACAGCTGCAACGACAAGCAAGGCGCTACAGTCAAGGACCGGTCAATGAGACACCCAAATATAGAAGGACCTCGGAAAGGCGAAAAAATGTGGTTCCTTACCTCGGTTGTTGGCAGCAGAAGGCAAGCTATGATAAGAACATAATGGCAAAAAATCTGGTGGGGATATGGGCCAAAACCCTACATGCCGGAGGACATCAGTGCGAAATCTTCTTATCGCACGATTACCACTCAATGAGACACGTCACATCACGCCGGCAATCTACCGGCAAATCCAAATATAGTAATTATATGTAATCATAATCTAATCGGATTACTTATCTTTGGTGCTGATTTCCCCCCTGCCTCTTCCTTGCCATTGTCAGTGTCAGTGGAGAGTGTCTAGACCTCAGCCTGTAAAGCAGAGTATAATTGATGAGAGTAGAGTCCAATTAGCAACACATAAAGAAAAAATATAAACAGGTCTCCTGACTGTGACTGATATGGTAATTTGTGGTGTGACCTGATAAGCCACCCCCAAAATAATTATTGCCGTAGTACATTCCCAATGGCCTCGGAAATTCATTACTATTACATGTACATGTCCTATCATAATTTATACGTGAAGTCCGAGACCAATTTGGCCCTGAGGAGAGCACCCGGGCCAAGTGTCTCATTGAGTGGTACTGTCTCATTGACCGGTCCTTGACTGTATTTATTTGACCCAAAACAGACCCCGAGGCAGGAAATACTTTTTGTTTAAGTTCGTACTGGCACTTGAAAGAGACACACTGAGGTCATCATCGAATGGCTCAGAAGCACGGTCACTTGTCGCAGTGGCGATATCTAACCACTCTAGCATGAGCCTCGCAAAATGCGGCAGCGACCTGAGAACACATTGTCGGAGAAGATCACAAATACATTGACATCACAGTCTTCGAAGCGCACACGGCATAGACCAGTTGAGGCAAAAACAATGAACTGTACCACGTTACAAACCCCATCGTGGGCGTCAGATAGGTGAGCACCCATGAATGCCCATTAATGGAGTGCTTCACATCCAAGTAATCATGCCTGGAGTGTAGCTTAGGCAGTTTCACAACCCAGCAATGTCGATCGCCAATGCATCTTTCTACATCACGAAGATCAGCACTCGCCGCAGCACTGCTATCAAGAAACAAATTCCAGCCGCGTTTAGTATACTTAGATCTTCCTGTGACGGCGGCGTGGCGATCGTCAAATTTCGCGCAGTTGATCGTCGTCGGCACCTACAAGGGAGCCACCTGCGCGCGAGGAGATTAGCAAAAATAACTACTAGATGTCAGGCACCCACTGATATACAAAGCTCTTAGCTGTGCTGGTCGAAATATTTCTTAGTACACGCATAAACAAACAGAACACTGGTTCGTGGGGTTGACCATCGTCGACGGCTCTTTTAGAGCTAAGGAGTCGTCACCGGCCGAAACAGACAGCCTAAACCAAGCCTAAACATGTCTAAGACCTAACGGGAACTGTCGGGAAAATAAGTTAGATCCAGAAGATCAAGCGCGCGCAACCAAACAGCACTAACTAGCCCCTGCCAACACCCTATGGTGGTTGATCGGTCGTTATCTCTTTGACAAACACCCTCTTTCTTCCTCTCTACTATCGGAAAGAATCGGGGAATATTGTCGGCTTGATGCCGAGGCCGTGCCGAACGACTGTAACATTTGTTTTGAGACTCGAGGGGTCTTCTGGAACTTCTGGAAAACGACGCCTCGCAGTTTACCTTGCAACATTTTATGTGCAGTAAATTTAATTGTGCTTTATGGGCCGAGGGACATTTGATACACTCTGAAGATACGTAGCAGTAAGGATACAGTAAGTTTAACATTGCGGTGTCGAAAACATCATGATAAGTGTAGTGCAATATATTTGTTGAAGTACATTAAGCAACTGTATGTCGGCGGTCGCGCTGCGATTCAGTCACCGATGAAAAAGAATAGTCGCTCTCGGTGGGACTAGGGACAATTCCCTTAAACTTTGCGTCCACAGGCGTGTAGACATCGACCTCAGTGCTCGAACCATCTTCACTACAAGTTGTCGCAGTCGATGCAGTTGAAGAGTATAACGGCAAGGGGGACACGACGCTCGGGCTTGGTGGTAGGGGCTTGCAATAATCCCTATGTAACAAATGCATCAGCACTGACAAAAAGTCAGACGGTCGGAAAAGTACTCACATTTTGAGGTCCGTAACAACGTTGACATTGAGATGTTTCTTCTCCTGCTGTGTCTCTTCCTTGTTGAATCGGCTGGTGGTGAGCTTCCACCACATACGATAATGCTTCCTTGCCTCGGCCGCAAACCCAAAGAACGCGAAAAAGACAAGGGAGCAAAATACTGTGATCCACCTGGTGGCCTCCAATCCGGCAATAGCGAACGGGCTCAGCCTCCAAAGCAGCCAAGGGAACATTTCCACACGCCCATAATCGAAGTGTGTGTCGGCCCAGCTTCTCCATGGTCCAACCTGCGAACCCATCACATTAATGCATATCATTGTGATCGCAAGGGGGGTTGTGCAACAGATTTCAGTCATAGACAGCGCCATCAAGCGGAAATAACGACTCGTGGTCAGGGACTTGTTCGAGGACAGGAAAGAACTGAAGTCGGCACGGCGTTGCATGAAAGCGCGGAGGGAAAGAACTACATAGGGCGCGTTAATTGAGAATGGTGGGTGATGGGCGATGACTTACCACAGTAAGCAGCGGAAATGAGGCCTAATATGACCGGCCAGATGCAGTTGAGGATGTAGAGCAGGGCAGTGTTGTAGAGCGCAGGAAAAGGGCCGAAGTCTCCGTAGATATTAAAACGATGGCCTTGTACCACGTATTCTACGTGACAAAGACGCATCGATCAGCACCACAAAGCTAACGCCACAGAGTGAAAGGACTCACGTAGCGCAGTGAAGATAACAGGAAGTAGAACGCAAAAGAGAGAATCGATGAGGATAGCACGTCGTTTCTACACAAAATCAGAAAATATTTGTGTCAATGAAAGAATCCACACACCTCTGCACGCGTCACGCTAACCGCGCGAACACTCGCAATCTGATACAGACGCCGGTTGATACACAGTGACGACGCAGGGATAGCTACGGACGCTGCCATCATGATGCGTATTGCTACACAACGAGGTCAAAGGCCGCCACGCATCATACCACAGCAAGGCTCACATATGTCGCACCAAAGAGGCGCTGAGTTCTTCGCGTTCCCGTGCCAGACAATCGAGTTCACGAACTGGTTGAGGTTGGCTATCGACGACCAGAAGATAAAATAACATGTTCCCGAGTTCCATGCGAGAAGATGCCATCGGAGGGGAATGAGGGGAAGTATGAATCCAAAGAAAGCGAAGATGGGAAAGAGCGGGTAAGTAGGATCGGAAATCTGCATAGCTGATGTCGCACGAATACGAAGGTAAAGAAGGAAGGGAAAACCTTAGGTGTCGAACAAGGGAGGTCGCACAAGGAAGAATGCACCCATCCCTCCTCGCCTCTGTTATAAAGGACCCCATTGTCTTTCAGTAAGGACAATGCGGAGTTTCAATTTCCCACCGGGTGAAGAAGAACTACGTCCGCATTTAGACCCCTCATTGTTCTTCCCATTATTCGGACGGAGGGTGAAATTGAAACTACTTTGCAAAAAAAAAAATCAGGGTAATGAAGGGAATGCTCTCCCCCTATATTTGCGCGTACAGAATTATCGCAACCCTGTAAATAGGTATTACAACCCGCACGAAGATTCCTATCTCGAGAACAAAGTTCCTCAGTTGAAACTGCAAAGGCAACTATAGGTATCAGTGCTCAGTGCTCAATGCTCCACCTTCTTTCATTCACTCCCATATCCTAGTCACGGTAACCAATTCTTGCGTAGCTGCGAAATAAGTAGAAAAACGTCGGTGTTCTCGGTCTATGCATGGCAGAGATATGTACATGACCCTGAGGCAACGTTCCATGTAACGCGACCTGTCATATCTCAACGGCCCTGATGATCCGCAGCCCTCTGAGCCTCCACCTCACTATATTTAAACAAAAACTGCACGAAAACTGGTTCTCCGAGGCGTAAGATCCGACGTCTAGACCTGAGTTGCCTCTGGCCAGAGTACTGAGAATTTAGAAAGACCTGCAACGAATAAGGAGCCGAGGGTTAAGACATTGCACAACCACAAGTAAAGATTGAAGACATCCCATGAAACAAGCTTCGACCAGACAGGTAGCTCGCTACCATACGATAGCTTGAGGATGCCTAACGAGTGCAGGAAAACAAGACGTGTACACAGGACAGTAATATTGCGGCGTCCAAGTAAAGAGGGCCAGCGTGACGAGGATGTCAGAGTGAGGCAACAGCGGCAGAAAGACAGGGCAGAACTTTGCAAGTCGCAGGGCCACCTAAGCATAAGTAGATATATAGTAATGCTGCAATGAAACCGGTTCAAAGAGGGAACAATGTAACTACCAAACTCAGCGATTCCCACGTGGTATCAAACCCGAACCGTCCAACAATGCCACTCACGAACAATAACCCACAGGACTTCTATAAAACAAGACCGAAGCCAAATATTATGAGCACTAACACACGCACGCGTAATCCAGAATCTCCCTCCTGCAGCCCCCCCACCATAGCCTCCTCCCCATGGACGAATTTGCCTACCTATCACTCGACTGTGAACTTGCCGAGTTGGCCGCCCAACTCGAACACTCGAACACTATCGAACAGCCTGCCAATGCCATGGTCGTACCCGTTGACGGTGACCGGCCCATCAACGACTACGGGAGTTTCTGTGTTGTCGCCTGGTTTGTCATTTCTCATTATCCGTGCTTCCCTCTCTCATCACCGTGTACTTTCAGAACCTTGCTCCCAGAATAATAATGGTCGAGCCTACCTAAATTATCACTTCGTATTCTCGTGAGCTGCTTCCCCTTCTTTATGACTCGGAATCATAACGCACCGAGTAGGAAACCTCTTTCGCAAGAACGCCAAATTCTACAGTCTTTACTTCTACTTCAAATTGCGCCACATCTTTTAGATTTATCGTACGTCGCCTCTCGTTCCCATGCCACCCTCCACTGATTCGCTCCAGGCACTTTGATAGTGTGGGCGCATTTTTATTCTTTCCTCCGCGTAATAACCCCATCTTCTCCTACCTGCTGTCTGCCACGTTTGACTGCCTTTCTTTCACACTACCTTCGTTTCTTCCCCCATTATTGATTTGTCTTCTCGCACTGCTTATACCCCGTTGTATTACCAGAAACACAGGGACTTCCAGAGAAATTCAACATTTTGTATTGAGTTTATGGGCGTGATAGCCCAAAAAATCGGATAAGTAGACACAAATGAACTTTTCGCAGACGCAAGTTTTCCAACTTCCCTGACATCGTCTTGTAAGTCAAGATAAATCCATTACTTATCTCCTTGCCGCCGCCCGGGAGCAGGGGCTGGTAGGTAGATAGGTAGGTAGTATTACACGGCAGTGTCCACAGAGTGAACGCCGGTTCCAGACATTACATACACTGTAGTGGCGATCGGTACTGCGAGTACAAACTACGAATACCTGTTTCTGTGCTGTACCAGTGGGAACTTTCTCGGTGTCTGGTAATTGGGCCGAACTCCTTCGGCTTACTATTCTTTGTCGTAATTTCACTGTACGGAATTGGTACAAATTCAGATTGTTTTGCCTTTCATCTTTCGGTCTCTAGGCTTCAACATTGTCAGTAGTACCATATCGAGCCCAGGGATACCCTTAAACCTTCGAAATCGAGGGTCACTGCATGCATCTTGTACCATAGGTTACTGACGAGGTCCCGAAGATCCCGCCAAGGGCTTACCCAGGCTTCAAGATCAAGATCAAATTGATTGCTTCCCGCTCGTAGCGAACACGGAGCAGACGATACTACGAGCAGAGACCGTACTATGATACACGTGCCACTCTTAAAGATTTTATCTCTTTTCTGAGCTTGCCAACCGACGGGTAACCCTCTTGATAACAAACACTCCATGGGGCATTCCACCGTCGAACACCACATCGATCATATTCTCCCACTCCGCGCGTACGCGAGTCGTCGAAAAATACTTTAGGAGGACTGTCAGCTCCATCTCGAGTACTTCAGGATTACTAGAGGGACCACCATAGTAAGCAAAGCCTCGCAGTCAGTGAGAAGCGACCTACTCGCGCGAAAACGTCGAAAAGAGCTCTCCAACAATATTCTCCTTTGTTAATTGGGAACGCAAGTTGTCAAAGGCGAGTTTCTTGAGTTCGTCCAGTCCGGCCTGTTATATACAAATTCAAAAATAGTCATGTCATCAGGAAATCAAGACAGACTCTGGTCGCCAATCGGTACATTGATTTCGGTGAACACACGTTAGGATCTCTTTGAACAGACCCCGCGGATTTTAGTGGTTTGAAAGCGATTTTGCCAGTGTATATCCATGCGATAAGGGATTTGAAACTAGGAGTAGAGGTTCCTTCGAGACCAAAGACACTGGAAGAGAAATTGCGTACGTTGTACAGGCTACATCCTTGATAGGTTTTACAGACCCTAAGCGCGCTGGCCTGCTTGGGTTCCAGTCGCTCGTGCGATCTCGAGCAGATGTCGTCTGATGGAGTTCATCTGAAGTCCCGTCTGGAGAAGGGGCCTGCTTCAAGTCGGGAAGAGCTTCATCGGAAAAGCACTCGACCGAGCTGCCTTCAAGCCCTTCAAGCCCCGAAGAGTGTGTATATCCATCTGTTGGTATAGCCACCGCATCGATAATCATGTCGGATTCCTCAGGCAAATCTCCGCTCCGGTGTTCTCCATCTACTCCTTCCACGACGCCTGATATTGGTACCTCAGGTTCCGCGTCCGATTCCAAGTCGCTGTCGTCCTCAAATGGATAATCGCAAGAGATTTCAGAGTTGATGCTATCGGAATCAATATCAACGCCGTCACTTTCCATGACGTCTAAGCAAGCGCTGCAGTGTGAGAAATGTGCAGTAAGGCAGAATAACTTGGACTTACATTTATCGAAGAATGCGCCCTGGCCCTTCAACATCCTGCTGGTTGCAAACACAGCCCGGGGAGCACAGGCTCGTCCGTTCCTAGAGCGGCGCGTGAAAAGCACAAACTTGATGTCGATAGGAAATTCGCCATCGAGCGAAGCAGTGACGACCTCCATGATCTCCGACTCTACGGTTAGACGTGGGGCGATGGGAATAGGTATACATTCGGCGGGGACATTCAGGGTGACGGTAACGTCGAAAGAGAAGGCTTCAGACACGCTAAGATTTCCTTGAGTAAGGTCGCCATGAGGAGTTTCAGATAGCTCTGTGGGGAGTTTAAAAGTGTGTTCAACTGTCTCCTCGCTCACACTGGCTTTGACGTGCAAATCACCAAATGGCATGCCCCTGATGGCGCCAGGTTGAAGAGACAGGGACACTTTGCACCGACACTTTTGAACAGTCAATTTCCTGAACGCTGACGCACTTCCTCTCTTAGCGGACCTCTCGACCCCCTCGAATTTGACAGACTCGTATGTACCGGTAAAGGACCAGCCCAAACCGCATGCCTCGCTTTGGAACTGCGCAGTCGCGGGTGCGGTAAACGACAGTGGAATAGAGAGGCAGGACTTGACTTGTAATGGATTACGGTTGAGCCAGTTATCGGGATGTGACTTTACGACTGTGAAAACTGGGGAAGAGGCTGGCGTAGGGGAAACAGATGACATGGTGATCAATGATCAAGTTGCAGGACCTGCACGAGGCTCGGTGTACACACGAGGTGTGTGGAACTGCTTCCTGTGAGGTAATGATCAAGATAAGGTTCACGGAAAGCTGGCGTTTATAGTGAAATATTGGAAATTTTTATCGCATTCTCTGTAACGCACTGGTTATCGATGATCGATGAAAGCTAGGCCACGACTCGGCTGGCCCCAAAGAGTTTTAGCACTATAGCATACGATATACAGGATTTTTCAGTGTTGAGTCGATTGATTGTTGGATAAGAACTAGTCAGAACCAAGAAGCAGCAGATTTCCCGTCGTAAGAAGTCACCATAGATTGAAATTCGTCAGGACTCAGGACCGGAACGTTAGGCTACCTGAAGTCATGACACTGTCACCGCTCCTCAAGAAATTCGAGGACAGGGGTCAGTGGTTGAAGTTCGAGTAGTAAGGAACATCAAGGAAATGCTTTACCTGTTAAAAGTCTGCTTAAGAGACTAAATGCTCGGGTATCAGGCTGGAAGACCCGAAACCCCGAAATTGAACATGGTTACATCTTGATCTAAACTCTTACACGGGGAGCTGGCTGCTCGAGAAATGATGGCGTGGGTGTGAACTCCAACGGCAACAACGATGAGTCCACTTGACACTATATGTATATATGCGCTTTAATACCTTCATTGCGGATATGACAGGCTAGCCGCTGCAGGGGAAAAAAAAAAAAAAAAAAAAAAAAAAAAAAAAAAAAAAAAAAAAAAAAAACAGGAAACGAGATCATTATGCTAGGAGGTTAATGCTTTGACAAGGACGGGAACCTGTACTCCTTCGTGTTCTCTCCCCTTAACAACGGGTATCAGACTGACAAGTGCTATACCGTTGAAGAGTTCTGCGCCAGATTCGAGAAACTCGAATGATTGGAGGAGCTTGACCAGCATGGTATGCACTTCGAGCAAACCATACTTCCATCTACAAGCGCTATGAGTCAGAGGGATTGCACCGAAGGGAAGAAAAGAAAAGAGACTTACCCGATACAACCATGGACACCGTCACCTAAACGGACATGAGATACGATACAAATGATGACTATCAGTATTTCAGGACAGGCCCCGAAATCGTCAGCAACTCACAGATTCGCGTGCAGACCGACCGAGAATGAGCCTTTACCCTTTGGCACGTTTAAGAACCGCTCTGGCACCCAGTCACCCGCATTGTCGCCCCATATAGTCGGAAGTCTGCAGCAATGAGCATATGCTGATTTGTATGAGACCATGTCAGCGACGTATCGATTGTATGTATAAGCCGAGATCATTACCATCTGTCCCTTCTCCACCGGGATCTCGTTTCACGTCTCTCCAGTCCTAGTCCGGACTGGCTCGCTCAACGGGATAGTATCGTCCTCTGCTGTGTACCGCGAAAATGTGTGCACAATTGGATGTAGACGAAGGGACTCCTGCCGATGTGTAAGTATAGAGACGAGGATGAGAAGGGGAGTAATTACATTAACAGCAGCATTGAGTAGTGGCGTCGAATCGTAGTCCACGGTCCCTTGTCTTATTTCTTCTCTCACACGAGCTTGGTAATCAGGCTGTTTACTTAGTTTGTAGTGTCCAGGACAACAAAGCCCCTGTGATGTCCTCTCCCCCGAGAGTGAATGTCCTAGTAAAGGACAGTGAGTAAGCCTCTCGGAGAGATTAGAGGGCATTTAATACGCCAGTTGGGATAGTATTTCATCCTCGTCCATGAGCTTTTCGTCAGATGCTTTAGCTAGAGGCAGTCGTTTTACCATACACCGAATGTAATGAGTCGGAGACACCTACCCAGGAGAGTCACGACGTCCTTCGAATGGTTATCGCGGGCGACATTCTTGATCGTCTGACGTGCAGTTTCTTGCGCGACATCCCTGAATCGTAGAAGAATGCCGTTCTCTCTATTTGGCACTTTATCAAGGATCTGTAATACCCAACCCGGGAGCACTCGCCAGAGAACAGGGACGAGAATCACAATTGGGGTCGGAAGATAATTGCAGTGCTGCCAGCGGGAATCAGATGGTAGAGTGGCAGAACGACGAAAGCATACAATAAAAGTTTTGTTACGTCTGCCATCTCAGATGATCCGCCGTCGAGAGGACCGAATTGACATCCGAAGGCCGCTGGGGAGAATTAACAACCATTGCATTGACATATCCGCGGTAAACCTACTGAGACCGGTTATATCCAGTGCAGTATGGTTCATCCATTCAAGCAGATTTATTTCTTGGGGCCCTTGATTAACAAGTTCGTGGGACTTCCCGCAGAGCTGCAACGCACGTCAGTAGAGTGACGCACCTGCCACGGACAGCAAACGGACCTTGCCCCAGTAGCGTGGAATACACCCATATACTCTTTTAATTGATTCGGTGAAAAGGCCGGAATGAGAATCTTCCGTTGGCGTTGGTGAACGCTACCGGTAGTGGTAAGAAGGCTTCGTCCCACCACCCTCGGTTTTTGGGTACCGGTATCCGGAGTTACGGAGGATGTGCTATATGGCTTTGGGGTCGGAGGTAATCAGAATATCTCGCTGCATCAATGCATTGCTATAATTACTACGCGAGTATTTTGACGATGAGACTTCTACGCACGGCAAAGCATCCCCCGATACGGAATGTGTTCCCGTAGGCTTTTGCCAGGATTTCTCAAGGGCGACTGTAGGTTGTGCGCGTAGTTCCAATTCATGTCCTAGGAAAATGACAATATCAATGACCTGTCATTGGGCAACAGACCTAGTAAAAGAGACGGAGAGGAGGAGCCTCGTAGGTGTTGGAGAGCTGTCGACCTCAACTTTAGGTATCGGACCAGGAACAAGAACAGGACAAGCACAATGACAACGACAACGACAAGCATCATCATCGTAGTGCGTACAGGAGAATGACATCCAGACGGATTCTGGTTCAGTATAAGTACGCATATTAGTTATCACGACGCACGGTATGGTTTCAATAAGGTCAAGATTCAGATTGGCAGGTGTCTGGGTCGCAGTCAGGCAGACTATGAGTAGAATTCGCGTCCGGAAACGGCCCACTTTGCCCCTAGTAAGTAGGTAAGGAGGAGGGGTCAATGCAAGCATACCAAAAAGTCCGAAGAGCTACACAGTGCTGAATGCTATCTCTCTTTCAAGTAGGATTTGGCGAGTGTTAGTGCGAATCCATCGGATTACTTAAACTCGTCGCGGATAGCGCTGTCCGGTAGCGAAATCTCAACTGTGATTCCGTTTTTAGCTCAGGCAACCAACGAGTTCGAATAGAAAAGTGGTTGGTTTCGTAGACGAAAACAACCAGAGTTGGCCATCGACCAAGGAAAGTGGATTCGGAACGGTGAGATTCTCCTGTCAGACTTGTTCCACCAAGTCTCTCGTTCCGCTTGTCAAAGAGTAGAAATACCTGTCTGTCAAAAACCGCGACAAAAAGGACGAGGAGATCTGGAGAAGAGTCACTGGATGTTCATCGAACCACGATCTCCGATGGTGGCTCAGGCAATGAGGCCGGCCCTGAAGTGATCGTGACCATTTCAAACTAGGCTCTACGTACGTACGAACATTTACAAGAACCTTCTCGGCTAGCTGTACAATGTCCATCATTGTTCGCTTGCCAGCGGTCCGTTGCCTCAAACTTTCGTGTTAAGCATCTAAGTGTTGCTATTACTTCGAAGCTTGCTGATGAACTTGAATTCCACTGCTGAGGCAGCCTACGTCCGTTGACAACTTGTCTTTGCACTGAGAACCAAACCGGTTTACAGGACACCCCCAAGCCGGTTTGTCGGACAGCCGCCGAGGTTATTGTCCGCTCAATCAAGTACAATGGCAACTTCGACGCTATTGTTCGCAACGCCACTGTATAAAATGTCCTTAAGCCGTGACTTTGCATGCCTTAGCACCCACAAACGTTAGTGACACCTCTAAACACCCTCGCGCCCTCCCACTGCGAAAACCAGCCACCAATGGACAATTTTGACTCCCTCTCCCTCGGTCTCGTCTTTGAGCCAGAAATCTTTCCCGATCATGCTCCAGACTTGGAGTCATCTATACCAATAGACTCGGAGCGGCAGGATGCCATGATACACGGTGCGGGCTGCGTTATTGCTTAAACAAAGCCAAAGGTATGCCAGTAGTATCACTCATAGCCGCATTTAACTCATCCGTTCTCTCCAGAAACCTGCTTTGACAGCAGCACAAATTCACATTCATACTCGTACTCACACTCTCTTTGCGTATATTCATAACAGGTCCATTCGGCCTTTCGCCGTCGCGTTCTTCGTCTTCTCTTCCACTACGATCTGTGGTTTTGAACTTTATTTTTACTCCTACAAGTTGTACAACAAGGATATCATGCACACTACGTACACAGTAGACAAATAGGATAAATCTATTCCCTTTCATTTGCATTAGTGCGAAGAAGGCTTCAAGGGGGAAAACAAAAATATGGATAGGGGCTTAGCGCAACCCTAGAAGTCACCCCACGTGACGTGACATCAAACGCGTCTTTGTCTGCCCAATGCGGAAGTCCCTTTCAGCCATTGTCCTCGTACTCCCTTTTATCTCTCGCTTAAAGAAAAAAATGATGCATTCCTTCCTTCCTTCCTTCCTTCCTTCCCAATTTGCCTGCGTGATGAGGTACCCTGTTCTACCACTGTTCGCCTTTCTCACTGCCTTCCTCGTTGTGATCCCTGCCCCATGGCACTGGCGAGCGCGCAACATCGCGACACTCGCCATGATGGGTTGGCTCTTCATCGTCAACATGATATACGGCATAAACTCTCTTGTGTGGGCTGGTAATGTAGATAATCCTGCGCCAGTGTGGTGTGATATCTGTGAGTTTATGTACTTACTACCTCAATGCCATCCATGGCTGACAACAGTGTGGCGTAGCAACGAAACTGGTGGTTGGCGCATCGTTTGCGATGCCTTTAGCGACGATATGTATATGCAAGCACCTCGAGATGGTTTCGTCCACTCGTGCAGTAAGGATGGACGTAGCAGACAAACGACGCAGAATGGTCTTTGAGTCTGTTATGTGTTTCCTGTTTCCTTTGATTTTCATGGCCCTTCGTAAGCTTTATGGATCTACGCTTGCAACCAGCAGCTCACACTATATTTAGACTATGTCGTCCAAGGTCATCGATATGATATTATCGAAAACATCGGCTGTCAAGCCGCCCTGTATATTTCTCTGCCGGCTGTATTCCTGTTCTACTTCCCCCCTCTGCTCTTCTCACTGATAACGTTTGGATATGCTGGTAAGCCCAACGCGCTCTCCTCCGAACTTGTTCACTAAAGTACTCTTCTCTAGCTGGAGCCCTCCATCATTTTGTCGTCCGCCGCCTTACTTTTGCCGCTCATCTCCAAAACGCCAGTAATTCCCTGACTACCTCACGCTACCTCCGTCTCATCGCAATGGCTCTTGTTGAGATGATTTGGGGCGTCACTCTCACCTCACTTAACCTCGCGAATAACGTCGCCGGTGGGCTCATGCCATATACCTCTTGGGCGAGCGTCCACGCTGATTTCGGGAACGTACCCCGCTATCCTGCGCTCATCCTCCCTAAGGGGTACATGGATCGCGTCATTTTGATCTGGTTCACGATGCCCGTGACGGGGTTGGTGTTCTTTGCGTTCTTCGGGTTTGGCGAGGAGGCCAAGAAGGAGTACAGGAAAGTGTGGGCGTGGGTGAGGACCAGAGTGTTGAGGAGAAAGGGTGACGTGGGCAAAAGCGGAGAGGGATTCTCCCGGGTTCGTGCTCCACGCACGCTCCATCTGTCATCCATCGGCACCATTGATATCGGGGGTAAGAAGTTCGATGAGAGCGTCTCTAGCCCTGCAACGGCTATCAGTCTCACGCCTATCACGCCCACGAAATTTGGGCCTGAACGCTCACCGTCATTGCATAAAGATCCTCGCATGTTCGACGAAGATGTCGAATCGCAGTCATTCCGGAGCGCGCTGTCCTACTATGCGAGGGAGGAAGATGACGGAGATATCGATTCGATGCACGTCGCACCGTCATCGTTAGATAGCACGGAACCGACCCCAAGACCGTTCAGCTACCCTATGCAGGCTATTCCCGCTCACCCCATACGGACACCACAGCCGTTTTCATTTACGCGGCAGCCAGGTGTGCCACAATCACGACCACCTTCATACAATAACGGCGTGCAAGTTACAATACACCACCAGACGTCTGTCGATCGGATAGTCTGAAGACCGTTCATTAAATAACGTATACATACATATCTTCGTTTTCTACTTTCGTTCCCCCCCATTACATCTCTTTGCTTATTTCAGGCTTTACGCTTGCCTCTATTACATCGTTGTACTTGTAGACATTGAAAGAAAGGAATGCTTGACTTTAGGGAGAATTTGCGTGACGCCGGGCCTCACATGGAACATGCTGGAAGACATGAGGCAGGAATGCCGCGACAATTGGTTCCGAGAGAAAACAAAACATTTTCCACCCTTGAAAGCTTGAATCGTGGCTAACGTTTTGCTTGCTGCAGTTTTTCACTTCATGCCCGTTGTCCGCCCAATTGGGAAGGCCAAACTCACGCAGGTCAGCTTCCCGCGGCGCCTCACTTAGCGCCAAAGTTCTTTGTTGGTATCTCCAATTCTCTTATGAGTATGCGTGAAATTCGTGTGGTGGAAGAGTGCACAACAGGCACAGTGCTTCACATTATTCCGCTGTTCATTCGGAAATCGGAAATCGCCGGCACCGGGTTTCGTTTCAGCGAAGGTCTGTCATCTTGATTTTTTTCCAAGCTGCAGCATCTGATATGTCTTCGGACCAAAGGATGTCTTCTTTTCTTGCATCTTCTTCATCTTCAATCCGCTTGATTCCTTTTTAGGAGAGATTCGGGTGATGATATAGTGTTATCACGATCTTGACGAGTCGCACATCGCTGCGGAAACGACAAGCTTTCAATGTCATAACAAAAGGGCGCCAACACCTGTCCCCATATTCCATATTGTTCACGGCGGAACGCATTCTGCTGCTGATTCGGAAATTGCCATAGCCGGGCTTCGCGGGCAGGTTCAGTTAAGGTCCGTCATTTTGGTTTTTCCATCTGATACATATTCTGGTCAAAGGAATGTTAACGAAAAGAACCATAGTGCTACATGCCTGAGCCATATGGGAAATACGTATGCCTCATGCAATCCGTGAGGAGCCTGAGAGGACTTTTTATCCCCCTCGAACGCGTTGGATGGTCCCAGATCCGCTCCCTGTCTGCGTTTTGATCTTTACAGCACTTTTCCAAAAAGAAAAGAGCGTCAAATTCTTGATTATCATCTTTATACGGCACGGAACTAGTTGACGGAGTACATCGAAATATTCATATCGTAGGTGCTGGTGAGACGCCACCCTGCTCTACGGCCAACTTTCGAGTCCGCCTTCTTTTTTTTTCCAAATGTCATCAGCATCATGATACTGATGTAACGAACTGCCCAACGAAAAGTTTGTATAGACTTTTTTTCGAGAGGCAGTACGAGCGGTTAGAGGTGGTATTCAATGGCCTGTGCTTACATGTCCATAGCAGGAAAACCAAGAAATGAGGTGGCTTCGGATGCCAGTCCTAACGCAGCCAAACCCCCTCATGTTAAGCTTTGGCTCGAGACACCACTCCTGATTGCGTGCCAGGAACAAGCCAGGAAAAGATCTCTAAAATTGATGTGTCGTGGCTTCGCACAGGTTGCAGTGAGGTTATGCGCCAAAACAATGTTCACGTTTCCTTTCCAGGAGTGCCAAGGAGAATAAATGTCTCCTTCTCTACAGCAGACGCCAATCCTTGCATCATCCGAACTCCCTGCTACTCTGACAATGTATACCATTGCCGCTGCGTTCATACTCCTTCTCTTATTTCTAGTCTACTACCGGTACTTCGTGGTAATGAAAACCATCCGGCACCTTCGTGGCCCACTGCGATCCTCGATATTACTAGGTAAGCTTTGTTTCTTTGTGATTTTTTGCCAATACATTAAATGTCCACCCAGGCCACGAGTTCGAACTACGTGCCCAACCGACCGCTGGTACCCTAGAAGCGACTTGGCAGAAAGCATACGGTAACACATTTCGTGTCGGGGGATGCTTCGCTGTAAATGCTCTCTTGATTGAATTTTGTGTTTATCCCTGACCTCGGTACTCTAGCAAGACATCTTGATGACCGCAGACCCCAAAGCTATTCAACACATCCTCCGTAATTCTGGGTATCGGTACCCCAAAACGAAGGACATTGTGCACGTGTGGGAGCTAGCGGTAGGAAGAAGTGTCGTAGCTGCTGCTGGCTCTGCGCACCAGCACCAGCGAAGGATCCTCGGACCGGCTTTTTCGTCTAGTCAGTTGAAGAAGTACGCAATCGTATTCAAAAAGACTGGCGTCAAGGTTTGCTGTTACCACTTGCAATGATTTACTGACAATGTACTTTGGAACCAGCTCTGTGGGAAGATCCGTGAACTCGTCGATAAAGAACCGATGGAAATCGACATGTTAAAATGGGCCAGCCGTGCGGCTTTGGATAATATTGGCCTAGGTATAACTCTCGACTCAGTGGGTAGGGACGCCTCTTCTCATCATTACGGTTTCAGCCTCCTTGGGATGTAATTTTGGCGCCCTCGACGGCAGCTCGTCCGAAATGGCAGACTTGATTCGACGTTCCTTGTAAGCCAGATCGAAATTTCTTCCATTTCCACTATGTACTCTGTTCTGACATAGATGCATCAGTACTGCCCTCTCCAGCGTATCACCAACTCCCCTTGTAGTCTTGGCTCCGGCCCTCTGGAGATTTCTCCCGAAATCAATGTTATCCATCCTTGACAGGATAACTACTCCGGAAAGCAAGATCTTTCAGCAGTTCAACGCGATAGCAACAAAGACTGCACGCAATACGATCAAGAACGCCCTCCGCGACGGTTCGAAGGACCTTGTGAATCTCCTGGGTGCATATATCTTTCTCTGCGTTTGGGATTCTGCTGACTACTATGTATTCAGCGATAGCATCAGACAAAGGTTTATTGGACGAGGATGAGATCCTTTCCCAGCTGGGGTAATAACCGATTATCCTAGGTTTCACGTTTTCTAACGGATTGTGTGTTGTCTACTGCTTTCAGGACCTTCACTCTAGCCGCCGAGGACACTGTAGCATCTGCGATCTCTTGGACGCTCTACGAGCTCGGTCGGTGTCCTGAGTATCAAGCTCGTGTTAGAGAGGAAATAAACCGTCTAACTGATTATGAGACTATGCCTCTGCTTAACGCCGCCATAAATGTATTGTCTCTTCCTTGCCTTTTCTTCGAAATCACATCCTTACATGAGCCTATAAGGAAACGCTGCGCCTACATCCTCTCATGTTCACCTTTTCGCGATATGCAGCTGAAGACGACGTCATCCCATTGAGTGAACCGATCACTACACGAGTGGGGGAGACGTGGAATGAGATCCCAGTGGAGAAGGGACAAATGGTAATGATTTCGGCATATATTTATAATCGGTAGGTGAGGTACCCTTCGACCACAGAGGTTCATTCAGTTTTGTCTGTAGACTTCCAGGTGTTTGGGGAAAAGATCCCGATGATTGGAATCCAGAGCGTTTCCTCCAGGAAAGAAATGGTGTTTCGGTCGGCCTACATGCCAATTTGTAAGCCTGTTTCATTCTCAAAGTTTTGATTGTATCTCGTACTGAAAGAATCTTCAACAGGCTGAACTTCAGTGAGTCACTGTCATTAGAATAGGCTTCATAATTCTGCCCGACCTAATTACTAACTCAGGTGACGGCGTACACGGATGTATCGGGTGCGTTCATTTGTCTCTTCTCTCCTTCTCTCGGATTACAATTCTATGGACAGATGGAAGTACGGGTATGTTCAGATCGGCACTTCGGTACTTTGTTTCGATACTGACCCGTTGACAACCGTAGATTAATCCAATTGCAGGTCATCCTAGCCGAACTTCTCAAATCGTTCGAGTTCCTTGATTCAAAGGTGGAGATCCGTAACGGGAGTGCATTTGTGGGTTTGATACCCATCGTCAAAGGAAGGGAACGGGAGGGGATGCAGGTGCCCGTGACTGTCAAAGCGTTGAAATGCTAGTGCTGGCGCTCTCTTGGAGTATGGAGCGCCGCGCGGGTCTTCTAACAAAAAAGTATAACCTGACATTGATGGGAACTAGACACGGACTATTGTACTCACTATCTAGCTCGATAACTTAAGGAGTATAACATTAACGTTGGTTATTATGCTAGAGACTCAATGCCCGTACGATCACAGGAACTTGGACCCCTTCCTGTTCCCTTCCCCTAACGATAGGCATCAAACTTATGCCTGCTATGCCATTGAAAAGCTGAGCTCCAGAGTCGAGAAATTCAAATGATTTGAGGAGTTCAACCAAGATGGCTTGGACTTGCAGCAAGCCGTATTTCCACCTGCAAAAGTTGGCCAAATCTAAGTACCAATAGAGAAGCCAGAAACGTACCCGATACAGCCATAGACACCGTCGCCTATCATTTGAAACCGATGAGGCGCAAGCACTTTGATAAGAGAAAGAAAAACCCTACTAAAATTCAGCCTAAAAATAACTCTTGTCAGTACATATCATGACTCGGGATTCAGGTTAATTCACAGATTTGCGTGGAGACCAACCGAAATCTTATCTTTCTCTTCCGCCTTGAGGAATCGCTCGGGTTGCCATTCGTCCGGATTATCGCCCCATATGGTGGGAAGTCTACAGGCACACTTAGACATTTTAGGTTGTTTTGAGGGTTAGAAACCCTACGTACCGGTTGTATGTATAAACAGAAACCATTACCATTTGCCCTTTTTTCACGGGGATCTCGTTCCACGTTTCGCCTCTTCGAGTACGGATTGTCTCGTTCAATGGAATCATGTCGTCGTCTACTGTATATCGCGACATCGAATGCACGATAGGATGCAAACGGAGGGATTCCTGTCGGTTTTATCAGTCCTAAGTGCAGAGAGAGGGAAAATGAGTACATTGATGGCTGCATTCAGTAGTGGCGTAGAATCATAATCGGCAGGCTGAGACCGGATTTCCTCTCTTACACGAGCTTGGTAATCAGGTCGACGGCTCAGTTCATAGAGCGTCCAAGCCATTGTAGCAGCAGTGGTGTCCTCTCCGGCTAGAGTGAAATTCCTAAATTAAAAAAACTGTGAGTAATATCGCTCGAGATATTAGAAGACTCATTGGTACGCCAGCTGCGACAGAACCTCATCTTCATCCAGTAGCCTTTCGTCGGACGCAGTCGCTGGATGCCCGTGAGTAAGCATAGGCAGAATGGACTCGAGGTGGAGCACGCACCCAGGAGATTAACTATGTCTCTAGAAGTGTCCCGAGGGATATTCGTCAGCACCTGGTGCGCCGTCCTATTCGCTATGCGTCTGAACTGGCGTAGAATTTTGATCTGTTTACTCGGAGCTTTATCGAGGATGGACAATAACACTTTCGGGAGAAACCTCCAAAGAGTAGGAACAAGAATAACAAGTGGTGTTGGAACGATTTTTGAGAGGGCAGTACTGAGATTAAGAATAAGAAACAGATCTCGTAGAGTAGAAGAGGACGGAAGGATACAAAGTAGATTTGGATATATCAGCCATCTCAGACGATTTTCCGTCGAGAGCGCCAAAGTCGCATCTGAAAGATGCTAAAAGTTATGAGTGATCAACATCACCGTGTATTTCTGAAATGCTTACTTAGCCCAACAATATCTAGCGCGGCCCGATTGGTCCATTGCAATATATTTATTTCCTTCGGACCCTGACTGACAAGTTCACGAAACTTTCCACTGATCTATCAAATGAATCATATCAGTAACGGGATATTTCATCGTGCAGGAAGCGTGTGAGAGGGTACTGACTTTGACCCCGGTAGCTCGAAACACGCTCAAATACTCTCTCAACTGACCCGACGAAAACGCCGGATTGAGGATCTTCCGTTGCCGTTGGTGGGTCGAGTCTGCAGTGGCAAGAAGTCCTTTTCCCACCATCATCTCCCATAGGTGCGCCACGTCCCTCGTTTTGGGGTATCGATATCCAGAGCTACGAAGGATGTGTTGTATAGCTTTGGGGTCCGAAGTCATCAGGATGTGTTGCTACATCAAGTGTGATTAGCACGAATACCAAGTCAGAAGAAATAAAATTTCACAGCGAAGCATCCCCCGATGCGAAATGTATTCCCGTACCTCTTCTGCCAGGTTGTCTCTAGACCGCCAACAGTAGGTTGCGCGCGCAGCTCCAATTCATGGCCTGACACATGTGCAGTCAGTATGGGTTACTTGAGGCCTGTGCTAATGAATGCCATTCTGTCGGACAAACCTAATAAAAGAGAGGGACACGGAGGGCCGTGAAGGTGTCTTATGCTAGCTTTAGACGTGCGAGTTTTGAACCCAAAGAGAATGTTAACAACAACGGCAACGGCAACGGCGACAGCAAGAACGGTTAGAGCCTCCATCTTTCACGTCCGTAGCAGTCCTTTGCTGCTGTGAGGGGGAGGTTGGGAGGGGGGGTCTCGTGGATATGCCACACTTTAAATCAGGACACAAAAGTACCTAATTCAGGCCGTCACTCAGGCATGGAATTGAACACGTAAAAACTTACTTTCGATCTTCCCATTTTGGTCTGTAAGGCCGCGTTTCGCGAGGGATTAATCTTCAGATCGCGGCTTTATTAGTAAAAGGTTCAAGATATCTGACCGATAAGCCCAAGTTCGACAACAAATTAATGGTTAGTAAAAAGGCAATAAAACAAATGGCTGTACTAGGCCGTTGCATCCAAAACAGCTGACCAGATATCCTGGCATAAAGTAATAGCTGGCGGAGGAGTCACCATCGATGAGTTGGTGGTGAGCTAATACGTCAGAACAATTCATTGCGCTGTAGAGAACTAGGGAAGGGCGCAACCTACTGAGCAAGTAATGAATTTACCTTCGCTCGAGTCATCATCGTTGTCTGTTCAGCATTTTCAGGGAGTGGGAGGTGACGTAGAGATAAGTTGAACATATGAAGGTTCCTCGAAGCGCTTTCGAGATAAACGAAAATGAAACACATGAGCATGTACATACTCGGACTTTGCCAAGCCAATTGCAAGTTTCCCTCCCACTGGAGAACTTGGACGGGCTGAGAGATCCGGCGGGCCGGCAGCATCTCTTCCTGTGCTTGAACCTTGACAAATGACCCCAGCCAAGTTCAACACCTATTTATCGCTTGGGCAACTCGCATAGAGGCTATACATACGCGCCTTAATATTACAAAACGGACATGACTAGGCTCGTTGTCGAAAGAGAGAGAAAACTTAGTTACCACACTAGGAGTCGGAGCTCAACGCCTGGACGAGTACGGGAACTTGAACCCCCTCCTGTTCCCTTCCATTAACAATTGGTATCAGGCTGATAAGTGCCATGCCATTGAGCAGCTCTTTGCCTGAATCGAGAAACTCGAACGATTTGAGGAGCTCCACCAGGATTGCCTGTATTTCGAGCAGCCCGTATTTCCAGCTTTAAAAGGGTATACGACTCAGAGTTAAAATGAAGAGAATGCAGAGCCTCACCCGATACAGCCACGGACACCGTCACCTGAATTGACTTAAGATGCGAGGCAGATGAGAGGAACAGAACTCACCAAAATTTAGCCTAGGGTGTATCAGTACAAAGATCGAGATTTGTACGCAGATCAACTTACAAATTTGCGTGGAGACCAACCGATATTCTGGTTTTTCCTTCCATGCCGACAAACCGCTCTGGCACCCAGTCATCCGCATTATCACCCCATATACTTGGAAGTCTGCGCAAATGAGTATGGGCTCGGGAAGAACAGCGGCAGCCACGTACCGATTGTATGTATAAGCTGATATCATCACCATTTGTCCCTTCTGTACGGGAACCTCATTCCACATCTCTCCAGTCCGAGTCCGGACTGGTTCGCTGAAGGGGATGGTGTCATCCTCCGCTGCATATCGCAAGAATGTATAGACAATGGGATGTAGACGGAGCGTTTCCTATCAAAGTATAAATATCAAGCTGAAGCTGAGGGTAAGAGACAGTACATTGATGGCGGCATTGAGTAGTGGTGTCGTATCGTAGTCGGCGGACCCTCGACGAATTTCCTCTCTTACGTGAGCTTGATAATCAGGTCGTCTACTTAGCTCGTAGAGCGTCCAGGCTATTGCAGCAGCTGTGGTGTCCTCTCCTCCGAGGGTGAATGTCCTAAAGAACAGTGAGCATACCATTTGGAGACATTATAGGTCCAACAATACGCCAACTGGGACAGTATTTCATCCTCGTCCATGAGATTTTCATCGGAAGCTTCAGCTAATGGCAGACGTTGTAGGATAGATAAAAACAATGAGGCTAAACAAACCTAGAAGAGTCACGATATCCCTCGAATTATCGCGAACGACGTTGCTGATCGTCTGACGTGCAGCCGCTTTGGCTACACTCCTGAATTTCCGAAGGACCTTACTCTCCTTATTCGATACTTTATCGAGGATTGTCAGTATTCCTTCTGGGAGAAACCTCCAGAGAGTAGGAACGAGGATGGTAAGGGGGCCTAGCGGTATTTTTGAGAGTGTGGTGCTAATATCAGGAATCAGGAATGGAACACGAGCAGCGGTGGTATAATAAGGACATACAATAGAAGCTTGGACACGCTTGCCATTTCGGATGACCCGCCATCCAAAGCGCCGAACTGACATTTGAAGGATGCTGGAAAGCCTGAGTGAATCATGTCGTCTAACATGCAAATAGAAGGAACCGACTTAGACCAACAATATCCAAAGCAGCATGACTAGTCCATTCCAACAGGTCCATTTCCTTCGGACCTTGGGTGACAACCTCGTGTAATTTCCCACAGAGCTGATAATCATAAACTACGTTAGTATGATTTGAGGCGTGATTGGCGGACTAACCTTGACCCCGGTTGCGTGGAACGCGTTCATATACACCTTCAACTGACTCGACGAAAATGCCGGACTGAGGATTTTCCGTTGACGTTGGTGGACTGAACCTGCGACAGTGACAAGGCCTCTTCCTACCAACATGTCCCACATGTGTACAACATCCTTCGTTCTTGGATATCGGTATCCAGAGGTTCGGAGAACGTGCTGTATTGCTTTAGGGTCGGAAGTCATAAGAATATCTTGCTGCAGACTGCAGTTAGCATAGCACAATCTATGGAAACAAGTCGCCTTACAGCGAAACATCCGCCAATACGAAATGTGTTCCCATAAGCTTTCTGCCAGGCTGTCTCTAGTCCGCCGACGGTAGGTTGAGCTCGTAGCTCCAATTCATGCCCTAGAAAATGATGTAGAACGTATTATCATGTCTGTATCAGTGAAACAGACCTAGCAAAAAAGATGGACAGGGAGGGCCTTGAAGCTGTCGAATGGGCTTGCACTTGCGAAATTTGAATGATAAGAAAAGTAGCAGAACGACGACCGCAAGTATCGTCCGGGGGTCGATCATCATATTATTGTGATGGGTGGGGGTGCGGCCCATCCCATCAACGAAAGCTCCAGCTCAATACCAGCAGACTCACTCTGGTCCTTGGACATGTGACGTACTTCTGATAAGAACGCCGTACAAAAGGATGGGTTCTTCAAGTCAGATGCGAAAATGCTGACACAAAGAATGGCCGCTGATATCCGTGCCTATTTCTGAGTAGAAGTGCGACCAAGTGATTCATTGGTTTGCAGAATAGAAGAGTTGATACCTAATGTATTCAACGTCATTACCGCCATGCGTCGGGACGTCGGAGCTACCACATGTTCCGTCGATAAAAGAGATTACAGGCATGCACGCTCCAGTGTACAGCAATTTGACAGCAGTCGGTAAATTTAGGGTGAAGCCTTTCGGCAGAGGCTTGTCCAAGTGAAGCAATCCCATTTTATGAGAATGGAAAGATCCGCCTTATACTCTTTCGTAGACTAAGACTAGGCAGACGCTACGTACAGGAAGCAGTGCATCCGAGCGGCGAGGATTTCGATCTCGGAGTTTGCCGTTTTCAAAAATTGCGCACTGACCTGCCACAGCCACCGTGCCTATGACCTTCGCGGGGCCGGGCGGGCTGGGCTTTGCAGTGTCGCTCTTCGAGTTCACACAGTTTTCTTCATTTCGTCTGTCACCATTGGTGAAACAAAACCGGATCCCCTTCTCCAATATGAATACGGCTTTCCGTCTTCCACGTTCTACTCTATAGCGCTTCTTGCCTGAAAGTTGACGCATGCTGTGACTCGCTCTGTCCATCGCAGGGCCCAAGCGGAATATCCCAGAAAAGCCTAGAAAGAAAACGCACCTGATCTTACAGAACTTGGTATTCTCTTCACCCGAACCTCGACGTCTCAACTCAAACACTGCCCATAGAAGCTCTATCTCATGTGCCCTCAGGCTGACGCACACTGTTGTTTCCCTCTACCATCGTCACATTCACAAATCCTTGACAATCACAATGGAAGACATGGAAGCCTTACAAATGGCGTCTCACAGGACATCGAAATATTGGCATCAGCATACAAGTAGCACTTATATTATCTCAATCTGTTAGATGATCAGCTGAGGAATGCGAATGTGTACTGTCTCGTGAGATGATACATCGTTTTGGTAAGGTTGCGTCACTATCGATTGCGGATTCGAAATACGGGAGAGAGACTTGATTCCTAGAGTCATCTCAATTCGATGGACATACCCACAGCGCTCTGAGTGAGAATGTAAAGTTGCTCAGACTTCCCAGATTCTCGCATGGCCAACTACCATCACTTGTCCACATCCTTACCCCTACAGACAGTGAGCGATCACTTAAAGTCACCGATGAGCAAGCCAGCTAAGATGTGATCCCCACGGGCGAAGACAATATGTACATCCCACTGCCGGAAGGCATCTATTTCTGACTAGTTGGCCACGGCATCCAGCACGTTCTGTATTCACGATGCAGTCCAGAACCTCAAATCTCACACCACAAAGGGCCGAAATACGAAGACCAACTTTTCACACTTATCCAGGGCGGCCGGGGGATACGTACAGGGATCTTCACCGCCGGAAGACGGGAAAGGTTCTCTTTTCACGCACCTCCCAGGAACCTCTCGTGGACCACAGCGTATACGAGGCCCACGACGACAGGTACGTCGCGTATGGTCGTGTGCTTGAGCTGTCCCTACTTGTTGATCACTACTCCCGGCTGGTTCTACTTCGAAGAGGGAATCGGCACATACACCAACAAGTTCCGCCTCATGTGCCGTGCCACAGCGGTCGTTATCTTCTCGCGCACAATGATAGACCCTGGGTTCGGGATCACCACCAAGGCAAGCATCTGTTTCGGACTATTGTGCATATGCGTACGTCGAACCTTCAAACCTTTTCACTTTGCATCACACCAGTGCCTTGAGTCATGTCGAGAATAAGACGCATTTCCAGAATGTGCATAACGCTAAACCTTGTATCTAAGAATGAACTTCAGTTTGAGCCTAACGCCTTGACGATCACAGGGACTTGCACCCCCTCCTCCTTTCTTCCTTTGAGGAGAGGTATCAAACTTATAAGTGCCATTCCATTGAAAATTTCCGCTCCAGAGTCGAGAAATTCGAAGGATTTCAACATCTCAGCCAGGATTGTGTGGGCTTCGAGCAAACCGAATTTCCAGCTATAGTATTTACATATCAGAAGAGTCGCAGGGAAGGAAGAAAATATAGACATACCCAATACAACCGTGAACACCGTCGCCTAACATGAACTCTAGTAAGACTCGAGGAACAAGGATGATATAGAGGCGGGCTCACTGAAGTTTAGCCTGAATATAGCAGCATAAGCGCACAGATCGAGATTTGAAAGATCATCTCACAAATTTGCATGAAGACCAACCGAAATTCTGTCTTTCGCCTCCGCAGCAAGGAATCGCTCCGGTATCCAGTCATCTGGGCTATCTCCCCATACACTTGGGAGTCTGCGAGTAAAGGTTAAACGAACGTGAAGGAACCGATTAAGACTGGGTACCGATTATAGGTGTACACCGAAATCATGACCATCTGTCCCTTTTCCACCGGAATGTTCTTCCAAGTCTCTCCGTTGCGAGTTTGTATCGGCTCACTTAACGGGATAGTGTCGTCTTCTGCTGCATACCGGGAGAATGTGTAGACAATGGGATGTAGACGGAGCGATTCCTAAAGGGCTCATGAATATCGTGATCAGTCCTAGAAAAAAGTACTAGTACATTGATGGCGGCATTGAGCAGTGGTGTGGCTTCATAGTCTGCGGGTCCATTCTGCAGTTCCTCTCTAACGCGAGTTTGATAATCGGGTCGTCGACTGAGCTCATAGAGCGTCCACGCCATTGTAGCTGCTGTAGTGTCCTCTCCACCGAGAGTGAACGTCCTAGAGAAATCGTCAACGCATTACTCGGTCTTTAGTAAGATTGTTAATACGCTAACTGTGACAGTACTTCATCTTCGTCTGACTGCTTTCTGTCAGAAGCGCGCGCTTGAGGTGTAACTCAGTATGAGCAGAATGTCTTCAAGGAAAGTATCAGACCCAGAAGAGATACGATATCCTTTGAATCGCTGCGAGAGACATTCTTGACTGACTGCTCGGCAGTCTCTTTCGATACGCTCCTATACTTCCCGATGATTTTACTCTCCTTGGTGGGTATTTTGTCAAGGATAGACAATATCCAGTTCGGTAGGAACCGCCATAATGTTGGGGCAAGTACTATTAACGGCGTCGGGGTAATGTTCATAAGCGCAGTACTGCTCCAAGCATCAGAGATAGACCATGCGATGCCATAAACGAGAGATTACTATGTCAACTTTGATATGTCGGCCATCGCAGACGAGTCGCCATCCAAAGCACCAAAACGATATCTGAAAGATGCTGAAAACCAATGGGTTGATGAAAGTCTCAGCTTTTGTATATGGGAGCATACTTAAACCAATGCTATCCAAGGCAGCATGACTGGTCCATTCCAACACGTTTATTTCTTGTGGGCCTTCAAGGATTAGTTCATGAATTTTTTCGCAAATCTAATGAAGGGATTAGTAGGCGACACTCCTGGTATACTGTACACATGGAACAACCTTGGCCCCTGTAACACGAAACACGCCCATGTACTCCTTCAGCTGATTCGCCGAAAATGCAGGACTGAGGATCTTCCGTTGACGGTGGTGGACTGAACCTGTGACGGCGACAAGACCTCTTCCCACCACCATGTCCCATAGGTGTACAACATCCTTCGTTTTTGGATATCGGTATCCAGAGGTTCGGAGAATGTGCTGTATTGCTTTAGGGTCGGAAGTCATAAAAATATCTTGCTGCAGACTGCAGTTAGCATCGCAAAATCTATGGAAACAAGTCGCCCTTACAGCGAAACATCCGCCAATACGAAATGTGTTCCCATAAGCTTTCTGCCAGGCCGTCTCTAGTCCGCCGACGGTAGGTTGAGCTCGTAGCTCCAATTCATGCCCTGTAAAATGATGTAGAACGTATTATCATGTCTGTATCAGTGAATCAGACCTAGTAACAGGGACGGACAAGGCGGGCCTCGAAGTTGTTGGATAGGTTTGTTCTTGCTATATCTAAATAGGAAGAAAAGGGGCACAAGGACGATGACGAATATCGTTAGAGTCTCCATGACCTAGGCTTGAGTTGACTGTATTGTTGGAACAATAATACGCCAAAAACACGCCTACGTCGCCGTTGAAATTTGAAAGCTGGCAATGAACGTTAATGTTTACGAATAGTGTCAACAAGACTTCTGTACTGTACGTAAACTTGAAAGCACGTGGCTGACTTTACTCAAGTATTGGTTGAGTATTGGCGTCAGTGGTAGGGGAAGCTTATTATATAGTAGCTTGACAGTCCCGGCCCAGCATAAATGTTGACAAACCCTCCCGCTTGCCCAACTGCGCGTGTCCAACCTAACGCCGCTTGCCACAATTCAGTTTCTTGGGCGATTGAGCCAAAAGCTCCCCAGCCGAAAGGGACCACCCTAACATGCGACTAGTTTTTTTCACTAACATCTTGTGCAAGTACAGGCGGAACACTGTAGATCGTCAGAGGTCTGCGTATCCCAATTCCAACGAAAATACGTCAGGAAGCCGAACCACATCCTGAGCGATTGGAGTGCATGTGCCTTTGAATTCAAGAAAGATAGGAAACTATTTCTTGTACCAAGATTCAGGATGCTTCAACAGCGCGAACAAGGCGGCACATATAATAATATCTGAACGAAACATGATTTCCGGGGTTAAGCAGCGTCTTTCCCGTTACAAGCTAAGAATGGAACGCCGGGATTTCTTGTTTCCCGTAATTTAGGCCTTTAGACGTTGCAAGAAGGCTCGCGATCTCATGATGACCGTTTTCAACTACGAGATCGTATGCAGTCCTGCCTTTGTAGTCTGTAGCCATAGTATCGACATCCGGATGTTCCAACAGCACTTTGACAGCCTGCATCTTTCCGTCTTTGGCGGCTCCAGAAAGGGCCGTGAATCCATGCCAATCTTTGTTGTTGACGTCCACCCGGTCTGTCTTCAACAGCATCTCCACGATATGCTCGTGTCCAGTATCTGCAGCATAGCGCAAGGCCGTCTGCTGTGTTACAAACGAGGGTGCATCCAAATTGATATCTTCCCGCTCTAGAAACATCCTCACAATGTCGCTATGACCTCTCCCTGCAGCAACCATAAGCGGAGATTCGTAATTCTCATCCCACGTAGTAGCCTCGATGCCCGGTTGTGCAAGCAGAATCCTGACCACTCCTGAATGACCGCCCCAGACGGCCCAGAATAGTGCTGAAGCTCCATTCTCACAGACTTTATTTAACGAGTCCATGCGTTCAGACTCCAGAATTGCTCTGGCGACTTCTGGATGACCGTTACGTGCCGCTTCCATGAGTGGTGTACGATATCTCCTCTCCGGATCGGTTTCATTGACGTCGACATCGTCTCGCGCCAAAAGCATCTTCACCATCTCAAGATGCCCTTCTTGTGCAGCCACCCCCAACGGCAGGTCCTTGCGCGGATCCGCGCCTTGATTCAGAAAAACTTCCATGACGTGCACCAAGCCATAATATGCAGCGAATAGCAGCGGAGAAGGTGCAAAAGGCCGTGATCCTCCATATATCCGTGTGAATTTCGCCGCGACACGTCTGGTACTCTACACCCAAAAAGGCAACAATGTCGTCTTCCATAGAACACTGGACGGGGCCGTTGGCATGGTAGCCCCAGTTGCTCGACGAGTAATGAAGAAAAGGAAAGGTTTCAGGCCGTGTTCTCATATCCTCGGAAGCGTCGGGAAGGGCAAAGATGTCGAACGACAGATACGTCAGGCAGGCGCGCATGATGGTTTCTTGAATACAGGGAAAGAGCTCGTCCCGCCTAGAGACGAAGTATTCCTGCGTAGTATAATCTAGCAATTCATGTTCAGCGAGTGTAGAAGAACCAGGAAGTTGTCACTTACGCACAAACCTCATTGTAGGTCCTTTCTCCTGGCCACAAGCGGGTTCTGTGATCACAAGTCTAGCACAGACACTCCCGAGAAAGTCACCGTCAAAGAGGTTATCCGGATCAAGAGCCTTTGTACCCGGCTCCACAGCCAAAGCGTATCGCAGTTCCAGCACAGTCAAAGGGCGCTTAGCAAATGCCACCCAGCTGTATATGCGGTATGCAAGGTCTCTATCATATACGCCTTGACTATCGACTCTCGCCAATGTCTTGTCGTACGCACTCGTCATAGTTTCTGGCAGTTTACTAAGAACTTCACGAAGTATTTTCGGGTTCGTCGTCTGAGCAAGCAAGTCTATGTGCAAGCCTGCCAGAAGGAACCTACAGAAAATCGGTCAGTAGGTGCAACAGATATGATTGCGGCATGAACCTACATGCCCTTAGCCTTTTCAGCAACTCCAGTGAGTATCGCCTCACGTAGATCGTCTCGTCCCCTGATGTGGCGAGAAAGACGGCCGCGCGAGAGCTTGTTCGCGATATACGCATTAATATCCTCATCGGTAGCTCGGATGTCTAACCTAGCATCTTCTTCAAACAGCGATCCTATCGTGGTGATGTCTCTCGACGTCACAAGGAGATGTATATTATCGCCTAACGACTTGATCACATCGATCAACTCTTCTCGCCCTCCGTTATCGTCAATGAACTCGTCCAGCGCGTCAAGAACAAGGTATACGCGTTGAAACGATGTGAATTCTTGTGAAAGAATTTTAGTAAGGTCGTCGAGGGAAGGTCGCGTTTGGTCACGAAGACACCGGCTGTAAAGCGATGTGATTGGGATAGAGAGACCATTGTCTTGAATCAATTGCCTCATGAGGCTGCAAACAAGGTCGGCCACGGTTTGGGCAGCCGCAGATTGGTAATCACAGAAGATGCTCAGGACGAGTGTTTTCTGGTGGACTAGCATCCGCAAATGGCCGATGATAATCGAGGCTAGGATGGTCTTTCCGACGCCCGCTGAAGAGGCGAATCAGATCAAAGAAAGCAATAAAGACATTCGTCGAAATGACTAACGATTGCCCGGACACCACAAACATGCTGACTCTGCAGATCCGTGAATCCACTCCTGGATCTGTTGGCGCTCAAGGAACCATCGCCCAGTGTCACCCACTCGCTGGCTCAGTCTCTCAGCTTGTACGGACTTGAAATTTAATGGACTGAGCCAAGCAGCTACACGCATAAGCATTTCATCTGTCGAATCATCAATAACCAGTCGCTGATGAATGGAAATGCACACACCGTCCTGAAGCTTCTGTATTTGGCTTTGCATTTGCAATATTCCATCATTCATATGCGTCACTTGGCCACCGATTTTGACGACGTTTTGGTCTACACGGCTTACGTCGTGTTTGATACACTTCGTACTATCCGAAATGTCGTCGACCTTGATGTCAACAGTAGTCAACATCTCGTTGATCGCGTGAGATAAAGTCCTGTGCGTCATACTCAGCATGAGCTAGCTAACACACGAAAAAACTCACGCATGATCATGCTGTACGGCGATAATCACCAAGGATTTGATCCTCTCGATCTTCTTCAGGACATCCTCCACACTCTCCTTGCTGAACTTCCACAATAGCCTCTGCTTCATCTTTCCCATACCATCCGAAGCGGGGTCCAACTTCTTTTTGAAATCATTGAGTAACACGCCAAGTTGCACGAAAGGACCTGACAACCTTTGCACCGTCGCAAGCCAGGGGTCGCCTGCCGCCGCCGTTTGGGCAAGTTGGTTTACCGTCGTCAGGTAAATCGCCAGATTCGAAAGCTCCTTAGAAAGCTCATCGCGCTCTTTGGGGGCTTCTTTTACATCCGTGAGATACTTGACAGTGATGTGCACAAGTTCCACTAGGCTGACAATCGCTGACGCGAGACCGACAGCTTCCATACGTGACGGGAGAAGGTAAGGTTGAGCTCAGGGCTGGTCTAGGTCAAGCACACTGGTCATATGCATTTGTTGCCGTACACAGAGCGGCCCGAGACTTTGGCCGTTTCATCCCTGTAAGGAATAGGGAAATATCCATGAGATACATCGGCTAGATCGCCTGTAAATTCGTGGAGTACTGTCACTGTGATACAAGAACGATGTGTGTGGCGTCTCGTGGCTCGCTAGGATCGGGAAGAGTGGCAGAAGGCGAGGCTTCTGACGACACTGAATCGACATAGGCTCCCGTCGGTGTACCACATGAATGTACGTAGCTCCGTCATGCTGGGACCCATTGTCTCTCCCGATGACACGTTCAGCCTAGAAGGTCATCAAGAAAATCCTCCATGTCTGCTTTGGGGTCTTTCGGCGCAACGCCTTCAGGGAGCGGTAATGCAGGCGCACTAACATAGGATGCTTCTGCAAAAAATTAGTCTCACAGCTGACGATACGAAGTTCGCTAACTCACCTTGTTTTCTTTCTCGAGCAGAGGGGGCAATGGGCTTCTTCCCCAGTCGTTCAGATTTTGCACGAAAACGAGATTTAAGGTCTAAAAAACGCTGAGTAGGTGTACAATAACGGTGAAGAGAAACCGAACCTCGGTTGGCGTCAGCTATCGCCTTTTCCCTTGACAGTTCATCCAGCTTATCGTCCCATGCGATCTGTTCAACTTTTCCTTTCCACGACGGTGCCTCTGCTCCTATACCGCGGGATGATATATGCGCTAGTGAATGATCTACGTCGTCGTCATCGTCAGGTAGTGTCGCTTGCAACGACGACCCTGGGTTGTCGGACAACCTTTGTCGCCCTAAGAATGATGACAAGTCGACTTCTGGTTCCACTATTGGTTCGCCTAGTGAAAATCAGAACACGAATCAACGATATATGAAGCGACGCACCGTCGGAATCGAGCTCTGGCTCTGGCTCAGTGTATCTATCTGCATTGGTGCCCAGATCCCTCCTCGAAAACTTGCGCTCTCTCTCGGCCCTTTCTTCATCGTCTTCTTCGACTGGTGCCTCACCCTCTAGGACCAGTCGTTGGTGAAATTCTGCCGCGCGACCATATCCACGCCCTCGACCACGAGCTCGAAGATATTTTCCTAAGCCACCCCGGGATTTCCCTCGGCCCCTAGCACGGCTAGAGCCACTTGTCGATGCTGATGGACTAGGCTCTGACATTGGTTGAAAATCGCGTACGTTGTCGCAGGAAGCAGAAGTCGGAAGTGTAAATAAGGAAAATCTATATTTGGCTCCCCCATGCAGTACTTGCATAAGCCGCTCCCCTTCAGGCACAGGTATGGCCGCAGAGGCGTTATTTCAATCCTGCTCCCCCAGTCATCTTAAGTACCATCATGGCCAAGTTCGTGTACTGGGCCCTGGCCACTCTTACTTGGAATACTCTTTCAGTATTTCTTTTCTATTGAATGTTTTGGTGGCAAATTTCTTTGCCATCTGCTGTTATTCCCAGTCTCCAGGCCGACCAGTAGCAATGTAGTAGCGACGCACAGTGACGAGAGGGAAGATGCCGTACACAAATACCGTCGCAATGCTACCGCGCTACGACGAAGGAGCTGGTACAATACCGAGAGACATTGTGCGTATGGTTAGATGATGGAGTGAAAGCAATGAGTAGTGAGCAGTCTATCGACTAGTTGGTAATGTGGGAAGTTATAGTTGGTTCTAGGTGGGCCCCGGTTGATATCTAAATAATTGCTCTGATAAAAATCTGGGGAAAATGGCGAGAGAGGAGAGAAATAGAATAGCGAGAAGAAATAGAAGAAGAGCAAGGATAGTTGCGGTCTGAATGTAAGACGTCCAAGAATAAATGCGAATTGAAAAACGGCGATGGCGGGGAGAGACAAGATTGACGGTTCAGCACGATGATAAACCAAAGGAAGTAATACCTCTACAGTCCTGCGTTGGTTTCTGTGATGGCCTCACGACGATGATATTACAGACAGTCGCCGTCATTGTATGATCATCATCGAAAAACATCCCGTCCACGCATTCCAAGAGGCATGAAACCCGCGCCTGCAAGTTTGATTCTTGGATCATCTACCATCAACCAGTCAGCTCACTCGAGTCATTACTCAGTGGGACAAGATAAATGACAATACATGGATATGATACACGAAATAATAGTTAGTAATAATGTGCCCAATGGCTCTAGGCCGACCATTTCTATCATCGTCTTTCTGTAATGCGATCCTCGATTATTTGGGCAACAGTTGGTCCATGGACCGGTATATAGTCTCCCTGAAATCCTTCGGGGTACGCAATGTCAGGCTTGTTCGGGTACGTGATATAACTGGTGTTCAGCATCAGCATCAGGTCAGATGGAAGCATATATAATTAGCACTGACGTATCGTTCCAGACCACAACATGCGACATTCCAAGAGCTCGCGTCGTCCAGTGATAATCATGCGCAAATCCTCCTGGATAGAAAATCTCAATTACCGTGGACACCCTCGTAGGGGGCATAAAGAGTAGATGACTCAGTCCATTTCCATGGACTCCAAGCAAGATCGTCGTCCGGGCGGCAGCATGCACCTGAGCGTCCTTCGACATCTGCTCAGCCTGCATCACATTAAGTTCCCAACCCTCGTCCTTCTTCCTCTCGACGAGCTCTTGCAAAGCCGTTACCAACGAATCATGCGCCTCATCCGTGAGCCTCCTCCTCGGCGTGCCCTGCCGACTTATATACGTGATCACGACCTTGTCCGGCATCGGGAGGACATCTCCGTCCCACCTGACCACGTCCAGACCAGAGAACCTCAACACAGACGCACGAATGGGCTCCCACCACCCCCCAACTTTGATCCCCATGAGCCGGGACTGCTCACGCATGTACTCCCAGGCTTCGGATGCAATACGCTGAGTCTGACTCCCACACAGCGCACCACGATGAGCAGCACTTCGATCGGCAAGGAGAACGAGCGGGAAATGCCATGCACGATCAACAGACGATCCCGAGGTAGCGGCTATTCGGTCCTCCCAATCCTGCTTATCTTCGATGGCGAGCGAGGGGAACGCAGCGCGCATAAAATACGCATTGAATCCAGGGTGATCGCGCCACCCATTACCGTCACTATGCGCGAATATCACACGGTCTAGCGCCGGCGGGGCAGGGTGGGTGAATTTCGCGGAGTACGTATCACCAGCAGAAGGTACCGAGAAGGCCCCGTGCCAGAAGGCTTGGACCCCGAAGAATAGTTCAGCGACTAGGTGATAGAAATGTGCTAGAAATTGACTGGGTTCGTTGACGAGAAGCTACGAAAATGATGAGGAAAGTGCTATGCACATAATTTCAAGAGACATACCGTATTTCCTTCCACTGTCCATACGCGCATCTTGGTCTCTCCTCCCCAGCGTCGTTGAGCCTCTGATGGAGTAATATAGTCCATATGATGTGATGTTGGCTCGCGTAGCGCAATATTTTCTGGTGTATTCTCTGCGGGTAGACTAGAGCTGATCATTAGACGGAACTCTGGGAACGAGCGATTTGAAGAGAGAAGGAATAGCGTGCCGTCAGACATGTACAAATTTCGGAAGAGCGTCCATCCAGGAGCATGGTGGATAATGGATGTATGTGGTAGATTGCCGTGGACCGTCTGCAATGACTTCGAAGGTTCCGGAGTCATCGTAACAATACCAATCTCTCCAGGGTGCGTTTCCACCTGATTAGCAGGTGATCTATCCTCTTTCCAGATGGGAGGTGGTAATGGCGCATCTTCAATGTGCTGAAGGTGGGTATTGATACTAGTGACGGTGTTCGAGTCTGATAGATCAACCAGAGAAACGAAATGCATCAACGCCGCTCCCAGAACCAGCAGAATTGAGTCCCTGAGAGAAAGGGCGGGTCGAAACAGCATGATGGAGAGGACCAGAGAGAGGTAAATCGACGGTGGGACTGTTCAGGTTTTGTAACCGCCGGTCCGGGATACCCGATCAGAGTTTTGCCTCAACCTCGCGGCGTTGACTGTTCACCAAGGTTCGGGGGTGAACGCATGTACGAGATCCTCGAGTATCTAAATACTCTGAGTGCCATCCATCTTAAGCCGAAACGGTAGTTCGAACATCAACTCGCCATTCCTAAAAGGTTTTTCTGCGTTCTACAGCCGTCGTAGAAGCATCAAAAAACAGGCTAAAGAACCATTCTTTCCATCATGGAACAGCGGTTGTGATGAGAAAATCGCTTGTATGGTCCTAAAAAGCATCAAGTAACAGTTCTCAAGGCATTGAGTTGCATACCTAAGAGAATGTCTTTGTCGTATTCCTTGATAAATGTCTTCACAGGAGACCAGATACCGTATAAGGTGTGCACGAAGAATCGTAGACACCAGTAAACAGCACGTTAATTGACTTCCGACCATCATGTTCTTTTCGAAAAAGATGTTACCCCTGCAATAGCTCCGAGCACCGCTAAGAAGTTGCAACCAATTTTGAAGCGGGACGCCCTCTGATAACGGTGAAGAATCAAGCCTTAGGCAAAGATGGAGAGAATTAATCAAACTTGAGGCCAAGATGGAGGGAAGATAGGAAGATGGGCAGTTTCTCAGGAAGAGCATTCTCCTGATCCATCGAGCAAATCGTCCTTAACGACACAGATCCTTGAGACAGCACTTGCCTCTCTTTAACTTCTGACGTACGCAAGTCATCCCAAAAGGCCCTGTAGTATCAGCCCCAAATTCCATTCGAACATCGGATCAGGGGGCGTGCAACCGAGATAACCTTATCACATTGAATTCATCGACTAAGCAAATCAGATAGAATGTTCATCACACACATTATACGTTAACGGAACGCTCCAGCCACCCAGCCATTTACAGAGTAGAATCCATACACTTTGCACGGCTCAGGTTTGGCTAGAAGACTCTCCCATGGATTCTTCTTAGGTCCGAGGGCGGATACCAGTTGCGCACCACAGCGGGTGAGGATCTTGGCGTCGGCTTCCGCCTCATGACGATTGTAAGCCTACATTTTTAAATTAGAAACAAGGTTCAAGAGCAGGGTGTAACTCACGGTAAAGATTGAGGGTATCTTCCGTTCAACGAGGAATTTGATGGTGTCCGGCCAGGTACCAGCGCTTTCTTCGGAAAGTCCAGAGTTGAAGGCGACGGCGAGGTCGGGCTTTTCGAAAGTAGACCTAGCACCAAGCTCATGATACAGTCTGCAAAATACGAGTCAGAATAACTCGAGCGACAAACGGTATACGTACTTGCGACTGTGTTCGTGAAGACGAGCGCGAGACTTGTCTTTGCAGTCTCTGCAGGAGGGTTAGACAATGGCCTTGACAAAGGATCAAGACGCCGCACGAGCATGTGTCCATAGTCATCACCTCAGAAGACCACGGCTTCATCAAATGCGGTAGTTGCGGACCACAAAGAACGAGCTTGTCGCGACGTCAACACAAGCTCCGATGTCAACAAAGGTAACTTTACTTTGAGAGTCTTTACTCGAGGAAGTCTGTGAAGAATCTCCTCAAAAACTTGACCAGCCCCCACTTCGGCATCATACGCGCCGATGATCTTCGCGATATAAGTCATGATAGAATGTCATTGAAGGGCACTAACGTGGATCATCAGCGTCTCCTTCGTGGTCCACGCGTCTCCCTCGTTCAGGTGCTCCAATGCCCACAAGATTGTCATAGGCATCGACAACTGATTCGAGGCGGCTCGTACCACCACAGAAGCCGGCAAATCGGCACCAAACGCACGCTGAACATCTTCTTGGTACTCGCTTTCCCATGTCGCACCTTCCAGTGAATGCCAAGCATCCTTCACACGCTCAGGGGCCCATGAAAAAGGCACAGACATTCCACTCATGAGGTCTGCAAAGAGAATATCGGCGCGTACTTGCTGGTTGATCTGGCACTGCGTCGGTCCCTCTTCGCTGGCTTGTTCCTGGTGGATGTGGCGAATAGCTTCCCAATGGTCGTCGCAGCAATAGAACGCCATCTTACAGTCCGGGCAAGATGAAAGAGAGGAGGAGCGAAGTGGGGAGGGTTTCATTCGGAGGAGTCGGTCAGTCCGGGCACTGAGAAGACGTCAGCGTGAAGGTCTGTTGCAGTGAGAATGAGTAACATACCATGCCATGCAACGGGGCTGGAACGCCAGTAAATTCTGTTCTGCTGTATTCAGTGGACGTCCTTCCTTGCGAAAGGGTAGCATAATTTGACTGATTTCGTTTTGAACTAATTGATCACCAAGCATGTTGATAAAGTCAGTATCGGTAGAGGGCGCATCAGCGAGAGAGAATGTGAGAGTCGAGATGGCAAGAGCGCTCTTTTCTACTACGTTCAGTGCCTTGCAAATCGCTTTGTGTTGAGACCAGTCCTTCTATTGAAAGAGAGGTTGTTACACCTAGATAAGTCATGATGCATGAATCCTAAAGACAAAAGCTAACTCTTTGACAGTCTAGCATATCTCATTAATCACAGAAGCGTCGGGGGGAAGAGCCAATGCAAACCTGTTCCACAATAAGACACGCGTTTGCAGCGTGTACAGCGTGAAATTTTTGTGTTTGGACTTTCTGTTTTAAAGCAGGCGTAGCAAGCTTGAGAGTAATTGGCAGTCAAAGGAGGAACACGATTCATCATGGTGGTAGAAGACAAAGGTCACTCAGGCTCAGACTGCCGAAAAGGGAGGCAAGCGTTCTATTCGGCTTTCGGAACTTCGGCCCGACGCGCCCCTTACTGGTGAACCAGGAGCGAGCGTCCCTGGGCTCGGTTTCTCTCTCTATACGTTATTCTGTGTTCTAGATTATTTACCGTCTACATAGGGGGGAGCTTTGGCGGCTCTGAAGTCTTCGTATTCGACTGCGGCGCTGTGTCTTCTCTGGGTTTCGTACTCGATACAGGGTCGGAATTTTGTTTGAACGACTTGAAGGCGGGCTGCGGCCATATGCATTAACGAGGAATCCGACGTGCTCTCATTGAACTACATCGAAGATCAATTTTCATTGAATCGGAATGAACCTTGGCACTCTTAGACTTCATCTCAGCGCTTAAATTTCAATCTGTCGCGTAGTACAGCGCCACAGGCCGGATGTCGGGTTTTTAAGCAGCAACTACGATGTGTACGCGCTCTCTACCGCCCTTCTTCTCTGCCTTGTCGCTGTCTTGCTCATCAAACCTGACAGCTTGTAACGACGAATTTCCTCCGTATCAACGCCACCTAGGGTTCTTCCAGATAAATACCCGTTTACAGAAGTGGGATCTCATTCATTTTGTTGATAGCTTGTTCCTTGCCACCGTTCACACTGCTTCTGACAGTGCTGTTGATCTTCTAAATTATGGCTAATGCGCAGCAATGATATTGAAAGCACGCCGCTACTTGCATGAAAACGAATACTAGCTGCTTCTCAGCTCTGGGTGCCGGTCCAAAGTTCTCTTTACCATCAGGCGGCTGTCTTCTAGTCTGGATCGGGTTTTTCACTGTCATACCTTTGTGTCGTTGATCATTAATTCTCGGCGGTCGGATTTACAGCTGTGTGCCGAATGCGCGCGCGACCACTTGGACCCTAGCCGCACAACTCGACCATGAAATAGGACACAGACTGGTGGTGGGTGAGTATATTATGTATCACGGAAATGAACTTCTCAGAACCAGCATCATTCGTGGTATCAGAGCGTTTCTCGTGCGCTTGTGGTTATCTTTTCCCTCGCTTAATTCGCCGGCGGGGGCATTAGAATACGAGCCCTGAATACAGCCGTCAAACTAGCTTTCATTTCAGGATTCGAAGTGCACTGGTGCTTCTGAGACCCCTCACCCCACAGCCCGGTCCTTTCTTTGTGACGAACCGGAATTTGGTGCTATAAACTAACTACTAGTTCTAATTGTAGGTACGGAGCATCTTCTGGCCGAAATTGTGTATTCGATATTCGGAGACGGGAGCGTCGGTTACACCACGGTGGAGCGTGAAACTTCATGATTCGACAAAGACGGGCGAGTGCTCTGAATCATCACCCGGTTGACATTGTCCGTTCACATCTGAACATTAGAAGCGAGAGCGGATAAAAGTCGAGTGACAAGAACGATGGGACGGACGTGTTCTTGAGTCAGATCCATAGTAATCGGTCAAGTATATATAATTCTTGCTAACTTGGTTTGCTTTTTCTCACCCAATTATAGATATGTCATCGATACGGACTACACGACCCACCCGTAATACATATTTTTGAAGACGGCCCGAGTCCCTTCCACTACTTCTATAACCCTGGGGAATCTCGTAACCAAAAATTCGTACAATACATCTTCATAATACACACCGGAAATCCTAAAATTTAGGGTGTCCCGATTATAGTACCTATACCTAAGCTTTCGGATCGTGAATAAGACTTGCTGGAATTCCGTCCGATACCAAAAGTTCCAGGATGCTATGAAATCGATCCCAAATCAAAGAAACAAGGAATGGATCACGAGGTTCCGGTGCTCGAGCCGAAACTAATTGTTCCCAGCTACCCTGAATCGTTGCCGAAAGCATCTGTTTGGACACATATTTCGGCAGGACCAGTACCAAAAATGTGAGGGTTACCGAAATCTCGACCGGAATTCTTTATTTCGATATCCGTGTTAGGAAAAGCCGAAACTAAGGCTTCGGGCTTAGTTTCGGGCATACTGTGCCGGAACGTTGTCCGAAATCCTAATTTGGGTCTATTTGATGTCGGCACGGGAAACAAAGGTCTAGGCATGCGTTCCGTACACCAGTAAACCTTAAGTTTTCCATCTGCCGAAACTTTACCCCAAACGGAGGCTTTCGTAATTAGTTCAAGGAATTCCTGAATCTTTGCTTTCAGACCTCGATTACAGCAGCCTCGATTCAAATCCGATATCCTACATTCCAGAGATGATCCAAAGCTTTCATGAACCTTTGCTATGGGTACAAGCATCAGTAAGTCCTGTTATTTACATGGAATCTTAGGTATAGGTAAGTAAATCAGACTGCCTCAAATTTCTGTATTGCCGGAGTGATACGAGCAAAATTTGTACGGGCCGTTCGAGAAGCTCCGGAATGTACTCCACACCTTGAAAAGTTCCTGGGAACGGGGGATGGTAATGTAGATTTGAAGCAATTCATATTATCTTTCGAGCACATGTCGCTAGCGATTGGGTTTGGAGGCTAGATCTGGTCTGATCTGGTGTCCAGTCACTTCGACACTGACATGACGGGAAAAGTATTCCTTTTGCAGACGGTTGCAAGGGTCGCCAAGACGAAAGATTCCGGCCGGGAATTTGTCCCAGTGACTGTATGTCAGGCACCGGAGGCCGGGAGATACCGCGGCACTGAGCCGCTAACTGGCCACTGTAACCAAAGGGAAAGAATGATGCTTGGAACTGGAATGGTTATGGGCGTCCCAGGTGGGATACACCGCAATCCGAACTGAAGGACGCCACGTAATTCTGGCCTTGTTTGTCGGGCTAAGAGGAATAGGCAGTTATTATGCCGCTTCTATCAGGGGCGAAGGAAGCACCGGAACGATCACGTAGAATGGTTGGTTCGGTTCTACACATGGTGCGGAACGAATAAAACGAGTGAATTGAATATCATTGCAGGAAATACTTGATATGAAATCTCACGATACCTGAATGAGGAGTTCATGTCGTCTTACCTCTTACCCTTGCTGATCTGGGGTTAGTAGCAGAAATTTTCCGCGTTACAGGAGATCCTCGGCAATCAGTATGGCGTGTGAGTTGTTGGGCTTGTTGTACAAAATTCCGACCTTTGATTTTTCTATTGAAACATTTATGAAGCTCCTTCAGGCGAGGAAGCCACCGCACTACCGTTCAATCAACATCCAAAGTATAAGTGGCCGAATTACACCCAAAGATGAAAGTTTCGGCCCGTATTTTGCCGCATTAGGTATGATCTGAGTTAAAGTATGAGCTTGACAACAACCCCGTGCCACAGAAAGGAAACGAAATTCTGCATATGTCAGCGGGGCCCTGAACGACTACATATTCCATATATCAACAAGCATGAGCGGCGCTACGTTTCTTTCCACTATTCTGTTCCTTCGTTCCTTTTCATTCCCTTCCGTCGCTGTCCCCGACGATGAGCACGCAGGACCCAAACGAAAAACTTACAGAGAGGATTTCAGCTGACCATGAATCTGCTGTCACGGCCTACGACGCCGAGCCGTTTCCAGAGGATGCAGAGAGGGAAGTTGTGCAGTTGGCCAGGTCGTTGACGAATGCTTCTCTAGCGGGCCAGGGCCTTCATGACGATGACAATCCATTTGAGGGCAGTCCTGACCCACGCATGGATCCCCGGTCCGGTAAATTCGACTACCACCTGTGGATTCGCTCTATTCTGCAGATTACCTCGCGCGACCCCGACCGGTATCCTCGTCGTACAGCTGGCATCAGCTTCCAGAATCTAAATGTATATGGATACGGGAAGCCCACTGACCACCAAAAGACCGTCGGGAACGTGCTGCTCGACCTGCCTAAGATGGTCGGGGGTCTGGTTGGGAGCAAGGGACGGAGGATAGATATTTTGAGGGATTTTGAAGGTGTTCTCAGGCATGGAGAGATGCTGGTTGTTCTTGGCCGTCCTGGCAGGTGCGTTGATTTTTTTTCTGTATTGAGCTGGGTGTGACATTATTCTCTCGCAGTGGTTGTACGACGCTGCTCAAGACCATATCTGGTGAAACGCATGGATTCTTCGTCGAAAAGGATGCCAAGATTAACTATCAAGGTCGGTTCCATTTTTACGGTCGTGTGAGCTTATTTTGAGTACTTTTCCAGGCATTCCATGGAAGACAATGCACCGCGATTTTCGCGGTGAAGTCGTCTACAACGCGGAGACCGACGTCCATTTTCCCAATCTCACCGTTGGACAAACTTTATCCTTTGCCGCTCGTGCTCGGACTCCCCGCACTCGTATCCCTGGTGTCTCGAGGGACATGTGGGCTGAGCACATGCGAGATGTCGTAATGGCGGTATTTGGTCTTTCTCATACGTTGAACACCAAGGTCGGAAATGACTTTGTTCGCGGTGTTTCCGGCGGAGAACGTAAACGTGTCAGTATCGCAGAGGTGGCGCTTAGCGGTAGCCCGCTACAGTGCTGGGACAACAGCACTCGTGGTCTCGACAGCGCAACAGCACTAGAGTTCGTCAAAACTGTGCGATTATCTACTAAGTACATGGGCGCTACTGCTGTTGTTGCGATCTACCAGGCTTCTCAGGACATCTACGATGTGCGTGACGTTATGATTCTCGATTAGCGCCCTACTAATTACGTCTTCCAGATCTTTGACAAAGCTGTTGTTCTTTATGAAGGGCGCCAGATTTACTTCGGCCGCACGGAGACTGCGAAGCGGTTCTTCGTTGAGATGGGTTTCCACTGCCCGGAGCGCCAGACCACGGCAGACTTTTTGACATCCCTCACTAATCCTGCCGAACGTCAGGTTCGACCCGGGTATGAGTCGAAAGTCCCGCGTACACCCGACGAGTTTGCCAAGGCATGGAAGGAGAGTGACGAGCGAAAGCGTCTATTACAGGAGATTGATAGATTTGACCGTGAATTCCCCGTTGGCGGCGATCAACTCGACAAATTCCGAGTTTCACGGAAAGCTCAACAGGCAAAGGGAATGTGAGTAGATCTTGGAAATTTTCGCGTTCGTCGTTTTCTAACCTCCGCTTGTAGGCGCGCAAAGTCGCCGTATACCCTCTCTACCCCTATGCAAGTACGCCTATGCCTTCAACGCGGCTTCCAGAGACTCCATGGAGATATGACCCTGTTTTTCACCGCTGTGCTTGGCAACTTCATCATGTCGTTGATCATCTCCAGTATCTTTTACAACCTTCCCAAGGACACCGGCAGTTTCTATAGCCGTGGGGCATTGCTCTTTTTCGCTATCCTCATGAACGCTTTCAGTTCCGCCCTTGAGGTTAGTTTTGCAGACCTCCATCTTCACATACGTCTGATCTAATGATGCTTGATAGATTCTTACCTTGTACGAGCAACGCCCTATCGTCGAGAAACATTCACGTATGGCATTCTATCATCCGTCTTCTGAAGCTATCGCATCTATGATCTGTGATCTACCTTCAAAGATCCTCACGGCCATAAGTTTCAATACGGTTCTCTACTTCATGACCAACCTGCGTCGTGAAGCGGATGGTTTCTTTGTCTTTATCCTCTTCTCGTTTATGTGTACTTTGGCGATGTCCATGATTTTCCGGACCATCGGTGCACTTTCCCGGACAATTTCCCAGGCCATGGCTCCCGCCGCTATTCTCATTCTCGCCCTGGTTATTTACACTGGCTTCACAATCCCTACATCTGGAATGCATGTCTACTTCCGATGGATCAACTACATTGATCCTATCGGTTATGCGTTCGAGAGTCTGATGGTTAACGAATTCGATGGCCAGCAATATCCTTGCTCCGCTTACGTACCGTCAGGACCATCATACGCTGATGTCGGCCCTACAAATCACATCTGTTCGACAGCAGGATCTGAAGTTGGTTCCAATTTCGTATCGGGCACCCGGTATCTCGAAGAAACCTTTAAGTACCGTCGTTCGCACCTCTGGAGGTGGGTGAAGCCGAGTTCGACAGATGGAATTCTCATGAACTGACGTGACGTCACTCTTTCAGGAACCTTGGTATCATCATTGCCTTCATTTGCTTCTTCTGCTTCACGTACATGACGGCGACCGAATACATCACCGCAGCCAAGTCCAAGGGCGAAGTTCTCGTGTTCAGACGTGGGCATCTACCTCCCAAACCCAGCAAGGCAGATGACGAAGAGGCTGATGGCGATGCACTCGACGAGAATAAGACTTCTTTGGTTCGTCAGCAGGATCAAGCAGTTGGGGCACTTCAGAAGCAGACCGCTATCTTCCATTGGGAGGATGTCTGTTATGATATTAAAATCAAGGGTGAACCGAGGCGACTATTGGATCATGTCAATGGTTGGGTCGAGCCGGGTACGCTGACTGCTCTCATGGTAGGTTTCGTTCATAATACGAGCTGAGTTACCGCTAAATTTAACTATGATTTAGGGTGCTTCTGGTGCTGGTAAAACAACTTTGTTGGATGTGCTGGCGAGTCGTGTTACTATGGGTGTCGTTACGGGTTCCATGTTGGTTGATGGTCACCAACGAGACAGTTCTTTCCAACGCAAGACAGGCTATGTTCAGCAGCAGGTGGGTGTCCGCTTCAACCCGTTTTCAGGGATGGTATTAACCGTGCTCTGGTTTCACAGGACTTGCATCTCCAGACATCGACTGTTCGGGAGGCTCTTGAGTTCAGTGCTAGGTTACGGCAACCAAAGCACATCTCGGACGCCGAGAAAGTGGCATACGTCGAAGAAGTCATTCGTCTGCTAGAGATGGAACAATACGCTGATGCTGTCGTCGGTGTTCCTGGTGAAGGTATAGGCGCATTGCTTTGGTTTGTTGGTTCGGTGACTGAATGAACGTAATCAGGTCTCAACGTCGAACAGCGCAAGCGTCTAACCATCGGTGTGGAATTGGCTGCCAAGCCTGAGCTATTACTCTTCCTTGATGAACCTACTTCTGGTCTTGACAGGTAAAGTTCATCAATCTCTGGTTTATGACGAATGGGATTAATGTATATTCCGATTCTAGTCAAACCGCGTGGGCAATCTGCACGCTTCTCCGTAAACTGGCGAAAAATGGACAAGCCATCTTATGCACTATTCACCAGCCATCTGCGCTTCTCTTCCAGGAATTCGATCGACTTTTGTTCCTCGGTCGCGGTGGGCAGACAGTTTACTATGGTGATATTGGCGAGAACTCGCAGACGATGATCGACTACTTTGAGCGCAACGGTGCCCCGCGGTGTCCTCCTGATGCCAATCCGGCTGAATGGATGCTTCAAGTCATTGGTGCTGCCCCTGGAGCTGTTGCTACTCGTGACTTTGTTGAGGCATGGAACCAGAGCCCTGAGCTCGTTGCCATCAAGGAGGAGTTGGCACGTAAACGCGAGAATGCTAAACCTCTCGATCCCATGGCTGTCACCGACATCAATGCTACCCGCGAGTTTGCCGCTCCTTTCTTCTCTCAGTATCTTATCTGTACCTACCGGGTTTTCCAACAATACTGGCGCACTCCTTCATATATCTATTCCAAGACGGCACTTTCGGTTTTGACGGTGAGTCGTCTTTTGCCGTCTTTTGATATCCTTGTTCATGGTCTTATCTTATAGGCATTGTTCATTGGTTTCTCGTTTTTCAAAGCCGACAACACCCTTCAAGGCCTGCAAAACCAGATGTTCTCCATTTTCATGTTGATGACCATCTTCGGTAACCTGGTCAATCAAATCATGCCCCATTTCGTCACACAGAGGTCACTGTACGAGGTCCGAGAACGTCCGTCGAAGACCTATTCATGGCAAGCCTTCATGTTGGCGAATATCACAGCCGAGTTGCCCTGGAACTCGCTGATGGGTGTGCTGATCTTCTTCTGCTACTATTACCCCGTGGGGCTGTACGCCAATACCTATGATACGAACACCACACACGAACGCGGCGCCTTGTTCTTCCTCTATGTCTGGTCCTTCCTCATGTTCACATCGACGTTTACGGACATGATTATTGCGGGTATTGACACAGCCGAGACTGGAGGAAACCTTGCCAACATGCTGTTCTCGCTGACATTAGTGTTCTGCGGGTAAGCGACTCTTCTCCGTAAGATTCGGAATTACGGCCTAACTGACATATCTTTATTTAGTGTTCTCGCTGGTCCAGACGAATTCCCTCATTTCTGGATCTTCATGTACCGCGTATCCCCATTTACATATTTGGTCGACGGCCTGTTATCGACAGGTCTAGCCAACACGCGAGCAACCTGCTCGGATATCGAAGTTTCGGTATTCAACCCTACGAACGGAACCACTTGCCGTCAATACCTCGAGGACTACATAAATATGGCCGGAGGTAGCATCACCAATCCCGACGCGACGTCCAACTGTCAGTTCTGCTCTGTCACATCAACGAATGCTTTCTTGACCCAGATCAACGTGTCGTACGATCACCGATGGCGGAACTTTGGCATTTTCTGGGTGTATATTGTCGTAAACGTTGTCGGCGCTCTCTTCTTCTACTGGCTCGCTCGTGTACCAAAAGGTGCCAAAGCAAGGAACATCTAGATGTGCCGGTGTTATACCAATCGGTAGTTTTTTATGATGCTATGAAACTCATTCCCCCGCATGACCTAGATATACCTTTGGGACTCCTTCGCAAATTCGCATACTTAATACAGTTACACACATTTGGTCTACAAGTAATCACCTACATGTATTAGTATTACAATCTATTCTGCTTCATTGGATTTCGCTTGTCGTTCTTGCTACATATATCACGCCGCTCCCTGTTACATGTACTTACCTTTTCCCACTCATGCTTTCGCTCTAGACACACTTTACAGCATCCTGCCCTATCTTTATCCATATATCTCGCGGTAATAATGTACCTAGTCTTCTAATGAATTGATCCCCGCGTCTTCTAGAGGGAGCGTGTAATATGCCAGCGCCCTTCCTCTGGGTTGCTCACCATATCGCCTGACAAGCTTAGACCTCGACCATTCCTGATATTGGACATTTCTGGATTTCCCCGGCTGTCTTGATGTATCACCACTTGATGATATCCGCCTTGAACCATTCTCCATTATGTCGCTGTTCTTTCAGGCCCAGGTTATATTACCGCTTCGCGAAACACATCTTCCAACCGTCATCAGTATGAAAATGTCATTAGCAACTAAATGAATACATATTCTAAGGTATCAAGACGTCAAAAATCATCCTCTATCACAGGTCCCACTGCCATCCCAGGGACAACTGGCATAGGAGAGTACATATTGGAACGCTTTTTGGCCTGTTCTCGCATCTTCTCTAAGCGTTTGGCTTCTCTCTCTCGCTTCTCCCTCCGTTCTTGTCTTTCCTTCTCAATCCAAGCGTTGACATCATCCACAGCCTGCCTAGGTTGCTTCTTGTGAGCTAGTAGGTATCCCTGTAATTCGGCCGTGGAGAACTCATCAGATGGAATTTGATCCGCGAAGTCCCTGGCATATTGTTCGATTGAGTCTCCCTTCTCGACCATGATTCCAAGGTCCGGTAAGCGGCTTTCAGGGAAAAATCGCGTATAAAGAGCTTCCGCTTGCTCGCGAGTCGCGAGGCTGTAGGGAACTTTCCTGTCGATACGCCCCGGTCGAAGGAGAGCAGCGTCGAGTCTGTCGATGTAATTTGTCTGTGTGATATTGTAGCAAAGTATTAGGCGCCTGTCACCAGGGATATTTTATGTAAGGGAACGTACCGTAGCGAAAAACAATTTGCCTTCCTCGCTACCTACGCCGTCGATAACGTTCAACAACCCGGAAAGCGTAACGAGGGACCGTCGACGGTGTGGGGGCTGAGAGTAAGGGTCATAGGCGATGTATTGATTATGCAAAAGGTCTTCTTCTCGATCTTCGCGGGACGGGAAGGCACAATCGATATCCTCAATTAGGAATATTGAATGCTTGGGCACCGCTGAGGCCGCGCGCTGAAGGAATGAGTCGTCCACGCTGTTTTCCACAGTCAGCTTCGGGTCCTAAGGATACGTTGGAGGAAAGAACACATACTAGTTTGATGCTAATGAGAGGGAGTATATTTCAAATCCCAATTCGCCTGCCTAAAGAAACCGTGATGATAAGATAAGGGTGTCTTTAGCCAAGTATAGGCACGCAGCCTCACCAAAGCGTAGATTGTCGAACCTGGGTCAGCGTCAGAATATGTATATTAAGAGATCTGCGAACGGCGCCACATACTCTTGCCGGTTCCCGGGGGTCCGTAGAGCAGGATACCCATCCGATGTGGGATTCCAGCTTTGTTGTACCATTGTTCCGAGTCGATGAACTCCCGCGCGTCTTGTATAAGCGATTGTAAGATACCCTCCCGCAGGATGATAGATTCCAAGGGGCGCTTAGGCTTCCGCTTCACGTCAGCCCACATACCACCTCTCCCGTAGTTGTGCCCCATCTGAACACGAGATTAGTGCTGAATGATGAAGACAGGGAGAACGATGACTACCACCACGGCTTCTGTAGAATGGACGATGACATTGGGCTTGCTAACATTGATATATCGACGTCGTGCATCTTCCACAAGTCTCGAGAGGATGCTCATGTCCATTGTATACACACTGCGGGCGTCAGTAAAACAACACGTTGTGGTAGAGAGCTTGACTCACGTTACATATATCGTACCACCGCCACTGGGAGGTCCGCCTGCAGCACGATTGCCAGTAAAGAAACCATCCGTACGCTTGATTTCCAACCAATAACCTTCCCAACGGAATATTTGAGGCTTAGCATATTCGGGTACGTATTCCGCGTTTCCTTGTACACTTTCAGGCCCCGTTTCTATGGACCACTCGCGCTTCGAGCTTTTGGCAGTTACACGGAAATCTCGAGATCGTTTCCAGACTTTTTCCTGTGTCTAATCGACATGTAAGCAAAATTCTACAAAAAGAGCATGAATCCGTTCATGGATGAACGAGTAAATGTCATTCCGTCGAAACTTGAGCATACGTTGAATCGAAAATGTACGTTTGAACGAGACCCGCTTGCCTACCAAGCTCTCGACATAAACAGAAATTATTTCGTACCAAAAAATGAACGATCCACTCGTAGGCGGGATCCCCTTGGTCAAATCTGGCCGTTATGGAATATTCTGAAACATATTGAGGTCAGAGTTAATGGTTTGCGAAATGAAGGACTCACGAAACCGAACACGCTCCATAAGCCACTGGCACAGTCTACGCCCCGCTTCAATGATGGACCCTAACACCAGTAACCTGAAGCTATCCCATATGTACGAATGTGTGGAGAACAGTGCTCCTAGACCGAAGAGCGACGAAAAACCCATGAAATGATTGACCCAGGACGGACCAGACGACAAATTCATACCCGCCTGGGTGTATTCCATCGAGGGAGGAGTTGAGTACATGCCCATGGGGTCCATGGGGTCCATGGTGAACTCGGGGGAAGAAGGATCGGGAAGGGAAATTTGACTCCAACTTTCTCGGCCGCTCTAATATAGCAGTGTGAGAGACGCCATCAATACGTCAATGTATACCAATCTGGCCGCCATGAGGCTCTCCACGAGTCATATCACGAGCAGGATAAGATGCAGGATAAGATTTTCTGAGTCCCAATTCCGTGAATGACTCTTTTTCAATATGTTTTGTGGCTGATATCCAATCTAGGATCTCTATCACTTCATCAGGCTGATGACACTGATTATGTCTACGCGGAACCGAAGAAACTACATAAGTGGAAGCACGGTATTCCGAAGGGCATGTACTTACCCTGGTGATTGGATCTGAAAAACAATGATAATATTCATCATGCTTCGCGGGTGAGCTCCGAATCTAAGTCTGTCGATTCAGTGCGACAAACAGTGATTCGTGCCAGCGCCCGGACTTCTATATCTTGTTTCGAGAATGTGTTAGGCGCTCTGGCCTGCCTGAAACGTGCCTCAAGTGAGATAAATGTGAAAGCACAAGCGGACATGATGGTAAGAAGAGAGATGCTTATGGAAGCGGTCGGTACCGGGCCGGATCATTATCATTCAACTTCAAAGTCAACCGTGACAGCGTCAAACTATCTAAGAGGACAGGGATGGGAGACTTGAGACCGTCATGGGAGATATAAAAATGAGAAGCTGAGAAAGAAGAGGTTTTCAATAACTCGAAGTACGTTGCTTATTGCCCCATGATACTCCACAATGAAGTCATAACCTTGGTAGCTCGATGTTCTTGAATATCTGTGATATCAACCAGTCATAGGAGAGGCAGCTAGTCTAAAAAAATACTGATTCGTCCGATAGGCATCTCGATAACAGTAGTATTAGTCGTATCAAGTCATGACTTGATACGACCCTTCGACGACTCTTTGAACTACGCTTCCTAGTGGTAAATTCGGGCACCTTAGCCAATTATAACCACCACTAAAGAGTCCGAAGCATTGAGTAGCACCAGGAATGGGTATATCACCCACCTTGATTACATTGACTTCAAGAACCTTCCCGCAGGGCATGCGCTGTTTCGGCGACAACCGCGTCCTGGTGACTACCACAAATACTCACAAGGCACGCTCTCGCACATTACCCCGAGGACCGTACCGCCAACAAGTTACATCTTTACTGAGTACAAACGCGCTTTCAGCGATGACGTATTTTCATCTGTAGTCAAGTCGTAAATAAAATGACTCCACCATAACGTCGAGGTGTCTTGAGAATCTGGAGCGAGGGCGGAGCTCCATACAATCCCCGACTTCATCTAGCTGATTGTCAAACACCATGCAACTACGGCACCTACGAGAGTTCGCAAACTTGTTCATGCCGGTAACAGCACCGGAAAAGATCCTGGTGCGAGCCGCCCCGCTCTCTTGGTAATATCCTCGAATAGCTTGTTCCAATGGTCCGCGTAAAACCCTACATCCTGCTGGAGTTTGTCATATGTAAGTACAAGGTGAGGCAAAGTCGTCACTTACGTCTGTAAAGCGTTGAGTATAGCGATCAGGGTACGTGCAAGACGGAAACGAACACCCATAATGCATGGATGATGAAAATCTGGACTATCACCGAGATGAGCCCAGAAATCGGAATCGTAAGGATCTCTCAGCAGCTCCGACAATGAGAGGGTGCTTACAACCGGAGCTAAACCCGCTACATACAGCATTGCATGCCACCATGTAAGATGGTTTAATTGAAGGAAGTTCGAGGGGCTGATATCAAACGTTTGTGATAAGATGCCAGGATCAAGTCGTGATCCCAGTCCATCTCTTGTCATAAGCGATTGTACTGACATTCCATTGAATACAGGATTAGAGACTTGAAGTAACATCTCCTTGTGTGCGCCGGTGTTCCTGAGTGACGAGTACAGGTTAGCGCTGAGTCCAGCGTGATGATGTGAGAACTACTTACAAACCATATGCTATTACCCCGCTTCCTATCATTGCGGCCGATATCCGGTTAGCTGTAGAAAGCCTGACGAATACTGCATCAAGGGCGGAGACCGGTGAATGGATTGATACCGCTCCTGCAGGCTTGAATCATGCTTTCACTGTTAACGGGAGTAGAATAGTAACATGAGCGTTTGTCGAACACGGTCCTCGAATTTGTCCGAAGAATTTAGACGACACCGGCAAATGGACAGCACGTTTTCATTTGCATGCTATCATGCGCAAAAACCAAGTCAAACATCAATTTCTCTAAACTAATGATCAATTAGACCGGTGTTTGGCAAACCGGACTAAATGACTCACATGGTGCATTGATGCATTTGCCATGGCACAAAGCAAGTATCCTTCGAGATGCGTATAGCTCAAAGGCCTTCGAATAGACACCGGCTTCAAGATCCACCGTAGATTTGGTACGGAATTACTGCACATTTGATGTACTCTGAGACGCCGACAACCTGAAAAGCGCTATCGCGGTTGATAGACCCGTCTACCGTCAAGAGCCGCCACAGCGTGTCAGACTGAGGTAAAGAAATGAGAGTAACCAGGTTTCATTACGCCTACCGCAAAAGAGTAAACACAAGCGTCCGAACTCAAATGCATGACCCACCAAAACGGCTACGACTACAGCATGCAAGTCAAATTCGCCGCGACCAACATGCTGAAGCACACGGTTGCTGACCGATTGCAACCTTCTTGCTCGTTTCTATTCAATTCGCCGCAGTTAATTTGCTCTTGCAACCTCACGGTAGCGAAACAAGGAACGCATGGTGCCACTTCCGACATTCAAGTTGAGACCGCCGAGTGAGGGTTTTCAAATAGATCGTCGATAGCAAAGGGCGAAAGGTGATAATTCCAACTGGTCATTTATTTCCCAGTTTCTGTATCTGCAGTAGCCGAAAGTCCACTGCATCGTGGCGCTTCCGTTGATGAAACGGGAATGCGCAAGGAATGAGGGTGCTTTGTAAAGCAAATTCGCGTCTTGCTGCGCGAACGTCGGATAAGCTGAAGAGTAGAGGTCAACAAATTCAAATGCTGAGACGATATTGTGTTAGGCACCAGAATGCCATCCACACATGAACAAGTGAACGTTCGTGAAGGGAGTGTACAAAGGATTTACGTTCGTTCAATTTCCGAAAATGTGAAAGGATCACGAGACCCTCCGGAGCTAAGACCGAAGGCCGGCTCGTTGCATGCCAGAACTGCGGGACTGCCAGAACTCGGAGAGTTTCATCAGTTTGGAGTGTCACGTGGATATCGGCAGGCCTCGGCTCATTGTCACCTCGTCACACATTGCGGAATTTATCATTTAATAACGGATTTCATTATCTATAATACTGCAACTATCAACCAATATTTATTAAGATATCTTAAGACCACAGTATTATCAGTTCAAGCCGTTTGAATGAGCAAGATATAAATGCAGTCTCTCGTCCATTTGAAGACTGCCTCACCTCATCGTGGAATCGGCGGAAAGGTCACTTGAGACACTGATATGATCAACCGATCTGAAGACACACAACATCGAAAATGCAGTGTTAGAGGGTACGGCAGAATTAAAGATACTGATGCCTTGTCTTCAAGCTAAGTGTAGATACACTCATGTCCTTTGTCTTAAGACGACACATTCACGGTGGGTCACATAGGCTCATTAAACCCGAACCATCAAGCATCTTAAGATACCAGCCCTCTTGCACGATGCAATGGTTGCTTTTGAAGCTTGGTGATGGCCTGAGAAAGCACAGAAAAGAGGACAATTGTGTTCTCCATCTGAAGATGTCAGCTAGTGTGAAATAAGTAAAAAACGATTGGATTCAATGTTATACAGGCCTCTCTACGTTATTATCAATGGTGGTGATAGAGCCTGAAGAGACTATATCTGTCATATGTCGAAGTTCAAGCCCTCTGAGTCAAGAGACTCTTACAGGCCTATCTTAAGACTAGCTGGACGTAAAGATACTATGACATGCTGTCTTCCTCACTGTTCACTGCGCGCATACATAATCAACAATAATCAACACGGCGAGCTAAAAAGGAACGACTGATGATGGCCAACATCTAATAGAGGAGTGTATAGCATTATTCCAACTTCTGCATCTTAAGACTGACCTCACATCGGAGATGATTGGACATGACTTGAGACACTTTCCTCTTGCAGTCTTGAGATGCCGGTACTTGTGGTGTTCCATCTTCAGACCCAGCGTTGCAAATTGCACAATCCCAACATATCTTAAGACACCCCAATAGAATATTCAAGAGATACGATGTATTATTTGTAGTTGTACCGTACATTTTTGCTATGGAAGGTATATGTTACATATCGATGAAATGTCCCTACGTTCAACAACTGAGAATTCCAAGGTTTCGTTAGCTGCTAGAGTCGCCATCATGAAGAAAACCAACTCACCACGGTGAACAGTACACCGTTTGAGGAAAGCGCAAGGCACCGCTTCAATTCGACACGCAACACTGTCGGTGGGTTTCCATAGGAGGACTAGTGGACCCCCTTACGTGCACCGCGGGGGTTATGTCCAGGGCCCACGGATCGCAATGGTTAGCAAAGCTGGTGGGCAACAAATGCGCGTCAGATGCGCCCAACACACCCAGAAAGTAGCCAGACGCCTTGCATTGGACCCAGGGGTGATTCCGTGCATAAGGATCCCAGCTACTTTCTAGGGGCGCGTGGCGCGCTCGAGAAATGCGGCCTGAGGGGACTTGCCGTTGAACCCGAGTAAGGAAGGAGGTGTTCGACATCGCGGGGAGAATCGATGCTGCCCTGGAGGGCGCGCGAGAAGAAATTGAAGCGGCCGTGCGGCCAGCCAACTGTGGAAACGGTTGGATATTGAGTTGAATGATACCCAAGGTACGTGGAAAGAGATTCAAGCACCAGCGAAGCCAGCGGACAGTGAGAACCGTTGGAACAGCCGCGGCACTAGTCCTGGGGTGGAGCTGAACGGCAGTGGTAACCGCCGATGTAGCGCAAGGGAATGGAAAAAGGTGTGCGAGGGTTTGATGTAAATGTTCGATCGGAGATCGAAATATTTGTTGATGGTAATCGCGTGATAATCCGCGTGACACGTTTGGACGCGTCTGAAGACGGTTGCAGGCAGATTGCTCGTGTCTCAAGATGATATGGTGCTTCAACAGAGCCACAGCTGAAGATGTAAAAGATTGTGCAGTATGAAGACCGGTGCAGTTCGTCTGAAGACTGATGTAATAATGTAATATAAATAATTGGAAATATATTATTATTTTAATATTGCAGCTGTGACAGAGTGTCACAATGATGTCAGTCGGAGAGGTCTATCGTCACGTGGTACTCGGAGTTCCAGTAACAGACGACCTCACTTGCATGCACTCTGGGCTATGAATGTAAAGATTATTACAAGGCAGAGTGCTATCGTACGTTACATAGGACGCGTATCGCAAGAAGACAAAACGTATGAAGACATGGAGGGAAAGCTGAAACAAGTGGCAACAGGTACACAGGGACCTAGTTGCCCTCAGGCTTCTTATTCTTTTTTTTATTCTTCTTCTTTTTCTTCGAAGCTGAAGCTGAAGCCGTACCAGGGTCTGGGATCGGCACACCATTGACGGTCGCCTGATTCCCATCGTAAAGATGAACTGCGCCACCAGAGAAATCAGTGGCGAATATCGGAATAGTACACCCCTCGGGCGCAGCTTTCCCAGCGTTGAACGCTTGTACTGCCGCTTTCTTCATTTTATGAAATTGGCAATCTGAGAAAAATATCATGTTAGATCTTCGGAAAGGGACCTCACGAACCGTAAAGACATACCAGGTTTATGCCTCTTCCAGTCATCCTTTTGGCATGCTTGGCTACAGTACGAGACCTAGAGGACGTCCAACGAGTTAGCCCAGGCTATAAAAGATGGAGACCAAATAGCCTACCAGATGACAAGACGAGCATCGCTGGAATTCTGCAGCACGGGTCTCTTTCAGCGTACAGGAGGGTCTTCCACATTTCTTGAAAGTCGCTCCTTTGGCTTCAGGATGTTCATTGGCCCAATTCCAGACATTGTCATTCATCCATAGGTCTTGCACCAACCAAAGATAATCATGAGCATCTTCTGGCCCGTTCCAGCCTCGTGGATTCATATTCATTTGTTCTGCAAAGAATATGGTCACAACAGGGAGAGATAAGTCCAGAAAGTGCTTACCAGGGCGATTGATTCTACCCAGAACCTTGATCATTACGTGGGGGTTGCCCTTGGACGCGACTTTCAGGTACTGGCGCGATTCCTCACAATCACCCCAGAGCTTAAACGCCGCAAGGGCTGCCGTATAAGTCATGGAACACGGACTGGAATCGACATTTTTCTCCTCTTCCGGAGGGAATAATTTGCGTTCTGGGACTTTGAAAGCAGTTCCGCCGCGGTAGGGAGGAACATAGTTCGTATGGTCGGAAATGAAATCTTCTATCCAGAAACGTGCAAAGTACAACGCATCTGAATAGCGCTCGAGGCGACAAAGAAGAGGTCCAAGCCAAGTACGCTGATTCATGTTGTCTCCGGGACAAAGACGAAGCATCTCGATGATGGTCTCACTGATAACGCGTCAAAATCGCGTACGTGGTGAATATTAAAAAAAAGAAGCCTCACGCAGACGACTTGTAGTCTCCACTCTCAAAGAACAGGCGAACTTGCGCTTGCAGAACGCGCATATATGGACGTGTATCCAGGATCTCCCAAAACCTGCCAACATGGGGGCCGTTATCGTCGAAGCAGTTAGGACCTAGACGCGCTTTGAGAATTTTTTGCCCTAGAATTGTGTAAGATGGTGCGTCAGTAGAATGGAAATCAACGCACCATTCCTGGCTGCAGTAGCTAGCACTTCCAATCTGCTCTCCCAGTCAGGCATGAGGAATGACAGTTCAATAAAGGCGTCCAAATTATTGTGATCTTCTATTGCCTTTAACAGATACGGAGCCGCCTCGTTAGGTTTTCTTTTGCGGCAGAGCTCCGCGCCAATTTCGTAGCTAAAAAATGTTTTGGAATAGACAGAAGAGGGAAAGAGAAAAGCTTACTTGCGCTGCGATGCGGCTGATACTACTCCGCCCCCTGCAAGGCCTGTAGAGCGCTCAATTCCAACCCTGCGATTCATGCTGGATGAGAGTTAGTTATGAAAGGAAAGGCGCGAAATTTCCAGTTTTGTTATATCGTGAAAACGTGACTTTCACGTGCGCGTGGGTGCGCGCCATGGTGGCTGTGCCTGGTGCCTGCCCCAGTATCGTCCTCCGTGCCCATTGTGTTCCCGGTTCCCGTGCATTGTTGTTCCTGTGTTTGTGTTCCCATTGCGCTCCTGTGCTCCCGTATCTTGATCCCGCGCCTATGCATTGCAGTTGCCTTCTCGTCCCCTTCGTTTTCGCAGACCCGAGCACATCTCACATTTGTATATGGTCATGTTTGTTTTCTTGCCGACTCGAGGGGCCAACGGCGTATCTCCTTCCCCTTCATCACCTCGGACATCCTCGTCTCGCCAAGCATGTAGTCCACTACTCCACGTAGAAAAGTTTACATGGTTGGCATCTTTATATCGACGTACTGGGGGCATTCCAGTCATCTATGACTAATTTCGGAAAATGCAGCTACGATCCCAGGTCCATACAATGCGCATGGCCTTCCCACTCTCAGACTCAAGCTCCGAGGTATGGTCCGTTGTCTTTGGCAGTGTACCTCACGAAGAGTCTTTACTCCGTGCGACACACTCAATAGCAACGGTATGAGCCTTCGTGGCCACAGCTCGTCAGGGCTGTGGGCCCGGCCGTTCCCTACTGGGACCTTGTGCCGGTGTCAACACCAACACCATCAATGCATTTATGGCTCACTCATCATTTCTCTAGACTCAGCCGTCAGCTTCCCCACCCCTTGTGTCTTCAGCTTTCTCTTAGCATAAATATCTGGCGGGATGTCTGACAAACTAACTGTTCTTTTCGTGCAGTAAAGAGGGAGAGGACAACGTATGTCCGAGTCACCCAGTCTGTGACTCGCTCTGGACGCAGCTCTACTCAGCTCCGGTTAAATCTGACTCTCAGTTTACTGCTCTGCGTGGCCTGTGCTATAAGATTGCTTGCCAACTGTCACAGTTATCACCCCTCTTGTCTTGCAGTTGGTGCTATATAGATCACGTCGAGCTTGTGCCGGGCCAAGCTATAAGCTGAGGGTAGTAGCACGCCTGTTTCGATCTAGTTGTACATCAGTCACTCGCCGTGCTTCGCGGCGCCAAATAGAATCGCTCCATATCTCGTCTTCATCCTCATCTTGCAGGCCTCGTAATTTTGTGACCCTCCCACCTGCACCCTTGATTTTGGATAGCTGTTCGGGTTCGTCTGTTTGTCATTTCATGCATCTCGCTGTCGGCCAGTCGTCGTCGAGGACTTCCCGAACACCTAGATCTCCTGCTTCTTCAGTCGGTGACGAAGTTGCTCACCCTTTTCGACTTGTCTCACTTTCTGAAGTTGCCTCCTTCAAAAGCGGGATACTCACCCCCCAAGCCCCAAAAATACTTTGTATCTTGGTTCTCTCTCTCACAGATCTTACTCCTTCCGATTCCGGTGATATCAACCTCGTATACACGCGGTCTTAGCTTCGCCGGTAATATCACTTTGCCCATTTCTTCCACTAGCTTCAGGCTCAATCATTTTTAATTTCGGTCCCGCTAACGTCTGCAATGTACAAAGTTTATATGTTGCCCCCAACGCCACAGCCATCAAAGCCATTGTGGGCGGGGAAAGAAGCGAGGAGCAAATAAAGAACAACTCCAGGAGTAGGTAAAGATACAGTGACGAAATATCGTAAGTAATCATAACATGGCATATAGGGAGAATATTAACTTCTCGCGCCTGCAGCTTGTGTTTCGCACCCGAGGGTCGGTCCTGTATTAATCGTGACCGATGGTGCTCTCTCTGAGTCCACCCGGGGTATGCACGTCGACTCAATCTCAACGTATTTGGGTGGACTGCCAGCCTTATCATAAGCTGGGAGAGCATCCTTGTCCCCCCGATCCTCCTGGGCGGTACCCCCTGCCCGCGCGCGCGTCGGAGGGTGATAAGCCATTGGTATGTCAGATAACTGAGGTAATGTGTATCCTGGTGTAGCAACGGGAAATCCGCGAGAAGGAGACACGGATCGAGGGGACCTAAAGAAATGCGATACGGGTACTCGACGTGCTTTCAGCTGCATCATTCTGTACAGAACATAAGGAGATTGATCGAGTGAAGACTGGGATGAAAAAGTACCTCCGTGATATTATGGACAGGATAAGAATACAGACCAAGGCGATAAAAAGCCATTCCAAAGTTGACTTGCAGACGATGGCTTGAGGTGACTGGGGGTAATCATGAATGACGGGCGTACCTTTGCGGCGCCGTTTGAAGAATTCCTTCCAAGGGAAGCGCCATCAGTCGCCTCCGCCGCTGCGGGAACCGTGACGGTAGAGGTCGGGCCGTATACGGTGATTTGTCGAATAGCAATGATCATCGTGATGGCATCCCCCTTCCTTCGAATACTGCGGTATTATATATACAGAGAGAGTGCAATGTGCTGGTGTGCTGGCACTCGTGCCAAAGATGCCTGTTGGAAAGAAGATGAATGTGACTTTGGGTCTCGAGCACGGCGACCGTGTGAAGATGGAAAATTCAATTCATAGATGTTTCCATATCGGGAAACTCGCGTGTCTGCTGACAATCCAGGGACAAATATTTGCAACCTCTTCCCTCATGCGGCCGACGCTTAGCCTCTTCAAAGGGAGATCTGCCTGGAAAGGTGAATTATTCTGGCTTGGTTTCCTGTATTTCCTTGCTGAGTATGTGTGCTAGGTCCGTATTTTGTGGCCTTTTCCAACCTCAAGGAAGCTTCCCAACGCAATGTCGCGATAAAGACTCAAGCTCGAGCATGCACGATCCTGCCCAACTTCGTTGGGTGAGTTTTCTAGGTCCTGTAGGTTGAGATATCACTAATACGTGTACACAGGATTCGATTCCTCGTTCATAACGGCAAGCAGTACCTTCCCGTGCTAGTGACGCAGGACATGGTGGGACACAAGCTTGGCGAGTTCTCGCACACGAGGAAGAACAATCCGACAAAGTGAGTCCCTTCTGATGTTCACATTAACACTAATCTTACGTATGTCGTAGACAAAAGATGACGAAGGAGTCCAAGAGACGGTGACTGGTCGACACTCTACCATGCTGCAACTCATTGTTCGTCATTTCATCTCCATCTTCGTCGTATAAAAAGGGCAAGCATTCTTTTGTGAATACTATCTACCACCTTCAAAGCCTACCAAGATGCCAAGATGAACATTGTGCATGGTTTCCATCTCAGCTTATGGGCAGAGAGACGTTTCCTTTACTTGTCCTTCGTGCTATCAAGCTGGTCGGGTATCACACGAATGTTCCTATCAGTTTCATGAGCACGGACAGAAGCACTGGGCTTGAGACAGTGTCATCAAAGAATGCACTATTTTCTCGTGTCGACAGTGAACGTGGATCTATACCACCGCGAGGGTCGCCGCATCGACCCCTCCCTCAATGCTGGTTGTGGAGTTGCTCTGGACGTTAACGAGCGACAGCATCTGAGTTACAGGCTGTCTCTAATGCTTTCCTTCGACACAGTTTCGGTGTCAACCGTAGCGTTCTTGTACTCTGAAATGGGTACGCTTCCTTATGTCTATATTTACACCATAAAAATGCTAATTGTTGGTGCCTTTAGGCATGACTCCTCTCCCTTACCGTCGCCTCTTACTAGCTTTGTCGTATTTGTCGTATTTCCTTTTTCTGCCAGAACGACATTACGCCAACCTTGCACTTCGCACATCTTTACTTCTGGCCAGAAACGGCGTTCCATCATGGTTTGTGGATTTGTTGCATGTCCTCCAGCGTCTGGCACCGCATGCATCCTTTTCATGGAGAGACGATCTCACCATTGATGATGTTTTCAATCTCATCAACATCATTGAGTTACCGCAGAGTGTTCGCTCACTAACATCATTGACTCCTCACCAAAGGAGCGCCTTCTCCGCGGCTCTTACAATGATATCCTCATTCCTCGGGTGCTCGTAAAGTTCATGACAAAGTCTCCTACTAAACTACTACTCTCGCAATAGGGGGTCAGAATGTCTAGATCATGAAAGCAATTATGGGGACGATTATGGGTCCCCGGATTAGCCAGGAAGCGGAATCATCGAAACCCAAATCGTCCCAATCATCGCTCATGATCCTCTACTCTGGCTATCCCTAAATTCTGTTTGCTCTGAGGAGAACCGGTTAGTACGCGCCAATGATGTCGTTCAAGATATGGCGGTAAAATCTCACTCACACGGTCACTCTAATACTGTAATTCTATCCGGAGACGATCAAACTAAGGCTAGTGTCCCTCCTTGGCAGCTTCCGACGGTGAACTAGGTCCCTGCACGCCGATAATTAAGCCAGCCAACGTGCCGGAGTATGTTCAGATATGTTCTTGCTGCTTCACTCAATCACGTTGCAGTTACAGCTGTTTGCATACAGCTTGTCAGTCAGGGGCATTTTCGTGGATGATGAATGAATTAATGAAGGTTCGAACTTCGTCATAAACTGGGTTTTGGGGACTTGAAGCGCAGGAGAGAGAGCCTCCGAGATCGCCGAAATAGGCCTAAACCAGCTACAACGCGTCATCAAGTCCCTAAATCATGGTCTATGACGAAGTTCATTATATCATTCTCTTCTCTCGCGCAGCAAACATGTTACTGTCAAGCCGTATGCAAACAGCTGTAATATTTCTCTAGATACGCGGTTTGGGAAGACACGTCTTAACATGGCCTTGTAGTGTACGTTCCTACGTATTGCAAACCCAGTCTAACACGTGGTATGTGCCCATCCTTCTGTCACTTCCATGCTTCGCTCTAGAATTTTAGGTCTATGAAGTGGTTGCACATTTTATTTTCAGGAGTCACGGGGGTGCGTGGAACTCTGATATGCCTTCTTCTGATACATCCTCCGTTCACTATTTCGTGCTCCGCAGATTGAAAGAATGGAAATAGTACTGTACTCCATTCTTCTGGCCGAATTTCGGGATATTGATAGCATCGACTCTGCCGACGGGTTGAATGGTTCTGGCACTCCTGGCATGCCTGAGTTTTTGCACGAAGGAGATGTGTGGTGGCACTGAAAATTTTTCTTTATACAGTTTCCGTCCAGCCAGAAACAGAATTCTCGCCGCCAAAATCTGATTTCCAACAGACGGAAACATATCTAAGGAAACATTTTCAGCTCCATTTCCATCAGTTTCCTCTAGGCCGAAATCATTGGGACTCGGGAGTGCGGTCCGAGTCGACATTCTCAAACAATCAGCAGCTGGTAGATCCACAACCAGCAGAGCCTCCCGGCCGACCCATCCTCTCATCAGATGCAAGTCTGACCGAGGCATAGCTCCTGGCATGCCTGTGAAGATCAATCATCGGATTTAGCCAAATATAAGAACCCTCGAAAAAATTGAAGCGTGGCATTACTCTATGATTGCACTGTCAAACGGTGAATTCATTCTTCGATTCATGGAAGAGAAATGATTGTTGCCACTGAAGGGATCCGTTATGGGAATCCATTGACGGCCCCGCCTCTTTGAAGGCAGCTATACTACGAAAAAATCGGACATGGGGCCATCAATGAACGTAGAATACTGGACAATTGACAATGATCATTATGTACACGGACGCTCGAAGATAATTTTGGTGTAAAGGCAGAGTTACCTAGGTGAGGCGTGCGCGGATCTACGCGGACCTTACCGCCGTCGATCCCAATGCCAAAGCCCTCCTTATCCTCCTCGCCATCTCAGACAGCGCTCCCGTCACTGACGCGACCCTACACTCCGAGTCCCTCCCAAACCCTTGTCCGAGTCGCTTTCTCCCTCGTCCAACCCGCTTCCGCATTCCGATGCGCCTTCCGTGAAAACGGCCGTCTCTATAACCTCCCGCCAAAAACCCGTCGACCCTCCTTCCTGCACGAAATGGCCTGTCCCTATGAACTCCCGCCAAAAAGGCGTCGACCTCCCTTCCTGCAGGAAATCGTCCGTCCCTACCTCCCTCCGCCGTCTATAAATAACACCCTACCTCCCTCATCCCTCCATCCAGTCTAATAATAGCTTGCCCCCGTCGACGTCCCTCCCTTCCGCGCACGCCTCCCTCCACAAACGCCCATCCGCACACATCCCCTCCGCGCGCATATTTCCCGCACTCTCTCATCCCCTCCGCGCACGCGTCGACTTTCAGTGCTGCCCTCCGTCCATATCCCCTCCCTCTGCAACTGCCATGCCCTTTGCAGAAAGCAAACTGAAAGGTAAATCGTTAGTCGACCTTCAAATTTCGTCCAATCGCAAGCTTACCTTATCCGCGTAGGTGTCTATTCGAAGGACTGGTCCTCCGCGACCAGTCTAGTTTTGACCCGCGGTTGCTAGATCAGCGCCGTCCTTACAATCCCTCTCTTATCATTCCGCGTTGAGAACTGTTGTAACATCATATATATCTGTACAGCTCGTTAGTAAGAGCAGATAGAGTCAGCGAATAGGACACACCTTTTCACATTGTTACATGAATTAATATCTGCGTGAACACCGTCAGTTCCGCTTCAAACTAAGCGCTCGCGTCAACATACCTAGTACACCTCTAAGCCTATCCTGCGGTCACTACCCCACCGTGCTGCCCTCACCAACTACTGCGTCCCTTCCGGCGAGACCCTAACACATATGTTTAGCTAGCGAATAAAGATTAGGAGAAAGCTACGTACCGACGACTCGCTCTCAAGTCTTGGCACAACAGAATGACATTCTCCTCGCATCCCCTGCAAGCCTACCCCCTCGGTCCTGATTCCGAGCAAGTTGACGACGGCGCCGCCGCCTCGTGTTTAGACTGGCACTCGGAACGATGTTCAAACACCCATCGTCTGAGGGAATAGTCGGCCAGCGAGTAGAAGAGAAGGGGTAGATAGCGCATGCTTGCAGCCCATCCCCTAAGAGCGGCAGCTTAGTAGCAGGAAAGGTGGTAGAACAAGGTAGACATACCGGATTCCGCGGAGCGTCTGTGCCGACACAACCCTCGATCCCAACCTCAAGAGTTGATACACATCTGTCAGCCAGATCCCGCCATTCCCTCATCACACCAGCGTACCGTCTGACCAACGCCATCTCCATCATAGCACGAGGCACCTGTGCCGCTGCTGGCCGATTGTCGTCACGTCGATATTCACTATTGGATCCTATAATGACAAACGACGCGTGAGCTGTTGCAAAATCAAAGGAAAAAGGTCTACATACCTGTTCTGTTCTGATTCGGACACGAAGCTTGAGGGATTCTCGACACCTTACGACATCGGTTAGTCGAAAGAGGCCACTTTGCCTTAGTTACACCAGCGTACCTTCCCAGTAAAAGGGACCAAGCATGAATCCACCATCGTGTACAGTATTCGTGTGGTGTGGTGCTCGGTGCTCGGTTTGGCGGTCGGCGGTTCCAATAGACGAGTGTTCTATTGCTAGCGTTAGCTTGCTCCGTCCCGACAATAAACGAATCTCTTACCGTGTGTCCTCAACCTGGTGTACGTATCAATGAGCTGAAAAAGAGACGCGTCAGAAGCAGTCAAAAGAACAACAAAAATCATGGCTCACCATAGTTAGTCCCTTCAGTCCGCGAGTCCTTATCGACCACCCTCCAGCATCGTAACGATGCGACGTCGACACCTAACCATCGCCGTGTGCATTCGAGGAATCTTGCCTCTATCGGTTGGCATCATGGTGCGCGTTGCAAATCCGAATGCGGCCGTCGTCGAAGGGAAATGCTACTTGCTGTGGAGCGACAGGAAAAAAAACAGTGAGCTTGCGAGAGGTTTATAGAGCATCAAGGACTTACCTGGCGTGCGGCTGCAGCAATACCAGTTGGAACCAGCTAGGGCAAACATTACTTAGTAGAGGCGGGAACCGAGGGTAGTACAATAGCTTACCATTAATAGAGACTAACGACGAAGATAAGAGTAAGAGATAAAGGCGTGATAGCTTTACACAAGAGGCTTACCTGCATCGAGTAAAATATTGACTAGCCAAGCCTTCGTCCGTTTGACGCGTCCACCACGGTTAAAGCAATCATCGTGGGCATTAGCGACAGTCTACGCGACGTCAGAATGGAATAGAACACGGAAAAATAAAACAGAACTCACTGTTGTCGACGTCGAGCTTGACGACGTCGTCGTGGTTGAGGTCGAAGTGAAGATGAAAATCAACAAACGAGGCCAAAAAGGAAATGATGGCGGTCACGAGACCAAATCATCGAGGTAGAAGAAATGGACGAGGAGGCGTACGACGGCGGGAGACCCGCCGAGAACGTGCTCGACAACGAGAAGATAGTGAAAGAAATCGGCTGAGAGAAGGAGAAGAGGGGAGATGCTAGAGAAGGGAGGGAAAGTAGGGATGAATGGGATGATGGATAGAAAGGGATAACATACCTCGTATTTAAAGCATTCGCATCGGTCTAGAGCCCAGGCAGTACACGGATAGACCATGCTGATTGATGACAAGGCACGCGAATACCGGACATTAGAATTTGCGACGGCCGAAATTTGGAAGATCTCAAAAACAGATTGCAAAGCCGGAATGAGTTACCCGTGTTGCTTCGAGCGTAGTGCTCCCGATGTTACAGACAAGTCGATATCTCGACATGCTTGAAAATATTAGACTCTGGTCCCGCCCTCCCCTCTACGCAGAACTTTACTATGACCAACAGAAACATTAAGCTCGTTACAGAAACACGGAAAACACAAAGTACGCACTGGGGAGAGTTCCGACTTTCAGGTTGGTTTGGTGGCAGGCACAGGGTGGGAGCCCGGTTACCCCGCGACCCTGATCACGTACCAGGGCCATCTTCAAAGCACACGACTATGAGAACTTTGAAATACGGATATTTGGGACTTACGACGGGAATGCTTCTGTTGCAATCTTCAACCGGTTAGGCCGCGAGTAAGCCATCTGGGCCTCGTCGTCGTAGTTGCATTAATACAAACAACACATGTTACTATATTTTTGGTGATCGTAAGCTTCGGTAATGATATACAAACGCTGGAGAACGTACCACCTGGATAAACTCTGGACCTCAAACAGGATTACGGTCTTCCCTGAACGTCTGGAAGCGTATCGTAGACCTCATCTAGGCTGATAATTGATTCTACATCAAAATAAAAGTCCTTTCATGCGGTACGAAGGATAACTCACGAATGGATAGTGAAGCTCCTTTCCAAGTTCAGGGCTGACGCGCGACGTCATGATCTGGGGCCGCGGTGACCCGGTCCGAAGGATCTCATTAATGCAGGACGCGTTGTGCAGGGTCCGAACGAGCACCCAGAGCCGTCCGTTGTCGATTCAGATCCTTTCCCGTACACTGAGAGTAGCGAAAAGCGTATCATCACGCAGTTTAGATTGAACAAAGGCTGTATATAGTCAAAATATGGAAATCCAGCAAAGCTGGGGAGTGAATACGCGAAACAGAATTGTGAAAGAACGAAATTCACGGATTGGAGGAAGTGGTAAGAAGGAAACCGAGGTGATTCCTCTTTGGGAGTTGACGGAACCGGCAACTTCCTCTTTTGTTCACTACCACCATCATGTTACTCGTTCGATTCTTGACTCGCGTGTTTTCCGACGTTCAAGCTCCGTGAGGTATTGGACTACCACGAAATTGGGTCTTCAAGCTTTAAAGTGATATTTGACTGTTATCTTCTTCCCTTGGAAAGCATCAGCAACGGATATTTAAGGGATAAGGTGGTAATTTCGTAGGTTTGTGCTATCTCAGCTGACGTTCTCTAGGAATACGTTGTGTTGAAAGACCTTGGACATCGAACAACGGCTAAATGTTTAGTTTGGGTATCATCATCGCACTAACATTCCTTCGATAACACGTAGGAGATCTTATTCGAATATTTGAGTGATTTATCGAGGGCGCAAAGGTAATCAGAACTCGTACAAGTGAATTGGTACGTGGTCGTTGCTATCCTGGTGTATGATAAGTGCTGATGCGGCGCAGGCACCTGTATTCTAACGGAACCGTATTCAATTTACTTATGTCGATCGAGCATCGTGGTACGAAGACCTAGTTGTGCTTCCCCGTTTCACTGACGCATGGTCCTATAGATGTCTTTTGTAAGATACGAGGAGTAGGCCGTTTCCCGCGGGATGTTTAAACATCGACGATCTCGATGACGGACATTTGATGTTTCGCAGGATTTCTGATAGGACTCGTTGTGAAAGGATTCAGATTGAGGCGGGTAGCCCGCCAATCGACGTCCGTACTTTGGTTCGTGTTCATTTCCATTCTCGTGAATATCGAGTGCTCATACAGTGCAGGACATTTGTATTTTACTATTGTGCATGCAATATGTATCTAAACTATGTATCGCATCGGCGTGATACCACCTTCTCACTTCAAAACCCGAACTCGAGGACGTCTGACCCGCGCCATTGTAAGTTAGAGGCGACGGCGGAGCCGACGCTTGCGCCGTTGTCTTGATCAGAGGTGAGCGCGGTTAGTATATGAACCGAATTATGAAACCTTTACCTTCCATACAAATCAAATGGGAAATTCATCGCCTTAACTACGCTGACGGTATTATTTCCCGACTCGCATGAGTTCGCATGGCGAATACAGGTAGCGGTGGAGCCGTCTGGATCGAACTCGTTTAAACTAGGGCTGATCATGATGTGGAAGAAGGGAAAATATACTAACCATGACCCCGATAATAGTGCCGTATGCCCGTTCCCGACCCACCCGAGTGACGTGCTTAACCGGTTGCTGGTGCGACCCTCTCATCGATTTCTCACACAAAGACGTAGGCATTGCGCGCGCCGAGAAGACGGCAGAGTTGTCTGTGGACTCTGAATCTGGTCCTACATACAGAGTTGTGAGTAAATACTCTCTGAAATCCATGAACATACATTTACCGGGCTGCTAGCAATATCTCTCACTGCGGTCATGTAAGGACGTCGAAGCCATGCGTAGCATGGACATATCACCAAGGTTTCCGATTTTCAAGTCGATTTGATCACCCGAATAATTCAGGAACTAGGGACACCTTTACGACCCTTTCTATGAATAGATGGCGACATTGTCTAGCCTTCGTACCTACCTCAACGCAGGCTTTCATTCATGATGAGTTGTATCTAATCCGAAGGAAACTCACTGTAGGGTACTCAACCATCTAATTGCTATCGAGCAAGCTGATATACTGAAAGCCTGTTGTAACGTCGCTTAGACTCGGTGCTAGTGAGTATTCTTTTTGAGCTGGATGGAACTCTTACGAGAAAGGGTTCCGATTTTCAGACGGTTGCGATCGCTGGAATGATTCAGGAACATTCTAGGCACACCGTACACACTCGATCTTCATTTGTTGACGCGGCGGCGTAGGTGTCTAGCCGTATCCACGTTCTACGGTAAGGATTTATGGAATATTGAACCAATGGCGACTCACCAAGTATCAGGGCAATCCCCTTGAAATTTGGAACATTCATTCCACGGAGTGAATATATAATCGCTTTTCATGAGGCCCGGCCCCAGTAGGTATTCTTGTTGGCTGTCCATGTGGGACAGGTTAATCTTTTAAGAATGAGGTCATAATCGGAACTTGATATACCGTTGCCGTCGAATGGCTCTCGCTGGATTATGAGTAGCATAACACCAATGTAAGCGCGTTTCTGACTTCGTGAGCAGAAGTAGACATACTCATTGTTGGTCCAAAGATACCAAATTCACATTCTACAGATACTCTTTCAGCGGGTGGCTTTGAGTGCAGGCACGCAGTCCAGCCCTGTGTCATGCAAGTAAGTAGCCCTGAAACATGATGCATATTTACCGGCTATATGATTGTATAGGACTCGCTGAGCTGTCCCTTGAGGACAGCTTCAGTTGCAACTGTATGGCATCCCAGCCGGATGCGCTTGGGCAACTGCGGCCTAGTGCCTGATCATCGCAATTCTGCAATATCGGCAGATAATCGCTGCTTCAAATTGCTCACAAATAGATTAGTGTGGCCACGTGATGATGCAAGGACCCGAAGAATGTGCATGTGCATGTGCAGGATGGAGTACTTATTCTTAGGGCATCATGGCAACCTTGTAACTTAATTTGTATCATACATACCTCATAATATACATTGGTTCCAACTCAAATTCACTCCGCAGTCATTAGATACTTTGAAGCCTTGGAATACTTGAAGTGTTGGCAGTTGAATGTAAGAGAAGTTTACAAAGTTGCTCATCACACGGAAATGAATGTGAGTAGATGCCATAGTTTGAGTACATTCCAGAAGCATAGGAGCGCTCATATGAGCCTTCCTGCGCCCCTGGAAGGCCCTGAAATTATGACAGGTGGCAGAGGAATATCCGAAGAAAGTATTTGGATTGATGCGCATGCTGTGGGTTGGCAAGGGATACAGAGCCTAGACATGGAAGATCAGTTCTTCCATAAAATTATTTTTTGTTGATCTTACAAGTTACGGACCGTGAAACCGATCTGCGAAGGTATATAAGCATCAGAAATTGAGTGATCGGATATCCTCCTTTCTTACCCCCATGCTGCCATTATTCTAGACTGTCGCACATCCTGTGTATACTGATGTGTACAGTAGGGATGTTCACCATCTATTTGCCCCTTCGTGATGGTGTGTTGCATCGGGGACGCGTCGTTGTCGCGTCGTGATGGGCGTTGAATGCTCAAAACGGGATGTTTGGCAACGGTGTCGTGTTTGGCACGGCCAGCTCTCTTGTGCTTTCCTTCCGTCTCCCACTCTCTTGTTCTCTCGTTCCTCGATATCTACCTTTTGTTTGCGTAGGTTCTTCTTTCTATCTTCATCTTATCGAATTTGCTGAATTTTGTTCTGACTCTGGTAGGACGTCAATATTCGGCGCACGCTCGATTGGCGTATTCCATGGACAACTCGGTTCTCAGCCATCAACGAAGCGTATTCGCGTGCAAAGGGTGCGTTTTGTGGTGGATTGGTTTTGATTTGATTAGTGGTGGGTTCCGCATTCCTATTGGATGTTTCTGTGGCTGAAGGAACCTCAAGAAGCCATTCCACTACCAATTCATTTCGACGTCTCCCTCCCTCGAAATTTCCTCTTCCCTACTCTGGCCTTCACTCCCACATCATTCCCAGGCAGCTCAGTCGCTCCTGCAATGGCTGTATAAGACGAATTTTGCCCCGACATGACGTATAGACTTCCGGCGAGCGGCATCAGCGAGGAGGAGGACGTGTAGGAGGGACTTGGAGATGTGCGGAGGGAGGAGCACGATGGGCGTGCACACGGATTACACGGACCGAAAGTGTCCACCCTAACCGTACGTCGATCCTGTTTCTGTTCTGTGTTCCTATTCTTATCTGACTCTAGGACTCAGTGATGGAAAGCACCCCGACGTATCCTCAACATCTCTCGACCATGATGTCGACCTATTTTTGCTCCGACGCAACGTATCGCGTTCCGGCGAGATGGACCAGTAGGTGATACTGCTGCAGAGGGATTGTAAGGCGAGGAAAGCCAGTGCTGTCATGCACTCCGTGCACATCCAAAGTGGGTTTGACATTTTTCTTGGTTTTTACTAACTAATTTTGTTTAACAGAGAACCTTCACAACCAAACCCGCACACGGCATCACCCTTTGGGCCCTCAAGCTCACGCTGAAGCTCAAGGCTTCGAGTTTTGCCGCGAGACGACGTATCGGGTTCCGGCGAGCAAGGGCAGGTGCACTGGCAAAGACGGGGAGTTGGGGAGGTTGCGCGCATTGATCACTCGGGAGGCTTCAGAGTAGTTCAGCTCCGTTGAACGTGAGTTTTATACTGTCCCTTATTTCTCACTAGCTAATCTAGTCAAGCAGCCCCCGCCCTTTGCTGTTCTCCGACGACTTTGCCTTCGCTAAAAGCACGTATATCGCAGCCTCAATAATACGCTGTGCACTTCCGGGCAATCGAGTTTTGTCGCGAGACGACGTATCGCGTTCCGGCGAGCAAGGGCAGGTGCACTGGCAAAGATGGGGAGTTGGGGAGGTCGCTCGGCAGGCTCAGAGTCGTTCCGCTTTGTTGAACGTGCGTGCTATGTTTTCTTTTCCTGTCTCTCTAGCTAATCTACTTGTAACAGTCCCTGCAGGCTCGCTATTACACGGTGAACTGCCTAGGCAACGAATTTTGCCGTAAGACGACGTATCGCGCTCCGGCGAGCATGGGGATGCGAAGAGGATGACAAGGTATCACCGGGAATGTAGTCGGGCAAAGGGTTAGAGAAGTCCGCGCTCGACAGGGAAGAACGACGATCCGCCGATCACACAAGACCCGGGCTAAGGGATCCCCGCACCCGCGCCATCCGTTCACTCGTTCCAACGCACAGTCAACGTTCGCCTTCGAGAAGGACGCATCAAGGTGAAGTGAGGGAGGTAGACTTGATGGGCGGATGGGTCGGGATGGATGGTACGTGTTCCCCTATAGGGTGATTGATTTGGCAGCTGATACTCTTCCTGCAGGATGTCGACGATCCGGTTGAAGTCGAAGTGAGTTTCCTTCCCTTGTTCACTTTGACAAGGACTGATGCGCGGGCATAGATATCACTTTCTCCTCAAGACGGCGACGACGATAATGAGGGAGTCAAGCACCGGACGCCTTTGATCACCCCCGTCGAACCCGTCGCGGCTGATTAAATAGCCGCCGTCTGTTGAGGGCGACGCGGGGTTGGACAACGGCGTCTTGTGATTGACTCGTTTGGTGTGTCTTGGAATTGAGATGGTGAGCCGACTTTTCTGTCTTCTTTCGCCAGATGCTGACTTGCTTATATTCTAGCTCGTTGCCGTCTCTTGAAAGGTAGGTCCATCGGGTTAGGGTTACACTGAGAGCAGGTTGAGTCCTTCGGGACTCGTACTATTTTTTTTTGGGCAAATCGGACCCACAACGGCAAGCCTCGGTTTCCCGTTGGAACGATTTGAACGGGAGACTACGCTTGGCCGGTGCACAAACGGGAGGAAGCCGCCTCCCGTTTGTGCTTTTGACGAATACCTTCGGGGTGGGGAGATTATGATCCTATGAGCTAGAATGGCTGCTGACTTACGGCTTTTTTCGTTGCCTAACCGTGTTAATTTCTTGTTAGGTGATTCTTCGGGGAAATTTCTTCGCTTCGATCCTCTTCTATTCATTACATCCTGTACAGTAGTAGCTTCAATAAACATATTTCGCTCTTTCTTTGCTTATCGCCCTCGCCATCGTCGAGAAATTGGCCTTTTCATCGTCGATCTCCTTATCTGCACAGCCACTGACATCACCAACGCTTAGCCTCTTCAAAGGGTGGAAAGGTGAATTATTCTGGCTTGGTTGCCCGTATTTTCCTTGCTGATCGCGTATGCTAGGTCCTTATTTCGTGGCCTTTTCCAACCTCAAAGAAGCTTCCCAGCGCAATGTCGCGATAAAGACGCAAGCTCGTGCATGCACGATTCTGCCCAACTTTGTCGGGTAAGTTTTCTGGGGACTATAGGCTGATGAAGGACCAACACATGTACACAGGATCCGATTTCTCGTTCATAACGGCAAACAGTACCTTCCCGTGCTAGTGACGCAGGACATGGTGGGACACAAGCTTGGCGAGTTCTCGCACACGAGGAAGAACAATCCGACAAAGTGAGATCTTTGTGATGTTCACATTAACACTAATCTTACGTATGTCATAGACAAAAGATGTCGAAGGAGTCCAAGAGACGGTGATAGGTCGACACTCTACCATGCTGCAATTCATTTCTCGTCATTTCATCTCCACCCTCGTCGTATAAAAGCATTCTTTTGTGAATACCATCTATCACCTTCAGGGCCTACCAAGACACCAAGAAGAACATTCTGCATGGTTTTATCTCAGCTTACGAGCAGAGAGACGTTTCCCTTTACTCGTACTTCGTACTATCAGGCTGGTCGGATATCCCAGGCACGTTCCTCTCAGTTTCATGATACCAGCAGCAGCACTGGCTGGGATTGAGACGGTGTCATACTCTGGCAATAGGGGGATCAGAGCACCTCGATCATGAAAATGATGACTATAGCCCGCTGTTTTTCTCGGATTAAGCAGGAGGCCATAATCGTTCCCATAATGGCTCGTAATCCTTGACTATCCCTAAATTCTGTTTGTTCTGACGAATGCTGCCGTTCAAAATAAGGTTATAAGTTATCCCGTTGATATCTCACTCACACGGTCACTCTAATACTGTAATTCTATTAAGAAACGATCCATCTCTCCTTGGTAGCTTCCGACGGTGTACTAGGTCCTTGCATGTGTTTGCATGCTGGTTTACAGTCAGGGGTGCTTTCGTGGATCATGAACGAAGGTTCTGACTTGGTCATAAAACGTGTTTTGCGGACTTGAAGCACACGAGAGGACCTCCGAAACTGCCATAAACCATAAACCAGCTACAAACGCATGTCATCAAGTCCCTAAACCATGATTTATGACGAAGTCTGAATATTCAATCACTCCCTTCTCACACGCATTACTGTCAAGCTATACGCAAACAGCTAAGCTAGCCAACATGCCGGAGTATGTTCTTGTTGCTTCACTTGATCACACTGCAGTTACAGCAGTTTGCATACAGCTTGACAGTTAGGGGCGTTTTCACGGATGATGAAAGGAAGCCCGGACTTGGTCATAAACCGCGTTTTGGGGACTCCGAGCGCACGAAATGGCCTCCGAGATCGCTGGAAGAGCCATGCCAAACCACCCACCAACGTGTCATCAAGCCCATCAACCATGGTTTATGACCAAGTCCAGGTCACTCTCTTCTCTCCCGTAAAGCGCACCAATTCGTGCACTTGAAGTCCCCAAAATACGCTTTATGACCAAGTCCGAGCTTCCTTTCATCTTCTACGAAAACACCCTTGATTGTCAAGCTGTATACAAACAGCTGTAATATTTCTCTAGATACGCGGTTTGGGAAGACACGTCTTATCGTGGCCGTCTAGTATACGTTCCTACGTATTGCGAACCCAGTCTAACACGTGGTATGTGCCCATCCGTCTTGTTACTTCCATGCTTCGTTCTAGAATTTTGGATCTATGAAAGTGGCTGCACACACTATTTCCAGGAGTCACGGGGGTGCGTGGAACTCTCATATGCCTTCTTCTGATACTTCCTCCATCCACTATTTCGTGCTCCGCAGATTGAAGGAATGGAATTAGCACTGTGTACTCCATTCTTCTGGCCGAATTTCGGGATATTGATAGCATCGACTCTGCCGACGGGTTGAATGGTTCTGGCACTCCTGGCATGCCTGAGTTTTTGCACGAAGGAAATGTGTGGTGGCACTGAAAAATTTCTTTATACAGTTTCCGTCCAGCCAGAAACAGAATTCTCGCCGCCAAAATCTGATTTCCAACAGACGGAAACATATCTAAGGAAACATTTTCAGCTCCATTTCCATCAGTTTCCTCTAGGCCGAAATCATTGGGACTCGGGAGTGCGGTCCGAGTCGACATTCTCAAACAATCAGCAGCTGGTAGATCCACAACCAGCAGAGCCTCCCGGCCGACCCATCCTCTCATCAGATGCAAGTCTGACCGAGGCATAGCTCCTGGCATGCCTGTGAAGATCAATCATCGGATTTAGCCAAATATAAGAACCCTCGAAAAAATTGAAGCGTGGCATTACTCTATGATTGCACTGTCAAACGGTGAATTCATTCTTCGATTCATGGAAGAGAAATGATTGTTGCCACTGAAGGGATCCGTTATGGGAATCCATTGACGGCCCCGCCTCTTTGAAGGCAGCTATACTACGAAAAAATCGGACATGGGGCCATCAATGAACGTAGAATACTGGACAATTGACAATGATCATTATGTACACGGACGCTCGAAGATAATTTTGGTGTAAAGGCAGAGTTACCTAGGTGAGGCGTGCGCGGATCTACGCGGACCTTACCGCCGTCGATCCCAATGCCAAAGCCCTCCTTATCCTCCTCGCCATCTCAGACAGCGCTCCCGTCACTGACGCGACCCTACACTCCGAGTCCCTCCCAAACCCTTGTCCGAGTCGCTTTCTCCCTCGTCCAACCCGCTTCCGCATTCCGATGCGCCTTCCGTGAAAACGGCCGTCTCTATAACCTCCCGCCAAAAACCCGTCGACCCTCCTTCCTGCACGAAATGGCCTGTCCCTATGAACTCCCGCCAAAAAGGCGTCGACCTCCCTTCCTGCAGGAAATCGTCCGTCCCTACCTCCCTCCGCCGTCTATAAATAACACCCTACCTCCCTCATCCCTCCATCCAGTCTAATAATAGCTTGCCCCCGTCGACGTCCCTCCCTTCCGCGCACGCCTCCTCCACAAACGCCCATCCGCACACATCCCCTCCGCGCGCATATTTCCCGCACTCTCTCATCCCCTCCGCGCACGCGTCGACTTTCAGTGCTGCCCTCCGTCCATATCCCCTCCCTCTGCAACTGCCATGCCCTTTGCAGAAAGCAAACTGAAAGGTAAATCGTTAGTCGACCTTCAAATTTCGTCCAATCGCAAGCTTACCTTATCCGCGTAGGTGTCTATTCGAAGGACTGGTCCTCCGCGACCAGTCTAGTTTTGACCCGCGGTTGCTAGATCAGCGCCGTCCTTACAATCCCTCTCTTATCATTCCGCGTTGAGAACTGTTGTAACATCATATATATCTGTACAGCTCGTTAGTAAGAGCAGATAGAGTCAGCGAATAGGACACACCTTTTCACATTGTTACATGAATTAATATCTGCGTGAACACCGTCAGTTCCGCTTCAAACTAAGCGCTCGCGTCAACATACCTAGTACACCTCTAAGCCTATCCTGCGGTCACTACCCCACCGTGCTGCCCTCACCAACTACTGCGTCCCTTCCGGCGAGACCCTAACACATATGTTTAGCTAGCGAATAAAGATTAGGAGAAAGCTACGTACCGACGACTCGCTCTCAAGTCTTGGCACAACAGAATGACATTCTCCTCGCATCCCCTGCAAGCCTACCCCCTCGGTCCTGATTCCGAGCAAGTTGACGACGGCGCCGCCGCCTCGTGTTTAGACTGGCACTCGGAACGATGTTCAAACACCCATCGTCTGAGGGAATAGTCGGCCAGCGAGTAGAAGAGAAGGGGTAGATAGCGCATGCTTGCAGCCCATCCCCTAAGAGCGGCAGCTTAGTAGCAGGAAAGGTGGTAGAACAAGGTAGACATACCGGATTCCGCGGAGCGTCTGTGCCGACACAACCCTCGATCCCAACCTCAAGAGTTGATACACATCTGTCAGCCAGATCCCGCCATTCCCTCATCACACCAGCGTACCGTCTGACCAACGCCATCTCCATCATAGCACGAGGCACCTGTGCCGCTGCTGGCCGATTGTCGTCACGTCGATATTCACTATTGGATCCTATAATGACAAACGACGCGTGAGCTGTTGCAAAATCAAAGGAAAAAGGTCTACATACCTGTTCTGTTCTGATTCGGACACGAAGCTTGAGGGATTCTCGACACCTTACGACATCGGTTAGTCGAAAGAGGCCACTTTGCCTTAGTTACACCAGCGTACCTTCCCAGTAAAAGGGACCAAGCATGAATCCACCATCGTGTACAGTATTCGTGTGGTGTGGTGCTCGGTGCTCGGTTTGGCGGTCGGCGGTTCCAATAGACGAGTGTTCTATTGCTAGCGTTAGCTTGCTCCGTCCCGACAATAAACGAATCTCTTACCGTGTGTCCTCAACCTGGTGTACGTATCAATGAGCTGAAAAAGAGACGCGTCAGAAGCAGTCAAAAGAACAACAAAAATCATGGCTCACCATAGTTAGTCCCTTCAGTCCGCGAGTCCTTATCGACCACCCTCCAGCATCGTAACGATGCGACGTCGACACCTAACCATCGCCGTGTGCATTCGAGGAATCTTGCCTCTATCGGTTGGCATCATGGTGCGCGTTGCAAATCCGAATGCGGCCGTCGTCGAAGGGAAATGCTACTTGCTGTGGAGCGACAGGAAAAAAAACAGTGAGCTTGCGAGAGGTTTATAGAGCATCAAGGACTTACCTGGCGTGCGGCTGCAGCAATACCAGTTGGAACCAGCTAGGGCAAACATTACTTAGTAGAGGCGGGAACCGAGGGTAGTACAATAGCTTACCATTAATAGAGACTAACGACGAAGATAAGAGTAAGAGATAAAGGCGTGATAGCTTTACACAAGAGGCTTACCTGCATCGAGTAAAATATTGACTAGCCAAGCCTTCGTCCGTTTGACGCGTCCACCACGGTTAAAGCAATCATCGTGGGCATTAGCGACAGTCTACGCGACGTCAGAATGGAATAGAACACGGAAAAATAAAACAGAACTCACTGTTGTCGACGTCGAGCTTGACGACGTCGTCGTGGTTGAGGTCGAAGTGAAGATGAAAATCAACAAACGAGGCCAAAAAGGAAATGATGGCGGTCACGAGACCAAATCATCGAGGTAGAAGAAATGGACGAGGAGGCGTACGACGGCGGGAGACCCGCCGAGAACGTGCTCGACAACGAGAAGATAGTGAAAGAAATCGGCTGAGAGAAGGAGAAGAGGGGAGATGCTAGAGAAGGGAGGGAAAGTAGGGATGAATGGGATGATGGATAGAAAGGGATAACATACCTCGTATTTAAAGCATTCGCATCGGTCTAGAGCCCAGGCAGTACACGGATAGACCATGCTGATTGATGACAAGGCACGCGAATACCGGACATTAGAATTTGCGACGGCCGAAATTTGGAAGATCTCAAAAACAGATTGCAAAGCCGGAATGAGTTACCCGTGTTGCTTCGAGCGTAGTGCTCCCGATGTTACAGACAAGTCGATATCTCGACATGCTTGAAAATATTAGACTCTGGTCCCGCCCTCCCCTCTACGCAGAACTTTACTATGACCAACAGAAACATTAAGCTCGTTACAGAAACACGGAAAACACAAAGTACGCACTGGGGAGAGTTCCGACTTTCAGGTTGGTTTGGTGGCAGGCACAGGGTGGGAGCCCGGTTACCCCGCGACCCTGATCACGTACCAGGGCCATCTTCAAAGCACACGACTATGAGAACTTTGAAATACGGATATTTGGGACTTACGACGGGAATGCTTCTGTTGCAATCTTCAACCGGTTAGGCCGCGAGTAAGCCATCTGGGCCTCGTCGTCGTAGTTGCATTAATACAAACAACACATGTTACTATATTTTTGGTGATCGTAAGCTTCGGTAATGATATACAAACGCTGGAGAACGTACCACCTGGATAAACTCTGGACCTCAAACAGGATTACGGTCTTCCCTGAACGTCTGGAAGCGTATCGTAGACCTCATCTAGGCTGATAATTGATTCTACATCAAAATAAAAGTCCTTTCATGCGGTACGAAGGATAACTCACGAATGGATAGTGAAGCTCCTTTCCAAGTTCAGGGCTGACGCGCGACGTCATGATCTGGGGCCGCGGTGACCCGGTCCGAAGGATCTCATTAATGCAGGACGCGTTGTGCAGGGTCCGAACGAGCACCCAGAGCCGTCCGTTGTCGATTCAGATCCTTTCCCGTACACTGAGAGTAGCGAAAAGCGTATCATCACGCAGTTTAGATTGAACAAAGGCTGTATATAGTCAAAATATGGAAATCCAGCAAAGCTGGGGAGTGAATACGCGAAACAGAATTGTGAAAGAACGAAATTCACGGATTGGAGGAAGTGGTAAGAAGGAAACCGAGGTGATTCCTCTTTGGGAGTTGACGGAACCGGCAACTTCCTCTTTTGTTCACTACCACCATCATGTTACTCGTTCGATTCTTGACTCGCGTGTTTTCCGACGTTCAAGCTCCGTGAGGTATTGGACTACCACGAAATTGGGTCTTCAAGCTTTAAAGTGATATTTGACTGTTATCTTCTTCCCTTGGAAAGCATCAGCAACGGATATTTAAGGGATAAGGTGGTAATTTCGTAGGTTTGTGCTATCTCAGCTGACGTTCTCTAGGAATACGTTGTGTTGAAAGACCTTGGACATCGAACAACGGCTAAATGTTTAGTTTGGGTATCATCATCGCACTAACATTCCTTCGATAACACGTAGGAGATCTTATTCGAATATTTGAGTGATTTATCGAGGGCGCAAAGGTAATCAGAACTCGTACAAGTGAATTGGTACGTGGTCGTTGCTATCCTGGTGTATGATAAGTGCTGATGCGGCGCAGGCACCTGTATTCTAACGGAACCGTATTCAATTTACTTATGTCGATCGAGCATCGTGGTACGAAGACCTAGTTGTGCTTCCCCGTTTCACTGACGCACGGTCCTATAGATGTCTTTTGTAAGATACGAGGAGTAGGCCGTTTCCCGCGGGATGTTTAAACATCGACGATCTCGATGACGGACATTTGATGTTTCGCAGGATTTCTGATAGGACTCGTTGTGAAAGGATTCAGATTGAGGCGGGTAGCCCGCCAATCGACGTCCGTACTTTGGTTCGTGTTCATTTCCATTCTCGTGAATATCGAGTGCTCATACAGTGCAGGACATTTGTATTTTACTATTGTGCATGCAATATGTATCTAAACTATGTATCGCATCGGCGTGATACCACCTTCTCACTTCAAAACCCGAACTCGAGGACGTCTGACCCGCGCCATTGTAAGTTAGAGGCGACGGCGGAGCCGACGCTTGCGCCGTTGTCTTGATCAGAGGTGAGCGCGGTTAGTATATGAACCGAATTATGAAACCTTTACCTTCCATACAAATCAAATGGGAAATTCATCGCCTTAACTACGCTGACGGTATTATTTCCCGACTCGCATGAGTTCGCATGGCGAATACAGGTAGCGGTGGAGCCGTCTGGATCGAACTCGTTTAAACTAGGGCTGATCATGATGTGGAAGAAGGGAAAATATACTAACCATGACCCCGATAATAGTGCCGTATGCCCGTTCCCGACCCACCCGAGTGACGTGCTTAACCGGTTGCTGGTGCGACCCTCTCATCGATTTCTCACACAAAGACGTAGGCATTGCGCGCGCCGAGAAGACGGCAGAGTTGTCTGTGGACTCTGAATCTGGTCCTACATACAGAGTTGTGAGTAAATACTCTCTGAAATCCATGAACATACATTTACCGGGCTGCTAGCAATATCTCTCACTGCGGTCATGTAAGGACGTCGAAGCCATGCGTAGCATGGACATATCACCAAGGTTTCCGATTTTCAAGTCGATTTGATCACCCGAATAATTCAGGAACTAGGGACACCTTTACGACCCTTTCTATGAATAGATGGCGACATTGTCTAGCCTTCGTACCTACCTCAACGCAGGCTTTCATTCATGATGAGTTGTATCTAATCCGAAGGAAACTCACTGTAGGGTACTCAACCATCTATTTGCTATCGAGCAAGCTGATATACTGAAAGCCTGTTGTAACGTCGCTTAGACTCGGTGCTAGTGAGTATTCTTTTTGAGCTGGATGGAACTCTTACGAGAAAGGGTTCCGATTTTCAGACGGTTGCGATCGCTGGAATGATTCAGGAACATTCTAGGCACACCGTACACACTCGATCTTCATTTGTTGACGCGGCGGCGTAGGTGTCTAGCCGTATCCACGTTCTACGGTAAGGATTTATGGAATATTGAACCAATGACGACTCACCAAGTATCAGGGCAATCCCCTTGAAATTTGGAACATTCATTCCACGGAGTGAATATATAATCGCTTTTCATGAGGCCCGGCCCCAGTAGGTATTCTTGTTGGCTGTCCATGTGGGACAGGTTAATCTTTTAAGAATGAGGTCATAATCGGAACTTGATATACCGTTGCCGTCGAATGGCTCTCGCTGGATTATGAGTAGCATAACACCAATGTAAGCGCGTTTCTGACTTCGTGAGCAGAAGTAGACATACTCATTGTTGGTCCAAAGATACCAAATTCACATTCTACAGATACTCTTTCAGCGGGTGGCTTTGAGTGCACGGCACGCAGTCCAGCCCTGTGTCATGCAAGTAAGTAGCCCTGAAACATGATGCATATTTACCGGCTATATGATTGTATAGGACTCGCTGAGCTGTCCCTTGAGGACAGCTTCAGTTGCAACTGTACGGCATCCCAGCCGGATGCGCTTGGGCAACTGCGGCCTAGTGCCTGATCATCGCAATTCTGCAATATCGGCAGATAATCGCTGCTTCAAATTGCTCACAAATAGATTAGTGTGGCCACATGATGATGCAAGGACCCGAAGAATGTGCATGTGCATGTGCAGGATGGAGTACTTATTCTTAGGGCATCATGGCAACCTTGTAACTTAATTTGTATCATACATACCTCATAATATACATTGGTTCCAACTCAAATTCACTCCGCAGTCATTAGATACTTTGAAGCCTTGGAATACTTGAAGTGTTGGCAGTTGAATGTAAGAGAAGTTTACAAAGTTGCTCATCACACGGAAATGAATGTGAGTAGATGCCATAGTTTGAGTACATTCCAGAAGCATAGGAGCGCTCATATGAGCCTTCCTGCGCCCCTGGAAGGCCCTGAAATTATGACAGGTGGCAGAGGAATATCCGAAGAAAGTATTCGGATTGATGCACATGCTGTGGGTTGGCAAGGGATACAGAGCCTAGACATGGAAGATCAGTTCTTCCATAAAATTATTTTTTGTTGATCTTACAAGTTACGGACCGTGAAACCGATCTGCGAAGGTATATAAGCATCAGAAATTGAGTGATCGGATATCCTCCTTTCTTACCCCCATGCTGCCATTATTCTAGACTGTCGCACATCCTGTGTATACTGATGTGTACAGTAGGGATGTTCACCATCTATTTGCCCCTTCGTGATGGTGTGTTGCATCGGGGACGCGTCGTTGTCACGTCGTGATGGGCGTTGAATGCTCAAAACGGGATGTTTGGCAACGGTGTCGTGTTTGGCACGGCCAGCTCTCTTGTGCTTTCCTTCCGTCTCCCACTCTCTTGTTCTCTCGTTCCTCGATATCTACCTTTTGTTTGCGTAGGTTCTTCTTTCTATCTTCATCTTATCGAATTTGCTGAATTTTGTTCTGACTCTGGTAGGACGTCAATATTTGGCGCACGCTCGATTGGCGTATTCCATGGACAACTCGGTTCTCGGCCATCAACGAAGCGTATTCGCGTGCAAAGGGTGCGTTTTGTGGTGGATTGGTTTTGATTTGATTAGTGGTGGGTTCCGCATTCCTATTGGATGTTTCTGTGGCTGAAGGAACCTCAAGAAGCCATTCCACTACCAATTCATTTCGACGTCTCCCTCCCTCGAAATTTCCTCTTCCCTACTCTGGCCTTCACTCCCACATCATTCCCAGGCAGCTCAGTCGCTCCTGCAATGGCTGTATAAGACGAATTTTGCCCCGACATGACGTATAGACTTCCGGCGAGCGGCATCAGCGAGGAGGAGGACGTGTAGGAGGGACTTGGAGATGTGCGGAGGGAGGAGCACGATGGGCGTGCACACGGATTACACGGACCGAAAGTGTCCACCCTAACCGTACGTCGATCCTGTTTCTGTTCTGTGTTCCTATTCTTATCTGACTCTAGGACTCAGTGATGGAAAGCACCCCGACGTATCCTCAACATCTCTCGACCATGATGTCGACCTATTTTTGCTCCGACGCAACGTATCGCGTTCCGGCGAGATGGACCAGTAGGTGATACTGCTGCAGAGGGATTGTAAGGCGAGGAAAGCCAGTGCTGTCATGCACTCCGTGCACATCCAAAGTGGGTTTGACATTTTTCTTGGTTTTTACTAACTAATTTTGTTTAACAGAGAACCTTCACAACCAAACCCGCACACGGCATCACCCTTTGGGCCCTCAAGCTCACGCTGAAGCTCAAGGCTTCGAGTTTTGCCGCGAGACGACGTATCGGGTTCCGGCGAGCAAGGGCAGGTGCACTGGCAAAGACGGGGAGTTGGGGAGGTTGCGCGCATTGATCACTCGGGAGGCTTCAGAGTAGTTCAGCTCCGTTGAACGTGAGTTTTATACTGTCCCTTATTTCTCGCTAGCTAATCTAGTCAAGCAGCCCCCGCCCTTTGCTGTTCTCCGACGACTTTGCCTTCGCTAAAAGCACGTATATCGCAGCCTCAATAATACGCTGTGCACTTCCGGGCAATCGAGTTTTGTCGCGAGACGACGTATCGCGTTCCGGCGAGCAAGGGCAGGTGCACTGGCAAAGATGGGGAGTTGGGGAGGTCGCTCGGCAGGCTCAGAGTCGTTCCGCTTTGTTGAACGTGCGTGCTATGTTTTCTTTTCCTGTCTCTCTAGCTAATCTACTTGTAACAGTCCCTGCAGGCTCGCTATTACACGGTGAACTGCCTAGGCAACGAATTTTGCCGTAAGACGACGTATCGCGCTCCGGCGAGCATGGGGATGCGAAGAGGATGACAAGGTATCACCGGGAATGTAGTCGGGCAAAGGGTTAGAGAAGTCCGCGCTCGACAGGGAAGAACGACGATCCGCCGATCACACAAGACCCGGGCTAAGGGATCCCCGCACCCGCGCCATCCGTTCACTCGTTCCAACGCACAGTCAACGTTCGCCTTCGAGAAGGACGCATCAAGGTGAAGTGAGGGAGGTAGACTTGATGGGCGGATGGGTCGGGATGGATGGTACGTGTTCCCCTATAGGGTGATTGATTTGGCAGCTGATACTCTTCCTGCAGGATGTCGACGATCCGGTTGAAGTCGAAGTGAGTTTCCTTCCCTTGTTCACTTTGACAAGGACTGATGCGCGGGCATAGATATCACTTTCTCCTCAAGACGGCGACGACGATAATGAGGGAGTCAAGCACCGGACGCCTTTGATCACCCCCGTCGAACCCGTCGCGGCTGATTAAATAGCCGCCGTCTGTTGAGGGCGACGCGGGGTTGGACAACGGCGTCTTGTGATTGACTCGTTTGGTGTGTCTTGGAATTGAGATGGTGAGCCGACTTTTCTGTCTTCTTTCGCCAGATGCTGACTTGCTTATATTCTAGCTCGTTGCCGTCTCTTGAAAGGTAGGTCCATCGGGTTAGGGTTACACTGAGAGCAGGTTGAGTCCTTCGGGACTCGTACTATTTTTTTTTGGGCAAATCGGACCCACAACGGCAAGCCTCGGTTTCCCGTTGGAACGATTTGAACGGGAGACTACGCTTGGCCGGTGCACAAACGGGAGGAAGCCGCCTCCCGTTTGTGCTTTTGACGAATACCTTCGGGGTGGGGAGATTATGATCCTATGAGCTAGAATGGCTGCTGACTTACGGCTTTTTTCGTTGCCTAACCGTGTTAATTTCTTGTTAGGTGATTCTTCGGGGAAATTTCTTCGCTTCGATCCTCTTCTATTCATTACATCCTGTACAGTAGTAGCTTCAATAAACATATTTCGCTCTTTCTTTGCTTATCGCCCTCGCCATCGTCGAGAAATTGGCCTTTTCATCGTCGATCTCCTTATCTGCACAGCCACTGACATCACCAACGCTTAGCCTCTTCAAAGGGTGGAAAGGTGAATTATTCTGGCTTGGTTGCCCGTATTTTCCTTGCTGATCGCGTATGCTAGGTCCTTATTTCGTGGCCTTTTCCAACCTCAAAGAAGCTTCCCAGCGCAATGTCGCGATAAAGACGCAAGCTCGTGCATGCACGATTCTGCCCAACTTTGTCGGGTAAGTTTTCTGGGGACTATAGGCTGATGAAGGACCAACACATGTACACAGGATCCGATTTCTCGTTCATAACGGCAAACAGTACCTTCCCGTGCTAGTGACGCAGGACATGGTGGGACACAAGCTTGGCGAGTTCTCGCACACGAGGAAGAACAATCCGACAAAGTGAGATCTTTGTGATGTTCACATTAACACTAATCTTACGTATGTCATAGACAAAAGATGTCGAAGGAGTCCAAGAGACGGTGATAGGTCGACACTCTACCATGCTGCAATTCATTTCTCGTCATTTCATCTCCACCCTCGTCGTATAAAAGCATTCTTTTGTGAATACCATCTATCACCTTCAGGGCCTACCAAGACACCAAGAAGAACATTCTGCATGGTTTTATCTCAGCTTACGAGCAGAGAGACGTTTCCCTTTACTCGTACTTCGTACTATCAGGCTGGTCGGATATCCCAGGCACGTTCCTCTCAGTTTCATGATACCAGCAGCAGCACTGGCTGGGATTGAGACGGTGTCATACTCTGGCAATAGGGGGATCAGAGCACCTCGATCATGAAAATGATGACTATAGCCCGCTGTTTTTCTCGGATTAAGCAGGAGGCCATAATCGTTCCCATAATGGCTCGTAATCCTTGACTATCCCTAAATTCTGTTTGTTCTGACGAATGCTGCCGTTCAAAATAAGGTTATAAGTTATCCCGTTGATATCTCACTCACACGGTCACTCTAATACTGTAATTCTATTAAGAAACGATCCATCTCTCCTTGGTAGCTTCCGACGGTGTACTAGGTCCTTGCATGTGTTTGCATGCTGGTTTACAGTCAGGGGTGCTTTCGTGGATCATGAACGAAGGTTCTGACTTGGTCATAAAACGTGTTTTGCGGACTTGAAGCACACGAGAGGACCTCCGAAACTGCCATAAACCATAAACCAGCTACAAACGCATGTCATCAAGTCCCTAAACCATGATTTATGACGAAGTCTGAATATTCAATCACTCCCTTCTCACACGCATTACTGTCAAGCTATACGCAAACAGCTAAGCTAGCCAACATGCCGGAGTATGTTCTTGTTGCTTCACTTGATCACACTGCAGTTACAGCAGTTTGCATACAGCTTGACAGTTAGGGCGTTTTCACGGATGATGAAAGGAAGCCCGGACTTGGTCATAAACCGCGTTTTGGGGACTCCGAGCGCACGAAATGGCCTCCGAGATCGCTGGAAGAGCCATGCCAAACCACCCACCAACGTGTCATCAAGCCCATCAACCATGGTTTATGACCAAGTCCAGGTCACTCTCTTCTCTCCCGTAAAGCGCACCAATTCGTGCACTTGAAGTCCCCAAAATACGCTTTATGACCAAGTCCGAGCTTCCTTTCATCTTCTACGAAAACACCCTTGATTGTCAAGCTGTATACAAACAGCTGTAATATTTCTCTAGATACGCGGTTTGGGAAGACACGTCTTATCGTGGCCGTCTAGTATACGTTCCTACGTATTGCGAACCCAGTCTAACACGTGGTATGTGCCCATCCGTCTTGTTACTTCCATGCTTCGTTCTAGAATTTTGGATCTATGAAAGTGGCTGCACACACTATTTCCAGGAGTCACGGGGGTGCGTGGAACTCTCATATGCCTTCTTCTGATACTTCCTCCATCCACTATTTCGTGCTCCGCAGATTGAAGGAATGGAATTAGCACTGTGTACTCCATTCTTCTGGCCGAATTTCGGGATATTGATAGCATCGACTCTGCCGACGGGTTGAATGGTTCTGGCACTCCTGGCATGCCTGAGTTTTTGCACGAAGGAAATGTGTGGTGGCACTGAAAAATTTCTTTATACAGTTTCCGTCCAGCCAGAAACAGAATTCTCGCCGCCAAAATCTGATTTCCAACAGACGGAAACATATCTAAGGAAACATTTTCAGCTCCATTTCCATCAGTTTCCTCTAGGCCGAAATCATTGGGACTCGGGAGTGCGGTCCGAGTCGACATTCTCAAACAATCAGCAGCTGGTAGATCCACAACCAGCAGAGCCTCCCGGCCGACCCATCCTCTCATCAGATGCAAGTCTGACCGAGGCATAGCTCCTGGCATGCCTGTGAAGATCAATCATCGGATTTAGCCAAATATAAGAACCCTCGAAAAAATTGAAGCGTGGCATTACTCTATGATTGCACTGTCAAACGGTGAATTCATTCTTCGATTCATGGAAGAGAAATGATTGTTGCCACTGAAGGGATCCGTTATGGGAATCCATTGACGGCCCCGCCTCTTTGAAGGCAGCTATACTACGAAAAAATCGGACATGGGGCCATCAATGAACGTAGAATACTGGACAATTGACAATGATCATTATGTACACGGACGCTCGAAGATAATTTTGGTGTAAAGGCAGAGTTACCTAGGTGAGGCGTGCGCGGATCTACGCGGACCTTACCGCCGTCGATCCCAATGCCAAAGCCCTCCTTATCCTCCTCGCCATCTCAGACAGCGCTCCCGTCACTGACGCGACCCTACACTCCGAGTCCCTCCCAAACCCTTGTCCGAGTCGCTTTCTCCCTCGTCCAACCCGCTTCCGCATTCCGATGCGCCTTCCGTGAAAACGGCCGTCTCTATAACCTCCCGCCAAAAACCCGTCGACCCTCCTTCCTGCACGAAATGGCCTGTCCCTATGAACTCCCGCCAAAAAGGCGTCGACCTCCCTTCCTGCAGGAAATCGTCCGTCCCTACCTCCCTCCGCCGTCTATAAATAACACCCTACCTCCCTCATCCCTCCATCCAGTCTAATAATAGCTTGCCCCCGTCGACGTCCCTCCCTTCCGCGCACGCCTCCCTCCACAAACGCCCATCCGCACACATCCCCTCCGCGCGCATATTTCCCGCACTCTCTCATCCCCTCCGCGCACGCGTCGACTTTCAGTGCTGCCCTCCGTCCATATCCCCTCCCTCTGCAACTGCCATGCCCTTTGCAGAAAGCAAACTGAAAGGTAAATCGTTAGTCGACCTTCAAATTTCGTCCAATCGCAAGCTTACCTTATCCGCGTAGGTGTCTATTCGAAGGACTGGTCCTCCGCGACCAGTCTAGTTTTGACCCGCGGTTGCTAGATCAGCGCCGTCCTTACAATCCCTCTCTTATCATTCCGCGTTGAGAACTGTTGTAACATCATATATATCTGTACAGCTCGTTAGTAAGAGCAGATAGAGTCAGCGAATAGGACACACCTTTTCACATTGTTACATGAATTAATATCTGCGTGAACACCGTCAGTTCCGCTTCAAACTAAGCGCTCGCGTCAACATACCTAGTACACCTCTAAGCCTATCCTGCGGTCACTACCCCACCGTGCTGCCCTCACCAACTACTGCGTCCCTTCCGGCGAGACCCTAACACATATGTTTAGCTAGCGAATAAAGATTAGGAGAAAGCTACGTACCGACGACTCGCTCTCAAGTCTTGGCACAACAGAATGACATTCTCCTCGCATCCCCTGCAAGCCTACCCCCTCGGTCCTGATTCCGAGCAAGTTGACGACGGCGCCGCCGCCTCGTGTTTAGACTGGCACTCGGAACGATGTTCAAACACCCATCGTCTGAGGGAATAGTCGGCCAGCGAGTAGAAGAGAAGGGGTAGATAGCGCATGCTTGCAGCCCATCCCCTAAGAGCGGCAGCTTAGTAGCAGGAAAGGTGGTAGAACAAGGTAGACATACCGGATTCCGCGGAGCGTCTGTGCCGACACAACCCTCGATCCCAACCTCAAGAGTTGATACACATCTGTCAGCCAGATCCCGCCATTCCCTCATCACACCAGCGTACCGTCTGACCAACGCCATCTCCATCATAGCACGAGGCACCTGTGCCGCTGCTGGCCGATTGTCGTCACGTCGATATTCACTATTGGATCCTATAATGACAAACGACGCGTGAGCTGTTGCAAAATCAAAGGAAAAAGGTCTACATACCTGTTCTGTTCTGATTCGGACACGAAGCTTGAGGGATTCTCGACACCTTACGACATCGGTTAGTCGAAAGAGGCCACTTTGCCTTAGTTACACCAGCGTACCTTCCCAGTAAAAGGGACCAAGCATGAATCCACCATCGTGTACAGTATTCGTGTGGTGTGGTGCTCGGTGCTCGGTTTGGCGGTCGGCGGTTCCAATAGACGAGTGTTCTATTGCTAGCGTTAGCTTGCTCCGTCCCGACAATAAACGAATCTCTTACCGTGTGTCCTCAACCTGGTGTACGTATCAATGAGCTGAAAAAGAGACGCGTCAGAAGCAGTCAAAAGAACAACAAAAATCATGGCTCACCATAGTTAGTCCCTTCAGTCCGCGAGTCCTTATCGACCACCCTCCAGCATCGTAACGATGCGACGTCGACACCTAACCATCGCCGTGTGCATTCGAGGAATCTTGCCTCTATCGGTTGGCATCATGGTGCGCGTTGCAAATCCGAATGCGGCCGTCGTCGAAGGGAAATGCTACTTGCTGTGGAGCGACAGGAAAAAAAACAGTGAGCTTGCGAGAGGTTTATAGAGCATCAAGGACTTACCTGGCGTGCGGCTGCAGCAATACCAGTTGGAACCAGCTAGGGCAAACATTACTTAGTAGAGGCGGGAACCGAGGGTAGTACAATAGCTTACCATTAATAGAGACTAACGACGAAGATAAGAGTAAGAGATAAAGGCGTGATAGCTTTACACAAGAGGCTTACCTGCATCGAGTAAAATATTGACTAGCCAAGCCTTCGTCCGTTTGACGCGTCCACCACGGTTAAAGCAATCATCGTGGGCATTAGCGACAGTCTACGCGACGTCAGAATGGAATAGAACACGGAAAAATAAAACAGAACTCACTGTTGTCGACGTCGAGCTTGACGACGTCGTCGTGGTTGAGGTCGAAGTGAAGATGAAAATCAACAAACGAGGCCAAAAAGGAAATGATGGCGGTCACGAGACCAAATCATCGAGGTAGAAGAAATGGACGAGGAGGCGTACGACGGCGGGAGACCCGCCGAGAACGTGCTCGACAACGAGAAGATAGTGAAAGAAATCGGCTGAGAGAAGGAGAAGAGGGGAGATGCTAGAGAAGGGAGGGAAAGTAGGGATGAATGGGATGATGGATAGAAAGGGATAACATACCTCGTATTTAAAGCATTCGCATCGGTCTAGAGCCCAGGCAGTACACGGATAGACCATGCTGATTGATGACAAGGCACGCGAATACCGGACATTAGAATTTGCGACGGCCGAAATTTGGAAGATCTCAAAAACAGATTGCAAAGCCGGAATGAGTTACCCGTGTTGCTTCGAGCGTAGTGCTCCCGATGTTACAGACAAGTCGATATCTCGACATGCTTGAAAATATTAGACTCTGGTCCCGCCCTCCCCTCTACGCAGAACTTTACTATGACCAACAGAAACATTAAGCTCGTTACAGAAACACGGAAAACACAAAGTACGCACTGGGGAGAGTTCCGACTTTCAGGTTGGTTTGGTGGCAGGCACAGGGTGGGAGCCCGGTTACCCCGCGACCCTGATCACGTACCAGGGCCATCTTCAAAGCACACGACTATGAGAACTTTGAAATACGGATATTTGGGACTTACGACGGGAATGCTTCTGTTGCAATCTTCAACCGGTTAGGCCGCGAGTAAGCCATCTGGGCCTCGTCGTCGTAGTTGCATTAATACAAACAACACATGTTACTATATTTTTGGTGATCGTAAGCTTCGGTAATGATATACAAACGCTGGAGAACGTACCACCTGGATAAACTCTGGACCTCAAACAGGATTACGGTCTTCCCTGAACGTCTGGAAGCGTATCGTAGACCTCATCTAGGCTGATAATTGATTCTACATCAAAATAAAAGTCCTTTCATGCGGTACGAAGGATAACTCACGAATGGATAGTGAAGCTCCTTTCCAAGTTCAGGGCTGACGCGCGACGTCATGATCTGGGGCCGCGGTGACCCGGTCCGAAGGATCTCATTAATGCAGGACGCGTTGTGCAGGGTCCGAACGAGCACCCAGAGCCGTCCGTTGTCGATTCAGATCCTTTCCCGTACACTGAGAGTAGCGAAAAGCGTATCATCACGCAGTTTAGATTGAACAAAGGCTGTATATAGTCAAAATATGGAAATCCAGCAAAGCTGGGGGAGTGAATACGCGAAACAGAATTGTGAAAGAACGAAATTCACGGATTGGAGGAAGTGGTAAGAAGGAAACCGAGGTGATTCCTCTTTGGGAGTTGACGGAACCGGCAACTTCCTCTTTTGTTCACTACCACCATCATGTTACTCGTTCGATTCTTGACTCGCGTGTTTTCCGACGTTCAAGCTCCGTGAGGTATTGGACTACCACGAAATTGGGTCTTCAAGCTTTAAAGTGATATTTGACTGTTATCTTCTTCCCTTGGAAAGCATCAGCAACGGATATTTAAGGGATAAGGTGGTAATTTCGTAGGTTTGTGCTATCTCAGCTGACGTTCTCTAGGAATACGTTGTGTTGAAAGACCTTGGACATCGAACAACGGCTAAATGTTTAGTTTGGGTATCATCATCGCACTAACATTCCTTCGATAACACGTAGGAGATCTTATTCGAATATTTGAGTGATTTATCGAGGGCGCAAAGGTAATCAGAACTCGTACAAGTGAATTGGTACGTGGTCGTTGCTATCCTGGTGTATGATAAGTGCTGATGCGGCGCAGGCACCTGTATTCTAACGGAACCGTATTCAATTTACTTATGTCGATCGAGCATCGTGGTACGAAGACCTAGTTGTGCTTCCCCGTTTCACTGACGCACGGTCCTATAGATGTCTTTTGTAAGATACGAGGAGTAGGCCGTTTCCCGCGGGATGTTTAAACATCGACGATCTCGATGACGGACATTTGATGTTTCGCAGGATTTCTGATAGGACTCGTTGTGAAAGGATTCAGATTGAGGCGGGTAGCCCGCCAATCGACGTCCGTACTTTGGTTCGTGTTCATTTCCATTCTCGTGAATATCGAGTGCTCATACAGTGCAGGACATTTGTATTTTACTATTGTGCATGCAATATGTATCTAAACTATGTATCGCATCGGCGTGATACCACCTTCTCACTTCAAAACCCGAACTCGAGGACGTCTGACCCGCGCCATTGTAAGTTAGAGGCGACGGCGGAGCCGACGCTTGCGCCGTTGTCTTGATCAGAGGTGAGCGCGGTTAGTATATGAACCGAATTATGAAACCTTTACCTTCCATACAAATCAAATGGGAAATTCATCGCCTTAACTACGCTGACGGTATTATTTCCCGACTCGCATGAGTTCGCATGGCGAATACAGGTAGCGGTGGAGCCGTCTGGATCGAACTCGTTTAAACTAGGGCTGATCATGATGTGGAAGAAGGGAAAATATACTAACCATGACCCCGATAATAGTGCCGTATGCCCGTTCCCGACCCACCCGAGTGACGTGCTTAACCGGTTGCTGGTGCGACCCTCTCATCGATTTCTCACACAAAGACGTAGGCATTGCGCGCGCCGAGAAGACGGCAGAGTTGTCTGTGGACTCTGAATCTGGTCCTACATACAGAGTTGTGAGTAAATACTCTCTGAAATCCATGAACATACATTTACCGGGCTGCTAGCAATATCTCTCACTGCGGTCATGTAAGGACGTCGAAGCCATGCGTAGCATGGACATATCACCAAGGTTTCCGATTTTCAAGTCGATTTGATCACCCGAATAATTCAGGAACTAGGGACACCTTTACGACCCTTTCTATGAATAGATGGCGACATTGTCTAGCCTTCGTACCTACCTCAACGCAGGCTTTCATTCATGATGAGTTGTATCTAATCCGAAGGAAACTCACTGTAGGGTACTCAACCATCTATTTGCTATCGAGCAAGCTGATATACTGAAAGCCTGTTGTAACGTCGCTTAGACTCGGTGCTAGTGAGTATTCTTTTTGAGCTGGATGGAACTCTTACGAGAAAGGGTTCCGATTTTCAGACGGTTGCGATCGCTGGAATGATTCAGGAACATTCTAGGCACACCGTACACACTCGATCTTCATTTGTTGACGCGGCGGCGTAGGTGTCTAGCCGTATCCACGTTCTACGGTAAGGATTTATGGAATATTGAACCAATGACGACTCACCAAGTATCAGGGCAATCCCCTTGAAATTTGGAACATTCATTCCACGGAGTGAATATATAATCGCTTTTCATGAGGCCCGGCCCCAGTAGGTATTCTTGTTGGCTGTCCATGTGGGACAGGTTAATCTTTTAAGAATGAGGTCATAATCGGAACTTGATATACCGTTGCCGTCGAATGGCTCTCGCTGGATTATGAGTAGCATAACACCAATGTAAGCGCGTTTCTGACTTCGTGAGCAGAAGTAGACATACTCATTGTTGGTCCAAAGATACCAAATTCACATTCTACAGATACTCTTTCAGCGGGTGGCTTTGAGTGCACGGCACGCAGTCCAGCCCTGTGTCATGCAAGTAAGTAGCCCTGAAACATGATGCATATTTACCGGCTATATGATTGTATAGGACTCGCTGAGCTGTCCCTTGAGGACAGCTTCAGTTGCAACTGTACGGCATCCCAGCCGGATGCGCTTGGGCAACTGCCCTAGTGCCTGATCATCGCAATTCTGCAATATCGGCAGATAATCGCTGCTTCAAATTGCTCACAAATAGATTAGTGTGGCCACATGATGATGCAAGGACCCGAAGAATGTGCATGTGCATGTGCAGGATGGAGTACTTATTCTTAGGGCATCATGGCAACCTTGTAACTTAATTTGTATCATACATACCTCATAATATACATTGGTTCCAACTCAAATTCACTCCGCAGTCATTAGATACTTTGAAGCCTTGGAATACTTGAAGTGTTGGCAGTTGAATGTAAGAGAAGTTTACAAAGTTGCTCATCACACGGAAATGAATGTGAGTAGATGCCATAGTTTGAGTACATTCCAGAAGCATAGGAGCGCTCATATGAGCCTTCCTGCGCCCCTGGAAGGCCCTGAAATTATGACAGGTGGCAGAGGAATATCCGAAGAAAGTATTCGGATTGATGCACATGCTGTGGGTTGGCAAGGGATACAGAGCCTAGACATGGAAGATCAGTTCTTCCATAAAATTATTTTTTGTTGATCTTACAAGTTACGGACCGTGAAACCGATCTGCGAAGGTATATAAGCATCAGAAATTGAGTGATCGGATATCCTCCTTTCTTACCCCCATGCTGCCATTATTCTAGACTGTCGCACATCCTGTGTATACTGATGTGTACAGTAGGGATGTTCACCATCTATTTGCCCCTTCGTGATGGTGTGTTGCATCGGGGACGCGTCGTTGTCACGTCGTGATGGGCGTTGAATGCTCAAAACGGGATGTTTGGCAACGGTGTCGTGTTTGGCACGGCCAGCTCTCTTGTGCTTTCCTTCCGTCTCCCACTCTCTTGTTCTCTCGTTCCTCGATATCTACCTTTTGTTTGCGTAGGTTCTTCTTTCTATCTTCATCTTATCGAATTTGCTGAATTTTGTTCTGACTCTGGTAGGACGTCAATATTTGGCGCACGCTCGATTGGCGTATTCCATGGACAACTCGGTTCTCGGCCATCAACGAAGCGTATTCGCGTGCAAAGGGTGCGTTTTGTGGTGGATTGGTTTTGATTTGATTAGTGGTGGGTTCCGCATTCCTATTGGATGTTTCTGTGGCTGAAGGAACCTCAAGAAGCCATTCCACTACCAATTCATTTCGACGTCTCCCTCCCTCGAAATTTCCTCTTCCCTACTCTGGCCTTCACTCCCACATCATTCCCAGGCAGCTCAGTCGCTCCTGCAATGGCTGTATAAGACGAATTTTGCCCCGACATGACGTATAGACTTCCGGCGAGCGGCATCAGCGAGGAGGAGGACGTGTAGGAGGGACTTGGAGATGTGCGGAGGGAGGAGCACGATGGGCGTGCACACGGATTACACGGACCGAAAGTGTCCACCCTAACCGTACGTCGATCCTGTTTCTGTTCTGTGTTCCTATTCTTATCTGACTCTAGGACTCAGTGATGGAAAGCACCCCGACGTATCCTCAACATCTCTCGACCATGATGTCGACCTATTTTTGCTCCGACGCAACGTATCGCGTTCCGGCGAGATGGACCAGTAGGTGATACTGCTGCAGAGGGATTGTAAGGCGAGGAAAGCCAGTGCTGTCATGCACTCCGTGCACATCCAAAGTGGGTTTGACATTTTTCTTGGTTTTTACTAACTAATTTTGTTTAACAGAGAACCTTCACAACCAAACCCGCACACGGCATCACCCTTTGGGCCCTCAAGCTCACGCTGAAGCTCAAGGCTTCGAGTTTTGCTGCGAGACGACGTATCGGGTTCCGGCGAGCAAGGGCAGGTGCACTGGCAAAGACGGGGAGTTGGGGAGGTTGCGCGCATTGATCACTCGGGAGGCTTCAGAGTAGTTCAGCTCCGTTGAACGTGAGTTTTATACTGTCCCTTATTTCTCGCTAGCTAATCTAGTCAAGCAGCCCCCGCCCTTTGCTGTTCTCCGACGACTTTGCCTTCGCTAAAAGCACGTATATCGCAGCCTCAATAATACGCTGTGCACTTCCGGGCAATCGAGTTTTGTCGCGAGACGACGTATCGCGTTCCGGCGAGCAAGGGCAGGTGCACTGGCAAAGATGGGGAGTTGGGGAGGTCGCTCGGCAGGCTCAGAGTCGTTCCGCTTTGTTGAACGTGCGTGCTATGTTTTCTTTTCCTGTCTCTCTAGCTAATCTACTTGTAACAGTCCCTGCAGGCTCGCTATTACACGGTGAACTGCCTAGGCAACGAATTTTGCCGTAAGACGACGTATCGCGCTCCGGCGAGCATGGGGATGCGAAGAGGATGACAAGGTATCACCGGGAATGTAGTCGGGCAAAGGGTTAGAGAAGTCCGCGCTCGACAGGGAAGAACGACGATCCGCCGATCACACAAGACCCGGGCTAAGGGATCCCCGCACCCGCGCCATCCGTTCACTCGTTCCAACGCACAGTCAACGTTCGCCTTCGAGAAGGACGCATCAAGGTGAAGTGAGGGAGGTAGACTTGATGGGCGGATGGGTCGGGATGGATGGTACGTGTTCCCCTATAGGGTGATTGATTTGGCAGCTGATACTCTTCCTGCAGGATGTCGACGATCCGGTTGAAGTCGAAGTGAGTTTCCTTCCCTTGTTCACTTTGACAAGGACTGATGCGCGGGCATAGATATCACTTTCTCCTCAAGACGGCGACGACGATAATGAGGGAGTCAAGCACCGGACGCCTTTGATCACCCCGTCGAACCCGTCGCGGCTGATTAAATAGCCGCCGTCTGTTGAGGGCGACGCGGGGTTGGACAACGGCGTCTTGTGATTGACTCGTTTGGTGTGTCTTGGAATTGAGATGGTGAGCCGACTTTTCTGTCTTCTTTCGCCAGATGCTGACTTGCTTATATTCTAGCTCGTTGCCGTCTCTTGAAAGGTCGGTCCATCGGGTTAGGGTTACACTGAGAGCAGGTTGAGTCCTTCGGGACTCGTACTATTTTTTTTTGGGCAAATCGGACCCACAACGGCAAGCCTCGGTTTCCCGTTGGAACGATTTGAACGGGAGACTACGCTTGGCCGGTGCACAAACGGGAGGAAGCCGCCTCCCGTTTGTGCTTTTGACGAATACCTTCGGGGTGGGGAGATTATGATCCTATGAGCTAGAATGGCTGCTGACTTACGGCTTTTTTCGTTGCCTAACCGTGTTAATTTCTTGTTAGGTGATTCTTCGGGGAAATTTCTTCGCTTCGATCCTCTTCTATTCATTACATCCTGTACAGTAGTAGCTTCAATAAACATATTTCGCTCTTTCTTTGCTTATCGCCCTCGCCATCGTCGAGAAATCGGCCTTTTCATCGTCGATCTCCTTATCTGCACAGCCACTGACATCACCAACGCTTAGCCTCTTCAAAGGGTGGAAAGGTGAATTATTCTGGCTTGGTTGCCCGTATTTTCCTTGCTGATCGCGTATGCTAGGTCCTTATTTCGTGGCCTTTTCCAACCTCAAAGAAGCTTCCCAGCGCAATGTCGCGATAAAGACGCAAGCTCGTGCATGCACAATTCTGCCCAACTTTGTCGGGTAAGTTTTCTGGGAACTATAGGCTGATGAATGACCAACACATGTACACAGGATCCGATTTCTCGTTCATAACGGCAAACAGTACCTTCCCGTGCTAGTGACGCAGGACATGGTGGGACACAAGCTTGGCGAGTTCTCGCACACGAGGAAGAACAATCCGACAAAGTGAGTCCTTCACGATGTTCACATTAGCACTAATCTTACGTATGTCATAGACAAAAGATGTCGAAGGAGTCCAAGAGACGGTGATAGGTCGACACTCTACCATGCTGCAATTCATTTCTCGTCATTTCATCTCCACCCTCGTCGTATAAAAGCATTCTTTTGTGAATACCATCTATCACCTTCAGGGCCTACCAAGACACCAAGAAGAACATTCTGCATGGTTTTATCTCAGCTTACGAGCAGAGAGACGTTTCCCTTTACTCGTACTTCGTACTATCAGGCTGGTCGGATATCCCAGGCACGTTCCTCTCAGTTTCATGAACGGTGTCATATTCTGGCAATAGGGGGATCAGAGCACCTCGATCATGAAAATGATGATTATAGCTCGCTGTTTTCCTCGGATTAAGCAGGAGGCGGAATCATCAAAGCCATAATCGTTCCCATAATGGCTCGTAATCCTTGACTATCCCTAAATTCTGTTTGTTCTGACGAATGCTGCCGTTCAAAATAAGGTTATAAGTTATCCCGTTGATATCTCACTCACACGTCACTCTAATACTGTAATTCTATTAAGAAACGATCTATCTCTCCTTGGTAGCTTTCGACGGTGTAATAGGTCCTTGTATGTGTTTGCATGCTGGTTTACAGTCAGGGGTGCTTTCGTGGATCATGAACGAAGGTTCTGACTTGGTCATAAAACGTGTTTTGCGGACTTGAAGCACACGAGAGGACCTCCGAAACTGCCATAAACCATAAACCAGCTACAAACGTGTCATCAAGTCCCTAAACTATGATTTATGACCAAGTCTGAATATTCAATCACTCTCTTCTCTCGCGCATTACTGTCAAGCTGTACGCAAACAGCTAAGCTAGCCAACATGCCGGAGTATGTTCTTGTTGCTTCACTTGATCACACTGCAGTTACAGCAGTTTGCATACAGCTTGACAGTTAGGGGCGTTTTCACGGATGATGAAAGGAAGCCCGGACTTGGTCATAAACCGCGTTTTGGGGACTCCGAGCACACGAAATGGCCTCCGAGATCGCTGGAAGAGCCATGCCAAACCACCCACCAACGTGTCATCAAGCCCATCAACCATGGTTTATGACCAAGTCCAGGTCACTCTCTTCTCTCCCGTAAAGCGCACCAATTCGTGCACTTGAAGTCCCCAAAACACGCTTTATGACCAAGTCCGAGCTTCCTTTCATCTTCTACGAAAACACCCTTGATTGTCAAGCTGTATACAAACAGCTGTAATATTTCTCTAGATACGCGGTTTGGGAAGACACGTCTTATCGTGGCCGTCTAGTATACGTTCCTACGTATTGCGAACCCAGTCTAACACGTGGTATGTGCCCATCCGTCTTGTTACTTCCATGCTTCGTTCTAGAATTTTGGATCTATGAAAGTGGCTGCACACACTATTTCCAGGAGTCACGGGGGTGCGTGGAACTCTGATATGCCTTCTTCTGATACTTCCTCCATCCACTATTTCGTGCTCCGCAGATTGAAGGAATGGAATTAGCACTTTGTATTCCATTCTTCTGGCCGAATTTCAGGATATTGATAGCATCGACTCTGCCGACGGGTTGAATGGTTCTGGCACTCCTGGCATGCCTGAGTTTTTGCACGAAGGAGATGTGTGGTGGCACTGAAATTTTTCTTTATACAGTTTCCGTCCAGCCAGAAACAGAATTCTCGCCGCCAAAATCTGATTTCCAACAGACGGAAACATATCTAAGGAAAGATTTTCAGCTCCATTTCCATCAGTTTCCTCTAGGCCGAAATCATTGGGACTCGGGAGTGCGGTCCGAGTCGACATTCTCAGACAATCAGCAGCTGGTAGGTCCACAATCAGCAGAGCCTCCCGGCCGACCCATCCTCTCATCAGATGCAAGTCTGACCGAGGCATAGCTCCTGGCATGCCTGTGAAGATCAATCATCGGATTTAGCCAAATATAAGAACCCCCGAAAAAATTGAAGCGTGGCGTTACTCTATGATTGCACTGTCAAACGGCGAATTCATTCTTCGATTCATGGACGAGAAATGATTGTTGCCACTGAAGGAATCCGTTATGGAAATCCATTGACGGCCCTGCCTCTTTGAAGGCAGCTATACCACGAAAAATTCGGACATGGGACCATAAATGAACGTAGGATACTGGACAATTGACAATGATCATTATGTACACGGACATTCGAAGATAATTTTGGTGTAAAAGGCAGAGTTACCTAGGTGATGGCGTGCCCGGATCTATCCGGACCTTACCGCCGTCAATCCCAATGCCAAACAAAGCCCTCCTTGTCCTCCTCGCCATCTCAGACAGCGCCTAAACATATCTCCTCGTCGTTGCAGATAACAGCGGCGACGGCGACGACGGCTGTCGCACGACCTCGACGACCAGACGCTCTTCCTCTGCTAACATCAACTTTTGCTGGCATTGAATAGGCAGCGCCGTACAGGACCCTGTATCACGATATTCTTACACCAATCCAGTAGCATGGCCTACAATATGACGGCGACGTCGCTGACCCCAACACGGCCAGCGCCTCAAGCTCCACAACGGCGAGGAACCGACAGCCCACAGTTGTACAGTAATTCGCTTGCCTCGTCAGGCTACAACACCTCGTTCACCTACACACCCACTTCGCCGTCGACGTCGACGTATACCCCGTCCTATTCTGGCATCGGCGGTTCCCCAAATCGTACCATGGAAACAGGGCCGCCGTCCTCTGTGGTCCGCTGTGGCTCGGTGAGCGTTAAGGAGGAAGGCACGTTCGCCAGCTGGATCTGGCAAAAGAAGTGGTTGGTGCTGAAGGAGCAGACCTTATCGCTACACAAATCTGAGGTGTGTTTGGCGTGGTTACTCAACGATGACAATCTGACCCATTTTCGCAGACATCGCCTCAGCAGACCGTGATATTGTTGCGCGACATCTCTAACATCGAGAGGACTGACCTCAAGCCGTACTGCTTGATATTGGAGGCCAAGGAAAAGCGACTGTTTTTCTCTTTGAAGAATGACGAAGAACTGTACAGCTGGCAGGACGATATCTACACGCGCAGCCCTTTGATGGGTGTGAGCAACCCCACCAACTTTGTGCATAAAGTACATGTCGGTTTCGACCCCGTTTCTGGGGCGTTTACAGTATGTCTCTTCGTTTCGCCCATCTGCTGCTCTCATCTTCTTTGACACAGGGTATGCCGGAACAATGGAGCAAGCTGTTAACCAAGTCTGCCATCACCCGGGAAGATTACGCCAAAGATCCCCAAGCTGTGTTAGAAGTACTCGAGTTTTACACAGATCATCAAAAGCGCGAGATGGAGGAAAATGCCGCCATGTCGAGGGCGGGGCCGTCTGGGTCATCGTACTCGGATACAAGCGCGCCTGCGCGATTCAATGCTGGCACAGGTCTCGGCGGGATGGGAAAGCTCAATTCTCCTCTCCCGCCGTCTTTGTCGTCGGACTTGTCTTCGCGCCCCGGGATCAGGAGGCAAGACTCTGAGTCTTCTACCTCCAACGGCGATATCCCCAGAGCTACTACCAACGGAGCATACAGTACGATTTCGACCAGTTCTTCGAGGGCCCAACTTCCTGTCGGCAACTTGCAGGCGTCGCGTCCAGCTCCTCCTCGACCCCTCTTGACGACCAATAGAACTGCCCCTTCTGCTCCTAGACCATCTGGCGAGCATACACCATCTTCCGCGGACCTCCAGCTTCGTCAGAAGGCGAAGGGTCCGCCCGTTTCTGCAGGATCGGTTCCAGCTCGGCAAGATTCACTTCAAGGACAACAGCCGGTTCAACAGGCTCCTCTAAAAGTCCGCCGTGAGCCCTCCCCCCCGCAGCAACGATCCAAGACGCCCGAGGCATCTGGCTCACGACCGCACCTTGCGCCCAGCAAGACTGCTCCAGCAACTTCTGAGCCCGCGACTCACCCAGTGGCAGGCCCCGCCGGCGCGACTGCCGGTCCTCCCCCTGTCAAGCCATTGAATCCTAAGAAAGTCCAGATAGAAGACAAACCGCCCAAACCTTCCGGTAGTGTTGAAGCTGCTGCTGCAGCTCTGGAGAAGCCCAAGGAGAAGGAGAAGCGGATTAGCACCATGACTGAGGTGCAGATCATGGAGAAGTTGAGGTCTGTCGTGGCGCAGGAAGATCCGAAGACGTTGTATAGCAAGATCAAGAAGGTTGGGCAAGGGTACGTGGTTTTGTTTCGCAATTTAGGGTCTGTTTCCTAAAACTCTGTTTCGTAAAGTGCTTCTGGCCATGTCTACGTTGCCAAGACGCTGTCCACCGGAAAGAAGGTGGCCATCAAAGAGATGGACCTGTCGCATCAGCCGCGCAAGGAACTGATCGTCAATGAGATTCTGGTCATGAAGGAGTCGCAGCACCCGAACATTGTCAACTTCTTGGAGTCGTATCTGGTAAAGAGCACGGAGCTGTGGGTAGTCATGGAGTACATGGAGGGAGGAGCGTTGACTGACATAATCGAGAACAACACTCTCGAGGAGGATCAGATATCGAGCATTTGTCTGGAGGTATGTTCCGCCCTGACCTCACTGGCATATTTTAACTGATCTGCGCAACTAGACATGCAAGGGTCTTGGTCACCTGCACAGCCAAAGCATCATCCATCGAGATATTAAATCCGACAACGTCCTTCTTGACGCCCAAGGACATGTTAAGATCAGTGCGTTCACATGTCATTTTTTCTAGTCGACCTCTGCTGACTTGTACGGTCGTGATAGCCGATTTCGGTTTTTGTGCCAAACTTACGGATCAAAAGTCGAAACGGGCGACGATGGTCGGGACGCCATACTGGATGGCGCCTGAAGTCGTCAAGCAGAAAGAGTATGGGGCCAAAGTGGATATATGGTCGTTGGGAATTATGGCTATCGAAATGATTGAGAACGAGCCGCCCTACCTGGATGAAGAACCTTTGAAGGCCCTCTACTTGATTGCGACGAATGGAACGCCGACGCTGAAGAAGCCGGAGGCCTTGAGTCGGGAGCTGAAGGGATTCCTGGCTGTGTGTTTATGCGTGGACGTGAGCAGTCGGGCAACGGCGAATGAGTTGCTCGAGGTATGTGTTTTGCGTATTTATATCGTGATGGGGTGCTGATGCTGGTATCTTTTTTGCAGCATGAGTTTTTGAAGAAGGCTTGTACGTCACCTGGGCTTGCACCTCTCTTGCGGTTCAGGACTAAGCAAACCTCATGAGTCTGCTGGTCTGGTCTATCTTTATCCGTGTCACCACAATTCTTTGCGCCTGCCTATCGTATAATCATCCTTACTACTGCTGTCAAGCTATCCTGACCCACCACGATGTCTCTTACGATACCAACATGAATGATCCACCTTCTGCGCACCTCCTTCTTTTTCTCCGAGTCCTGGACTCTTCCTGTTTGTCTCTACCTTGACATCGTGCCCCACATATTTTCCTTCCTAACCTCCATATTTCTTTCTTTTACTCGTACAATTTCTGTTCTCAAGTCCGGAAAGCATTCATGCTTATAATGTACTATCGATGAAAATGTGTAAGGGGAGCTGAGACGGCGTCTCGATGCACCTAGATTAAGCTGTACTTGGGGTTTGGAGTGGGTAGAGTTTCATGGAATAGTTTGTTTCCTTAGTGACTTTTTTGATCTCGCATCAAACAATAAAATATATATATAATACGAAGTCCGTCCTAACTCGGTGCCACTAAGACCCCTTTTCTTCTTACTCCCATCATCGACGGTGGCCGCCGTCCCTTCGCCGTTATTCTGTCGTCAATCACGACGATATCGCGCTAGGTAGTGCTGGGCGGCGTCTCTCTTTCTTGCCATCTTTCTCGAGCCTCTTCAGATATGGCTTCATCCAGCGATTCAACTTCAACGATACGGTCAGGCTATGTCGTTCTGAAGACAAAGGGAGTCTTCACCAGCTGGATCTGGAAACGAAAGTGGCTAGTATTGAAGCAGGAGACACTAGAGATACGCAAATCCCAGGTACGGATCAATAGCATAATTTTGAGTTTGTTTTTCACATTTCTTGCAGAACTCGTCGCGCCCACAAAGCATTATCAAGCTCAAGGAACTCAAAACGGTCGAGCGTACCGACCTGAAGCCGTGTTGCGTTCTTTTGGAGACAAAGAACAAGCGGTATTTCCTGGATCTCAAGACCGATAACGAGCTGTATGGGTGGCAGGACGACATCTACAACCGCAGCCCATTAGGCGCCAGCCTTCCGTTCAATTTCGTGCACAACAAACACGTTGGGTTCGATTCTCTATCTGGGAACTTTACTGTACGTGCTTTATGTTACGCCGCTGCTCGTCCTTACCGTGGGTCTTAGGGTCTCACTGAAGAATTGCAAAAAGCATTGGCAGAGCCGCCGCCTGCAACTCCTCAAGACCCCAAAGAGGATCAGGTCCAGCCGCGGAGTTCCTTGATTGTCGTGAGCAAGCCTTTCAATGTCAAGCATCACGTCCATGTAGGGTTTGACCCGGTGACCAAGGGGTTTACAGTATGTCATTTTCCTTCTTATCCGTCCTATGAGCGACGTGCATTAATCGCGCATTCATTGTTTAGGGAATCCCGGAAGAATGGAACAAGGATTTAGCCAAATCGACGCCTTCCAAGATCAAAAGAAAGCCAGTCCCCCAAGTTGACGTAGGTAATCCGTACGGCTTTGCGCACAACGCCCATGTAGGGTTTGATCCTATAACTGGAAACTTTACTGTGGGTCGCTCATTCAGGGATTTTGTCTATCTATCTAATAATATGAATCTATAAGGGTCTGCCGGAGGAGTGGAGCAAGGTGTTGTCGATTACATCGCCCAGCCGTGAGGACTACGCCAAAGGGCCTGAGCCCATTCTGGCCCTTTGCAACAAGAACAAGACGTTGGCGCCTGCCATTGACTCTAAGCGGTCGTCGCTTGTGAGTTTCTCCGTCTCTTGTCAATCATCTCATGTTGACAAACTCAACAGCGAGTAACGGTAACAGGATCCCATGTTCCGGCGTGATTGAAATGACTTGTATGTACGTTGGTTGCTTATTTATGTCTGTCTGTGTACTACGTACGGACTGCTGTATTTCTATTTCGTCGCTTTCTGGAATGTTCATTGATTTTCATCTCAAGGCTAGGTACGATGTTCGAACTTTTGGCAGAGACGTGACTTCACTCCTAATTGAATATCAACGTGAACGGGGCAATGGAGCAAGAACTAACGCGTTTCACAATCTTATCTGCGCAGGCAACGCGGCCCTCCAGTTGAACACTAACTTCTATCCGGGGCAAACCCCGCCACAGGCTAGCGGCGATGTCAACGTATCTTCGCTTGTGGCCATTGTGAGGCGTTGTGTGGCTGCAATGGGCCAAGCATCAACTTTCTATCATGGCGATCCTAGACTCGCAACGGCGGCCTCGCTAAACACATGGCTCGCGCTTCTCGGGATGTTTACCGCCCTCATACTCTCCGTGTCGGTCAGACCCTGCAGGTTTCGATTTCTGTTCCTGCTGCCGGTACTCTTCCTTGCCACGTATATTGTCTGCCACGGTGAGGGTCCGCAGGCGATGGTCGCTAATATCATTGTCTCCGATTTGGTGTTGAGAAGTGTGGATTTTATGGTCCTCACGGATGTTCAGCGAATCCTGCGGCGTAAAGACCAGCCGAAGGGCGAAGATATCTCGACAGCGGCATTTCTTCAACGCCTTAGATGGGGCTTCAGCTTGGTTTGCAGTCCTCGAGGTGTGGGATGGACCCACGAACCCATGCTTCCCCCAACAACGCCCGATCGGACCCGGTTCTTACTGAAACAGACGTTCAGGGTGGTTTGCTGTATTGTGATGTCGGACATGGTCGCAATCCTCATGCCATACCATGCTGTCATCTCAAGCTGGAGTGGAGCTGCGTTGGGTGCGGGTCTTATTGGCCTGTCGGCGTATTCCAGTCTTGGAATGGCATATGGTTTCCTGACGATCGTCGTGGTCGGAATTGGGCTGTGGAGGCCAGAAGAGTGCCCATGGATGTATGGCCATCTTCGTGGCGCGTATACGTATCGAAGGTTTTGGGGGTGAGTTCCGTTGTTTCATCGAAGCGCGACTAGTGGCTGATTTTCTCAGGCTTGTATGGCATCAGGTATTCAGAAGAGTGCGAAGAGTTCATCTTACACCCTCTGAATAGCCAGTCTGACTGTTCTTACAGCCTTTTACCTCACCGGGCCGTTATCTGAGTAGAGAAGTACTCAAACTGCCCCGAGGAAGTTACGCTTCTTCGTTGATTCAACTCTATACGGCGTTCTTTCTCTCCGCTTCGCTGCATCTTGTGATGATATACGGGGGGGTCAAGACGTGGGAGTTAGATGTCTTCACCGTATTTTTCGCGCAAGCAGGTATCGTTACCTTGGAGACGGTGATCATTTCCCTCGGACAGCGCCTTGGTGTTCCCGAGCATCAAGCTTGGCGATGCGCTGGATATATCTGGGTTGCGGGGTGCGGAGTGGTATTGACCCAGCCGTTGGTGCGCTTTGCCTTCAGGGAGGGTCTTATCTTGCCCACTATGGGATGCGCGAATACAGCATTACTCCGATATTGGTGTTCTTGAGTTACGAACCTTTTCCTATTCATTTGTACTCTGGGCCAATGCCGATGATTCTTCTGTGCATAGATTTCGTAACCACCTGCACTAGCCCCCTGTGTTCGGTCAAGCAGAGTGCTATCATTCGTGCGGGCCAACTGTTGACTACTGCTGGCATCGATGGAGGCTTGTCGTTCAGAATCTCCCATGGCTAGAAAGGCACGGGCTTTGGGTAGACGCCGGAATGGAGAATATCAGGACGAATAGAATAAGTGAGAGAGCCGGCTTACTATATGAACGACCCAAAGCTTTCTCTCCACTACTCAACATGTCAAAGACTATTTCCAAGGCGGCTGTACAATCAACCGTACGGCGACGAGTTCCGGATAACGTTGGCTATGTAATCAAAGAGCTGACTGTCATAACATATCCGTGCACGCATCGACACATGCACGGAGATATGATGGACTACTCGACGTACATGTTTTTATCGCAGCTGTTGCTTTCCAGTTGTCAACGTGGTCTATGAAGTTTGAAGACGCACATGCTTGTTTTGACCTGTTCTTTCGCTTTGGCTATTTCCGATGCTCCCCCCGAAGAGTTTCTGCTCTGCGCGATGCACTCAATAGTGTGATCACAACGCTATGGGCCTCGCCAAACAATTATTTAGAGAAAACAAGGACATAACGGAAAATATACTATGTCAAAGGAAGTAATTGAACATATGTTCTAAAATCCACGTGTTTGAGCGCTTCACTCAAACTGCGATCTTGACAACCCTTGACTCGCATAGACGGTCACTCACCCATCCATAGCCCTAGCACAGGCCTGTGCTCTGAAGGCTACGTTGTTTCATGCCGTTCTGATGGCGTATGACCGCACTTATGCAAACTACAGCTCACCGTCTGGTCCCGCATCATTGTAGCGTACTGAGCGCTCTGTGGAAGAGGACGACCGCTCCCCGTGACCCATCGAGGTTAACCATCGCTCACACTGCCCACCTGAACCTGCGCGGTCAAGAGCCTAAGAGATGGTCAGCCGTGATATAGCGAGGCCCATAGCGTTGTGATCACACTATTGAGTGCGTCGCGCAGAGCAGAAACTCTTCGGGGGGAGCATCGGAAATAGCCAAAGCGAAAGAACAGGTCAAAACAAGCATGTGCGTCTTCAAACTTCATGGACCACGTTGACAACTGGAAAGCACCAGCTGCAATAAAAACATGTACGTCGAGTAGTCCATGCTATGGGAACGACCACAATAGCGAGGGGAAGATAGTGAGACACATCGGTGGGCGAAGTGTGGCATACATGCGAGTACGCGAAGGACAAAAGCAGGGCGGGAACGAAACAAAAGTACCGAGCAAGCGCAGTTATCGCAACACGCCATTTCAAGGAACAGTGCGGCAGCGGCAGATATCGGGCCCACGAGGACCACGAAACGATGGTGTTTTAGTTGCTGGAATGATGCCTTGATAGACGCAAGTGAGCCAGTGTGACAGTGATCCTGTAGATTGGAGAGTTGAAAGACGTCTTCTAGAAATCGCAGCAGAGTTGTGACTGCAAGTCATTTATCGAGGAACGAGCCTGAAAACACGCCGTTATCCGCGTAGAAGGAGCGTGGGAAAAGGACGATACAAGCCCAGGCGTTCCATAATGTACGGGTCGACTCAGAATCACCGATCCGTTGCTGGCGGGGAAGTTGCAGAGGGAGCTGCGGGAGGTGGGAAGATGGGGGAAGGGAAGAAAGGGCAGTTTGGAGAACGTTGTTAGAAGTGCGCGTCTTTTATACCCGTCGGGGGTGGTCCAAGCGGGACATACGTCATACTGTCAGCATCAAGGGCGAGGACGTCGGCGCTATCCTAAATTGGATGTCTGCCTCCGTGACATCATTGCATCATCCACTGCTTCATTCAACACTACGACATCCATAACTCCTCGCCAGGCGCAAAAATTACTTGCTTCTCGTTACCATCAGCGACGCTATCAAGCCTGGAGGCATAAAGCTTGACGCATACCAGTTTTTTTCACAATTGGCGGAGTTACCAGTCTTACCACTGATTTCATCCTTGTAGACAGTGTCGGGAGACACGTGTGTTGGAATGACAAGTGTGGCGCATCACGGCGCAGTCGGGATCTTCAATTGTCAGGCCAGAAATGGGTGTTCACTGCTCTTCTCTTCTGCTTTCTAAACGAGGCATCCATCAAAGTACATGAGTTATCCAAATTCATAAGACATAGATAAAATCCTCGTTTTGCCTATCCGTCAGGTCGTCAAAAGACTGGTCGTTCTTCGCCTCTACCTCGTAGTTTTCGTCGACATCATAATCATTAGCTTTCTGCAAAGACTTGTCTGCGACTTTCCCCGCTTTTCCCAGTTGGCGACGTTTCGCCGCTTGTCCTCGGTTAAGGAACGACAGATAGGCTGCCGTCACCCTGAATAATTCTCAGGGAAATCTACGCCTTGAGAGCGTGCAAAAGACGTACAATGTAAGAAGGGAAAGCAATATCCAGCAAATAAGACTATCACGACGCATTCAGCCAGGCACCACGAGCTCATTTTGGGAGGACCCACTTGGCAATAAGTCCCCTGTGATAGTAGGGCTTCTGGTCTGTGGTATACAAAAGGGGACCGACGATCTGTAGAGAAGCCGTAAGTTCGATGGGAGCCTTGAGATGCCTGAATCCAGGAATGTCCTCACATTTCCGGCGCATTGTGCTACAAAGATTATACCAGTGTTACATAGCTTCTTCGTGTGACCAGCAGTATTCTGCGAGCTCCAGGTATATAGCATCGGTTCTGAAACAGGTATTAGCACGTGAGACATAGAGAAATATAGAAATATGACGAAGGCTGGTGAAGAACGAGAGCTATGGCGGGTAAGTATCATCAGGATAGCACGAGAAACCGCAACACGTACAACGTAATAGCATCCCAATAAAGTATTTCGCAACTCGATCCCTCGTCCCAGTGTATAAAGTGCCGAAGCGCCTGCAATGGGAGGTAGAGTCAAAGCGAAAACCACGGGCCACTTGAGTTTAAACCGCGTCGAAATTTCCGCGGCCAACAACGTGACAATAACTTGCATCGCGCTGAAGGGAATATTGAATAAAATGGTATCGAAACTGTTGAAGCCAAATCCCTCTGGAGTTAATATAAAAGGTGATTTTGGCGTCCATCGAAGTGAGTTATAAAGAACATACGGATAATCAGCGGGCCAAAGGCACCAATACCGCCGCTCGGGACACTGGATATAATAAAGGCAAGGAACGTGGTGGCGCCAAAGGAACTCGTACGCGCAAAGGAAGAGCAGTGAAAACCACAAGTAGGTCTTCAGGTCGAGGAACACCTCCAGCACTTGCCCCCATTTCCAAATCTTGGTCTCGGTCCCCTGGTTATTGGCTCGAATCCGCTCGATTGCGATGATTTTCTCGTCGTGACTGAGGAACCGAGCTTTCGCTGGCGAATCCGGCAGAACAAGTCTGATTCTCAGGTAAGGAATGGGCATCAGATATAACAATGGCTGCGCACACAACAACGGGTGAGCAGACTACGGTCAAGAGACCGATGAAAAGGAAGATAGTCTATTTATTTTTGTCAGCTCGTACATGTCACGATGATATGCGTACACACTTGATATGCATGTAAATTCCCGCCGATGTGCCCAAGACCCCACGAAAGCAAGGAGGCGACCATTCCGGTCCCTCCATTCATGGCCATCCACATGGACAATCTCATCGTTTGCTCGCGTCGGCGCCACCACTGAAATTTAAATGAGATAATTCCGCAAGTTGGAACAGTCTAAACGATAATGTACCATTTGAGTAATCGTCATGAAGCAAGGTGCTAGGGATAGACAGCATAAAGCATCGTCCGAAGGAGTAGAATTATTGACATACCGACTGTAGCCTCGAATAAACCCAGAAAAAATCTGCCTGCGAGTAGGCCTTTGAAATCGTGGGCTGCTGCAGTACATGCAACCGATTCGAGGCATGAGTTGAGCTTAATTTCTATTTAAGAAAGAAACGTGCCACTGCTCCCCACAACAATACGTTAACAAAAACTGGAAAGGGATATGCATAAGAATACGAGCGAGAGCAAGTCATACATAACATACGATATTTGGCGATCGGCAGCTTGACCAAGAAGTACGAGGAGGCGGGCTGCCATACTAGCTGTGCTATGTAGACAATGCTGCTGAGCCAGCTATACTGGCTTCCGACCAGTCCTAGACAGTACAAGTAAACCAAACGATTTGTATGAGAATGCGTGACACGAACCTGTTTCAGCGACAATCCCAAATACAGAGGTATAAGAAAGCGAGGATCTAGTCGACGTCAGCACAGAAGAACGATTCGGGTAAACACCGCTTACTTGTCCAGTTGCTGCAAAAAGTACACGAGAAGAATGACAGGCATGAGCCACCAGTCGATCTTTCGAAGTACTCGTTTATTTTCCTCAGGCGTGATTTCTCTGCGAACAGTTTTATCACCCAAGATAGTTAGAGCAACATCACCGTCGGCGACACGTAGCACTCGGCTTTCCAGATCTGTAGCAGACAAGACATTCTCCAGCTGGAGTTGCTTCTCTTTGATAGAAGATGCTGGGGATGACATGACACGAAAAAAGAGCAGAACGTCACTGAAGTCACCTTCGGTACTATTCCTATGTTAAATAGGCTGCACGACGGAAGAGGCGGACCGCCGGTTTTGTATAGTCTTGAACTTGTGAGCATCATCTCATGACCGCGTTGATTGGTGAAGGACTTAGAAAGGCTAAGTCCCCGTTGGCAGATATGGAAAACTCAAATTAGTACTTTCCACGGTTCGCGGCTCGGGCCGCTTGCCGCACCTTGGACCTACATATACTCTTCCAGCGATGCGAAACCTGCATCTGCACCGTGATGGACGACAATTTCGAGCGAAAAACCGTAGGCGGTCGTGTTGCTATCGTTGGAACTGGAAGCCGTGCAGCGATGTTTGTTCGTGGCATCGTTGAGCGTCCCGCCAGCGCTGTGGTTGCGATCCTTGAGCCCAACACTATCCGTGCAGCTTATTACAACGACCTCCTCAAGTCCTTGGGCGCCCCCACTGTCCCTGTGTATAAACCAGAGCAGTTCAGGGACATGCTGACGACCGAAAGAGTGGATGCTATTGTTGTCACTTGTATAGACGCCTTGCACCACCTATACACCATTCCAGCGCTGGAAGCTGGAGGTAAGTACAGCGATCTAAGCAACTTTTGAATTCTCTAATCTGCCTATCTTAGTCCAGGTACTCACCGAGAAACCGATGACCACCGATGCCGGTAAGTGCCGCGCCATTCTGGAAACAGTGCAAAGGACCGGTCGTCATCTGACAGTTACCTTCAATTACCGGTCGCTATTTTTCCATTCGAGATAGGCAAAATAAGTTAACCCAGAAATAGGTATAATCCTGTTCACGAACTTGTCAAACGAACGATTGCGGAGGGAAAGATCGGGACAGGTGGGTTCATACTGTAGATTATCGAAAACAACAACTGATTTAGTTTTCAGTGATTTCAATCCACTTTGAGTGGCTCCTTGATACGGTCCATGGAGCGGACTATTTTCGTCGCTGGCATAGACAGAAGGGTAACTCTGGCGGTCTTATGGTGCACAAATCTGGCCATCACTTCGATCTCGTGAACTGGTGGATCGGCTCAGAACCGGAAACCGTTGCTGGAATGGGTAAGACCGCGTTCTATGGTAAGGAAGCAGGAACAAAAAATGGCTGGGCGAAAGACTATGTGCGAGCTCGAGGTAGCGACGAAGCTAGGAAGGATCCTTTCGCTATGCATATGGAGATGGACGAGACCTTGCAGAAGCTTTATGCCGAAGCTGAGAGCGACGACGGCTATCATCGTGATATGAATGTAAGTGTACTTTGCCTCAGTCACTACTCGCTGTACTATCCCCTCCCATAGGTCTTCGGGCCTGACATCGCTATCGAGGACGACATGAGTGTTATGGTGCGCTACAAGTCCGGTGTAACCTTGACATACCATTTGGTGCCCCTTATTCTTGAATGATGCTGTCGTAGTCGCTGATCAGCGCCTAGACCGCCTATTCCCCTTGGGAGGGATATCGCGTTATGTTTAACGGTTCCGAAGGTCGCCTGGAACTCGAAGTCGTCGAATCGGAGTACCGCTCTCCCAGTGATGGAGAGAGGTTAGGTGGACTTATTCACGGTACCAACTCGCTACCTCATCCGGGAGGTGCGACCGTTACCCTCCAGCGACTATGGGAGAAGCCCCAGCAGCTTCCTGTCCATATTGACCACTCTGCACACGGTGGAGGTGATACTCGTATGCTCAGTGTATTATTCGGGGCGAAGCCGGGCCAAGAGGTTGATACAGGTGACGCATCCAAGCAGTCGGCCAACGAGAGGGATGGCGCAATGGCACTTGCTGTAGGAGTGTGCGCTAATGAGAGCTTCAAGACGGGAAATTTTATTGATGTGGCGAGCCTGAATTTTCCATTATAAATTATCCTGTAAGAATCATTTTTTTGAAGATGCGAACTTTTCTCAAACATTCACAGTGGGTTCGAGCGGTGCCCCAAACGGTGGAAAGGTTGATTTATGGATAAGATTGCGTACGTTCTTCGGTAGGATTGATGTTTTTCGGTGGGTTTCGTGTCTTCTCCTGGCCTGAGGAATTTTTTCCGTGGGATTGAGTCCTTACTTGGTCCTTACCCGACTAGTAATGAAGCATGATATATAAATTGTCTTGACAGGTCGCCGCTGCGCCATCTTAATTGCAGGGATGAGGTCACTTGGCTTAAACTTCCCTTTGTCCTTGCTTTGTCCGATTACTCAGGCTTCATATCATTTTCGGTATCCATCTCGTCCCACGCGGGTGTGACACAATCGAGGGTGAGCTCCCGAAATAGCAATAACGTCGAGTTTGATATCACTGATCGGAAGCGGATGCTGAAATCCTTCCTTTGTCCCCCTCCATATTCGTCGCACCATCAGTGCTTCGACCTCGCCTGCAATTTGTCGATGGGCGCCGGGCGGATCTTGGTATATTGACTTGGGCTGCTGTGCTGACGTTCCCCTCTGGCTGGACCCGTAACAAAGGAAGGCTCTCGGGGTTCTGCGGGAGACCGCCCCATAAAGGCTTCGACAGAGCAAGCCCCGCCAAACTCGGACGGGTGGCATCAACGAACAATGGAACGTTCACGCGTGGCACGCTGGTGGCGTTTTGAACTCCGCTGCACTTAATAGTTGCTGAAGCAGTTTTCGTGCGACTGCCGTCCCACCTTGCGCTGCCTCTCTCTTCTGTGTACGCACCTTATCCTCGTTGTGGAAAATTTCCAACGCTGGACACTTCTCTCGTTTATTTACTTGCTGGCAGTTAGTGCTGGCTTCTTGACGGGCTACTCGGCGGTCTCTAATTTCTACGAAACACGTTCAACTCTTACGAAGACGCGCTATGAATTACTCATATCCTGGCCCTGTGTGTACATTTCACCTACGATTTTCTCCTGTGCTCATCACCTTGTCTTATTGCAGCGTCACCCATGGACTGATCCTGTAGGGCGCCTCGAGGCCTTATGCATCTTGGAGCTCCAGCAGCACATTGCTGAGCAGTACATGAATGCTAGAGAATATTGGAATGAGAATAGGAAGAAGTGCGGAGACGTTGCAGAATTTCCTGAAGGCGTGAGTCCCTCGCGCCATCAATCCTGCGGTCCACTGACGAATCATTAGGCTGCCTATGGTCCAAATGAGGCTCAACAGGTGAGCGGATTCTTGCCACAGCAACCAGATGTTCCTGACTGTTATCCCTAGATCGTCGAGGCCTTCTACATTGATATAGGTCTCCTTCCTCGTCAGCGCTTACGACGCCCACCCTTGGCAAGAGTTGTCAAAGATCCTCCCAACGAGGGTACCGCTGTATCAATATCCACGCACACCTCTTCTTCTTCCCTGGGCTCTTCAGTCTGGCGTAAATATCTTCCCAAAACCAAGTCCCCCAAAAAAATATGGTCTCAAGTCTGTCGTCGGTCAATATCGACGCCGATGATCAGAAAACTCACCAGTTGTTCTTCACTGGTGTCATTTTTCACCGACATTAGTCGCAAACCTGGAGTGGATCTTGATACTGTGCCGGCGAGTTATCCTTATATACTTGTGTCGACGACGTTCAGCTTATGTTATGATTTAGACCTCGAAGTCTCCCGACGGTTCCGACCAGACTGTTCCAAAGAGGCCCAGACGTGGTCGCACTCTGAGTGCCCCTGACAAGATGGTCACGATATTCCAACCTTCGTCTGAACCTCTTCGCAGTATCGACTCTGTGCTTGCATCGCCGGCCTTTATCTCCTCCCCCATCTCCTCCACGATACCTTCCGTCAATGGCGTGCCATCGCCACGACACCGTCGTCGTAATACCGTAAACGACGCCGACACCGTTGCCGCTCGTGCCCGTCTCGCGGAGAATAGACCACCCCCGTCTCCTGCACCGGCACCTCGCCGACAGTTCGTGCCGGCCAGGGTGCCCACTGACGAAGAGGGGGAAAAGCAGGATGAAGCACCTTTTTTCACGGAGGAACAAGAGGCTGCTCTGCGCGATTGGAAGGAAACCGTTGCTCTGTGGGATCGTCGTCGCAAAGCCATCGCTAAAGCGGACGCAGAGTTGTACTGGTACCACTTCCTTTGGTTCATCATCGTGTTGAACTGGTCAATCATATCTCTCTCCGTCATCGCTGTTTTTCAATTCATATTCAGGCTTGGACGTCTCGCATTCAGACCGTGACTCTTCTACAATTTCTTCTCGCTATCATGTTTCTCATCTCTCTCTTCTCACTTTCACAAAAATTTATCGGAGCGACTATTTAGATACCGCGGGGCCACCTCTAACGCAAGTTTAACTCCTCATATTATTAACTGGTCGATAGACCGTTTGTTATTCTTTCCTTTCACTCCATCATCTAACCACACACACACAATCTCTCGGTATTGTATCAGTAGCACTTTCCGTATCCAAATCATCTGTCGGTATCGTAGACACCATCAGTTTCCTTTCTCACCCATGAAAAAATCAATCGGCTTCAGATCCTATATTTCTGTCGAATATTCGTAGAAGCTTTGCATCATAAAAAAATACTTTTGTCACAGTCAATGATAACAGATAAACTGCCCTTCGACGACCCAGAATCGATGGAAAGATGAAGATGAAATTAAAGTGCCAAGAGGGTAGTCTTGAAAACCTGACTCAACGATCCGTATGAAGAAAAGTCGTTCAATGGATGTAGACCAAGAGGGTATTATTGAATTTATTTTTACTTATTGAATTTAGTTGCCGGGGCCCAAATATTCAAATCTGGATTATTTAATGCTTATTTATCTACTCAATTCGACTTCAACTACATAGCGACAACCTGCAACAACGTACGCGATTTTCAACCGATGTCAGAACCTGGGCCATCAGCATCGACAAGCAGTCCTAGTCGTGCTAGAGGCCGAGGAAAATCCAGGGGTGGCTTAGGAAAATATCTTCGAGCTCGTGGTCGAGGGCGTGGATATGGTCGACCAGCAGAATTTCACCAACGACTGGTCCTAGAGGGCGAGGCACCAGTCGATGAAGAAGAGGAAGAAAAGGCTGAGAGAGAGCGCAAGTTTTCAAGGAGACATCTGGGCACCAATGCAGACAGATACACTGAGCCAGAGCCAGAGCTCGATTCCGACGGTGCGTCGCTTCACGTATCGCTGATTAGTGTTCTGATTTCCACTAGGCGAACCAATAGTGGAACCAGAAGTCGACTTGTCATCATTCTTAGGGCGACAAAGATTGTCCGACAACCCAGCGTCGTCGTTGCAAGCGACACTACCTGACGATGACGACGATGTGGATCATTCACTGGCGCATATATCGTCCCGCAATATAGGAGCAGAGCCACCGTCGCGGAAAGGAAAAGTTGAGCAGATTGCATGGGACGATGAGCTGGATGAATTGTCAAGGGAAAAGGCGATAGCGGACGCCAATCGAGGTTCGGTTTCTCTTACCTGTTATTGTACACCCACTCAGCGTTATTTAGACCTTAAATCTCGTTTCCGTGCAAAATCTGAACGACTGCGGAAGAAGCCCATTGCCCCCTCTGCGCGAGAAAGAAAACAAGGTGAGTCAGCGATTTTGTATCGTCAGCTGTGAGACTAAGTTTTTGCAGAAGCATCCTATGTTATTGCCCCTGCATTACCGCCCCCTGAAGGCGTTACGCCGAAAGACCCCAAAGCAGACATGGAGGATTTTCTTGATGACCTTTTGGGCTGAACGTGGCTCATCGGGCGAGATAATGGGTCCTGGCACGACGGAGCTACACACATACATGTGGTATAGCGACGGGAGCCTATGTCGATTCGGTTTCGTCAGAAGCCTCGCCTTCTGCCACTCTTTCAGATCTCAGCGAGTCACACGACGCTACATCAGGTATGTCACCACACATATCTTTCTTGTATCACAGTACTAAACGTTGTAACAGGTGATGTAGCATATGGCTAACCTCACAAGCTGTATTCTTGAGGTCTCGTTCCACCAAGTGCTCGAACTCGAGATGAAATGAAATTTTCAAACCCGCACTGCATGGCGATAGAGCATGCGGCTGCAGCCTGAGCTCAACGTTGTCTTTACTTGTTACCCATGGATGCTGTAGGTCTCGATCAGTCGGCGTGGTGGAACTCACGTATTCCAGTATTTCGAAGTAATGAAAGGAGCTTTCGACTCTGCCGACATTACTCAGAACGCCTGATTTGTGATAGCGGTCCTTTCGTGCAGTTTGATGTATTGCTCAATGATCCCAAGAAGTTGGAATCCACATCAAATATAACTGTTGTTCAAGTTCAGCAAGGAGGGCATAGAGGACGCCCTAAAGAAAATCTAGAAGATGCAGTCACCGATGATCATCGTCCTTCACACGTCAGTGCTATTCACACTATAGGCAGTCAATGCTGAGAGTCATATACAGTCCTTATCTTGTCCTACCGGTGAATCATTAGTCGTCATCGGTATGGAGACTGACGGCATATCTCTCCGGGAGCGTTTAGCGTTAGACGTACAGCCTTTATGATGCAGCGAATGCCGAAGCCTGGGTCCTCATGATACCGAGGTGGGTAACTAGTGCTTACCCTAGACCCTATGAATCTATGGGGAAGTCGTCTACGCCAGCCCGTTTACGGATTACTGCGCGTGAAAAGCGTGTCTTTCTATTACTCTCAACCCACGGCGACTTGATGTTCGAATGGAATCCGGGCGAGAGCTTTTGGGTTAGCTCCCACATGTTAAATAGGACGAGGATATCTCACCGTGGACGATTAGCCACGTTCGGGTGTCCTTTGCGCTATAGGTCTGGTTAACGGCAGCGGCCCGAACCCCATCCCCATACATGTGATGAACATCCTATTTAGATGGTGCGCCAGGGGTGACCTTTTTTTCGCAGAAGGGAATGATTGGCCGATGATACTCGGCTTTTCTTTCGGTCTCTATGGTGTTCGTCCATGTGGTGCGTAGGCACCATCTGGCCCCCTTCAAGTTTCGGCAGTCGTATTTCTTAAGGTATGCAAATAGAACCGAGTGGGACAGCGAACTAATTCTCGTCTATCCTTAACAGACAACAATGATCTCTGAAAACAAGGCTAGGACTATTCCTTCACGGAAGGAATGGCTCTTCGTCGCGTTCTTAATGCTACGATGGGTATAAAACGGCACGGACACGGTCTTGAAAAAAGCGGGCTTAGGTATCCGAATATTCAAATACATCTCGGTTCAAGAACATACAGAGACCCTTGTCCATGTACACTACGAACCTGAGTCGGAAAAAAACCCTCGCCGGGTGCCTGGTGGTGGAGCAGTACAAAATCTCGATTGTGTCGTTCCGCCCCCTCCCCCCTAGTCATCCACCATGATGTTCTTCCGACCTTCTTTTTCTCGCAGGGATTCCATTCTACTAATGCTGGGAGCATTGTTGACACATCTTCTCACTATCGCTCATTCTCATTCTCTCTTTGACACAAATATTAATATCGACACTCATTTCCAGCACGTCCACGATGCACGCTTACCGCCTTCCATCTGGAAAGAAGATGTGCCGCCTGAGGTCCAGAAAGTGCCGCAGGCCGAGATTGCTACCTTGACTCCAGAACCTTCGATATCATTGCAAACAGTCCACGGCGACCTACCACACACATCTATCGTTCACCATGCTCCTGGATGGACGCTTTTCCGAAACCTGTACATGTCTAACGGCACACTATTTCTTCTCTCGTCGAATCGCTCGTTCCCAGAGGTCCGTTTGATGACCAGCCCTGGCATACCCGCAGAACATACACCAGAATACGCCACACTGAGCGAGCCGACATCACAGCACATGAATTATATCATTCCTTCAGAGGCTCAGCAACGCTGGGGAGGGGAGACACAGAACCGCGTATGGACAGTGGAAGGAAATACGGTATGCCTCTTGAAATTATGTGCATAGCACTTTCCTCATCATTTTCGTAGCTCCTCGTCAACGAACACAGTCAGTTTCTGGGACACTTCTATCACCTAGCCGCGGAGCTCTTCTTCGGGGTCCAAGCTTTCTGGCACGGGACCTTCTCGGTACCTTCTGCTGTCGATACGTACTCCGCAAAATTCACTTACCCTGCCCCGCCAGCACTAGACCGTGTGATTTTCGCGCATAGTGACGGTACTGGGTGGCGCGATCACCCTGGATTCAATGCGTACTTTATGCGCGCTGCGTTCCCCTCGCTCGCCATTGAAGATAAGCAGGATTGGGAGGACCGAATCGCCGCCACCGCGGGATCGTCTGTTGATCGCGCATGGCATTTCCCGCTGGTCCTACTTACTGATCGAAGTGCTTCCCATCGTGGTGCGGTGTGCGGGAGTCAGACTCAGCGTATTGCGTCCGAAGCCTGGGAGTATATGCGCGATCAGTCCCGGCTCATGGGGACGAAAGTCGGCGGGTGGTGGGAGCCAATTCGTGCGTCAGTGTTGGAATTCTCTGGTCTGGACGTCGTCAGGCCTGATGGAGACGATCTTCCGATGCCGGACAAGGTCGTGATCACGTATATCAGCAGGCAGAACACGGAGAGGAGGAGGCTCACGGACGAAGCGCATAACTCGTTGGTAACGGCTCTGCAAGAGCTCGTCGAGAGGAAGAAGGACGAGGGTTGGGAGCTTAATGTCATGCATGCTGAGCAGATGTCGAAAGACGCTCAGGTGCATGCCGCCGCCCGGACGACGATCTTGCTTGGAGTCCATGGAAATGGACTGACTCATCTGCTCTTCATGCCTCCTACGAAGCTGTCCACAGTGATTGAGATCTTCTATCCAGGAGGATTTGCGCATGATTATCAGTGGACGACGCACGCCCTCGGAATGTCGCACGTCGCGGTCTGGAATGATACGTTAGTGCTAATTTAAATTGTTTTCTTCTGTTCAACTTGATGCTGATATGCTGTGTACTAGTTATTACACGCACCCGAATAAGCCTGGTGTTCACTACCCCGATGGATTCCAAGAAAACCATATACCAGTCCATGGACCAACCGTCGCACAGATAATCGAGGACCGTATTGCACAAAGATTGTAAAAGACAAAATCCGCCGACGTGTCGTCGAGACCTACTTATTGTCAACTACTACGTATTGTATCATGTCGATGTATTCTAGGATTCCTTTATTCAATAACTTTGTAGTCCGAGTACATTTTGGTAAGCCTTGCGTATCTTTTGCCGCCCCTACGCTCTCAACAGTGCTCTAGTTTTCCCAGGATGGTAGTATGCAAGAAACTTCACCTTGCAGATGAAGATGATTCTGGACGTTGGCAGAGGCTGGAAAGAGAGCCATGGTTCATGGCGAGGATTGCTCTCCCTACATCATATGTTCCGACGCTCGGGGCCAATGGACCATCGTTTGGTCGTACTCGCAGTGTACTACGATGAAAACTCCTTGATCAACGGGTCCTCAATCAATCACTGAATTCAGGGTGTTACTAAAAGCAAAGTCGGGGAGCCCTTAGGTTAAAGGGACTGCCCTCGGATCGGTACGGTCACATAATCGTAGAAAAGGATTTAGTTCCCTTGGCCCGGTACTTCGAGGACTATAGGGGAAAGGATTGGATCGGTCATCGGCGTCAACGATGGTGTTGGCTCAAAGGAAATGGACAAGTGGAAGCAAAAACGTTAAAGTTGATGTCGATATTGATGCCGCTACCCCCGAACCCACAGATGATATCAAACCCTCCGCCTTGGTCTCATTCATTTCACTATCCCTTTTGCGGACGATGCATGTTTTCAAATGCCTAAAAGAAAATAGGGACCGGTGGATTATTTGTGTTTGAGCATAAATCAAAGACCACCGAAAGATAAACGAGGAGATCCGGAAGTAGATTTCATCGTACGTACGCCTAAGCGCCAAGGAACGCGTTCACTTATCGATTAAAGCATGAAAGATCCTCGGGATCAATGACCATCGCTTCCCCCAACACCACCATGATAGAAGACATAGACGAGGCAACATCTGCGCTCATCGCCCGACTCACACTCCAGGATATCACAGAAATATCAGGCACTCGCAAGGGAAAGGGACGGAGTGACGCAGTCAAAACCGATGAGGAGCATGCCTTTGATCTTCAGGCAGACTACTGGCGCACAGAGCTAGATCTCCAGCTAGCCCAGAGCCTGAATCGAGCGTTGGAGACGGATGCGAACTGGTTGGCTGTAGCACAGGCGGCCGAGGATGATCACAGATATGCGCTCGCACTAAGGGATGGTGCAGCACTTCCAACTCAATCTGCGAATCAAAGGCTCATGGAGGATCCTGCGTTTATGAGAACACTGATGGCAGCACCGCCTGACACGGCGATCCGTGCCGATGTTGTCGAGAGAGGCCTAGTTCCTACCACGGGCACCTCGACGGCTACAACGCCTCTGTCGACCAGACCACCTTCCCCCTCGACCTCATCCCAATGTGTTATATGCGGAGACCGTCTCAGAGCACAGCGTAGCTTCCGCGCTCCGTGCGGAGATCAGTACTGCCATGGCTGCCTTCAAGATCTCGTCCAGGCCAGTATCAACGATGAATCGCTGTACCCCGTCCGATGCTGCGGCCGACCTCTTGTCGAGAGAGATTTTCTACCACTCCTTTCCTTCGCACTCCGATCACGTTTCCAAATCAAGTCCAGAGAGCTCGGAACGCCGGCCATGAGCCGTGTTTACTGCCAGAATCCTATCTGCTCGGCTTTCCTTGGTTCCTCAGAGGGAAGCAATGGCGACATGGTGTGTACAGCGTGTGGGACAGCCGTCTGCCCTTCATGCAAGCAGAATGCACATCGGGGAGAGAACTGCGTCGAGAACGCTGCGATTCAAGACTTGCACGCGCTAGCCCGAGACCAGCAGTGGCAGACCTGTCCAGGATGTCACTCAATTATTGAGCTGAACCATGGTTGCTACCATATGACATGCAGGTGCCTCACGCAGTTCTGCTACGTCTGTGCAGTACCGTGGAAGAATTGCTCATGCCCGCAGTGGGATGAAGGTCGATTGTATATTACTGCTCAGAGACGGGTGGAAGAGGAAATGGGACCTCGCGCCACAGCAGCTGCACCAGATATTTTCCAGAGAGAAGTGGTGGCAAGAGCAGAGCAGCTGAGATCGAACCACGATTGCGTCCGACACAGCTGGAAAAGAAGAAACGGAGGAGCGACATGCGAAGAATGCAATTGGTATCTGCGGGATTTTCTTCTTGTAAGCCATAGCTATTCAGCTATAATCTTGCCATCCTGACTGTGCATTCGTGATTTAGGTGTGCCGACACTGCGGACTGGCAGCATGTGTTCGCTGCAGTCGAAATCGGTTGTAATAGCCTTGAAAGGAACGGTGGCATCGGAAGGTAGTGGTTTTCGTAGAACGAAGTCTTGAAATACTTGGTATTGGTGTTCCTTGTGGAAACCTAGATAAATAGCCCAACTGAATGGATGTGTCAGTTAAATAAGTGAGAAAATTGTCGGGAAAAAATAAAAGATGCAACAGGCCGTTTCCCACGCCATTTTCAGGCAGCAACTACCAAAATCCTGATTGGAGGATTTAACACACTCCTCCCTCTCTTTCTTAGGCTTTGACGTATCATCAACCTTGCCTGTAGCGAGGCGCAGTGACGTCTGGTGAGGACCCGGGAGGTGTCGAAGTCCGATAATGACTTGTAGTTGTACAGAAATTTATGGAACCATAGCAGGTTTTGCAGTGACGACTAAGTCAAAAATTGTTCGGTAACGACGGTATACGAATGACTCGCCAGACTTACTTGCGACATGTGAGCTACACAGCTTTTCCTGAAACCACCATGACTGAACAACATCCCGCAGTTGAAGCAGTGAAAAACGCCCTGAAGGAGAGAACTTTCAGCCAGGGACGAATCCAAGTGTCCTCTGACAAACTATTGCTGTTTTATTCCAAACACCAGGAAGAAAAGGCAGGAACAGCTCGGTATGTGGGCATCGCCATGTTACGGTCGTTGTCTAACATTTCACCAGCTTTTTGAACCTTGACGATGCATCCGAGACATCGCTTCGCGACCTCTGCGATGCCTGTGATGCCGCAGGATTCGGCCTGGGAAATCAAAACACATTCGACGAAACGTACCGCAAGTCCAAAAAGCTCGATACCACACAATTTTCTAGTAATTTCGACCTTCGGACTACAAATATCCTCGACCAGGTGCAATCCGATCTGGTTGAAGGCCAAGACGAAATCAAGAAAGTTTTGCGCTCTGAGCTACACAAGTTGAACGTTTACTGTGAGACCATTTTATGGCTAGGGTAACCGGTTGACATATTGGATTTTTCAGGCGAAGGAGACTTCTTCAAGGCGCACAAGGACACTCCTCGTGCTGAGAATATGATGGGTTCTCTTGTCGTCGTATTCCCTACCCCCCACGAAGGAGGGTCGCTCGTCCTTCGCCAAGACGGCCAAGAATGGACATTCAGCGCCGAACGGATGCTTGCTGAAAGTACTGCTGAGGCACCTGTTATCTCTTACATTGCATTCTATAGCGATGTTGAGCACGAGGTTCTCCCAGTCACGTCGGGCGTCCGAGTGACCTTGACATATAACCTTTACCTCGAGGACAAACCCATAGTTCCTAGCTTGGTCTCGAATGCCGAAAGTCCTGTCGTCGACCACGTCAAAGAGGCACTTGAGTGTCTTTTGTCAGCTTCCGATTTCCTTCCTGAAGGAGGGATGCTAGGATTTGGTCTCCGTCATCAGTATCCCATCGCCGTATCAGGTGCAGACACCGGAGGGAAGGTCAATGAAATTTACGGAAACCCCCACGCTGATCGTCTGATAAGGCAAAATGCTCGTAAATCTAAAGAGCAGGCACAAGAACAGTTCAGTCGGCTGGTCGATTACCTGAAAGGCGGTGACGCCAGCATATTTCGGGCTTGCCGGGACCTTTCCTTGGAGCCTAGCCTGCGCATCATCTATCGTCCTCGAGATTATGGTCTGGTGTACATGTTGGATCATGTCGTCCAAGACATTGAAGATTGGGGCCAATGGGAGCTCGATTACCTTGATACCGAGTTGCAGAGTCGGGGAACATTGATATCGGCCACTCAGGATGATTGGGCGTGGTCACCCCGCAGAAGTACGACATTCCCGGAGATTGTCTGGATCACCCCGCTTACGACGTTCAACCGTGTGGATTCGAACTATGTCAGGTATGGGAACGAGGCTTCTATGGGCTATCTATACGGCGATGTCTGCCTTATTGTAAAAGTTGGAAAACCCGGAAACCGTGCTGCTTGATGCACCTTTCGGACATTTTACACGACACGGTTATCAGTATATGTACTTATAGTCATGGAATTTTACCTGTATACTTATTCCCATATTGTCAATCTTAAGGTAAAGTTATACTGTCTATCCATGTTGATCGAGTCATCGATTGTCTCGGTACCGGCCGCAGCGTCTCAACCACTGACTCATTTGCATTCCTTCCAAATTACCATGTCTGCCATTTTACAGCACCCCGAAGTTGAAATTATCAAGAAGGCCCTCACAGAAGCAAAGTTCAGTTATGGCCTACATCAAGTCCCTTTAGACAAGTTAGTGCTCTTCTACACCAAGCAACACCAAGACAATCATGGCGCATCTCAGTATGTACGCATAAGCATCCTCTTGGACAAAATACTTATTTCTCAAAGCTTTTTGAATCTGGCTAACGCCACGGAAGAATCGCTTTGGGATCTGTGCAACGCGTCTGATCCTGCCAGCTTCGGTCTGGGAAACAAGGACACGTTTGATGAATCATATCGTAAAGCAAAGAAACTAGATTCCTCCCAATTTGCTTGTACTTTCGATCTTCAAGCCAGCGGCATACTTGATCAAGTGCGGGTGGATCTTGTCGAGGGGTGCAATGAAAGCACGAAAGTTCTACGTGCTGAACTGTACAAGCTGAATGCCTATGGTATGCATTCATTCGCATATAACTTGAATGCAGATTTGATCCTTTTTATAGCCAAGGGTGATTTCTTTAAAGCCCACAAGGACACTCCTCGTTCCGAGAACATGATAGGTTCTCTGGTCATCATATTTCCTACCGACCACCAAGGTGGCTCCTTTGTTCTCCGTCAAGATGGTCAAGAATGGACTTTCGGTGCAGAGAAGATGCTTGCAGATAGTACGCACGAGGTCCCAGTACTCTCGCATGTTGCCTTCTACAGCGACGTTGAGCACGAGGTTCTCCCCGTAACTTCAGGCGTCCGTGTTACATTGACATACAATCTTTATCTCGAGGATGAACCTCGTTCGGTTGCCAAAACCCTCAGTAATCCTACAACCGACGTCTTGAAGACTGCTCTCCAGAACCTTTTGATAAACGAAGCATTCCTTCCGCAAGGAGGCCTGATAGGGTTCGGTCTGCGGCACCAGTATCCCTTGGCGATCTCTAAATACCGCGGACCGATGCCTAAAATCGACGGTAACCCAAACGAAGATTTTAAGCAATATATCGACGACGACGAATTTGTACAACAGGGGCGGAATCGTCTCTCCCAACTGGCGGATACCCTGAAAGGCAACGATGCCAATATCTTACGAGCCTGCCGTGACCTGGGCTTGGATGCCAATATTCGTATCCTGTACCGACCTCGGGGAGATGGAATCGTCTACATGGTTGATCATGTCATCCCGGATCAAGACGAAGGAATGTATGAGAGCAACAACCTTGAAGATGTCTTGCTCAAAAGTAGCGGCACTCTTGTATCTGCCACTGATGAGTATGTGCAAGATCAGTACAGGTGGTACAAAAACGTGGTGCAGCTCCCAGAGATTATTTGGGTTACTCCGATTACAATGTTCAACCGCAGGGACTCTAGCTTCATTGCGTACGGGAATGAGGCCTGTATGAGTTATCTTTATGGGGACGTCTGTCTCATCGTTAAAGCGGGGAGTCCGGGTAGTCGAACGGAAGGCAAGGTTCAGCAAGTAGTGCAGTGAAGGGAATGCCCTGTCGGAGACCATGGAACATGTCACCAACAATGTCTTATAATTGTACTGTACAGAATTTAGGGACATCGGGACTGTAGCAGATTTACGATAACAGTTACCTTGCTTATCAAGGTCTGTCGTTGTCGAGGTTGTCAACGAGCTTCATGTATCTTTCGCTTGCGCGGATGAGAGCCAGAGCCGAGTGATTTGTTTTAACGGGCCATTATCGGCATGTTCGGCATCGGCATTGATTTATATTCCGCCATACACTCCGATACGTGATGGAAATCTTTCCAGCCGGACTTTACCTTCGACGTCGTCGTCGCCGTCCTCGATGTCCACCGTGCTTGCTTCACTGCCCTCGATGGGACCCCCATCGTCGGCGCAAGCGCCTCCTGGTGATCCGGTCCGTGCTTCGGTCGGTCATTTACTCTCCAGGGCGTACACACTGCCCTGCTCGACTGCGGCACAGGCATTCATCCAGCTTGTGCAACCAACTTCACGATTTCAGCTGGCTCTCGACGTGTTGTTACCTTTGCTGGACCCAAACACTTCATCGGAGGTATGTCTGGCGTCATTGGTCGCTTGCACATAATCTGATGAACGACCTCTTCAGCTTGCCCAGCGGATCTTGGTCTCGTTTATCTTGTATTCTCTATATGCTCCTCATCCTATCTCCATCAATCCGTTCAAATCTGCGCTCCTTGTTACTTTTGTCTGTGAGCGAGAGAAAGCTGTCACTGCTGCCAGCAACGGCGATGTCTCCGTCAACGAGCAACTGGTCTGGGTGCTATGGAAGATTCTCAGAGGTGATGGAAACGACGTGAGTTCCATTAATAAAGAATGGTGATTGTGTTGACCATGCCGTAGATTGGACCTTATTCTCCAAGCACGCTGGCGAGGTCGCCTCTGCCGCCCAAACTTAGAGCCACTAACTTATTTCTCGATGATGATATGTACAATAGCGAATCCGAAATGTATGTGTGGTATTTTCCCTCTTTCTTCTATCCCTGATTATTTTATAGAGACGATTATTCTTCCAAATCACAACAGATTACCACGACCACAACGACAATTACGACAGCGATCACTGCCGAAGAGGATGCTGCAAACGAGAGTATAGCACACGCGATGAAACTTCTGCTTGATGCTCGGGAACGAGTTCTGACATTGTCTGAGCAACGGGTGAGTTACTCAACTTGTTGAGCACGTTTATTTGCTTATCATCCGCATTGCAGGCTGTAACTCCATCTATTCGTGCACTGGCCGCCTCACAAATGATCACTCCCCTGGATCTGGCACCTATTATTACTAATAATCCTAACCTTGCGCACCCTCTCTTCGTTGCCCTCCTTTCAACTGGACCATCAGAGAGTAATCTACCTTCACCTTTCCTTGACATCCTGCCTTCTCTTACCCCTACGCTTCCGTCGTTTGACTTGATGGGACGTCTTCTACGTGAACCCGCCATGTCCGCCAATGGTTCCATTGCGATTGCCGATCTTGTCCGTACCGAAGTACTTGGCAAGTTTGTGCACGAGTGCATCAATTGGCTCGACCAGGCAGAACTACAAGAGAAGGAGGGGCTCATCAGTGATGACCGCTTCACCAAGGGCGTCCAAAATGTAGGTTGCTTCCTGTTCTGTGCATAAGGATATTAACGCGAAACAGCTTTGCCGATTCTATACATCTTTGATCAAGCTCTCGCTAGTCGATGCCGCACTGGATGCCGATACTGCCGAAATGGCGCACTTTAGCTTACGCCACTCACGATTCGAAGAAGCCAATCACCTATACCGGATTTTGGCTACTGGGAGATCGTGAACTGTATTTCTATCGTCTCCTTACTCTATGGCTATGATTCATGCTTATGTTTATGCCTCCGGACTAGCGTCACTGTACTGTACCACGTCAATCAGCTACACAAGATTGTATTCCAAGCACCCACTTACTCTTGTACTCACTGATAATCAATTATATGTCACACTGCAATCAATTATGTTCCATGGTCTCCGACACTTTGTATCGAAATGAAGCATGTGGTACGGTTTGTCAAATCTGTTTTAGTTACCAGACCAGATACTGTGTAGGGTTTTCGTGGGAGTTGAATTAATATATGTAAATTAATTAGATTAATTCGAAGGGAGGAGAGGAAAAGTTAAATATCGGACTGGATACTGGCACTGCAACATTAGAGGCATCGCAAATGTCCTGAAAGGATTCCTTAGAGGCATCAGCAAGTGCAAAACACTGGAAGAATGAATTAGAGGAAAGTAGTGTAACATGAAATGATATACTAGCCGTGCCGCTCCTTCCATCCCTCCGTTTCGCTCGGAATATAAAGGTAAGAACTTGTCGGGGATTTTGAACCATGACTAAAATGCCTTTCAGTCAGAACACTTCTCACCGCCTCGACAGAGGAACATAACAGGTCCCTGCCAGGACATGAGAAGCGGTTAATGCAGTATAGCTAGTCCAAGCAGCGGAAGTAGAATCGAATGCGTCGATTCAGGTAGCGCAACGCACCACATGCAATAACCTCGCTCTGATACCGTGTTCTGTTCCATCAAGACTTGGAACAATCGCACGGCGCCGCGAGTATGCTGCAGAGTGCCACAGTTTGGTCAAGAAATAAAGGGATTGCAGCGGGAAACGACGGGAGCACCTGTTCGAAGTTTCAGGAGAACAAAAGAGTTTGGAAAGATGTCTATTAAATAGATTTCTCATCCGTTTTGGAAGGCTCCTCCTTCTTTTCTACAGCCTTGATGGCATCTAATACCTTGCTCTCGACCTTTTCCGTGACGCCCTTTCCCCAGCCCATAGCCTCCCTGAGTTTCAAGCCTGTTGACTCCTGAATCTTGTCAACAGCCGTCTCCACGCCTGCGTCAAACTTTTGCTTTCCGTTTGCAGTAGAGTCCTTCAACATGTCCCAGCTCATCCTAGTGTGGGCGTTAGCGACGGCGTGCTTCTGGGCAAGAGTAGGGAAGTAGGTGTCTTCCAACGAGCCAAAGTATTCGGAGACATTGGCAGTCGTTTGCGGGAGGAAATGGTTCATGGATAGGACGAGTAATGTAGGCGGTAATATTAGCCGAGTAACCAGAAGGCGGTTTCGCGCTATTATGGATCCGCTGAGGGTTGCAATTCCCACATAGAGAATTCCCGGTATTATGGATTCCGTTGGGGAGATGAGAGCCTTCACCCGACCTATGCGCTCCGCTCAGCTGCCGTCAAAGGTAGAGCGATGTTAACACTGACTTTCAATAGCATGCTCAACACCAATCCACTTGGAAACTACACCCTGAACTTGCGAATATGCGTCAGAGTAGGTCTCGGTAAATGTCTTCCGAACTGTTCCGATTTGTCTCTCCAGCGTTGAGGGCGTGTCCAGCAGTACAATATCTGGAGATGAGATGGGATATATCGGCAGCTGGACAGAGCTTGTTAGACGGAGAATATTCAGATAAAATGAGAACGCACCTTGTCCCTTTCCTTTTCAACCAGCACCACCGCTGTCCCCGCCACCAAGGGCGCTGCCTTCAAAAGCGACTTCCGGGCCTGAATACAGATAAGCACAGATACAAAACAGATAGGTAGCAACGCACTAGCGTCGCGTACATAAGGGAACGGCAAGGATTAAAGGAAGTCGTGGACGGTACGAACAAGGGTCGTTGTGTGGTTGAAATGGCGATAACAAACAAAGATAAGCGGCAGCACGGGCCGCAGTCGGCATACCGGCCCTCGGTTCGTTGGACCCTTGAAGACTCCACTTCGACTCAACTTCGACGAAAATTCTTTCCCGGTCATCTGAGGCAAAAATTTCCCCAGTCACATGAGAATCTACTAGGATATGCCACAAGTGAAATGTTTTCGCTTGGTTTTTGACACGCTAAGTACTAATAGTCTCCAGGATCAGTCCACCTTCTCATCTACTAATTCATCTTTTCAGTTGGGTAGTCCTTATCCGAAGACAAAGCGCAACATGTATGGCGCGTATCCTATAGCAGTAGTAGATATTCGGCGCATTTCCCGCAATGTAGGCTTAATCTTGGCAGGCTACAACTTACGGCCGGTACGCATATCATTTGATTGCAATCACGCTTTGGGGGCTACCTGGGTTTCCGTTTTTATTCAGAAGAATATCCGATGACAATTCAGACTTTGTTCCGAAACTTTGTTCGCCGGCTCAATGTCGCATAATAGCCTCATGTTTTGACTACAATCATCAAACATGATCATTCGCCTATCTCCAAGCTTCTTTTACGCCTGAGAAAGGCTTGGAAATTGGACGTCATTGTAAACAAGGTGCGACTACCAGGTACCATCTTGCATCTTTCCGCACATCGGTCCACTATGGCCTCCCAAGGCGGTTGAACTTCGCAAACATCCTAAGCAACGACAAGTCTTTTGGGAACGTTACGCGTCAAACGGCCTCCATGTCGTTCGATACGAATTCTACATTTCGTCTTACGAAGATCAATTTTCCTCATGGTATTCAGTGTCACGGAAGGCATAAAAGACGCATGGACAAAGTAAGTCAACGTACCTCCTCTGCCAGACGCGTCATGTTCAAAGCAACTCTTGTAGCGTCTTTGCTAGCCTCTATTGCTTCTGTCCGCGGACATGGTTACGTCGAGACTATCGTCGCGGATGGTACAGAATACAGTGGCTACCTCCCGTATTCTGATCCATACTATAATCCTGTACCGGACAGAATTGTCCGCCCAATCCCAGGCAACGGTTCGTGCTGTCTATCTTTTTGTTTCAGCAGCACCATTGAAGGGGTTTAGGTCCTGTAACCGACTTATCTTTGATTGAGTCCGTCTTCTGTTTAATATAAGCGTTGAAACATTATTTAACAACAATTCTAGCGTTCAATGCAATGGCTACACAGATGGAGGTGTAGAGGGTTCCTCTCCTGCTCCAATCTACGCGACTGTTGCCGCTGGATCAGAGATAGCATTGACGTGGACAACCTGGCCGGACTCTCATATGGTGAATATCATGTATACCCCCACGGTCGGTTCTGACGCGAAAACGCATTCTTCTAGGGTCCAATAATCACGTACATGGCAAGGGTGCCAGATAATACTAACATTACCGCTTGGCAACCTGGCACTGAGTATCATCTCTTTCTCCGAAAATTCGAATGCTCCAGCTGAACGAAATCACAGTGCCGTATGGTTCAAGATCGACGAGCTTGGGAAAACCGATGATGGCTTATGGGCAGCCACCGATGTGTTGTCCGCCCAGGATAGTGTCTGGACATTTACTATCCCTGCTAAACTCAAAGCTGGACAATACATCATTCGACATGAAATGTAAGCGTCCACCGCAATCGTGACATCCGGTTTTAATGATTTCGCCAAAGTATTGCGCTTCATGCAGGTGATCTCGTCCCGAAGTATAATTAATCTGTCGTAGCTGACAGCGCGTCTCCCGGACAGCATATGAATACCCAGGTAAGAATCATCCACCCATGTATGTGCGCGTGCTTTCGATCTAACGAGGTCTGAAGGAGCCCAGGTCTACCCTAGCTGTATCCAGGTCGAAGTCACAGGTGACGGAACCGCCTTGCCTACGGATTTTGTCTCTTTCCCTGGTATGTAAAAATTCTTGAGATGCTCTGAAGTCATCACTGACACGAGGCTCAGGCGCTTACAATGCTAACACTCCTGGTGTGCTCAATCCCTATAGTTTCTTGTGTGCACGCTTATGTTGTTCTCTTCAGGAATCGTTTACGATGCATATACCTCTACCGGCGTGAGTACTATCTTTGTCCTGTTTGTTGCAGAACACTCATATCATGTACAGGAGTATCTTATTCCTGGACCAGACGTGTGAGTATTTTCTCTGTGGATCACCGTCATTCTCGATTGACTTACAATTCGTAGCTGGACCGCTTGATAAATTACCGATGTTTTTTCTTCACCTTACAAATGATAGACCTTGTCCCAATATAAACACTTGAGACGCCGATGTTCGCTCGGGAACCACAGTGTATCCGAAGATAATTCCTCTTCGTCTCGCGGTGTGGCGGAGATAGTCGTCCTTTGACCAGTCCACATGCCAAAGTCCATGAACTTGGCCTGTCGCTTATTTTCCGAACGCCCTGGTGTTGCGTCATGCGACAAATGAGGTATCAAGAAGGTTACAGACTTGACCACATTGTCTCCTCGTTTCTCGCATGGAATAGGGAATTCATTCAATCAGATCGGTTCATCTTCGCGTTGTAGCAATCCATAACCGGTCCGGTGCGCCCCGTTTGGAACGCAGAGGCAGGCAAAGGCTCATGCTCCTCTCAAAGAAACAGTATAATAAGGAGTTTGGGTGCCGAGTTGAGCACAAATTAATTGCACGATGCTGACGGCGATTCTTCCTCTACTCTCCGTACTCTTGAGCGTTGCGAGGCTCGCTTGGGGCCATGGCTACGTTCAAGAGATCACTCTGGGGTCGACCAAATATACAGGCTATCTTCCATATTCAGACCCGTAGGTTCTGCTGCTTCATTTCAGTAATATCGTGTTTATGTGGCATGTCTTCAACAGGTATTACAATCCGGTCCCCCAGCGCATTGTACGCCAGATACCGGGAAACGGTAAGCGCTTTACACTAGTCCAGTTTGTCCTTCTACTAATACAGTTTGAATCGTTTGCAGGACCTGTTGAGGACCTCTCGCTAATCGAGTGTGTGACGTTTACTATCTACTAAGAGCACTAGCTGAAGCCTTTGAACGCAGCCTTCAATGCAACGGTTACACGGCCGGAGGTTATTACACTGCGCCTGCACCAATTTACGGGACAGTTGCAGCCGGTTCCAAGGTGGCTTTGAATTGGACTACATGGCCAGACAGTCATAAAGGCCCAATTATTACTTACATGGCTCGCGCCCCCGACAACGTCAACATCACCACTTGGAGTCCTGCTACCAGGTAAGAACAAGAATATGTTCGTTTTGAGGCAATTATGCTGATATACTCCGCCCGTAGCGCTGTCTGGTTCAAGGTCGCTGAAAGCGGGAAGACTTCGGCTGGTCTTTGGGCAGCCACTGACTTGCTCACTGCATCCAATAGTGTGTACACGTTTACCATCCCTTCTTCCCTCAAGGCCGGACAGTATATTATCCGTCATGAGATGTAAGGACTGGTTCGGTCTTTCCGTAATACTCTCCTAACCGGTGTCTAGAATCGCCCTGCATGGAGGTAACTCCGTTCCGGTAACAACTCACGAAGTGTATTGATCTTGTATCAAAATAAAAGCCTATAGCTATCCAGGTGACATATTCCGTATTACACGTTTTGACGTTCACCAATGACCCAAAAAGGTGCTCAATTTTACCCGAGCTGTATCCAAGTTCAGGTGACAGGATCGGGTAACGCTTACCCGACCTCGTTTGTCTCCTTCCCCGGTGCCTATACCGCTTCTACTCCAGGTATGGTACTACTATGCTGTTTTTTTCGTACTTTCAACTCACCAATGAAACAGGAATCGTCTTTGATATATATACCGGTGCGTATCTCCCATTTTTAAGTTTGGACGCTCGTAACCGATGGGCCTTGTAAATAGACACATCAGTGGGTACAGTGCACACTGTCATAGAGTCTTTAACTGACTATCACTTTCAGCTGGCCTATCCCATCCCTGGACCTGCAGTGTAGGTCCCATCAAGATGTCTGAACTCATCTGAATTGACCCATCTTGTAGGTGGACTGGCTGAATGAAATCGAGTAACATGATATTTATATCTTAACGGGCGTTGTGCCTAAGCGTTGCCTTCATACTACAACAGAGTTCCTTGAATGAATTTAGTCGCAGTAAGAATTTGAATGGAATCCTTGCTTTCGGAGTTGCCAGAGAGGTATCGTATACGAGAGCCGCCTCTACTTGATGAGTCCGTGATGCCAAGATTTGGGGAATAACAGCGAGATGAAGGAGCCGATGAAACCATCGTACTGCAGCATTTTATTATGCACTCTTGAGATAATGTACCTTCGACCGAAAAGATGAAGGCTTCGAATGTGTCAGTACTGTCCTGTCGGCGTTGATGGTGAGAGACGACCATCCAAACGTCCATGATATCTGGTTAGCCTTCATGAAGTAGTCTGTAGTTCTCTTGTTTCAGATAGGAATTCTAGATATCTCGTTTGCTTGCGAGTAAGGGTAAAACTGATTACCGTGGTTACTCACGGGAGCTCCAAAGGCAACTGAGAAAGGGTTGCGAACGATGAAGTTTGAGAAGCTAGATATACCAAAGTTCGCAGAGTATCATCACTTATAGGAGAAGAATTCTAGCTAAATGCAATTCTCGACTGCGTTGAGAATGTACGTCGCAGAAAAGCGACGGCCAATCGGCGGCTCGGCCCAGGGAAAGTGCGCCGTGGCTGTGCACCATCATTTCTGAGACTGACCGCCATCACAATGAGCGTATTCAAACTATTCTCCAAAAGTATTCTACGGACACAGTCGATTCATCCGAACAACGGACTCCGAACATGGAGACATCTAGCTCTTCGAACGATGTGCATGGGTAGCAAGAATCCTGCAGTCGAGGCGGTGAGAAGTGCTCTGACCGAAAACACTTTCAGTTGCGGTCAACTCAAGGTCGCCCCTGACAAGCTCTTGCTCTTTTACTCCAAGAAAAAAGGAGGGATGGAAGGAGCAGCACGGCTAGTATATGATTCCACGCTACTACTTTCCTCTAATCTGTTCTTCCAGTGTTTTAAATCTTGCTAGCGCCTCTGAAGATTCCCTCCATGACCTTTGCCAAGCATCCGATGCAGCGGGATTCGGTCTGGGTAATCAGAATAAATTCGACGAAACATACCGCAAGTCCAAGGAGCTCGACACCTCTCGATTTGCCTGTAACTTTGACCCCCGAACTACAAAAATATTCGACCAAGTACAGGCTGATCTCATCGAGGGTGAAGACGAAATTCAAAAAGTCTTGCGACCTGAACTTTATAAATTGAACATCTACAGTAGGTGCATTCGGTGTCAAGACAGCAGGTACTAGACTGAGACTTTCGTTTCAGGTGAAGGAGATTTTTTCAAGGCTCACACGGACACCCCTCGTGCTGAAAACATGATGGGTTATCTTGTCGTTGTCTTTCCTACCGTCCACGAAGGCGGTTCCCTTCTTCTCCGCCAAGATGGCCAGGAATGGACCTTTGATGCAGAGAAGATGCTTGCCGACAGTACGCCTGAGGTCCCGGCGATCTCGTATGTCGCGTTCTATAGCGACGTAGAGCACGAAGTTCTCCCCGTAACTTCGGGTGTTCGGGTAACGCTAACGTACAATCTATATCTCGAGGACAAGGAGCCAAGTGTTCCCGCCGTTATCGCTAAAACTTCAAGCAATCGCATGCCAACTGACATGTTGAAGACGGCTCTCCAAAACCTTTTGAAAGACGAAACTTTCCTTCCCAAAGGTGGCCTGCTGGGATTTGGTCTGCGGCACAAGTATGCGATCATTGATGAAAGCGGAATCGAGAGTCAAAATAGCCTGCGGCAATTAGCAGATTGCCTCAAAGGCAGCGACGCTAGTATTGTACGGGTCTGCCGAAACCTTTCCTTGGACACGAATATCCGCATTCTCTATAAACCTCGGTACTCGGATGGTCTCTGGATGACAGATCAGATCATACCCGATGATGCGGTAAACGAGGAAGCGGAGGGAATGGACTATTATCTCGATAAGCACGGAACTCTCGTGTCGGCCCCTGAGCACTATGCCGAGGACATGCTGGGCAAGGAAGAAGTGGAACTACCAGAGATCGTCTGGGTTACTCCGATTACGACGTTCAATCAGACCGAGTCGTACTACATTGCATACGGGAACCAGGCTGAAGTCGGTTATCTATACGGTGATTTTTGTCTCATTGTCAAAGTTGGGAAGCCTGGGAGTCGAGATCAAGGTTCCGTATCTGAGGCGAGCACCGACGCCTCCAAATGAATGACCACCCGATTGTTATAGAAACGTGGGAGATTTTAGTGTGCGGTCTAGAGGATAATAAGAAAAGCTGTTTTCTCTTGCATCGTTCCAGAACTTGAAGTCCCGCAAACGACTCCGAACAACTTCAGAGTCAGACTTTGCGACACGTGGGTTCCCTGGCTTTTCCTGGCACTACCATGACTGTTAGCCCACAACATCCTGCAATTGAGGCGGTAAATAACACCCTGAAGGAAAGGACTTTCAGTCAGGGACGAATCCAAGTGTCCTCTGATAAACTATTCTTGTTTTATTCCAAACGCCAGGAAGAAATGGCAGGAACAGCGCAGTATGCCGGCATTGCTAGGTTACGGCCGTCGTTTAACCTTTTTCACCAGCTTTTTGAACCTTGGCGATGCATCCGAGACGTCGCTTCGCGACCTCTGCGATGCCTGTGATGCCGCAGGATTCGGCCTGGGAAACCAAAACACATTCGACGAAACGTACCGCAAGTCCAAAAAGCTCGATACCACCCAAATTTCTAGTAATTTCGACCTTCGGACTACAAACATCCTCGACCAGGTGCAATCTGATCTGGTTGAAGGCCAAGACGAAATCAAGAAAGTTTTGCGCTCTGAGCTATACAAGTTGAACGTTTACTGTAAGACCATTTTATGGTTAGGGTAACCGGGAAACCAGGCTGACATATTGGATTTTTCAGGCGAAGGAGACTTCTTTAAGGCGCACAAGGATACTCCCCGTGCTGAGAATATGATGGGTTCTCTTGTCATTGTATTCCCTACCCTCCACGACGGAGGGTCGCTCGTCCTTCGCCAAGACGGTCAAGAATGGACGTTCAGCGCCGAACGGATGCTTGCTGAAAGTACTGCTGAGGCACCTGTTATCTCTTACATTGCATTCTATAGCGATGTCGAGCACGAAGTTCTCCCACTCACGTCAGGCGTCCAAGTGACCTTGACATATAACCTTTACCTCGAGGACAAATCCATAGTTCCTAGCTTGGTCTCGAGTGCCGAAAGTCCGATCATTGACCATGTCAAAGGGGCACTACATACACGCCGTCACTCCCTCCCTCCATAGGCGTGTATCGTCCGTCTGTCTACGAGAGACTAACTTGAAGGTCTTTTGTCAGCTTCGGATTTCCTTCCCGAAGGAGGGATGTCATCCGTATCCCATCTCGATGTCGACAGACCCCGGAGGACAGGTCGATGAAATTTATGGAGACCCCGAACATTATAGTGAACCTGCGAGGCGGCATTACAATAACTCTTATATGCGGGAGAAGGAGCAGTTCAGTCGGCTCGTCGATTTCCTGAAAGGTAGTGATACCAGCATCCTTCGGGCTTGCCGGGGCCTTTCCCTGGAGCCTGGCCCGCGTATCATCTATCGTTCCCGAGGTTATGGTGCCGTGTACATGTTAGATCATGTCGTTCAAGGCCCGGAAAACCAAGGGCAATTAGAGCCCGATCACCTTGATACCGAGCTGCAGAGGCGTGGCACGTTAATATCGACCACTGAGTATTGGGCCAGGCCACCACGGACTCACGAGGGGAATACGGCATTGCCAAAGATCGCCTGGGTCACCCCACTTACGACAATTAACCGCATAGATTCAAACTATCTCGCGTACGGGAACGAGCCTTCTTTAGGGTATTTATACGGCGATGTTTGTCTTATGGTCAAAGTTGGAAAACCCGGAAACCGAGCTGCTTGAGGTTCTTTGCGAACGGTCTGCGCGCTGTTATGTTAACTAAATTTTTGACCTTTTCAGCCCGTTTACTTCTTCCCACCTGACGTAGACATTGAAATGTAGGACAGATCATTTTCCCTACAAAGTCACCATTAATCTTCCATGTCACCTTGGTATCACCAGTTGGGATCACAGGCTTCCATTGAAGGTAACAGAGACGTAATTTAAACAGAATACAATCGGATGAAATGACTGCGTACGAGGAGCCTCACCATGAACTGCCCCATGGCTATTAAAGTACCTACGCTGTCTGTCCAGTCACCTCTGTCAGTATTGGCCCACTGACGACAAAGCTATTCCTCCCTTTCACGGCTTGAGAAGCACATATGTGAATGCAGAAGCTAGAGCATGCGAAACTCGTGTAAGACCCGCCATGATTTGTTTTAATGTTGTGTGTACAGTGGAGTATAAGAGCACTAAGGGAACTTGGCGTCGTGAGAAGCACATATGTGCATGCAGAAGCCAGAGCATGCGAAACTCGTGTAAGACCCGCCATGATTTGTTTTAATGTTGTGTGTACAGTGGAGTATAAGAGCACTAAGGGAACTTGGCGTCGGCCGTCGTAGTGCCTGCAGTGGTGGCGGTATCCTCACTTCTCAAAAATCGTTTACGATGCGTATAGTGAGCGCTACTTTGATCCCAGGGTTATCCTATTCCCGGTCTAGATGTGTGAGCATATCTCCATAATGCGTCCTTTTGCAATTTGTAGCTGGAATGCTTGATATGTTTCGGATGCTTTTTTTTTCACCTTCATCAAAACACACTGAACCGGATGTCCACGCGGGAGCATAGTGAAACGTAAGATAATTCCTGCCTCGTTTGGCAGTGTGTCGAAAATAGCCGTCCCCTGTTCACATGCCAATGGTTCGTCGTGCACGTCCTAGAGTTGCGTCACGACAAACGAGGTGTCCAGAAAGCTTTCTTTGTCCATTTCTGACATTTCACTTTCATAAAAGGATACGGTCTTGACATATCTAGTCCATAGCTCGATCGTTTTTTGGCCGTTGAGATCGGGTCACTGTGCTTTCTAGGGGACTGATCTGCTGTAGACTTGCACTTGCATATCCCCTTTCTCACCCTCTGGATGCGCTCTGCGTCTACACAATAATGTCAGCTAACTTGCGAGTACTCTGTTTCGTATCTCAAATCCCATGGCCATAGAACCACAAAAACTAGCATTACTGTGTTGTCAAAACAGCCACCACAGATTCGCTACTCGTGCCTTTCAAATGCGGGGGACCTTCCGTAGCATTCAAGGTCCTCCGGAGGCCTATCTTGACAGGTCGCATTGGAACGGATGGCTCTGACGAAGCCACTGTTGTAAAGTCTTCGACGGATCCTTGAGTTGGAGCGGCAGGTCTTCGAGTCCACGACCGGTGCTGCGTCTGGGTATGCGTCTGAGTTTCTTGGAAAGTTTCGATTGCGACGTCAAGGGTTGACCTAACGCAAACAAGGGTAATGATAAGAGTTGGATAAATAGCCTATGTTTCTCTCATAAGTATTTCCAGGGACATTGAAGCCGCAAACACCGACCGTCAGTTGGGAGATTGTGTCTATCATGATATAGATAGCATTGCTTGAGGAAAGAAATACAGCAATGACGATGAGCTGTGAGGATTCAACATCTCCATACAGAAAGACGAAGAGGAGCGCAGACATACCCATGTGCAACAATACAAAGTCCCAGACTCGATCAGAATTGGGAGAACCGCACTTTGCCTGCGGAAGCTACCTAGGATGGAGACGCCGGTAAGATGGCGGACCAGTTTGAAGTGTGACCTTTCGAATAACGTCCTTATTTGGTAAAGTTTTTATTCAAGACAAAAACTCACCATGTACGATAGGCAACAAGCGTCGTAGCCCATAGATTTGTTGAAAGTGTGGAAAGTATGAACGCAATGGCCCAGGCCTCAAGACTGGGATCAGTGAACACAACGCCTATTGGCGCTGTTGCAACGGCGTATACAAGCCCACTCCCTGAAACTGGAGAAATAGCAAAGATCAGTATGTATGATAACGTCAAAAATGCCAATTACTTGCCCACGGTTCCAAGAAGGAGAAGCATGGATGAGAGTATAATCCACCACCTACGGTTCCATAAAATCCATGCTCTCCATATCACAATACTGTCACCCAAGGCTATCTGCGTTAGCGAGGATAAGTGGAAGCCCAACAGGTAGCTTCGGGAAACGAATACACATTCACAACTTCTAGTAGGAGTTGAGCCCACTGTGTCGCAGACGACGTATTATGGAATACGCTTGCGTCATTAGCACCGTTATGCCAAAGGAAAGCTGCGAAATTCTGTCTGAAATTTATGATCATGTGGGCAGTACCCACAGCATACATGAGGAAATTCATGAATGTCATGACGGTGACGACCCGGCTTTTCTTCTTCTTGAACCTAGAAACGAAATTACAGTTGATGATGCTATCGGTGCAATTCTGACGATCTCTCTTACAGCAGAAGATACATCGAAGTCAGGAACAGGCCTGTGTAAAGTCCTGCTTTATCGTGAGTACGAAGAATATAACAACACCAAAGGCATACCATGTAAGGAGACTTCGAAACCAAGGCCGATAAAATAAGCTTCAGACGTTGAGAAGGAGCCCATGGTTGATGTCGATGAGAGTTAGAAATTCTCTCCTTGCGAATGTCTTTATCTAGAATCACGGAGGATCCCACGGAGACTGGCCCCATAAAGTTTCTGGGTGATTGATCCGCACTTCAAGCGCAATGCGGGTCTAACCAGCCAAAACTATGAGAGAGTTTACATAGCATACTGCTACACGATCTTATTCCCGCTTTCAATTGAAAACCTCCATATAAGATCAGGGCACATTGATTACGTGCTACTCCATGGTGTGGCGAGCTGTAGTCTTGTCCCAGCTCTACATAGGGAGGAAATGGGGTAAGTGATTCAATAGGAAAGTACCAATCGCTTGGTCGCCCACGAGGGGTGACTGAATGCTGGTTCCATCAACATCAGGAGATGTGAAGCATACTTGTAATTCCATTGATCACGGATCTTCACACATGCGTTTCGAAACAGAACACGGTAAGTTTGCGGGAAGAGTTGTTTCACCGGCAGACTCACATATCAAGGAAAAGGAACAGAATTCGATAAATCTCTGTGCTTTAGCTCGCTCCCAGCATCTGAGCGAAGTAGCGAAGTAGGAAAGTAGAACAAACAGCGGCCGTTTCTGCCTTACTTTGTGATTGTGGTAGATTTGTAAAACTCGAACCGGTCCGTGAACTCCCGGCGAATGCCGAGTTCGTTTATATGCCACCGTCTCGGTCAAAACTTGATGCCCGTTATAGTGGCCAGCATACCCACGCCAGCTCCGCCAAAGCGACGCAGACGACGTTCTTCGGCAGGTTAGTCTCAGACCTACTTATATGGCGCCTAACCTCTCTGCCACATACTTGTCCGCTCTGCTAAACACCTGGTTTGGAAAGCTCTCTGGCCGAACGAGATGGGATCCTAAAGGAAAGGTTCGGTCTGCCATGCGGTTTCAAACATCGAAGTGGTGCCGTCTAATGGAGCATATCCTCTAGCATTGCTATATTACCGGGGGGTCCTCAGGGCTTGGCTTGGCGCTAGCGATTCGTCTCGTGAAACATGGCGCACACGTATCGATAGTGGCGCGTAACGAAAAACGATTGCAGGAAGCGCTCGAAAAAATTGAGGTAGTACACTTATGTTTTCCAATTATTGAATAAACCGTGATGAAAAACAGAAAATGAGGCAAACACCGGACCAGATTCTCGCGTCCTACTCTTTTTCTGTTACAGAATCGGAATCTGCTGCTGCTGCATTGGACGCTGCATCGGAGCCGCACGGTGGAAGATGCCCAGATGCATTATTTCTTTGTGCTGGTGGACCGTCGCCGAAATTCTTCCTTGAACATGACGAAACTTCGATGAAGAAAGGAATGGACGACGCTTATTGGGTGCAAGCGCTGTCGGCTCTCGTAAATCCATCGTTTCATATAACGGTGATGTTATAATGACTTCTTTTTCCTGCTAGGAAGGAGCAAAACGAATGGTCAAGACAATGTACAGGGAAAAATCATATTCATCTCTTCGTTCTTGGGGTATATGTCCATGATCGGTTTCTCTTCATATGCCTCCGGAAAGTTTGCTTTGCGAGGTTTGGGTATTCTGTTCTGAAATTTGTTTGATGTTTGACGACTTGATCTTAGGATTGGCGGAGACGTTGCGGTCCGAGTTTCTCCTCTATGGAATTACGGTCCACATCTTCTTTCCTGGGAACATGCTTACTCCAGGTCTCGAAGCTGAAAATAGAACTAAACCTAAAATCGTTCTGAAACTGGAAGAGACTGACACAGGTCAGACGGCTGAACATGCCGCGGAGGGGCTTCTTCAAGGTAAATTATGACCAACATTTTGCGTGCTTTCTTTCTGACATCCTTGAAAGGTGTCTTCAGAGGTGACTTTCATATAACGAATGACCTACTGGGAAATATCTTCCGTTCTTCGACGAGGGGGGCAACCCCTCGGAATGGTGTTCTTCTCGATGAAATCTACACCTTCTTTGGCTGGGTAAGCTGCCTCAGGCCGGTTCTGATTCTGATTCTGATTCTGATAACAAAATTCCAGGTGGGACTCCCTATCTGGCGCAGAATCACGGATTCAACAGTCAGAGGTCACCGAGAGGAACATCACGCATACTTAAAGGAGACTGGCTTTCTGGTGGAATCAAGCGACTAAAATATATGAAGATGTCTGGTCTTGATGCGCTCCACCACATCATTTACTCCGAGACTTCTCTATCATGCTTCTCATATGCTTTGACAATGTACATTCTCTTCAGCAGCACTACCAGGACAGCATTATTTCAAGGTTACTCCTTAGATACATTCATACAGCCTCGGATCTCCTGACGACAGACGATATATTACCGTGCCGTTTAGTAATGAGATGTATCAAGTTCGAATCCGTACACTCATATTATTGGGTGATCGAAGAAGATGCATGATTAATCAAGTGCCTTTTTATTAATATCTAAGCGCCGAGTTGAGTCGTACGACTTCGATAATTTTAGATGGTTTTTACTCTCGAGTGTGTGGAGAAGCTGTAAGATAGGACTACTTAGCCTAGTTCAAGTCCAAGGACAAAATAGCGATCCAATGGGTATAAGCGATAGATTCGGACAAACGATATTACAGAACGTCAATAATTCAGGGATAGCCTCGTATCTTATTTAGATAGTATACCTTTCTCAATCAGATAGGCCTGATGCTCTTGCCGGTGTCCCTTGATAGTTGAATCCACGGACCGTCGCCAGATAGGGAATCCCACCTACAATAGTCAACGGGGCTCTACTACAGTTAATACAGACACGTACCCAGCCAATGAAACTATAAATTTCATCTAAGAACACATGACTTCGAGGCGTCGCGCCTCTAGTCGAAGCGCGGAAGATGTTCCCAATCAAGTCAGATGATATATGGAAATGGCCGCCCTGGACGCCTGGCTTGCAGTGAGCATAGTGCTGGAGACACTGAACGTAATCGGAACCGACCTTTCAGCAGACTCTCGGCAGACTGTTCGGGAGTCTGACCTCCGTCGGTCTCTTCAATTTTGAGTGTGATCTTGGGCTTGTGCCTGTTTTCGACTTCGTAGCCAGGGCTATAGATCGTCCCTGGGAAGAATATATGGACAGATATCCCGTACAGAACCATCTCTGAACGAAGAGTTTCTGCCAGACCTATACACAAAAATTAACAGCAGCCTTGAGGGGAGGGGGAATTGGAAACCTCGTAACGCGTGTTTCGCGGGGGCATATGAAGAGTAGCCAACCATGGACATTAAACCAAGGAGAGAAGAGACAAGCACAATCTTCCCAGCCTTGTTTTCCCGTACCATGCACTTTGCACCGGCCTATTCAAAGCAGTTTCAAGGAGGGGTCAAAGAAAATCGGAAGTCACGTACCAGGGCTGACAATGCTTGTACCCAATACACACTATCCATCCCTCGCTTCAAAGAAGCTTCGTCTTCTTCCACAAAAAATCCTGGTACTGATGTCCCAGCGCACAAGAAGAGAGCATCTGGGCAACGGCCATTGTGTCCCTTGGATGCAGCTTCCAATGCAGCTTCGGCAGATTTATACTCCGTGAGATCGTAGGAATACCACTTGAGAATTTGACTGGGAAGTTTCCGCGCTTTCTGCGTCGCTTTAGATAGCATGAAAGAAAGTACAACACAGACGCACCTCCATCTCAGCAAGTGCGGCACGAAGTTTTTCCTCATTACGGGCAACGATAGACACGTCTGCACCGAGCTTGACAAGAAGAAGGGCGAGCGCAAGTCCTAGGCCCTGCGATCCACCGGTCACATAACAATGCTACATTTCAAGGAAATTCAGTACGACGGTCATGAACATTTTAAACACTGTTATACCTTCCCTTTGGGATCCCATTTCTTGCGGTTGGAAAGAAATCCGAACATTAGAGCTAGCAGAGGGAATGCGAGCAGCGCGGTGGTGGGAAACATGGTATTGGTGTGAACCGCGGGGAAATTGGATCCGTTGGTAGCCACGTGGACTCAGAATTAATAGAAGATAATCATTTTATTTATTTAAGTCGGCACCTGCCGCAGGTTCTCAAGCGCGGGAACGGCATATCAACGGAGCTTGTGTCTGGGACAGCTTGCATCCTATGCTAAGCAGGAATGGAATAATAAGTAGACAAAATAGAAGATGAGTACTACATGACTTGAAGCAGGAGTTTACGGTGCAATCACTGCCTGCCGCGGCACAGAAATTTGGCAACATCCGAGAGCGGCCCGGGAATTCGATGCCGAGACGCCGAAACATCAATGCGGTCGGGCCGCCACGACTTTGCTTGCTTCAGTCTGCTTCAGTTCAACTGTTATTTGTTTTCAAGTTCTCATCCTCACATTTATTACATTGGTGTTGAGGATTGTGGTTTCATAGCCACTGGGCCGACGTCTTTTGTTTTATATTATTTTGATTTTCGTATCGATCACTACCGCTTCTTGGCTTCGTACCACCACCACCTGCGTATCTGTCCACGAATATACGTTCGTTCGACCCATATCCATCACGTCCTTTGTGCCTGCCGACGTCTATTCCCAATAATTGGGATGGTCGCCAGGTATCAAGCGACCTAGAGCAACTCGGAATCATCCTTGACGACGATGGTCCTATCATCGAAAGCATGAAAATCTTCTATGAAATGTGGTAAAACCACTGCGGTCCTGATTATTGGATGAATCTGGGTAAGTACTTGGTATTCTCATTCCCAGATACAGGACGTCAGGATCATGGCATTACAAACTCGAACAACAACTGACGTGCGTATCCGTGGCTACGAGGGGGGAAATGGGTGTCACATACGCTTGTCATCCTCTACAATGCGCTGATAGCCCGTCCCTATCCGAGGTCAGCGTGCTCAACCATTAATCCAGGATCGAAGGCTCTGTTTCCGATGCCATCGTACGTTTAAGCGTTTGATCTTCTCGGTGCTTGTTCTCTGTGTCGAAGTCCTGTGCTGCTATATATACTGGCTATAAAACTTGAGTAGGGCAGTGTTTCTACGATAATCGATCTCATTAATGACAAACATTAGAAGAGTGCAAACTTAAGTGCAACAATCGGTCTTTTGTGGATCCCGTCTCGGTGATGAACTCCTACACGCTATAAATATTGAATGAACTCGCAGTCAAGCATTGCCACATAATCTGAAGGCGATGATTCGCTAGCGGCGAAAGCTTGTTAAGACAAGGGTGAAGGGCACAGGAAATTGATCTACATACTCGTTGCGAACACGCATCGTGGCAGTTCAAGCAATTCTGGATGACTCGATGTCTGTCATGTTTGACCTAAATCGACCCCATACTAGATATGTCTGCGCATCGTACGTCAAAGGCCTCGTGCGGGCGGCGTGTCAAGCACAGGAAGCCCTGCAACGTGTACTTGGAGTTCGGGCGATTATTATCCTGAGGTGTTACGTTTGTAACATCCAGAAAGATTGCCGCAGGGAAGAGGTGAGGTCCTGTCACCTACTAGGCATGCAAGGTCGGTATCAAGAGAACGGAACACAATAGAGGGGGCTTGCAGATGTTTACTCGCATCAATAGGGTGGTTACTACGAACTTCTTTCCTAACTGGTACCCGGCTGAAACGGAACCTTTAATCTTTCGATCACGCATGCAAGGAAGCAATATGCACGCATCGTGTATAACAGCTTCCTCTTCCTTTAAAAGTAACAACCATCTCCTCTCGCTTTTCATCATCCCTACTAAGCCTCTTTCTCTGTGCGTTGAACGTCAATGGGTATCGATTTACCACCTCTTCGAATTGCTCTGTATTTCACTCTGGTAAGGTCCATCTTAAGAGAACAGACTTGATATTCATCATGTGCGTTGCCATTTCACAGGGCGTTTTCTCCATCGTCCTTCTCGGGCTGACCTCTGCACGAATACACTATACTTCCGACCTTCCAGCAGGGGACCCTCTTAATGGCGGTGTCAGTTTCTACGGTGAGCGCAATGTGACCGCGATCACCGAGCCAAGACTAAAATATTGCTCAGACCCTATTGTTGTGGAGTTGTTGGTTACCACCATCCTAACGATGGCGTGGTGCATCTATATGTGCGCTCCCATAGCCTCTCCATTTTGTTCTTCTCTTAATATCCCGAAAGCGTTCGTGTAATCCACAAACGTGTCGACAACGGTTTCATTTCCACATTCCGCGGAGAGCTCATCGGCCTCTTCGTTCTCTGGTTATTCTGGATAGTGGGTGCAGCTAAATCTAGTGTAGGTATCTTCTTTCTTCCATTCCATCTCGAGCTCACACTATTCGATACAGACAATCTGGGGTGACCTCGGTTGGTGCCAACAGTATCAGCCATGCCGAATCCTCACCGCCATGCTCGCATTTGCCTGGTTGGGATGGATTGTCCTCACCCTTATCATGATTCTGAGCATCATATTCTCCGTGGTGAATGGCGCATTTAACGAGCCCCTGCATGGCCGGTGGGATCCTAGAGCAAGCGTTTACACCGGGAACATGTCGACACGCAACTCCGCAGCTGTCTAACTTCTTTACTATACATGGTAGGTAGAATACATACTCAGTGACTCTTGCTTTCTGTTGTATCTCGTATAATCAGTTATCCTTGTACCTCGTTTTCATTTGAACTGATCGACCTTACGGATCTTATAACATTGACTGAGAAGTTATTCAAACTCTTCGTGAGACACAAACTTCAACTTGAACGGCAATTGGGCCCCTCTCCCAACATCACCTTTCACAGTAGGCGTCATTATGCCACATAGTTGCCGAATTCGTTCTGCTTCTGGGGGTAAGTGAGGATTCAAAGGTATCGACGAGCTCAGATCTGACTGAGGAGAAGGCACGTACGCGAATCTCCGGTCTACGCACACCCTCTGTCCGCCTATATAAGCGAATCTATGAAAAGCCAGTCAGTTTTAGTTCAGTCAAAAAGAGCAAAGACGTACAAGTTGCCATAAACACCGACCGAGGTGTTTCGTGAAGTGTCCATACAGCCCGGGATCGGATACATGTGCACTTTGACCCCAAAATATCCTTGTTCCTATGCGTCAAGATGAATAGCCATTTATATCGTACCATAAATCACCTGCTATAGCCCGCAGATTAGATGAAAGAGATCGTTCCTTTAGGAATAGGCAATTCATGTACGACTTCGCATTTTGATGTCTCAAAGGAAGCACGTCATCTTAGCAAGCTATTGTCGAAGTGTTATAGGCCACTGGGTGCATACGAAGGCCATCCTACACACCACACATGTATCAGTTAGGTTATAATGGGAATGACCTCGAGGTACCCTCACTACGGTGCTCATGAACGGCATGGATTCCAAATCCGATGCTATCTATATACTTAGATTCACCACGCTCGATGATTGATCGTTCGTGCTCCGGATTTCATGACGGAGTTTACTTTGGATGTGCGGATGCCAGCAGAGTTCGAGGAGGACGGATGATTGTCGCTATATCTTATCCCTTGGCACCGGCAGCCAAAATTGAAATGTAATGCAGTGCGTGTAGTAGTGGCATCGTACATTGTTTATTGTTCAGATGCTATAGTAAGAGGAGAAGAGAGTGAGCATAACATAGGCCGAAATGGAAAGGTCGATCACCAGTGCAATTGAAATCCAGGCTCGACGGCTTGTCGTCTGCCATCTCTTTCTGACTTTCACAAGCTCCTCGTCTATAACACAGCATGGCCTCCATCCCGCAAGAGTTGGTCGACATGATAATCGACGAACTCAGATACCACAGAGGGAGCCTCCAAGCATGTGCTCTCACCTCTGGGGCTTTCTACCCTAGAGCAAGCGCCCTACTGTTCGAAGGGATCCACTTCCATGCATCTAGAAAGCGATTTGACGCTTTCCGCGACCTGTGCCACCAAAATCCGAGGCTCGCATCCCTGGTGAAAAGCCTTCACATCATCAACCAAAGGGAAAATACCGGTGGATGGTTGTCTGAAACCCTCCGCAACGTGTCTGCTTTGACACTGGAACACATGAGACTGGCGGGCTGTGCGCCACTCCCATCTTTCGACTAACTGTCCACCCTTCGATTGATCCACGTCAAGCTCCCCCGCGTATCCCAGGCCCACGATCTGTTCAAGAACACTCCCCAACTCAGCTGTCTCGTTCTGCAAAGCATATCACTGCCTGAAAGGGAAGACATTGCACATCCGATTCGCTGCCACAGGTGGCTGAACATTACCTGGACGACGGGGATTGCATCCACCCACGCGAGCTAGTTTTAGACTCGGACCGTACACTCCTACAAGGCTCGTCGGCATTCGCATATCGCAGTCGGGCGTACGGAGTGTCCTTTTCTCGGCTGGAGAAATTGACGTTTGAAGATGTTTACAATGCGTATGACTATAGGGCTCTGGAAGAATTAGTCGGCACCGCTGCCGAATCTCTCGTGAGTTTGGATACCAGCTTCGCCTATGAAGTCTGTGGTCAGTTCTTTCTTTCATGACTGAATGAACTCTGCTGACCTTGGATTCCTGGCAGGAGTTAAGCCCGGGCTTAGTCCCACCAACTTCATTCATATCCCACGCGTCCAACACATCGCCTTTGCGCTTAATGACTATAGCCGCCTCTCCTTCCGGCCTGTCTCTGTACTTGAGTGGTGGCTCGGGAACCTCGAGCGGCTCCCACATCCGTCTCCTATTGAGACGATTACCATCTCCCTCATCGTCGATCCACAGCATTCCCAGATCTGCGCAAGTCGCTCCCAACCTATTTGGAAAGCATTGGATACCTTCCTTCAGAGCTCCTGCGCGTCTGAGTTTCAGTGGTTGCCAAGGATTTCGATTCAGGCCCGCTGTGTGTATGACCAGGATGCCTTCGCGTTAATAAAGGAGATGCTACTGGACTATTGTCCGTTGCTCAGGAAGAGAGAGAAATTGGTTACTACGATCGTGCCGAAGGAGTTTTCACATGGTTACTTTTAGTCCAGTCGTAAAATCCACAGCTGTGGAGGACTGTGAAACAAGGTCAATGTTGTCATAAATGCTACATTCCTTTCTGCGCACCTCTGAGGGATCACGGTACACAACATGAATTCAAAAGATTCTAGAAGCCTTGCGGTGACATGTACCAAGTATATGTTCAGCGATGAGGCAGAGGCCGCGTCTTGCTTTATAGACGGGATCGTCTAATATAATTTCTGGGACCCAGTCAGTCTCCCTAAGATAATACTGAATTTATGTTGCCGTACTCTCAAGAAGGGCTCAGGAAAATGCCTTCTCCACCTGCCATTGCCATCGTTGCCGGCATGACTCGGAGCCGGCAGTACGGTGATGCTATTGTCCATATCCTTCTCTTCATTGAGCGTGTGAGAGTGCGCGCACTTACGAAGAAGGGAAACATCGATACATACGCTGTGCATGTGCTAGAGGAAGTAGGATGGGAAGGGTAAATAAACTCCGACAACGCGATGCCACCGACGCGTTTGCCAAGCATCACGTGTATTTAGAGCTTGAAGCCCAGTCAAAAGTCTGGAGACGTCAGGAGACCGTCAGAGACGTGTATCGATATATTATCTACCTATATATGTCAGTCGATGTCTATCGACGCCGTCGTCATGAATAGAATGAGAAAGAAGCACGCACCTGCATGGATCATACAAGTGCCGGACTTAAGTCTGTTTGCGACTCCTTTAAAGTCGTTCTTGGCATGCACGTTCATTGCACAGAAATGTCTGGTTGCTCGTAATGCTATTGCCGTTCCAGAGCTGCATAATGCCGCTGCGCGTAGATCATGAGCAGGTCCAAGTCAGAATTCCCACGCCCATCCTTTCCCTCTTACCACCACCATCACCACTACTTCGGTCCACGCCGCGTCTCTTTTCCCTGTCTTCCTGCCTTCTGGTCGCTATTTCTGTCGTGCAATGCGGCTTCTATCACCATAGGCCACCGATAATTCACTGCTTTCATCGTAATTTTCGTAAATTCGGGGAGAACGGTATGTTCCACACTGTTTCTAACGCTGACTATTCTCATTTTCTTCCTCAGAACGATCTCCAGAGTCTCATATAGGCAGGAAAATCGCTTATTTGCGCCACGGTTGGCGCATATAATTAGGTATACGGGGCAGAACAGAAGGGAACGACGTGACGCGTATCAGGCGAGTACTTTGTTCGTTTGTTGTCCATTCTCTCACCTTCTTTTTCGGTATAGCCGCGACGGGTCCTGAATTTACCCCGTTTGCACTTGTCGCCTTTATTACTGCCTACGCCCTCGCACCAGATTTTGGCTTCCCGGTACCTATATATCATGGTGTCCATACCTGCCTGCATAATCTGCCACGGTATGTATGCTGGAATTCACAATATTTTGTCCCCAACACTGATTATACTTGCTGTCAGGCTACCAGTGCACACCCTACATGGACGGATTGGATGCTATGCCGCAATGCGACACCGATGTTGCCGGGATGGAGTCTGTCGGCGGAAAGGACCAGGGCGATGGACTTGGATATGTACGTACTGTAGCAGAGAAAATATATTCATTATATGGTTTTGACTGGGCTTGAAGCTTGAAGCTTGATGTCTTAGCTCATAACTCATAACTCTTTCTGTGAAATCTTTAGCAATGACATAGTCCCATAATACACATCTAGTCAGATGACTTAGCTGTAGTAGAATCATGAGTTTTTGCGAGTTTGAAGTTTGAACCTCACTAAGGATGTTATTTTTGGCAACACGGGCTAGTACGGAGAAATACGTCTAGGCCACTTGTCATTCTTAGCGGCGGCGATTTCTATCTTGCTGAGGCCTTGTAGAAAGACATTTAGCCTTAACTGTTAGGGCTGCTCAATTCTTAGCTCAGTTCGCTCAGCTCGTTCATTTGGGCATTTCAAATAGAATATTGAGATTTTAATAGGTTTATACAGTAGCTGGGGGACTGTTCTTTACCATTTTAATAGAAAGGCAGATGTTAATATACACTAATGGTAGGTGCTATGTCAAGAGTTTTAAAAAAATGAGACGAGGAATAATAAAATGAGCCAGTGTTCCGTCCCCATCCACTCCTTGCTGGCCCTGAAATATAATTTGAAATCTCTCAACAAACAAGCTGAGTGAACTGAGCTAAGAATTGAGCAGCCCTAACAACTGACCGTCCAACTAAGTTGGGGGGAAGGAATGCATATACTCATGTCAGCCGTCGACGTACGTCAATATGATTATCATGCGAGGCTGTCCATCTATGGCGATGTTCTCATGGATCTATCATATCATATTACACCTCTCAAAGTCATTGTGTTTACTCTCCAGTTCCTTACGGTACGAAGATGCTTAGCAGACATCTTCTGTTCCGTTGGATTGTTTCTGGAGATATCGGTTATGTTCAGGACGCTGATAAGATTGCTGTGCGACATGGACTATCAGACACAGGTCAGATGAGATGGTCTCGTTGCCAAGAAGGGCTAATCCGTTCGTCGGACATACACATCGCTAGTCCAAGGGCCTAACCGTCATTAGCAAAAAGTATACTGTATACAAATACAAAAACAGAACAACCATCTACTCTCAGATCCTACACCTTATCCTCCGCCGAACTGCTGACGCTCTTAGAATTGTTGCTCGGGTTCGAGTTCGCGTCGTCTGGGGGATATGCAACAGGGATATCTGCTGTGCCAAACTCGAGATGCGGCAGCTCATCTTGTTGTTCGCCGTAATGCTGTGACGGCATCGCAACCAGAACGGACACCCGCAATGGTCCGCCAGAAGGATCAGGGAGTAGAGGTGCATCTGACGCGGGGGGTGAGAGAGGTGGTGGAAGAGGGGAGGCATCAACGTGCGACCATATCCGGCGAAAACGGGCTCGAGCGGAATTGTCCTGCTGTGGGACAGGCGGCGCAGGAGGCGCTGTACGGTTCTGGGCGGCAACCGTGTATGATACAGAAAAAGGCTGTGACGCGTCAATACTTTCAATACTAAGAAAGGTATGATTAATACAGGGTCGCACCTTGCATGATTCCCAATCATGACGGTTTTTTTGGACATTCATTGCTGCTTCGTGCATGATAGGTTTTTGAGAAGGGTCATAGCGCATACCCCGCCCGTTGGTGGGTGGGATCCAGGTACCGTTTCGAATGGCTTCTTCGACCATGCGTCTGTGGCGTCGTCGAAGAATCAGAGAGCGAAACACGATGGCTGCTGAGACGCCGAGGAGTAATATGAGCGTTGCTGAAGAGAGCGTTAAGCATCGGGGTCGATAAGAAAAGTGGATAACTTGACCAACCTAAGAAAGTATATACTGTGATCTAGTCAGTAACATGACTACGGTTATCGTGAGAAGTACACGTACGATACAACGACGCCGATGAATTGAGGCTGCCGCCATCGTTCCCATTCTCATTCCCATTGTCACCAAATCCATTGCCGCCGCCGCTGCTGCTGTTATTCCCTTGGTCGCTAGAGGTTGAGCTGAATGGTGATGACCATGTCGACGAGGGTGTGAAGGATGGTAGCGAGGAAGACGTGGCCGAAGACGTCGAGATAGGGCTCCCAGTAGTACTTGTCGAAGAGGCAGACATGATAGAACAAAGGCAAGAGCTTTAGTGGCAGAAAAGCTGTGAAATTGAAGATCGTGAGGCCTTTCAGGAATATAGCCTAGATACGGCTTACAAAATGCCAGAGAACAAGGTGACTCAAGCTTCCGTCACCAAATAAACAAGGGGAGCTGGCGCGGTAACCACCCTTAGGCGGGTCCAAGTGGTGGTTAAGAACAAAGAAGAAATGCCGTGGTTGACAAGCACGTCAATAATAAGCCGCCGGTTGGACCGCCCCGCACTGACATCACAAGGTCTCGGATCACTCAGTATCTAATCTTATCTGAGAATTTTTTCCCTCTTCCATTGCTCTTCTTATTCACAGAAGACCCTTGTATTGGGGGCACGGAGACTCATCACAACGGCCTTCCTACACGGCCTCGTTTGCGAATCCATGGGAAGGGTTAGTAGTACTACTAGGATCCGGGCGACTCCGAGTTGATGACGCTCCGACGGCGAACTCCTATTTTTCGATCGTGTTTATGCAGGCGTATTACACAAGTATTACGATGGAGGCAATTCCGTGACTTCCGGCACACAAATTGAAGTCGTGGAATAAGTGTTTACCCGGGACTACTGAGTGATGATGGAGCAACTTCCGTTCAGCTGTCAGGGCCTGGCCAACGCAAAATCTACGAAGAGTAAGACTTCCCCAATATACAGAGGAAGCCAGACCACGGCAAGAAAAGTCCAGAGTATCGTTACTCCTATCCACCTAGGTGGGAGGAGGTGACTTGGATCTGAGTGGGTAGCAAAACAGAATATATGATCTGCATCATGCCTCACACGAGCTGGCAGATTTCACGTGCCAGTGTGGGACACAAGGAACCAGATGGTTTTTTTTTTGATTCAATTGCTCATCTCAATTTGGGAGTTCATGGCTTCAGTTTATTTTTCTGTCGAGTGATCGTAAGTCTGAGTCCCGACCAGTTTCCGCTAATACCCTTACCTTTCATCCTTTTCAAATAATTAGAATGGTAGCGGCACATGCGTATCATTTGCTGTAGTAATTCCAAGTCCAACAAGGGAAAAAGGTTTAAAACTCATTGTGCAGAAGACGGTCGGCTAGAATGTGCCGATAATGCCGCCATCAATCCGGATTCGTTCCTTGGGAGAAAAAAAAATAAACTGAATCCATGAACTCCAATTTGAGACAGGAATATTATTGTGCATGGGGCGAGCCCCATGGCGTGACATTAGGCTAGTTACTGGAGGCTCTACCTACCTCTATCCTCCGTCTCAAGAATCAGATTGGTTACAGTGATTGTATACAGCTTGATAGTATCGTATCTTGGGACAGAAGAAATGGCCTGAATATTGTCATAAACCAGGTTATGCGACTCTAAAATGGTGGGTTTGTAAGTACAGCTATTTCGGGGATCTCGGAGTGCCCTTTTATGGGTCCAATCTCCAAGTCAACCTATACGCAAAAAGTGATCTGAGTCGAGATGAGATGGATGTCTTCCATTTGTTACTAATACATTCATCCTTGCATCCAGTGATGGCTACTAACACTGTTACCCGTCCGAGTCAGTGATCGATCACTTCGAAATTAGAGGAATTCAATTCCAGATCGATTGTGATGTAGGCTCGATGCCAGTCTACCTGTCATTTAAAATTTTACCAAGTACCTCGTCGTTGTTCCGTCCTTCCCTCAATAGGAACTACTCAGCCTCATCAGACCAATCCCACTTTTTTCTCGTGAGATACTCAAACCTCTCATGGTAACGACAGTTAGTCGCCGTTTAGTTCCCGTACTGATTCGCTTACGTGTTTGCTCATTTCCGCAGGCGTTTCGTAGTATATTTGAACACTAGATATTTCGTAGTTAGCCCCCATGTCGCGTTTGCCACTGGCACAGATGTAAACCGTTTTGCCACTCACTTCGTTTGAGATCAGCTCAGCGATTCTAACGTTTTCATTTGTTTATTCTGTTTTTTTGGTACAGCAGGCATCACAATCAGGTTCGAACCAGTCTGACGAGGCCGGGTACGTAGTTCCTATTAATAGGCTGGAGGCACCTTGCCGTGATCGAATGCATGGAATTTTAAAACTCCGCATACAGCTCAATTGGATCGTGCCATGACTCAGCACGGATTTCTTCAGATATGCATCAGTATTCTTGCGTTCTATTAGCTTCCTACTGATGCACTGCGGAATCTTGCAATTATATACAAAATTCCATCACGGCGAATGTCACGGTAAAATTGGAGGTCCCCCTTTGCCGCCTAGGCCGAAAGACGGCATAACGGACTTTGAAATATCACATTCTACAACGCTGAAGTTTGGCTAGAGTTAGTGCATCCTTCGAGCGACAGGTGTGTGACTTTTAGTTTTGTTTTAAGCTCCTAAAGCTCCTTGCTCATGCCTCCAAGTCATCTCGAGGTTGTCGACTGTTACGAGTGTGAAACTAGTGTTGCCGCTTGAGCCAATATGCGGAGGGTTTATATGTGGACAAGCCGAGTCTAGCCGAGCTGCCAGGATGCTAATCTCGGTCAGGTTTTGGGGAAAAAAGGAAAAAACCGAAGCCAACAACTGGCTAGAACCGCATTTTGCACGTCGTGATTCATTGCATATGTCGATCACCATAGCATGGAGCAGAAGTTGTGCAGCATCAAACAGACGGTTACAGACCCCTCCGGTGTATTTGATATTTATCTCGGCCAAAACCGTGTTGCATATTCTGACTCCGACAGTCATACTCCCATACCTTGCCGCCATTGTCCGCTGGTACTTATCGTTGGCTTTCGTTTCGCCGCTTGCTGCCTTCCGAAATCAGTTCAGATGTAGCTGAGGAGAACGTGATGACATTGAAACGATAAGTCGCTCTCCTAGCCGTCATAATTGGATCTTTGGTCAGTGATTTTGTCGGCATAAATCATGTTGATTGATAGCATGTTGGCCATGACTTGTAAATATCTACTTATTGTGATTTGAGAGCTCGGTCGTTCGCCACTGCCTGCAGGATTGTCCGCTTTGAGTCGACCCTGGATTTGATCAAAGATAAGGTCGACGACGAGGAAAACATCGATTTCTCGTCGATGGAGGGGACGATAAGCAAAGAAAGAGCAGAATATGTTTATTGAGACTACTACTGTACAGGATGTAAGTAAAAGAAGAGAATCGAAGCGATAAAATTAATCCGAAGAATCACCTAACAAGAAATCAACACGGTTAGGCAACGAAAAAACCTGTAAGTCAGCAGCCATTCTGCCTCATAGGATCATAATTTCCCCGCCCCGAAGGTATTCATCAAAAGCACAAACGGGAGGGGGCTTCCTCCCGTTTGTGCACCGGCCAAGCGTAGTCTCCCGTTCAAATCGTTCCAACGGGAAACCGAGGCTTGCCGTTGTGGGTCCGATTTGCCCAAAAAAAATGATGGTGAGTCCCGAAGGACTCGCGATGGACCTGCTGTTAGTGTAACCCTAACCCGTTGGACCTACCTTTGGCAAAACGACGTCGTGCTGAATTAGAGGCAAGTCAGCATCAGAAGCAAAACATAGCAAATGTCAGCTCACCCTCTCAATTCCCAGAAACGCCAAACGAGTCAATCACAAGACGCCGTTGTCCAACCCCGCGTCGCCCTCAACAGACGGCGGCTATTTAATCAGCCGCGACGGGTTCGACGGGGGTGATCAAAGGCGTCCGGTGCTTGACTCCCTCGTTATCGTCGTCGTCATATTGATGACAAGGTGATATCTATGCCCGCGCATCAGTTGGTGTCAAAGTGAACAAGGGAATAAAACTCACTTTGACTTGAACCGGATCGTCGACATCCTGCAGAAAGAGTATCGGCCGCTAAATCAATCACCCGATCGGTGAACACGTACCGCCCATCCCGACATCTACCTCCCTCACTTCACCTTGATGCGTCCTTCTCGAAGGCGAACGTCGATTGTGCGTTGGAAGGAGTGAACGGATGGTGCGGGGATGCCTTAGCCCGCGCGGAAAGAGGTGGGTCTTGTGTGATCGGCGGATCGTCGTCCTTCCCTGTCGAGCGCGGACTTCTCTAACCCTTTGCCCGACTCCATTCCCGCTGACAGCTTGTCGTCCTCCTCACATCCCCATGCTCACCGAAACCCGATACGTCGTCTCGGAGCAAAACTCAATTGCCAGGAAGTGCCCAGCGTCATATTAAGGCTGCGGTATACGTGCTTTTGGCGAAGGCAAAGTCGTCGGAGAACAGCAAAAGGCAGGGGCTGCTTGCGTAGATTAGCTAGCGAGAAAGAAGGGACGTGATAATAACTCACATTCAGCGAGGCGGAACGACTCTGTAGCCTCCTGAATGATCCATGCGCAACCTCCCCACCCTCCCCGTCTTGCCAGTGCACCTGCCCTTGCTCGCCGGAACGCGATACGTCGTCTCGCAGCAAAACTCGATTGCCCGGAAGTGCACAGTGTGATATTGAGGCTGCGGTATACGTGCTTTTGGTGAAGGCAAAGTCATCAGAGAAAAGGAAAGGGCGGGGACTGGGTGAGAAATAGATTAGCTAGCGAGAAACAAGGGTCAATATCAGACTCACGTTCAACGAAGCCGAACCACTCTGAAACCTCCCGAATCGTCCATGCGCACAACCTCCCCACCCTCCCCGTCTTGCCAGTGCATCTGCCCTTGCTCGCCGGAACGCGAGACGTCGTCTCGCAGCAAAATCCGACTTCCAGGCAGTCAAGAAAGCCCTAGAGGACGCTGGTATACTTGGTTATGGTGAAGGGAATGCCGTTGAAATAGTCTGGAGAGCAGGATTTCTGGTACAACAGATTAGCCAACGAAAACACGATTAAGATGACCAAGCTCACGGTCCATAGCACTCCAAAGGCGAACTCTACATCACCGCTGCAGCCTCGAAGCTCGAATCCTTCAAAGCTCTCCACCAAAACACCTCCCTACTGCATCTCGCCGGAACAAGATACGTCGTGTCAACGCAAAGCCTGACTCGTATACGGCACATGCAGTCGTTCCGAGGAGTGTTGCGGCCCCAGGATATGCGTCATTCGAGGGAAAGGAGGAACGATCCGCTGGAGGGAGCGGGAGGGAAGAGATAGTACAGGGATGCGAGCTGCGAGTGAGTGAATGGAGAAGCTACGTGAAAGTGTCAGTCACCAAACCCTGAAAGACAAAACAAGTACTCACTTTACAACACGATGGTCAATCCCGCGCCATCTTTGAGCTTCAAAGCTTCAAAGCTTCAAGCTTCAACGATCAACGTCCAACTTCTAACATCCACCTTGTACCTTGCCGCGCCACGATCCAAATCCTAGTCGTCCAGATACGCGAAGAGAATATACGGGCCGCGTTGAGCTCCTGGAATGAAAATAAGCAAAGAGATACGAAATCGGCAGTAAAACTTACGTCGCCAAGGGGTTCAGTCGATGCACAAACGAGATGGTGACCGCGTGGGTGGGAGAGTCCGAGAGAGAGTCAGCAGTACGCGCAGACAGGGAAAGAGACGCGGACAACGGCCATGCCAAACACGACGCCGATGCCAAACATCCCTTTTTGAGCATTCAACGCCCATCCGTGATGCGACAACGACGTGCCCTCAATGCAACACGCTATTGCGGAAGGATAAATAGATGATGGACGACCCCACCGTATACGGTACCGACGGGATGTACTATGCCAGTCCGGAATAATGGCAGCATGCAGGTAAGGAAGAAGGACACCCGATCACTCAACTTCTGAAGCTTATATACCCTCGCAGATCGGTTCCACGGACCGTAACTCGTAAGGTCAGCGAAAATAAATTTATGGAAGAACTGATCTTCCACGTCTAGGCTCCGTATCCCTTGCCAACCTACAGCATTCCCATCAATCCGAATACTTTCTTCGGATGTTTACTCTGCCACCTGTCATGGATTTCAGGGCCTTCCAGGGGCGTAAGATCACTCATATGAGCGCTCCTATGCTTCTGGAATGTACTGAAGCTATGGCATCTGCTCGCATTTCTTTCTGTGTGATGAGAAACTTTGAAACCTTCAACAAGATTCAACTGCAAACATTTCAACATATTCTGAGGCCTGAAAGTATGGAACAGCTGTAAAGTGAATCTGAGTGAGACACAATGATTTATGTGGTATGTATGATACAAAATAAGCTACAGGTTGCTGTAATACCCTGAGAATACTCCACCTGCACATGCTCCCTTCATGTGCATTCTTCGGATCCGTGTATCATTGCATGGACGCACCAATTGCCATTCAACAATTGTCTGATATTGCGGAAGCATGGTCACCAGGTACGAGGCTGCACAGTCCCATCGGTGCATCCGAAGAACATGCCGTACCGTTGTAATCGAAGCCATCTTCAAGCGATGGCTCAGAGAAATTCCTATACATTCATATACCCGGTAAATCTTCATTGCAGGTCAGGGAAGAAGTGCTTACTATGACAGCAGAAGACTGCGAGACGAGAGAGAATCTGTTCAGAATGATTTTGACCAGTAATGAGTCTGCTTTCATTCGGAAGGTTAATCTATTCACCTTTACATTCCCAGGTATGTAGACAGCTCCTAGAGAGCTCTAAAAAGCTAATACGAGGCGCAGAATGGTTGGTGCGAGCTTTGAAATACATGTCAATCAAGTACGTCCCTTGAAATTTGTCACCGTGTCCCTCATGGACTATGGCCGAGCATTACGACAAGAACAGTCACTCCAGAGCATGGATGATTCGATTTTCAAGTGTCAAGTTCATTTCCCTGATACTTGGTGAGTCACCATTGGTTCAATATTCAAAGACCACTTGCCTGAGAACGTGGATACGGCTAGACGGCGACACCGCGAGGTCAACAAATGAAGATCAGGCGTCGTTAAAGCGTGTGCGGTCTACATGGAATGTTCCTGAATCATCCGGACGATCGTAGCCGTCTGAAAATCGGAAACCCTTTCTCGTAAGAGTTCCATCCAGCTCAAAAACAATACTCACTAGCACCGCGTCTAACAGAGGTTACAATAGCCGTTCAGTACATTGTTTTGCTCGATAGCAAATGGATAGTTTGAGTACCCTACGGTGAGTTGCCTTTTGATTAGATTAGAAATCAAATGAAAGCCCTGCCTTGAAGTACGTACGAAGGCTGGATGGATGACATCGCCGTCCATTCAAAGCAGGGTCGCAAAGGTGTCCCTAGTTCCTGAATTATCCGAGTGATCAAGTCGACTTGAAAATCGGAAACCTTGGTGACATGTTCATGCTACGCATGGCTTTGACGTCCTGGCATGATCACAGTTAGACGTATTGCTGGCAGCCTGGTAAATGTATGTTCATGAATTTCAGACGGTATTTACTCACAAGTCGGCATAAAGGACTGGATTCAGAGACCACAGACGGCTTCGCCGTCTTCTCAGTGCGTGCAATGTACATGGCTTCATGTCAGAAATCGATCAAAGAGTCATACGAACAACCGGTTAAGCACGTCACTCGGGACGGTGTATACGGCGCTATTACGGGGGTCACGGTTAGTATGTTTTCCCTTCTTCATCGTGATCAGCCCTGGTTGAAGCGAGTTCAATCCAGACAGGCCCACCGATGCCAGTATTCACCCGAGTCGTCAGGGTAGTTGGGGTGACGGATTTCCTATTTGATTTCTACTGAGAAGAAAGGTAAGGGTTTCATAATTCGGTTCATATACTAACTGCTCACCTCCGGTTGAGATATCGACGGGCGCGTCGGCTTCGCCATCGCCTCCAAGTTACCATGGTGCGGGTCAGACGTCCTCGAGTGTGACTTTCAAAGTGAGAAGGCGAGATCACACGGAAGTGATACGTAGTTTACATCTATATTTCATCTATCAAAATATACATGTCCTGCACTGTATGAGCACTCAGTATACGCGAAAATGCGAAGGAACATGAACCAAAAGTACAGACGTCGACTGGCGGGCTCTACCCGCCACAATCTGAATCCCTTCCCAACGTGTCCCATCAGAAATCCTGTACGTTCGTCATCGATATTGTCGGTGTCTAAAATCCCATAGCAAGCAACCCACCCCTCATATTTTACAGAACAATTCTATAGGATAATGTTTCAGTAAAACGTCGAAGCGCAAATAGATCTTCGTACCACAATCAACGTAAGTAAATTGAATGCGATTCCGTTAGAAAGTAGGTGCCTGCGCGGCATCAGTACTTCTCATACATCAGGATATTGAGGACTGCGTACCCCAAATTACTCGAGTCTGTGCGAGTTCTAGTTACCTTCGTGCCTTCGATAAAACACCCTGACATACGACATACAAATGAGATCTCCTCCGTATTATTGAAGGAATTTGAGTTAGATAATGGCATTCAGTCAGCCTTTAGCCGAAGCACAAAGGTCCTTCAACACAACGTATTCCTGGAGAACATCAGCTGAGATACTACACATGTACGAAATCAAAACTTTAGCCTGTAAATATCCATCGTCCGTGTTCTCCAAGGGAGAAAGGTATCGGTTTAATCATATTCTGAAGCTTGAAGAATCAATTTCATGGTAGTTGAATATTTCATGGGAGTTTGAACAGCGAAGATAACGAGAGTCAAGGATGGAACAAGCAGCATGATGGTGGTAGTGAACAAAAGAGGAAGGTACCGGTTCCGTCGACTCCAAAACAGGAATCATCGTGTTCTCTTTCTTACCGCTTGCTTCAATCATCCAATTTCGTTCTCTCTCAACTCTGATTCGCGTCTTGACTCACCAGCTTTGCCTGGGAGTCCATAATTTTCCTATACACAACCATTGTTCAACTAAAACTTCTTGATGACATGCTTTGTGCTCTTCCCAGTGGATGGAAAAGGACGACCGACGGCTCTGAATACTCCCTAGGACCCTGCATACTTTGTCCAGCAATAATGAGCTTCGGACCGAGACACCGACGCGTCAGATCATGACGTCGCGCGTCAGCCCTGAACTTGGACAGGAGCTCCAACGTTGATACGTGAGTTTTCGTTCTTCCTGCATACCCGTACCTTGAAAAATCATCTAGACTTATTCATCAGAATGTACCCGGCGGAGTATACAAGAATCTATGCTCAGGGAAAGCAGGTCCTTTTGCAATCAAGGAATTATCCCCGAGCTTGGTACGTTCTTCAGTGTCTACATGTCGTTGACAGACCTTACGATCACGAAAATTGCAGCATCATGTGTATTTCCTTCCAATACAATTATCTTGACGGCACCCAGACGTTGCGCGGCGTAGCCAGCTCGAAATCATTGCAAAAGACGCATTCCCAACGTAAGTCTCGTTTCCATCTTCCAAAGTTCTGCGTTTCATGTGGCTGTAGAGCGTCGGTGATACACGGTCAGGGTCGTCGCTTAAATGGGAATTCATCCCCGTGCCTGCCACCGAACGAACTTGAAAGTTGGAATTCCCTCCAGTGCATGTATTCCTCTTTCCGTGTTTCCGTGTACTGGCAAACTTACCGGGTCACTTCAGTAAGGGGGGATGGCTGGGATGGATCCCCATTTTCTCCAACTCGGGAAGAATTCGGATCGTCTTCAATATCGGGAGCACTACGCTCCCAACGACACGGGTAATTCAATCCGCCATTCCAATCTCTTTTTCAGATCTTCCAAGTTTCGGGCGTCGCAAATTCTTATGTCCGATATTCGGGTGCCTTTTCATCAATCAGCGTGGTTTATCCGTATTTTACGTGCGCTCCAGGCCTACGCGAAACATTTAAATACGAGGTATGCTATGGCCTTTCTTCTCATCATCCTCCCTTTCCCACTTTCTCCCCTCTCCTCTCTCCTCCACACTTCTGAACCATCTCCCTAGTGCAATATCACCGTCGTTGAAGCCTTGCTCGACGCGTCTCCCGGCGTCGCCATACGTTTCCCTCCAACTCGTTGACTTGGTCGAATTAGATGGCATGGTCTCGTGACCGCCATCAGTCGATTCGTTTGTTGATCTCGTCTTCGCTTTGACCACGACCACGATGACCGCGTCAAGCGAACCGTGAGTTCATTTCTTCTTATCAATACTTTCGTTTTCGCTGACATCTCATAGGCTGTTACTCATACTTGCACGCCGACGACTATCACTTCAACCAAAAGGTAAATCGTTACGCGGCTTCTTTTCAATTTATTTCTGACTAGTTTTCTTCCCAGCTCGGTATGGTAGGCGGACGGTGGTGAGTCCATTCCCAGATTCCCGGGTTTCCGCCGTTTTGAGATCGTTTAGGCTTTCCAACCCGAGTCAGGCTTGCGACTACGCGTCAAATCGAGGCCGAAACTCTTACTGAGAGCAGGTAAGCCTTGCTATAGATTTTGTTTACCAACTCTGATCTTTCTTTCTCATTCCGCTGCGCTATGAAAACTTGGTCCAATTTTTGTTTACTTTACAAGGAAATGAGGGCTACAAATAATGGTATGTATTCTACGCTCTCTTGCATTTCTGCAAGCTAATGTTTTCTTCCTCAGCACTTGACGCGATGTCACGACGGCGACGTCAACATGTCCCCCTCATTGATACCCACAGGTACGTGAACCGTGATTGACTACTATTTTGCTGACTCGTGTGTTTAAGGATTACAGAGCTCGGCATTAGTAACGCGGTGGCTACCAGTACGAAATCTGCCGGTAAAGTAACGGTAAGCAAAGTTTGCTCTTGTTATAAGTGTATCCCTGACCGCGTTCATAGGCTAATGAATTCGATGGTGCTTTCGTGCAGTCGACGGTCTCGGGCATGGCACTATGCGGGTTGAGGTACGTGGGGCTTGTTTCTCCACTATTCTACGAGCTCATGCATGGTTTAGGTGTTACAGTTGCGGTGGCCAGGAGTCGGAAGCCGGTTTGCCATGATATCAAGGTATGCCGGTCCAATTATATCCTCGATTGATCCAGCTCATGGGCGGCAGAGTGACGGTAACGTGAACGCAAGGGGAGGCCCGGCTTGCATGAACTCGCAGTCGCTGCGGGACTCGTCGGCCAGGAAAGCATGGCCTAAGTGGCAGAGAGGTGCGTAAACTCTGTTTTTATTATTTGGCGCCTGCTTACGCTTTATTCGTTATGGTACTAGGCCACCATCGAGACGACGACCAGCGCACAAGGACCGTACGCGTCCCGTGGAAAAGACTGTTTTGGTCTTGAAGCTTGGGACTCTGGGAATGCGGTTGTGCGATACAGGGGAGGGCCGTACCAGGTGAGTATCGGATCACACTCTGAACGGTTCGGTAACTGATGGATCTTGAATTAGATCTGTGCTCGCATTCTGTCAATGCCGCTCGAACGCGGCAGCATGACAGGATCGGACGGTATAGGGTATGAAATGGGTACTCAAGCATGTGTAGCCCATCCCTCCGTTGTTGTACGATGGCCAGATAGTGTGGGATGGGATTTGGACCCCAAGGCCGCGCTGTACCAGGTACGGCATCCTATAATTTTTGATTCGATTCTAATCTGATAGCCTTCGTACGTAGCTCGTTGACTGATACTCCATACCGAGTGTTCAAAGAACAGGTACGGAAACATTTTTTTTTATTGAGTTGAAACTAGCTTACAAGTTCTCTGTCATTGCAGGACTCTAATCTACCTACGGAGACGACGGCACCAGTAGAAGGACGCCTACCGGCCGCCACGTCAAGGGATCGAAGGTGCGGGGAGTGATAGAGTCGGCTGACGAGGGAGCAATATGGTGAAGGTACGTACCGGCTGTCTTCAGTATGATTCTTTTGGCGCTGACTGGCTCGGATAGACGGTATGCAATGCCTCTGAAGACGGCGAACAGCGGGTGGTCCTTTAGTCGAAGGCCGAGGCGATGGAGGGAGTGCGTGCGCGAGAAGCAGTGTCAGAGAAGGGAGTGCGGGCTCTCGGGAACATGTGGATAGCAGGGGTGGATGCACCGAGGAGGGAGCGACGGCGGACAGGGATGGCGTCGATTCGTGATGACATGGCTAGGAGGTCAAAGGGTTGGGTGTGTTGCAGGGAGGTCGTCGTGTTTCAGTGAGGAGGGTCGTGTATGCGCCAAGGGTCAGGTCGTCGACGGGGTTGGTGCGATTGGCCCTAGTTTATAGAGACGGCCGTTTTCACGGAAGGCGCGTCGGACTGCGGAAGAGGGTTGGACGAGCGAGCGAACGAGCGAAACAAGGCGAGACAAGGGACGAGATTAGAGGAGGAGGGCGATGAGGTGCTTCCGCCACCAAAGAAACAAGGGGAGCTGGCGCGGTGACCACGCTTAGGCGGGTCCAAGTGGTGGTGGAGAGCAAAGAAGGAATGCCGTGGTTGACAAGCGCGTCAATAATAAGCCGCCGGTTGGACCACCCCGCACTGACAACACAACGTCTTGTATCACTCAGTATCTAATTTTATCTCAGAATTCTATCCCTCTTCCATTGCGCTTCTTATTCACAGAAGACCCTTGCATTGGGGGCACGAAGACTCATCATAACGGCCTTCCTACACGGCCTCGTTTGCGAATCCATGGGAAGGGTTAGTAGTACTACTAGGATCCGCGCGACTCCGAGTCGATGACGCTCCGACGACGAACTCCTATTTTTCGATCGTGTTTATGCAGGCGTATTACACAAGTATTACATGTACTCGATGGAGGCAAATTCCGCGACTTCCGGCACACAAATTGAAGTCGTGGAATATGTGTTTACCCGGGACTACTGAGTGATGATGGAGCAACTTCCGTTCAGCTGTCAGGGCCTGGCCAACGCAAAATCTACGAAGAGTAAGACTTCCCCAATATACAGAGGAAGCCAGACCACGGCAAGAAAAGTCCAGAGTATCGTTACTCCTATCCACCTAGGTGGGAGGAGGTGACTTGGATCTGAGTGGGTAGCAAAACAGAATATATGATCTGCATCATGCCTCACACGAGCTGGCAGATTTCACGTGTCAGTGTGGGACACAAGGAACCAGATGGTTTTTTTTTTGATTCAATTGCCCATCTCAATTTGGGAGTTCATGGCTTCAGTTTATTTTTCTGTCGAGTTATCGTAAGTGTGGGTCCCGACCAGTTTCCGCTAATACCCTCACCTTTCATCCTTTTCAAATAATTAGAATGGTAGCGGCACATGCGTATCATTTGCTGTAGTAATTCCAAGTCCAACGAGGGAAAAAGGTTTAAAACTCATTGTGCAGTTCTTGGAAGAAGATGGTCGGCTAGAATGTGCCGATAATGCCGCCATCAATCCGGATTTGTTCCTTGGGAGAAAAAAAAATAAACTGAATCCATGAACTCCAATTTGAGACAGGAATATTATTGTGCATGGGGCGAGCCCCATGGCGCGACATTAGGCTAGTTACTGGAGGCTCTACCTACCTCTATCCTCCGTCTCAAGAATCAGATTGGTTACAGTGATTGTATACAGCTTGATAGTATCGTATCTTGGGACAGAAGAAATGGCCTGAATATTGTCATAAACCAGGTTATGCGACTCTAAAATGGTGGGTTTGTAAGTACAGCTATTTCGGGGATCTCGGAGTGCCCTTTTATGAGTCCAATCTCCAAGTCAACCTACACGCAAAAAGTGATCTGAGTCGAGATGGGATGGATGTCTTCCATTTGTTACTAATACATTCATCCTTGCATCCAGTGATGGATTAACACTGTTACCCGTCCGAGTCAGTGATCGATCACTTCGAAATTAGAGGAATTCAATTCCAGGTCGATTGTGATGTAGGCTCGATGCCAGTCTACCTGTCACTTAAAATTTCACCAGGTACCTCGTCGTTGTTCCGTCCTTCCCTCAATAGGAACTACTCAGCCTCGTCAGACCAATCCCACTTTTTTCTCGTGAGATATTCAAACCTCTCATGGTAACGACAGTTAGTCGCCGTTTAGTTCCCGTACTGATTCGCTTACGTGTTTGCTCATTTCTGCAGGCGTTTCGTAGTATATTTGAACACTAGATATTTCGTAGTTAGCCCCCATGTCGCGTTTGCCACTGGCACAGATGTAAACCGTTTTGCCACCGTTCTATTAGCTTCCTACTGATGCACCGCGGAATCTTGCAATTATGTACAAAATTCCATCACGGCGAATGTCACGGAGGTCCCCCATTGCCGCTTAGGCCGAAAGACGGCATAACGGACTTTGAAATATCACATTCTACAACGCTGAAGTTTGGGTAGAGTCAGTGCATCCTTCGAGCGACAGGTGTGTGATTTTTGGTTTTGTTTTGAGCTCCTAAAGCTCCTTGCTCATGCCTCCAAGCCACCCTGAGGCTGTCAAGCGTTGCCAGCCTGAAACCAGTGTTGCCGCGACTCGGTTTAAAGTCCTTGAGCTGATATGCCGAGAGTTTATATGTGAGCGAGCCGAGTCTAGCCGAGTCACCGGGATGCTAATTTCGGCCAGTTTTTCGGAAAGGAAGAAAAAAGAAGCCAACAACTGGTTAGAACCACATTTTGCACGTCGCGATCCATTGCATATGTCGATCACCATAGCATCGAGCAGAAGTTGCGTAGCATTAAACAGACACCGGTTACAAACTCCTCCCCTTCCCCCGAATGAAGAATGGGACAAAGTCTGTATTTTATATACACTTCGGGTCGGCCAAAACGGCGTTGCATATTCTGACTCCGACAGTCATGCTCCCGTACCTTGCCGCCATTGTCCGCTGGTACTTATCGTTGGCGTTTGTTTCGCCGCTTGCTGCCTTCCGAAATCAGTTCAGATGTAGATGAGGAGAACGTGATGACATTGAAACGATAAGTCGCTCTCCTAGCCGTCATAATTGGATCTTTGGTCAGTGATTCCGTCGGCATGAATCATTTAGCCCAGGTTGATTAATAGCTCTGAGCTCAGTATTCCGTCTGCACGTTGCAGCTGTTTACATGTTGGCCATGACTTCTAAATATCTGCTTATTGTGATTTGAGAGCTCGGTTGTTCGCCACTGCCTGCAAGGTTGTCCTGTGACAAAGGTATCGAAGTCGCATGATTTCGAAGACACACCTTTTCAGGTTACGCTCAGGACTGCATGGACTATGTTATTTGCGGCACTTTGGGTGTGTACGGAGTTTGTTTCGTTGAGATTCTTGTAGTAATCCTGTGCTAGACGTCATGGTGCGCAGCACCAAGGTTCATTGTCCGTGTCTTGGCCCACTCATAAGTTAGTTAGGTGCTGTCAGGGAGGTTTCTTGTGGCGTCTTAATTACGGAACGTCGCATCAACGTGGCAATTCGGTCTCGCGCTCTCTTGCGTCCTGGAAATAGTACCAAGATCATGGATCCTGGGAGACAGACCAGTCTTACTAATTCTACTATGGCGGAGCCTTTCCTTTGACCCGACATCCATTTTTCGTAAATCCGCGTTTCGGGATCATCACTTCAGGTAATACCGCGTCTCAGCTAAGTTGCTAAGTATTGCCAAGGTAAGCCCACATTATCTCCATCGATGAAACCCATCTCACGAAATGATATATCTTGTATGTGGGTCAACAGGCACTAAACATCCTGGCTTCGCGCTCCCATGTCGTCTGTTACAACGAGCACTACTGGGTCCTCCACGTTGACCTCCTTCTCATCGTCATCAACGTCCTTCAGCTTTGACGACCCGAGTTCGACATTTACGGGAAGAGGTGGGCCTGGCCGCAATGACGGCGGTCAAAGCGGGGACAACAACAACGGGCCTGGTAGAGATCGAGGTGGTGGTACATCTGCCTCCGTGTACTGTAAGTCTTCTTTACGATGACTGGAATCCTGCGTGATGGCCAGACCAGTGTATACCTTCCTAGGTTCGTTCGAATGCACTAAAAAATTGCCGACCAAACAATTAACCATCAACAGGAGTGCTGTTGCTATTGCTTGCCATCTCAGCAGCCATCGTGACTCGAGCTATTATGCGTCGTCGACGCCAACGACGCATGATGGAGGAAGCCATCCGGAACGGGACCTGGGTAGCGCCCAACGGGAAATCCCCGAAGCCCGTCATGCACGAAACAACGATGAAGAATGTCGGCAACGAACATCATGACTGGGAAACATGCAAAGTACGACCCCATCGCGATTTGCCGGCTCTATTATTAGCTCACGTGTATCTCCATAGCCTTTTGCGGTGTCATACACTCGAGAATTGTCGCCTCTAACTCCACCGCAGCAACAAAATCCTCTACGTGCTCGTATGTTGGCCCTTATCAAGGGTTCGCCTCCTGCTGGTCCTCGGGACATGCGGACCGTTTCTACTGGGCCGCTACGCGTATCGATGCTTATCGCTATGCCGTCACCGAAACATAGAGAGAAGGAGGGGCAGATACCACACATCGAGCTTGGCACGGCTGAAATTCCTGTTGTACATCCACCCGCCGACCCAACTTTGACTCCGAACAATGGCAAAAGGAGGGCCGTGGAAGAGAAGGTGTGATATTCCTGGGTCGTGGTGTTGCTGGTCATGCGTGTGTGTACGACTCATTAATGAACTTTCATGCTTTACGGTGCCCTGCGCGACAGTCGGCTGAGTGAGTACGAGAATGCTCCTCGTGGATATGAAGCCGACCGCCGCTTGATGAGCCTTGCATAGCTTTTCGAAAACGCTGGCGTTGATCGCCAAGAATGATCCCGTAAGTGTAGCCCCACAGATAGTCCGACTCAATGGATCTTGCCCGGCGCAACAGAGATCTATTGTCAAGATTTTTGTCACTTGCGCTTCTGAAGTCGTCGCTTCCGATTTCCTTCTATGTTTTGGAACAATATCTGAAGGTGGCGGAGATGGCTTCCACAGCTCGCAGCCGAATAGGACGCTTTACAGTGTTGAAGCAGATTCCGACGAACTAGAATAAGAACTGTGGAGGTCGAATCACATCAGGCTCAAAGTCTCATCTCAAGATATTTGCGAACGGTCAATCCATGGACTTCTTTGCCCAGGCAGTCGTTATACACTCATCCGACTATTGCAATTATCCTTGTGTATGACTTTTCTTAGTGGGCATGACTCGATAGAAAGCATAAGGTGCGCTTTCAGAACGTTGTATAGACACATCGCTTGTCGAACTGTACTGCTGATCGCTCTTCCGCCTCTCCTAGCCATAGTAAACAGGAATAACCTCAAACGGCCGCACTAGGCTGGGATGTTTATTATACCAAGAATTTGTGTTGCAAGAAAGGTATTAACAGCTTAGCTGCGTTTGCCAGAGCATTCACACGATGTGGATATTCAAACGGTGCATGCTGTCAGAAAAAACGACATTATTGCTTCCTCCAGCCGGGCTGCAATCTACTCAGAGGCCACACACGCACGAATCTCTCGCGGACAAGCTGTGGGGCTGTATGGTTTCTTTCATTGTCGACCCAGGGGCATGAAATGCCAATCTCCTATGCCCAAGTTCGCTGCTCTCGGTCATGCTGACAACAGGAAGCGAGTGTTATCTATTAGCGATTATCCCCTTCATCCACCAGTATCAAGCAAGCAAGCCAGGCTACTTAGACTTACTAAATCTGTATCACAAGTGACATTGAACACCCCCTTGGGGAGGGGTCGGTAAAAAGCAGTAACTTAACCCCGAGGGAACTCATGCGCAAACCCTAGCGGGTTACATCAGGACCCATGATTATCCCCTCGGAGGTTGATTCCAAAATTTCGCGATTTTCCAAAATTTGTCCGGATTTTTTCTCGTCGAAATACCTCCAAATTTGTCCGAATTCAGAACGTTACCTTCTGTGGGTCAGTTTTTGTCTGAATTCTGGAACTGACATGTCAAAATCGTAAAAATTCGCTAAAAGCCACTAAAATTTGTCCACGGTCCGAAACTGCAAAGACAAGTCATTGTTCTCAGTAAAAAAATTCAATTTGTGCCACTCAACACTATTATAACACAGCATACAATGCTAGCTCCAAGCACAGTGCCCGGTGCCATCTGTCCGAATTCAAAACTGACCTTGTACGAACGCCAATTGTTGTCCGGATAAAAAATCCAACATGTCGGTGAGAAGAGCTCAATTTGTCCGAATTATAACCTGATATTGGGGCTCCATGACCCCAAACTTGTCCGGACTAGAGAACCAACCTCCGAGAGGATAATCGTGGGTCCTGTTACATCCCTACAGACAACACCGCCACAGGCCACGACGGACCGTCCGGCGTCCAGTGTCCAGTGCTAGGGTTGTGCACGAAACCCTAGGTTTTAATACACCTAGGTTTATTCCCGGTAAGTTCCCGGTAAGTTACTGGTAAGTTACACCCCTTCGCCAGAAGGGTTTTTGTTGAGGTAACTTACCTGTCATGTGACATGTAGTTGGGCAGAACAATTCAGTACTATTAGGTGCATATTTCAAGTTAGATTGTATATTTACATATGAGTGGTCTCTGAATTACTTTGAATTACAGCAGGAACATGTATAAAAACACGAATACGAAGGATTTGGAAAAATTCAATGATTACGACACGTCAGTCATGCGATAATGCACGTGATGAGGTAAGTAACGGTAACTTACCGTAGCAAAACCACCCCTCTGGGGAGGGGTCGGTAACAAACGGTTACTTACCCCCCTGGAGGTTTCGTGCGCAACCCAGGTGTCCACAGTTCGGTTCAATTTCGAATGACGAATTTTGGAAGCAAAATACCTTGTCTCCGATTATGACCGAGACAGGGGTCGAACCTGCAATCTCCTGATTTCAAATCGTAGTCAGACGCGTTGCCATTACGCCACACGGCCTTACCAGAGCAACTTTGCCATATGAGTAGATTGCAGACTGGCTGCAGATTTAGTCCGCCCTGCCCTCCTACAAAGCGGGAATGAACCGCAAATCTTCGGGGTGTCAGAACTTTATTGCCTGTAAGTCGAAGCTTCGAAAGACACGCATGCGTTCAGTGTTCACATCAGGATCAAATGAATATGAGATGGAATACGCAATAGATCCTGAAAACTGGGACAATGAGACACTTGCCGATATCATTCACAAGGATGGCGGCCTTTCAAGATGTCCTTGACGCGACGGTCATGGTAAAGATGTTATTCAGCTCCAATCCAGACCCTCCTGGACCGCTCTCAGACAACTTTATTCCCAGATCAGATAACCTTTCTTCCGTCCGACGTAAATATTAGTCCTTCTATGGATCACACGTCAAACAATATGGAAACCTTCCACGGACAGGTAGGCCAATCGTCAGCGTCCGGCGAGAAATCTTTGAGTGAAGGCTAGGCCATTACTGGCACCTTTGGGTCGTCCCTGTCGGGAATATCGCTGAAATCGAAATGGGGAAACCGGTGAATTTATTCGCCAGGTAAAATGATCGGTTCGTGAGCCACTGGTAGCATGTTCAATCTGTGACGTCCAATATGAACGTGTCCCTCAAAAATGCGCCCGCTTCTTCAGGTTACGAGTGCACGAGTAAAACGGAAGACGAAGATGTAGGCACAGGTGCACTGAGCCTAGAGACCTCGAGCTGTTAAAATATCTTCGGTGTTGCTCCTTCTCAAAGCCTTGGAAAGTAGTTAATCCTGGAGCAATTGAGACCTTAAGCCTTCCCTGTCATTAATGGTGAGACAAGGGTAGGACCGTCGGGGCATCAATCAATGTTTCGGTCACGGTGATATATGCCACAGAACTCACTTGGCACAATGCTAGAGCATGGCTGTAGTTCCCTTACACTGATCTCGCGAAGACCGTGTTGGGACTTGATATCGTTTTCGGTCTGCAAGTCTGTCTTTGCCATCCAGATGAATGACCTGAACTCATTTCCTCTGGGACGTCAATTTCATGCCTAGCCAAGATTTGTGCTGGACGTCAACATCCAAATGCGGCGTAAATGACGAGTTGGAGACCAGATGATCACCAAAGATGACATCACGCGCACCCGACGTCATCTCGCCACTGAAGGTGGGCTGGGAGCCAAAGTGGGTGTCCTATAAATTGCGGTCTAAGAAGGGACGTCACTTGAACATCACTTCCATGGATAATACCACCACGCAGATCCCGCCTGTTCTCGATGCCCAGACGCCGTCGCATGAATGGGCCGACAAGACAACGTCAGCATTGGGGTCGCAGAAGCCCCTAAATCCAACTCCAGCACTGCCGTCAGCTGTGTCAACACCAGGACATGATTTTCCGGGAGCGTATCCTGGAGGATCAGAAGAGAAAGTTGTTGAAGGAACTTCATCTGGAGGAGGAGGAATTCTAGAGACGGCGAAGCAGTATATCCCAGGCCAGGAAGACGTTGGAAAAGCGTTGTCCAATGCCACGGAGACAGCAAAGCAGTATTTACCCCAGGCTGTGGTCTCGTATTTCCGTGAGTACCGTTTTCATCAAGACGAATACGGCATTTGACAAATTTTCAGCCGATTCGAAGTCGACTGGAAGCATTTCCGCCCCAGAAGGCACGGACAAGGAGGTCCTTGCTGCTCCTGATAGTGATGAAGACGTCAAGGAGACGAAGGACGCCAGCGTCGAACCAGCTTCCAACACATCCATGCTGACTCCTGCTACGAATCCTGCATTGAACCCGCCTGCACGGAGCGATTCTGAGGGACCATCCATCTCCGAGCTGAGTACGGTGACGCAACCAGGGAGCGGCAGTCAGACATCTACACCGCCCATCATTACACCCACCGCATCTCCGAAAACAAGGGGCGTGGGTGATCTTCCTGGACCTCTCTCAGAGGAAAACGTCGCAATGTTGCCAGAGGAGCGGAACAAAGAGCTCCGAAAGACAGCAGGAGAGGAGGTGAGTACATGGCAATACGATGCACGTTTCAGGGTGCTGATGCATGATAGCCCGGCCATCCTGTTTCTCCACCAGGTATCACACCGGTGCACACAACGCCACCTGCTCACGAGCAGGATAAATTTGACACGCTGTTAGATCGATCGTCTCCAACTGTATGTCGACTTTTATCTAAACTAGTATGAGTTCTCATTTGTTGTCAGGGTTTACACAAAGAACCAGCACCTTTACCGCCCATTACATCGAACGACAACTTGGATGTCGCTGAATTTGGACGTAGCACAAGTTCTAATGGCTCAAAGTTCGTCGAGAAATCCGCTGTTACGCCTCAGATTTCTAACAATAGTGATAGTAACGGAAGTGTCGGGAAGAAGCCGAAATTCATGGACAAGGTTAAGGGCGAGGTTAAGGTTCTTTCGGGAAAGTTAGGGAATAACGAGATCAAGATCGAAGAAGGAAGGAGAATGATGGGCAAAGTATGAACGGTTTTATCGCTCTCAAGGCTTTCTTGGGGTTGTGGTATATGATAAAGGAGACGTTGGTATAGTAGGATTTTTGTCCCGTAATCGCTGCTAGTATAAGGAAGCAGCGTCAAGTTACTCTTAATGTCAAACTTCGATAGCTTTGTGTGGAGACAGAGAAAAACACATACTTGCAATCACAAGATCTACTCTTCTCCAAGAATAAGCACATATGCGCCTATTTGCAGGGGCTCTGATGCATTGTATGCACCTTTCTACACGAAAGAAAGAATGTTGACGTATTAGTTGAACGTGTCTTACTTCTGTTCCATTTGATGACGGGCTTCTTACAAGTTACGCCTCAGTGTCGCACCAAAGTAGCAACCCGAATCTATGCGGTATTGAATAAATGCAGAAGTCCCATGAAAATAAACGAACCTCGACCAGTGCTAGTCATAACCTGATCCCGTTGTATCATCATACTGTTTGATCAATCTGGTGTACGCGTTGCATCAGAACAAATCCGAATATTAGACGATGCATGCGCTAACAAACCTGAACGTTTCACATCATCAAGATTCAATCGTCTAGCAATGCCGATAACAGCAATGGTGGAGATATCTTCCTGTGTTCCGGAAAGAAGAGTTGAGTTGCCTCCTGTAGCATAATGCGCACTGATACACGCGTGGGTGATAGTGATGATGAGTGAAGGAAGGAAAGAGGTGCGACTACGCGTAGAGCTCACGTGTCATACATGACTCATCCTCAGGAAGAAGGGACTTCGGGCCGAAGATCCGCCTCCGCTAACTTACTGCCATCTCGCCACTTTCCATTATTACAGGCCAATGATATGGGCTGATACGAGCGACCGAATATCCAATCCAATCCACTCCAAGGACTCCTTCGGTGCTCCCTGCTGCTCCTCGGCAAAAATTGGCGTCTGATCGCGTCGACCTATCTTGTCAGCCAACCTGATGTAACCTCCGACGTTAGTATTGCTCGTTATCGTTCCCTTGCCATACGAAGACTCAGCTAGGGGATGTCAGGAGAAGCATATTATGGTAAAAAGCTACTCATTAATGGTCGACACGTTAAGCGTCATGGTGAATGCGAAGCCAACTATTTCTCCGTCATCGTGTGGTGCGCATTCTAAGTATGCAATCGCGAAACATCCCTTTTCTCCGATTGACACTATAAATCACTCATGAAGGAACACGACTTTCTTGATCAACATCTGTCCAACATGAAGCTCTCCGCGTATTTCTCTCTTTAGCACTCGCTCGCCATCTCTTGCTCATTGTCCGTTTTCCGCATTTTGCTGCCGTTCTATTTCTGATCTGTCTATTTTCCCTAGGTATTTGGAAAGCACGACTTCCTTCTTCGTATGCCCTTGAGCAACGATCTCGTGCTGAATGACACCCCCGGACATTATCTGGTCTGCAATGTAAATCCCACCCGCAATAATTGTTACCGTCGCCGCCGCGAGCACCCTTGGATTCAATTGCGAGAATAATGTTCATCATCTTGGTCCTGCCGCTATATAATTAGGACAGGCCCCGGGATCGGTGGCAGAACTGGATGGGAGTGGCGAAAGATGGTTTAAGGTATGCCGCAGGCATCCGGCGGGCAGAGGGAAGAGGCTCGATGCTGATCATCAGACATAGATCGCAGAATGGGGCGCGAATTTTGATTCATTCTCGTTCGCGGAGTACAGGGTGCCACAACTCAAGACCACTTTCCATCAGATTGGAGAGGTGCGTTCATTATATGGATCTTTTCACACTGAAACTCACGATGTCTACCAGTACCCTCACTAGGTTGGTTGCCTGACTACGGCATGGTTTATCATTGAGTCCGAGATCCATTTGAGACAGGATCGAATATATCAGAATTCACATCCCTTACGCTCTCCAGTTTTCCATTTCCTGCGTCCAAATCAAGATTACGGGCGGAGGATGCGTGTGTCCTGTGAAGGTTTCTATTCTAGCTTATCTTTCTCCTGCTGGTTAGTCACTTATATAATTGGGCGCGCACTCACACTAAAAAAAATATACGTTATATTTAGACTCATCGCTCATGGTGAACCTGCCTTTATGTCCTATACGGTATGCTTTTTCTATTGGCTGTCGGTACCGTCTAAATGTCGTTCAGGTACCAGGCTTCTATTTTGAGTAGATGATCAGGAAGCACAGAAATTTGTAGATTAGCGACATTCAATGGCCGAGTATCGTGTGAGTCTTAAGAAATACGAGATTTGCCTGATCGAGTATGAGCGGCAGTTAACCAGAGAAATCAATTCGGTCAAATTGTTTTTCCGTGAGAGCGTCTTGTGGTCAATCAACAAGCGGTCATTTGAACGGTATTATCCGTAACTTTGTGGAGACGAGGAAGATATTCGGTTTTGTGAGTAGCATTCTTTGCCGGGCTTCGGTTAAACGGTGCGGTAATGGTCATTCAAGATTCTTGAGAGTCGTTGCAATTTTTTGGTGAGTGAGCGACTTGATTAATTATCGGCTTCCTACTCATGGTTTCAAGGAGTGGGACTCACCGAGTTCGTTGAGACCCAACTTCACCCAGCACGAAAGCGACTTTCATTGGCCAATGACGAATTTTGAGTATCTCCGGTTTCGCGCACAAGACTGCAATCCTTGTGGCATAAACATGCCTTATTACCCGTACCTTCTCCGTCCTTGGAGCTCTCGGATTATACTCTGAAAATGAGCGTGACTACTAGTGCAGGCTATGGGCGTATTTAAGGCAAACCAGAGCTCAACTGCTGTCATATCGCAACACAACAATGAAGTTTGTCTCAACCTTCCTGTCACTTTCCATCCTATCTCAGAGTGTTTCCGCGCACTGTGAGTCTCTGATTTCCCTTCCACTCGTCAATTTTATCGACCGTATCATAGACATCTGGACGACGCTCATCGCAGGGAGCACCAAGTCCACCGGCGCAGTTCGTCTGCCACAGAACAACTCCCCGGTCACAGATGTCGAGTCAGCCGACATTACCTGCAATGTCAACCCTTCCCCTGCTACTGAAACGGTCTCTGTGGCAGCGGGAAGCACCATTGGGTTCATACTGGACAATACCATTTATCACCAAGGTCCGGCAGCGATTTATCTAGGTAAAGCTCCTACTACCGCCGCGGACTGGGATGGGTCCGGTGCGAATTGGTTCAAGGTATGGAATGGAATTTGCCTTCCTACTTTGGTGACAAGGCGTTAACAAGCGGCACGAATAGATTGCAGAATGGGGCGCGACGTTCAACCCATTCACTTTCACGGACTTCAACCTTGCCCAATTAACTACGACGCTTCCTTCGGACATTCCAGCCGGTGAAGTAAGTTCTGGATATTGCTGAATTCTTGGATAATCTTAGCCTTCTGTTAGTATCTCGTCCGGATTGAACAGGTCAGTTCTCCTGATCCAACCTTTCAGTGTCCGCGATTCATTATATCACTTACAAGGTCGGGCTGCATGTTGTGGGCGCACCTCAATGGTACATCTCATGTGCCCAAATCTCCGTTACCGGGGGAGGGTCGGCGAGTCCGTCCAAGGTGTCGATACCAGGTTATGTTTCCTCTGATGGTGAGGTCTCATCTCACACGCATGAATTATCCCTGAACCTGAATATTACATAGATCCGGGCCTTACCGTGAATATTTACTACCCTGTGCCTACGGCATACACTGTAAGAACGCGTTCTATCTCTGCAGTTCGCGCCCAACCGAAGGCCTTTCATTCTAGGTTCCTGGTCCAGCTGTTTTCACTGGATAACCGAAACTCTTGTACCAGAAAATGTATTCCCTCTTCTGTACGAATCGCATATTGTTATAAATTCGTGACGGTGGTGTATCTTAGCTCGGAAACCGAGATACCTACGTACTTGAGGTCGACGAGCCGCTAGAAGGCTGTCTACGCAATGTCTACGTCCATAAAATGGAGGACACGCGTTCCGCAATCGATGCGGCCGTGTGGCGTAATGGCAACGCGTCTGACTACGAATCAGGAGATTGCAGGTTCGACCCCTGTCTCGGTCATCGTAGGGAAAGTGCAAACTATATGTTTTTGGTTGTAGACGTGTTTCTTCGTTCGAAATCGATGTCGTAGCATACCGTGATCAGTGATCAGGATTCAGCAGAATCGTAGTACGGACTTCGCTTACTTTCCTTCCTAGTGTCATAAGAACCAGAACATATATCTCCTCCGTCAGCTCTAAGCTTTAGGTCTAACTTGTGAAAGTAGAGTCGACGGAGTTCGCCACTTTTGAACATTTAAGAATCACACGAAGCAAAGGTCGATATCGATTCCAAGCTTATCCTAGCATAAGGATAGTTTTCACTAGTTTTGCGCAAATTGTATGTTGCCTTCGTGCATCTGAAGGGATGACGTCAAGCAGAATAAACCTATATCCCTAGCGTAAGCGTGATTGATTGCACATCATGGACTTGGCATGGACTTTGTGGAGCGCTCCATTTGCTTCCATTTGCGATGGCAGCCACATGTCTATTTCAGCAAATTTCAAACGAAAATATCATGATAAGAAAGTTGTGACTTGTCTAAATATTCATCGAAATGAGCGAGAGTAGGCATCCAGAAGTGAATAAGATGAACATTAACCAATTTCTCATTCTAAATATGAAGGGATGAATACTTTGCAAGTTGCAACGGATGAAAGCCTATTTTAGGAATTGATGGGACCAAGCAGAGACAAACTCAATGATCCACGACTCCTGTTCCTTCATTTCCTGTTCCTTTCCCACCACGAAGACTGTCGGTAAGGCTTTTCTCATCTCTCTACCCATCGACGACCACAACGACGGCGACTGATAGACCAGTTTCCTGCCTTGATATCAGCAGCACTCACCATGCCTGGTGTCTGGACCCGTCATCCTCGTTATTCACTTTTCGTGTTGGTTGTGCTGGCCGCTACCCTATACCTGCTTAACCCTTACGAGACGACCCCGACAATCTCTACCTACTCATTCGTTCGCGACTCGGATTTGCCAGCTAGGCTGGCGCGAGCAGATGCCATTTACGAAAAGACCCTTCGGGATCGAAAAGGACTCGTACGAACTTTCGGCCCGACTCCGAATGAAGTTTTGATGTAAGCACTTGCTTTTGAACTCAAATATTGATCTTACATCCACCAGGTTTCCTCCTGATAAGGATCCTTGGCCAGCTTATACCGTCTGTATGTGTCCAAATGATCCCAGTCAATACCCTGCTCAATCTAGTCCAATGTCCTAGGGGACTTTTTCCCAGCTTCGTATAATTGCCCGCATGAGGTAGAACGGCTTGGTGCACTGGGAGATGGCGGAAAGTGGGTCTGTGGGTTATCCCGCGTGCAAGAGAAGCCGAACTGTGTTATTTATTCTGTCGGTGCGTTGGCATACCTTCCTTCCGGATTTCGCCATCTATATTTACCGCAGGTATCAATTACGAGTCTTCATTCGAGGCAGAAATCCTCGCCAATACCCGGCATTGCGAGATCTGGGGTTATGATTACAGTGTCAAGTCATTTGGCCCTCAAATACCACGGTCCCTAGCGTTGCGCACCCATTTCTTCCCATATGGTCTGGCAGGCAGCGACAAGGCGGCGACAGATGATTCGCCTCCTATGTTTACCCTCGAAAGCATTATGGCAATGAATGGTCGGTTCCATTCCCCATTCTTTTGCATTGACAGGCACTTACCTAACATATTAGGACATAGCCACATCGACATCCTCAAGATTGACGTGGAGGGATGGGAGTTTGAAACGTTGACTGCTCTCATCGGGCCGTACTTGCACGCTGACAAGCCGCTTCCGTTTGGCCAGCTTCAGCTCGAAATTCACATATGGGGCAAGCAGTTCGCCGAATTCTTGACGTGGTGGGAGACTCTTGAGGCTGCGGGTCTCCGACCTTTCTGGACTGAGGTTCGTCTTGACATACTGTCGCCGTAGGATTTGACTAGGCCCCCAACGTGTCATGCGACGTGCTTCGGAGCCTAGTCTCAATCTTAAGGGCATGCGTAGCCTAAAAGTCACTGACTTTTTTCTCTAGCCCAATCTGGTATATCAGAACTACAACAAACAGAGCAACACTGATCTCGCGGAGGTGAGTGAGCTCTGAATCCCTCCTTTGGCTATCAGTGTTAATAGTTCCAAACAGTACTCGTTCCTGAACATTAAAGGCGACAATATATTCATCAAGGACCCTCCTAAACGACACATTGCTGCCGTTGTCGACTAGACGCTCCGCTTGTATAACTTATGTAGTATGCTTACTGTATCCAATCAAATGCTGTAGATTACTCGCCGTCATAGTTGGTTGGATTGTTTCTGTTCATACGTTATGATATCTATCATACTTTTTTTGTTTACCGCATTTGCATTTTTCTCTTTCCTGGGACATATACCACTTATTAAATCCGGACTTATATATATGCGATTTTAACCCTTTGCGATATCTTTCGAAGAAGAGGAGCAGGTCACGTTGGTTAGACCTATTTTGACACCATAGGCGGACCAACGGGTTAATGCCATTTTCCGACGTGCGTAGAAGCGTGCGTCCAATACATTCGTCATTATTGCTTAAGGCATATTTTGCTTGTGGCCCTTGAATCCGTACCGGGCCATAACGGTCCGCCACGGATAGTGCACATCCCGAGCTGCCCTTCTGTCACTGAAGGAACTCGTTGTCGAAACATCGTCCCCACCTGATAGGCAACGTCTTCTTCAGGCATACACCCCATTCACTAACCCAGATCGCCGTTGTTTATTTCTCAGACAAGACGTGCCGGACATATCCCACTTCCATGGTTCGGGCCAGGGACATATAGACTTAGCTTCGGGCCTACTGCCCGCCCCGCCCCGCCCCTACTGCGGCTCAGAAAAGAAACACTGCACAGCACACCCGGATACCATAGTTCTCCCGAGCGATCTTTCAAATTAGCTGAGGACGCCTCGACTCGGATGGTTTTGGTACCTAGGCCCGAGGAACGCACGCAACTTCCAGGGATGCGAAGGGTAAGCGCAAGGTTGAGAAATAAATAGGGATAGGAACGCTACCAGCGGAACCTATCCATGAGAGGGCGATTGGGAGGTGACCGTTTGCTATTCTGATGGCGGAAAACTGGTTGGAGATTTGGATCAGTTAAAGCGGATGTACCTCGTATCTGTCTTGATGCCATGTACCGGCTACATGCGAGTCGAGAGCCAAGGGGCAGCAAAAAACTTGTGTGTGTATTACCGGGGAAAGCCATCACTGACATACAACGGTCATTAAGCGAAGGTTGTTCTTGTTATGTACATGTTGGTGAAAACTGTCGGGGTCATGTGAACGAATTGGGACTACTCACTGCAAGAATTCGTACACATGTGGGTTACCGCTGTTATTCACAGCTCCTCATCTTCGCCAAGGCTAGAGTCTGGGCCAGGCTTTAAGGACTCCTCATCACTATCCGTTGAGAAATTGTCATGGACCGTCCATAGGTCGTTAGCTAGCTCCTTAAGATCGTCAATTTCATCAGAAACAATACCCAGGGTCCGTCTTCGGAGCGTTGAGTCGACAAATTTGGCGTAGTCGGCAAACATACGCGCAGTACCGCTAGATGTTGAAACCGAAGAGAACATTTCGACGGGCGTGGGACCGGAGCGTGACCAAGATAAGGGGTTTTTGGGCCTAAGGAAGGGCACGAATGCCGGTGGTGCTGGGTACGCAGGCGCATGTGTGCTGTCGCAGAGTAATGTTGATATGAACCAAGCGCTGGCAAGAAAACAGGTTTACCGTGTGATAAACATGTCGTGCAGGGACGACCGCGCGGACCACTGATCATATGCCCCGAGACTGTGGGTTGTAAAGCCTCGTGTCACATCGCGGCGGGAGAACTGGCGACGAGTCTGTAACAAAGTTGGTCAGTAATTCGTTCCAAAGAACGTTGTTCCTTACATCAAACCTCTCCATGTTAGAGAAGTTGAATATATTGCTTTTCAGGTCCTGTTCGGTCGATGTAATGTCCGTAATTCCGCATATCTCGGCGTAGGGGGATCCACGGATGTTCAGTTGAGAGCAGAAGCTGGATATGTCATCCGCAGTTTTGGTCAACCTGATCAGTCACACCGGTAGAGTTAGAGTTGCTGTGGGGTCTGGTGATCAAACTCTCTTACCTCAACGGAAGAGTCGAGCTTTCGATGTGTGCGGAAATTATTCCGGATGTATGGTAAAGATCATCCTGCGAAATGACGGGAGTAAATTTTTGTCCTAACCGAGGTATTGTGGAAGTAAACGCCCACTTCAGTTTTCAGCTGTGGTGAGGCTTCGTAACGAGCCCACACAGAAGGGGATTGTATGGGAACTGTGAGAGACGCGGTCTCGCTTAGTCCGCGCAGATAGATCGCGTCATTAATCAATCTTCTCGCTCCTCTACGCTGAAAAAAATTGTTCACGGAAAAGAAGTTGATATGTGAGAGATTTCATACGTCTTCGACATCAATATCCCATCCATTTGTATTGGAGAGCAAAGGAAAGGCCAGGCATGGGATCTTCAGCATATCATCGTGTAGCGCCGTGAGGAGCGAGTGCATGAAGGGACCGAAGCTAGCCGTATCATTTAAAACTTGTAATCCCTGTCTGGATATGATTTTGTGTAAAATTACGAGATATTCAGAACGCACTTGGACAGAATCAGACTCTTCAAGAGATAATCTAACAGAGCCTTCCAGTAGAGAAGCATCCTGGGAGTTTCGTGATATTATAGGAAACAGCACGCGAGAAACTGAATTACCTCATCAAACTGCCTGAAGTACTGTTCTCCCTGCTTCCAGTCACCGTCCGTGGTCTCCCAGTCCAGGGACTGGGGAACCATTTGGATAGACTTACGGGCATAGTAGACACGACTGAAGTCCGACCAGTATCTGATGGTTTCACGGTGGCGCCCACCGTCGCCCTGAGGTGCCTCCGCGCTGTCCTCGTCGTCGATCTTTCTAGGAGTGATCAAGTCTTGCCTGTATTCCAAAACGCCACCATCCCTTGTATTCTAATCAGTTCAAAATGAATACGTACAAGTGCCTGGAGTCCTTACCACGCTCCTACATCACCTTCCACAGAAGAATTGTTCGGAAGTGCGTCATGGATGACGTGACTACTGACTGCAGCACCAAAGTTGCCTGGCACAAGGTTAAGCCCTAGCTGCATTTCTGCCAATTTCAGCGCTCACCCTTCTTATCGAAAGCGAGCAATCTCGGAACGTATGTCAGTTCTCCCTGATAGAGAAAATGTTCAGAAACATCACAACATACAGTGCTGTCACCCTCGTACCTGTCGGCTGTATTGTTCCCCAAAGGACGTCGCATGGGAGATTTGGATCGCGTCGCCAGTTTCGTCGTCCAGATAAGCCTCTTGAGTATTCCAGAAATGTGTTCCTACGTAGTTAGCCAATGGCCCAGCCTGAATATACAGGATTTCCCGCATTTTGTCAAACTTTCGCAAGCCTGCCCATGACTTTGGGAAGTAAGAAGGGAAAGGTATGGACCGTGGGATGTCGATGCCTTATTTGTTCAGTCATCATTTTCTTCGACTTCTCGATCATTGCTGACATGTTCTGCAAAGCTGAACAGAATTTTTAATTCATTGAGATGGCGGAAATAAGGAATGGTAACGAAAATACATCGGTGGTGGGTGCACGAAAAAAATTCCCTTCGTTGTGGCGGACGCCGGCGGCTCCGAAACTTGGGCCGCCAGCGGCCACTGGCCAATCGTGGCTGCATCATAGGGGCGCGATTCAAGAATCAAATATGGTTCGGTAAATGGTGCAACAGGACTGGCCAAGCCCATTTGATCACAAATCACACTCGCTTCCATAGACGAACGGTCGGCCACAATATAATGTAATTTTCATTAAGCACGCCTCCATTATTGTACCTACGGTGAATAAACGGACGATTACTATACAACTTTCAATGCGGCACTCCCCTTCCAACGGCATTAACCCGGTGGCCCACTATCCTAAATAAGAATACCTGTCCCAAATCTCACTATGTTTTCGGACAGGTGTTACAGCATCCAGCAGGACTCAGAAGCGCCTGCAGAGATAGGCCGCTCAAAACCCATCTACTGATCGCTCCTTAACGAGGCCCCGCGGCTGAGCACTTCCAGCTTCGCACGAGCTATCTTCGACGGGTAACCAATCGCGCCATTACAATATTATGAGATGACAGACGAAGCCGACAGCCGACAGATCTCGTTCAAAGCTTTTTTTACATGAAGCCCGCAATATGCCAGCGCGATCAGCCTGAGAAAATCATCCATCTCGAGCATGAACGTTCAGGAAACTTTAAGCTATGCACATGATGAGACTCGATCATTGACATCGGTTCATTAAATAACCTACCTGTATGTCATAAACCGATTCGAAACTTGTCCAACACTCGGCGATCCTCTGACGATAAGGGTGTGTATAATGTTGGAACGGTGGCTACACCCCCACGGCTGGACGAAGAAGGGCTCCTTTCATGGGTGTGAGAACGACTAGGATATCCCATAGCTGACAAAGGAGGTAGAATAACCCGCTGGTTTGGATCGTGCGCGTGAAAATTCGGCATGGAAAGCTGGAGAGATCCGGGGGTCATTAATGGCGAGGACATAGTCGAAGGCGTTGATGGGGAGGCTGGGCTTTGAGTACCATAATCGGAGTGCCTCGAAGGTCCCACTTGGTCGTTGGCTTCAGTGTCGTCAGAATAATATGAGAATCGGTCGGTCCTCAGAGGTACAGTCTTAGTCGTCATTATAACGCCCTTCGGTACCTGAATGCGACGAAGGTTCTCGTAGTTTTCGATGACTGGGAGCGAAGAGTAGTCATTGCCCTAGAAGATACATTAGCCTTCGACCGAACAGTACAAAATTGGAAGTCGTACCGAGAAATAAGCAACGACGTGCCATTTCCGCCCTTCTTTAGCACCGGGAAGATAGACTAGAGCAGAATAAGTCTGCTTCGTTAGTCCGTTCGGCTTTGACGGACGATCCTTCCGTCTTGTAGGAGGAGGTATAACTGCTGTCGGATCTGTGGCTCTGCGGGCTCTGTTCGCGACGAGCGGCAGGTTAGCACTTAAATGGCATGGAAGAGTAACGAAAAGGGGATACCTGCGTGCGGCCTTCGCGTCTCGTTCTTCTTGAGTCGTTTCCACTTTTTCTTCGTAAAACAAGTAGTCGCCACGCATGCGACTTTGCGACCTAAGATAATTCCATGTGATGAGTATCAAGAGCAATTCAGGACGTGCATTATACTACCATCGTCGTCCGTCCGTCCACCGAAGCAAGCCGCCCTCGTCTTCGGCCTCCTCCCATACGAAGACGTTCCCAGCAGTCAGTTGGTCCCTCTCAGAAGCCACAAGTCGCCGCTTGATAAGTGGTAATATATTTCTCCGGACGGCTTCCAAAATGACCTGAGCGTCATGGGCGTCACGGAGATCTACGTTTTGAAGTCAGGAATTTGTCCACGTCGTTGGCAAAAGGGGCTGGACTTACGGAGTGACGGATGCGTCAAGGCTCGATTCGCAGAACTGTTGCTGTAGTGGGGCACGAAAGACATCTTTGTCACGTCGAGAGAGGCGCCAGAAACTAGAGTAGACTTTAAGGACGACAGGCCGGAGAGTCGTACACCAAAGGGTAGTAGCAGAAGACGTATGATATATGAGAAAAATTAGGTCCGTCCCACACCAATGGTACAAGTATAACGAAGCTTCCGATTAAATGGAATTACGGACCTCTCAAAGTGGCCTAGGCGAGAAACACATGGCGGACCGCGTTCGCCGAGAGAGATTTGTTGTTTTTTCTGACGCATTAGGCATCTTTCCGAGAAATACGTGTAGTAATCCATTTAACGACGAACCAACCTTGGCCACCAACGTAAGTCGCATCACGGTCTGAATAGACTTGAATCAAATTCAGCGGATTCCGTAGTCGATCTCGATCCCGGTCCAAACCCCACCAGAACACCTCAAAAGAAGCTCAGGCGGAATACTGAGGAGAATTCTCGGGATACCGAAGTTTCCCCTGCAAGTGAAATTCAAATACCTGTAAGTGTGAATGATAAATCATTGCTGCCCATGCATGCCGGGGAACGCAACTAGGTGAACCTGAATGTGCTGATCACAGCGCCATGTTCACACGACCTTGGAAACGGACCTACACAATAATATAGGCAGGCAGATTTGAGAAAATATAAATTATTTCGGACGCTTACGTTGCTTTTCATGATGTCTGATTTCTCGATTTGACGAGGTGGCATCAGGCAGGTGCGTACCGAGAACGGAGGTAAAATAGTCAATTCTCACCGTAATCGTGCGACGCCTAGAAAAAGAACAGATCGATGCCCCTGTGCCTGGTTTATTCGGGTTCATATCCCTCATTCTCAGCCGTGTATAAGCGGACGAGGTGAGAGGAGAATGACATCACCTTCTGAAAGATAGAACGAGAATTTTACTCATGAGTGAAGGATAAACTGATAGTGAGCACAAAGGGCTAAGACGAGAGGAGTAGAGATGGACACGTATACCATCAAGAACGGGCGTGCAAAGGGCCCAAGGCGCCCTGCACCTGTCATGACACTGATTAAAGCTTCATTCCAACAACGGAAAATGATGCCTGATCCATCAGGCCTACTTTACCTGGTGTATGAACATGTGGCCATCCTGAACGCGTATACATTAGCGAGGTTTTAAGCGTTTCAATCCAATCGAACCTGGTGTCATGCGGGGTTATCCACAGAAGGTCAGACTACTTTCACCGTTCTGGATTCAGAAGTAACAGTGTTGTTACGAGTGATGGAGAAGTTGTATGACTTGTGCATATGCCAGAGTCCAGATGGTCAGCAGTCGAACGAAGGTAATGTATTGAAGTGATAACATGCGGTATTTTGGGTCAAGTTTCCGTGCAGAACAACTGCCAAGTGCGACCGTCCTATCGTTCCAATAGCTTCCATTGATGATTCCTCACCAAAGCTACCAGGCCACAGAGCAAACTTGCCGTTCTGGTAGGATAAGGATAGGTTAGAGATTGAACAGATAACCAAGGAAGCTAGGTTTGGATAGATTTGCGTAGAAGCGTCGAACGTGCAAACATGATTGGAAGGATGACCATTGTTTGAAAATATCCATCTTCACGACAAGTGAACATGATCGGCAACATTTTGGGCAAGGTACGTATAAGGTCCTGTGCCTTTGGGGAAGGGGAAGGGGAAGAGCCCTGAAAACCCGTCAAATTTCTGCGGCGATTCTAGCCAGAACTCTGATGATCAACTGCCGGCCGCGCACGACATACGGAGCTCTATTGGCGTGTTTATCGACATTGCCGGTGGACGGTGACTAAATGAACAAGGAACTTACCGGCAAACTGATGCCTGCGCCAGGTTACAGTAGTAGGACCCCGGAGAATGCCTGTAGATCGTCGATCTTATTATGATAACCTTGTTGGAAAAATTCAAGCCGAGAACCTGAAAGATAGTGATTGCCGGCGTCCGGCATCGCGGATGCGTCGAGGTTTGGAACCCACATAAGCATAGGCCACCCAGGGACTAGGTGGTGAGAGACGAAGCTATAGCTTGAGAGACATTGCGGCATACGAAAGAAATTAAACAAGTGGTCATTCTTCGCGCAGAAACTTTACCCAGCTTAAAATCGGCATTAGTGCCGTGCCGATTCTCGGCCATCAGAATCAGTCACAAACCTGTTAGAATCCTCTCCTCCTTCCGCCTTGCTTCCCCCCCGGCCGTCGAACAATAGACCAAGGGTGAAATGCTTCGAGCCGATGCAGAGTGAGACGTGCTATAGCGTCCCCCCTTCCGATCAACGTCCAGACTGAACCTGACGCCTTAGTACTAGCAAAAATCGGAAAACCCATTATTCACAGTGTCACGTTGGGCGGTGAGGGGACTGAGGGGCGTCTTCCAGCACTTGGCCTTTGGCCGTAAGCAGCCATGAGGCATTTATTAATACACTAGCCTAAGCCCACTTTGCTACTGTTTCATGCCCCACGCAACCTAAGATTGTGCAATTTTTCAGTTCTGATAGTTGCGACGTCTTGAGATACACCACGTCTATGTGCACGAATTCTTTCACGGTGCAAAAGTAAAGGAATGTGTTCATCAACTCAGTTTGCCTATCTCGATCACCATAGCGCGGTACCATTCAACGACTTCTTTTCATACACATCGCTGAGTCTCTGCCTGTAGGGAAATACATCGTCTGTAATTGTATTGTACAGCGTATGGTCAGGGCTCACGACGACATCGGTCCTTATAAATAGGGTCGTCACGATCGCACACGTTATGGTGAGTTCAAGTTGGTCTCTATAAAGGTATGGTGTTCATAAGATCAATATACTCACTAGTAGACATGTGCGGAATGCATCTCCGTGAATGAACTGACCATTCCGAGGTGCTTCAATGGGTTCGAGGTATCGTGCTGTGATATCATTGTGCTCTATAAGGAAGATTTCGAGTCATATAAGGATGGTATGTGTAGGGGACTGAAAAAACGTTCGGAATGTATACCAGTCTACTCCACTTGAGAAGTTGTATGTATACATCGAAAACCCTGCCGCATAAATGCGGCCGCCTAAGGCTATGTTGTACGCCATTGCTAGAGGCGCTCGCGGCTTCTCCACGCACGGGAGCCGTATAACCGTATAATATAGTTACAGCGTGCAGCCCTATGAGTCTGGTTTACAAGACGTCGTTGGCCGGCGAAAATGTTGGCCCTGAAGAGAAAGTTTTCCAGACAGAATGTGCCAACTTTGGGAACAAAGATACATAGGCATTCTCCGGGGTCCTGCTAGCCCGGCGGATCCAACTCGAGTTTTAGACCTGACCGTTCCTTCGGGAATGATTGACATCGCGCCACCATGGCGTTGGAGTAACTTTTTGCGGGGTGGAAGATGCCAGGAGCCAGGAGAAATAATACAAATGAATCCTATTGGCGTCATTTGTACATAACACAACGCGAAGTCCCTTCAGATAAGCCTGGCCCTGTACCATAATTGTCGTCTTATTGGTCTTAAGCTCCTCCTGACGCACTAGCGCAGGTGAGGTCTAACAGCCGAGGAAATTAAATATTTCCGGCTACAGAACGTTACCGACCCCGAATGTCTTGCCGAGGTAAAGACTATCGTTCTCACAGGAATTGAAGCACCCCGGTAGATAGCAGCATGCATGGTAGAGCCACAACATGGCAGTTATGTCTAACCCAGAGTTTGTGTCAAAGTAAGGCATGGTTCACAAACGGGTGACGTACCGTTACATGGGCACGGGGAACTCGCTGGCATTATTAGTACTAAGCCACCCTAACAGCTACTATGACATAAAAAACTAAGAACGTTACCCGCAATGCATGCTTCAAGCGACTCGGGGAGCCTTTTTCCGGACTTCGGAGTCTCTTCAATCATTGAAATGCTATAACACAAGACCCAAAAGGCTTCATCCAGGCTCGAATTTTCTAACTGACACCGAACCCATGGCACGCTTGATATACCACAAGACATGGAATTGGACAGAACCGCCGAAGCGCCCGGGTCTAATACAGAGACACTTCACCCTGATACCCGACACAGCGACAGAAAAAATGTGTGCAAGGTTCCAGGAATAAAAGAAAAGATCGGACCTTTCTGCTCAGCAGACGCAAATATCGGCACAGCCACCCAGACCACCAGGAACTTGGCCACGATAATGATACTTCGGGGCAGATTGTAAAAATAGATAGATAATAGAGTAGCCAGGGAAAAAAAAATTAGATTTGCACCCCGGTGGGCGAATCATGATTCATGATGTTTCACAGAGATCCGATGCGACAGCTGCCTCTTCAGGTGATCTGTTGTATTACAGTTCTAGATACAACAGAATCCGGTAGTCGAACAAGGATATGAATGTGGTGGTTACAAATAATTGTGATGCCGGAATAAGATATGCTCAAAGTCCATAGAATGCGATATGCCAGGGTATACAGAGGTATAGTGTGTTTCCGAAGCTAGATTGAACAAAGAAGCAGGAGTAGGAATGCAGATTGATCTGAAGAGATTACAGTGACGTCGGTTCTAAAACATCAGGTTTGAAGCGTAGTCGGGCGACGAGAACAGTGGCGTCTGGAGAACCGTTCATGGATACTTTGGGGGTAGACACGAAAGGGAGGTCCTCGTGATAGGAAGGACCACCAAGTTCAGAGGGAACCTCGTTATCCGTAGTGATCACGCCCCACGGCTGACCGTTCCTAGGAGGAAGAACATTAAAGTGGGCCTGTTGCGAACATCGCGTCAGTAAATGATAACTCTAAACAGTTAATATCATACTTGTCCGTCAGGGTGTCCGTGACTGACAAACAGCGCGTAGTCGGGAGTAGTCAAGGTTCCGATAACTAAACGGAGAGCTCAGAATGGCATACTACAAGTACGGCTACAGTAACCACACACCTAGAAAGAGGTCCTCCTTCTGGATACGATGCTGGGCCCCGTAAGTCGCCAGGATGTCGTCAACATTAGCTTTGAACCACTTCTTCGGTGCATCCAGGTTCTCGACATATTTGTAAACAGTCGTTTCCGTGTACAGAAACGCGGTCTTATGACCAGCACGGAGGGGGTGAGAATATCGTCGTCTAGAACGAAAAAGAGATGTCAATGGGACGATCGACCATATATAAGTATGTTACTCACGAAGATATGCCATCATTCTTCCTGAAAATGTTGGTAATGGCATCGAATCCCCTTTGGGCGGCGCTACGCTGGTCTAAACGTTGACTCTGCGCCGTAACCTTGCCATATCCATATACTGAAGGCATCCCAGAGGGATGCCCATCAGGCGATTTCTCTGGATTGACACAGTTGAACAAGGTTACAAAGGCACCCTCCGGCTTCTGTAAATATCCAACAGCACCAAGGTACACCTGGGATGGGGTCCATAACGGAAGAGTAACTGTGCCCAGAGATTAGCCTATTACAAATGTCGCATATTAAAACGTACGAGACGGATGGAACTTGTGGGTTAGAAGTAACCTGTACCGGCGTTCATCTCGTGCTTCAGAGATCCTCTTGTCGGCGACGGGCGGTGAATCATAACCGTCGTATTCCATCATGTTGCGAATGCTTTCATCTTCTGACTGAGTACTGGGAGTGGTCGACTCAGCAGTGGAAGAAGCGCGGCTCAAAGGCGCTGACGAAATGTATGGCATGGGTTCAGGCATATGAACATTCATGGGAGCGTCTTGGGACAGAAGAGATGGCATTGGAGGAGACGATGACATATCTTGAGCGGTACGGAATGATGCCGCATCTGAAGGAGAACCTGACAGCGGTCCGAGAGCCAAGTCACGCGCTATAAATGGATGAGAAAAATCCCTCTAGAGGTACAGAGACTTACGAGGCGTGCCAGGGAACAAAGGTATGGGATGCATGTCTGGACTTGGACGCGAGACACGGAACTCGAATCCTTCACTTTCCTGCCATTCGGGGAACTTTGGCGAGACGATCTCCTCGGGTAATCCGGAGCTTTTTCGTAGCTGCTTCAAATCTTGAACGACCGTGGAGAAGTTTGGCCGCATGAACGGATCCTTCTGCCAGCACGCTCGAAGCAGTTCTTGCAAAGCTGGTGTACTGAAACGTGTCGGCGGAATAACGGGACGAGAATCTTCCCCTAGTACAATTATTAGGGCATTTTCATGACTAGCTTCGAAGTAACTTACTAAGGACAAAATGCCTGACGGCATCATCGTCCATGAACGGCCAAGGCATTCGTCCCATTGACAGAATTTCGATAGAGCACATCGCGAATGCATACACGTCCATTTCAGTCGTCAGCTGGTTAAGACCCATCATCAACTCCGGTGCCTGCCACCTCAATGTACCGTCTATGGATTAATGGTGAGTGTGAGACCCGACCTGTACAATATCGAGACTTACGAGGCGGAGGTGTCCCGCTGATCCGAAAGGCCTCCGATTTCATCTCGCTCTGGCCAAAGTCAGAGATAACGCATCTATGCCGATCATCGACCAGAACATTGGAGGCCTATTAAATCGTCATCAATTGGGGTCCAGATCAATGAATAGAAAGCGACCTTAAGATCCCCGTGCAACACGCCCTTACTATGCAAGTATGCCATTCCCTTGGCAACCTCATGCATGAATTTTAGAAGGTCCCACCCCTTCCCAGCATCGACTATCAATGAGTCTCCGCTGCCGCTACCACTTCTTCCCCTGCCAGTAGGCAGGCCTAGCCCGAGACCTAGTCCTTGATTCGCCTCTCTGACCCTCCCGGGACTAGCGCCCATGGAATTCCGCCAATCAGGTAAGCTCCCTGTTCTACTCCTCCCCCCCTCCACCCTTCGCAAGAACTCCACCAACGTTCCGTTCTTCAGGTAAGGGCTGACGAAGAACCAAGGTGGATCCCCGCTGGCGCTGCTGGCACCGTACAGCTCCAATACATTCGGATGCTGCAGCGTCTTCCAGATTCCAACCTCTCGGATGAACAGGTTCCGTGGGGTCGTCTCTGCCAGAACTTTGATAGCAACCGTTTGTTTACGCCAGGTTCCCCGGTAAACATCGGAGAAGAACCCGAGACCGATCTTTTGTTCGCGGTCGACTTCATACCTACGCCGGCTGCTCAACCATGAATCATTTTGGAGGAATAAAAACCCTTACCGAGTGATGGTCCAACTTGGTAGATTCAAATTTGCCTCAGCACCTTCACTCATCCGCCGCAATGCATCGATACCACTCTCCATGAACTCTTGATCCAACGTATCTTCCCTGTCCAGGGGAGAAATGTCCCGACGTTTTCTTCTGCTGTTGGTGCTACTGTCACTCGTCGAACTGCGAGTTGTGGACACTGTTTTTGACCTCTTCATTTCCCCTGCAATAGCCGGAACAGCTTCCTTGCCTTGCATACTAATCCTCCTCACCATCTTGATCAACTTGCCACGGTTGTGCCCGGTGCTGGAGACAGATTCGGCGTCATCGGTCACCACCTCCTTCCCTTTCTCCTTGGACAGTATCGCTGGAGAAGGCATGTCGTTGCCGACATTGTAGCCCTCAGTATCAGCCTCGTCTCCGCTACTGAAGAGGCTTCCCTGCCTCTCCACTATCCTTTCTAGGGCCCTCTGTAGTGTTTTGATGGCCTCAGGCATCTCCTCCCTCGATACGCCTAATGTCTCCACCATTTGCACATCGCTGCCAGCGCTCAGGGCATTTCGAAGTAACGCCCTCAAATCGGCTGTATCCATCGCTATGTCAGATTCGTTTTGCTTGGCGCGCAATTCCTGGAGAGTTGGCAAGACCGCTGTTGGAGTAGGTGATACCAATCTTGGTGAGGTCGGAGGGTCAGATGAAGCAGTAGGTCCCGGGAGCGGAGGTACGGACGGAAGGCGATATTCAGGTGGGGGGGAGGGCGACGCAGGTGAGGGAGACTTGAAAGCGCTGGTATTCAGCGATGCATAGGAACCAGAACTAGGGAGGCCAGGAAGAGCGGAGAGTTTCGGGGTAGTTTCCTCTTCTCGTATGCCTGTAAGTTGAAGGGCATTGTCCATAGAAACCACGCTGGACCGCCTCAACTCCTCAATGATGGCTTCTGTGTCCTTCTGTCTCCGCTGTTCTGACGCCTGAACCTGCTTGAGGATACGGATTTGGATAGAAAGCTGAAAAGATATTAACAAGAAACAAAATGAACGAATGTAACTCAGCACGTACACCAAACGTTTCCATCGCGTCCTGTAATCCGGAATCGCAAGCGGCGATCTGTCTCAAAATCTCGTCTCGTCGAAGATAGCGCTTGAGGAAAGGACGATGGATCTGCTTTTGAAGGAAAACGAGGACCTCATTAAATGCGCTACGATGTCGCGTAAATTGCTATACAATAACATAGGGCGCGAAGAGAACGTACTCCGTGAGCTTCGAGATAGGAAGGGTCAACTCTGCGCCAACCATGTCACCCGCTTCATGTATCTCTTGCCGAATCGACAAAAGGATATTTGCGCAGCGTTCTGTCAGACGCAGACATTGTAAACGATTCATCTAAGAGCCAATGAGGTGAGAGCAGTCAGTCAAAGCAGATTACATACATCAACCAGCTGGAGAGAGTCCCATATCTGAAGCAATGTTCGCGCGATACTTTGCAGGCCTGGAACTGGAGCAAATTCAAGCAAGTCTTGACTCAACAGAAGTGCTTCGTGGCCAACATCGAGTGTATTACCCAGGATGGATGATGCCGCTTGAGACACGCGCTAAAACCATCGTAAATCATAATCTCACGTTCCGAAAGGTAGGAAATTCACCTGTCGAGTCAAGGCCCAGCCCTCCTCCTGCCCAGCAGGCAACGACTGTTTGCGCTTTGGCGATTCTTTCCACGGTCTCGGAATGAACTCGCCTTTGCCCCACCACGTCGACGCCGATTCCCCAAGGGATGTAGGCGTTCCGACAGACTTTTTCCAAACGGATTCGTCAATGACTCCAGGCGATTTGGAACGAGACCGCGAGCGAAACGAGGAAGACTCTTTGTCGTCCAGGATGGCAATGTCTAGGGATGATATAGAGACCGATGACAATGGGCTAGTAGGGAGCTCTCTAAGCGTCGACACCGAATGCCCTCGACGTCGACCTTCAGGCCTGGGGGAAGATGGGTTGAGCGGTGACGACACTCTAACGGTCGACGCCGACTCGGAGGATGGAGGAATATGCGTAAGATTCGCTTTTTCCATAGTGTAGAATGTAAGGAAATGACCCTGCGCGTCGTCCACAACGGCGAGCAACGAGGGGGAAGATGGTGGTATAAAGAGGGTGTCCGAGCGTGGGAAGATCTTCCCGATTAGATTTCAAGTTCTGATCACGGAAGCAAATCTTCAATTTGCACTTGAAATTGTTGAAAAGCTTGTCAAGTTGGGAAAATGTGTCCAGTTCTCCTTTCATTTCGCTTTTATGTACGATGGGCAACTGGGCCATCTGATCCGTGCGTGGATACATGCGGTGTGGCTTACCTCCGACCCTGTAACGGCCCAAAATGGCACAACTTACCGTAAGTGAACTTATATTTAAAAATGTATATATAAAATTTAAAAAATAACAGGCTGTTTCATACGAACAACAGGCCGTTGCAGGTTGCAGATTTCCCTGCGCTCCTAGCAGCACAATGCTCTGCTTACATCCTAGAGAAGTTATTCTCCTTCAGACAAATCCATCTCTAAGGTCGGTCTCGGGCTCATCTAATTCATCATGATAATTCGATATCACAAGTCACACTTGATCCGCGTAACCAGCATTTTACTTCACCTCAACGTCGAAGGAGCGCTTAAACGTTGTGACTCCTCTTTTGCTGTCGTGTCGCTCACGGTCCCGACGGCCACCTGAGTTGCAATCGTACTTGGGCAATGGGTGATAAACAGCAGTACTTCTGGGATGTCTCTTCACTGGTATCTCTGTGCGGCGTTCAGGCGCTCAGAAGCATTGGTTCAGTGGTTCGCAATCCTGCACCATGAGGCATGCCACGGCATGGAGGCCTCTTTCGGTAATCCAGCATATTCTCTACAGCTTCTCGTCACTTTGTCTTTCGAGTCAACATTGATGGTCCGAAGGAAGCTCCCCCTAGATCATGATGTCTACTTTAACGGAGCAGCGAAGGATGCGAAATCAGTAGCATCAGCTTTGGGACATGTTTCTGATTCTCATCGCGGTATTGTATTTTGAACCGGGTAAGCGTCAAATTTCTCCAGCAAATTAGTGCCCCCAGCAACCCACCGTGATCGCCTATGTGGTTGCTCAGTATGCACCAACGCAGCTGGTACTATCGATTCTTTGGGTAAACTGGTTGTTTCTGTGTCTGACTGTGCTCGGTATCTAAGAGCCGTGTACTTGCATTCAAGCGCTTAAAGGATGCCGAAAGAGCTCCTGTTTCAATAGTCAAGCGCTCGAAGGATACCGATACAAGCGATCCGATGCGGTTTTAGCGGGAAGAAAACCTGAATTATGTATCAGGCATTTTGGTGAGTTGCCGTGGGGTCAAGGACTTGCGAATGCTGACGGACAGAATAGCTTGTTAATGATCAAGTGATGGATCCTATACCACCTCTGGCGGCACCTGCCTCCGATGGCGTCCCTTGTACCGCCAGGCTGCGGAAGAATCTATTGTTCTCGGCTTGAACACAGCATCCTACTACACAGGAACTACAGTATGTGGATCAGAGTTGTGGAGCCAGTCGGTCACATAATCATGTACTACTTCATACACATTGTAACACATGCATTTCATTATGCTAAGGATACAAAATTGAGATCGGAGAATTTACTGTTCCCCGGTTCCCCACCGAGCTTCCAAGCCCAGACCTTCTTTCTTCCTACCCGGTTGGCCATCATGTCGCAGCTCCTTTGACGACATCCCACTGCCCGGTTTTCCCGTGCTCTGATGCACGTCCTTCGAAGTGACACCAGGCAGCTCTTGAGTCGGACTGGACTCACAAGTAGCGTCGCGGTCGACGACGGTGTCTAAGGTGACCGGCTGAGGGGATGGTTGTCGTCCTACAGTATTTAGAGATTGAAAGAATGGCGAAGACAAAGTCACCTACCAGCTGGGCGACCGTCGACGATGCCTTGGTTTGAATCTTGGGTAGCTGCGTAATTTTGAGCTCCTGACATGTTTGGATTTATAGAGATTTCACCCTGGTACAAGGCTGCTTATATATGAAACGGATAGAATTGGTGATGTCAGAATGAAATCGACGCCACAATGACAGAGAATGTTGCATCATCAGTATCCAGATAATATTATTTTCGAGTGATCTGTTCGAAGCACGCATACAGATCTTTCAATCTGTAACAGATGAGGGTCACAGTGAGAACAGGGGTCAACGCTGAAATAGGCAGGTTGCGTCCCACGTGGCAAATTCATTCTTTCATTTGAACCAAGCGGTTGTCGCTTCAGCGGTGTTCATACAGTTTCTTTGCATATTGCTCCGAGTACGACAATGTCATTTCATGAAACAACAACGCACTAGTTACCAATATCCGAGAACAGATCGGATCCAGAGAAGGAGACACCAAGAAGACATCGTCGGTCTCGCTGACCTCGACATTACGCTACATAGGGCAGTTCTCGACAGTTCTCAGAAGATACGTCATCCCAGCTGGAGAGAACCGCAGTGCAACGACCCTCCAAAGCAGGCTCCTTCATGTTCGCTCAGGCTTTCGAGCCGAAGACACAGATTGTTGGTCGTTTGAGCCAATACCAATAACACGACAGAAGAAAAGGAGAAAAGGGTCATATAGATACCTGGGTCAGTTAACTGGCGAGAAATTTGAACGTGTCTGATCCTTATCTGCTTACAGGTGTTAATGGCTCTGTTACTATGTTTCTGTACCATGGCTGATTCTTTAATCCGAAAATCGCTGTCCATCCCATGACTCGGGTTTCTTCCCTTCTTCTCTTCGCCTTTTCTCCGAATTTAATCCCCGGGACGGAATTCTGGTTAACTTACATCAGGAGGCCAAGGAAAAGTCGAAGAATGTAGAGCTTGTGCAGCTCTAACTTGACCCATAAAACCACCATAAATTCCCATCAATTGAGCCATTTCTTCGCAAAGATGCTCATTGTTCCTAAGTAGCCAACGGTTTTTCTCTTTGGCGAGCGTTCGCGGCCAATTCTCGGCTTTACCGTCGTCGGGCCGCCTCTGGCAACATATCCCATAGTTTTGATGTCAGCTGTTCAAGCACCACCACCCAGAGGTCCCATATAACTTCCGCCACGTCTTGGCCGCGGAAATAAAATGGCATACTTTATCGGTATAAAGGACAGAGTTCAAGCTCTTCAACAATTGTGTGATGATGAGGCGGAACCTCGCCCTTTCCTGCCTGTTACTACCCGGGGCATTTGCCAACTTGATTTCACGCGCTACAAACGCGGATGGATCCACTCCGATGTACAAGATCGCTAGTGCGGCCATTGAAGATCGTGTCAAGGATTTACTTCCTCGAATGACGTTAGAGGAGAAGGTGTCGCAACTGTATGTCAACCCTTGTTCTTTGTTGTGTTTCATTTCTTGATCATCTTCACAGGATACAGGGAGATATCAACGGGTGGATGAACACGACGGATCCCCTTGATAACACGCTTACGTTCAATCAGACGGGGCTAGAGGAGATGGTACGCTTGAAAGGGGGATCGATATGGGCTGGGTACGCGATGCCATGGGAGAAATTCGCGTTTGCTATAGAGACAGGGCAGAGGTACCTCATGGAGAATACGACCTTGGGTATCCCGGCCCTCTTCCAAAGCGAGGGTAAGCATCAATCTCCCAACATTTCAATCTGTATCTCACATAGATGATCAGGGCTGCACGGTTTCACAAACAATGGGACTATATTCCCTTCTCCGATTGGTCTCGCCGCTAGTTTCAATAGGGACCTTGTGCAAAACGTTTCCACGGTCGTCTCGGACGAGGCGGAGGGTTTCGGTATCACGCATATCTTTGCGCCTGTCCTAGATCTGTCGCGTGAGCTACGCTGGGGCAGGGTCGAGGAGAACTTTGGTGAAGACCCGTACTTGACTGGAGAGATTGGCTTAGCTTTCGTTCGTGGTCTGCAAGACGGTACTCGTCGAGGAGTGGAGAGTGGACAAGGGCGGAAGAGAGCGGCTGCCACTTGTAAACATTTTGCCGCGTTCGGAAGTCCGCAAGGAGGATTAAATCTGGCTCCCGTGGCTGGAGGCGAAAGGGAACTGAGGACAATGTATCTCCCGCCGTTTGAGAAGGCATGTTTGGAGAGTCTAAGTATCATGACTGCATATTCAAGTTATGATGGCGTTCCGGCTATTGCGGATAAGCGTACGTCATTTTACTAAACGGTTTGCTGAACAAACTAACGCTAGCGGACTTAGATATGATGATCGATATAGTTTGTCGCGTTTCCTTGTCCTTTGTGTGCCGCCCTCTGACCACTTTCTACAGTTACGAGAGGAATGGGGCTATCCCTATTGGGTCACTACAGACGCCGGCTCTGCCGACCTGTTGATTACCTTGCACGGGACATGTGAGACGAGAGAATGTGCTGCGAAGACTACTTTAGGGAACAGTTTCAGCGGCGAGATGGGCGGCGGTACCTACACCTACTTGACCTTGGTCGGTACGTTTAGGACTAACCCTGCTTATCGTGTCCATAGCTCATTACGGATGTTGCAGATCAAGTCAAAGCTGGCCTCGTCGATGAGTCTGTCATTGATCAAGTTGTTTCAACATTGTTGCGAGTCAAGTTTGAACTTGGTCTATTTGAGAGTGAGTTTACTCTGTCATCTGATCTCTCCTGGACTCAATTCTCAATGATGTGGCTGCTGCAGATCCATATCCTTATGACGACTATGCATCAACTATTCGCACTTCAGGCGCTCGAAATGTTCTCCACCAGAGTGAACTAGAATCAATAGTCTTACTAGAAAATCGCGGCAACATACTTCCACTAAGTGCTGATATAGGCAGTGTTGCACTAATTGGTCCTCAAGCTGGCGTCGTCTCGGTAGGGTTGACTTTATTTGTCTAAATGCACTTGTGTACTGATCGGTCCTCGCAGTTTGGTGATTACGTATTTTTCAATGCGTCCAACAACGGCATATCACCGTTAACCGGCTTTCAAGAGTACCTCCACAGCATATCCAGTGCAACCCAGATAAACTACGCCGAAGGATGCAAGCGGTGGTCGAACGACGAATCTGGTTTCGACGAGGCTGTTAGTGCAGCGGAAGCTTCCGACGCAGCTGTAGTAATGGTGACCATCCTCTCCTCCTTTTGACTCTTATATGATTCATTGCTCATACTGATAAAGGTTGGTACATGGTCTCTTGATCAGACGCTGCTGTGGACGCCAGGAACAAATGCTACAACAGGCGAACATGTCGACGTGGCGGACCTCGCCCTCGTTGGCGCGCAGCTCAAACTCGTTCAAGCTGTTAAAGCAACCGGGAAGCCGACTATCGTCGTGTTTGTCAGCGGCAAGCCCGTAGCTGAGCCATGGATCCAAGCAAGTATGCCAATGCAGTGCCGCTTTTTGATATACTCTGATAGGCTTCAGATGCCGATGCTGTGATACAGCAATTCTACCCCGGTGAACTAGGCGGATTAGCAATAGCAGAGATTATCTTCGGCGCCGAGAACCCGTCCGGTTAGTCATCTTTATGTCGAAAAATGTCTGGAGGTCCTCATTGTTAGGTAGGTAAACTCCCGGTATCATTCCCGAGAGACGTCGGTACTGCCCCAGCTTTCTACAATTACCTCAAGGGTGCACGTCCTCTCGATCCCGGATCAGTTTTGGATGACGGGACTTTGGTGTTTGGACACCAGGTCGGACGCTTATTCATTCACCACTGCTTCGTGGCTAATACTATTGTAGTATGTGCTCAACAGTCCGGTGCCGTTGTGGAGCTTTGGGCATGGCCTTAGCTATACGACGTTCAATTAGTAGGCGGCACGCCCTTCTTCAGACCGGGACGGGATTTGATAAATTGTGCAGCACAGATCTGACTCTATCGCGATCCACCATTGGAACGGGCGATGCCTTTAATGTGACGGTAACGGTCCATAACAATGGCGCTGTTGACGGCAAGGAAGTTGTACAGGTCAGCTCATCCACGACACTCCTTCGGTCCATGACTCACTACCCATCTTACCAACAGGTATACATTACAGACACCTTCAGTTCTGTCGTCACTCCGAATCAGCAGCTGGTTGGTTTTAACAAGGTTGATGTTCCGTACGTAGTAGAGTTAACTCACCACGTGCTTCATGTCCTGACAGATATTGCTAGTGCGGGATCTTCACGAGCGGTTACAATTCCAATATCGTCCTCACAACTGGCTGTGTGGTCATACAATGGCTGGGTTGTCGAGCCTGGCAACTTCAATGTGAAAATAGGGACAAGTGAGGATACGTACATCAACACCACTTTGATAGTCCAGTAGGGCAAAGCAAAAGAGGATAGAAAGCAAAGTCAATATGGTTGGGTAATGGCTGGGATGCTAATAGCTACGTGGTAATCGGCGCCGAGACCTTAAGAGTCATAAGCTAGCTCGTAATACGTGCAAACCCAGTCTCGTTCTGGGCTCGCCCGGTTTTTGTTTTCGTGGTTCTGAAGCTTCCTACAACGACAAATGGTAAACTTTGGTGGTAAAAGTGGGTTATAACCCTATGAACGCAATATAGCATTGAGCCTATGACAAAGGATGCAGAGCTACCAGTGATATATCTTGTGGTCCTTCGCAGGTCTTGAACAAATGTGTTCCATTAAGTATTAACTTCCAGTAGGAGCGAGGTAACTGAACGAACCACGTGATCATGACACGAAAAGGCCTGCCCTGAAGTGACAAAATTTGGGCTGGTCGGAGCGCGCCATCGTCTTCTAATAACAACACACCATGACCATCCCATTACTTGCCGAATCTGATTCTGACCTTCCTGTAACGATGAGCGCTCCCATCACGCCCGCCCAGTTCTATGGCGGATCCAGTCTTCGACGTTCTTCACGGCCGAAAACAACCTTGTTCAGCAGCGCAGCAAAAGTGCCACGGAAGCGTTCAGCTTCGACAAATCTGGGGGCAGATACTTCGGTGAAGATTCTGAAGAAGCAGAAATTAGAGGAGAAGAAAGCGGTACGTGGGTTGTGTATTCGTGTCATTATTCATTGCTTAATCGAGGATCTGAAGAACACTGTTTTGGTTCATGGAAAAAGGGCGGCTCGAGACGTTGCGATGGGTAATTGGCTTCGTGCTCATCGTGACTATTTTGAGCCTCTGCTGCCATCCGTCACGGCAATCGAGCCTTTTCTCGCGTCGGGCACATCGGGAGCCCCAGTAAAGTTTCATTCGCTTCAAGTGCAGCCTGATGATATAAAAGGAGGCGAAATGAAAGATTACCAAGTGAGTGGCGTTAGATTTAACGATATACGTACGTTGAACCATGTCATAGCTCCATGGCTTATCGTTTCTTGTGTGCATGTACAAAAATGGTGAGTAAGTCGTGGTGTTGGCTCCGCACGTATCTGAGTCTTGTGTCTAGGGATGAACTGTATTTTGGGAGATGAGTACGTATCATTTGTCTCTGTGAAGATTGTGAGATCTCATTTTATTCAGGATGGGATTAGGAAAGACTCTGCAGGTATGGAACATATCGTGGACCTGCCGCCCTGTTCTAAATCACGATTTAGACCCTTTCTCTATTCGCTTACGTCAAGCAAAATTCCTCAAGCCATGATGCTCCTCACCTCGTTATATGTCCATTATCTGTTCTGTCATCCTGGGAAACCGTGAGTTGAGGTTCAAGAGACGCTCTTAAAAGCTTATTACTTATGCAACCTATTTCAGGAAGCGGCTAGATGGCTCCCTTCAATGCGGACGCTACGCTTTCACGGACCTAGCACCCAGCGAACCATGATAAAGAAGACGTTCCTAGAGAAATCCTTTGATATAGTTTTGACCACCTATGATGCATTTTCTGTCGAGGTGTCATGGTTCAAATCTCGTCGCTGGAACTACTGTGTGCTCGACGAAGGACACAAAATCAAAAACTCAGGAACGCTGGTGGCGCAGAACTTGCAGTCGATTGGCAGCCTCTACCGGCTGGTCTTGACAGGCACTCCAGTCCAGAACAACCTCGTCGAGGTTTGGGGACTACTTCATTTCCTTTATCCCAATATTTTCACGGCGAAAACGGAGCAAAAGTTCTTCCAATCGTTTGATTTAAGCAAGGGCATCTACGACGTGCCTTTTCTTGGTGCAGTGCAGAAATTGTTGTCGATAATCATGCTCAGGCGTACCAAATCCGTCATTTCTCTGGATGTACCGCCTAGGGATGAAGTCACGGTCTTCATTCCTTTGACCGAGGCCCAGAGATTTTGGCACTACAGACTGTGAGCGTCCTCCAACTCCTCCGCCACCGCTCATCTTTAAACTACCGCAGTTTGCACCGCATAGACATCGTCGATCTTGAGCAAATATTTGACCCGCAGCTCGAATTGGATAGCAAGACTGCAAATGAAGGTCGCAGGGAAGTCTTATCGCATCTACAGAACGATGTTAACAATCGAACGATGCAAGACAAGAAATGTTCGTTTACATTTATTGATTTTGGCGTCGCTAACCGTGTCTCCTAGTGTGGCAGCAACTCAGCTTCATCCTCATGCAGTTACGTATGCTGTGCGATCAGTAAGTATCCTGCTCGCACGTCTCCTAGTTCTTAGTGACATCTCGATTGTAGTCCATATCTGTTACCCGATGCGCAACCTGATCCATACACGAATGGAGAACACATTGTTGCGTCTTCTTCGAAAATGATAGCAATAGATAAAATCCTCGCCGATGTTCTTCCAAAGGGAGAGAGGGTGATTATATTTTCGGTGGGTTTCCTCCTTGTCTCGGTCTCAGAATTTCGCCCTGATTCTTCTTCCGAAGCAATGGACAGGGTGCGTGTTGCGTGTGCTCTTCAAGTTCACTTATTCATTTTGTATTACGAAGGATGCTTGACCTCCTGGAGGACTTCATGACCCTTCGGAACATACGCTTTGCCCGACTGGACGGATCAACTACACGACCTCGTCGGAATCTAGATATCAAACTGGTGCGTCGACTCGCGCCATTCTCCCTTTGGTCCACCTGACCATTCTTATTACAGTTCCAACGAGAAAATTCGCGTGTGTAGTAATCAATTACACAAGATGGGGTACTGATTCCTTTTGACAGTGTATCAAGTGTTCCTCATTTCGACCCAAGCCGGTGGTCTCGGTATGAATTTCCGTGGCACTTCCAGATGGTGTACTGATCTGTTATCCGCCGATCCAGGCATCAACCTTACGAAAGCTCAGAACGTCATTATGTGCGACAGCAGCTGGAATCCTCAGAATGACTTGCAAGCTATTGCCCGGGCTCATAGGATCGGTCAGACGAAGATAGTGAAGGTAATGGTACCCTCCAGCTGCTATCGCGTAATTTCTGATTCCCGTCTCAGGTATATAGACTGATATGCCGAGGAAGCGTTGAAGACCAAATGCTGGTAAGTGCAGTGCCAATGACTCCGAACGTCAATTGATCCTTTCCATACTAGGACCGCTTACGGAGGAAATTGTTCCTGTCTCTGAAGATTATGGATGGCGATTCCTCATCATCAGAAAACGCCTCATTGGGGTTGACTGAACTGAAAGATATTCTTCGAAAGGGTAGCAGCGCGTTGTCGTCATCCGACGATGACATGAATCTGGGCCGTTTCCTTGATGCGTCCCTTTCTGATATCTTGGACCTCTCGCGGGCACGAGAGGATGCCCGTGATGCGAAGCTGAAGCTGAACACGGGGGAGGATGAGTTCGCGGTCTCTAAAGACCTTGTTCTTAGTGCAGAAGAGGAAGAACTGCAACTTCTGAGCGGCATCGCACAAGTGAAATGTCGGCTATTCGAAGGAAATGTCGTCGAGAAGGCGAAACACGTGGAGAACATCGCCCTGGAGTTGAGTACCCAGAAACGCGCAAGGAGTAATAACACGGTGACAATAAGTGGGATGACATTCATCGTAGACGGCCCTTCACCGGAAGATGTATGTATTAACTTTCTTCCGCACGTTACCCTTTAACTGACAAAATGAGTAGATTCAAGAGAAAGCGCAGCAACGTCAGCGCGATATGATGGAAGCCAAGAAAGCCAAGAAGAAGAAGAGGCGATGGGAGAACGAAGACTGGTGTATCCACTGTCGCGAAGGAGGGGAACTAGTGACCTGCGATCATTGTCCGAGAGGTAACGGCCTCTCCTTTGGTGATTCCATGGTTCTTTAACTTACTCTTTTTTAGTTTTTCATGCAGAATGCTATGGGATATCTCAAAGTGAGGCCGACAAGAGAGCTTTCTTAGTTTGCAGACAACATTCGTGCTGCGAGTGCTCTCGTTCAACGGCCCAATCGGGTGGAATGCTTTACAAGTATGTTTTCTTGTGCCTGTCTTCGTGCTTCATCTTAATCCTTGCAAGGTGCCGAACCTGTCCACGCGCCTTCTGCGAGGATTGTCTTCCCGATGAGATCAATGATGTTGGCGATACACTGCCTGAATAGTATGTTCCCTCGTTCTCCTTGATTCTCAAACTCACTCATTGTAACCCAGTCAACTATTGAATTACGGCCAAACACCTACATCATTTTATATACAATGTCACTTTTGTGATATTCAAGCGAAAGAGGATCCCATCTGGTGGTCCGAATGGCAGGCGGAGATTGCCAAAGCAGAGAAGGAAGTCAACAAGGTGCTAGGAAAATGATATTGGCCGGCCGCCTTTTCTTGAACATATATGGTTCATCGTCGCACGTATCTCATGTATTAACATCGAACCATCATCTTTACCAACCTTAGCCAGACCTGGTTTCCGAAGTTGCTACCCCGAGCCAATATCTCTCTGGTTCATTGCTAAAGCAATCAGAACGATACCTCAAATTTGCTTCTTTTCTACGCCCTCTGATATGGAACCATAAGGCACGCCCATCTGCTCAGTCCGGACCCTTTACAAGCCAGCCGTCCCACTAGCTTGAATTTCGATCCAGTTCATCTTATTGTTAGTCTGGGTCATGCCAGCAGCAATTTTTTTCGACGCAGACAGAGACTGAACTCGGAGCGACCGGCCCGGTACCCACTGGTCTCGCAAGCTGCCGTCACGACTTTTTCGCTGCTACCCTAAGCTTGTCCTCATCGACCCTTGTCGTCATGCAAGTGTCCAGCACGAATGGATATCTGCCCCCATAATAAACTGTAATGTTGGAGCACTCTGTTGGCTCTTGTGACTGTGTTTCACCTACCCGGCCGGGATCAGTATCATACCTATGTCATTTTGGATTTCTTGTCGTTTCTTCCCATTCTCACCATGATCCTCACCCCCGGAATCCGTTTTATCGCAGCAGCATTTCTTCCCGTTGCCTTGATTGCCAGTTTTGCCGCCTTCTTGCAACACTGGGGCCTTCTCTTGAATCCCAAGAACTGGGATGCTTCGCCTTGGGTTGTATTTCTCACGGCCGTTGCAACGTCCGTCGTGTACTTGGCCTTGCGTGTTGTCTACATCGACCGCCTTCATAAAGAGGCAGCTAAAGCTATCGGTGCCCGTACTATGACACGAGTCAAAGGGAAATGGCCCGGAAATGCCGATATCTTGGCGGCAATGGTTGGCACCTGGGCTGACGGCTACCCCAGTAAGACATTCTATCTGTTTCGCACCGTAGATCTTTCATCGTAGTATTGTATAGGTGATGGTCTAGGAGAAATGACGGACATATATGGACCTTTCTTTAACCTGCCCCTTCTATGGTCTGACATGATCTTTACGACGTCACCGAAGCATATTCAGCTGGTTCTTGCTACCGAGTTCCAGAATTTTGAGAAAGGTAGGCCTATTTTGTGACTTACTACGAGCACTGATCCGGAAAGCTATATAGGTGAAAGGTTCCAAAATAGCATGAAATCTGTCCTAGGCTTGGGGGTATTCAATGCCGACGGTAAGACTGCCTTCAAGTCTCTTCATATGATTTACAACTGACTCGTAGATCTTCAGGTGACATGTGGAGGTATGCTACACCAGCCTCAACAACCTGAGTTGTGTATTAATTTCAACTTAATATTCTTAGATTCCATCGCTCTATGACTCGGCCTTTTTTCACTCGGGACAGGATCATTCATTTCAATTTATACGACCGACATGCTGAGACAGCAATCAGCCAAATGAAACAAAGGCTTCGAAGCGGGTATCCTGTTGATTTCCAGGTTCGTTGATGAATTTTGGATGAAAGAAGCGCTCTAACTTGTTACCGCAGGATCTGATGTGCCGCTTTACCATGGACTGTGCAACTGAGTTTCTCTTCGGATCTTGTGTTAACACTCTTACAGCCACGTTGCCCTATCCACAAAGTATATCGATTGTCCCTGCAGAATCTAACGAAGCCCGCTCTCTTGAAGCCAATGATTTTTCCAAGGCATTTTTCGAGGCGCAGCGGATCCTTTCTAGTCGCTTGCGCGAGGGGTGGATTTGGCCGCTCTTCGAGATCAGGAGGGATAAGACCGACACTCCAATGAAGGTCGTGCGAGGCTTCGTCGAACCCATCATTCAGGCAGCACTGGACAGGAAGAAAGCGTCCGATTCTGCGGATAAGTCTGGCGACGATGAAACATTGCTGGATCATCTAGTAAATAAGACATCTGGTATGGCGCCTAATCCTTTCCGTTAAATGTGTTTCGGTGGTAAACATATGTATCGTCGTAGATCCGATTGTCATCAAAGATGAAACGTAAGTCGTACAACTCTTATGCTCGCGCTTGACTGACGAATCTCTTGAGACTGAATATTTTAATCGGTAAAAATTCACGCCCATCCTTGCGATGATGTAGAATTAATATCTGCCAGCCGGACGCGACACTACCGCATCGACACTCACTTTTGTCGTCTACTTCTTGTCCATGTATCCAGATGTTTGCTCACGCCTCAGAGAGGAAATTCTCACCAGAGTGGGCACAACCCGTACACCTAATTTCGAGGACATCAAGGAAATGAAGTACTTGAGGGCTGTGATCAACGGCAAGTCTGAAAATCGATGAAACCGGGCGATGTACTTAGGTACTCATCTTAGAAACGCTGAGATTGTACCCCGCCGTGTACGTATCCACTGTTGGTATGCTCATATAATTATTTATACCCTATGCACAGTCCTTTCAATAGCAGGTAAGATAGACGTATATTCTCCAGTTATTCCAGGCTTATCAGGCTCATTAGGGAATCCATAAGTGCTACGACCTTCCCCTCCGAAGATCCTTCGGAACAGCCATTCTATATCCCAGCAAGCACGAAGTATAACCTCTCTATTCATACCACGCCTCAGTTCATGAATCCCCTCCCTTTCAGGATATTGTATTCTGTTTTCCTCATGCACCGTCGAAAAGATCTTTGGGGTCCTGACGGTGAGCGTTACCGATATAGACAACGACGCGGACATTAACCTACCTCCAGCTGAAGAATTCGATCCTGACCGTTTCCTGGACCATCGACTCAAGCAGTATTTAGCACCGAATCCCTTCATTTTCCTTCCATTCAATGCGGGACCGAGGATTTGCCTGGGGCAGCAGTTTGCATATAACGAAATTTCTTTCATGCTTGTCAGGCTTCTACAGAACTTTGCGTCCTTTGAATTTGATCAGGATGCTTTGCTGGATGAGTTCCGCCCTCCAGCGGATTGGGCTGAGTGTAGTGGGAGGAAGGCAATTGACAGATTTCTGCCGAGACATACACTGACGTTGTATAGCGCGGTAAGTGGGGAATGTTTTCTCCTTATTCTGTGCCCTCACGCGTCTTCGTCGCTTAGGGCGGTATGTGGATGAAGGCGACCGAAGCCAATAACGTTTGAAAGCTGATGTGTATTGCGTATGTTCCTTCATTGTATATTTAGCTTCTGTAATCACATTACTTATCTGTACTGACATTCGTCCTAAGTACGAATCTCAATTCACCTACAAAGACGAATTGGCACTGAACCGTCAAAAAAGAGTCGCTCTAGGTTGGGCATTCAAGATTAGCCTTCGCACATTGTTGTCTGTTTCGGGTCGCGCACAAGTAATTCTCAAGCTTTTTTCTGTCTGCCAGGAGAATAACTACTGAGCGGCTTCCCATTTCTTATCGTTCTTGGCACGTAGTATCTCCGGCTTATCAAATGCGTGCTCTGTTGACTCTCATCTAAAGTCATCCGGCCGGTCACCGGGTATTCATCTGCTCCATTATCCGATTGGTAGTACTATTTATATTTTTTGCGGTCAATATCACTATGACTTGCTACGCCAGGTTGTAGCGTTCTCACCATGATTATCACTCCTGGGATTCGTTTTCTGGCACCCATCTTGCTTCCCATTGCTCTGTTTGTTGGTTTTGTGGCCATCTTGCAAAGATGGTCGCTCAACGTGAATCCCGGTCATTATTACATTTCCTCTTGGGTCGTAGCCCTGGGTGCCACATCATCAGCTCTCGTTTACAGGGCATTACACGTCGTCCACACGGATTACACTCATAAAAAGAACGCCAGATCTATGGATGTCCGCCTCATTCCCCGAGTACAAGGAAAATTGCCTGGTAATATTGACATAGTGGCGAAATCCATCAGGGTATGGGCTGAGGGGTACCCCAGTAAGCGCACCCCTTTCACGAAGATAATGATATCGATTGCGAGTTCCGGCAGGTGACGGTTTCGAAGAGATGATAGAAGCACATGGAAATATCTTCAACTTGCGCCTGCTATGGTCGAACATGATCGTCACGACATCACCAAAGCATATCCAGCAGATTCTTGCCACAGAATTCGAGAATTTCGAGAAAGGTGTGCTGATCTTGGATGGATACTCTATAGGTGTAATTATGAAGCAATCCGTGCAGGTCAAAGGTTTCAATATGCCATGAAATCTGTCCTGGGTGTCGGGGTATTCAATGCTGACGGTACGTTGGCCTTTGCCTATGGATGCCATTATCAACTTCTTCCACCTTTAGGCAGCATGTGGAAGTAGGTTGCTACTACATGTCTATCATGAACCGTTCTGAAGATGATTTTTATAGGTTCCATCGATCAATGACTCGGCCTTTCTTTACGCGAGACAGGATCACTCAGTTCGAATTATATGATCGACATGCAGATGCAGCAATCTCTCAGATGAAGCACAGGCTTCGTAGTGGTTACTCTGTAGATATCCAGGCACGTAAATCTTATCACATCTCGTGTTTACGAAAGGAAGTTATAATTCTGCTTCGAAGGATCTAATGGGCCGGTTTACAATAGATTCAGCGACCGATTTCCTCTTCGGATCTTGTGTTAACAGTCTTTCAGCGACACTACCTTATCCCCACAATGCCTCTCGTACCGTGAGAGACTCCGAACATAACCGTTCTAACGAAGCGCATGTATTCGTGGAAGCCTTCCAAAATGCACAACGTGTTTTGTCGATTCGAGAGCGTCAGGGATGGACCTGGCCGCTCTCTGAGATCGTCAAGGATAAAACGGAAGCTTCCATGAAGGTCGTGCATGGCTTTGTCGAGCCTATCATCGAGGCGGCGCTGCAGAAACAGAAAGCGCTTGGTTCTGTGAGGAAGAAAGATATCAATGAAATCGGCGACGATGAGACGTTGCTGGACCATCTCGTCCGCATGACATCTGGTGCGAGGTGTAAAATCTAATGCAAGTTTTCCTCCTGAGCTTCTTCTCTAGACTTGGCGGTCATTAGGGATGAAACGTAAGTCCTGGGGTACTGAGAATTACTTCCCAGCTGATGGCTCTTCAAAGGTTGAATATTTTATTAGGTATCTACCCTCTTTTATTTCTGTCGCGGTCCACAGCTCATCCTTACAGCCGCTCGCGATACCACTGCATCTGCACTTACTCTCATCATCTACTTTCTGTCCATGTATCCAGAAACTTGCTCGCGCCTCAGAGGGGAAATCCTGACGAGAGTCGGTCCTAACCACATGCCTACTTTCGAAGATATCAAAGAAATGAAATATTTGAGGGCAGTCATAAATGGTACGAGCCATTGTTTGTTTGTAAAACAGCGTCGTTGTCTCATTTTTTCCCACAGAAACGTTGCGATTGTACCCCGTCGTGTATGTATACATATCACACCCGCTCAAATCATTCCTGACCGTCTGTGTGTAGTCCATTCGACCTCAGGTAAGACGAGGGCATGCTCTATCGAGAGTCTTACGTTACACGCCGTGCAGAGATTCAATCAACGCGACAACATTTCCTTCAGAAGATCCTTCTGAAAAGTCATTCTATATCCCGGCACACACGAAGTACTATTTCTCTTCCTGAATTTTCATTCCTTGATCTCACAATGTGCATACGTCTCAGAACCCTTTATTCTGTCTTCCTTATGCATCGCCGCAAAGATCTCTGGGGCCCCGATGGTGAGTATTAGATACAAAGCGACGATGCTTCAAATGTTGATGCCTCTCTAGCGGAGGAATTTGACCCTGACCGGTTCTTGGACCATAGGCTCAAAACCTACCTGATACCCAATCCTTTCATCTTCCTTCCTTTCAATGCGGGACCAAGGATCTGCTTGGGGCAACAGTTTGCATATAATGAGATATCCTTTATGCTCGTCCGGCTCTTGCAGAACTTTTCGTTGTTTGAATTCTGTAGGGAGGATCTGCCAACTGAGTGTCACACGCCGGCAGACTGGACAAAGTGCAAGGGAAGGAAGGCGATTGATAAGTTTTGGCCAAGGTGCACATTGACTTTGTATAGCTGGGCAAGTGACGAATCTTCTCACCCTTGCGTTTCAACTGATGTTTGATTCAGGGTGGTATGTGGATTAGGGCGACTGAAGCCGATAGAGCATGAAATTAAATCTTGATACGTATTGCTTATGTGTAACTATATTATATGTCTGTACTTGTACCTTGGAACAATTGCTTACTTCTGAGTATTTGGAGAACATGATGAAAAAGCTGAGCCAAAAGCTTATGCAGCAGGTAAGCCACCTGGTCCTCGATGCGAAGCCCGTTCTGACCAGGGCAAGGTGACTATAAGTAATCGAGTACTTGTCTGGGGGACCTATGGGAACTGTCATCCTAGGGAGGATAGACGGGGGGCAGCAGCAAAGGTGAATAACGCGTCAATCGTCCTCTATTGCAGCTCAATTGGTGCTCGATGGAAGCGTCTCAAGTAAGAAGCGCGAGAAATGTAAGGGTGGTATAGCGCTGACCATCTTAAGGGTCGCTCGCGGAGCGCATAGGCAAAGAAGGCATGGGGACTAACAACAAAATATCCAGCCTTGCTCATATCACAAAATACCCGCGGAACTAAACAAACCAAGTAAATCCGCGCGAGAATCAAGCGTCGACCAACCGTCTGCGCCATGAAACATTCGAAACCTCCAATGAAGGGCCATGAATTTATGTAGGGCAACGGCCATCATTGTCTCTCTCAAGCTCAGAGTTGTCTACAAGCAATCTACAACTTAAAGTGTCTTGGGCATTTTACCCGCTCGCAAGTATGCTTATAGCAGTACGTTATGGAGATCGAATTATAAATAAGTCATCGCCTCATTTTGGCCTAATTACTGGGATGCCGATATGGAACCACGATAGCCCAGAGCCTAGAGGACCTGGAATGCGCTAACTGCAGACAAGACATGCAAATTTTGGGTCTAACATTCGATATCTATGAACAAATATTTCGCTTTTCTATGCCTTAAAAATATGCTAATTTCCAAGCAAACCTTGGCGGGGGGGTGCTCAACACCACGTGATCGTGGACGACCCAAAGCAGCCAAAAATATCATATTCCTCAACCGTGGTAATTCTTGACCTTTTACCACCACCATCAGCTTCGGTTCTGTTCTGTTCTGTTTGTTTTCAACATTCTCTCCTTTTTTGAGATAATGGCGACAATCATGCCTATGGCGGGTCTTTACTTCGTCCTGACTGTTCAGATGCTAACATTCTGTTCAGGACAGCCACATTATGCAACGTACCGACTCGGAGGCAACGGACGAATCGCCTTTTGGATCAGGGCTGACGACGCCGGTGGACGAAGACCTCCAGCCCTTCGCTGGCCTTCACGAGCGGCTCATCGCCGAGTTCGACCTCGACCTGCAAGAAACGCCTAGGCCGGATAGATACCAGAAATTCGATACCGTTGAAACGCCCTCCAAGACTCGTTCGCTTTCGAAGGTGGTGACAAAGGCGAAGAAGTTTGCGAGAGGCTTGGTCCAAAGCTCGAAGGTGAGTGCTTTGCTGACATTGGTGCTTGCCGATTCCGTACTTACAGACGGCCAGACAAATGTCTTCGAGGACAAACGCGTGTTACCTACCCTGATATTGCCAACGGAAAGCGTAGAGATCAACATTGAGGAGCAACCCTCGCCCACTGTCACTGCTCAAGAAACTTTCAGCGACGACAGCAGCGAAGACAAGCTAGGCTCGGCTCGCACCGACCTTGTTCTGGCAAACGACCTCTCTTCCGCTCTCGTTGTTTCGAAGGAAATGCCTGCGGACATACTTGACATCAAGGATGACATAGAAACGGTTCGATCTGATCAGTACCTCGACGACGGTAATGCATCGATCTCGCCGGATAGCACCCAGAACATTCCCTCAGGATTGGACCACGAAGTGAGTATCCTAGTAATCAAATCGATCAGAATCTTATTCCATCTCAGACTTTTTTCAGCCAGCAGGCCATATCCATATCCATGACTGCAGTCAAAAGTCCTGACGAAAAATCCATCGAAAATGTTCGTGACAAGTCCTTTTCTTTAATATGCACTCAAACACCATTTTCCAGACTCTTATTGAAATAGTTGAAAAAGACGACTCTCCCATTGCCGATTCGACTGAATATCTCTTTGACGAAGCTCTCGCACCTAGATTCCCGGACTTTTCCCCAAATGCGGTTCCTTCAGCCCTGTTAAAAATTCTTTTCTTCCTTCCTTGGTGTGTTCTCGTCGGTGCAACTATTTTGCTCTCTCCTCGGCATCTGGAATATGCCGCGTTCTTTCCGGGATACATTGCGTCACCTCAAGGAATCCGCCGCTTTGCCCATTGGGCCGACGTCGCTTTTCCTCATGTTATGATTTTCTTCGCTTTCATCATATGTATCGGCACGCAGCACTTCTCCCTGGGAGTCGCGCTTGCCGCTCTTACCGTTGGACAAAGCATCATAGCGTGGCACGACTTCAGTTATGACAGCGAAATCCCTGTAGGCGACGATGATAAACAGTCCCTGTACCTCATCGCGGTGACCCTCGGCTGCTCCAAGCCATTCACGATCACGCAGTCGCCACGAGGGTATTTTGTTGGACGCGAGGAAGACGATACTGTTATGAACGGTGATTCGGATTCAGACTGATTGGTTTGAACAACACTGGACGTTATTTCGTCGCCGTTATCTAACACTTTACTTGCATGTTCCTATTCTCGAAATGTCAATTGGACTTATATTCTAGCATCTTGCTTTGACCACACGCTTCTCTCGCTTCACGACGGATTTTTTCCACGGAGAGGTTGGTAGAAGAACGATGTATGTATTGTATGGCCTTGGGCTTAGAGGACACCGTCGTAGACGTTTCCCCTGTACCGTCTGTTCTTTGTATAATATAGCTGGCTGTATCACCCACTCACGTGTGATTCACTCGTTTATGGAATCTAACTCCGTTAGCTATGCAGCTTGATTGTTCAAATCATTCAGTGTATGTACAGGCTGTAATCTTGCCGATGCGAGCCAAGTAGATGTTTAAAATGAGCACCGGCTTGTTCCTACAGGTCACTGTGAGTTTCCATCCTCAAGAGACATATTGGTAATGTATGCGTCCCACGCCGCAAAGCTACAAATTCACACATTAGCAAACGTTGTCCGAGAGACTGCGACAGCTCACCTGAATCCTGGAGGGGCAAAAGTCCACATGTCGATGGTGTCTGGCCCACCAGACATCTCTGATTGCCCAATATCAAAGAATAACGGCTGAGACGAACTCGACGAGTTTTCGTTCGTCGGGTCTAAGGGCAGATCTGCGCGTAGGTAGGCCGGTATATAATCGTTCGAGAATGTCGGGTCTGTAAATGCCGGATCTCGTCAACGAAAATCCACATCAAAAGAGGGAAGGCCACAGGTACCGGACGGCTGAACTTGTTCATACGGGACGTCCGGTACAGCACCGTACGAACCCCAGATGGGAGCAGGTATAGGAGCGGTATTTTCCTGAGGATGTATAACGGGAATAGAAGTGCTATCAAGCGCACTAGTAGTCTCGAAAGAACCCATGCCCTTGAATATTTTCCTGGAGGACGCTTTGTGGTCACGCAAGTGTGATACTCCGAAAGAACTACTCACAGTGAACGCCCCGCAATCATCCACCTATCAAAGGACGGATGTCAAATTATTTATCGTACGAAATTCGCTCAGTGCACGTACGTGTCGGAAGCATGTATGAAGGTGGCTAGGCATTGTTCATAGCCAGCTAGGTCTTCTGCATGTGGAGGATGGCCCGCCTGTTTGCCACTCCAAATGTTCATAGCCAGCACAGTGCCAGACATGAAGGCCACCATCTAAATCAATTTCTAATTAATGAATAGGGATGTAGAGATTTCCAGCTTACCAGAAGATGGGGCGTGATAATCTTTAGTCGTGTCAAATGGACCTGTAGGATTCGAGAAGAAGACCTGGCTGCCATCGTAGATATAACGAGAGACGGCGTGGACAGGGAGGAGCCCGGGCGTAGAAAGGGTCGATGCGTATAGATTTGGAGCATATGATAAGTGCTATATAGAACCGTTGATTGATACAAGAATAGCTTATTGTCGCGGTCCGGATCCCAGCGTACTAAAACATAGTCAGTATTACGTTGAACTGACAAGACAAAAGGTATACAATGGTCGGGGATGGAGTTCATCCAAGCATTCATAGAAGAGTCTATGTCAGAAATGATGCGGTGCCCATCTTTTCTGGCAAGGTCCAATAGGCCTAACTTGTCTCGGCTTTTCTTGATGGAATACAAATTCCTCACGACAGTCGACATTATCCCGCTTAACCGTATTTGTGCATTGAAATAGCTGACTTTAGAAGGTCTGTTGCCAGGTTGGCAAAAGCGCACCTCCCCGTCTGAACGGATATCCCAGTATTCGTCGTCACATTCAACGGGCAGCTCCACATCGAAACTGTCAATCATGGATGTTCACTAGACACAATTGAATGTAATCATAACGACGTACTCTTCTTCTTGCATCATGATAGGCCGTCCTTCGTATAGACTTAATAGTCTGTCAAGCGTGACAAGCGCCCTAGTACATAGATTACGATCAGCATCCCCGGCAAAACAAAGGATGATAAATTTACCAAAAGGATCGCTTCTTCAGTTCATCATCAACTGTCGGCTTATGCCCCTTCGGCTTCTTCCTATGTAAGCCAATTTCTACCGCGTAGCGTAGTCCGAGTCCAACTACCATCCAGGTAAACTCGGGAACGGAAGTTCCAAAAGTGTACATCACCGAGAGCTTCCGAGGACATCCTGAGCTTGATTGGGAATGAAAAGGAGATAAACTTACGACGGTCTGCTGGATGTCATTCAAGCAGGGAGGCCGCAACAACACTTTCTTGGCGATAGGAATAAACTCGAGGAATGTCCATCCTGCAGAAAGCCTCGAGCTGGGATCGGCTAATACTCTTGGGTCGTCCGAGTGACGTGACGCAACTGCTAAAACAAACAGTAACGTGGCGGCAAAATTCTCATCCCGTAGATGTAACCCGTCGGCGACATTTTTCACGAATGTAGGTCGATGCAGGATTGGAAGGATTGGATTCATCGTTTCAAAATATATGGCAACTAGACTTGTGATAAGGTCGTTGTCAGGAAAGATGTAACGAGCATTCTCGGCGTCGGCCGTAGTGCGTTCCCACTAGTCATTGGTTAGTGAAAGATTGACTGGCCGGGAAAGCAGGACACACAGGATATAAATTAGAGTAGTCGTGTAGTTGCATCGTATTCAAGCTACCGGTCAACTTCTTTTTGTTGGAAAGGGCACTCATGAAAAGTGCCAAACCACTCGATGGTCCGAAACACCTCTCGCTGAGGGCCTTGTCGTGTTCCAACGAGAGATTCTTCATTTTTTCTCCCAGGTCCGTAAAGTCATCACCAAACTCGGCCATTTCGGACTTAAGACTTGCAGGTCGAGATGAACCTCCTTGCAGGGACACAGCCGCGTGTCTATTTGTGCTTTCAGGTAGAATGATATCGGGGTTGTGCTATACTGATTGAGAAAGGCGCGCAGTAGACACAATATTTCCGAACCTCTTTGAGCGTACGCTCCAATTGCTCTGCACGTCGTTCTAAGTCCGCCACGTAGCTGATCAGATATCAGTTCCATGTAATAGATTCGCTTAGTATACAATCGTCGCACCCAGCATTGTATTTGCGTCTGGGTAACTTTGAAGATACAGTCGAGTCTTGCCTAAGGATACCGAAATCAGTGTCAATATGAGCGCCGAGACAGACAAACTAACACAGCCTTCGGATCCCGTCTCTGTATGAGAGTTGTGATAAGGGCTCAGTCTTTCGTAGCAGAGGGAAAACTAGCCTTCGTCGGAGCCATATACGTGCACTCCATATCGAGCACGATGCAATTTAAACAGCGGTTTCCCTGTTCAGCAATATCATAACCTATAAGTCAAGATTCAGCCGTCTCTATTATCTGGTCTGAGGCGAACAGGTTGTACATTTTACTAGCAAAGGTTGTCAGAGTCGAACAAATGGGTTTAGAACTAAGAAAAAAAAACTTGCTTTTTCTTACACGACACTTATCACATGCACGAGTCACTCTCCTTTTGGTGAGGGATAACCCATCGTCCATGGTAGCTGGAAAAAGTGGATATGTTAACGACAGTCATAGTTGGCAGTAGGCCGGCACAGCCGCACAGCACCGCCTAGCTCTTCTCCTTGACTTACATAAGCGTGCATGCGATCCCGCGGAATCGAAAAATGACTCAAATTCAAAGATTAAAACTAAGTAGCATGGTCTTGACTTGTATCAGTCGCCGATGTGATTGTCAGTGAAGAAGGAGCGAATGATTGTTCGTCTAGGAATGAGGACGGTTGTACCAGTACGAGCACTTGCCAAGGCTTACTCGATCACTATCTTCACCGCCTTCATTCTTCGCAGAGCATCCACACTATGGAATAATGGTTTCGTTTTCTCTAATTTGATTTACATGCATGTCTTCTTCCTTGGTGCACGGCCTTATCTCGTCAGAGAACGCCGCGGTGCAAAGTCCGTCCCTCCCTCGTAGGCTTCCCGTCACTAAGTCTGCATTATGTACTGTTGACTGTCTACGAGACTACCACCACCAGCGGCATACAGAAGGATTTTCTGAGCACTTCTTTCCTCATAAATTTTCTCAAGTTCATATCTTTTTCTCAGCCGGTACAGAGTTATTTGTACGGTACTTACCTTCTGCCTGGATCGGTCCCGTAAGGCTCCTTCGCGCTGTCATTGATAGCTCAGTGAAGTATTTGTTGGCCTCTCCGAACTATCCCTTTGTAATCAGAATTTTCGACATCGAAAGCCTAGCACTATATAATGATTTATATTTCTGTTTGAGAGAATCTCCTCGCGCGGCACAACTTGAGTCTTTCATGGCGCATTCTGTTGAATAACACACGCACCATGTGTTCTGGCACGTTTGCAGATCCAAGGGGGTACCGGAATGTCGGCCCGGAGCACCGGGTAGGGAGGGAGGGTCAAGCGCCGGTCACGAAAAATTTTATATGACCCCTCAAAATTTCAAAAATTTCCCAAGTAACTCGATGTAAAATGACTTTAGCATCTTTTGTTTACTTCAACCTTCATCCTCTTAGTCAGTATGACCTCAATATACATATAATCAACCAATGATGCACTGTAAGCTGAGCTGAAGCTCTAAGTAGGCATGTATTCTGATGCATTGTCACATAATTTATAATAGAGTAGTAAATTACTGTTATACATGTCCCTCATTAGTACACAAGGGATTTATAATGCAAAGAGAGCAAAACCCTCAGTGAAGAGCGACGCAGGCCAATATTGCAGATGTACCGGGTAAGTCCGAGTCCGGCTGTACCGGCATGCCTGATATGGTGCAAATGATGTCATAATGGTCATGTGATAGGGTGAGAGGGTCAGCCAGCGGCACGAAATAATTTAATCGACCCTATGTATTTTTTTATTTTTTGGAACCCCCTTGAGTAGATCATGTTTGCTTAGCGCGACCGTTAGACATTCCATAACTTGCTTTCTTTTAGCAAACCTTCACTCAGCACAACTCAAGCTCACTGGACATCGCGCCAGCTCGCACAGCTACGGCATCAACAATATTCTACAGATTCTTCGTACCATGTCAACAATGAGGCAAAGAGAATTTTTTGACCTGGCCTGGCCGGCAGTACGTGTAGATTCCATTCTTTTTCCTGGCTCTGGTTGTGGATGGGTAGGAGCATACAACTGGTTCTTGACTTCGGCTCGCTTTACGTTTAAGCGGAACTGGCATGCTCTGACATTAGTGCCTAATTCTAGCGATCATGACTGGCCTCCCAATCCTCATCATCCTATTACACGACATATGCTATAGAGACGGCCGTGGCGTACAGTACAAATAAGTTGAAATAACTACTAGGAAATCTATATATTGTCCTGCAGGGGTTGTCTCCGATACCATTAGTAAATCCCTTCTCTATGACATTTCCACTGGTGGAGATCAAGTAGTCAGGAATGCCTGCGAGCTAAGGATCCCAGTAATCATTTGATACATCCTGGAACCATTAATCGACATCAGGGAGTGTCGTGGGAAGGAGATGGGCAGAATGGAGACCTACCAAGGGACTAGGATCACTAGAAAGCTACAAGATCCGTGAATGTGACGACCACCAAGGAGATATGATATTTGCTTGACCATACCTGTGGATCCTGCTTGAAATTCCGCCTATAAAATTCCTTGATATTCTCTGTCTCATGTGAAGTAGGTATAGGGATTTTTGCTTCAATACATGATTGACAAAACCCTTTCATTTTTCCTGCGTGGCTCTTCTTTCGGCGGAGGATCTCAGAATTCACCTCTCTGGTTGCTTGTCTGAAATGCATACTGGTCTGTAAGCTGATTTCGCAATAGAGACAAGGTAGGTCCACTCACATGATGTGCACCATGAGATCCTTGAATGTAGGACGAGACTGTTTCCCTGCGATATACACCAGTAATTAATCTACCCGCACATATATCGAAGTACGGGATCATACTACAGAACTCTATCAAGACCTGAGCAAGGAATTTTGGATATATGTCATACTTCTACAAGTAAATTATTCAAGTTTACTCACACCTGTCATCGACGGCATGTCGTCTATCTCTGAGGTCGATTGACTATCTTTGCACGATGACAGGCATACCTAAATGTACATGAAAACCGTCGGTAAACACAGTAGTGAAGATGTACCAACCACGGTTGCCGCCTTTATCGGTTCTTTGGATATTTCACAAGAACCAGAACAGAATTTACCAGAGACTGGCTCGGGGGATTCGCACATTCTCTCCATGTCGTTCAAAATATATGTTGGCGGGGGTGTACACGTGTCATTGAAGTACTCGGGCTCAGCTTCCTGTTGAATGATGCTAATTAGACCTTGAGATGAATAGGTGAGATTCGAGCGCGGATGAATGTCAGCCAAATTCTCACTCGGGATATTTCTAGTTCGGAGATGGTCAGATCGGCCTATGTATCGGTCATCAGACAAGCAGAACAAGACGAGCCGTGAGAACGCTCACTGATTGCGCCCCGACGCTGTCGAAGTCCGGTTTGCTCACAGAACGCGGGTATAAGAGCCTTCCACCCTGAATCGGATCTCTTTGGACCAAGGACTCGATTGCAACGGTAGTGCTTCAAGTCTAGGTTGAGCACGTTAGCTATCTCAGAAGAGGTATATATCTGACGAGTGGTCCCACCCAATAATGATCCTGAGTGGCATGTATCTAGAACAGCCTGATAATGATTAGAGTAAAGTCTCGTTATTACAGCGAGATTGGAATCTGAGTTCACCGTGAGATGGGATCCGACTGGGAGTTTCTCCACAAGGTGTGCTCTAAGTTCCTATAAATGTGTATTCAACGACAATAGACATAGACTGTCACAATAAGACGCGTACGTTGTCCTGGATGCGTTTTCCGCTCTTTGTTACTATGTCTTATTCATCATGAATAGCTGGAAAGATATAATGTATGACTTATGAACGTACATTCATCCCTGCCATCTTCCTCGCTACCAGTCTTGTTCTCCTGTTGAATAGAATGTCCCGAAACTATAGGATATTTAAGCCCGTCCGAGATAGAGAATGGATAAGAGCCCTACAATAGAAAAAAAAGCGATCTCCTGGCTTAGCATCTTGGGTCAATTGATTTATATGCTTCATCTAGCACTGTCCTGTCAGAAGACTGGTTAATGATAAAGAATGGAGGTGTAGGGCGTACCACGTTTATATAGGTAGGTTGACTGTCAACTTGCACCGGGTCATCGTCCTCCAAGAGAATGACTACGTTCTTCGCCTCGTAACGGTATGTGTCTGAGATACGCTGCATTTGAAATGGTTTGTAGAAATCAATCAATAACTTACCAATGAGTAAATCCGCAATATTTCTCGCATCGTTGTGCGGACGCCACAGCTTCCTAAACTCTGGACACGACCTATTCTCGACGGCAATGATAAGAGCTCTTTTCTGAGGCAAAGCTTCGAGCTGAGTTTCCTTTGTAGTCGCTACCAGCTGCAAGTCGTTCATCGCGAGGGCACGCAAGATAGATGTAACCACAGGTAGATATCGAGGAGAGAGGCGAGCTGTATACATTACATATGTTGATTTAAAAACTTGCTTGCAGTGCATCGTAATAACGTCATCTGGAACGCCGAATGCATATATTAAGGGGGGGCGTCATAATTTGGGGAATAGATGCACGATGCACTGCCGCTCACCGTGAATCATTACAGCCACCAGCGCTTGAATATGATTTTGTATTGCCTCGCACTCAAATAAGGCGTCATAGATGCATCGTATGCATTTTTTCCCCGACGCTGATGGTGTTAACGAGCTTCTCGAAGCTCAGCATTGAATCGCGTAGCGGTGTCGAGCTGTACTAAACTGAATTCCAGCCAGCTGAGGGCGCCTCTTTATTTTGGAGATGGCATGTTCATTGCATTGCCCCCTATGGGAGGATAGCCTCCCAACTTCCGTATATTGAATCGGCGCTGCTGTAAACGTGTAACGAAAGCCTCGGTCAATGTTCACGAGAATGTGACGAGATGAAATGGACGATCACATACAGCTTTTTAATGTCCTTCAGCTACTAGAATATTACCTCCGCAATCCAAGTCATGACTTTGAGCGCGATGCATTATGATGTTCTTACCAAGTTCATTGAGCCTGAGCGCTAACAGGGAGGACGAAACGGCAACTCCGAACTTGGAGGAAACACCAAAAGCGTCATCCACGTGGTTAACTTTCAATAAATAACATAAATTAAATTTCAAATAACTATATATCTCAGAACGGTTTCCGCGCCAGGTCGTCTGAGGTCGTCTGTCGACCAGCCTGTTACTTCGTTCTATAAGGCATACATTCGAAGCAGGAAGCAGGTGGTGAATTTGGAGCTCCAAAACTACTGCGTCGTTCTGTACGCTTTTGGTTTCCATCGAGTCGCAGTCACTTGATTCTTGAAATTTCAAGCTGTACCCAACTCGTATAGTAATATCTGCTTCGCTACAAAAAATATTCATGAAGATGATATATTGTAGAATCGCAGAAACGAATGTTCTGCAGAAAATTTATATGACACTTGAGTAACATACAAAAATAAACATTGACAGTTGGAAAAAGCACATCCCGTGGAGATTGATCATTTCAAGGATTCCAATAAGTGTTTACCATATCCTAAATGCACGAAGCAGGATCAGCTCATGACATTTATAGTAGATAAGATTACCCGTACCACAGGACTAGGATCACTGAAAAGCTTCAGAATCATCGATGTGATGATCAGTAAAGAAATATCACGCGAGACGTAAGGCATACCTGTGGATCTTGTTTCATGTCCTGACCCAGATAGTTTGTGATTATTGGTATATCCGAGATTGGGATAGGACCGTTCTTTTTATACCACGCTTTCATCTTTTTTGCATAGCTCTGTCGCCGGGAGTGATTGTTCGTTATTGTTTTTCGAGTTTCTTGTCTGCCAAAACCCTTCAGTTCACGAGCTAGGGAAAGGAAAGAAACCAGATACACCCACATGACATGTAACATGAGTTTCTCCAATGTAGGATGATGTTGACGTCCTGTGGCGAAGGTCAGTGAGTCTACGACGCACGGAGCAATATTATGAGCACATACTACAATATTCGATTAGGACCTGGATTGAGATGTCCGTATTTAGACCCCTCCGAAGGATGTATCGTAAGCCACGCACATTGGACATTGAATATCCTTTTCCTTCGATTTCCCAAGTTGATTGACTGTCCTTGCACGAAGAAATACACACCTAAACGGACATAAGCCCCATGCATGTAACGTCAAGAAACACGTACGACGTTTGCTCCTTTTGGAGGCTCGCCGGAAATTTTGCAGAGTCCAGTACAGAAGGTGCCTGCGTCCGGAGAGAAGCACATCGAATCTTTGTCGGTAAACGTACGTGTATCGAGATCCAAACGGGAATCAGTATCAGAATCAGAATCAGAATCCTCCGAAATATTGTTGATCAAGTCTTGAAAGTATCGTTGAGAGCACGCCATGGTAAACGTTAGCTAGATGTCTCACCCTGGAGATCGATAATTTGAGGGGAATGCGGCACGTTTCCTTCTGAGATCCTCTGTCAGCAGGCCAACGTGGCTGCTCAAAATGTTTTGAAGACTCACCCGTCTCGTTAGGGACATTTGTAAGACCTTTCCGCCACGAATCTGACCTCTGTGGGCCAAAGACGCGATTACATCGGTAATGCGACAGGTCTAATCGAGTTGTACTCTTAGCAAACAACGGGTGAAATGACCCAAGAGAGAAGACTCGCCTAATAAGGATCCCGAGTGGCATGTATCAAGCACAGCCTGATTAACCAGATATCAGGATTCAGTACGCCTTGTTAGCATTGGATAAGGGATGAGCTCCACCGTGAGTTGGCAACCAGCAGGGAGGGAGTCGACGAGGTATTTTCGAAGATCCTAGTTATCGTGAACTCAAGAAGATATATGACTGTTTAAGTGGCTTACATTATCTCGGATGCAGCTTCCCTCTCCGGTCATCATATCTGGTGGGACATCGTGAGTTGGTTGGTAGTCTATCATTAAAGACTTACACTCGTCCTTCCCATCTTCTTCCGTGCCAGACATGTTGATATCTTGCGTACTATGCCCCGAAACTACAAAGTAAGTATTTGAGTATGCCTTCTTGAGGTCGACGCGGTGTCGACACGTACAGTAAAAGAAGAATTGATCTCCTGGTTGGGCATCTTGGGTCAAGTCGCACATGTGTTTGATCTAATAAAATTGATTTCGAACAATGACGCCTGAAGAAACCCACATAATTAGAAGGCTCACCATATTTGTGCGGGTGGGTTGATTGGAATTGAGGCGCGAATCTTCATCATCGGCGTCCAACAGGGTCACTACGTTCCCAGCATTGTAGCCATAGACCTCTAGGGAGTATCGAATTGGTGTGTGCGCGAAGAAGCACGATAAATGCTTACCAATTAGTAGCTGTCCAATATTTTTTGCATCGCGATGTGGACACCCTAGTTCTCCTAGCTTCGGGTCGGACGTCTTTCTGATAGCAATAATTAGGGCTTTCTTTTGGCGCGAGGCGCCCAGGGTAGGCTCCGGGGTAGCTTGAATTTGCAGTTCATCCATGTCGAGCAGCGCTGGGAGAAAGATGAGTAAGACGTTGGTGGTGTCGAAAATACGCAGACATCCCTGAAGTTCTTATATGGATGAAACGATCACGGCGATGTCACCATCATAGGAACGAAATCCGATATAGTTAGACTAGCTTCGAAGAGCGCCTAGCAAGCACCCGACTTGGCAGCTGCCAGGTACCACAACGCCGCTTATCATCCCATGGCTAGAGTCTGCATTTCACAATGCAACATAAATCGCTCGTTGGCCATTCGATACGACTGGAAGTATCTGAAAAAATGTGTACGTTCGCTCAAGCATCCCGCGAACTGTTGGAAACCGCGCAGCCACTGAACCCGAGTATCAGCGCTTGCTTGTGATATATCACTGATTGATTGTCAGACATCACCATCGGTCTTGACGATTTTGATGGACCGCCGTGGATCATGAATGGATAGGATTTTCAAGTCGGCGGAGCGCTGGAAAACATTGAGTTGAAACAATGCCGTCCCTATTTTAGGCTAGGGAAATTAGGCTATCTCGGTCATTGAAACACCCGTGCCGCCTAAGTGGGCGAAGCGCTGTGTCCATTGAATTCGTGCCCTTGATGGAAGGAGGCATTGCTTGTTTCGTTGATTCATCCGTGCATCCTATCAAGTTTGACACTGGTCTAGAAGAAAATATCTCGATGGTAAAAAAAAACCTTATTATAAAGTCAGAGCCTGTGGAGATTCACTGGAGATGGGCACAAATTCGTCAATTATTAACGGGACGGATATTCAACTGACCCGTCCTCCCCAGTTATTCCTGACGCACGGAACCGCTCGTACATCGTATATTGCCGATAAAGTTAACGATTACGAAGTTCAAGAGTGAAGTTCTACCATGTTGTACGTTCTCCGACGTTTTCCGGCGGATCAGGAGGTGGACGTTGGACGTTTCGGTTTCGTCTGTTGGTCAAATAGTACACTGTGGGAGCGTCCGGGAGACAGTGCGGTCGACCACTTATGATTATCTGCATTAATCAGGTCCTGGTGTCAGTCCGGGCTGATCAGGACCCGAGAGGTGCGAAAAGAATGACAAAACAAGGCGCAGGATACCGGCTTCGAAAGTTCATCGCAGAAGCCGGATGATGGTGGGGCGTAAGAAAATTGCTCGGTAGCGACTCGGAGAGATCCGTGGACAATGCCGTGCAAATGCACGTGGTCGATCCACAATCACTGACCCAAAAGGGCAATCACCGCTTTCAGCTCTCATTCTGTTTTCATCGCCTCACTTGCAGCTTCTTGTTATAACATATGCCAGTTTCTGCCCCTCAAGTCTCTGGGAGTCTGCAATTATGGGTTATATGAGCACCACATGTCTACCAGATTATCGAATTTCGCTGCCCCATACCTCTGCGCTGGCAGAAAGACTCGAACATCCTACACTCTCTACTTTGTATGCTGCACGCTCGTAGAACCGTGGAGCTACTTAGCAAGGTCCCTCTGACTAGTCAGTTCTAAATCAATAGAGACGTGCATTTCGAAAGGCAAGCAACTTCTCTGGGCCTATTCCTTTCGCCTCAGCCGGATTACCTCTAACCCGGTGTCGTGAGGGAAAATGGAGGAAGCTCTCCATACAATGGCCGGTATTATATGCCACACCTTCATTACGCCTGGTGGTACACGACCTATATCTCAAACGCTTACCATGGCAAGCGCAAAGGCTAAAGGTCACGATGTTCTGTGGCCGGTCGCCAGTTCATAACTGATTTTGACGAACACTTGAACAAGCTTGGCGTCTGCAGAGATGGGAACGATCGTATATCGTCTCCTTGTAGAGTTTGAATGATCTGCCGAAGCAGACGATGCTGATGGCGAAGCGGGGCAACACCTACACAGAAGGAAGACGTCCTGCGCGCCCTGTATTTCTGGATGCAGCATGCTAGTGAAATTCTTAGCAATTCCCCTCGCATCTAACAACAGACGTGCATCTGGGAACTTAAGGATGCTATCAGTGGGCAGGATTCTCAGGATATTGCGGATGTTTTCCTTAGCTTAAGAGCCCCCAAAATATCACCCCTGATCCTCACCGCGCCGAGAAGGCAACAGGAAAGTGTTCCTGTGCCTCCCAGAGATTTCTTTGCGTCCGTGTATGATGCCGTACGGACGATTCCAGCCTGGGATATGTAGGTCATCTCATGCCGTTGTCGCGCAAACGACCAAAACTTCAATGTTGCGGCGGGTGTTGTAGTGTGCCGTATTGTTTATTGGAATACTAGAAGAGTATATGTCGGCAGTAGGACCCTGCGCCACATAAAACCGTTTGTCGGGGAGTCAAAAAAACTCTGCCGTGTGTTGAAGCTTCCGGCGAAAGCTGAGCATGTCGAGGATTCAGTGATGGATAAGTGGTACAACTTGGCGGCAGGTATTACTACGAATGGTGTCCCTATCGTCAAGTCGAATTTTGGGGACCTGACATTGTTAGACGGGAATCGGATAGTGTTCCCACCGGCTCATGGCATAAGATACGTATGCTCTCCAAGTAAATCTTGTTCTTTATTGATTCCGTTCTGTACAGTGCATAACATGTACTGTGGGAAGACCTGTTCTGTGCAGCGCACAGGCAATTACTTTGCATACAATGCACTGTAGACTGAGGACGACGCAAAAGAAACGCTATCGGTGAACGTACATGCTATTCTGTACAGCTTGTCAGTCCTGAAGCAACTCGTGTCTACCTCTCTTACTGGTTCGCCTATGTTTTTACGTCGCCACCACCCTTTTTCTGACTTCTTTGAAGTAGAATTCTAAAATAGACCGCCAGGTGCTTAGTCACGTTTGAGTGCAGCTGTGAGGCCCCAGCTGTGACCGCGCGGGTTAGGTGGCTGTGTCCGGGGACCCTTTGCTTTCGTATGAATAATGATGTCCTTCCTTTCTTTCCACCATCACCGTCCACAGCGTCCAGGACATGGGTCTCTGCAGAGATTCCGGTCCTTTGGACCTACAGGATGCTTGCATTCGAGGTTCCTGGTCAGCACTAGTACCGACGGTACTCGTCGTCGCGTCCTGCATATCTTCCATTCCAGTGAAAGTGCCAGAAAAAATCCGGCCGTATATGGACAGCGTCAAGGCGCCACTACAGACGTTTTTACCTCTTCATGAGGCAGAAGCCCTCGATCTGGACGAAAAGGGGTCCGAAGGGGAGGTCGAGGTTGACCATGTCGTCCCTCTATGGCGGACCGTCGTTTTCGCATTGTTGGGGCTCGTAGAGGCGCTATCATGGCTGGGAAACGGCTCCTATCGTCTTGCTACGCAACCGCAAGATCCTTGGTCAGGGATTCAACCGCTCTTGATAGCCCTGACGTGGCTTTACACGGTCGTGGTACCCGTCGCACGACCTTCACCCACTCCACCATTCGACTTGTTCACTCTGTACGTGGTGCATCTCTTCAGCGGAATCATGTTGCTAGGTGGCGCTCTATACGAAAACTCGGTCTACGATCTACCTTTACCACCGGCAACACTCATTTTGGCATACTCGATCAACTTAGTCATCGTCTTAGTGGTCCTTGGGGTCGTCGTGAACATGCCTCTCGACTTGCCAAGCAGACGGGTTGACAGAAAGTCCATTGTACGCCTATTGGTTCGGTGATAGTCAGGATAATATACTGACACTGCTGGAAGGGAATTACCGTTAGTCCAGAGGATTATACGACACTCTTCGGATGGCTCACATTCTCTTGGGTCTATCCACTAATAAAAAACGTACTTATAATAATTGTTTAGATTCATCTTTCGACTTATGGGTTTACAGGGCAGATACAACACTTTGAACGATATTGACGTCTGGAATCTCAGCCCAACATTTCAGTCTCGTCCCTTATTCATCAAGTTCAGCAGTGTCATGTACGTCGTTATACGTGTATGTTTACGTATCTCACTTGTGTTCAGTCGCTCCTCCCTCCTTCGCAAGATCTGGGCATCTAACTCGTTAGACATCATACTTGATGCTCTTTTTACGATTCTCAGCGTGATCTTCAATTACACGACACCATTCTTCCTCAAGTGCGCACCGAAGCCTGTTTCATGGCATAATGTTTAACCGTTTTGTAGCCGAATCCTAGCCTCCATCGACCATGATGCGACTCCAGAACATCGCACCAATGCATACATTTATGCGTTTTTAATGTTCATAATATCCGTCGCTAGGGCCGAGTTAGATTTGCAGCATCTATGGTTCGGGCGACGAGCAGCCACCAGAATTCGATCCCAACTCATGGCAGCAATCTATGACAAAGCTCTGAAGCGAAAAGATTTCTCCGGTATCATTGATTCGGATAAGGATAAAACCACCGAGGACAAGGACGCTACTACCGCGAATGGGACAGGTAATTTTATCCTCATCTCTTGTTTGCTCTATCCTAACGCTCGCCCTGCCAGACAAAGGGAAGACCAAGGCCAAGGAAGATGAGAAAGGCGATGATCCCAAAGCCGGTGCCGATGTCGGTAAAATCGTCAACTTGATGGCCGGCGATGCTAATAAGGTTAGCTCAGGTTTTTCGTTCTCATACGTTCCTAATTTTTGGCCTAGATCTCGAATATGGTCACCGGGGCGTACTATATATATGGCGGTATGTATACATCATCCGGTTTCAAAGCGTTGTACTGACTAAGATTGTAGCTCCCCTTGAAATAATTATTGGCGGACTCTTCCTATACCAGTCAGTCCCATAATCTGAGCGTGTGGAGATACCTAACCCTGTTTTACAGGTTGCTGGGATGGTCTGCCTTTGCGGGATTTGTCATTCTGCTTGCCGGCTGGCCTCTAAATAGCTACCTCTCCAAGAGAAGTATCCGGATCCAAAAGGGTTACATGGCTGAAAAGGATAAGCGGATGGGTGTCCTCAATGAACTCATCGGAGCCGTGAGTTCACTGGCCTTCGTCGTCGTGTTTAACGCCAACGGATCGACATTCAGGTCAAATTCATCAAGTTTTTTGCTTGGGAGGATCGGTGGATTGACCGCGCTATGGAGGCCAGAGGCAAGGAACTGAAGTGGCTGATTAAAAGTAAGTCTTCTATCGCCGAGTTTGAGCCAGGAGTAACTTGGTGGCATCGATAGGCAGAGTCAACTGGATAATGTTCTACGTCTTATGGACCACGGCTCCCATTTTGGTGTCCATCATCGCCTTCTTCGCGTATGTCGTTCAGGGTAATGAACTGACCATAAGCACTGCCTTTACGGTATGCTTTTACCTCCGTTTCAATTTTTGCTTCAAGTTTGACGCATCATTTAGGCCATCTCACTCTTCGCCATGATTCGGTCTGTAGTTATTCTCAATGCTATATTCTCATCATTGATGATGATTACTTAGAGGACCGCTCAATATCATACCGATGTGGATTGTTCAGGTTCTCCAGGTAAGTGCACATTGGAATTTGCATGAATTCTTGCTGAGATTACGTTCAGACCGGCGTTGCCCTCAAACGAATTGAAGTTTACCTCCAAGAAGAGGAAGTTACAGATCAGGTCTCGTCGCTGAAGAAAGATCTTTCAGAACCTCTCCTCCTTGGACCTGATCAAGATGGTCTAGGACTCGAAAACGCTTCATTGAAGTGGAATGAAGTCGAGAAACCCAAAGAGGACGAGGCCAACCATAACAAACTATCGACCGCGTCTTCCACGGAATCTCTCGAGAGTCAAGCCGAGACAACTATTGAGGGTGAACCTATCGATCATAAGTTTGAGCTTCGTGATATTTCGGTGTTGTTCCCCGAGGGCGAACTTAGCATTGTCACAGGCCCCACGGCGAGGCAAGTGTTTATTTCTTCTATTGTCGTTTTTAACTTATCGCTTCTTTCGTTGCAGTGGCAAGACGGCCTTGCTTGTAAGTTATCATTGCATGCCACAACTGATCATCCTTTGACTAACCATGATACACAGATAGCTGTCCTTGGTGAAATGACGCTCCTCAGTGGTCGCATCATCATGGCAAAAGACAGATCTAGAATCGACGAGCACGGAAATATGCACGCGATCTCTTATGCTGCCCAAGCGCCTTGGCTTCGGCATCAGTCCATCAAGGATAACATCCTGTTTGGTTACCCGCTAGATGAAGAACGGTACGAAGCCGTACTAGAGTGCTGCGCTTTGAAACCCGACTTGGCCATGCTTGAGGATGGTGATGCTACGGAAATTGGTGCTCGTGGTGTCAGTCTAAGTGGAGGACAGAAGGCTCGGTAAGTTTTTCAAAGGCTTTCAAGCATATGTATACTAAAAAAAATTATTTTATTATAGGGTTGCTCTTGCTCGTGCTGTTTATGCCCGTACCAAATACGTTCTTCTCGATGACCCTTTAAGCGCTGTGGTATGTTTATCTTGGCTGGAGGGAACGACGGGGCTGAGAATTGTCTAACAGGATAGTCATACGTCAAGATTCTTGTACGAACGTCTCCTTCTTGGACCCCTTTTGGCTAACAGGACAGTTGTAAGTTCCTCGTATCAATGGGTCACCACTAGGATTACTCAAGGAACGTGCTTACAGGTCCTTGTTACCCATCACGTTGAACTGGTTCTTCCGGGAACTCATTATTTGGTTCGCATGCTTGATGGGCGTATTGATGCAAAGGGTACTGTCAAGGATCTCCGTGCGCAAGGACTATTGGACGAGATAACACAGGAGGCGGCGCTTGAGGCCCACGAAGAGCAAATACAGGCCGAACATTCCACGGAAGATACTGTGGAAGCTATTACTGACAAACCTACTGACATCGAGGCGAAGAAACCTCGGAAACTCATCAAAGATGAACATCGCGAAACAGGCGGTGTTAAGTGGAGCATCTACAAGAGCTATCTAAAGGCATCGTATGTACAGTTCTTTGGGAGATCGAGTATGCACTAATGCTCTCTTTGTATAGGTCATACTGGATTTGGGGGCTGCTTTTGTCCTTCGTAGCCATTAATCAACTGCTGGGTATCACTGAGAAGCTCTGGATTAAGGTGCGTTGTTCCCTTGCATGATTCACAACATGCATGCTTATGGCATCTTTCTCAGACATGGGGAGAAGCTTATGGCGATGTCCATACATCGATATTCTACAACAACAGAGCTTTCTCTGCCCCGGAACATGAGATTGTGTTCGATGGACATATTCAGTCCCACATTCATAACTTCCATAATGCTCCTCCATCGATGAGTTTCGTCGGTCCCAACTTCCCCGATGCTCGGGAGCACCCATTGTTCTACGTTGGCGTTTACGCCGCGATTGGCATTGGAGGCGCGATTGTAAGCGTGATGTCAACGACAGCTCAGTTTACGGGCGCTCTCAGAGCATCACGCATCCTCTTCGAGTACGGTTTAGTTTCGCTTCTTGTATTGGTCAGAATGTGCTGAGCTTCTCTTCAGACAACTTCTTGTCACCGTCGTTCGAGCAACGTTCAGGTTCCATGATACTACTCCCCAAGGACGTATGCTAAATCGATTCGGCAAGGATATTGAGACCATCGACTCATCATTGGCGGGATCTATGCAAGCTGTAAACTCATCGCTTGCCAGCTTCTTTGCTTCAATCCTGACCGTGGCGTATGTTCTTCGTTTTTTTGATGGGCGACGGCACGTTTAATTGATGGACAGGGTCGTCTTTCCCATATTCCTGGTTCCGGCCGCACTCATTGGCTTCATCTATCGAGAGCTCGCTATTGGATACTTGAATACAGGACGCGACCTTCGCCGCATGCAGTCGAACACCCGCTCGCCCATCTTTTCCGACTTTGGAGAGTTGTTGGAAGGTATCGTCACTGTCCGAGCGTTCTCAGCAGAAAAGAGGTTCTTGGACAATCTCCACAAGAAGATAGACACAACCACAAAGGTATTGAATTGGTCTTTACTTTGTCGAAGAGTGGGAACTCACGTCGCTTAGATGTGGTATGGTTTCTGGATGACAAACCGGTGGCTCTTGTTAAACTTTGATGCCCTGGGTAAGTTTTTCTCAATTGAGGCCTGCTGGTATCTGATCATTCAACAGGTGCTACTGTTCGTCCCTCTCAGATGTTCGTGACCTTTGTTACTAATTGGAATCAAGGCCGTTTTTGTTACCGCTCTATTCTCGATATCGAGCCTCGACAACGGAGCAGGTCTTGCCGGTCTTTGTATCACCAGTGCTCTTAGCTTCACCTCATCGGTGTACTGGGCATGCCGATTCTGGACCGGTATGTTCGTAACAATCGTCAGTATGAATACAGTCTAATTATATATCACAGGTCTGGAACTGGATCTCAAGTAAGCCCGAATACTTTGGAGAAGACGTATCATTAGTTGATCACTGATCCTAGCTCGGTGGAGAGGGTTGTCGAGTATCTGGAGCTGCCACAAGAACCGCCCACCGTTATCGAATCTCATCGACCGCCTGCATACTGGCCATCAAGTTCAGAGAATAACAGTCTTATCGCAGTCGAAAATCTGGTCGTCAAATACTCTCCTGAGCTACCTGCGGTTCTTCAAGACATATCATTCACTTTGAAAGCAGGGGAAAGGATCGGTCTTCTCGGCCGGACCGGGTCAGGAAAGTCGACCTTGGCTATGAGTATCTTACGCTTCGTAGATCCGACGGAAGGGCGTATTCTCATCGATGGGATTGATACATCGACAATTGGTATCCACGACCTTCGGTCGCGACTAGTGAGTCCTTCTGTACCCTTGTTCCTAAGGTACTCTGACACGCTAGAAGACATTTATCCCGCAAGATGCAACCCTCTTCTCTGGCACTCTTAGAGATAACTTGGATCCCTTTGGTACAGTCTGCTCAGTATTGTCGTCTTTTACGTGACTGAGTATAATGTAGGCGAGCACGACGATGCCGAATGCATGGAAGCTTTGTATCGCGTACAGATGATCTCACAGAGCCAATGTCCTTCGCGGCGGACATCCCGTGCTCCTTCGGAATTGTCGACACCTGCAACGTCTCGTCCAGCGTCCATCCATGAAGACACCACGGATTCAGTATCAGCCACATCTACTGATGTCGATGCGAAGACTACCGTGTCTTTGGACACAAAGGTTTCCCCGGGTGGTACCAACTTTTCCCAGGGACAGAGGCAGCTGATCGCCATGGCGAGAGCGTTACTTCGACGCAGCTCAATCATTGTTCTGGATGAGGCCACAAGTAGCATCGACTTCGCTACAGATGCGAAGATCCAGACGACCATTCGGGAAGAGTTCACGCAATCGTTACTACTGACGGGTGAGAGTAATAATCATTGTAATTCGTCTGTCGTCTGACCGTTTACAGTGGCGCATCGACTTCGGACCGTGATTGATTACGACCGTCTTATCATCCTCGACAAGGGGAGGATAGCTGAATTCGATACGCCGCTACGCTTGATACAGAAAGAGGATGGCATATTCAGGAATATGTGTCTGAAGTCTGGCAGCTTCAGTGAGCTACAGGCATCAGCGAAGGCAAAGGCTGAGCGCGATGAGGCGTCTGGAAGGGCTCTGAATGAATGATCGCAAGAGCGCGAAATTTGTAATATATTCTACTGACAGATCTATAGACCATAGGATCAATTGGAAGCCAGTTTGACTGTAGATAGATCGTTTTCTCGTTACCCGGGATAAACAAAGTCGGTGTGAGGAGAGAGCCTCGATGTTGATGATTGCTATTTAGAGACAATATTCTGGAAGATTCTTTGTGAATAGGAAAATATCTATAAAATAATTATATTGCGCTTTGTATACCAAAGCCTTTAAGTAGGGGTCCGAAGTTTACGTAATCTCGTACCGTTCTTCTTTCACTACCACGAATGGAATCGCTGGACCTCAATACTCTTGCTGGTTCCTTGCCAACAGCGCACCAGAATGCGGAGGCGGAGCTGCTGAACAATTTCAAAGGTACTAGATATTTATTTGGAGGCCAGATAAAATTACTGACGAATTTCCAGCGGCTGCTCTGAGCATCACGACCCTGTACCGTTCCTCAAGAGACGCCTCAAAGCGAGCGTACAGTGCAGGATATGCTGCCGCATGTCAAGACCTGATGGCAATGATACAGCGAGGAGTCTCGGTCGGTGGCATCGCAGAGCCAGGGATGTCTGCAGACTCAAATGGCATGTCTATCGGCCGAGTAATGGATTGGATAGACGCTCGACTGGATGCCGTGAAATCGCGACAGGAAGAGGAAGTAGAAGAGGAAGAGAAGGAGAAGGAACGTGGACGGAAGTCGACGGCGACGGCGCCCACGAAAGTCAAGGTGGAGGCAAAGGAGCAGGTATGCCGCCCAGAAATCCGGAAATCATCATATTTATCTCATTCTTACGTCTGCAGATTCCACCATTGCCGACACTGAATTCACCTTGGCCTCGCGCTCAACGGCCTTCACCGCAACCGTCAACTCCGTCTCCCCCACCACCAGCACCACCAAGTACGCTGCGACAGACTCAACGTTCGACAAACAGAGCGAAACCTACTTCGTCTTCCAATTCCAAAGGAGGAGGAGATTCACCGACGATTTCTCCCCTACCACTCCTCACTTCAGACTACGCTTTCAACCTCGTTTCCGAAGATACCCTATCCGTCCCCGTCCCCGATGTCGTCGTAGGCGCCAAGCGGCGACATGCAGTGATGATGATGCTCGACGGCTCGTCAGCTCCCGTTTCGACTTCCTCGACGATGCCATCCTCGAACTGCAATCACGGGTCAGGTTCAGGGGGGAACCGGCGGCGCACAAGGAGCACAAGGAACAACGCCAGCCATCTACAGAACCAGAACGTTAATTCGATTCAGTTGTCTTCGGAGGCGATGGACATTGAAGACGACAGTGGTCGGGAACGGAAGCGAGTTGCCCGTAGGTAGGGCTTCGTCCCCCTTCCCCGCTCTGGAGGCAGAGACGCTCTTTTCTTCTCATACACTGTCCCTCTTCTTCACGGTCTGGCGTCTTTTTTTTCCTTTATCATATCATTGTCATCTTACACTTTTCATTGCCCTCCATACATTCACTTGTAGCACATTCATCCAGCATCGCGCCACCTGTGGTCTACACGTTCCCTATCTCTGTACCATCAGTCATATAACGAACGATACATGTGTTTATCTTTATACGTAGAAATCAAAGAAAATTCATGCGACAAGGCCTGAGGTAGTCTAAATACCTAAAAAATGAGTAATGTATCACAGTGATTTATAAATGGGTTTCCCCCCTTGATGCCAAGCAGCGTCATTTCAAGGCCTCTCTATTGATGTTACTTCACGGAAAATTATCCACTCGCTAGGAAAAACAAGTCCACCTGTTCCCTTACGACGGCGGTACTGGCGAGCGCAGTATTGGTGATCATTCACCGCTTGCCTTCTGTCCATCGATGCCCCCCGGCCTCCCCTGCGCCACATGTCTGCAATCGAAAGATTGCCCTTAACACATGGGGCAACATTCGGTCCGAGGCATTATTGCGTGAGCAAAGGGGTAGGTCGGAGTACGAAGCTGTCTATATACGTGAATCTCTTGTTCCTCTACAGATTGCAGGGCAAACGTCGAATATTGTACATGTCTCACGCCGCTTGACGCGGGTGTCTGCTTTTGGCAAAGAATCCAGAGTCTGTCCGAAAATGGCAATGAACGCCAGTAGCTTCGCATCTGCTGCGGCTTGCACTGTCCGCTCAACTTCGTCGCAAGATCATGACGAAGCCAGACAAATTCCCGCTCAATTTTTCGACTCATTGGCATGCCGTTGAGAATCGAAGTAGCATCAACTCAAGCAAAGCACTGCAACTCGGGCAAAAATTGAAAATCTTCGTACAGAGTAAAGTTCAAATTTCTGGGTGTCCGATAGGTACTACTTATATATGAGGAATGTATCTCGTCCAGTCGATCTCCTCAAGCGCCCCTGGCGGAAGAGACCTGAGAGAGACGAACATGTCTACTAGTAAGTAAATTCTTGCGCATATATAAATGAATACTAAAATCGGATGAGAATACCCCACGAAGCGAATTAGTATACCTCTGAGTTTCAAGTAGTATTTAGGTAGAATTATCAAAATTGCAAAAGCCAAGATGACGGGTATAACAGCAATTGATAAGGATGAGATTTTCCACAGTAGATGTTCCAAAGACGAAACAAAGAAACCTGAAGATGACCATCCAATGCAATGGACCCCGCCAAATAGAGCTCCACAACATCCTCCAAAGAATGCACTATCACGCATTTGGCTCCGACCTCGAGGCTGCCCCGCCCATAGCATCGGCAGAGTTGCATCCGGAGAACGCGTTCCCATCTCACCGTGTATTATTGTTCCAAAAATCCGACGGTACCATCTCCACACCCTGACACAGAGAGGCGGTATCAGTATGAAGACGGTTTGATGGAACCAGAGCCGATATCGCCGCCGGGGCTTTCCAGATTTTGCATGAAGGGGAAGGATATCAATACTATATGTGGCGGTCTGAAAGCCCGACCGCTCATCCGCGCCGCGACGACGAGATAACTCATCAATTATCGAACCAGCTTCGGCATGGAAAAATCGCCAATCATTAATGGACACGGCTGTGGGGCTAGATATGTCGCATTCCAGGCATTCACGGAAGCAAACCAACTCCGATGAATGGTTTTTATCGTAGTCGACAGAAAGTTGGTGTTTGGAAGTGGATGTAGAACTGGGAGATGTCCGGTTTTCAGGCCTAGACACTTTACTCGTGGGTAGTCGTGCCAATGGTATCCATAAGTTCGACTCTTTGTGCCTGCCAGTGTGAAATCGAAGGTTTGGAGGTGGTGGGGAGTAGATGGTGGGGAAACTCAGAGGATATTGGACATCCAGGGGCTTGTGCCACCATAGAATGTAGTTACAGAAATTCAGAAGGGCGAAGGCTAGTGTGGCAGTTTCCAGCGGGGTCGTCGGAAGAGAGAGGGTTCTTCGGGAAAAGTACTGAACTACAAACCAAGTGGTTTGAAGAAGAGAAATGCCTTTCGAAAGCGCATCTCCTTTGCTCTTGTCCATCAACTCTTCCTTGGTAACGCTCGAGATGGGTGATATGTCCAGATCAAAGTGCATTTCTCTGTGTTTTACGCTTTCATGGAAGTCCTCGAAGCTAATGAAATCCGCAGCAGTTAGTGTACGGTCGTCTTTCCCTACAAATCCGCCCATGCTAATGAAAAAACTATGCGTCATTGATAATTTCAGGTCTGAGGACGATTTTCAGTCACTGGAAACGGAATTTAAGGACTCGTATGTGACGGACGTTTAGATAGCACCGATGCAACAAGTCGTTGCCTGAATGCCCACATGACTACGGCTTCCGGGCAAATGATAGCCAGTAGCATGTGTTTAACGCGGTGCAGGCCGAGAAATAGTCGGCCCTTCTCCCTCATGTAGCGGCTGGGAACGTTGGGGTGCACGGCAAGCCAGTTGCAAGTGAATATAGTGGCAAGGAAACTCCAAACGATGTCCCAGGTGGTCCTATTGCTCGAGTCATTCGAGCTTTCGTCATTATCCTGTACCGCTCTAGTCTGTGTCGTCGACAGGAGGAGGAGGAGACATTGAATATGGAATGTGATCATTTCCTAAAGAAAAACATGTTGGAAGCATTCGAGAAGTAAGACCAAGAGAGTTCACCGATTAAAGAAGACAAAGGTCAGAGTGTAAAGATGTGACTCCGGATACGTGCATACTATATCCCTGTAGCGGCGATTTCACGCCGGTCCCCGATTCTTTCCTTTTTCCTTCTCCGACATGCCGATGCTCAGCGTGACACAGAACAAATACATGCATCTTTACATTAACACTGTCCAACGAGATACACAACATGCAATATTCTACATTCGTGAAAATGTCTAAAAATCGGCCTCCAAGTATCTTCAATCCATGGTCAATCGACTGCGAGAAACAGTAAGAAAGAACACGTACAAAGTTTTGCGGTTCAGGTCGGTAGATCCAAAGTTGGACAAAGTGTACTCCGCGTTGCGTCGCTCGAAAAAATTGGTCTTGCCACGCAGTGATATCATCTCCATAAAAGGGAAAGGATTCGAGACAAAGTACACTTTGCCAAACCAGATCTTCTAACCCAGGAATAATGTCGTCCGCGTCGTCATACATCTCCAATTGGGCCATTGACAATTTTATATTCTCGTATAACGGATTATTCTCCGAAAGCCAAACCAAAAAACGCCAAACCTTGTCCTTTCTAATTGTGTACAACGGTTTCAAGCAAGAGCGTATTGACTGCTTTGGCCCAACAAACACTACGCTTAATAAACCGTTAATATCTTGTGGGGTTCGTGGCAAAACTGTCGCAGTGGATACCAAATTTAAATCGTGCGCGCAAACATTTCCATGGAAAACTCGAGGCTGATCCGGGTCTGAACTTCCGTATAATCTGCTCACCTGAATAGTACACCGATACACAGCGCAAACCATTTCCTCTACCCAAGTCAAGTCTCGAAACTCTTCAGGAAGAGTACCCCGAAACAAGTGGTTTCTTAAGGCGTACTTTGGAAGCAAACCAGATTCAAGCCTCGCCTCACATTGAGTACACACAATCAAAAATCCGTCCACCCATCCATGCGGATCCAAAATGTATGAACTGAGAAGCGAATGATCAATCGGAACCATGCCAATGTCTCCATCTCTGATTCGCAACAAATAGAAATTCAACCTCTCAGCCAGGTCCTCGAGATCTTCTTCGGAGTAAGAACGACTCACTAAAGGCTGTCCACAGCGTAAGTCATGAGAACATACCGAGCAAGTCTGGCACCTAGTCCATTTCATACCTTCCCAGAACCTTCTACAGCTATTTAACTTGGTATCAAAAGACACGGGCTGCGGCCAATCCCTGCAAATATTACTAAAACGGTCAGACGATTGAGCAGCGATTTGCATGCGCCGATGAATCCGAGGATCCCGTCGTTGTCCTACACATTTGCAGATCCTCATCGGAGGAAGAACAGACGCACGAAAATCTCTACCAAACTCATAGTCCATCACATCACAAAGACCCAAATCAGACTCCAAATCAATGTTCGCTTTGTAGCAGTTCAAAATTTCACCCACACTTTGGAGTGGCATTTCGACAAGTTCAGCCCACCGATCCAGCATCGAACATCTAAGGGCCTCGATCATGTCAGCCCTCAGTGCAGATAATAAACACCTTCTTGAATGGTGCAACAATTGAAGAAACTTCTGCAATCTCGGGTACGCAATTTGTCGAACGCGGGATCGAAATAAATGCGGGTCAAACGCGGACTCAACATCCCCAAAAACTTCAGTGGTCGTTTTCACAGCTGAACAAAGATAACGACTACCGTGCCGAGGACGAACAATCGCAGGAAATACAATCTCACCATACCGAGAGAGGAAAAGGTTGAAGATAACGCCGCGCCGACGTCCACGAACGGCCTGTACATGGTCAACCCTTGCGAACAAAACCGAATCCTCCTCAAGCACAATCTCAGCAGCGAAACACAAAAAGTTAGCCACAACGGTGTCAATAACAGATTTTCGAGAACACGCCTTCCGCGGAATCAACATGTTACTACGGATCGCTCGAATACTAACACCTTCGAATCCATCTTCTAAATCTTCTCATGAAAGGTACAACCAGGCAGGATTGCACTGAGCGGTACTATGGCTGTACAGTGCAGGGTGAAACTGCGCCGATTCAACAGCACTCGCAGTGAGAACCACACGAGCATCTAAAACGGGATCTTCGATAATGAAAGATTTTTTGACATACACCACGCGAGAATGCACCCATTTTGCATAGAGACAGAAACAGCACTCCAACCATAAACATACACTGCGCGACGACTTAAATGTATTCGTGTGGAAACGAGGATAGTACAACGGGTCGTAGTACACCGGATAGTCTGATACATCAAATTCCACATTGTAATCCGGTAAATCAGCATCGTCTAAGAGACGAGTCCACCGACAAGGTTGCTTATATAAAAACATATTACTGACGCCGAGCGCAAAAGACAAGCGCCGAGCGCGTAATTCAAGGTGCGCCGAGCGCTATAAAACAACTGATAGCGTGCCGAGCATGTATTACAGACGGAGCGGATCTGAGTACGATCGTCAGTAGTTGTATTCGGAGCAGTAGCAAGCACGACAAACCGGCAGGTCAACAGGCACACGCAAACACTGTTGTCAGTGTCAAAACTATAACGGGTCTTCGTGCTCGATAACCAGCTCGGCACTCTTGCCCACCTTTATATCAACGCAAACAAGACGGCTGAAACACACTTCCAGACGGGAGAGACCTCGGATAGCGAGCAGACCAGACCCCCGATGACAGACAACGAGTAAAACTGGTAGAAGAGAGATCGGACGTCGATGGCAAACGGATCAGAGGCCAAATACACTACAAACCGCGGATGAAACAGAGTTACCAACGGGAAGAACATTGAGTAAGACCTGCGACGTCAAACATCGGGAAAAAAAGGAATCGGTGTTGATCGCAGAAGGTGTTGCACGCAAACACAAACAGGCGCTAAATAGCCCCTGCATACACTCTACAGTGGGCAAACGGTCGTTTTCGGGTTGACAAAGCCCTCTCTTCTCCTCACTGCGTTCGGAAAGAATCGGGGATACCAGCTATTGATACTTCGAATTGCGGTGCAAACGGCATTATACAGCACTCATTGAGCAGGCTTCTTGAGTCCAAATGCGGGATGATATTCCCTTCGTCATTGATCAAAGAATCCCGTAAATTCTTGTACATGTCAATAATGCACTGCTCGCAACGACAGTACACCTCAAATGATGTTGGTGTCGAGGTACCAAGTCCTGTGTATACAGGATTCAGTCTATGCTACTTAACCTGAGCATCCCAGTGCCGGTGCATAATGCGGCACTTGATTTATAGGTGTAGAGTTTTCGTGGGAGTTGAATTAATTAATGTAAACGCGCATACGTCATAACGGTGGTCCGATAATACACCGTGCGGTAGATGCCGTGTCACGCTTGTTACGCGCACTCATTTGTAGGCCTTCATTTGTTGTTGGTTCACCATGACCTCAGTGCTATGAAGGTGGCTTCTCTTATTTTTCCGTTGATCTTTTCTGGGTTATCCTCAACTATTTAGCTGCTTGTCTTTGATTAAGATTGTTGGTGACTAACATCCTTTTGGCCTACGGTTCCGATTTTCAAACTTTCAGTGCCGCAATAAAGACCCAGGTGTCAATTTACAAAGGCGCTCTGCCTAGAAAAATAAGAACAATATTGTGCAACAGGTATATTCGCATATGTCTCTATTGATTTTGTTCACTCACACCACCGCAGTCGCCCGATAGTGGGACTGGCACGTAGAATTATGCATCTTTTTCCAGTCGCTCGGCGCTCAGAACCCGGATGGTCTTGCCGAATCCCCTATACAATGGCTGTCCATAAGGACACCACCCTCGCCGTTGACTATGGAAGGGAATGCACAGCGGCACTTGGTACGTACAATGTTTCTCTGGCCCTCTCAACCCTTCATTCATTTCATCGTTAGCACACATCTTTGATGACGGAGGAGTGCGAACGACCGGTATGCTCTTGAAACTGACAATGGCAGGACTGGCTTTGTTTAATGACGACATTATGCGGGTTCCAGCAGTCAGTTTGACATCCGAATCATCGAGCGAGCCCTAGTACACTCAAGACACCTCTCAAGAGTCCGTCAGCAGACGGAGGGCGGACTCTGCTTACCGAAAGAGACGGATAAGCTCGATGTTTAGCGAGGGAAATTAATAGGGGTCAAGGTAAGAAAGGGTGCATCGTTGCCTTATTGGTTTTATTCCTAACTCGGGATTGAAGAGTATCGCCCCAACTGAAGCTAAGGAGAGTGCATTTAGGTGAACGTCGCAGACGTGAAGGTGTGTCCCATTAAACCATAGCTGCAGGTGACACGCTGAACGAGTTGCTGCGTTGTAGATATCTAGGTGTAAGACCCAACGCTGTACCAGATGGTTGGCAAATCTAATGAAGAAAAAGGTAAGCGAGGACTCTTTTCTTGCCACTAGTTATATGATTTCTGTTAGGATGCGAAGCCATTGGTGGCAAACGGCGACCAGGATGGTAGGATAAGACGAATCCTTTGAAGATTATAAGATAAAGGTGCGTTTACTGTCCAGTCTTTTATACGAAAGCTAATAGCCAGTAGGATAGACTAGGCAGGCCCAACACATCCGCCGAATGACCAGCACCCGGGTATACACATCACTCGCAAGACGACTGACCCCACGCAGATATGTAAAGCTGTCACAACAAGAGAGTATTCTACACTGGGATGGCCCCGGCACAAGAAGGCATCGCCGTAGCGAGCAATATTTGAGAGGGGTGATTGACGTTATCGTGTCTGACCTCGACACTGCGGCGGTTCGTCCACCTTCCTCTCTCTCAGTGAGAAAATATTCATTGATGTATCTTTAGATCTTTACGATATTCCTTTCTTTGATCAAGTGGTAGACACCAAAGTGACAGCAGCTGGAACAAGCGTACCAACACTGACCTCGAAACTACAGGGAATGCCCCAGCGGTCCATGGCTCCATGTATATATTGTGATTCGTTAAAAGTTCAAAATACGCGTTGTAAGCATCACACCCGGGCTAGCGCATGTATTATATTAAATGTTAAATAAGCGCCACGCATCTTGAACCCAAATGCGTGATGGATTATATTCGATATTGATTAAATAATTCCGTAAATTGTTGTACGATTTATTTAGCGCTGCTCGCAACGACAGTAAGTATGCCTTTAGTTTTGGTGTGTATTCGATGACCACGGTCCGACCATCCGCGCAACCATGGACGTGGCTGTGCAACTTCTTTTAGTTCCTTTCTGGCATCTCCTCGTCTCGTCCTTCTCTCTCAATATCCAGGAAAGGTATGTTTCACTCATATTGCTTGAATGATCACTAGTCACTAGCACTGATTAATGGCTTCTTAGGACGTTCGAACGAGGCTGCACGTCCTGCAAGAGAAGTTTTATCTGCCGACGAGTCTCCCACGATAACAGTATCACCCGTGACCAGCCCCAAGTAATCTGTCCCCCAGCACGCCCGCCAAACCACCCTGATCCCCTCTTACGAAAAAGGACCCAAATCGCCTCAAGCCTCCGCCATCCTAGGGCAAAATGACACCGACTATGGAAGAGGACCGATAATCGGACGCCATCTGGGGGCGTAAGGCCCTACACATGCCTAGGAAGATAATTGGGACGACGACTACAGCGTGAACAGTGGCTAGCAAAGTTCGCTTGGGCAGGGAGGGATTATGGGCAGGACATGCGGCAACGCTTTTACATGAAGCATGGTCCTCGGATAAGGTAGAAGACGTGCACAAGGTATGTAACTTTGCCACTCTCTGCGGTCGTTGCTAACATTTGGTAGCAGGCTCAAGGCTTTTCGGCAAGACTCATACTTAATGATGGAATGTCCTCGAAGGCTCTCCTTGGGCGATATCCTTTGCGCTGTCGCAGCGTATCAACATTGAGCAAGATTTATGAGTGCAGACATATGGTATGTACTTCTTACCCATAATCAACGTCCGTTTTCGTTGCTAATCATTCGGATGCAGATTCAGCGTTGAACGTCGAGCCTCGAGACTTGTCTTTAATGCCCTCAATGGAAAGCTTTCCCTGGCTGATGAATATTGTCCTGCCACAATGTATCGGCGTCCAATCGGCGTCCGGCGAGCGTGATGGGATGGTGAGTAGGAACTACGAGCTTAATTTCTTTTCAAGCTGACAAGTGCCGTACGAAAGGGACACTGTATTGTCGGCACGAACGTCTCTTGAGACAATTCAATGACCGAGTCGTGGATTGGGTAGACGCTCGACTGGATGCCGTAAAATCGCGACAGGAAGAGGAAGTGGACGAGGAAGAGAAGGAGAAGGAACGTGGACAGAAGTCGACGGCAGCGCCTACAAAAGTCAAGGTGGAGACAAAGGAGCAAGTATGCCCCGGAAATCCGAAATTTATCATATTTATCTCATTTTTACGTCTGTAGATTCCACCAATGCCGACACCGAATTCACCTTGGCCTCGCGCTCAACGGCCTTCACCACAGCCGTCAACTCCGTCTCCCTCACCACCAGCACCACCAAGTACTCTGCAACAGACCCAGTGTTCGACAAACAGAATGAAACCTACTTCATCTTCCAATTCTAAGGTAAGAGGAGATTCACCGACGATATCTCCCCTACCACTCCTCACTTCAGACTACCCTTTCCACCTCGTTTCCGAAGATACTCTATCCGTTCCACCTTTCCCTGTCCCTGATGTCATAGGCGCCAAGCGGTAATGATGATGCTCGACAGTTCGTCGGCTCCCGTTTCGACTTCCTCGGCGGTACCATCCTCCAACTGCAATCACGGGTCAGGTTCAGGGGGGAACCGGCGGCGCACCAGGAGTACACGGAACAACGCCAGCCATCTACAGAACCAGAATGTTAATTCGATTCAGTTGTCTTCGGAGGCGATGGACATTGAAGACGACAGTGGTCAGGAACGGAAGCGAGTTGCTCGTAGGTAAGGTTTCGTCCTCCTACCCCGCAGAGACGCTCTTTTCTCTTCATACACTGTCCCTCTTCTTCATGGTCTCTTTTCCCTATTGACGTCTATTTTTTCCCTTATCATATCATTGACATCTTACGCTTTTCATTGCCCTCCATACGTTCACTTGTAGCACATCCATCCAGCATCGCGCCACCTGTGGTCTACACGTTCCCTATCTCTGTACCATCAGTCATATAACGAACGATACATGTGTTTATCTTTATACGTAGAAATCAAAGAGAATTCATGCGACAAGGTTTGAGGCAGTCTAAGTACCTTTCAAATGGTAATGTATTACAATGATTTATAAATGGCTTTTCCCCTTTGACGCCTTGAAGCAGCGTCATTTGGAGTCTCCATACTTCACGGAAAATTACCCACTCGCTAGGAAAAATAAGTCCACCTGTTCCCTTACGACGGCGGTACTGGCGAGCGCAGTATTGGTGATCATTCACCGCTTGCCTTCTGTCCATCGATGCCCCGGCCTCCCCTGCGTCACATGTCTGCAACCGAAAGATTGCCCTTAACACATGGGGCACCATTCGGTTCGAGGTACTATTGCGTGAGCAAAGGGGTAGGTCGGAGTACGAAGCTCCCCTTATACGTGAATCTCTCATTCCTCTACAGATTGCAAGCCTGGTCGAATACTGTGCGCCGCTTGACCCGGGTGCCTGCTTTTGGCAAAGATTCCAGAGTCTGTCCGAAAATGGCAATGAACGCCAGTAGCTTCGCGTCTGCTTCGAGTTGCACTGAAGACCAAGACCATGTTCCGGGCGAGGTTAAGTATCCGCTCAGCTTCGCCTCAAGATCATTCTTGGTTCTTGTTACGACAAAGCTAGACAAATCCTCACTCAGTTGTGAGATGCATCATGCCGCGGACTCAGAGGCGGAAGTACCAAACACTGCGACTTGGGTAAAAACTGGAGCTCTCCGTACCAAGAAAAAGTCCAAATTTCTGGGTATCCGATAAGTACTACTTATATATGAGGAATGTATCTCGTCCAATCGATCTCCTCCAATGCCCCTGGCGGAAGAGACCTGAGAGAAAGAAACATATCTACTAGTAAGTAAACTCTGGTGCATATATAAACGAATATGAAAATCGGAGCAGAACACTTGATGAAATCACCTATCCATCTGGGTTTCACAAGAACAGTCAAAACTTCCAAAGCCAAGATGACAGGTACAATAGCAACCAATAAGGATGAAACTTTCCACAGAAGATGTTCGAACGACGAACCAAAGAAACTTGAAGATGACCATTCAATACAATGGACCCCACCAAATAGTGCTCCAAAACATCCTCCAAAAAATGCACTATAGCCCATTTGGCTCGGATCATTCTGAGGCTGCCCTGCCCAGAGCATCGGCAGAGTCGTAGGATGCCGCCCACCGTGACGCCACCCACCGAATAATATCCTTCCAAGAATCAGACGGTACCATGTCCAGGCCCTGACACAGAGAGCCGGTATCAGCACGAAGAAGTTTTGATGGAACCCGAGCCAATATCGCCGCCGGGGCTTTCCGGATTTTGTGACTGGGGTCTTTCCTGTAGCCACAGCATCGGGGGAAACAATATCCACAGTGGGAAGGATATCAATACTATCTATGGAGGTGTGAAAGACCGACCACTCATCTGCGCCGCGACGAGATAACTCATCGAATATCGAACCAGCTTCGGTCTGGAAAAATCGCCAATCATTAATGGACATGACTCCGGGATTAGATATGTCGCATTCTAGGCATTCACGGCAACAAACCGACTCTGATGCATGATTTTTAACGTAGTCGAGAGAAAGTTGGTGTATGGAACTGGGGGATGTGGGAATGTGGGAACAGTTGGTTGTGTGTACACAGGCAGTATTGTTGTGTGCTGGTAAGAGGGGCGATGAAGGACGGTTTCCCGAGGCCGTGTCGGCATAACCGGAGGGATTGAACTCCGACTCTGCAGCGCTGGTAACGGGGTTTTTAGGCTCAAGCACTTTGCTCGTGGGCAGTTGTACCAATGATACCAATGATTCCGACTCTTCGGACCTGGCAAATTGAAGGGTTGAATGCACTGTCAGGTCCCAGTCCACGGCGCCGATGGTGGGGAAATTTAAAGGATATTGGACATCCAGAGGCTTGTGCCACCATAGAATATAGTTACAGAAATTCAGAAGGGCGAAGGCTAGCGTGGCAGTTTACAGCGGGGTCGTCGGAAGAGAGAGCGTTATTCGGGAAAAATATTGAACCACAAACCAAGTGGTTTGAAGAAGAGAAATGCATTTTGAAAGCACGTCTCCTTTGCTCTTGTCCATCAGCTCGTCCTTTGTAATGCTCAAGATGTCCAGACCAGGGCGTATTTCTCCACCTATCACACCGCATGTAGGGTCAGAGGTGCCACTGTAAAAGAAATGGGTAGCAGTGATTGGATATTCCTTTCTCCCTGTAAATCCGCCCATGCTGATAAAAAATCCGTGTGTCATTGACAGCTTCAAGTCTGAGGATGGTTCAGTCCGAATTGTGGAAACAGAATTGAAGGACGTGACAAACATTTAGATAGTGCCGATGCAACGAGTCGTTGCCTCAACGCCCACATGATTTCAACCTCCGGGCATATGATAGCCAGCAACATGTGCTTAACGCGGTGCAGGCCAAGAAATAGTCGGCCCTTCTCCCTCACGTCGTGGCTGGGAACGTTGGGGTGTACGGCAAGCCAAGTGCAAGCGAATATGGTGGCAAGGCAGCTCCAAATGATGTCCCAGGTAGTCCTATTGCTCGAGTCGTTCGAACTTTCGTCATTATCCTGTACCGCTCTAGTCTGCGCCGTCGACAGGAGGAGGAGACATTGAATATGGAATATGATCATTTCCTGAAGAAAGGCGTGTTGGAAGCATTCGTGAAGCCAGACCAAGAGAGCTCACCGATGAAAGCCTAAGAGACGAAGGTTAGAGTGCACAGACACGACTCCAAGCATAATATATAGTACTAGCTGTCGATGGTTGGAATTGCGGTGAAAACAGCATCATACAGCACGTATTGAGCGCCAGGAAGTTCTTGAGCGTAAATGCGGAATGATTTTCCCTTCGAACATGTCCGTCCGACTTCATCGTAGAACGTTGATCAAAGAATCCCGTAAATTCTTGTACAGGTCGCTAAAGCAATGCTCGACGGCAGTAAGTACGCCTTTATTTTTGGTGTGCATCGCTGATCCGGCTCCGAGATAAGCCAGTAGCGAGATGGCTTAAGCGCCGAACCAATGTTACGTAGCACGTGACCGGGTAAAGCGCTTCCGGATATTATTATCTGCACTTGCATGCCCGCCGACCCACCATCGATTTTCGCGGTTTGCTCTTTGGGCCTAAATTCTCGCCTCGTCAGATTTGGATAGCCTCTCCGTGTGCTGCAAGACGTTGCATATAGCCCTGAGAGTGCTTACTTTGATGGATGGCTCGCAGATTGCCCGGATGACGCCCGATTCGAAACTTTGGTGGCTGCTCCTCGCCAGGAACTCGGGCTTGGAAGTTGGAAGTGTTCGTGGCCTAAGTCTGATGCCTCTGCCTTTGGTAGACGAGCCGGATACAGCGATGCTGCACTCGTGCCCTAATCTTTTGATCTTGGGTCAACGCTTCGCTGCCATTCAGTGGCCTATGTGCGTACCAGTCACGTCGTGATAGTCATTTATGACATTCTTCTGGTCGCAATTGCCCTCAAACTCTGCGCTGAGGTGTATATCATTAGCATTGCTCTACCGTCTCTGCTGCGCAGTGCGCAGATTGCACTGTCTACAGGCGCGCTGGTTGGATGACCATTATTTTTAAGGTTCTGTCCTCCCGTCGGCTGTATCCGGGTGCCTCTCGCCTGCTTTTTATCTCAATTTCACACTGTCTGTGCTAGGGCTGTGACGCTGTACCTTGCGGGGACATGTCCGTATCAGTGAGGCCAGATATGTGTTCGGTCCCGTAGCATAGTGTATTATGACGGTATATAGGTAGCACACGTGTAGTACGGACTCTGGTTCGTTTCCTTCTCAGGGACATTTGATCAGAATAAAAACCACCACCACCACCACCCTGATCCCCTCATACCCAAATCGGCCCAAATCGCCTCAAGCCTCCACCATCCTAGGGCAGAATGACATCGATTATGGAAGAGGATCAATAGTCGGACGCCATCTGGGTGCGTAGGACCCTACACATACTTAGGAAGCCGACTGGGACGATGACTGCGGTAGTGGCGGCGTGAACAACTGGTCAGCAAAGTTCGTTTGGGCAAGGAGGGATGTGTTGAGGTGTTCCTGATCTGTGGGGGTGAACAAAGGGCAGTTAATGTGAGGACTTAAGGAGGGGAGAGTGGGAGCGGGAAGATCTGGACCCGACAATTAACGACTGCGACGACGATGACGCTTGTTCTGGCGTTGGCTCACCACCAACCGACACGATGGATACCACCAAGACAATAGTGCTATCTGCACTGATGCCCCTGCCGCTGTCGCCTTTGCCCGCGGCCTACCACCCACTCCAAGGCCCTGATAGACCGTGCATCCCCGACTTTCAACCTGCGGGATCACGGCTAATGTATCCGTTTATCTCGTGGACACCGCCATCGCCGTCGCCAAAAACGACGATCACTCGTTCCCCGACTCTCGAGACAATTCAAGACCAACCACTCTAAAAGAGACCGTAGGTATGTATCTCTACTTCATTTGTGTCTATTGTTCTATGCTGACCGGTTGTCTCTTTAGCTGTGTACCCCTTGAGCGCAATCAACATCGTGAGTTTCTGTTCCCATAAACCCCAACCTTGATTTAGGCTGCATCATCAGACTCGTCTCGACTCTGTATCTAGCTCACGATCAGGAGCCGACGACCCAACGCTTTCCTGAGCGAAATTTACTTCATCTTCCAATTTTAAGGAAGCAGATTCACCCACCATCCCTCCCTTAGTACTCCTCAATTCAGACTACTAATTGCAATCACCAGTCAAGTTCAGGGAGAATCGGCGACGTACCAGGAGCACACGGAACACGCCTGCCATCCACAGAACCAGAACCAGAACCAGAACGTTAAATCGATTCAGTTGTCTTCGGATGCGATGGACATTGAAGACGACAACGGTCGGGAACGGAAGCGAGGTAGAGATTCGTCCCCCTGCCCGCTCGAGACGCTCTTTTCTTATACACTGTTCCTCTTCTTCACGGTCTCTTTCCTCGTACCAGTTCCTATTGACGTCTAGAATGATAATGGATCAGAACGATTTATAAGTGGTTTTCCCCCTTTGCCGCCTCGAAGCAGCGTCATTTGGTCTCCCTAGTTGTACATGTTCGTCGATGCCCTTGGACCTCGTGCGCTACATGTCTACAATCGAAAGATTGCCCTCAACACACGGTCCGAGGCATTATTGCGTGCGCAAAGGGGTAGGTCGGAGTATGAAGCTTGTACGAAGTGCTCCTTATACATGGAGGAGGGGGGTTTAATTCTGATCAATGTCCCTTAGAAGGAAACGGACCAGAGTCCGTACTACATGTGGGTTTACTACACTATGCTACGGTACTAAACATACATCTAGCCTGTGAATTCTCTCGTTCCTCTACAATTTGCAAACCAAAGCTTAGCTGGTCGAATGTTGTACCTGCTTGACCCGGGTGCATTTGGCAAAGATTCCAGAGGCTGTCCGAAAATGGCAATGAACACCAACCAGTAGCTTCGCATCTGCTGCGGCTTGCACTGAGGGCCAAAACCACGCCCTGGGCGAGATTAAGTATCCCCTCTCCGTCGCAGGATTATCCCTGGTTCTTGTTACGACAAAACCAGACAGATCCCCACTCAGGTATCGGCCTGGCACGCCGTTGAGAATCGAAACGACGTCAAGCATTGCGACTCGGGCAAAAGCTGAAGCTCTCTGTACAGAGTAAAGTCCAATTTCTGGGTATCCGATAGGTACAATTCATATATGAGGAAGGTAATTTGTCCAGTCGATCTCCTCCAATGCCGCTGGCGGAAGAGACCTGAGAGAAACGAACATATCCACTAGTAAGTAAATTCTGGCGCATATATAAATGAATATGAAAATCGAAGTAGAATAATGCATGAAGTCAGCTACTATCTGTCCGAGTTTGAAAAGAGTCAAAACTTCCAAAGCAAGGATGACCGGTATGATAGCAATTAATAAAGACGAAATTTTCCATAGAAGCTGCTCCAAGGGCGAGTCTGAAGATGACCATCCCATACAATGTATGCCTCCAAATAGTGCTCCAAAACATCCTCCAAAAAATGCACTGCAGCGTATTTGGCCCCAATTCAGTTGCCCGGCCCATAGCATCGGTAGAATCGCATTCGGAGTATACTCTGGATTTAATGAGTCTCCATGAAGTATTGTTAAAAGTATCCGGCGGTACCATCGATATGCCCTGGCATAGAGAGTTGGTGTAGAAGGTTTTAGTCGATATTGTCCTCGGGATATCACGAATTCTGTGGCCGATGCCTGAAGGGTGCTTGTGGCTTTAATGGGAAGGCCCGGAAGCATAATTTCTGCAGATGTGTTAAAAAGCGACCGTTCGTCTGGACTGCGAGATAACCCAGTATTCGAACCATCATCCTGGTGGGAAAATCGCCAATCATTGATGAACATGGCTACCCGAGTAGATATGTCGCACTCCAGGCATTCCCGGCAACGAACCGCATCTGATGCATGGTTTGCATCGTACTCGAAGGGTGATTGCTGTTTGAAAGCGGATATGAGACTAGCAGATGTGGGTACATGAGAGCCGCCATACTTAGATCCGTTATTGGGTGTAAGTACACGGACGCCGCTTTTTGGAGGCAAATGGCGCGAATTAGCCGACGACGAGGTATTCTCTGAGGCTGGATGGGTGCACCGGTCGGGAAATTCCTTCGGTTCTGCATCACTTTCCACAGGCGCTCCATGCTCCGATTCAAGGACTGTATCTGTGGACAGTTGTAGTGATGAGGATGATTCCATTTCCCCAATGCTATCTCCAAACCAAATACTTGAGACCCTGGAGTGGAAGTACCCTTTGGAGTCGAAAGATCCTTCTTTTTCCCGTCCAATGCCCATATTCTCGATGGCATCGTTTTTCAGCGGACACTGGACATCTAGAGGCTTGTGCCACCATAGCATATAGTTACAGAAATTCAGAAGGGCGTAGGCAAGTGTGGCGGTTTCCAATTGTGTCCTCGGTAGAGACAGGGTGATTCGAGAAATGTACTGAACAACAAACCAAGTGGTTTGAAGAAGAGAAATGCTTTTCGAAAGCGCATCTCCTTTGCTCTTGTCCATCAGCTCCTCCTTGGTAACGCTCGAGATGGGCGATATGTCCAGATCGGAGCGTATTTCTCCACCCATTATGCCTCTTAACAAGTCATACGGCTTGCAGTCATGAACAAAGAAATCGGCAGCAGTAATTGGTCGTTCATCTTTCCCTATAAATCCGCCCATGCTAATAAAAAAACTATGCGTCATTGATAGTTTCAAATCTGAGGACGACGGTTCAGCACTGTGGAAACGTGATTGAAGGACATAACGGACGTTTAGATAGCGCCGATGCAACAAGTCGTTGCCTGAATGCCCACATGATTACAGCTTCCGGGCAAATGATAGCCAGCAACATGTGCTTAACACGGTGCAGGCCAAGGAATAGTCGGCCTTTCTCCCTCATGTAGCGGCTGGGAACGTTGGGATGCACGGCAAGCCAGGTGCAAGCGAATATAGTGGCAAGGCAACTCCAAATGATATCCCAGGTAGTCCTATTGTTTGAGTCATTCAAGCGTTCGTCATTATCCTGTGCCGCTCTAGTCTGTACCATCGACAGGAGGAGGAAGAGACAGCGGAGACGGAATATAATCATTTCCTGAAGAAAAGCATGTTGGAAGCATTCGAGAAGCATGACCAAGAGAGCTCACCGATAAAAGAAGACAAAAGTTGGAGTGCAGGCATGACTCCGAGCATACTATATACCAGCTGTTGATGGTTCAAATTGCGGTGCAAACTGCATCATACAGCACATATAGCGCGAAGCTTCTTAAGTTCAAGTGCGGGATGAGCTTCCCGTCGACCTTGGTTGATCAAAGAATCTCGTACAGCTTGATCAAAGAATCCCTTACAGCTGCTCGCAACAGCAATACACCTTTGGTCTTGGGGTCGAGGTAATCCCCGCCCGCTCCCGGAGTAGTGTGAAAGGCCACCCATCGATACGACTTCTATCTTCTAGAAGTGAGCAAGAGAGGTAAGGTATTACAATAACACAATGGAGTGTGTTAGCGGGCCGATCGAAGTACTCGTTCCGCTCGGCAACGGCAGCGAGGAACGCATATCTCAACGTTGTGAAGGACCAGAGGTCAACTGTCATATCTCATTGAATTTGTTACGTGAATTCTCGTCACGGCTGATAACATCTAGTGCTCTCAGGCTGTAGAGCTTTGATGTCCGTCGTCATCAACCAGGGTTTATTTTCAGAGTCATCATGTGGTAGAACTTATGCTATTCAAGGAGTCTCATTAGTAGTAGTTTTTGAACAGTACTGAACATTTGAAACGTTGACACTACCTATATTACTTCCATGGCCAAGTTCAAACACTGTCCGATTTCCCGTCTGAGAACGCCAGGTCTTCAAAATGCAGCTTGATGACAACGACGTCATCCAGAGAGACACCCATCGTCTCGCACCACTTATCCACCACTGAGTCCTCGACATGCTCAGGTTTCGCTGGAAGCTTCAAGACTTCGCAGAATTTTTTGAGTTTCCGACAAATAGCCTTGTGTGGGGCAGGGCCGTACTTCCATGCGCTCTTCTGGCATTCTGGGGAGCAGTACGGCACCCTACGACACCCGCCGCAGTATTGAAGTTTTTGTCCTTTGCTCGACACCGTCTGTGAGCACCCTACGGCATGGCATCTATCCCTGACCGAAATTGTCCGTACGGCATCATATGCGGACGCGAAAGGAGATCGCTCGAGAGAGACAGGAACGTTCTCCCGTTGCCTTTTCAGCGTGGTGAGGATAAGGGGGTGATATTTTTGGGTATCTTCAGGTAAGGAGAACATCCGCATCAGAACAGCAGCAATGTCCTGGAGATGCAGCTCCTTAATAGCGCTTCTAAGGTCCCGATTGCGTGTCTGCTGTTCGATACGAAGGGCTTTGCTGAGTAGTTCCACAATTTTACCAGCGTGCGGCATCCAGAAACATAGGACGCGCAGGACGTCTTCCTTCTGCGCAGGAGCGTCGCTCTCCTTCATCATCAGCATCGTCTGCTTCAGAAGATCACTCAAACTCTGCAAGGACGATATACGATCGTTCCCATATCGGCCAGCCCCAAGCTCGGTTAGATGTTCGTCAAAAACAGCTATGAACTCGCAGGGAAAGTCGGCCATCTCGAAGAAGTGGGGAATAAATGTACTTTCCGCCGTCATACAGAGCATATTGAGCCAGCTTATAACAGTGGGAACGCGAGAGATATAGAACCACTGCCAGATCATCTGTACAGTGGTGCTCGCACCTTCGACGAAATAATCTGATGGCTTGACGGGCCAAAGAACATCGCGACCTTTGCGCTCGAGCTTTTGCGCTTGACGAGGTAAGCGTTTGAGATACGGTACATCCAATGGTTGTGCACCACCAGGCGTGAGGAAAGTGTGGCATAGAATACCGACCATTGTACGCAGGACTTCCTCCATCTTCCCTCGCGCCGCCGGGGCGGAGGTAAATCGGTTGGGACAAAAGGAATGGGCCGAGAGAAATTGCTTGCTTTTCAAAGTGCACTTGCATATCTCTATTGATTTAGAAAGGCTGACAGCCTCTTCATGTGTGCGTGCGACGGTAAGGAAACGATTCATGGAGTCCCAAAAGTCATGTCGGGATACTCTCAGGGTTTGAAGAACCTCTGAGGCAGCGATAATTGTAAGACTCGAGACATAGAATTGACCACAAAAAGCAGGATGTTTGGGGTCCTTCAAAGAGTCAACGAACAAGTCGACTATTGCATTTGTTCTCTCATAGTCCGCCATTCTAATCATGCACCATGCCTTGAGCAACTTGCATCCCGTCGCTTTAGTAAATTGAACACACTTACTAATTTCTTTATATCGGAGAAAAATAATTGAGTAGATTGCGGAGCTCAGCAATTCGGAGCGTCGTCGTATGTCAGAAAAAGATCGACTTGTGATTACGTCGTATCCACGCCGAATGTGGCATACCGGTCCGGGAGCCGACTCTCCGTCACTTTCACCATTGGCTGAAATACGATGCACGCTTCACATCGGATTACCTGCGCATTTTTTGAGGCTGAAGGAAATAAGAGCACTATATCACTGCTAACGTGCCTACTCCCGTTTAAGGATGTTGAATCGCCGACTGTGGCCTATATTCAAAATGCCAGGCGAGTCGTGACAACATGAAAATTTGATGAACTCTTACTACTTCTAGTACCCAGGCGAGCCTGCTCATATACACTATTAATATAGGAAGCCATTTCATCAACTCAGCGCCCGCGATACATCCACCATATGCCACACCAAGCCTGACAATCACAGTGGACTCCTGCAGTTTGGCTGGTTCAGATGTCGATACCAGACTTCAACACGACAGAGGTTATCGTCACCTGGGATATGCGCTACTCCCCCAAAATCTCTCTTGTTTGTTAACCGACTAAGTACTCCAATTCGAACCCTTTTCTAAAGGATAAATAGGCGTCGGTAACGCGACAGTGCCGAAGTTCACGCGTTGCCGCAGAACCGTGTCACCAAATCACAATACGCATGTTGAACATCAATTATTACATGCTCTCCCTCTCACAAGTTTGACTTATGACATGCTTCAGTGGTTCTTTTCCAATGTTTCTCCAGGTCAAGCGAACGATGGTTAGCAGTTTGCCCCCTTAGGTCCCCAGTTTCTGACCTGATCACACACGTGAGTCTTTTCTCAGTCTGTTCCTTCCCATATGCGTAATGAAACTACTTGTAGCTCACATATCCTCACAATCTCTTCAGAAATGAAGAGAGACATCGCGAAAGTAGTGGGGGAGTTTCTTTCTTTGATTTTCCTTAAGGGAACAAGCTCTAAAATCCTCATTCTCGTGACCCTTCTATTCTTCAAGTATCTTCTGATATCTAGTATCCACAATTTTGAATGTTGGAAGCCCACTGGGACACTTCCCCTGATTGTGGTCTTGGTCTACTGCAGAGGTCCACCTGGAGAATTACGCAAGGCGGAGGGTGGAGCGGATAGATTTGGGCACAACTGTGCCCTCCAGATGCGCAAATTTTCCGTGGCGAGTGCTTCAAGCTTGCGTTGCCAAGGAGGGGCGATGGATATTCCCCCGAGAGCATTGCGAACACGTTTGTTTCTCGGGTTAACCGCTCGAGTATCAGGTTTACCCTTCACGCCTAATTGAAAGACGATAGTTTGCTGATAGCCATAGCTAGAGACAAAAACGTATGCGCCGACGGACTTCTGCGGATGGTGTGAGTTCTGTAGACCTTCTTCAACGAAACGAAACGAAAATAATTTATCTAGATCTCGCTCATCTTCATGGCCCTCGGCCACTGCGACGATGGTTGGCACATGAGAACGACCGGACACAAGCCCCGCTCCGTATCGTTCGGTGTCTGTCCCATCAATGCTCCACGAGCCTGACTTTTCGGTCCCAGGCACATCTGGTAAAATGAGCATTTTTGGCCTTTCGTGATTCCTTCAGTTGCAATCGCAATTGTAGCAACACGGCACCCGACGGAAAATCTAAGGATGACTTCTATTATCCCTTGAGCTTGTTTCTATCCGATACGATCTTGTCAGACCTGCTGCAAGCTTCAGAGCAACGCTATTCCGGTAGCCTTCTTTTTTGCATTTGATACCGCTGTAACTAACAAAAAAAAAACACCACTATTAGGTCACTCTGGAACTCCAATCGCAACCACCTGCTTCTGTTACGCGCCGCCGACCTGCGTCGGAATAAGTTCGCGCAATACGAAAGGGTTTCGGCTGCCCGTTGCTATACGACACATCTTGTTAGAAACCCCAGGCTTGTATAAAAACTCGCCAAAATGCCTCTACCAACACCAGTCCCATTTCTTCACCGCCGTCTTACTTCTCACTCAGTATTCTTAGACAATGAAGGCCGCTTTCACTTTCGCTTCTCTCGCCCTTCTTTCTGGCTTCCAAGCCGCTTCTGCGCATTGTGCGTTGACCGTCTTCTGTTCTTACTGTTCACGTCTTTGACAACAATGAGACAGATATCTGGACGACTCTTGTCGCTGGCGACACAGTCTCCAATGCGGCGGTTCGCCAGCCTCAGAGCAACTCTCCCGTCCTGGATGTGACTTCTGGTTTGCACATCTCTCTCACTTGAACGCTGTAATCCCAGCTGACCCATCGCTAGACGATATAACATGCAACGTCAGCCCAGCCGATGCCACTGCGACCGTCTCCGTTGCTGCTGGTGACATTATTGGATTCCAACTCGACAACACGATCTACCATCAAGGCCCTGCTGCGCTTTACCTGGGCAAGGCTCCTTCGACTGCTGCCGACTGGGATGGAAGTGGTGCCAACTGGTTCAAGGTTGGTTATATTTCTTCTTTTCGGTCCATCTCCGACTCACGAAGCTATAGATTGCTGAATGGGGAGCAGAATTCGAACCTTCCTTCGCCTTCGTTGACTACGGTGCCAGCGCCCTCAACGCTACTATTCCTTCCAGTGTTCCTGCTGGTGAAGTGAATCCCTTTCTCTGCATACTAGATACATCATTTTGACCCGCGGTTATCAGTACCTCGCCCGTATTGAACAGGTGAGTCTTCTATCTAAGTCATCATCGCGGAAAAGCTAAGTTCATACTAGATCGGTCTCCATTCAACGGGTGCGCCTCAATGGTATATATCTTGCGCGCAAATCTCCATTACGAACGGGGGATCGGCTAGCCCCGACATGGTTAAGATTCCTGGATACGTAGACGCCGATGGTGAGTCTATACTATCGAGAGCAACCGCCCACTGATCTGTGTGCCTGTTACAGATGCCGGACTCACCGTTAGTGAGTTTTCAACCTAACGCTCGTCTTGAAATAGGAGTCGCTAACCTAGTTCCAGACATTTATTACCCTACGCCCACGGCTTATACGGTGAGTAGTCTGGACTCAGTTAGTCTCAAATCTAGCGCTAAGTTGCTGCGTTTCAGGTCCCTGGACCGACCGTTTTCTCAGGATAAATCCCGATTGAATTACAATGCCGTAGATTGTGCGCTTTCTCTCTATTTCTCATCCACTTAAAACTCAGTTCTTTCCGCGCAGTTTCTTGGTGGAAGACAGGCGCTTAATTTAAGATTCGAGCTTTGATGGCTCCAAACCGTTTCTTTTACGTCGCGTATACGTGTGCTACGTAGATGTATTTATGAAGGGTGCATATTGACTCCAGTAAACAATCGTTTGCAGCGTGCGAGATTCTAACAACGTCTGATTGTGAACCCAAGGCATTGGTAAATTTTACCGCTCATCATGTTGGACTCCTTGTTGCATCAGAGACTATTATGGCACTGAATTTCACTGCATATATCTCTGGTAGTATATCGGTTAGTACACGCGCCTGTCATTTACTGTAAAGTTATCTGCGCGCGAAAGCTGGGTTCGACTCCCAGCCAGAGAGAAAGCTGGTTATTTTTGACTTTGCTACGTTCCCGAGCCGGGGCCGGGACATCTTTTTGAGTTTACCGCGCCTGGCGCCAAGACTCCAGACTCTAAAGACCTTCACAGTGATAAAGTGGTATAGCTTAGATCGACGAACTTAAATTTAGGTGGCCTCAGGATGCTGTTGTATCGAACAGGTATCGAAACTTACGTAGTCTATAGTAAAATTCGTGGATTTTCCCGGGGCTGTGTCATGAAGGACTGACCAAGTGCCGTGTTTCCCCTATAGCGAGTTCACGAGATAACAGTGGAAGCGACATCAAGTAAAATCCGAGTACAGATTTCCCGGAGAGAGGTAACTAGTCAATTCTGAGATATTCTTACACGATGGTCAAAGTTCAAAACCGCTTCAAGACAATCGTACATTGCGCAGTTCCACTAACGGGAGAAGAAGTTAAAAGGACAAGACGCTGGGGTGTTGATTACTGCAGGGACTGCTTGATTCGGGTCGTAGTAGATTCTAACCAGCACTAAGCACTGCGACACGTAGCAAAGAGTTGGCGAGGCGTCTCTTAATCGGGATAGAGAGAAGACCTTTGACATCCAAAAAGTATCAAATATTGGCCCGGTCAACGTTTCGCTGGTTCTGACCAGACTTGAGGATAGGTGAGTCGCTGAAAGGGGACAAGAAACGAAAGCTAGTAGGAGATAGATTTTAATGGGCGGAGATTTTGGTAACCGACATTGCTGCATTCATTTTGAAATGTGCAAGTCAATTATTATATGAGATAAGAATGATAACTGTGACTTTCTGCCCTGCGTCGGGAATCTACTAATCAGTTTCAAAATTCAAGCCAAAAGCCAAAAAAAAATTACGCTGCTACAAGCCTTCTCGCATTGACCTACGAATCGTGAGCCGGACAATATAATGACTCACATTCTGGTAGCGCGCAGAAGTTCCGGCACGAGAACCTAAAGAGAAAGCCGTAGAAGGCCTAGCAATGGTTCAGTCGATAGTGCAACGTCTGCAGAGGGAAAAGTAGGTATAAAAAGTTTCATGACACGCAGTGAAACTACCTGTCCGATGCCCGGTGCAATGTGAATAAGGGCCTGGGAGTCCGAACCGCTTGGGGGTGCATCTATAATCGAATACGTAAGAAGGCGTCATTCACATCCTCGCATGACAAAGAATCGCGGATGAATTCATCCGCTAGTTTGTAATGTCAGTTGGTGTAAGCAAACTTGAAACCACTTTCTTTGGCTTCGGCCCTCGGCGGAGGCACGGTTTGCAGAAAAATGATACACCAATAGTCGAATTAATGCCGATCTATGAATAGATGGTCCTCAAGTCCGTCGGTAAAAGTTTGAGTGCTCGGTGAACCCCAGGACAAGCCGCAAGCGGGAATGCGCAACTTGAAGGAATGTGAGCATGACACGCACTTGAGAGTTGCTTGAGAGCTATAAAATTGAGGTAAAAATTGAGATCTGAGGACACGAAGTGCTCACCGATTACGGACCTTTAATGAGAAGAGCTGGTTACGGGTCGCCAGTACAGTAACCTCAAGTACATATACAAGCCGAGGGAATTTGCAATTGAAGGACGCGTTATTTGCTGTTATTTGCTTCTATTTCCTGGTTGCTTCGTGCCGAACGGGCGGTTACGCCTTCCTTCTACTCCTCCACTGTCCTCGAGCCAAGCACCGAGGAAGGATCTGCTGCGATTAGTCTTGAATATCGGTTTCTGCTGGACAAGGCTACTGCACGATCTCATTGGCAAACGATGTAAACCACTGCGCAACCGGAGATACCCTGGAAGATAATTTACGGCAGGGAATAGTATGGAGAGCACAAAATAGTCTTACATATTTTCCCCAGAGTGTTGAGTGCCATTCAAATGTTTTCTTCTTTAGTCCTCAGATCTCACTTCCGTGCAGATCGCAAGGTGTAGCCTGCTTGAAGGACGACAGTAAGGTGGACATTTATAGTGCCCGCTTATCCAGCGCCTCGGCCTCAGCGCTCAGCGCTCAGCACTTCAGCGATGTTCCAAATAACACCGTCCAAATAGAAGTTCTTACTATGCCGTGTACGTTAGTCCCACACGCCTGCCGGTCAAGAAGGCTACCGGTAAGGAAACTCCTTTATCTACGGACCTTTTCTCTTCTGCTGACAATGCACAGTTGTGTATTAGCCTCGAAGCGGCGGCTCGGTGCTCGGAAAATACGACATTCGCGCACTCATCATGTCGACAGACTTGATACTATGGGAATACCCTGCTGCAGATCATATAAATTCAAATGAAGCGACCCAGATCTTGTCATTAACTTCGCTATGTCACTACCGGCTCCCCAAGGCGTCTCCTCTCCAACCTTCAATGCTCCTCCGCTTGATGGATCTCTAACGTTCCCAGAATTACTCGACTATAATGCCATTCATAGCGCCAAGCATCCATTGTTCCGTTACGACGACCTTGACAACGGTGGATTTCGTACCATCTCTTGGGAGGAGGGCGTCGCCGCCGTCCATACCGCCGGACACTACTTCAAGAAATACATCCATGGCGAAGCTCCCGTCACCGTTGGTATTTTAGCCAATACCAGTGAGTGTATCCACGCGTCCCTCATAGAGTGATGCCTCTCAACGTGCTCTCCAGATTCGATCACTTACTTTGCAGTAATCACTGGCTTGATGCGTCTCGGGTTCACTCCTTTCCCCATTTCACCACGTAACTCTGCTGCTGCCGTTGCCCACCTTCTCGAGTCCACGAACTGCAGACATCTAGTCCTTGGTCAGGACGTATCTTTGCAGAAAGTGGCGGACACGGTTTGTCATCAATTCCGGGAGGCCGACGTCGACAATAAGATAACGACTATTCCGATGCCCCGCTTCAGTGATTTCTTTTCTACAAAGCCAGGATCATACGAGCCGCTTCCTCCTGTACACCCTGATTGGTCGCAAACGGCGCTCATCATGCATTCCTCAGGGACAACCCGTTTTCCCAGTCCCATCTACGCCACGCACAGGCACATGTTGCACCATGCGGTGAGACCATGTAGGTGTATTCAGATTTATTTTTCTTTTGTTCGAACTCAACGTTTGGTAGACTATGGGGATATAGACCAATGTGGCCAAGTGCATGGATCCCAGGCAACTCCTATGTATCGTCGGTGTCTATTCCACCATGTGGCCTCGGTTACCAGAATGCTGACGCTATATTTCAGATATCATGGGTTTTGTTGGCATCACGAATTCGGTGTGTAATTTTGGTAATTTCCCATCTACTTGTACACCTCACTAATATATATCGCCTAGGCCGCAACCGGCTCTATTATGGCTTGCTTCCCGCCGGTAGAGCCACCAATGGTACCAACGGCTGAACGTGTTCTAGCAAGTGTAATCAACACCGGAACAACCACGGTCATCACCATTCCTTCGTTCTTGGTGGTATGGGACCGTTTGTTGAATATTACACTGCATCGCTGACATGTGCCATAGGAATGGGCCGGCAATCCGCAGGCCGTCGAGGTTCTGAAAGCTGCCGATACAGTTGTAGGTCATTGTCTTATAGCCGGATAGCCGACGCTCACGTCCCTTGAGATTTATGGTAGCGGTCCTCTAGATAAGGATGCCGGTGATTCTCTCATCGCAAACGGTGTCTTTCTACTCTCTGTCTATGGACTGTGAGCCCGTTATATCTTCTGGATGACTAAAATGCTTATGTCGTTCATAGCACTGAATCTACAGTGTCTATGGTCATGCCTAGTATGTCCATTGCTCCTTTCCTGTTACAGCCCGATTTACCCACCAAATAGACAGTATTCCTGCCGAAGGATGGGAGTGGATGAAGGTAAGCGTCTCCCAACATCATCGGACATTTACTGTAACGTACGCCGTAGGTGGCAAGAAACGTCGATGTCGCTTTTATACCGACAGACGAGCAAGATATTTACCGTTTGTACGTCAAGGTAGGTCGGTGTTGGCTTGCGCCTCACATATGCAATTAACCGTGCAACACATTAGGACGGTCCATTACACTCGCCTACAGTTTTCGACTCTGAAATCGACGGTGTCAAAGCCTTCGACACGAAAGACTTGGTGCAGTTACATCCTTCGAATCGGAACTTATTCAAGGTCTATGGACGTGCTGGTGAGGCGATTCTTTCAGCTATCAGAAACGAGACTCTCAGACCAGTTACTAGATGAGCAGATCATGCACAGTACAGGGGTTAGTCTTTGTGTGTATCTGTAAGATTCTGACCTCACTATAGTCTTTCGTTTGATAGGAGAAAGTGAGGACCTTTGTTGTACTTTCATACGCTCGTACTAAATATGTTCTGTAGACAAACCCTGTCCCGATCGGTGAGCAGGCAGTGGTACGCATGGGATTGCGCTGACCCGACTGAATGTAGAGGCTGGCCTAGTCATGGACAAGCGTATAGCGGCAGCCATGATGTTTGGTCGCTCCAAATTTCAGCCAGGTGTCCTCATTTTGCCTACTCCGGAGGAAGCTTTTGACCCGACTGATACTGTGCGGCTGGCCGAATACCGAGCTAGCATCTGGTAAGCCCTCGTTATTGTTCTCGAATTTCGCTCAATCTCCAACTTACAGGGATACCATTACGAAAGTTAATGAGCAGGCACCTAAGCATTCTCGAATCTACAAGGAGGTGGGCCTGCTTTCTCAGTCATCCAGCGTCATGCGTTAATTCTCTTTGAAGATGATCATTATTGCGAATCCGGCAAAGCCTTTTGAGTTCACTGTAAAGGAACTCTGCGACGCAAGGCCGTGTTAAAAGCGTACGAACAAGAAATTGAGGCTTTATACAAGACTGTCGATGAAGTGTCGCATGCGGATGTCGTTATTCCGCAGCTATGGACTTTGAAGAACGTCATGACCATGGTCAGGGATATCGTCACGGCAGTCTTCGAGCGGAAAATAGGCGACGCCGAGGATATCTTCTTAGCGGGAGGTGATAGGTATGCTACTAAGTTCGCTTGCCATTCGCCTACTAATTCTCTGGATCTGTAGTCTTACAGCAACATCCATACGGAATTCTCTTCTTCGTGCGCTACGCAAGTCGAAAGTTGTCCCTGTGGCTGTCATCAGGGCTTTACCACATAATTTTGTCTTCGATCTTCCTTCCATCGCCGCTTTGAGTGCATTCATCCACGGAATTGTGGTGGGTGCACACGCTACGCCGGGAGCTAAGAGCGATGAGGCCGATGCAGAAGCATACCCCGAAATCGATTCTGTCCCTGATCTTGGCCGAAGTCTAGTCAAATTACGAGAAGGTTCAGGTGAACCGCCTTTGATTATGCTCCATGGTACGTACCTTTCTTTCTCTATAGAACATATCCTGTTTCTGATATCAGCCTAGGCGCTGGAGGATTATATTTCGAATACGTGTTCTTCGCCGATAAGTTCAGGAGTGCGGTTTGGACTATGACTGTCACCCCCGATACTCCCCTGACGTCCCTACGCGAGATGGCGGCTTTCTATTTTGCCAAGATCAAAGAGGAAAGACCCAATGGTCCGTATCGTCTAGCGTCCTACTCGGCATCTAGCCTTCTCCTCGTCGTACTCGTGAAATTGTTCGAGGAAAATGGAGACGAGGTCGTTCAGGCTACCATGCTTGACCACTTCCCGGCAATGTTCGTGTACTTGGCCAACAAGTTCGGGAACCCGAACCCAAAGGTGCAGGAGAATATCAAGACAATGCTTGACTCGGGTATGGCTGCCATCGAAGGGATGATGGAGCGGGACTCTAATCGTGATACGCTACGGCGATCGAAGAATCTTCTCATGGATGCCTGGAAAGGTGGCCCTGCGAACGAGATGTCGCGGAAATCGGTCGGTACGATCAAGGCGTTTCTCACTGCCCTCGCCGAGTTTGTCTACGATTTGACTACGGACGAGACGGGAGCTGCTTCGATTGAGCTGATGGCTCAGTGGATGAAGACAGTGAAGGTTCCGATAACGGTGGTCGTTGCGCCTGCTGGGGCGGCGGGGAGTGTTTCCGCAGAAGATAGGGAGCTGTGGGCAGACCTTGGTGTGAAGCAATGTCTGCCTGAGGCGAAGGTGGTTTCCGTCAAAGGGGGACACTACGAGTTCTTGACAGACGAGGCTGTTATACAGCTGCTTCAAGACGGGTACTGAACATTGATTTGTAGGTAGGAACGGGTATTACTTCTCAGTTATTGAATGGTTTAAGTCTTGTTAGATTGCTTCGGTTGGATGTAGAGTAGTGTGATTTTATTCCTTTCTCTTCTTCTCGACGTCGTTGGTGCTGTCCGACTGGCCGTGGTTGTCTATTTGAATCTACATGTTTTGCACATGGAGGCAAACCGTTGATAATTGCTAGCTTTATTGACTCCAAAGCTCCTCGAAAGATCAGCTTGTAATTCCTTTTACTTTCTTGGAAGGTCGAGCGGCCTAGTACGAACTCAGCCAAGTAGGTTGATGCGTTTTCCGATCGGAAAAATGAGGCCTCAATGTGTTGCGGCGTAACGTGTTTCATTTGATCTTATCTAATGGTAAAAACGAGATCGGAAAATCAAGCTGAAGAACAGGATCATCTACGTACTCTTCTAAGGTCAAGAAAAGAACCAGAAAACGAAACTGCTTTTCATTCGTGGAAAGGAGTGACTTTTGGGAAGTTTTGGTGCGCAAACTTGGCGCAAACAACACGCAAAAGGAGTGCTAAATAGCACAAGGTTTCCATTGCGTTTTCCATATCCTGTTTGTGTGGCATACAAAGGTAACAAAAAGTCACGACATTTTTAGAATAGGGCCTTTGTCCGTTTTGAGAAGGAACCAGCCCCGGCAGTGATTGCCACGAAACGCAATCACGCGTTATTTGCTTCTATTTTTCGATTGCCCCAGACGCGTCAATTATATAATCAAATGCTCCTCAACAGCCACCATCATTCCTTGTTGTCGACTCTGCCAAGTCAGGATTTTCTGCTTGAAATTACTGGAAATTCCAGGTCTCATACATGATGACCGAACAATCACACCTAATTGAAATCAATCAGGAAAACGATCCCCGGAAACGTTATCCAATGCTGGAAATGACATCAACGAGTGCGATAGCATATATAACCCTTTCATATTTGTTTTAAAACCGTGAGTACCGATCCATGATATCTCTGCCTTGATTCTTATTTTTAAGTAGCCGCCAAAGGCTGAAGGACGCACTTACCCACTTGTCGACCGTTAGGCCTTATAGCCGATGACTCCAATCGCATTAGTCCTCCAATATAACACGGTCTAAAAGAGGCTTACACTGTTGCGTACGTTAGTCACACGCGTGGCGGATCCAGTAAGGAAACTTTTATTTATGGAAGCTTTCTGACAATATATGGTTCTGCTTAAGTCGTATGAACCCGTTCTGGACCGGCGATGGGCGAAATGGCAACAACGCTTCTCTCGCGCGCGCCTCACGGGAAGTACGAGATTCACTTGCTCATTATGTTGACAGGCTTAATAACATGGGAATCTTCTTCGCAAGACATATCACTAGTACTGCTAAGCAGCTATTTCTGGCCATGCAAAAACCGGTGATAACATACGGGGTTTAGGTCCACGTTCCCTTTAATGATAAAGCGGACAGATTTTGCTGTGGTGAAAACAAACATCTCTATTCCCATCACTTCCCTTGCATTTTGACCGGCGCGACTTAGTCATATGCCAGGAATGTATAATTCCGAAAGAAGTATTGACTGAGGTCCTGCAACGAAAGGGACAGGATCGTGACCATGGGACCGCGGGAGACTGCTGGATACGAGTAAGTATATGATAAAGCGGCTTGCTGACGGTGAGGACCCATCATCCTGGTGCTGGCCGAAAGCCCTTATACATACAATGCTACCAAACCCTCAAAACATCCCCTCTTCGACTTTCAAGCCTCCTCCGCTCGATGAATCGCTAACATTCCCAGAACTGTTCGACTATAATGCCATTCACAGTCCCAAACATCCATTATTTCGTTACGACGATCCCGGAAATGGCGGATTTCGTACAATCCTTTGGGAGGAAGCGGTTGCCGCCTTCCACATCGCTGGTCATTATTTCAAGAAGTATGTTCACGGTGATGCTCCCGTCACCGTTGGTATCTTAGCCAATGCCAGTAAGCCTGTGGTGCCCTGAAATGTTCATCCTCTAAACATCGTCTTTAGATTCGATCACGTACTTCACGGTGTTGGCTGGCCTGATGCGTCTCGGATTCACTCCTTTCCCTATTTCAACCCACAACTCGGTTGCTGCTATTGTCCATCTCATCAAATCCACGGGCACCAGACATCTGATTGTCAGTCAGGATGCACCTTTACAAAGCACAGCGGATATGGTCTGTCGGCAGTTCTGGGAAGCTGACGTCAATGATAAGATCACCACTATACCAATGCCTCATTTCGGCGACATTTTTTCTGGGAAATCTGGATCTTACGAGCCGCTTCCTCCTGTTCGCCCTGATTGGTCCCAACCGGCGCTCATTATACATTCCTCAGGATCAACTCGTTTTCCTGGCCCCATTTACAGCACCCATAAGAATGTGCTGCGGAATGCCGGGAGAGCATGTAAGTGTAGTTCAATTCTGGTTTGGTCAGACCTCAATGGTTCACAGACCGTGGAGAACTGGACATGTGCGGGCAAGTTCTTGGACTACAGGCAATGCCGATGTATCGTTAGTATCCCATCATCTATGCTCTCGAACGGCGTAATGCTCAAGCCTTTTTAGACGCCATAGGTTTCTACTTTTCTATCTCTCTTTCGGTGCGTCCTTCAAGCACGATTATTTCATTGCTGATTCCTTTGTCAGACCGCAACTGGTGCTATTGTCGCTTCTTTCCCGCCGGTAGAGCCGCCTTTGATCCCAACCGCTGAACGTCTTTTATCGAGCATAATCGATACTAAAACGACTTTAGTCATCGCCGTACCTGCATTCCTGGTGGTATGAAACTATACTTGTCGTCTCGCGTCGCTAACATATCACACGGCGATTATAGGAGTGGGCTCGTGATCCCAAGGCCATAGAGGCTCTGAAATCCACGACTGCAGTTGTAGGTCGTCCAGAATGTTTAAAATTCACATCTGTTACTACCATGTCTTCAGATTTACGGCGGTGGACCTCTCGAGAAGGCCGCTGGCGATACTCTTGTCGCAAATGGCGTCGTAATCATATCCATCTATGGACTGTAAATATCATATTCCTTTCTGCGGCTGTCCCGAGTGCTCACTGTCGTCCATAGTACCGAATGCGGAGTCTCCGCCGTCTTGCCTAGTATGTGCATTGCCTTATCTTTGCCACACCCCAGAGACTGAGTTGCTTCAGAGAGTATTCCGGCGGAAGGCTGGGAATGGATGAAGGTAAAATCTCTCGAAATGCTGTCTGGCATCCGTTATAACATGCTGTTTAGGTCGCGAACAATGTCGATGCTGTCTTTATGCCAACAGACGAGAAGGACATTTTTCGTGTCTACGTCAAAGTAGGTAATCGTCTGCTGCATTCCATATGTCAACTAACTGTGTGACACGGCCTGTAGGAAAGTCTGCATCACTCGCCCGCAGTCATGGATACAGAAATCGACGGAATTAGGGCTCTCGATACGAAGGATTTGGTGCAGCTGCATCCTTCAAATAGGAAACTGTTCAAGGTTTATGGACGGGCTGGTGAGTCGGTGCTTCAAATTTTGTGTTTGATGTTCTCATATCGGTTCATAGATGATCAAATCATGCATAGCACAGGGGTGAGCGTCTCCCCGTGTCCTTGACGTTACCAGCTCATCCCTGTCTCCCTTTTTTTAAGGAGAAGGTGGGCCAAGTTCATTAAATTGCATACCTCGAGCCTAATCACGCTCTGCAGACAAACCCTGGCCCAATAGGTGAACATGCAATGGGACGCGTAAATATTTTGCTAACTGGGTAAATACAGAAACTGGCTTAAACACAGATAAGCGCGTAGCAGCAGCCTTGATATTTGGTCGATCCAAATTTCAACCAGGCGTCCTCATCTTACCCACGCCGGAGGAAGCATTTGAGCCAAGTGATACTGCACGACTCGCGGAATACCGAGCCAGCATCTGGTTAGCCCTCGTATTCACCTCTGTTGGGCACTGCTGAGTTTGAAAATTACAGGGAAACCATCATGAAAGTTAACGAGCAAGCACCTAAGCATTCTCGGATTGACAAAGAGGTGGGCCTTCCGTAGAACTTATGACCATTCGTCGTTTAACGAACCAGAGGATGATCCTTGTCGCAAAACCATCAAAGCCTTTTGAATTTACTGCCAAGGGTACTTTGCGGCGGAATGCCATCTTGAAAGCGTACGAGCAAGAAATAGAAGATTTGTACAAGGCTGTCGACGACGCATCACAGACGAACGTTGTTATTCCGCAGCTATGGACTCAGAAGAACGTCATGATCATGATTAGAGACATTGTTACAACCTTCGTCCAACGGAAATTAGACGACACAGATGATATCTTTGTTGCTGGAGGCGATAGGTATGCTAATGGTTTGCTTCGGTTCGACGTTAACGTCCTGATTTATCGCATCTTTTAGCCTCACAGCGCTGTCGATCCGAAACTTAGTTCTTCGTGCACTTCGCAAATCTAAAGTGGTTCCCGTAGCCGTCATCAGAGCTCTTCCGCCAAACTTCGTCTTTGAACTTCCTTCCATCACTGCTATGAGTGCGTTCATCCATGGAATCATGGTGGGTGCTCAGGCTTCGCCGGCAGCTGAATCATCTTCCGGAAGCGACGAGGCCAATGCAGAAGCATATCCCGAAATCGATTCTGTCCCTGATCTTGGTCGAAGTCTAGTCAAATTACGAGAAGGTTCAGGTGAGCCGCCTTTGATTATGCTCCATGGTACGTACCTTTCTTTCTCTATAGAACATATCCTGTTTCTGATATCAGCCTAGGCGCTGGAGGATTATATTTCGAATACGTGTTCTTCGCCGATAAGTTCAGGAGTGCGGTTTGGACTATGACCGTTACGCCTGATACTCCCCTGACGTCCCTACGCGAGATGGCGGCTTCCTATTTCGCCAAGATCAAAGAAGAAAGACCCAATGGTCCGTACCGTCTAGCGTCCTACTCGGCATCTAGCCTTCTCCTCGTCGTACTCGTGAAGCTGTTCGAGGACAATGGGGACGAGGTCGTTCAGGCTACCATGCTTGACCACTTCCCAGCAATGTTCGTGTACTTGGCTAACAAGTTCGGGAACCCGAACCCAAGGACGGAGAATATCCAGATAATGCTTGATGCAGGCATGGCAGCCATCGAAGGGATGATGGAGCAGGACTCAAATCATGATACCCTGCGGCGGTCGAAGAAACTTCTCATGGATGCTTGGAAAGGTGGCCCTGCCAACGAGATGTCGCGAAAATCGGTCGCCACGATCAAGGCGTTTCTCACTGCCATCGCTGAGCTTGTCTACAATTTGACTACGGATGAGACGGGAGCAGCTTCGATTGAGTTGATGGCTCAGTGGATGAAGACAGTGAAGGTTCCGATAACGGTGGTCGTTGCGCTGGCTGGGGCAGCAGGGGGTGTGTCTGCAGAAGATAGGGAGCTGTGGGCAGACCTAGGCGTGAAGCGATGTCTGCCCGATGCAAAGGTGGTCTCCGTCACAGGGGGCCACTACGAGTTCTTGACAGACGAAGCCGTCATACGCCTGCTACAAGAAGGGTACTGAACATTGTTAGTAGAAATGGGTATCACTTCTTCGCTATTAAACTGGTTAGAGTCTTCGCCAGATTGCTTTGGTTCAATGATTAGACCAAGAGCAGTAAGAGTGCTTTCTTTTCTTCTCTTCTCGACATCGGCGCTGTTGTTCGACGAGCCGTAGTCATCTACTGGAATCCAGGGACCAGGTGTTTTAACTTGCACATGAAGACGAATCATTGATAAATACTAGCCTTATCAACGTGAAAGCTGCGAAAGATCTTGATCAGCTTTCGGCTCCTTTTTCTTTCTTGGAAGGTCGAGCGGCCTACTGGTACTTACCAGTGCATGCGGTTGCAGAGCTCAGCCTGTGGCAAGTGCCGGAATATGAAAGCTTCGTCAATCGGGAAACACACGTTATTTGCTTCTATTTTTCGATTGTCCCAGACGCGTCAATTATATACAGTTAGAGTACGTCCCGAGCACCAACGGTGACCTTTCTTGACGAGAGAAGCTTTGGTTTGAAGTAAGAGTTGAAGCTTCAAGCATTGCGTGTTCCAGTGGACTTATTCAAAAAGTGCACGAAGTTCGCTTGGTGGCTGTAACGGCGCAGCCGCCACTTCGCATTTTCCATGAATGGTGCTGCAGCTGAACCGTCAGATCCTATTTTGTCAGTATGAACGTCCAATTCGTTGTTCATGGAAGCGGACGGATTGGGCAAGGATTGGGTACTATATATTAGATTGAAGACGATAGAAGGTCGGCTTACAGGATTTAGGTATGTCCTTTTCACGTTGGTGCTTCGATTTTAGTATTTTTGAAGTCACAGTTTTCGAGGAGGGAGTACACAAGCAGTCTTAACTTCACCCGACAAGCCCGTATTTGGCGGTATTATTTTTCGAAGTTACAGCTTTCGTCGGCCATACTATAGGTGATCACGATGTGCAAATGGATCGCGATGTGCAAATTTTAGTTTTTAGCACGTTCTAGCAAGTTATTGGCTTCGGAGTTTTTTTTGAGAGCTCAATGAATCTATATAATTAATATTGCACAAGAATTTTATTTGTAGGGTTAGAGGAAGCCTTGCGAGGCAGCGAAAACTGGTCGAAATTGGCCTTTGTAAATTGTAAGGACCGGCTACCTCCGGTTTCACATTCGTAGCATTGAACAGTCTCGGAATGACTTGGGGGCATGATTAAGGCTTATTATAAGAGTTCAAAACAGAAAAATGCGGACCTGTAGCTGGAGGGATGCACGAAAATGAGAGATACATTGAATTCAGCGTTACAAGATGTGACAATTTCAACGTCCGCTCTGCCGCTCTTCGGTGCCAGTTGCAGCATGAACGTGTTTCCTTGTCAGCAAGCCGTAACCGGCAATGTCGGACCTCCAATTTGGTCGTGACATTTGCTGTGACGAAAATTTGCATATAGCGATTTTTTGACACTTGCACCTCGGCCACCGTCCAACGCTTGCTCTACTGAACGAAATCCCCAAGGATATTTACCTTAGCATCGGAACACATTTAGGAAGATACGGTTAAAATTTCTAAGGAAACAAAGCCCAGGTAAGAGCTACAGAAAATCATTTATCGAAAATTTGCATTTCCCGACCACCCATAGTACTTAAACGGAAGGCCGTCACCATCGCAAGACCTTCCACATTCTCAGGGTAAAGCAATCCGGAAATGCTCCTTTTCCTTGACACCTACCATTCCTCTTTGCCGATCATGCCAACAGAGGACCTTTTTCTACTCCCTAGCTTGCTTTTCTGCTTGAAATTACAGGCTCACAAAGAATGACATAAAGGACGGTCTAAATTACACCCAACCGAAAATAGACGGCTGGAAATGTTATCAGTGCTAGAAACGATATTGACGAGAACCGAAAGCATCAATGAACCCTTGATCTTGGTTTTAAAGCGGTGAGTACCGGTTCATGGTATCTCTGCATTTATCCTTGTTTTTGGTCACTACCAGTGTCGAAGACTAATTGTTGACCGTTTGGCCTTATGACCGATGACTCCACTTGCATTAGTGCTTCAGCGAGGCGCAAATATAAACCATTCTAAATGGAGGCTTTCACTGTTGCGTACGGTGGTCACACGCGCGGCGGATCTAGTAAGGATACTCTTTTACTCATGGAAGCTTTCTGATATTCTATGGTTCTGCTTAGTATGAACACATTTTGGACGGGCGAAATCGCGACGAGCTTTTCTCTCGCGTGCCTCACGGGAAGTACGAAGTTCACGCGGTCATTATGACCACAGGATTGATAACCTGGGAATAATCTACGCAAGACATATAACTCCCAAATAAGTGCTGACCGAGGCCTTATCCATGCAACAATGCCATCAACTCTTCCAGACGTTACCTCTTTGACTTTCAAACCTCCTCCACTCGATGGGTCATTAACATTCACAGAACTATTCGACTACAATGCTATTCACAGTCCTAAACACCCTTTATTTCGTTACGACGATCCTGACAATGGCGGATTTCGTACAATCCTTTGGGAGGAAGCGGTTGCCGCCTTTCATACCGCTGGCCATTATTTCAAGAAGTACGTTCACGGTGATGCTGTCATCGTTGGTATCTTAGTCAATACCAGTACGTCTGTGGTGCCTTGCAGTGTTAATCCTCTAAACGCCGTCTTCAGATTCAATCACATACTTCACGGTACTTGCTAGCTTGATGCGTCTCGGCTTCACTCCTTTCCCCATTTCAACCCGCAACTCAGTTGCTGCTATTGTCCATCTCATCAAGTCCACCGGCGCCAGGTATCTGATTGTCAGTCAGGATGCATCTCTACAAAGCACAGTGGATATGGTCTGTCGGCAGTTCTGGGAAGCTGACGTCAATGATAAGATCACCACTATACCAATGCCTCATTTCGGCGACATTTTTTCTGGGAAATCTGGATCTTACGAGCCGCTTCCTCCTGTTCGCCCTGACTGGTCCCAAACGGCGCTCATTATACATTCCTCAGGATCAACTCGTTTTCCTAGTCCTGTTTACACCACCCATAAGAATGTGCTACGGAATGCCGGGAGACCATGTAAGAGTAGTCCAGTTTTGGTTTGGCCCGACCTCAAGGTTTCACAGACCACGGTGAAATGGACCTGTGCGGCGAAGTCCTTGGAGGACAGGCAATACCGATGTATCGTTAGTATCCCACTATCCATGTTCTCTGACGGTGTAATGCTCAAGTCCTGTTTAGACGGCATGGGTTTCTTTTCTATCTCTCTTTCGGTGCGTCCTTCAAGCACGATTATTTCATTGCTGATTCCTTTGTCAGACCGCAACTGGTGCTATTGTCGCTTCTTTCCCGCCGGTAGAGCCGCCTTTGATCCCAACCGCTGAACGTCTTCTATCGAGTATAATCGATACTAGAGCGACTTTAGTCATCGCCGTGCCTTCATTCCTGGTGGTATGAAACTATTCTTGTCGTCTCGCGTCGCTAATATATCACACGGTGATATAGGAGTGGGCTCGTGATCCCAAGGCCATAGAGGCTCTGAAATCCATGACTGCAGTTGTAGGTCGTCCAGAATGTTTGAAATTCACGACTACTAACATGTCTTTAGATTTATGGCGGGGGACCTCTCGAGAAGGACGCTGGTGATACCCTTGTCGCAAATGGCATCTTAATCATATCCATCTATGGGCTGTAAATACCGTATCCTTTTCTGTGGCTGTCCCGAGTGCTTACTGTCGTCCATAGTACCGAATGCGGAGTCTCTGAAATCTTTCCTAGTATGTGCATTGCTTTATTTCTGCCACACCCTAGTCTGAGTTGCTTCAGAAAGTGTTCCGGCGGAAGGCTGGGAGTGGATCAAGGTAAAGCCTCCCTGAATGTTGTCAGGACTTCTGTTGTGACATGCTGTTTAGGTCGCGAACAATGTCGATGCCGTCTTTATGCCAACAGACCAGAAGGATATTTATCGTCTCTACGTCAAGGTAGGTGATTACCTATGGTATATTGCATATCGACTAACTGTATGGCACGGCCTGTAGGAAAGTCCGAATCACTCGCCCGCGGTCTTTAATACGGAAATCGACGGAGTCAAGGCTCTCGATACGAAGGATTTGGTGCAATTGCATCCTTCAAATCGGAAACTTTTCAAGGTTTATGGACGGGCTGGTGAGTCAGTGCTCCACATTCTGTGTCTGATATCCTCATATCGGTTCACAGATGATCAAATCATGCACAGTACAGGGGTGCGCTTCTCCCAGTGTCTTTGATGCCCTCACCTTATCTCCGCGTCTCTTTTACAGGAGAAGGTATACCAATTACATCGAGTTATAATTATTCAGTGCTAATTATGCTCTGCAGACAAACCCAGGTCCAATAGGTAAGCAAGCAATGGAACATGCGGATCTTTGCTAACTGGGTAAATGTAGAGGTTGGCTTAACCACAGACAAGCGCGTAGCAGCGGCCTTGATATTTGGTCGGTCTAAATTTCAACCAGGCGTCCTCATCCTACCCACGCCGGAGGAGGCATTTGAGCCAAGTGATACTACACGACTAGCGGAATACCGAGCCAGAATCTGGTTAGCCCTCGTATATACTTCTCTTTAGTGTTGCTGAGTTGGAGTTTGACAGGGATACCATCACGAAAGCCAACGAGCAAGCACCGCAGCATTCTCGGATTTATAAGGAGGTGGGCCTTCTGTAGCACCTATGTGATCTCGCCATCGTTTAACCCCCCGAAAGATGATTCTTGTCGCGAAACCGTCAAAGCCTTTTGAATTCACTGCGAAAGGTACCTTGCGACGGAATGCCATCTTGAAAACGTACGAGCAAGAAATAGAAGATTTGTACAAGGCTGTCGACGACGCATCACAGACGAACGTTGTTATTCCGCAGCTGTGGACTCTGAAGAATGTCATGACCATGGTTAGAGACATTGTCACAGCCGTCTTCGCGAGGAAAGTAGACGACACAGATGATATCTTTGTTGTTGGGGGTGATAGGTATGCTAGCGATTTCCTTTGGTTCGTCGCTAGCGTTCTGACCCATCACATCTATAGCCTTACAGCGATGTCGGTCCGAAACTCACTTCTTCGTGCGCTTCGCACGTCCAAAGTAGTTTCCGTGGCCGTCATCAGAGCTCTTCCGCCCAACTTCGTCTTTGATCTTCCTTCCATCAGTGCTATGAGTGCTTTCATTCACGGAATTGTGCTGGGCGTACAGGCTTCGCCGGCGACAGAACTATCTACCAGAAGCGAAGAGGTCGATGAACTTGCTGCCCATCGCGAAGTCGATCCTTCCCCTGATCAGAGTCAAACATAGTCAAATTACGAGGCAGTGCTGGCGAACCACCCTTGATTGTAATCCGTGTAGCGACGCGTCTCGCGCCGGTCCCCGATTCTTTTCCGTTTGCTTCAAGCACAAGCCGGAAGATTCCTGAACATTCGGCATCATTATTTTGTCACCATACTTGGGTATATGGAGTACTTTGTGTTGAATATTCCAGATACATTCTACCAGACTGCAGTTACCAGTATAAAAGGAGCTTACTGATTAATTTAGTATATTCACTGAGCAAGCTTCCCACCGTTGGTAAGTATTACTGGCGAGTGCCAAGTTGCACAACAAGAGGGTAAGATGGACATTACAGGTGGAAAATTTTTAAATACAGCGATCGCCGATAACCCGTTAACGATCTAGGAGAAAACCAAGTAAAGACAAAGACTCGTACACTTGGTTCGAAAAAGACTCGCTCGGTGGTGGCCTTCGGCCGCCACCAGCTCGCATTTTCTCACCAAGGCTACAGAACCTGCCAGGTAAGCAGAAAAACACGTATATTGTCGGTCTTCTTTATATCTTATCCGATAATGCCTTCAGAAATAGTAGTCAGCAGCGTCGTAGTTCTATTTTGAAATATATAATCACCCTTGTGCTTCTTTCGGTTGGCCTTGCGAACTTGAACATGCACTTGCGTTCTGCACTAGACTGCATATTGATAGTTAACGACATCGTTCTTCCGAGTGAAAAGTTTTCGAAGACGTACAGCGATCTTTCATGTATATCCATGGAAATTGACCTTTTTTCTGGACGGAGGCAGCGGAGAAGGTAGATTGCTTGGTAGGTAGTTAAGCTGTCGCCTTGTGCTGAGTCGCGCAGGACTTCATTGATGATTTTTACCAAAAGGTGCATCCATGCTGAATACACGCAGGCAACGCAGAAGTCCACCGATCAATCGTCAAGCCCATATGCGAATAGAAGCTTGTGAGGCTCTCTATCTACATTTTCTGTAGCCAGAGCTGATTCTTCATCGATTCAAGTTTGTGCCAGGAGGTTGAGGCCTGCAGCGCGACGAAGTACTGCACTTCTGTTCTCTGCTTATAATGGAGACAATGCCTTGATCTATGCATCTCGGAAGGGGCTCCAACTGTTGCGAAATGTACGTATAGAATGACAGTCGACAAGCACAGTCAGATCACATCTACTTTCGATCGAACATCTACTTCATACAAGACGTGCCTTGGACGTCCCTGTCATCCGTGTCTGTGGTGAAAGCCATGAATTAAGGAGCAATTTTCTGAAACAACTGTTTAGAACGATCAAGAAGTGACATGAATGAACCGTACTTCGAGTTTTGCAATTTTGTTAGTCGCTTGCTGTTAGTCTCTCATAGACGGACGATGAAACAGACCTGTTAATGGAAGGGAGTGACGGTCGGTATGTAACTTGCTGTCGGCTTTCGTGGGAAAAATGAAGGATGAAGAGGTTTAAAACAACGACAAAGAGCATGGTGGTGGTTGAATCTGTTTTTGCAACCAAATGGCTGATGACTCCGAGAAGAAAGAGCTTAGCAAGTGGCCTGTTCCATAGCGCAGTATAAGTGCCTGAGGCGCGCTGCCGAGCAGCAATAGTGTTCAACTGGAAACGGGGGTCCTTTGTCTAGAGAACGAAATAAAACACTAATGTATCATAGGTAACAAATAGGGAAGCTATTTCGGAGTTAGCGATGTCAAGGAAGTGATTGGGTTGGAAACATGTACATGAACACTGAAGGTGTATTACGGTGGGGAAGGGGGGTAAAGGGATATAACCGTTTATAAGGACAAATCTCGCCAACGAGCGACACCGCAGTCTCGGGGGAATATGGGGAAACATGACAAATAGCTTGTTTGCACCAGAAGCACAAGTACGCGAATTCAAATAGGTCCAAATAGCCCCTGCCCACGGTCTATGGTGGGCAAACGGTCGCAGAAGGCACGACAATTCCCTCTCTTCTCCTCACTACGTTCGGAAAGAATCGGGGTTTCATGGTCAGTCACTTTTCTTACACGAAAAGAATTCGATGACATTTCGTTGTGGTATTTTAGGCGTTGGAGGGGTATACGTTGAGTATGCATCCTATGCCGATAAATTCAGGACTACACCCGAGACACCTCTGAATTCGTTACCCAGTGGGCGTCTTTCTATTTTGCAAAGATCAAAGCAGAAAGACTTCTTGGTCCCTATCGCTTTGCATCCTACTCTTCGTCCAGCCTCCTCCTTACGGTCGTCCTTCTGAAACTCTTTGAGGATAATGGGGATGAGGTCACTCAGGCCGTCATGCTAGATCACTTTCCAGCAATGCTCGTGTACTCGGCCAACAGGTTAGGGAATTCTGACCCAAGGATTCTGGAGAATATTCGGAACATGCTCGACATGGGCATGAGTGCCATCGAAGGACTCATGGACCGCGACTCTAATCGCGATACGCTCCAGCGAGCGAAGAATCTTCTCTTGGATGGCTGGAAGGGCGTCTATGCCAGTGATGCTTTCCGAAATGCTATCCGCAATATCAAAGGATTTCTTACTGCCATCGCCAAGTTTGTGTACGCTTTGACCACGGACGAAACGGGCGTGGCGTCCATCGAATTGATGGCACAGTGGATGGGGACGGTGAAAGTGCCGATAACAGTGGTTGTTGTGCCGGAAGGAGCGTTGGGAGGCGTTACCGAAGAAGATAGGACAACGTGGGCCGATTTGGGCACAAAGCGATGCCTGCCTGATGCGCGGGTTGTTTTCGTCAAGGGAGGTCACTACGAGTTCTTGATGGAGTTGTTCTACAGCTGTTGCATGACACTTATTGAGTACTGAGCGCTAGGTATTCGTTTCCATATATATCTTTACTCATTCATATTTGGATGAACAATGAACTTTTTGTTTCCGGCGGATAAAAATAAGTCCGATCGCTTATCTCTCTTCTTTCAAGAAGTTTTGTGTCATCCTACGTCGCTTTCTCTGATTCACATTGATCCCCTCTCTCCGCATATGTAGTACATATGAACTTCGGACTTTCCGCTACCCCCCGACAGCCGAAATCGACTTGTTACGGCTGATGTACGTAGTAGGTTGCCAATTTCAGGCTCCGATTAAATATCTACAGATGAGAACTATTACCCTACCCGAAATTGAGTTCCCTTTGTGACATTTACACAAAGATAAATCTTCCGCTAGCGTCTATACACTTAAAGGCCACTTGTCCAGGTCCAGCCGACGTGGCAGATCCGAAATCCTGTCCTGTTTCTTCATCAGCCTCTTTATCGCGCAGTCGGTGTTAGGACCCACCGCTTGCGGTAGGTGTGCATTTTGCTCATGCTCATATACTACTGATTGAAGCATACAATGAAGTTCAGTTGGACTCCGTCCTTTTTGGCTAGGTTGTGCCCTTCAGAGCGGACTAGATGTTCTGGGTGAGTCATGCCTCTTTCAAGGTAAGATGGCATTCGTTTATAACATGTATCAGCCCGTGATCGAAGATCTCGAGGGTATGCCAAAACCCCCAGTAGGCTACCAAGAGCCGATTTATTCCCCCATACACATAGCTTTTACTGGTGTTTCTGAGCCACCACGTTCGGTGGGCACCTTCCAGCGTCGCGCGCTACTCATCGGTATCAATGGATATAGTCAAAATCCCCTTGATGGCTGTCTGAACGATGTCCATGCGTTTCATCGTGTGCTCACCAAACATTATGGATTCTTTCCCAACGACACTACTATCATAACCGATCACACCCCACAATTGCCCACCCGAGCAAACATCCTTCGAGCATTGTGGGAATTAGCCCGCGATACCGAAGAAAATGATTGTCTAGTCGTGTACTATGCTGGACACGGCACTCGGTACTCGGGATCTGTTTACTCCAGAGCTCCTGCTGTACAGGAAGACGTCGTCGATGCAATCTGCCCCATTGATCGGGGAACCATTGCGAACGGAGAGATGGTCATGGATATCAGCAGTCGGGACTTGGACGCCGTTCTGTCTGAAGTACGGGCTAATGTCACAGTCGTACTTGATTGTTGTCATGGCGGAACTTTCATCGATGTTCTCAGCTGTAGAAAGGGGAAGATTCGGTACACAAACTCGCTTCCAACTATGGGGAGAACCTTGTTTCAGGTCCCACCTATTCTGCCTGCCGATCTTCATAACGCCTCTCGAGTCTTTCTTTCGGCATGTACCTGGTATGAAATTGCATTAGAATGTTGTGTGGACCGTGGCAATGAGACGCACGGTGTCTTCACACAGGGACTTCTTGACGCTTTGGAGTTGGATGTTGATCATACGATGACTTATGAAGACTTGATGAGCCAGATCGGTCCCCTTCCTTCGCAAACACCCGTGATTCGTGGAAACGGAATCACTAGCCGCCTGTGGGATGTTCCTCGTGCAATAGCGAAGGTGAGTCGATCCTGTGTTCGTATCTCCAAATCTCAGACTCTGTCTACAGTGATAACTATAATTTATTCTTTCTTCTGACAACATATCGTAGCTGAATGTGTCGCATCGCGATTCCTTTTGAGACCTTGATTATTTACTGCTTGAATGCTACAAGGTATATTTTGTAACTAGTCTTACTTCGTTCGGATTTCGTACCCTTCGCTTTTTCCGGATAGCCAAATGTTTCTAGCACTACAAGTATGGTCGACTAATGCCAATGCCACATCTACCGCAGGCGCAGCCTTTTGTATAAATTCGGATATGAGTTCACACGCACAGTGTTGAAAATTGTTTGTTGTCTATTGATATTATTGGAACAGAACAAAAGCCTGTTACCTAAAGTATTCCACGGCGTACTCGAACATTTCCTCCGAGTCACGCCCATGTTGATGTAAAATCTTCTGTGCCGTCGATGCAGGCTGATACCCTCGAGCCTCCCTCACTATCGAGGCCCTCTGAAGTACCGGCCCCGTCGTCGCCCTTCAGACCAAAAAATCTGCACCCCTTCAAGTTCCAGGAATTCGGTTACTCCTTAGTATGTAGTTATGGCTTCGCAAGTGAACGGATCGCTCTGACAGTCCAACAGGATCATTATCATGGCAATATGCCAATCGATGATTTTGAGAATATCACTCAACGGATCGCTGTACTTGAAGACTTTGAAAAGGCGAGGGGGAAAGAATATGGGATGCCAGAAGAATCTCCTGACTCCGACTTCGCTATTAGAGAGAGAGCCAAGAGGGAGGCGATGGATGCGTTGGCGAAATCTGAGGATGGGAAAGAAGAGAAGGTGCGAACAGCCGAAACTCTCGACATCCTGTTCAGGCTTCGGCGCCTTGCAATGACTCTTCAGCTGCATCCCTCGCCTGGGTCGTCGCCGTCTCTTTCTGCTAACCAGCAGAATTTGGCATGTTCTAAAGTGCGTTTGTAGCTTCCTTCGCTCTATTCCTGTATTCTGACGAAGTACTCATCCGTTAGCCCGTGAGATCGCCAGAAGGATCTCGGTTTTGGGCTGTCATTATAGGCATCGACGCGTATCCCTTCTCGCCTTTGCGTGGTTGCGTCTCTGATGCGAGGACGATGACTCGCTATCTTATCAATGACCTTAACGTTCCGGGGTCTCAGATTGACCTTCTCCTGGCTTCGAGAGACGTCCCTGGATGTCAAGATTTTCCAGACGTCAACTCGATGAATTTTCCTTCACGCAAAAATATTGTTCAAATCCTCCTGAATCTTCGCGCCAATCCTCTCATTAAACCGGGTGACAACATCATCGTCTACTTTAGTGGACATGGTTCCTCTTACTCATGCGAAGAGTATTTCCCAAGAGAGACTTGCGGACACATAGGAGCTATCGAGGCCATTTGTCCTGTCGATCGTAATGAACGCGACACAGACGGCCGCCTCATCAGCGACATCAGCGACAGAGAGCTTAATGCCATTCTAACTCTCGTTCGTCGAAAGGGAGCTAATATCACCGTGATAGCTGATTGCTGCCATGCCGCCAGCCTTACACGAGGCCCTTCGTATGCCATTGGTACCGCTCGGGTACTGCCGGCCCTGGTTTCAGCCGTGGATGACAAGATGTCAAGTTTGGAGTCTATGTTGCGAGAGGGAGACGAAGGTCTGCGAAAGCATTCGTCTGATGTTCCTTCAGTCCTGGCGCCGGGCTGGTCTGCTGACATGTCGTCTCATGTTCTTCTCGCCGCATGCAAAGATTTCCAGTATGCACGCGAGGTTCAGAACTCAGACGGTACGCATGGGATCTTCACTGAAGCTCTCGTGCGCGCACTCAAGTCGGAGGCGAGCAAGAGCTGCACCTATGCGGGAATTTGTAATGCTCTTCAAATCCCTCGAGAGTTACTGCAAACGCCCTGTGCCGCTGGAGTCCACATAAATACCTATCTATGGACTGACCGGCCCTTCCCTGGCAGATAATTTATATCGCAACGGCGATTATGTACGCCTGAAGATGCAGGTGCTGCATGATGATGCGACAAACGAATGATACGGGATCTTTTACTTTCCTTTTTATGGTTATTTTACTTACTAATTGTAACACGATCAGGCGTCGTTTATTTTATAAAGTGTTTGAATAGGAATACCAAAAAAAAATTTGTATGTACTACGCTAGCGTATTGTCGGATAACAGTAGTTAATTATACTATGGTTCTTATATTTGAGTAGCGTAGTCAACTAGGTGATTGTGCCTCACCCATCCAGAACTGAGAAGGCGGCTATGCACTCAATAAACCTTTTACTAGTAAACTATCGCCGGCAACCGGATGCTGGGATGGCTAATGTTGAATCTTGGCCGGGTGAGTGAGACAGAAGACGAGATCATCCTGTTGATGGAGTCGGATCGGATGGACAGTTGAAAAGAGGTTACAAGGATAGGGCATATTCGGGACAGCTTGAGAGGCTTCAAGTCGGTACAATCGTCTTGAACCACCTAGACGCCGGCGGTAGTGGGGCTGATCCTACTGGACTGTGCGTCAATCACTCCCGCGAGTATCTCTTAAAGCTTATTTACATGATGAGCCGCGATGTCAGTGTAGGGACGGATGGATACTAGGGCCATCGTACCCTATAGTGGCTTACTCGAAGGACATGTATGTATGGGATGAGGCGGGGGGAGACGTGTTGGGTGAAAGTTGTGCTTTAGTGTTGGTTGGAAAGGGCCCTTCATGCCGAGCTTTGTTGTAGGCATTGAGTATGCTGGGAGATTGAATAGCAACGAAGTCCACCACTTCTTAGTAGAAGTGCACCTGCTGCAGTTAAACATAGTTTTCTCAATGAGGAAAAAATGATTGATTGGGGTATACACAAAATGGGTGGTGAAAGTGCAAGTCGATCGGCCTCTATCGGTAGTTCATGAATTCTTCTACCGAATACCGGAATGATGAGGCAATGGTATTAACCCTGACCTGGGAACGAATTAGCACTGGTCGCTTAACAAAACTGCTTAGATTTCCATGCACCTTAGACTATCCCGAAGTCTCCTCAGTAGAGTGAGAGCCTCAGCCGTCTGAACCTTCTCAACCTGGGTATCTGGAGAAGCTCCGACGGCTTCTTCTATTGCCTTCTGTAGCACAGCGACTGAGTCAATGTCGCCTGCCATTCCATACTCCTCGGCCATTTTCTTTTCAAATCGTTCGAGCTGTATGATTCGTCCGATAATGGCGCTCTGTGAGGCGTTCATGCGAGTGTCGACGAGGAGATCGTCCTGAATATATCATCAGGATATGCTGGAGAATTAGATATTATGACAGTGCAAACAACGCTCACCATTCCTAATTGAGGCATGATCAATGATCAGTGGAGGTTTTGGCAAGTAGCGCGTTGGAGAGGCAATATAAGCTAGCGCGTTTCCAAATACGCAGAGAAGGATTTGCGGTTCCATGGAGCCATCAAGAACTTGGAATTACCTTAGGAAAGGACAAGTGTAGTTGAGATGACAGCGATCGAGACGGCAAGGTACGGGGGAGACAAGGTACAGCACTTTCAGGAGCCTGACAGTGAGAGCAATCTGATTACTACCCACGGTATTTCAATCCTTCCTTTTCGGGTTGGGCGCCTATTAAGCCATCAGGGCATCTGAGGCAATTGAACTTTGCGCGGTTTTCAAGTTCTCCAAGCGCGTTCCCGCTGGGAAATAGTTCGATGCTGGGTTTGACTGAGTTACAGATGCTTATTGCCAAGTACATAACAAGGGAGCTTTGTATCGTTTTCGAAAGCTCCCAAGCTTTGTGAAAACATGCGAGAGGCTTAAGTAAACCTGACTACTATGCTTCGATGTTCAAAGGTTCACGAATCAGCAAAAGGGCAGCTTCAGGATCGTAGAGCATAGGAACTGCTGTAAGATAGCGTAAAGTCAGAGAACAGCAAAGAGATTATCCTATAAATATCAGGGTGAGAAATATCCATGGGTACCTACTACAAAGATCGTACTCCAGAACTTCTACGCGCCCTCACAGGAGTCTACCACAAGAAAACGCCAAACAAGTTTACAAGTCCTGGAGACACCTCGCTGGATATCAAAAAGTAGAGAGCACTGTGCGAGTGACGTTAACGCTGCCAGTAGCATTATATGAGGTGCTGGAGAGCTTACCCCGTTCGATCAATCAGAAAATGCGGCCAGAACGCCGGGCCGGAATAGTTTACGAAAGTCATCGATTATATAAGCAGACGTTCGGACGCGTCCCTGGAAGGGCGTCTATGCCAGCGATATCTTCGGCAATGCTATCCACAATATCAAAGGATTTCTCACAGCCAACGCCGTGTTTGTGTACAATTTGGCCATTGACGAGACGGGCGTGGCGTCCATCGAATTGATGGCACATCATGGCAGTGGACGAGGACGGTGAAAGTGCCGATAACAGTAGTTGTTGTGCCGGAAGGAGCGTTGGGAGGCGTTACTGAAGAAGATAGGACAACGTGGGCCGATTTGTGTGGCACAAAGCGATGCGTATCGGTGAGTTCCCTTTAGTGCTTAGCGCTTAGTGCTCACGGATAAGTATATCGGTGACTCGGAGGTTTTTGTCCGCTGTTTTCACACTCCGCTCACGTGGCACGGCCCGATCCTCCCGCGCACCGAAACGACTCACTATGTAATCCGTAATCCCGATTCGGTTCCGAGGTAGCGCTTGGTTACCCACCACCATCTTCAACGTTGTTTGTTGAGGACGTCCCGCAGACATTGGTCTTGTCTGCAGGCAGTGCTCCGTAGGAAGGTGTGTTTATATGTGTTCTCAAAATATTGGCTCTGTGTTTACTTTTTGTTTAGTTCTTTTGACCTTGCGACGTATTTTCCCACCCTTTCACTACAACATTTTATCATGGATCCCCATGTAGCACGACTCCTTTCAGATGCTCATGAATACTCCCAATTAGCTCCCGGTCTAATCTATACCCAATACCAGCAGCTGATGTCCTCACTTTCTACTTCACTCGAACAATTTCTTTCCACCAAGACCCTAACACTCTTTCCCACCGAGTTACTATGCGCCATCTTTTCTTACGCCTGTGCCACTGACCCTCACACGGACCCACCGCTACAAGGAAACTTGATCATGATTGCAACACCGATGGTCATCGCGTCGGTTTGCACGCGCTGGCGCGAAATAGTGCTCGACATGCCATCTGCATGGGCGTGCATCGACATCAATTTTATTCCTCGCCTCGACAGAGGTGGAAGGGATAGCGGTAAGCTCGAAAGACTGGTAGAAAGATATGCAGAGAGATCCAAGACTGCTCCTCTTTCCATCCGCTTACGCTTTCCGCCACCTGTCCCAAGTCGCGACCCTCGCTCGTCGCATGAGCGCATTCTGCGTCGTCTTTCGAACATCATTATCCCTCTCCTTATCCCTCACGCTGCGCGATGGCGACACCTCGCGCTGAACCTTTCCTCCGGCAATATTGCGCCTCTTTACACCGTGTTTGACCTCGCTATCACCGGCTTTCCAATGCTGGAGACGCTGACGTTGGAAGACCTTGCACGGGGCACGAGTAACGTCTGCGATGGCTTCGCATCAGCCACGACGCTCAAACACATACAGTTCAAAGGCGCCGTCCTTCATCCCCTCTTGTATTCCTTGCTTCCCCGATTAGGAAAACAACAGACCGTAAAGACCGTTGTCCTCCAAAGTATACCTTACGGAAGGCTCATACCAACAATTGGTTCCTTGTTCAATGTGGAGAGGCTCGTGCTGCAAGACACGAAACCAGACACAGCGCAGCAGCATGGGTTTCCGCTATTGAGGACCAACCTACGCTGGCTTACGGTCGTTTTCGGAGAAATTAGTGAGGGGGTCGTGTTCTCATCTTTTTTGGCTGCGCTTGAGATGCCCCAGTTACGCACGCTGGAGGTGATCGAACCGTATCCCATGAATGCAAGGACTTTCATTCCTGCATGTCTCAAGTCACTTGTCGTCCGTTCCGAAGCGACGGCGATGCTGCGTAAACTTGTTTTGAAGGGTGTTGTGATGTGGGCTAGCGAACTGATAAGCCTGTTGGAGGTTGTACCTTTATTGGAGGAGTTGGTGGTACACGAGTCGCGCGAGAGGCCGATGATATGGCGTGGGTTTGAATACGGATTTAGTGATGACATCGAGGATGCGCCACACGCCGTATCAGAGATGTTTTGTCTGCAGTTTTCTGATGAAGAAGTAGCGCCGAAATTGAAGGTTTTGGAGCTCATATGGTTTTCTGAATTGGATGAGACGTCTGTAATGGATATGATTGAGGCTAGGGAGAAGCTGGAGAACGTCACTCTTGGCATGGGACCCTTTGCTCACACAACCTATGAACGGATGAGGTTACTGACGGAGCGAGGAACCAAATGTTTCGCGTCGGTAGCGTAGTTCACCCCTGTTCATATGTACTACTACCTACTTTCTTGGTTACCAGTACATTTACTGTTATGAATATGTTGTATGCTCGGTGCTAGTTCATTAAAAACTTGAAACTGAACTTCCAATACCTCCGACGTGTTCATAATGAATAGTTCTTATATAATTCTTCAGCAAGATATGTCTTCGTTCCATTGACGCCTTTCTGCTTGAGCACTTCTGCAATTTTATCATATCGTATCCTGTTACCTTCCCTCCCGATCCTGCGCGCCGGGTCTCTCTTTTTCGTGTAGACGAAAACAAGTCGAGGCTCCAGCGTTTGTAGATCTACGGGGCATTGAGTGACCTTCGCTGATCGAAGGGCTCTTTTAAGACTCTTACGGCCTGTCCGTCCGATACGTTGACAACAATTCCTCACCATTGTCTTAGAAGACCTACAGGATCAGGAAGGCTATTTGTCAGGAATCAAAATCCACACGGCTCCGCGTCCTTTCAATTAAAACAAAATGAAAGGAATGAGGGCATTGTTAGTTGAAGAGATGCACGAAATTAGTCTGATACAGGTAATCGCGCAAGCGTCGATATACCTAGTACTGTCACAGAACTACGATACAGGTACTGTAACAGAAGCTCCAAGGCTGGACGTAATTGTAACCAACACAGGGGAAGGTCTTATCGAAACCAGAGCCTGGAATCGACCACTTCCAAGCGAAGTCATCGCAATCGTATCGACATCAGGATCAGTAGCCTAGTAGGCTCATTGGTCAGAAAACCAGTGAGATCTTGTACAATATACTCACGGATACGAAAAGCTGCGAGGAGGCGACATTCGTTGATGCGATAACTGTAAGAGTGCCAGAGCCTTTCCCGCTCTTCCAGGATGCTTCTTCTATAGTTATCTGCGAGGAATTCGAACAATAAGGTCAGTTGTTTCCCGAAAGAAAAACACAGGAAGAATAGATACTGACACTGTCTACAGTCGGGCCCGGATTGATGTTAATGACGACCTGGTCACTGCTTTCGCCGGCATCGTTGGACACTGTTAGAGTGAAGACCAGGGTCGACACAGTCGAGACGGCAGGCGCTAAGAACGTGGCATTGATACTGTTGGCATTCGCCAATTCGACGGTCACACCCGAATTTTGTAACCAAGAGAAGGTGAGATTCGTCACTGAAACTAAGTAAGTCTCATGAAGTTGCACGAAGCGAAGGCGGCCCACCGTCAATATCATTTTTGACACCACCGAAAAGTGTTACGTTCGCTCCAGATACAACTGTAGCATCAAAGCCTGCATTCGCAACTGGTACAAGAGGGTTAATAACGGGACAATTTGGAATCGCGGGCGAGCCAACACCTATTCGCAGATCATATCAAACAGGGAAAATAGAAGCAAGACAGCGACACATACCGGGCCATGGATTCAGTTGTCCAACGATTGGACCAGTCGCCGTCTGCGGCACGCCAGGAATCCCGCCCAGCCATGGTCCACTTCCTGAGGCCAGATGAGGCATCAGATTGAACTCGTGAGGAATCTGAGGGTCTCCAAAGACGATGAGCTCAGGGAAGATGTACCCATCAGGAGGATAAGGAGAAATAAATTGGCCAGCTAAGATCCCGTTTGGCGTGGCAACTGTACCCCCGGTAACTCGGACGCCGACTTCGCGAGTGTACGGAGGAAGCGCAGTGGATCTTGACCGGAACCGCCATTGACCTTTCCTATCTAGAGCGCGTGGAACAGCGGTACCCCAGGAACGTTCGGTCTCTTCTCTAGTACATGGATCCACGTCAATGGTAAATATCTGTATCGTCGCAGTTTCGTCCGTAGTATAACCTTCAACCTGTTACTGAACATTGAGCAAGGTAACAACACATAGCGAAACATCGACGTACTCTTGTTTCTTGTATTTCGCCAGCAGGATCTACATAACGGCATTAGAAAATAAAGAGATTATACAATAATACACCCCACCTCCGTTAATACCCGCTTGTTGCGTTTCGATTCGAAGATACGCTGGGCTGAAGGAAACATCAGGATGGAAGGAATTTTTCAAGGGAGCACTTACATAGTTCCAGGAGTAGTATAGATTCCCAAATTACCCTCGATGCTATACGCAGCGATGAGACGGCCATTCGTATCCTCTACAATGGTTCCACTATAGATGATGAAGTCGCCTGTGCAATGGTGAGCCACCGCATCTAAGGAGACCGATAGGAAGTTACTCACCAACTTTCAAGGGGACGAATAAATTAGGGTCTGGTTGACCTGCAGGAACAGGGGGAGCTGCGAAGGTACTAAGAAGATAGCAGTATCAAATGCCAATATACGATCAGCGTAATAATAGCCTCTTACAATCCAGTCAATGGCTTTCCAGACGCATCCACTGGTCGGTTGGAATCAGGACATAACGGATCATCGGCAACCGCGGGGTCAGCTCGGGGGAGACATAATGGGAATCCAGTGCTGGCTTGTATCGAAGGGTTGTCTGTGTCGGCAGTCCAAAGCGGCCAGTCGCCATGAACCATACCGAATCTCCCAACTGTGCGATACTGTCAGCCATAACCGATGGAGGAAGCAAACTTCCAAACCTGGGTCATTAATGACGACGCGAACGCCAGTGGTTGGATTATTGAAGTCACCGCCAACACGGAATTCACCCTTTTCATAGTCAATAGCAGTAATGAACCCCTCGTTGAGGTTCGCTATTTCTTGGAAGATGTAGACAATGCCAGCGATATATTGGCCTCCGATATAATTGGCAAAAACCTAAGGAACACTAAGAGCTGGGTTTGACGAATACGAATAAACGACCAACCTGGGCTTCCCAGCTAATTTCAGGCCAAAGTGGAAGGTTGATGGTTCCATCCTCGTTGAATAACTCACTCCATGCCACAGCCGTGAGTGAGGGCGTGTTGACAAGAAGGTTGCGCGGGATGATTATATCGATGTTGTTAATGGACAGTGTCCCACCAGATAGAATGTCGGAAGAGTTATCAAGAGTCGCGCTACAAGCGGAGTGAGCAACAGTCTAAGAAAGGGCATCATATATTACCCGGTAATATATCCCACAGCTGCGTATGGAGAAGGATCATATGGGATCGAGGTGACCTGCGAGAAGGTATATCCAGTGAAGAAAGTAAGGACCGAGAGAAGAGCGAAGCTGAAATTCATAGTACGCATCATAGAGGGTCAAAGCTGTAAGACAATGGAAAAGAACTTTTGTCAATAACTTGAAGTTACAGTCATGCACCGGTTCATCCTTTATACAAGTCGTCCGGACCTAAACTAAAGCGGCGCTACGTGTCTAGAGCTGCTAATGAGTACACGCCAGGCACTGTTCGTAATCATTGATGAGAATCATTAGCAGCGGATGAGGATACGATCAGAATCACCATTGTTTGGTTGGGAATGGTCGAATAGACGGACTCAGACTCCAGGTCCATATTTCTGCTTGTGGGACGCAAAAGGACAAAAGTCAAGACTATTGGGCCCATGTACTCAGTGTATTGGGGTTGGTTTTTCTTTGCTCGCATGAAAAAAATAAGGCTAACGTTGCACGCGTGCCTTGAAATCGACATGATTTAAATCACTATAGAGATAAACAAAACAAAATTACTAACAGCAATAACGGTCTGACTTCAAAGGCTCGGGCACAACGTGGCCCTCTTACGATACCCATTTTCTTGGAATAGTGGAAATGGTAAACGTGGCGTTTGTCCTTTACAGTAGCTGAGAATTTGCACCGTAGAAGGGCAAGTCACGCACCACACTTTTTTCCTTGGCAAGGCAGTCTTGGCTGGCGAACTTCGGGTCACTCTGATCGTAACTTCGAATACGATAATTTTATGCGACTCGCGACGTGTCACAGATACATTCGTCAGAGTTGTACATATTCGGATGTAAAAAAATCTGTTCGAACTTGGCGCACAAGGATGCCTCTGATAACAGTCAAAGATAATTCTGATGGATGTGTTAATGCGAGCCTATTCCTGAATGTAAATCAGGCTTACACATTCCTGAGTCTATATGACCCACGTATCGTGGGTACAGATAATACAATGCTACAGGAAGCTACGCGACACGTTGAAGCATATATGTGTTGGGTGGGAAGAACACGATCTATAAATGCGATAGAAGCGAAGCGTCCCTTTCATTGAAATGACGTACAAGTGTAGGGAGACTGTGACGTGGAGGGTCGTGTTCAGCGAAATGATGTCTGGTGATTTCGGTGGACGCCGTACCTGTGAGTATACGCGCGCAAATAAGCACAAAAATCAACGCATATATGTCTGCGTAGCTTCTGTTTATTGAATAAATGGTAACGAAACAGACACTGGGCACAGTGCGAAGCATTGCCGAGACCGTCAGTTACCTATCGGTGCTGAGCAGACCTGGAGAGTGGTCTTCACACGCAGCCATTAACTGCTACAGGTGCGTTATTACGAAGTGATATCGCCGATATAATGGGACAGAATCGTACCTTAATCAGTTCTGCTGGGCGCATAAATAAAAATATAAAAAAAGGCAACACTTTTCTTTCAGTAGCTAAGAGGACAGTTCTGAGACTCTGGCCTCCGGAAAATAATCTCGAAGAAATCCGGTATTGAATAGTGTCCAAGCCGGCGAACGTCAGATGTATCCGACGGATATTTGCGATAATTAAAACATGCTCCTGGAGCGTTGAAGAGATAAAAGGTCAGTGAAATAGTGCTATTTATTCACAAGTATAAGATAAACCAGCACTAGATATTAAAAAACATGCATACCAATATCAGTGCCGTCGAACTCATCGTGGTTGAAGGTTAAGGTGAAGAAACGATCCCAATATAGCAATCAACGCTCGAGTCTTTCCCACGATGGGCCAGCACCTGTCGGTGGCCCGAGAGCCGAAATCCTCGGCTATCCGTTAGTATAAACATTTGCGCGGTGCACAAGCAGGAATTAGCTGCACCGCGCTCACGCAATGACGAGCCGATTTCTTCTCCATGAGACCTGTAAGGATATACGGAATCTTAAGGGTACTTCAATTCTGCGTTCAATGACATTCATCGCCGATGTACCCGTGCAATGACGTGTTCATTCAATTGCGCCGCATTCGACGAAGGGGCCTTCCGAGATAAATGTCACTAACTGAAGATAGCTACACTATGTTTCCCTCCATTCAACGTAATATTCCCATTTGCACCGACGTCGACCGCAACTTCATCAACGACCGCAGTGCCTTCCCTCGGTAGCTTCACTAGACCATTGGTTCCCTCTGGAGTATTGATTTCCATGAAGAACTGATTGTTCTGCAACGCCCATCTCACGCCAAACCATCCCAGCGATGTTTCAAAACCGCCTTCAGCGCCAGGAAGACCGCCATTTATGTGCGGATTCACAGACCAAGTAGCACCTCGAGGCGACGTGATGGTCAATCCCAGGATATAGAAGGTTAGCGCAGAAGTAGGTCCAGAAGACCATCCATGCGCATGCGAAGTATATGCAGCATCGTAATTATATCCCCTGTAAGATCGATATCTAAGGTTGATGTGAGTTAAATGCGAAAACGACGAAAGCTAAGACGTACCCAAGAGAGCCGTTGGCCGTAAATCCCTCGAGTAAGGTGCTTTGCACAGACAGATTCGTATATAACATGTACCCCCATTCCCGACGTAAAAGGTTCAGCGCTCTGTTATCCTGGCCAGCTTCAAAGTGGGCTTGCAACTATCGATAAGAACTATCGTCAGCTTTGGGATCGCTGTGTCTAAGACGCCTTTCACTCACCTCGAAGCCGCTAATAAATGGCGAGATGGTATCCGGGAGCTCCGGAGCCACTGGTCCTAGATCGTTCCAATTCTTTTCCAGTCCTTCACTCACAGAGACCTTCTGATCGTCCGAAAGGGTCAGATTGTAAAGAACAGCAAACGAGTTAGCATCTTGCGGGTAAAGCGTAGTTGTCAAGTTGTCTCGATACATTCCGGCGCTTTCCACCCAGAACGCCTCGTTGTACTTTACTTTCAGTGCAGTGGCGTTTGCTCCCCAAGCTTTGGAGAGGGATTCGTCGTCCATGTAATTCGCTAGATCGGATGCTGTAATAAGAACCTACTATGATATTAGAGAGGATGTCTGAAAGGAGACATGCAGCTCGCCTTGTAAAGGATCGCATTTCCCTCGGCATTGTATCCACCTCCACCTAGACGAGCCCAATCTCGTAGGCCAGTGACGTCCATTAACCCTGTGCTGTCAACTTTGGCTTCCAAGAAAGCAACAGCACGAGTATAGTTGGTCCAAACGATACTAAGCCAATTATCATCTCCAGAATAAAGATAATAATTGTCTGCATAGACATCGTCAGCTTCAAATGTCGAGTTTTACAGAACGACACTGACGCGTTCCGATGAGAGTCCAAGCGTGATAAGTGTCGGAGCCTAGCTGGCTAAGAGGAGGACCAGATTCTGGCAACGCGCCTGTTTTAGGGTTGATCGCAGCGAACATAGTAGATAACGCGTTTCTTGTGGGAATCAGATCGAACGTGGAGACGAATTGGGTGGGGACTGCAATACCCATGTCTCCAGGCCAGACCGCACTGCAGGATTATAGAGGAGTCAACGACCTGTCATATGGAGTACTGAAGTCCATACCGGTCACGTTTTGCGCCTGTAAGTTTATGAGTCTCTGGAATGCAATGCAACAAACAGGGCACATTACCATCAACGATTATCGGACCTGCGACCCCAAGTGTTGCATTGTTGAACCAACCTGATCCGTGTTGAGATGGGGAAGGGAGGCTCAATGAAAACAGAACATACTACCAGCTGCAGCGAATGGAACTTTTCGTCCTGTTTCAAGGGGAACAGTGTTCGTCTGTACTGTGTACGCACCAGCGTACCATACTGCGGATCGTTGATTAGTGATTATAAAATCGTGCGCAATGGATCAGACCTTTCGTCAGGAAATCGGGATCATGGAGCACAGGGTCTGAAGCATAAAAGTAACCTGTATACGCCCTCAAATCTTCAACGTGAGGCATGAACGAAATAGTGCAAGAGACGTTGGAGATTTTGAGACCAGTCTTCGAATGGGACACGATGGTTAAATATCGGAAGCCGCCACGTAGGGAATAAGAAGGCTGGGTCCAGTATCCCTTCGGCAATGGCGCAGGAACAGTGAAAACGCCATCGTAGGTCATATTAGGTGACGGGTACGAAGAGTCATCTGAAGCGAACGGGTTGACAAACACTGGGGACTCAGTGAAGGAGAGAGATACTGAGGACGTAGCATCGACGTTGTCAAAGTTGAGGGATATAAGCCCCCCGACCTAGGAAAGGTGTTTTGAACCTCGAATACTCAGAGCAGAAAGAATTAAGGATTTCGTACCTCGATTCCAAAGTCCAGTGCGATCCATGACTTCGGAGATAAAGTCGCGCTTCCGATATTCCTTACCAGTTTGCTGCCGCCAGACACCGAACCTACGATCTTGTAAACGTCTTGAGGGTAGACAGTCTTGGACTCTGGCGCATAGTTAAACGTATCCCAGGGACCACCTGGGGCAACCGCGAGGACAACAGGAAGGAGAAGGAAGTAAAGCAGCATATGAATGACCGGTGAATACCGGTGGGGCACAGTTTTAATCGCTTCGCGGAATTTCACCACCTCATCAAATGACGAAAGGACTGATCACCAGATGTTCAGAAGGCCCGCTGGATGGCATGGCTCTTCCGGATTGTTTGTGACGCATAGTGGTGTCCGGTGACACACTAAGAATAGCAGGGCGTTCTCAAGATGTCGCATGAGATTTTCCTGTCCAAAGAATGGTTGAGTTTCGATCTAGTGAAGCACAAGTTAAACATACTTACAGGCGTCAGGAGGAATTGATGGGCTATGGGACTGTATTTTTTTTTGCCAGGTAAATTCGTGCTCGCGAACGAACCGTGGATACACAGAGCCCACTAAACTGGATGAATCACGGCTTCTCTAACATATCTCACTGCTTTGAGGTAGCAAAGCGGATGTGCTGATGACGGTCAGTAATAAAAGCTCACCGGGCCGGGACAGCCGCAGCCCGCATCTAGGCTTCAGGAGGTTATTATGGATTTTCCACAAATTCACGAAGACGTGGCAGCGATATGCGAGCCTCACGGGAATATAGAAGGACCTGATTATTAGTAGAAAGTGACAAGTGCGGGTTGGCAGCTTGGAATTGTTCTCGGAGAAGTCCCATTCAGAGATTTTGTATTATTAATGTAATAATGAATTTCGAAGTATCATTGTATAGATTTAAAGTGGGTTAAATGAATTAATATTGTGCGTAGAATGGTAGGGCAGCGAAGCCTTTTTGCTCAGTCGTACGCATATCTAGTATATTGCCTGTTCAAAAATTCTAATGCCTTTGTGGCGTAGTGGTAGCGCGTCGCACTTGTATAACGTTTCGGCGTGTCATGCGAAGGTCACTAGTTCAATCCTGGTCGGAGGCAATTGTTTTTACTGTATTTTGTAGGTTCCGACAATGGACATTTGAATCAAAATGCTTTTAGTATATTATTGTGTGCTTTCCAGTGGTAATAGAAAAACAACTGAGTTTAAGTGCTCAGTCCAGTCATCTACAAGTTCCCTGGTTGTACCTGGGCAAAAGTTGATAATCTGGGGATTGTCAAAAGTGAAAAGTGGAAGGATTAGAAGTAAACATACCAATGCCAGAAGATCATCACAAACAGTCCTAAGACTAGGCCAGCTCATTCTTTCCACAGATCTATCAGCAGCCACAGGCCTTTTCCTAACACTTGCTTGTGATATTGGTGAACAAGTAAGGGTTGTTCAGGTCAATGTGCAATTGATATGGCCTATCTTGTCTTGACTTGTCTTTCTGAATTTCATGCATGCCTCAATGCTTGTCTTTTCTTGCACTCTCTTATTGTATTGTCTTTATACTTGTCTTAAGTTTTTTTTCTTTATATACAGAACAGTGAGCAGTGGGATTCTTCACCCTCATACTCACTGCTCACAGTACAACACATCACGTAGATAAAATTTTTTGATCTGGCCTCAAACCAGGATCCTCAACCTCAAGACAAATGTGGTCGCTAGAAGCCCAAAACTCCCAATCAAGAGCTGCATCAGACTCCTTCCCATTTGGATAATGAGCTTCTCATATTTCTTGATCATTCAGAACTACCACCACTTCCTCCTTCACCATCTCTCGCTATGTCAGAATCAGCCATGACTGCACCTGTTACACTCAAGGCCTTCAATGAGCTGAAAACATTGGTCACAGCCCTTTTAGCATAATTCTTGGCACAGTCACAGCTGCAAGGCTCTCAGACACAGCCTCTGCAACAGCCCCAACAACCATTGCAGCAACAGCCCAACCCTGCTCTTTGGTTAGGCTCTCTAATGGGAAACCCTATGGCTGGTATGTCTAATTCACTTTTCACCCTGTTCCCTGAAGTTGAGGTGGCCACAATCACTTCCATTATCCAACACAAGCTTCAATGCTCTGACCTGTACAAACTGGACCCATGCTATCACAATAAGGCAGAGTGGAAAACCTTGGAGCTCAATGGTATCACTCTTGAATTGTCAAACAATGATGCATCTTTCAAAGAGTACAAGACACTCAGCTCCATCGCTGTGCCTCTGACCACCTATTTCTCTATCCTCATTGCACACTGCCAGCCAATGGCAACATTGTCCTTACTTGCAGTTCAGCTCTTCCATTACATTGCTCATCTGATGAAAATTGCCTCTGAATATGAATGGCATGTGGTCATCTCCTATCATATGACACTCTTCACTAAGTGGCAATGCAAAATGATTAATGGCAATTATAGAAGATGGGGATGCATCAACTTAGAGCTTCATGGTGAACACCTTTTCCCTTACAGGAAAGCCAAGGCCACCTCTCCAATGGTGAAGAAAGCTATACCAGCAGATTGTGCAACTACTCCATGCTGCAACTTCAACATTAGTAAATGTAGCAGAGCACAATGCCCTTGGAGTCATCAACACATCTGTTCTATTTGTGACAAGACAGATCATAGTGCCCATACTCACAAATCCACCTAGGTCTCTGGAAGGGTGAGTTGCTCTTCACTATACCCTCACCCAGACCTATATCCTGGTGAGGATCTCATCTGTCAACTGGTTACTTCATCTTTGGACATCTCCCCACTCCCACATTCACATCTTTTTGCACCTACATCTCTCATTTCTCTACATCACCCTAACACTTGCCCTCATGCCAATCAGCCTCCTCTTGGCTCACTGTTGCCACCTACTGTTACTTCATCTCTTAATGCCTCTGTATGGAATCATTACTTACATGACTATTCCAACCAAGAGTTTGTATGAACCATAATAAATATCATTTATCATGGTGCAAACATTGGTTACAGTGAAAATCATGATTGCTTGCAGACATGCTCCAATCTTTGAACCACCACCAAACATTCAATAACCATTACCACTGACATCACAGCTCAGGTCGCTGCTGGATGTACCCATGGACCTTTTGCTGAACCACTGTTACCATACTTTTGTTCATCACCGCAAGGTGCCATTACACACAAGCACCACAGCAAAATCTGCTGTATTTTCCATCTCTCATGGTCATGCAGGTCATCTGTAAATGATGGCATCCCTGACTCCAAGGCTTCCATAGCCTATAATATGTTCTGCAAAGCTGTTGACAATCTCATAGCTTCTGGAGCTGGTTTATTAATGGTTAAATTTGACTTAGAGCAGGCGTTTTGCCAGATCCCCATCCAACCAGAAGACTGGCATCTCCTGGGCTTTACATGGGGTAGCAAGTTCTACTACAATCTTGTACTATGCTTTGGCCTTTGCTCAGCACCATACATATTCAATCTCTTTGTAGAAGCACTGCATTGGATCATTCAGCATCACATTCTTGCTTGTATTCAACATTACCTTGATAATTTTCTGGGAATCTTCTCTCTGGAGCACTCTCACAATACAGTTCAGAAGGCTCTGGAGTGGACATTGGCTCTTGGTAAACAACTTGGCTTGCAATTCCAACCCTCAAAGATTGATGGCCCAGCTGCCATCATTGAATATCTTGGCATCATTCTGGATTCAATCAAGATGGAGGCTTGTCTGCCCATTATAAAGCTTGCCTTCCTTTGTGAACTCCTCCAGTCATGGAAGCTACAACAGACCTGCTCACTTCATGACCTTGATGAGCTGACCGGGTATCTTCAGTTTTGCTCACAGGTCATTCCCACTTCCCATGCCTTCATTGGTCTGTGCATGATTTTCCCTCCACTTTCTGATCACCCTTCACTCAACAGTGAATTCTGTGACTAGTCTGTGCAGATATAGACTGGTGGCTCAATATTGCAGTCCATTGGAATAGCATTCATCTTATCAAGCCTGACCACAATATAACTCACATCTATACAGATGCCTTGGGTTCAAAAGGATTAAGTGGTGTCTTCGCAAAACAATGGTTTTCTGCTCACACACCATGTTGATTAAGCCATCACCATATTTAAGTCAAGAAAATGTACACTGTACTCCATGCCATCCTTTGTTAGAGAGAAGCATTCCATAGCAAACACATCATCTTCCATGTCAACAACAAGGCAGTCTTCAAAGCCTTAAATAAGCTCACTATACATTCACCTCTGATGATGCATTTTCTCCAGCAGTTTATTGGTCTAGCCTGCCACCTTGACTTCACATTCTCTTCCATTTGGCTTTCTTCTTCCAAAAATGCTCTTGCTGATGCTGCCTTCTGTTTTTCATATACTTGTCTCTTTCAACTTGCCCCTTACCTCAACAAGCAGCCTTCCTCAAAGCACCTCCAGATTGGTAGTATCAACACCATGCAGAACTCACCAAGACCATCGCCTTTTATCTATGGCATGGGCTTGCCTCCAGCACATGGTCAACTTATCTCACCAGTCAGAAATCATTTATTGAGTATGTTCAGCTCTACTCCCTCACCAATTCAAATGGATCCATTCTCCCTGCATCACAACAAGCTGTCATGCAATGGGTTGCATCCCTTGGCCCCCACATTCAGTCCAAAACCATCAAGGCTTATCTCACTCATGTCTAATAGATGCATACAGACCTCAGTTTGCCCTTCACTGCCACAGACTCTCCCCTCATACAGTGTCTCATTCATGGAATCAAATGATTTCATGGAGAACACAATCACAAACTTAAATAACCTATCACCCTCACTGTCCTCACAGACATTCTCTCACACCTCAAGCTGGAAAAGCCTGGATACCACACAATTTATGCAGCATGCTGTGTTGCCCATGCTGGGCTCCTTCGCTATGGAGAATTCATCTCAAAATCACCAAAGGCTACTTTCTCAGCTGAGACCTATCTCTCTAGAGCCTCAGTCCAGTTCTCTCCATCATATGAAAACATTGAATCTGCTTCATGCGTACCAGGTAAGACTGGTATCAAATCAGGGAACAGCATGTACTCACCGGGTGTCTACAGAAAAAATCTTGTCTGCATATGGAGCTAGTTTTGGACTTTTGCAGTGGAATGTAATAGCAAGGATGTTGGCCATGTACTCCTTGTTCTCTTCTGCATTGCGCCTGGTACGAGGTGCCATGGTGGTGCAGGTGAAGGATTGCCAGTATAAAATTCAATTTCTATATTGGGCTTTCCCCACAAACTGTTCCCCATAAAAAGATGTTCCCCACATGACATGTCTTGTCTTCATACCACCATGTCCACTCCTACTAAGGGTAGAAAGCCAGGGAAAAAAGGTATCATCAAAAATGCCTCCCCCACTGATGCATTAACACTTCTCAAAGAGCATGATTCCACCATCAATAATTCAAAAAACAGGTAGACTACTATTGTCTGGGTTTCTCCCAGTTTGATTCTTCACAATATTGATTACAGTCTGTCTAGACAAAAATTACTTAACAAGAGCTTGACTAGGAAGAATTCCATTCTATGCAACTAATCTGACAACATACGTCCCATCATTTTTTGATTGTGATCTCATCCTAATTAATCACTATTTCAGTCCAAGCATCCATATGTCTCTGCCCCTGATTCACCGGGTGCAGCACGTGCAAGAAAGACTACCAAGAAGGGGAGTGAAGAAGACATTGCTGGTAGTCACCAAAAGGGGGCCACTGTAAGCTTCATTTTTCCTGTATAACTTTATAATCATTTTATTTCTAAGGCAAGATGAAGAAACTGCCTGTACCATCCTTTGGAGACTACTCTTCTGATGAGCCAATGCCTGCTACCATGCCTGTTAAACAGGTAGTCCTGGTGATACACTTGGTATCATCCTACCCATAGATTTTGCGATTTTATATCAAATAACACAGTCTACAAGCAGTACAAAGAGCTATAGTGAAGGCTTTACACTGATAGCTAGAATACTACATAAGATAGTGAGCAATACAGTATAAGAATAGACTTAAAAGTGACATCTAGATGAGTCAACTCTACAAGCCTTCAACACTGAATGCTATTCTCTGCCCAAAACAAGACTATTTACAGTCAGAACCAAGGGACACATCGAGATGAGTTACAAACAATAAAGCAAAACATGGAAGGACTAGATTACTCATCATCTCGATGACTTGAATAAACCTAGAAGAGAATCGCTAAGTCCACAACGGTTCACACCGTAAAATGAACTTAGTCTAGAACATGAATAAACTTGAAATAACTGAATAACCGACGCTTGGCACCAAGATAGCTAAAGATTGTGCAGTGATCAAAGCAAATACAATCTTGGTCTGACAATTGATCACAATTGGTGGTTACATCCTTGAAATACTGCATAATTCATAGTATTGAATAGGAATCCATGTAGCAAGGCATGAAGGAGAAGCAAGGAGTTTCTACGGACCATTAGGACACTCCTCAGCAATAGAATGACCGCTAGTCATTCTGTCCAACTGAATAGAAACCTCAGAATAGTGCAATCCTTGTAAATTAATTACTCATCATTTGTATTGATACCCAGAGCTTGTACTATAATTACTTTTAGATACAAGCCCCTATACCTAGACTAGAAATCATATAAATTAGCAGCGACTAGATGCATAACAGCAGGAAAGCATTCCCCTGTGTTTGTGCTAGTAGCCTTATAGCTACCTAATCAATCACTGGTTTTAATTGCCTATCCTTGACTGAAGTGAATTAAGTTTACCAAGTCAACCCCAAAAGGGCAGCTATAAGTAATCTAGAAGAACTGAGTAGGAAGAAGAGTCATCCCCATGTTTGCGCCTTGCTAGTTAATTGAACTGCTCCACATACAAAGGCCTCATGCTCCCTCACCGACTAAAGTGATCTAGATGTGCTAAGTCGACCACAGATCAAAGACATTGCCTAGTCAAAGTGAAATAAGCCCTAGAACACTTTAAGTTTGAACAGTTAATGAGCCAGTGTACTCTAGAGTCTGTGTACTCTTTGTAGAACTTCAGTTCTTTGTTGCAAGTGCATGTGCTTGTGTTGTAATCAAGTCCGTGTACTCTAGAGCAATTATGCTCTTTGTAGACCTCTAGGTCTTTGATTGTTTGATTGTTAAAGCTTGTCTAGTTAAAGCCTTACCAGCTCTTCTAGATGAAGTCATTACAAGTCTAAGCCACTCAAACTATACCTTACAAAACCCCCATGTCCATATACCTTGCTATCGTGATTAATGTATCCCATGTAAACACTTCTAGACTTGAATCAAAGTTGTTTTGAAGCAAACCCAATTGATTATCGATATCTAAGTACACTGTGAGTGCTTCTACCATACTCACCCTCGAACTTAACATTGGTGATTGTGTGTGTGTGTGTGTGTGATTTAGTATCTAGATTGACGATCTAGACACTTGTTGCATTTGCACGCTGCCCATTACTGAGCACATCACCGGTATGTATGTTCACTCTACCTTTTCAATCTATCTGATGTCTCAGACTTGTAGGAGACCATAGTCATTGACTCCGAGTTGGAGGAGGAGAACCCATTTGGAAGTGTTTCCAAGGTGCCCTTCAATGTGAGTCACTGTTTTTTCTAGTACTAAAGGGAATATTAATCATGTTTGATATGACCAGGGGGAAAGCAGCTTGAAGAAGAAGAATATTAAAGAAAAAGGCAAGGAGATTCCAGTGGTGAGTTTATTATAGTTTTTTTTTGACAAGGCTAATTATAAAGAACAGCTGCCTATTGACAAGCCTGCTCCCAAGAAGAAGGGCACAGAGAAGAAGCCCAAGAAGAAAAGCCAAGTATGTTTGCTTTATGTCTCTGCTTAATCATTGTCTCATTATGCTTTCCAGGAGTTTATCAATAAGCATAGTGGATCAGAGGTCTCTCAACATATGAGCAGTAGCCACATCCTCATACCCTCTGGATTCTCCAGCAATCCTGAGGCAACTGTTTACTACACTGCTGTTGGTGCTGAAAGCATCACTGCCTTTAGCCATGCCTCCCTACACTCCCTTCATGTGCAAGTCCTGGCTCTGTAGGACTCTATACACTGTACTGCAATCGAGGAAGAGTGTCTGAATATGGACCTCACTGCAGCCAGTTGCCCTCCCATGCACTTCCCCAGCTTCCTTCCTGATTGCCTAAATGATCTCTCCAGCCCTCTTCATCTTCTTGACCACTTCCATGGAGAAGAGGCAACACAGTACAGGTCCAATCTCACTCTCTCCCTGTTTACTGTGGTCTGTGATGCCACAAGAGACAAGAAGGAGTTTTGGGTGCCCATTGTGGTGCCTTGGCAGCACTCACCAGAGGATCGTGGAGAGGGTAGCTCCATGGGTCTGGGGTCTGCTGCCTACAATGGTGGGGATGAAGAATATGGTGGTGGAGAAGAAGAAGAAGGCAGGGAAAAAGGTGATGATGAAGATGACGATAACAACAATGACTATGATGATGATAAAGACAATGAAGAGTAGGTTTGACATGTTTGCTTTATTTTCTTACTTCACTTAAACATGTTCCCTTTCTCTCTCTTACTATATCACTTTCTAAATTCTCTGTTTTGTCTGCTAGCTTGTATTGCTTTTTGAACTTTTTAGATGTCCTTCCTCTCATGTGTTCCTGTCCCCTTGCTTATATTGCTTTTTAAACTTGTTGCATTTGGACTCTTAGATTTCACTCTTATCTTGCATCATATATTGTAATTAGATATCAGCTCTGTAATGTTTCGCTAATGATGATTTGTCACTGTGGAAAATTTCCCACCAAAATGTGCATGATATTGCAAATTGGTTCTTGGCTCTTGACCATCACCATGGATGTCCTCATGAAGCTGGAGAGCACTCTCAGCACCTTCAGCCCACCTTCCTCCATCTCCCCTTCTGTCCTTAGACCCAAATACCAATCAATTATTTCTGCAGCTCAAGATCTTCTCATCAAGGTTGAAGATATTGCAGTGGTGTGTTTCGTCTTGATGGTCACAATGAGAAGGCTGAGATCTTGCTTCAGAAGCAGGAGAATATTCCTGTATGTGCATATATCCTTTGGGTTTCTTTCACTAATGACTTCTTAGCCAAAGCGAGCCCCTGCAGACAACCAGGTGAGTACCCTGACAGGATATCCATCTGCTTTTCTTGATTATTTTTCATAGACACCCAAAAATCATGTCAATGAGATCTTGTCCTACCTCTGTGATCCATACATCACACTGCAAGAATTCTGTGCTTTTGTTCAGGTGGACAGATTGCCAAAGTATGAGCACTGGGAGCAGGAATTTCTTATCAGGCTGGTAGGAGGCTATCAGCCTACATTGGTTCATTTAGTGGTGAGTGGCCATTTCTTATCCTCCAAATTGTATTGAAGGCTGGAGCAGAAACAGGCTTTGCCTTATGAGTTGTGACCATCTTTCAATGTCTGGAGCCATGCTTGTGATTGCCTTGTCCAAGCTAAATCCTTTGCCAACCCTGTATCTTGCCTCTCTCACATGGATCATCAGCTCATCCACCTTGACCAAGGAGCGCCCTTGACTCGCCTGATTGACTATGCTCTCTACATTGTCACCCATTTACAGTTTGCAGTCGAGTACAACAGCCTTGGAGCACAGGACCGAAATGGGTATTCAGACAAAGCCTTTGATCTCTGCAAGTGTTGTGATATAGAAAGACTCTGTGGACACTGTGCAGGCCTTGCCACTCTCAAGCAGACCTTCAAGACCCACCACTGCAAGAATGTAAGGAGCCACAACCATCTGTTGAATCTGTACAGGCTGGTGAGTGACTTTACAATATGCTATCAGCTGCCATTGATGCTGTTTCTAGTTTGGGGTCTCCATCCTGCTGGATCCTTCCCTGGAGATGCATACAAAGACTGGAGCACCCACCTGCAGCAACACCTATGTGGTGACCATTGATCTCCTCCAGCAGCACTTGGTTCCTTTTGCTTGAGCTCTTGATGCCCTTGATGATCATAACTATATTTTTTTATTCAATTTCTCCATGCAATAGGTATGCCTTCTGTTTACAACTTTATCAAGAACTTTGTGGAGATGTTTGATCAAAACTAGACTACATGTACCTGCTTTTGCTATATCATTCTGTCTGTAAAAGAAATAAATTAGTTCACTGTCTGCTCCCTGCCTCCATGTGCCCCTGGACCTCCAAAGTTAAGGTGAAGGTCACTAGTTCAATCTTGGTCAGAGGTTTTTTTTTTTTGCTGTATTTGATAGGTTCCTGCATTCAAAATGTTTCTAGTATGTCACTGTGTGCTTTTAGGCTGCTGGAAGGGGGCAAATAATGTTATCCGGTGTTCTCCGCCATGCCGAATCGGCGATCGATCATTCGATCAATCTCGGCAATGACCAGCAACGGGGTTATCTCTACCAAGATATGAGCCATAGCCAAGAACCGCGTGGTAAAAGCAGTCAATCATCAACTCTATAAGAGCATTGCTCCTGTCGGAGTACTGTCTTTATTCTCCTTAAAAATCTTCAAAAAGTAACACGGAAATACCGTTGTATAATATTCTGCATAGATATCTTTTAAGTGGTAGGTTTTCCCCCCTCTCCCCGCGTGACATTTATGCTTGTCGCTTGTAACTATACACAGCGCATTAGCACTCTTCCGAACACTTTTACCTTTGCTGACTCACATCTAATTGGTCACTGGTGCTTTACTTCCCCTACAATGTACCCGGTGTTCCTTTTGGGACCTTGCCTAAGTTCGTTTATCTATCCATCTATCTCCGTCCCAGTTTACCCTCTGAAACCTTTCGAGCGAGGACTATTTTTCTTACCCCATTCCCTTCGGGAGGACGAATGTGCTAGCTCCTTGAGGTCGTCGGAGTAAAGAGAACCCGTTGGTCTTGGCAAGGCAGTGTACCTCGTATCTTTCCAGTGGTAAGAAAGTTGACCCTTCTAATTATGCTTCCTTGTGGCTGAATGTTGACCGGGGCTTGAAGCTTGAAGTTCTATATGCGTATCACGCCTTTGTACGGCACGAGTAGAAGTTTCGCGCATGATTCACGAGCAATTTACTCGCGATCCTCGGAGTCATACTTATCCACCAGCCACAAATACATGAGGTCGAAGGGGAATTATATCGGCAGCAGTCGGAAGACGAATCAATGGGTCAGCCGTTTAGTAAAGAAAATGCGTCGGATTCTGGTAAGGGAAACAGACGGCAGGGTTCACACATACTGCGGGAATTAATAGATATTTTAGGGTTACCGAGTTCTGTCGTTCTATCGGCATTCCCCCCATCGCTCCATCGTATAGCTATCTTTAGTATCTACGTACATGATTAATGATCAATCATCACACCTGTGGTATAGCGCACGTTCGAACCCTTTGCGCCCGCTGATCTCGTGGTAAATACCCGAAGTAAATACGAGAGATGATGGTGGAACAACTCGGGATGGGATCTATGATTTCGGATTTGCGAGCATTTCTGAGGGTGAAGGCCAGAAAAGGCAAGACGAATTTCATCACAAAATCTCGTGATTTCGGAATTTTCGCGGAGCCCTTCTGAATGGGGAAGTTATGTATAGAAAATCCGGCAACTTTCGACCCAAAGTGTCGCATCTCTTATGACGACCACCACCACACCATCTTTTTCCTTACCTTTACCACCACTACGTTCCCCAGCAGCGTCCAATGTCGTCGTCGTCGTCGTTCCGGAATCATAGGGTTCTCATCGCGTCGCTTTTCTTACCCAATACCATCGTTCTCGGTACAGATGGGTCAGGGAAGTCGACACCGGACAAGCTCGCTCCTCGGACGACGTCGAAGACAAACGGCGTCCCCTCTACTTTGAAGCCCAAGGAGATAAACATGCCAGAGGTTGTCCTGAGGCTTCAGAATGACAAGACGAAGCCAGCGGTGCTCTCAAGGGCGGCCCCATTGAAGAGTATCGTGGAGGATTTGAAGGATCGAGTGAGTAGTGTCAATCGCCTCTAATTTTTGCCGGTTTTTCTTCTGTGAAGCTCTCGCTGTTTTCCGGATTTCATTCTGCCTGTAGGGCTTCGTCGCTGCGCATCTGTCTCATTCCCCGTCGGCGCAGCCCTAGGAGGCATTTGTCGTTCAGGAGCGATCATCTTTACCCCAGTGTGGAGTCCCGTCAATGTATACTGACGTACCTTTGCAGTCGCGGCATCCTACAGGTGCACCAACGTCACCAGTGAACGAGTCCAGCAACCCATTTTCCAGAGTGAACACACCTCCATCGATAGCCAAGTCTCCCAGTACAGGCGAGTTGCTATCCCCAACGAAGGGGCCGCCGCTTTCCTATAGAACTCCCAACCAACGCCGTTTACGCCGTCGCACCTCTTCTCGCTCGCTCTCTCGACGAGCAGACCAAGTTCCGTATTCCCCTGACCTTGACGGTCCAAATCCCGATTTTCATATCGAACCTAATGCCCACTGCAATGGTGGTCTCAAAAATGCCGTGGACTCTGTATCATTCAGTTCGGTCCGACCTCAGATGAGGAAGAAAGTGTGGGTCGGCACCTTGGGCGTGGAGACGGATAGTTGGAGCGACACGCTTCGTCAGCGTACGTCGACGCGTCTTCGAGCTGGAGGTTACGAAAGCGAGGTCGTCTGGGTCGAAGACGCCGTGTTTGAAGGGTGCTACGACGAGTTTTGCCACCAAGTCCTGTGGCCAGCCCTGCACTACGCCATTCCTGATGCGCCGAAGACTACGATGTTCTACGAGAGCGCCAGTTTCAAGCAGTACGTCAAGGTGAACCAACAATTTGCCGATACGATCAAGCAAGTCTGGCGGGAAGGCGACGTGGTCTGGGTGAATGACTACCATCTGATGCTCCTTCCTGCTATGCTGCGAGCGGCAGGCGTGACGGGTCCTATCGGATTCTTTATGCACGTCGCCTTCCCATCGTCAGAAATCTTCCGGTGCCTGTCCGTACGGGAAAAGCTGTTGAAGGGAATGCTTGGCGCCGATCTGGTGGGATTCCAAACAGCAAATTACGCGCGCCACTTCAGGCAGACATGTTCTCGCATTCTGGCTGTCGAGGCGCTCCCAAGGGGTATTCAACTCATGGCCGAGGAAGAAGGAAGCAGTCAGGAGGGCAAAGGAAGGTTCGTCGACGTGGGAGTGTATCCCATGGGCATTGATGTTGCGCTTCTGAGGGAGAGGAGACGCGAACCGGAAGTGTCAGAGTGGATAGCCGTGCTGAAGCAGCGATACGCGGGGATGAAGCTTATTGTCGGTCGAGACAAGATGGACGAGATTCAGGGTGTCAAGCAAAAAATTCAAGCTTTCGAACTTTTTTTGCAGAAACATCCCGAGTATCAAGGCAAGGTAAGGGCATCTTACTTCCTCTTCATCCTGTTTTCTGAACCTTTTATAGGTTGTTCTCATCCAGATTGCGATACCTTCCAATGCTCCGAGGTCACCGAACGCAGCTACGCCCAATTCTGCCCTCACAGATCAGATATTGACCACAGTATCTTCCATTAACTCTCGCTTTTCGACTCTCACCTACCAACCCATCGTGTTTTTACCGACGTCGGACGTTACGTACTCTCAGTACCTCGCTTTGCTCACCTGTGCGGACGCGTTCATTGTTACCTCGCTTCGAGAAGGGATGGCGCTTCGAACACACGAGTTCGTCGTCCTTCAGGAAGGAAAGGAACGCGGCAAAGAAGGTGTACTCGTTCTAAGCGAGTTTACCGGCAGCTGGAGCTTCAGAGGCTTTAGGAGCTGCATCGGCATTAACCCCTGGGATAAAACTGGTACAGCTAACGGCATCTACGAGGCGCTTAACGACACGTGCGAACTGGATATGGCTGAGGGGCGGTGCCGTAGGTGGGAAGAACTTCTTGGCTGGGTTGAAGAGCAGAGCGCGCAGAAATTTGTCACTGGCTTTCTAGGTCGTTGCTCACGCGCCTGGCAGGAACATCAGCGGGGGACGGACGGCAATAGCGGGAGCGTAGAAGTGTTGGACAAGAGTAAGATTGGACGCGTCCTCGTGCAGTGGAGGCATTGCAAGAGAAGGCTTGCTCTGGTGGACTTGGAGGGCACGTTGTGGGATCGGGAGAAGTTCAGGTCCAAGATGAAGTTCAAGAAGGGCGTAGACGTGCTGGATCCAGGACTCAGGGCAGCGATCGAGGTTCTCAGATGCCTGAACGCCGATAAGCGAAACGAGGTGTGGGTACTCAGCGGTTTGACTGTCCAGGGTGCGCTCGGTGTCGTGGCCAAGGAGTTACCAGACATTGGCATAGTGTATGTTGGTCCTCACCTCTACCTCATCCAGAATTTAATCCAATTTTACAGTGCTGAAAACGGATGTTTTATCAAGACGAGAACACGACGCGGCCAACCCTCCCAGTGGATAAACATGGTTGGAAATCTGAACATGACGTGGAAGTCGTCCTGTGTTGAGATGCTCAATTATGTGAGTTCTTTCTCTCGTTGCATCATTCTCATCTGATCTCTTCCTTTCAGTTCACCGAACGAACCCCAAATTCGTTCGTTGAAGAGCGCCAGACTTCGGTCGTGTGGCGATTCTGGACGGGTGATCCCACGGAGGAATCGGCTGATCGTCAGTGGGCTCGAAGGCAGGCTGCCGAAGCTCAGAACCACATCTTCGACAGGTATGTTTTTCCCTCTCTAAGTTCCAAGCACGATCTCACGTTCTCGCAGTCTAGGCGAACGATATGGCCTCCGGATCATACCCGGGGCGAACAGCTTCCTTGTTCTCCCGAACAATATCTCTCGGTCGACTGCGGTGGGCGCGATCCTGCATCCTGGTGGTCCTGCGCATGCTCCTCTATCTGGAAGATCGGCATGGACGTCGAATGATCTGGCGATGGAGTCTGGAGACGATCTGGAGTTTGTGCTTGCCGTCAGTGGGGACGAAAAGCTTCTGCGTCGATTGAATGAGCTGGATACGGCCGAGACGTGTTCGACGAGCGGCAAAGGGACCGACGCAAAGTGGCAGGTCGATCGGTCGCAAGTCGGTGAATTGTTAACCCTTTTTGCGGGTGTTTAGGTGTGAGTTTTTCGTTTCTTTCCCCATAGAACATGTATTCTTGTAATCGGATATCTTACTACTCGATATGTTGTCACACCACTCAGTTATGTTATTTATATGGTATTCTTATACGGACTTCTACATATTCCATGTACGATAACTCATTCACATATCCACGGAGTACAAGTTTTAATGTATCTTAGGCAACACTATACACGACCAAGTATAATACACGATGCGTATACGATTAAGCGCGACGAGAAGTTTCTGATATCTGTGATAATAAACTGAAAATTTATTTCTGTTCCTTGGTAGATCTATTCATGGTTCGGTAAAAAGATTCCGCAACTCTTTCTGTACCCGCTGCTTGTCGTCGAACACAATTCCATGAAGACCCAACGAACGAGCAGAAAGCACATTCTCCGGCCTATCGTCCACGAAGATCGCGGCGCTAGGGATGGTGTTGGTCGCCGTAAGGACATGCTCATAATATGCAATGTCCGGCTTGCGCTCGCCTGCCTCCCCGGACGTGAATACGCGGTCAAAAATTGACCAATCCGCTGGCTTCGTCTTGAGCACCTCGTAGTCAGGTAAAGAGATATTCGACATAGCGAATACTCTCAGTCGACCTTGCGATTTCTCTTTGAGCTCTCGGATGAGGTTGATCATCTGGTCATCCGACTTGAGAGATTCCCGGGCTTGGGAAAAGGCATCTTTGACTTCGGAGGGGTCGAAGGAGAATTGTTCCCCGACACGGTCATAGCAATCCTGCTCGCCGACCTTCCCCCGTTCGTAGTCCTGCCAAGTCGGGGATGCGAGGATTTCGCGTAAGGATCTGGAGGAGATACGGGTTTTGGTGGTGGATGACCAGGTAAAAAGAACGTCCCCGATATCAAAAATAATCGTATCGAATGGGGGACTCATTGTAGACCTCTCGGTAGATTGGTCTGAGGTTTGAACCTGAAAGTTGAAAGTGCCAAATCCTCCCCTTATCTAGTCGCGGATGCATCCGGCATCGAGCGAAGCACCGGCCCTTGGCGGCCCGCTTACACATACCAGTGGACGAAAGAACTTGCCGTTACTATCAACTTTGATGTACTAACAGTCCTCTACTCTGGGCCTCCAGGATGAGACTAGTGGAACGGATATTTTAAGCACTGGAGCCATTTCCTGACTCCGTATCAGCGCCAGATCAGGGCCTTTTCGCCTGGGAAATTGCTGGGAGATGCCTTCGAGTTGCCCGTTCAAATGCCACGTTAGTGCTGATGTTCTCGCATTTCAGGGTCGTGCTGACTATGATTGATCCCTACTAGCATATACGCTCTGCTTTCATATCTATATTGTTTAGCGTTCCCACAAGACGGCGTTTCGCAAAGACTTCGATCTTTTTCATACACTCGGTTCTTGAACTCATCAGAATGCCGGTCCTGGTTGTATTGAATGGTTTCCGAACCTTGATCGCCGAATGGGTGGTTTGGTATATTCAGCTTTATTGGGGTTTCTTAGTTTACAGCGTCCAGTTGAGTTCACTTCAATGTCTCTTCATTGATGCTCACGCACGCCCTTGGTTCCACAGCCCAATGATCATTTCTTTACATGAAATATAATACGAGCTTACCCTTCAAGCTTCAGTCCTAACATCACCAATGCATTGCCTTGCCGAAGGCGTCGAAACGCTTCATTGCTGTGTACGGAAAGGTACGGGACAAAACATCAAGGGAACGTCTATGTCACTGAAACGGTTTCTGTACGTGCTCCCTGATCACTCTCTGTACTATTTAACGCTATTACCTTTAGGAGACACCTAGCAATTCAGATGTGCAATTGTGCAGCCTAGCCGCTTGGACCTGGACCTCTTCTTATGGGATCGCAACAGTATCATTCGGTTCCCGAAGTCTTCAGCAGAGCCATGCCATTCCGCGGTAGCGCGCAGGGACTGGCCTGGGTTTTATTAGGACTCGAAACTGGCTTTCTAGGGTTCTGTATCTTGAGGCCCAAGCCCTGGTTTGTCGCAGGCCCGTTGGCTGAGCCTTTGGTCTTCGTTTTCTTGAAGGGCTTTCAAAAGCTTAGCACCCAAGTCCGAGCCTAGAGCACAGCCGTGGGCTGCGGCTGGCCCGGCCAGCGAACTTTTTTTTATGTCAAATGTTGTCGCATTCGCTTTGCTACCTTAAAGCGGCGAGACGAGCGAGCCGCCGTGACGTTTTATCCAAGCCATTAGTTGTCTGCTTTCTGGATGTTTTCAAATGCGAATTTTCTTGGCGATGAATGACACAGATCCACAGTCACTGACCAGTAAGTCTGTTTCAATATTAAGTCGTATAAATCGAGTTGACACCGCGTTTGTTGTAAAGTGAACCCCACGAGACATCTTGAGAACATTCTATTATTCTGAGCCTGGCATCGGACATCGTCATGTGGTACTGGCATCACAAGTAATCTCGCACTCGCACTCGCTTGAGGAGTACGGTGATGTGGCCATGCAATTCATCAAGCCTTCTGGGAATTCCCTGCTTTGTTATTTGATGAGCTGGCGACATTCATGAAGTTAAATACGCACCCGGGCAACATCGAGTGCCATTTCTATGCTGTTCTATTTCCTCCTCCTCCTTCCCGTTGTCCTCGCGCTCGCTCCAGGCGGTCCTTGGGACGTGTTTAACTACGCGCCTAAGTCCAAGACCGTCTACGCTCGAGACGTATACAAAAGTGTAGGTTCCGTATCTGGTGCTATAAATCTGGTAGGGAATGCTGGAGGCGTGACTTTATCTCCAAGTTCATGGGTCACGCTGGACTTCGGAATCGAGGCGCGGAAATTTCCTTGTTTTACAAGGATTCAAGGCTCAAAAATCCTTTTTAGGTCGGGGGTCTTGTTTCCCTCAACTTTGACAAAGTAGACGATACGTCTTCAGTTTCTCTTGCTTTCACAGAGTCGCCAGCGTATGTCAACCCACTCGCTTCGGACGACTCGGCGTACCCGACACCCGACATGAACTATGATGGCGTTTTTACGATTCCTGCGCCGTTGCCAAAGGGACACTGGACACAGCCCTCCTATTCCCTGCGTGGTGGCTTCCGATATTTGACCATCGCATCTCTTTCGAATACTACTCTCGAACTCTCCAACGTCTCTTGTGCCATTTCTTTCATGCCTCACGTAGACGATTTGAGAGCCTACACTGGTTACTTCTATACTTCGGATCCTGTGTTCCACGATCCGGATTTCCTGACGAAAGGTTGATTTCACGACCCATAGATGTTTAAATTCTTAATCAACTCCTTGTAGTATGGTATGCTGGCGCATACACAGTCCAGACGAACACCGTTCCCCTCGACACGGGCCGACAATTTCCATTCTTGTACGCTGCAACCGGTAGGCCGTCCTAGTCACATAGAATGTCTCCTTCTACGTCTTGACATGTACCAGGCTGGTTCAATAATGGAACAATTGGGGTGGGAGGCCCCATACTTGTCGATGGTAATTTGGCCGTGTGTTACCATTCCAGTCTCAGGCTGACAGTCAAATGTAGGTGCAAAACGCGATCGGTCTGTATCTCGACGTTTTATTCATCGCACCATTGTTAATATTATATTGTCCTGCAGTACAGTATGGCCCGGTGATATGGCCATCTCAGTCCCCACCCAGTTCGTCTCCACGTTCGATTTGGTCCCAACCAGAAATGCGGTTTCTACTATGTTCGCTGCTATGAATCCTCAAACAGGCGCGTTACCACAGGCTGGCCCTCCTCTTACCCTTTACCGGCCCGACTCAGACACTTATCAAGCTTGGAATCTCATCGGAACGCGTCAGTCATGTTCTGTCAAACCTGGGCTGATCTTTGAAGCTGACGATACTTGCGCAGACAATTATTATATTTATTCTGGAGATCATGATTGGCTTAGTACCGTCTGGACCAATTATACTCGTGCCGTTGCTTTCTTGGAAGGCAAAGTCGACAGCACAGGGTGAATGAACATCACTGCCCTCAGTGATTGGGCTCGTCAAGGTGGTGGTGGATACAATGCCGAAGGAAATGCAATTCTTTACAAGGTGGTTTCCGCGTTTCCTTCACGGCATACGTTTTGACATTATGGTAGGTGCTTTTGACGGCGTCAGATCTAGCGAATTACATGGGCGACGAATCCCTCTCCAAAGCTTGGGGAGCAAACGCCACTGCACTGAAAGTAAAGTACAATGAGGCGTTCTGGGTGGAAGGTGCTGGAATGTATCGAGACAACTTGACAACTACGCTTTACCCGCAAGATGCAAACTCGTTTGCTGTTCTTTACAATCTGACCCTTTCGGACGATCAGAAGGTCGCTGTAAGCGACGGTCTTGAAAAGAATTGGAATGATTTAGGACCGGTAGTTCCAGAGCTCCCGGACACTATCTCGCCATTTATCAGCGGATTTGAGGCGAGTGAAAGATATCTGAAAAATGTTGACTCCAGAGTTGACTGTGGTTCTCGTCGATAGCTCCAAGCCCACTTTGAAGCTGGTCAGGACAACCGAGCCTTGGACCTTTTGCGTCGGGAATGGGGTTACATGTTATACACGAACCTGTCCGTGCAAAGTACCTTACTGGAGGGATTTACGGCCAACGGCTCTCTTGGGTTCGTTGTCGTTCCATTGTTTCCATATTTGACTAATTTCAAGCTCAGGTACCAATCTTCCAGAGGATACAACCATGATCCTTCATATACATCGCATGCGCATGGATGGTCTTCTGGACCTACTTCTGCGCTAACCTTCTATATCCTGGGATTGACCGTCACGTCGCCTCGAGGTGCTACTTGGTCTGTGAATCCGCACATAAATGGCGGTCTTCCTGGCGCTGAAGGCGGTTTTGAAACATCGCTGGGATGGTTTGGCGTGAAATGGGCGCTGCAGAACAATCAGTTCTTCATGGAAATCAATACTCCAGAGGGAACCAATGGTCTAGTGAAGCTTCCGAGGGTAGGCACTGTGGTCGTTGACGAAGTCGCTGTTGACGTCGGTGCGAATGGGGAGATTATGTTGAATGGAGGGAAACATACTCTGGTAATCCTCAGTTAGCTACTTGTATGCCGGAGTACACCCTCATCGAAAGCGGCGTAATGAAATGCGCGTGTCATTGTAACTGGTACATCAGCAATCGGTAAAGATAGGTGGTACAAATCGGTTGTGTGCTGGAAGAGAAAAATGTCCGTGATGTGCAAAAAGCGATAATTGTCCCTGAGTGGCCCGTAAATATTTTAGGCCAGCCCAATAACAGGAAGCGTAATCGTCATCAGAGGTAATAAGTCCGTTTACAGAGTCAAAACCCATCCCAACATCGCCGCCAACACGCCAGCTGAGCCCAGCTCAAGCCTGGAAGCAGAGTTGAAGCTCCCAGTAGAGGAAGCAGAAGCAGAAGCAGACCCTGTGGAGGATCCGGATGCTCCGGTAGAAGATCCAGTGACAGAGCCTGAAGCACTGACACCAGATGAGATCGCGGATCCCGTTCTAGAGGATAAGAGCGGTCAGAAGAGACCGATATGTTGCGGGTAAAATAAGCCGACTCACAGTGTTGCGCTTATCGAACCCGATATCGTGGGCGCAGTGTTGGTTGCAGTGGCGCTAGCACTTGTCAACGAGGACGACGCTGCAGCAACGGCGAAGTCGCCTGACTCGGCGAAAACGTCGTTGATGTTGGAAATGTTCACCAGCTGAATTGTAAAGCCATCTCTATATCAAGCCAAATCAGTAATGTGATACGGGAAATCCGGAGAAAGGAAGAAAAAGAGCGACGCCGTCATTCTTTACGGAAAAAACCGAAACTGAGAGTATACACACCCGGTTGGAAGCTGAGGCAAAGCCAAAGTTATCGACTGAAGGCTGGCATCCACGTTGTTTGCAATGGCGAACTGTCGATTGAACCCTTGATTAATCAGCTCAATGGAGAACGTATCGGGGTCGCCGGCTGACGTGGTCCATGATACTGTGATTTCTCCTGCAGAGGAGACAGTAGTGTTCGGACTGCTGACAGTGAGCGCATGGACGAAAGGAAGGACGAGAAGGGAGACGAAGGCCAACATGGTGGACGGGGTTTGGGTGGTAGGACGACCAAAAACGACAAGCTATTGTATTTGAGCAATTTACCACGTGGAGGCGAGGCGCGGCCCTCGCCTCCACGGTCCCTTCTCATTTCCACGGCCTTACATATTAAGGCCATTGAGACTTCTGAATGGTTTCTTCGGACAGGAAGCAATGCGTTTTAAATGAGATGTGGCTCTTGGATACCCAACAGCACGGCATGGAGAGAGACGCTCGCCATTGGGGGTAACATGAGTTGGTAACCTGGTATCTATTCGGATTGAGCCATCAATGAAGCTGCACATGATTCTTTGAAGCGTGTTACTTACTTGCTTTGAATACCCTGTCCAGCTCTGTTCAACACAGCTTCCGATCTTCTGAGGACATATTGAACGACTTGCTTCCCACAAAGCGCAGTCAATAGCGGGACACGCTTCCCGGTCGGCTAGGAATGGCCTAAGAAGCACAGGCCATTTAACTCCATAATATCCCGGAGGTTCCAAGCCGTCGGGTCACAGACACAATACTGTACCCCTAGCACCAGGGAATTTGAAGGTACATGGCAATGAGGACATTCGATAGACGCTGCGCATCCGTCATCGCGGAATGAAGAAATGAGCTGATATGAAGTTGGACGTAAAGTCTATCCTTCGCAGGCCACTGAGCGAGTGGAACACGTCAAAGATCCCGATACACCGACAACACGAGAATCTTCTTGAGCCACATATGACAAACTAGCTTGGCATGAAAAGAGGATCCAGCCTACATTTCCCAGTCTTCCTCTCTATGACCAACGACGGCCGCCATGGGAGTTTCACCCACTCTCCGCTACTGCGTCATCGACTTGATGGACGTCGCATCCCTCTGGTCCATCATCTCCAGTTGTAAACTCAACGCATTCACGCAAGGGCGGGATCTTGATTGTGTAAAGGTACAAAACAGGGCAGTCCGTACCGCAAGAGAACAGTATTCGCAAGCTTTTTAAGTTGTTGCCCGCATTTATACGAGCGCTTCCTCTTCGCTGTCAGCGTATTGTGCGTACGCAGAGACGGAGAGACGGAGGGAGTTGAGGTACTGGGGTAGGATGAGGCTGGGATCCTACACTTTAGAGAGAGAGGGTGGGCGTCGGTGTGGTGTGTACATCTGAGAAAGAGTAGGGGTGTTCAGACCTCGGACGCAATGCAATCGAGGTGAACATATGTCTATCTTGTCTGTGGAGGTCGTAATGAATCATAGATTCATTGACGGGATCAATGACACTGTACTTCATCGTGAAGGGTGATGCGGTGGGTCTGGTGGCGCGCGGGGGTGTAACGGCTATCGTTGGCATGTAAGGATCGCTCAATTGCTAGCATCATGTCTGCCACGTACAGGGAAAGCCAGCATGTATGCGATCCAGGTGCCCAAAGAGGCGAAGGTGAAGGTGGGACAGGAAGCTCGTCATCGTGTGCCGACAGTGACAGCATGTTGGTCTGATTTAATTTTTACGTATACTGTTGAGTATTTTCAGCGAAGAAGAGGATAAGATACGGAAATGCCTACCTTATTCCCATTGTGTCGGATGGCAAAGATGAGTCTTACGGTATCGAGTAAGCTCTAATATTGCGTGAGAGTCGGAATGTATGGCTGAGGAATTTTGTTGTCCTGGTACAGGCCTAGCAGTATCACGGTAAGCATTTTTGGGGGTCAGGAAAGAGGCCAGACGCACGTTATCCCTGAAAGCTCGAGCAGATCTTGCCAGCAGAAAAATATCCTTGCCGTCCTGAATACGGGGTTAGGTGCCGCCGCTGAGCATCAAAACCTTAGGGATTTGTTTGAGGAAAAGCGAACGAAGTAATTGATTCCATGCCGACAAAAATGAGGGCAGCCTCACAGCGAAGCCGCCGAGACGAGGATGTCGCTGGGGTCGCCGTAGACACTGATGGCGAGTACGGTGGTATTGTCGTTGTCGAGATGGAGGTAGGTAGGGTCCTTCAGTGCCGGAGATGGTGGTTGTAGAGAAAGAGATTTCAAATTAGGAGGGTATACACGGTCAGGGAACGCCGGGTGCACATATCACCAGCTTGACCTCTTACCACCATCATCGCTACTGCAATACATGATACCGAGCCTACAACAATCTCGAATACAACTAGATCATTTGAATGTTCGACGTCGGCAAGGTGGTCACAGTGGTGGACTATTCGATGGCCGAGGGTACTGACCACTGCGTTGAACAAGCTCAGTGAGCAGTCCGCCTCGCAGGACCACAGGCGAGCTCAAAGGTTTCGTTTCTGCTCCGTTATATCTATCTGACAAGGGTTCACAGTACTTCGCCGATTCCAGGTCGCGCATATATGCACTTAATTCTCCGATTTTCAGAAGGTGATGAGCTAAGTACGCGAAGGCAGGAAGGGTATGTTCTATGCCACTGTTTTCGTCGTCGCCGGCTCATTCTTCCAAGTTCAGCACGTCCTGACGGCCACCAACAAGGTTCTGATGTCGTCAAATACTGGTCTACGGTGCACCGTGGGGACCGAGAGCCTCAACGGATCCAGACTCTTCGCAAACATTCCGGCAAACGACAGACAGTGGCAAGCGGCACTCCCGACTCCTTCGCTTTTCCCGCACTGCTGCACCATTTCACCCTCGCTATCTGATTCTCATAGTGACGTCACCCCAGCCGGAGCACTAAGTATTGCATATACCCGTACCGTCGCCGTTGCGGATAGGGTGAACGAATATCCGGTACTACCAGTAAGCACTCCTATCCCCCGATGATTTGCTGAGCTGAAAAAGTGTTGTCAGGTATCAGTGCCACTGCACGTTTCTTTCCAGAAACTTAAGCGCGACAGGAGTGAAGGTTTTCACGATCTCTGCGTACAGTACGTCCTCATGTTTGCATTGTACTTTTCTTACCTCGATCACAGGTTTCTGTGGATTGACGTCGTCCAATGAATCTACATATTGCAGGTTCTTCGATGCAGAGTATGGCACACACTCCAGTTCAGTGACCATCAAAACGAATGACGGCAAAGGAAGACTCAGCGCAAAAGGCGAAGCAGTTAGTCCTCCTGCTTGTCAGTTAAATTTCATCGATACTCACAGCAGCGCCAGTCAGTTACGTCTTTTTCATGTCACCTTCTCTATATAAAGCAATGTACAGCGCCCAAGCATCATGGAAACGACTGCACATTAATGGCTGATTTTGACGTCTATGGGAGATCACACCTATATGAAGCGTGTGCCAAAAGTGTCCATGACCTGGTATGCTGGTTTCGTATCTGCATATCGATCATCCCGACAATCGCCTCTCCCTCAAAGACCGGCTCGTGATCCCCTCTGATAATGGTTGGCAGTTCTTGATTCACTTGTGCAAATTTGAATTGGTGGGTTTAGGACACGAGCATGGATACCGGGACTCTCGGGCTGTCTACGAAACCGCGTATCAATATTCAATTAACAGTTTTTTGCAACGTTTCGCAATTTCTCGGCAATCGATCGGTGTGAAGGGCGCCAGTTTCAATATAAGCTTTAACTTATTGCGCACACAAGATACGGCACTGGCTTCGTTGTTAGTCTCGTTGTCGCTTCATGAATGCGTAACTAACTCCTCGGACAGAAAGACCCACATGCAATCTAAAGTTATCTACGGTAGTGTCGACCTAGTCTCAATCCATCTACTTCAATGGAGGTCAGGTGTTTTAATGCAAGCGCACCGTGGATAGCAAATGTATTGTTCAGCCAGCGTATGCGCTGGCTCAAGCCTTAGAGGCTTGACCTTAGTGACGATACATTGTCCAGGCGCGTTGGAAGCGTGGGGTCGTCATATTCTATGACTCTGGAGGTCAAAGTCCTTGATCGACGGACTGTGACGAAAAAGCCGGTGATCAAACCTGACCGGGGAACATCGCGATCGTCGACATCGCATTCTCACACCGATTCGCACATTCCTCAATCTTCTCGAGGCTGCCGGTACACGTTCCCTACAGCGAACAGTATAACAGCGTCGTGGGCTACGCGATTCTCTTCAAATCCTCGTCGTTGCCCCAACATTCGTCGCATCCTGGCCATGATCAATACTTCCTCTATCTCTGGCATCACCCTCGAATCTGCAGGGCTCATCGCTCTCGCTGACCTCTCCACTGTCGCAGTGAGAACGGCTCTGACGGGAACCGCGTCCTACCTTGATGTCCTTGTCCTTGCACCAGGCATGCATCAGCAGCAATCCGCCGTTAAAATCAATGACGGTGAATTGCCAAACACCGGCTCGATGACGAGCGAATACGTCTTCCGAGTCGAGAATCCAGCTACGGTCAGTTATCTACGACATATTGGCCGTACTGGCAAACTTGTCAACGCCGAAGTAACCCTAAAACCTACGCGCAACTGTAATCCATTCCCAAATCGATTCTGCAACCTCGATCTATCCCCCCGCAACATTCCTTTCTTCGTGTCTGGGATTCGCGCGACTCTCCTGTACCTCACGTGCCCGATATTTACTATCATCGTCTTTGCGCTCCTAGGCGCTATTAGGGATTGGTGGGCAGTTGCGGTCCTGGGGATGCTTGTACTCGCTAGGCTAATCAACGTTGTCGTCATCAAGAGGAGAAGCGAGGATGGATGGAAGGGCAAAGAAGAAGATGGCGATGGCGATCTCCTCATCGTGCTGAGTCAGGATCGATGGGTGCGCCTGAAGGGAACGACAAACGATATCAAGGCTGTAACAGCTGGCTATTGGTTACGGGGTCAGACTTCGGAGGAAAGTTTTGCTGTAGCGTTCGCTACGCTGTTGGTCTATACGTCTGCCGCTCTTGCCGGGAATGCAGCGACAGTGGGGAGCCTGCACATAGCCTGCTTGCTGCTTTGTTCTGCCGCTCTATTGAGCCTCTGTAACTCTTCGACACAGTGTCTACAGATGTTCGGTCGTGTTATGCGGAGCACGGGGGGTCCGAAGGGCTATGACAAAAGGTTAGACATGGTAGAGGAGCTCATTCGTGAAACCGGAAAGATAGGTTGGGCCGTTAACATGCAGCTGATCCCTGAAGATGAAGCGAGTGCTGTTCTCAAGGAACCCAAGTGCGCCGACGATGCCAAGGGCTCGGGCATTCCCGTGGACGGTGATAGTATTAGCACTGCTAACTTGGGATCCTTAGTCAGTTTGAAGTACTGCCAAAACGTTTTTCTTGTAGTTTGTACTTATGATATTCGCGCAGTTACACAAACAGCATACAGATTTTGCACAATTTCACCGATTCAGCAACAAGGGCTAGTGGACGCGAAGTACATGGTGTCCGGGAAATGCCGAGGACCGGAGTAACTTCAAAAATGGCATTCCGAGCGCTTCTTAATTATTCCTGATAATAAACCACCATCATCCAGCTGTACTCCTGTAGACCGACAGCGGCGACGATACTGCACCAAATTTCTGCTACTAGGCCACATCCAGCTGCTACATCTTCGTGGTCCATTTTGGAACTCCTTTCTCTGCGGCCGCCATCTTCGGCGACGAATGACTACCTACCCAAATCTTGACAACGATGATAGCGATTTTCGCGTCATTTTCACCCTGGCCCCCTCACTGAGACGTTGAGCTTCATTCTTATTGCAACGGTTCAAGGCCGGCGATAGTGATCGCTCCGTTGAGCACATGGCAGGACCAAAGGCGAGCTCAAAATTCTCTTTTCTTCTCCGTTATATCAAGCTTACGAGGGACCGTAGTCGTCGATTCATGGTCGCGCATATATGCACTCAAATCTTTGATTTTTGGAATATTTGGTATTATTCACCGACTGTACGACCAAAGCATCATCAATGAGAGCCGCAGTGGTACCCTGGAAGGCGATGAACGAAAGACGAAGGTATGTTGCAAATAACTCTTTCTGTCGTCGCCGACTTATTTTTACAAGTTCATTATCTTGACGGCCGCCAACTTGTCAAATACTGGTCTTATACTGCACGCCGTAAACTATGCGACGTAGAATCTCGCCACCCTTAGACCTGGACTTGTGGTTGGGTATCCCGACAGGACAGCCTACCTCCGAATTTTTACTTTTTTTTTTTCCCTCCCTACTACACGATTCCGGTGTCGCTAACGAGACTCCTTGCGGTACCACCTCTGCTGGAGTGCGAGGCACCGCGTATATCCATATCGTAAAAAGTGATGGACGAATATCTCAAAAAATTTCTCGGTCACCTGTCTACAGTATGTTCTCTTATCTCTGTGTTGTGTTTTTCTTACCTCAATCGTAGGTATCTGTTGTCATCACTCGATAACTCGACATGAAATAATATGGACACCAACTAGGAGTTCGATAGCCGTCAAAAGAACAAAAGGCGAAGGTCGAGCAGCAGCCCCTCTGATTGCAAGTTTGATTCCGCTGACACACCCAACAGCGCCCTTTTCCGTACATTTTAGTGCATAGCGTCAAAGCGTGCCTAACAACACACGGAGCAATCAAACCGTGACTTTTTACGTCGGTGGGATGGCCCCAAGATTCACGTCTATATTAAGCGTAGTTTGGGTCCAAAGTGTCTACGTCTAGGTATGCTGGTTTCGTATCTGCGCCTTGATCATTTTGATAATCGTCTCTCCCACGAAGACTCGCTCAATGGTCCCCTCTGACGATGGCTAGCAGTCCTCTTCATGGAACTATCATTGTTAAGATGGCTGGTTCTTGGCTCTTCAATTGATGGGTTCTTCGGGCACTCGGGACATTGATAGCCGTGGAGACGGTCAAGCTTTGAGTTTTGGATGCCATGATCATGTCTGCCAGGCGTCGTATCAGTCAACGGCATCACTTTTCAATGTTCAACCACTTCTAGAACGCACTTTTCCCTTGTGGCTTAGCTTAAGAACACTCGATCGGTATGAATGGCGCTAGTACTCTTACTGATAACTCCAGTTTTACGCGCACAGGATACAGCACTGGCTTCGTTGTCAGTGTCTTTATGTCATTTCATTAATACTTGGCTATTTCATGGGACACAGAGACCCATAAAGCTCCGCAGTTGCCCATGGCAGTGTCAACCGATGTACACAGCAGTCTGATAAACTCTGATACTCGGACATCTTACCAAGTAAACATGGCGCTTATCGAAGGTTCTTGCAACCAGTCCAGTATTTTGATGCAAACGCATTGTGAATACACAATTGGCTGGACAGTATTATTCAACTTGAGCGCTGGCATAAGCCTCCCTAGCTTTGAACCTTATAATAGTGACGTTTGTAACGCTGAAAGACTGCATCGAAGGTTGCGGGCCAACGCTCATACTGATACGCTATTGCTCTATCGTTGACCTTTGTGATAATATTGAATACATTGGTTAGGCGCGTTGGAAACATGAGGTCGTCGGAAGCCAGTCCTGTGATTGATGGAAGGGTCTTGATGAATGAACTTGGCCGTTGTATTCCCACACTGCTTAGCACATCCCTGATCTTCTCGGAGTTGCCCTACAGCCATCACCAAGAGCATAACATTGTCATGAAGCGCCAGATTCTCTTCGTTGCCCCAACATCCGACACGTCCTGGCCATGTTCAATACTTCCTCTATCTCCGGCCGCATCACTCTCGAATCTGCTGGGCTCGTCGCTCTCGCTGACCTCTCCACTGTCGCAGTGAGAACGGCTCTAACGGGAACAGCCTCTTACCTCGATGTCCTTGTCCTTGCGCCAGGCATGCATCAGCAGCAATCCGCTGTCAAAATCAACGACGGTGAATTGCCAAACACCGGCTCGATGACAAACGGATACGTCTTTCGAGTTGAGAATCCAGCTACGGTCAGTTATCTACGACATATTGGTCGTACAGGCAAACTCGTCACCGCCGAAGTATCCCTAAAACCCACCCACAACCCATCGAAACAATTCTGCAACCTCGATTTATCCCCACACAAAAATCCCTTCTTCGTCTCTGGGATTCGCGCGACTCTCCTGTACCTCACGTGCCCGATACTCACTATCATCGTCTTTGTGCTCCTAGGCACGATTAGGGATTGGTGGGCAGTTGTGGTCTTGGGAATGCTTGTACTCGCTAGATTTATCAACGTCGTCGTCATCAAGAGGAGAAGCGAGGAAGGATGGAAGGGCAAAAAAGAGCCGGGTATCTATGGTGACCTGTTCATACTTCTGAGTCAGGATCGCTGGGTGCGTTTGACGGGGTTGGTGGATGATCTGAAGACGGTGACAGCTGGCCATTGGTTGCGGGGCCAGACTTCAGAAGAAAACTTCGCCGTAGGGTTCGCTACGCTGTTGGTCTACGCGTCTGCCGCTCTCGCTGGAAACGCATCGACAGTGGGAAGCCTGCACATAGCCTGCTTGCTGCTGTCCACTGCCGCTCTATTGAGCCTATGCAACTCCTCGACAGAGTGTTTGCAGATGTTCGGATGTGTTGTGAGGAGGAAGGGAGATCGGAAGGACTATCCTCAGAGGTTGGAGATGGTAAAAGATCTTATTCGTGAAACTGGGAGGGACGATTGGGCTCTCACTATGGGGCTGATCAAGTCTGATGAGGCGACTACTGTTCTTCAAGAGCCCAGCTTCGCCGACGAAACCAAGAGCTCGAACATACTTAGGGACGGTGGTAGTGTTAGCACTACTAACTTGGATCCTTAGTCCTTGAAGTACTGCCAAACCATTTTCTTGTTGTTTGTATTTACGATCTTCACACGGTTAGCAATTAACGTACAGATTCCGCATAGATTATAATTCCAACAATTCATTTAAATCCAGCCCAGCTGTACTTCGCTACACCGACAACGATGATGATGTAGTACCCGATATCTGAATTACAGCGAGCTGCTGCATCTCTGGAACTTCCCATTGCCACGTTGTGGTCAAGCTGTGGTCTGACCCAAGGGATTGTAGAGACATCTATGAAGACTCCCCGATGGATCAATCACTACGAAGTGCACCGGAGAGAGGTTTTTGCTAAAGTACCCATGCCGAAGCGACGGACATAAATGCATGGATGATATACGTGCGATGCCGTCGGACGTCGATGATACTGAAATGACCACAGCAGAAGGCACAAGTCCTCAGCTCGAATCTTGAAGCGCATTAGAACCCAGCCAGGTCCTTGCTGGAGTTGGCAAAGAGCCCGGCAACGAAGGAAGGTCATATCACTGTCGACCAAGGGGGCGGTTTGACTACAAGCTCGTTTATAACCTCGTTCATGTGAAGCAGGAAGTCTGGCATATTTACGAAAGCAGAAGGAGTAGATAGAAGATTCAGAAATTCAAATAGGAACAAAGATGCGAGATTGAATCAACATCATGATGGTGGCAGAGGGACACCCCCGCAATCTGATTTATGTCTGATTCGCGGCTTCGCCAAAGCAATATATAATTGTGGATTAATAAAATACGCTAAATCTATTATCTGGAGATGTATAGATAAGTTTAGATAGTGCAGAAACGGTAGAATTCTATACGCGAGAGTGTATGGTCAAACGGTAATCAGTGTCCGACTGGAGCCCTCCGAATGAAGTGTAACAGAAGGTGCTACTGGTGCACTGGCCGGGCGCTCTTCCATAACCTCTTCCCCAGCCTGATTCGGAATACCCTTGTTAAAGTCCTCTTTCCTCGACTTCAATATCTTTCCTTGGAAGAATGCCGTGGCCGTGAAGACGGATAAGACTAACCATGTGATGCACATGAGGATCGTCATGACGAGGTGGAAGGTCAAAAAACCCTGGGCTTCGAAGATATCACCAAGGAGGCGTGTGGCGTTTATCCATCCCACTGAGAGAAAAAAAGCATTTAGCCAACGTCACTTTGAGGCAATAGCGCGTACCATTCGGGAATGTCATAGCCCAGCCTGGGTTTCATAAGTATACGTGGATTAGCAGCGAAACGATGCAAGGAAGAAACCGGTACGCACAGCTAAGAATCCCGTCCATATGTCCCTTGAATGAGTACCCGTAGGCAATGACACCAAGAATAAAGAAAAACAGCGCTAGCCCATAGAGCAGCAGGCTTGCCATCACGCTTGCTGAGTACCAGACGTCGCCTGCAGCCTCTGTAATGTATCCGCGGGCACCGAGGCTGTACGAAAATTAAAACCCGAAATATGAGTTATGAGTTTGCAGCACACACATCGATCTCGCATGGTCACCAAGGCTCATCAATGTAAGCGCAGAGAACCCGGGCGGACTACACGCGACAAAAGCGAGATTCGACTGTGAGTTCTCCATAAACCCGTACTAAGTATGGTTGTCAGCCTAATGTCAGTCTCAGTTGGTAGAACTATTGTACGCACGATCATGAGTCTACAGATAGTTAGCAAGGGTGACCTAACAGAATACTGAAAACGTACCGAGCAATGTAAATGGAGAGAAAGAAGAAAGCCATGAAAAGCCCGAGACCTGGCGGAAGTGTTAGTGCGATGAGCTCCGTCAGACATCGGGGGTACTTCACCGTGAACAACGTAGCCGACGAGTAAAACACCCAGAGCCCTTGCATCGGACGCATCAATCACCCTCAATGTATTAGCTGACACTAGTCCCGTCAACATCTGCGAGAACAAACACCATCAGACCAACACACGGCGGGGACCTTGGTATCGTCACGCACTAATGGGAACACCTGGGCAACTGTTCGTTCACCATGAATTGAAACAAAAGAAATGGGCGCTTACCGGGAATGCGTATGAAGGTGCAAAATCCACCAGGTCGCGGCGCTGGCTGAAAGTTATTTTTATCATGGGAAAACATGTCGCCATTGCGACGGCCAGGTAAACCCTATGGCTGCTCATCAGTCTCTGTATTCAAGCGGTGAGCGTGCTACTGACCAAAATAAAGCGTAAATTAGGTTTGAACTGACATGGCCGTAGGTCACGTCGTAGTTGATAGTGCCGACGATTATCGTGGCGAATGAAACGACCTAAGAAGTGGTTTGAGAAGAATACCCAGCAGCTGTGGGGAGAAGAAAGACTTGCCATCAGTGGCACAGATATTCCTTGTATTGGATCATGAAGGCGGGACCGTGCAAGGCGAGGGTAGACTGCAAGAATAAACAAGCACTGTCAGCAAAGAATACCTTAAGTATACAGGGAGAGGAACGCGCAAAAAGTTTGTAGGAGGAGCATGACCGTGTTCGTAAGAAACAGAAAAATGCTGAAGACGAAAAACACCATCTCTATCCTCGACACGAACGCAGGATGGCGCTTTAGGTCCGAGAGCGTCATAAAAACCGCGCTCGTACCCATCACAATGGGGAACTACATGAATGAAATTCTTGAGTTTAAACTCTTGGATCGGACAAGACACTTACGGCCTGCCATGACCACCCATGGATGCGCCGTGCGATACCGCTCTCTGAAGATAGTAGCTTATCCCTTTGGTTAAAAGACTGAGCCAATACTGCGCTGTTAGGACCGCTGGCGAGCATATTTTAGAGAGGAGGTACCGTTTAAGTGGGTAGAAGAGGAGGGATGTAGGGTTGTGGACACAGAAAGCAGATCAGCTTTAGAGTCACCCATTTCACTAGATGCGTGAGATCTTAATATAGACTATTACAACAAGAGACACAAGACATGAGTGAGTCGTGCGAGTAATATGTTTCGGCTAGGCTGCGAAGCGCTTTCTGTTGTGTTGTAGTTGAATGGCTAAGGCTTGGGCTATGATATTTGGGAACAATACATACCTACATCTGTATGCACTTGGTTATCTAGGCTAGGCTGAAATTCAAGGTTTGCTCTAGGGCCTGTGTACCAGCAGACTATATTAGCGATGTAAGTTGAGCTACATTTAGCCTTGGATCAAGCCTAAGGAATGTAATTGGAAAAATATTGAAGCGCATCTGAATAGGTACATACATGGGACCATGATATGTTCTATGCGTTGTATATCAACGACGAGGGTCTGTAGTAATTCTTATGAGAAATCTTGAATGAGTTTAGATGATCAACTACGGGGCGCTTCTTTGCAACACCGAGTCACCGACAGCTTGAACTGTCTCGAGTCCTGCCGGTGTAGCATCCTATTAAACTCACTGACACCGCATGGAGGCTACACTGTTACACAGTCGCAGATCGCCTTCTTCACTCCCACAATGCTTCACCATCGACGTCGACTCGGACAGTCTTCGCCGTCTGGGTCCATTCCTGCACACGAATCAACGCCAAAGGATGCAAATAGTAGTATCCGAATACCTAAATGACACGGTGGGAAGGGGTTAGCTCCTGAAAGTGGGCAACAAACTGTGGCGCTCGAAGAGGTTAAACTTAGAGCGACAGGAGTCTGTCCCTGCGATTGGATGTTGCCGAGGTGACGGAGATTGCCGATTTCGGGCCTCGGCGCACCTGTCTCCTAACGTACGGCCACCACGAGTCTCCCCTACACTCTACTCCATTGTTGGCCAGCGCCTGAGCCAATAATTACCGGCACAAAGTCATTTCCGTAATGCCTGATGTCTTCCATAACCCAGTGGCAAGCTGGCAGCATTATTCCACCTGTTCAGGTTAATTGGATATATCGAGATTCGGGACACTTCAGTAACAGTACAGCATAGAGTTGAATCCAACCTGGATTCGTATCTCAGACGCCAAGACCGTCGGGAGTTGGGCGTTCCCATCCGATCGATCATCCTGCGTCGGGAGCGATCACCACAGATTCCGGCTAGGTGCCCGACTAGGTTGGATCCAATCGTCTTGGGAACCATACAATTTGTTCCCACTATTATATGTACGCGAGTGCTAATCTAACCCTATTGCTCTCCATCCGGTCCAGGGTCCTTCTTGCTGTGCGTCGTAAAGTATCCGATCCAGCCAATGACGACGATGAGCATGAGGGTCTACTTTATCGGTTTTCGATACGACACCTCGAATGGTTTTGACTTCTTGAGGATCGAGCTACCATTGAAAGGTTTTCGAAGCCAAGACGCGTCAAAGGGAACTGTTAAGAATCAGGGTATTTAGAGTAATACACGAGATAATGAATACTCAAGTAAAACCCGAGTCATGAGCGAGGATGTCCGAAAGCCGAGTCCCAACCACCAAGAGGGATCCGATATGAGTGCTAACAAGCGCTAGGCGTAGTTAACGGGGCGTCAGCAAGCGCTAGGCGTAACTAACAGGGTTTCCAACAAGCGCTAGGCGTAGTTGGGAAGCAGTTGATTGGCAAGCGCTAGGCGTAACCGATCAGGATTGCTTAAATCACACAGTTAAGTGGATGTTCGAAGATGGGTCAAGATTAGATTAAGATTCCTAATACAATTTATCTACGAGGTTATATACTAAGGGAAGGTTTGAGTCATTATTATTCTACAATGTTCCATAATATTCTAGTATTAGTACGAAGAATCAGGAAAGTAACGGAAAGTAATAGAAAATACCAGCGAGTCACTGTTAAGACCGAGAAGGCCGAGTATGGGCATGTGTTGACTCATGCACCGAGTCAACGGATAGGTGAAATCCATAACAGGAACGTGATCGCGGGGGTGCTATGCGCGAATAGGAACAACGAACGGTTGTCGCAATTACCACCAAGGATTATGTTGCACGACTCGCACCGATGTCTCTGAGGGCAGAGGATGGTCCTTGCGCCTCTTCGTAAAGAACTGATCAATGATCCCCTTCGACGGCAGCTGGCGGTCCTTCACTTAGGGCGATTTTGACGCAGACGTCATGTTCATTCACGTGAATTTTCAGCAGGAATGTTTTCCGAGTCCTGTGTATACACTGGACATCGGTCGAACAAAACTGGATCCGGGTACCACAGAAATTCGAAAGATTGTCCGATATCTTTCAAGTTTTGAAGCCTATCAGCCTTAGTTCTTCCATGCCGCCACCCATTGTTCCGTCTTATGTATTGTCGTTTAAGAAATTCACTTGTTGACATTCTCAACTTCTCCGGCGCAAGGTTGCTATGAAGGGCACTAGTGAAATCGGATTCAACATCACTTTGCTCCGACCGGATCGTGTTTCGAAAGCTACCGCCTAACAGCTCTGACGGGAACCGCTTCCTACCTTGATGTCCTTGTCCTCGCCCCAGGGATGCAGCAGTAGCCCGCCGTCAAAATCAATGACGGCGAATTGCCAGAGACCGGCTTGATGACAAATGAATACATCCTTCGAGTTGAAAATTCAGGTACTTTCAGCTACCTAAGCCACATTGGCTGTACCGGCAAACTCGTCACCGCCGAAATATCCATAAAAATTACCCGCAACTGTAGTCCATTCCCGAATCGATTCTACAACCTCGAACTATATCCACAATTGAACTTGTGCAACTCTTCGACAGAGTGTTTGCAGATGTTCGGATATGTTGGGAGGAGGAAGGGAGATCGGAAGGGCTATGCTCAGAGGTTGGACGTCTGGACAATGAACATGGTAAAGAAGTTCATAAAAGCAGGAGGGGCGATTAGGCTATCGCTATGGGACTAATCAAGTCTGATGAGGTGGTTACCGTTCTCGAGGAAATCAATTACGCCGACGAAACCAAGGGCGAGTCGGGCATCCTAGGGGAATATTGGCAATGATGGTAGTGTGAGCACTGCTAATTCGGATCCCTAGTCTCTGAAGCTTGAAGTACTGCACTTTTTTCTATAGCTTGTATTTGTTACCAAAAAGCGACAGATTTCGCTCAATTTCAGCAATTCAGGGCAAAAAAAATAGACCGGAAAATGCCGAGGTTCGGAGTCGCCCTCAAAATGGCATTCGCGCCTCTTCCATCATCCAGCTGTTCTTAGGTGCACCGACAGCGGTGATGATGCAGCGCCCGATATCCGAATCACAGCCAGCTGCTACATCTCTGGAACTTCCCATCGCGCTGAGGTCTTACCCAAGGGATTGTAGAGAACTGGAACCGGTACGTCTTGAGCTCCACAGTATATCCTTAATCGTTCTAACCTTAACGTACAGTTAGTACTTCTTGCATGAAGGCTTAAACTCTTCGAGAGCTCTGAGTGCTTTCGTTGGATCCTGAATTCCAGAGATGCCGTCCTCGAAGGCGCATCCACGGCTATCTGTGAACGGGTGGGTTCTTGGCAAAGGTCGTAAATGGTAAGCCTTGTCTTTGTGTTCCAGCCGATAACATCCATCATACTCTTCTAGAAAACTATTTCAACTCTTCGCTGGATCTGAAGACCGCCCTCAAAGGCCGTAGTGTCGTGAACCATTCAATAAGATGGGTATATGCTGTCATGGAAGTCAACGGTGCGTACGCAGTCGCTTCTGTAAATCCAGCATTCTCATTTGGCTCTAGGCTATTCGATCGACGAAGCCCATTCTATGTGAATTCAAGGTTCTGCGGACGTCCTGTACGGAACGCGTATTCCTCCTGATGTCGGAGGTCTACAACGTGGCTGGCGGGACTTTTACCTCCCCTTCAAACAATGAAATGGTGATCCTCCCTGACGGCGGCTGGTAGTCCTAACAGGCTATCGTTCCTAAGATGGGCGATACTGATTCAGACATGTCAATCCTCATTCACGCGGGCTTCGAGCGGGGAGATTTCGACATCCGAAGGTATCAATAGCCCATGAGAACAGCAAAGTTTATTAGATACCCAGCATAGCTATTTAATATCATGGCGCTTTCCGAACACGCGTTTTCCGGTTTTACTCACCTCCGAACGCTGGACGTAGTACGAATGTGGGAGGCGCCAGATACATTGCCGCCGAAATACACAAGATACGGTTCTAGCTTCGCTATCGATGTCATTATCATGGCTTAGCACGTCGTCGAAATTAGGGATACCACGTATGCGCGGGAGCGTTTCACAGAAGTCTCTACTTGCCGATTACAACGCACTCTGATGGGTTGATATCCACAGAGATGCTCGTGTCCGACGAACGACCTTCATGGCCAAACTTTTTCACTGGACGGCGGTGTTTTGACACCGGTCGGCAATTGGTGGTGGGGATCCTCACGTCCATCGTTCTTTTAGCGCCATCAGCAGTGACCTTGGTTGGCTCTGAGCCTTCCGCCGATGGCGTGTGTGACGATCACCCCCAGCGGCATTGAGGATTAGTCTCGGAGGCAATGAACTAGCCGGGCGCTTCGTCAGCACGAGGTCGCTATTCTTTTGCGTTTCCGACGTATTTAACGATTGATATTCCCCCACCCTCCCCAGCGCACCTAGAACACGGCGATTATCCCCACAGGCTAATTTTCTCGGCCTTTATCCATTGCTCCTTTTTCAACTCCCAACCGATTCCTCCCATGTTCAGAAATTCCTTTATCTCAAACCGTGTCACCCTCGAAGCCGCGGGGCTTGTCGCCCTTGCAGATCTTTCCACTGTTGCAACGAGAACGGCTCTGATAGGCACGGCGTCCTACCTCGGCGCTCTCGTTCTTGCACCAGGAATGCATCAACAGCAATCTGCCGACGAGGTTAACCGTGGCGAAACACCGATCACCGGTGCAATAACTAATGGATATATCTTCCATATAGAGAATCCCGCTACCGTCAGATACCTACAAAGCATTGGGTGCGCAAAGGTATCCGAACGCTTTCCCCTCGGCGATAAGCAGTCCGAACACAATCGACGAATCCAGTCATTTGTGACCGCAGGGACTCGTGCAACTCTGCTCTACCTCCTGTGTCCAGTATTGACCATTATCGCATTCGTATTACTGGGCGCTATCGATGACTGGTGGGGATTTGGGGTGTTGTGGATGCTTGTATTGGCCAGGTTGATCAACGTGGTCGTCATCAAGCGGAGAAGCCAAAAAGGATGGAAGGGCAAAAAAGAGCCAGGTGTCGAAGGTGACCTCCTCATACTTCTGAGTCAGGATCGTTGGGTGCGCTTACGAGGCTTGGTGGACGATATCAAGGCTGTGACAGCGGGACAGTGGTTGCGAGATATGTCTGACGAAGAGAGCTTTGCCGTCGCATTCGTGACGTTATTGGTCTATGTGTCTGCTGCCGTTGCTGGCAACGCCTCAAAGATGGGAAGCTTACTTATCGCATGCTTGCTACTGTGCTCCGTCGCTCTTTTGGGCCTGTGCAACGCTAAGACAGTGTTTGCAGATGTACGGTTGTACCGTGCGGCAGGAAGGGCCGGCGAGGTATTATCAGCAAAGGCTGGAGATGGCGGCGGACCTCATCGAGACGAGCGGACAGAGTGACTGGGCCATTGGTATAGGGCTGGTTCGAAACCGTGATGAAGTGGCGGCCATTGTAGAGAAATATGGACCCCAGAACAAATCTGACTATCGCCAGGTATTTGATAATGTTTGACTTTACGGGTCATGGTTCTTTCTTGTGACTGGCCATTTTTTCCCTTGTTTTTTTGTCGCATTTTCATCGTTGCTTGTGAATTTCTTGCATTGACATTATTCTTCCTATAGCTATCAGAAAAACATCTATTTTTCGTTACCCGTCAGGGACTGATGATTGTCACTACTATTTACGCAATCGTGACGGTTTCCCTATGGATGGCACCTAGGGGTCAAGGCAAGGATGGGGACAGACCCAGGACCAGCATCGGGATTCAGAATGATGTATGGAGGACCGAAATTAACACTATCATTTCCGGCGCATACCTCAAGGTATGACCTTCCTTTGACCTCAAAATATCATGCAAGTGACTGTAATACCGACAGTGGATAAAAAGGAACAACAGTTTTGTACCGTTATTTGAAACGTATCCACAAAAAACACATTTTATCTGTCGGGCTTTTAACTGCGTATCATTGATCGTCCTAATGACGACTGATAGTTTCTATCATGGAATTGTCGCCGCTGAGGTGGGTGCCTACCAATTCTCACTCAGGCATTCTAACTCACGGCTCAATCAAGCGCTCATGGGTAGCTGAAGGTATTCAGAGCCCGCGAGAACAGAGAGCTCTTCTAATCAGGTGTTGATTTTTGCGTCCCAGCCGGTATACCCGTACGGACCATTGATGAAAAGATCATGAGACTTTCCGACTCTTGAATGTTCGGGCGCCATCATAACCAAAAGAGAAATTCAAACACCGTCAACGAATACGGCCTTACTCTTCTTATCTTCCGCGCTCGTGAAGACCTCATTCATGTTCAACAAATCCTCCATCTCTGGCATCACCCTCGAATCTGCGGGGCTCATTGCTCTAGCAGACCTATCCACCGTAGCTGTGAGGACGGCTCTGACGGGGACGGCATCTTGGCTTGACGTTCTTGTCCTGGCCCCAGGGATGCATCAGCAGCAATCTGCCGACGAGGTTAATCGCGGCGAGTTTCCACAAACTGGCTCATTGGCCAGCGGATACGTTTTCCGTGTCGAGAACCCTGCCACCGTCAACTATCTCCAATGTATCGGTCGTACTGGATACCTCGTCACCGCTCAGGTAGAGCCGAAACCTGTCTTCAGGAACCCATCAAAAATCCCTTATTTCAAAAACACTTATCTATACCCACAAAATCACTCTTTCTACATTGCTGGCTATTCCGTGGCTCTGCTATATCTATCATGTCCGATATTGACAATCGTCGTCTTCTCACTCGTGGGTTCCATCAGGGATTGGTGGGCACTGGCGGTCTTGGGGATGCTTGTTCTGTCTAGAACGATCAACGTATTCGTCATAAAGCGGAGAGTTTCCGACTCGGAGAATTGGAAGGGGACAAAGGAGATGGGCGCAGGAGACCTCCTTATAGTTCTCAGTCAGGATCGCTGGGTTCGTTTACGAGGGGAGTTACTTGACGTCAAACGGGTAACGGCAGGCCAGTGGCTACGGGACGAGGATCGAGTAGAGAGCCTGTCCATAGGGGTCGCTACGCTGTTGGTCTACGTAGCTGCTGCCCTGGCTGGTAATGCATCGACCATTGGGAGCTTGCTCATTGCAGTGCTACTTCTTTGCTCTGTCGCTCTATTGGCTCTCTGCAACTCCCTCACGCATCGGCTGCAAATGTACAATTGTATCGTGCAGGAGGAAAAAGCATTGAGGAAGCAGTATGACCGGAGGTTGGACATGGTCAAGGACCTCGTTGCGGAGGAAATCAAGTATGCGAACGGGAAAGGTGGTCATGCAGGTGGGCAGGATGATCACGAAAGCGACCTGGGTGAATGGGCCATTAGCATGGGGCTGATTAAACGTCGTGAGCTGGAGAAGATTTTCACTGAGCTTTCCGGGGGACCGGAGCTACCTCGTTTACCTGTTTCTCCCGATGCCGAGACGTGCTGACTTCGGTTTTTTGACTTTTGACTTTTGCATATCAGTTAACATCTCCATTGGTTATTCCTAGCACTGTGCCCATACTACGAAGCGGCACAATTACTCTCGTGACGACAGTCTGATGTCCCAAGTATGATCGCACAAAGGTTGCGAGCCCTGGTACCTTGCGAAAAGTGCCTTTGAATGGTGACAGTAACGACACATACGTTACCCACCGCTCTTCTGGGTGTTATGAGGCGAACACGACTTCGGTCCGAGATAGCCGAACCTCTGCTCGCATTAGCTATCCGGAAAACGCCGAAAACCGGAGTCGTGCAAAACCTTGAAGACGAATCCACTGCTATCATATACTTACAAGTCACGACCACAAAAATGCAGCTCCGAAGCACATTCAGCTGTAGTATCTCCTGGACCTCCCAGCGTGTTGTGCACTCCTGACATGCCCAAGTTTCTGCACGAAGGAAATGCTTGAAAAATATCTCTTTATACAGTTTCCGTCCGTAGAAACAGGATTCTCGCCGCCAAAATCTGATTTCCAACAGACGGAAACACGTCTAAGGAAACGTTTTCAGCTCCGTGAACTATCTCCGTCAGTTTCCTTTAGGCCGAAATTAGTGGGACTCAGGAGTGGTGCTCCTGTCCGAGGGATTCTAAGGTACTTTGAAACAAAGGAAAAATTTCCAGGTACGTCGTCTTCTGATAAGTCATCACGTTTCTGACCTTAATATGTAGTCGATGCCCCACGTATGACTGAGTCACCTCCACTTGAGATCCAGATTAGCAGACATGCAGTCCAAGTTTGCCATTTACCGATCCAACGGTTCTGTCGTTTTGTGGGCGGGGTACGGATTTTCAGACACAAGAAAATAATAAGACTTCATGCATTCAAGGATGGTTAGCCTTGTTTCTCGTGTTCTAGCTTGGTGACGATAATTCATAATGTTCCAGATGCTCTGCGCTGCCTTTGAATATCGCCTTCAATGGCCGTGGCACCGCAGACAGTTCAAGGATGTAGATATATACTTGAAATTATGTTGGTGCGTACACGTATAGTTCTATCCGCCTGATGATCCTTATTCTTTCCCAGGTTCGCCTATTTTATGCAAATTCAAGGTTCTGCAAAATGTCCCGCGTGTCAGGACCGCACTTGATGTTAGAGGACAAGAACATGACGGGGAGCGCGTCTACCTCTCCCTCATGGAACGTTTCAGTGATCCCTCCTGATGGTGGCTGTTAGTCCTCCTTCTAGAGCTATCATCGTTGGCGATTCTCATTCCGAGACATCAATCTTCACTCACGCGGATTCACAGTGGGGAGCGTTTGATGTCTGAAGGTCCTCATACAGATGAGAACAGCCAAATTTGTTGGATGCCCAGCATAGCTATTCAGCTTCTTGAACATGTGTTTCAAGGTTTTAGCACCTCATCGAAATTAGGGATGCCATGAACGCGTGGCTACTCTTCCCGGAAGTCTCGACCTACGTCCGATTCCGGCGCTGTGATAGGTTGACACCTACGAGCACCTGATGAGCGACCCTTGCGGCCAATCTGTTCTGCTGAAGGATGGTATTTCGAAGTCAGTGCACTCCAAACACAAGCAATGGGTGGAGGATCCTTACGTCCATCATGCTTCTCACACTGCCCCCCAGGTCGCTCTGAGCCTTCTGCCGACGGCGTCTGTGACAATTACGCGCATTGAGGATTAGCTTCGGGGACAACGAATCTTAATCAACTGATTGAGCGCTTCGTCAGCGCGAGGTTAGCACCGGTCTTCCGTGATCCTGTTTCGTCTTATGCCTGATGGAAGTGTTTGTGATGCATGGACGAGGCGGGAGAACATCTCGTCGAGGCCCTGCATTGGCTGCAATGTTGTCTACTCACCTTACGGTCGGGATTGCTTTCATTCAGGGGCAGTCAAAACATCTTTCATCATCAGCATACACTATGTAAAGGCTTTTATCTGTTTCTTCTTTTACAACTCCCCGTACGGTTCGTCCATGTTCAAAAACTCCATCGTCTCAAACCGCGTCGCTTTTGAAGCTGCTGGACTCGTCGCCCTTGCAGATCTCTCCACGGTCGCAATGAGGACGGCCCTGACGGGTACAGCTTCCTACTTCGACACTCTTGTCCTCGCACCAGGATTGCATCAGCAGCAATCCGCCGACGAGGTTAATCGCGGCGAATTTCCACAAACTGGGTCATTGACCAGCGGATACATCTTCCGTGTTGAGAATCCCGCTACCGTCAGATACCTTCAAAACATTGGATGCACTGGACATCTTGTCACTGCCCGGGTATCCCAAAATCCCTCTCTCGGTCATAATCTATCCAGATGTAATCGCCTAATCCAGTCCGTCAGAGTCGCAGGGATTCTTGCAACAATACTCTACCTCCTGTGCCCGGTACTGACTGTCTCCGTGTTTGCGGTGCTTGGCACTATTAAGGACTGGTGGGGATTTGGAGTGCTGTGGATGCTTGTGTTGGCTAGGTTGATTAATGTGGTCGTCATTAAGCGGAGAAGTCGCATGGGATGGAAGGGCGCTCACGAAATCGGTCAAGGTGACCTCCTCGTCCTGCTAAGTCAGGATCGATGGGTGCGCTTGCAAGGGCCGGTGGACGATCTCAAGGCTGTGACAGCGGGCCAGTGGTTGCGAGATATGTCTGACAAAGAGAGCTTCGCTGTCGCATTCGCGACGCTGTTGGTCTACTTGTCTGCTGCTCTTGCTGGTAACGCATCGGAGGTCGGGAGCTTGCTTATAGAAGGCTTACTGCTTTGCTCCGTCGCTCTCTTGGGTCTTTGCAACTCCATGACCAACTGTTTGCAAATGTACAATTGCGTTGTGTGTACGGAAGGAGAACCGAAGAAGTATGAGCGGAGGTTGGATATGGCTGACGACTTGATTGACATGACCAAAAGCGAGGACTGGGCCATTCGCATGGGGCTCATCATTCCGAAGGGAGGTCTGTCGAAAAGAGAAGATACTCTTTGACATTTGTGAGTTCACTTCACCTTTTGAGCTTGAACAGAAATCTTATCTCATAAATGTCAGATATTCCACTACCAGCAGTGTCGTCTTGACATCTTTCTACTCATACCAGACATCATTTTCTGTCTTATGAGCAAGAACCCTTTTGCAATTATTACAATGAAGAATTATTGGAGTTACTGGTGGCTGTACTACGCGTCGGAATCAACCGGCTCCGAATCCCGTTTCTTTACCGTTTACCACCATCTCAACATACATAGGTTAAACGAGTTGCTCTTTTATCCCTTCCCGTCCTCGAACTTCAACAAGAATCTCGTTTTTACACGCAACTGTGCAGCCACAATGATTATTATACACGCGGAAATATGACAGCGCTTAAAATAGGTACGACTGCTATCGGCGAGGGTTCAAAAATCTTCAATTCAATGTCTGGAACGGTGATTGTACGGGAAGCACCTGTCAGCCCGTATCCTCGAGGCATGTTCACTTATATTGCGGTTACCGTGGCCACGCCAGCACTCGGATTGACAAAGCCATCATTTTCTGCCCTCTTTTCCGCTGAAAATGTCAGTGAAATGACTGCGTCAAGACCGGCGGTGGATAAAAAAGAAAACCATGGTTTTGCACGGGCATGGAATGTACCCACAGCCTCAAGGTATCCTACTTCCGTCCAGTGAAGTACAGACACCAGAACATTCTATCTTCAGCTGTCGAATCTGTGACTGCGCATTCAATACTTTCTAAAATAGCCGCCTTGCCCTCCCAGAACAGTTGATATAAATGTCGACGAAACGTGCAGAAAATAAGGCCGTGCTTGTTAGTACCATTACATTATGTCCATGCTTTGCTAACTTGTACGACAGAGCTGCGGATGCACTATTCCTATTCCCGTTGCCTGTGAAACCGGAATCGGAGCCTCTCTCACGACGAGCGCCTAACCAATATTCTCCGCTGGCAACGGCACTCTCGAGGAACAATTATTTCGGCGCTCATGCACTATGAACACGGACAGCTAGCAGAGGTCGATAATTACCGCAGTCTCCTTCGTTCGACTTGACACTCATGCTCTGTCAATCACACCTGTGCTGCTGGAAGGCGCGCCAAGGATGAACCGGGTGCCGATAAATAGGTCGGGCGCTTAATATTCTCAGGAACCGGGGAAGCCGCGAATCTGTAGCCAATGGAAGGGCCACCGATAGATGGGAAGTTTTGCAACGTTGCAGGAACATCACGTACACTTAGCGGTTACTACAGGTTCCCCGGGGCTGCCGGACCATGTTCCCTGCAGCCGTCATCAAAAAGCAATGTAACACCGTCAAGAGCTACGCCCTAGCTCAATCCAAGTCCTCCTCGTCTTCCTCGCACTCGTTGAGACCTCGTCATGTTCAAGAAATCCTCTATCACTGGCATCACCCTCGAATCTGCTGGGCTCGTCGCTCTAGCTGACCTCTCCACTGTCGCAGTGAGGACAGCTCTGATGGGGACGGCATCCTGGCTTGACATCCTTGTCCTTGCCCCAGGGATGCATCAACAGCAATCCGCCGACGAGGTTAATCGCGGCGAATTTCCACAAACCGGATCATTGATCAGCGGATACGTTTTCCGTATCGAGAATCCTGTTACGGTCAGCTACCTACAGCGCATCGGTCGCACCGGCCAACTTGTCACCGCTGTTGTAGAACCAAAGTCATTCCCCAGCAACGCTCCAATAATCCCTTATTTCTCCCCCAAAAATCAAACCTTCTACAATGCTGGAGTTTTAGCGGCCCTGCTATATCTATTGTGTCCGGCGTTGACCATCGTCGTCTTAGCACTCGTGGGCTCCATCAGGGATTGGTGGGCGTTAGGGGTTCTGGGGATGCTTGTTCTATCCAGAATCATCAATGTTACTGTCATAAAGCGCAGAATTCGGGACTCCAGGCATTGGAAGGGTGCAGAGGAGAAGGATCGCGAAGATGTTCTTCTTGTGGTGTTAAGCCAGGATCGCTGGATTCGTGTGGAGGGAAAATTGTCTGACGTCAAGCAGGTGACGGCAGGCCAATGGCTGCGGGATGAGGACCGAGTAGAGAGTCTTGCCGTAGGGATCGCTACGCTGTTGGTATACGCAGCTGCAGCCCTTGCTGGTAATGCATCGACTGTGGGGAGTTTGGTCATTGCATGGTTGCTTCTTTGCTCTGTCGCTCTATTGGCCCTTTGCAACTCTTTCACAGATCGGCTGCAAATGTACGATTGTATCGTGCGGGGAGAAAAAGGAACGAAGACCTATGACCGGAGGTTGGCGATGGTCGAGGAGCTCATTGCGGAGGAAGTCCGACTCTGGAACGACGGCCTTGTTATAAAGTCGGAGGATCGTGAAATAGGTGATTGGGCCGTTGACATGGCGCTTATTAAACGTAGTAAACTAAAGGCTCTTCTTCAAAATTCTGATATGCCCGTCTAATTCTTCCACAGTACCTCAGGCCTCCACTATATTTTCCTCCTCCAATGTCCAGATACTTGCATTTAAACATGTCTTGGTTTTCTATCGGCCACAAGTGATTGTTCTTCCAATCGTCGTTCCGTGATGCACATCTTCACGACGTAAAGTTGGCGCTTCTGCAGGTGTGCGGACCCGAGAATGGTCACTTCAAGTCAGCACGATTTACGTGACTTCTAGTATGTGTTCAAGCTATATACGTTCTACTCCAGACCATGATAATAACCTCGCGTCAATACAGATAGATGTCATCTCGACTCATTCCCATATACACGTTGTGAGGACTAACTATGGGGGATCTCCATTTCGCTAACATAGGGCAGACTAGAACTGAATCGTGGGAGGTTTACAGCATTGAAATAAAGTTTGATGTACACCGTGTTTCAGTGTAAGGTTGGCGCTTCACTGGACCAGTCTGTCTTCTCAGTGAATTTGCTCCAATGAAAGAAGACATTGCAGAGAGAGTATTGGGGAAGAGTTTTCTCCGTTACCGTTCATCATCAACCGCAAGTCCTGTTTTGACGCCGGCCAGCAAAAATAGTCAGGCGCCGAGGATTGCCCACCTTTCCGTGGTAGTCTACTATAGGATTGTGAGCACTGCTACGCTGTGCAGCAGTTGAATGGTGCTAGCAACAATACCCACGTCACCTAGCTGTTGCCCTTGTGCCGTCTTTGCGCTTTGATATAAATTCTTAAAATTGCTGTGATACACGAAAAGGTACAACTTCGGGCCGAGGCAGCCAGAACCTTTGTTACCTACAGCTTCGTCTACCCCATCATGCGCGCAGCCTCGTTCCCGTCCTTATACTTCCCAACCTACCTCAGATTTCACCCATGTTCAGCAAATTTTCCATCTCCCGTCACCACATCACTCTCGAGGCTGCGGGCCTTGTTGCCCTCGCAGACCTCTCCATCGTCGCTGTGAGGACGGCTCTAACAGGGACGGCCTCCCCCCTCGATGTCCTCCTCCTCGCTCCCGGTATGCATCAACAGCAGTCTGCTGAAGAAGTTAACCGTGGAGAGTTTCCAACGACCGGATCGATAATCAACGGATACGTCTTTCGTGTCGAGAATCCTGCCACCGTCAGCTACCTGCAGCGCATCGGTCGCACCGGGCACCTTGTTACCGCCCAGGTATCCATGCATCCTTCCCGCGACCCTACTTTATCCCTATACGATCACCTTGTACAATCGTTCTTCGTCACCGGGGTCTCAGCGACACTGCTATATCTCCTCAGTCCGATCTTGACGGTGGTCGTGCTCGCCTTGCTCGCTGCTATACAGGACTGGTGGGGATTTTGGGTGTTGGGGATGTTGATAGCAGCTCGAGCGATCAACGTAATCGTCATCAGGCGACGGAGCAAAGATTCAGAGGAGTGGAAGGGTGCTCTAGAAGAGGGCCCAGGTGATCTCCTCATCATTCTGAGCAAGGATCGCTGGGTGCGCTTACAGGGGTCCTTGCATGATATCAAGACCGTGACAGCAGGCGAATGGCTGCGAGATCCAAGCACAGCGGAGAGTTTCTCGGTGGCCCTCGCTACACTGCTAGTCTACGCGGCTGCAGCTTTGGCAGGCAACGCGTCGACGATGGGGAGCTTGCTTATCGCGTCCCTCCTGCTCTGCTCTGCCGCCCTTCTGGGTCTGTGCAACTCCTGGACAGGATGTTTGCAGATGTACGATTGTATCGTGCGGCAAGACGGGATAACGCCAAGATATAAGCGAAGGATGGATATGGTCGATGCTTTGATCCATGCGAGCGGGAAGAGAGACTGGGCCTATGAAATGGGTCTCAAGCCTAAGCATGAGATTGAGATGAAGGAGATATCTGTTGGGATTGACTCGTCGTCGGAAGAATCCAGCCCCTCGAGCCCCGCCCCCCAGACCTAGCAGAGTTGATGATCAAACGGCTGAGGCGTTAGGCTTTGCCCCTACCATCCAGTCTTTTGTATAAAGAAACGTTGAGTTCGGAAGGGGCTTAGATTGAAAAAGGTATATTGTAACATAGACGGGTGTTCGTGCTGTATTTACAGTTACGTAAGTTACCGCGATGTAATGACTTGGAGAATTGGATGCATACATAGATGATGCGAAGTTCGAGGGAAATGATCACATTCGGAATAGTACTTGTGCGTTAATGATGGCCCTATGTACAAGTAACGCATTGATTTTCAGTTCCATCTTGATGATTGATCCTCCCTTGATGTAAAATTTGGTTTTTGAAACCTTGTTGTCAATCTGCTGGAGAAATCAAAGTTAAGTACCGTGGTTCTCAAGTTCCGATCCTAATAATAGTATTGACGACCAGAAGTGTTGACTCCGACGTTTTTATCCCACAGTCAGTCTATGGTAGCGGTGCTGCCTCGTTTGCGCAAGGTGCACTCACAGATTTCAACATAGATAGGTCTTCGTACTGAATGTAGAGTTTTATACTCTTGAGACTCAGAATAGAGGTATGGATGAAGTTTAGAGAAAATAAACGTCGGAAAAAAAAACTCCGGGTCGGCCAAGATGGAGGTGGATGGTGCGTGGATATTTTTGGATTGATGATTCGATTCTCTTGCCAACTTGCAATTGTGTGATTCCGTTTCAAGGTGGTACTCGGCAAGGCCAAAACTTGAGATTGAATTAAATAATAGGGGGCGCCGGCGTCAAAGTGACTTCGTCCGGAAAATGCCGAGCGCCTCTTAATGACGAACTACCATGACACGGTTATATTTACTGTTCCTCATCATCATGTCCAGTGAATTCTTCATTGCGCTCTAGCGAAGGAACATTTTCCAGGTATGTTTACTGGTAAAACGTCGGCTCTTCTGACCTTAACGCCTAGTCGGTGCTCTACAGTTGACAGCGCTCCTACTCGAGCTTTCAGAATGTCTTCGTTCGAACCTTGTTAACGGAAGACGCCGTGTCCAGGTCTGCCATTGACCGATTTAAGGCTTGCTGTAGCTCTGTGTGCGAGCTATATATGTAACTCTTAGACACTGGAATGCAAGACTCTGTGCATGGTTAGTCATGTTTTTCGCGTTCCAGTTCTGTGATAATATTTACAGTGTTCCAGAAAGTCACCTTCGCTCAACATTATTCTTGAACGCTGTTCGCCGTGGTACGGTGGACGATTAAAGGACGTACGTATATTAGGGAAGATGTGAGTACGTACACATATTATTCTGTCTGTTCGATATCCTGACTCTTCTCCAGACTATTACTTCGACTAAGACCATTATATGTGAATACAATATTCTGCGGGATGTCACACAGGTCAGAATACATGTTCCCCTCGATGCTAGAGGACGACAACTAATTCGGAAGGCTTGTGCCTCTCAGAGAATGTTCAGCAGGGAAGTTTTAGACATACGAAGGTAAGGTAAAGCAGCCCGTGTGAACAGCAAAGCTTATTGGTTGCCCAGCCTAAGCTATTCAATATCGTGCAGCTTCTTGAACATGCGTTTTTCGTGTACATTCATCCTGTGTTCGGAAGCCTGCAAACCAGGGCGCCAGTTGTATTGGTACCGATATGCATCAGCCTCGCTGTCAACGCTATTGCGATGTCTCAAGGCTTTGCTACTTCATGGAAAAAGGATTTCACGCACGTATAGCCGCTCTTCACGGACGTCTTGGCCTGCTGTCCGCTTGGTAGCCTGATACCTGCCGATGCCAGCGCTTAACGAACGATCTCCGTGCTCAATATATTCTACTGAAGGATGATATTTTGACGCGAGCACACTTCAAACACGAGCAATCGGGGGGAGGATTCCTTACGTCCATCGTTCTTCTAACACTACTAATGTTTGTTTTGAGCCTCGTCTCGGTGGTGTCTGTGATGATCACCAGCGGTATGGAGGGTCAGCTTCGGGAACAGTGAAGTTCCATGAACTGGTCGCGCACGTCGTCGGCACGAGGTCGCCATTCTTTCATGATTCTGTTTCGTTCTACGGTTGATGGAAGTATTGTGATGAATGGAAAAGGCAGGGGGGGAATCTCTTCGAGGGCCCCGGATTGCCGGCTCAACGCCACTTACGCATACCACAATCGGCATGGTCCTCACACTACACACATGGCCTTTATCCCTTCGTCTTGTTTTCGTCGGGCTCAACCTACGTTCAGTCGTCTATTTCACACCGTGTCTCCTTCGAACCCGCGGGACTCATCTTCGCAGATCTCTCTACTGCTGTGATGACGATAGCCCTGACGAGCATAGCTTCATACCTCGACACTCCCTGCACCAGGAATGCATCAGTAGTGATCCGCCGACGAGGTCAACCACGGTGAACTGACAACCAGTGCGATGACTACCGGTTATGTCTTCCACGTAGAGAATCCTGTTCCGATTGGATACCTGCAAACCATTGAGCGCACCAGACACTGTGTTACTGCCTGGGTATCCCATCCCGTGACGATACTATTAAGGCTTATCTATTCCTTCATAGTCGCTGGGATTCTCCACTCAACATCCATCGTTCAATATCGACTACCATCAGGTTCGCGCTCCGAGGTGAAGCTTTAGGGTTCTGTGGATACTCATGTTGGAAGGGTTGATTAATGCTGTCGTCGTCATCAAGCTCTGGCTGGCAATGCATCGAGAGTGAGGAACTTGCTTGCCGCTTGCCCCGTCGCTCTCGCGGGTCTTTGCGACTCCTTGACTAGGTGCTTGCGAATGTACGATCATGTTGTATGTGCAAGTGGAAGGAGAGCCGAAGAATTATGAACAGAGGTTGCTGATGGCGCGCGCTAGTTCGCGAGAAGGGCAGGAACTCCGTCTCATTCGCACAGGATTCCTTCCCGAAGACTCTTCTATACAAGCAGATTTGGTTTGACATATGTCAGTCTCTCTTATCATCTGAGCTTCAAGAAGACTAAAAGTTCTTGATGTTAGACATAGTGGCTGCGACCACAAGTGTCAATTTTGATGTCTTTGTACATCTACCAGCTGCACAGTTCTTCGTGCGAAGAACATCTCCGCGTCGTGTTGTTTATCTTGACGATACGTTTTCCCTCCCGAATACTCCTTCTGACGACGGCTGACACCCCTCCATCCAACGGAGTGTCGTCGTGATGATTATACAACCCACTCCTAACCTTCATTCCAACATCCTGGCCCTCGCTCACCTCGGCTTATCGTTGGAAGCTCACGGAGAGCGGATGGGGTTAATGGCCCTTGAGAACAATGAACTTCTATCGGATGCAGATCCTCGTGTCTGAACCGGTATACGAATTTTACCGCGTCGTGATACAGTGTCTAGCAGACCCTTGCACACGCAATTTCCGTGTGGACCTCAGGACTCGTTGCAATTGGAGAGCCTGGGCTAACTGACGCCATTGGCATTTAGACGGGAAGGCTTTGCTTGTTAGTACCATTACGTTCTATCAGCACCTCGCCAACCCGTCTGACAGAAGTGCGAACGCGCAGTTGCTATTCACTTTGCCTGGAGATCGGATTCGAAGCCGCACTTCTCTGACGGATGCGTACACCATCGTAACGTGAGGCTGCCTCGCAGCCAATTCCCCCCTTCAAGAACCAATTGAATATGCCTTTGACGCCCAGACGTCGTTTTTTCCAAGCCCGTTTGTCAACGGTGCCCCTGCCACGGGAAACTATGCTAAGGACTCAGGAAGTGCCGATGAATAGGCTGAGCGCCTAGCAGACATGAGGCCTTCATACTTTTTCAAGCCCGACAGAAGCTATGAATGTGTGGTTTGATGGAATAGTCGCAAAATGAATGAACGGCTTTGTGAAGCAATTATGCAGTCGGTAACAATATTACCGAATCTGCCGGACCATGCTCCCTGTAGAGCAATATAATATCGTCAAGCGCTGCAGCTTTCCTTTCCAGATCTCTTCTGTCTTCCTCGCGCTCATTGAGCCTCGTCATGTTCAAAAAATCTTCTATTTCCGGCATCACCCTCGAATCTGCAGGGCTCGTTGCTCTAGCAGATCTTCCCACCGTCGCAGTGAGGACAGCTCTGATGGGGACGGCATCCTGGCTAGACATCCTTGTCCTTGCCCCAGGGATGCATCAGCAGCAATCCGCCGACGAGGTTAATCGCAGTGAATTTCCACAAACCGGGTCATTGACCAACGGATACGTTTTCCGTATCGAGAACCCCGCCACGGTCAGCTACCTCCAACGCATTGGCCGTACCGGACACCTCGTCACCGCTCATGTAGAGTCAAACCCAAAACCCAAGAACCCACTAAACAATTCGTATTTCGACCTATCCCCTCCACAATACCACACTTTCTGGCGTGCAGGAGTTTCCGTGGCTCTGCTATATCTATTATGTCCGATGTTGACTATCGTCGTCTTCGCACTCGTGGGTTCCATCAGGGATTGGTGGGCACTAGCGGTCTTGGGGATGCTCGTTCTGTCTAGAACGATCAACGTGTTCGTCATAAAGCGGAGAGCTTCGGACTCGAAGGATTGGAAGGGGGCAGAGGAGGACGGCCCGGGAGATCTCCTCGTAGTTCTCAGTCAGGATCGCTGGGTCCGTTTGCAAGGGGAGTTATCTGACGTCAAACGGGTGACGGCAGGCCAGTGGCTGCGGGATGAGGATCGAGTGGAGAGCCTGGCCGTAGGGTTTGCTACGCTGTTGGTATACGCAGCCGCTGCCCTTGCTGGTAATGCATCAACCACGGGGAGCTTGCTCATAGCATTGCTCCTTCTTTGTTCTGTCGCTCTTTTGGCGCTCTGCAACTCTCTCACACATCGGCTGCAAATGTACGATTGCATCGTGCAGGAGGACAAAACGTTGAGGAATCGTTATAAGCGGAGGTTGGAAATGGTCAAAGCACTCGTCGAAGAGATGGACCTGAGCGGGGAGCAGGAAGGCAAGCGGGGCGCGTGGGCTATTAATATGCAGCTCATTCAGCAAAGTGAACTGGATAAAATTCCCCTGCCTGAGAGCCAGTCGACGACCGATTATTCTAAAGAACGGGAGCCCTCTAGTGGATCAAGTTCTACGGCTGCCTTGATGTGTTGATTAGGACTTTAATCCTTTGATTGTATTCCTTCTAATTAATCCCTGTACGAACTTTTAATTGACTTTTAATGGCCCTCGATACAGGCATTACTACTTTCGACACAATAGTCCATTTCAAACTAGCGTGAACATAATGTCTAGAGCGGGGACCATCCAGCACCGTACGCCCTATGCTCGTGATTCACGACGAGGTAATAGCTGAACCCAGAATGGAGACAAGATACTTACAAAGGAGGCAAATCGTGAAGCGTGAAGCATGCCCTCGTCAGAGGGATCGGCGATCTCATCGCTGGACGCCGAGCACGCAAACTAGAAACCTACGACAGGAACAGAAATACTAAAGATGAACAAAGCGGTTCCTAGGTGTTGATGAGATTGTGACTTGGAAATCAAAAGCCCATTGAGATGGCGCATCATCTCGGGAAAAGGGACCCGACTGGTTTGGAGACATGGCCCTGTACAACTGTAACATTGGCACGAAAGATAAGTATGGATGCCTTCGTTCAGAAGCCTTGAAGATTTGGGACCGACAGAAGTGAGAATCGTTCAGAGAAACTCAGTATATTGAAGGATGCACCGGAGACGAAGAGATAAGAAACAGTTAGATAGTTGTGACCACTGACGCCCATATCCACGCACGGACTACCCAGACAGAAAACAAGCTGCTCCTTTTATTCATCCGTTCGTCGTTTTTCACACAATGCTCAGAATCGCCAAGAGCTTAGAAGAAACTAGTCCTTCAAGTAGTCCCTTGTAGAATGAAAACAATAGATAAAGCAGACTCGACCAGAGAAAGATTTGTGTTAAAGGCCGGAATTTCTTCGGCCCGTTCGTCCATAGTCCGCTCCCCAAACCGTATCCAGATACATGCATTTCCTTAAGGCCTAGTAAATCGTGAGAGATGCGAACTTGTGCACTTGCAAATAACAAGTTGCAATGGGAGCGTTGGCACGGTCCGGTCCCTCCGCGATGACGTGAGCTCTAGGGCAGGCTTCCGTAGCCTTCCGAGGCTCGACCACTTTGTACATACCCTTACTGACAGTGAACATAGGCTCTGAAGAGCCTTAGGTTACTTTACATAAACACGATATCATCATCATCATCATCATCATCATCGACGTCATTCCCGGACTGAATTTTGCTTCCGTTTCTATCCAACGCCTCGATAGAACTTGGATAGAACTTGTAATTCCTCCTTTCCTCCGTCCTTCAAATAGACGTCTGTGCCTCGCTCTCCAATGTACTCGTCGCTCACATTACTCGTCGTCGTCGCTCTGATCCCTAGTGTTTTCTGTCCTCTACGGACAGGTTTCCACACTTGTGCCTGCCAGAATTCAGGTTTGTATGTATTATTTGCGCCACTTTTGAACTACAACTGACGTTGCAGAGAAATAGTCAAGCGCCTGTCAAACGTAACGTCCCCAAAATTATGGTTTCTTTGCGCTTGCTGCTTATCTGATGCCACGGGAAGACGATCCGTGAAAGACACAGGGATATCTCATGGCCACCATGAACGTTCGGCGGATACTTATAGCTACAGGAACTACTGATAAGACGCCGGCACTCTCGAGGCGCCAGCGTATTATCATTGTTTAGCTCGATGCTGTGGTCTGTCTGGGATGTATTAGTGGACAAAAGTACCGAAGGGCAGGTCTTTGACGTGCGTATCGTAGATGCCGGCTCCTGTTGTGATGACCTAATACCAACTCCTAGAGGAATACCCAACGAAGTGTAGTGTGGAGTGCATACGTAGACGAAAGCATGGTTTCAATCCGACTATGATGCATGCGAAAAGTGGTAAATGATGCATAGCACAAAGCTCAGAATTCATTTTCCGATACCAAAGAACCTCCTCTTCAGAGTCGCGTGCTCTTCAATTCTGGAACCTCCGCAGTTCAGATTGGTACTCTGAGTCTATGGTCCTCGTATAGCCAGGATCCACGTAATAGGCGTTCTTGAGTCCCAGCATAGAACATTTCCGTCGACCTCAGGTGCAGATGATGGCACTTGACAGGGAAGGGTGAATAACGATAAGAATGTGTATATGAACCACCCGGATGGAAACTAATCGTCTCGATGGAGATGGTAAAGGATCTACGAAGCAGTATGAGGACTTTTATTTCATAGCAAGAGTGGAGCAAAAGAAAAGTGTACCATATCCATCGCCGCCTTTCCAGCGCCATGAACATCAACCTCGACTTGCTTGCGGCAACTTTGAAGCGAGCTACTCTCGTTTCTTGGACTCGGTTTGAAAAAGAAGTCGTCATCGTCGTTCAGGACAAAGCCACTGCTCTTCCTTTCTGCTCATTCAGAGGGACGCTTTTCCTCAGAGGCTGCAGACGAAGATCGATCTTCTTCATGAACAGATCGTCCAAGACATGACGAGGATCGGGAGCGGGGGAGAGCCAGTAGCGAGTGAGATGGACGGTGCCGCTCTATACTATTCGGAGGGACGACGTGTTCGAGGGCGGGGGTCGCGTTAGTTGCACAAGCTTGTTCGCTGACGACCATCGAGTGGCCGAAGTGACTGATAGTGGACGATCTCGACCGTGCCCTAGCTCCTAGACCCAAATGCGCCATGCACGCGTGAGACTTGCATGCTCCTCAAGCGATGGCCTCCGCATATCATCCATCGATACATCATTCGATGACACTGATACCTTGCTCTTTTCCTCATCCTCTTCCGCCACGGCTCCGATTCATTCCACCACTCGCTGTGATGGCTTGAAATTTATAGATATCGTCTTCATCAGCTGTCCTCCCGCGTTGACTGGCGACGTCATAGCCGTAGAGAGAAGGGCGAGGTAGCGTGCGACTACTGGTATCGCATGAGGGAGGGCGGTGCAGATATTGGAGGAACGGACATCGTGGATGACCTAGGGCTCTCGTTTCGGGTCTTTGGAGCGAGGTAGCTTCGATTTGTCCCATTCGAGCATTGCTTTGTTTGTGTGACTTAATAATGCGAGGCGGCCTGAAGAAGCTGGAAAGGAAGGAGCGGAACATCGTCGGGCTGCACGAAGAGGAAGTCGACGAGACCGCAGTTGAAGAACACTTTGCAATAGTCGACGATGGCGGCTGAGGTTGATACTTGTGGGGTTCTGGATGGTGTACACTATGAGCGTGTACTTGAGGTGATCTGTGGTATCGATACGGAAACGGCAAGCAAGCTCGTAGCGGATAGGAGGGCTTCCCAATCGCATTTGATGTGGATGTCGAGCCGCCACTGGAAGAGGAGTTGATAACATTACTGTGAAAGAAGTAGAACGACTTACCCTCATGCCTAGGCCTGCTGGCACGCAGGAGATACTAGACGAGATCTCCATTGACAACGGTGGGGACATAAGAAGCTAAAGCCGAACAAGAGGGTCTTGTATTCGATAAAGACACAACTGTCGAGAATTAGCACTGCAGAGATAGGGCAGTCAATGTACGCACTATGGTCGCTTCGCCTTCCAGCCATTCCAAAGCCTGCACCTAACCGACGTGTGATGGAATGTCGTTCATTGAGAAAATCTTCTTCCCGAGCAGGATGCAGAGAAACTTCAGGCGTTGGAGGTAATCTGGCAGTGAGGAAGCGACAGACCGTGGACGCGTTCAAAAAGGCAGGATCGAACCGGACATTGCCGAAGCCGTTCCACCACCTGCCCTCAATGGATCTATACATCTCTTCATCGCTTGGATGAATTCACGTCTCCGATAATTCTTCAAGCTTCAGCCCTGGGCTGCTAATGCCGCCATAGTTCTTTTGTCTGTGTATGAGGTGGATCGTCCTTTTTCGTGGACAGATGTACGTGCAGACTGTTTGCTACTATCTCTCATACCGCGCGCTTTTGGCCTCAGAGACTCTCACCATCCGCTTTCAAGAAGTTCCCTGATATGCACAATGACCTTCCGGCCGCAGGATGAAGGTAAGCATCCCTCAATGACCTTGGCTTCCGTATCCGTTTTACATATTCCGCAGTCAGATAACGAAAAGGATGGCTTGTACTGGCTGTATGTTATTTCAGCTATAGTTCATACAGCACGACGCGATCCTCGACGGGAGTGTAGGCGTTCGACACGAGGGACTTGGTGCAGCCACTCCCTTCAAATCGGAACGCGCCGGTGAGTTGATAGTTTTTCCCAATGCACGCGGTTCTCATATCGGATCCGGTCAGTCTTTGCTTGAGTTATTGGTGTCCTCTTCGGCTTACAGGACCTCGTGCTCCAGGCTAACAAACAAAGTGGACAAGCGGCCTTGACGTTCGGTCACTCCAAATTCCGGCGTCCTACTCCGGATGAAGCACTTAACCCAAGCGATATCGGGGTTCTTGAGCCTTTTTCTTTGACAAGGATACTGGCACTCCCGGATTTATAAAAGGAGGTGGACTTCAAGTTTCTTCCGGGCCTCGCTCATCTATTACAGTTCAAAGATGATCGTTGTTTCCAAATCAGCAAGACCTTTCGAATCTACTGCAAAAGGAACGTTACGAAAGGACGCCGTCTTGGAAGCGTATAAGCAAGAAATATAAGACTGTCGACGAGCTGGCGGAGACGGATGTCCTTCTTCCTCAGTTGTGCATTTTGGACAATGTCACGAACTTTTGGCAGTGCGGAAGATAGGCGAAGCCCTTTGTTGCTGGAGGCTTTAGCCATTTCCGTTTGGTTCAGCGATCTCACCCACAGCGTGACAGCTGAAACTCAGTGCTTCGTGCACTCATCGGGGCTTTGCCACGTATTCTCGTGTTTATGTCGCCGCTATGAGTGCCTTCATATAGTGTTGAAGGCAGCATATCCCGAAATCGTCTCTGAAGTTACGAGAATGTGATCCCTGATCATGCTCCGTGGTACGCAGCTCTCTTCACCCAGCAGTGTCTGTTATCCTAGGCGCTGGAATACTATATGTTCTTCGCCGACAAATTCAGGACGGCAGTTTGGATTATGACCGTCGTACCCGACTTTCCTACGAGATGGCAGCGTTCAAGATCAAAGCGGAACGGTCCATTAGCCTTCTGCCCGTTGTTGTGCGCACAGTCGGCTAATCCGAGGTGGCGGAGAACATACAAACACTGCTTGACGCGGGCATGGAGAGCTCTGGCGGTCCAAGTCGATACGTAGAGAGGCGATGAGATCTCACGGAAATCGGACCATACCATCATGGCATATCTCACTGTTGTCGCCTAGAAGACGAGATGCGCGCGGCCCCGGTAGATTTGATGGTGCAACTGTGGCCAGCGCCACTCACGCATACCTGGTCGGCACACTACGCACATGGCCTTTATCCCTTCGTCTTGTTTTCGTCTACGTTCAGTCGTCTATTTCAAACCGTGTCACCTTCGAAGCTGCGGGACTCGTCGTCCTCGGAGACGATGGCCCATGGCTTCATGCCTCGACACTCTTGTCCTTGCACCAGGAATGTGATCCGCCGACGAGGTTAACCGCGATGAGCTGACAACCAGTGCGATGTCCACCGGATGTGTCTCCCACGTAGAGAACCCTGTTACGGTTGAGCGCACGGGACACGGTTTTACTACCTGTATCCCATCCCGTGACGATGAACTATCTAAGCTCAATCTTCGAATCCAGTCCTTCAAAGTCGCTAGGATTCTCTACTCAACCTCCAACGCTCAATAGAGTCGACTACCATCAGGTTCGTGCTCCGAGGACTGGTGAAGGTTTGGGGTTCTGTGGATAGAAAGTTTGATCAACGCCGTCGTCATCAAACTCTGGCTGGAAATGCATCGAGGGTGGGGAGCTTGCTTGCTGCTTGCTCTGTCGCTCTCGCGGCATTTGCAACGCCTTGACTAGGCGCTTGCGAATGTACGATCACGTTGTACAAGTGGAAGGAGAGCCGAAGAATCATGAACAGAGATTGCTGATGGCGAGCGCGCTAGTTCGCGAGAAGGGCGGGAATTCCGTGTCATTTACCCAGGATTCGTTCCCGAAGACTATTCTAAACAAGCTGATTTGTCTTTGACATATGTGAGTCTCCCTTATCATCTGAGCTTTAAAAAGACTAAGTTCTTGATGCTAGACATATGAGTGGCGACAACCACAAGTGTCAATTCCGATGCCTTCGTACTTCCACCAGCTGCGAAGTTCTTCGTGCGAAGAACATCTCCGCGACGTGTTGTTTATCTAGATGATACGTTACCCCTCCCGAATACTTCATCCCGGCTGACGCCCCTCCATCCGGCGGAGTGTCGTCGTGATGACTTATACAACCCACTCCCAACCTTCATTACAACATCCTGGCCCTCGCTCACGTAGTCATATCATTGGAAGCTCACGGAGAGCAGATGGGATTAATAACCCTCGAGAACAATGAACACTTATCGGATGCAGGTCTTCGTGTCTGAACCGGTATACGAATCTTACCGCGCCTTGATACAATGTCTAGCGGCCCCTCGAACGTCCAATCTCCGTGTGGACCTCAGAACTTGTTACAATTGGAAAGCCTTGGGCTAACTGACGCCTTTGGCATTGAAGGCACGGCTTTACTTGTTGGTACCATTACGTTCTGTCAATGCCCCACCAACCCGTCCGACAGAAGCGTGAACGCGCAGTTACTATTCACGCTCCCTGGAAATCGGATTCGAAGCTACACTTCTCTGACGGATGTGCACACCATCGTAACGCGAGGCTGCCTCGCAGACCCTCATTCAGGAACCAATTGAATATGCCTTTGACACCCGGACACCGTTTTTTCCGAGTCTTTTGTCAGCGGTGCCCCTGCCACAAGAAAACTCTGCTAAAGACTCAGGAAGTGCCGATGATTAGGTTGGGCGCCTAGCAGACATGAGGCCGTCGTATTTTTTTCAAGCCCGACAGAAGCTATGAATGTGTGGCTGATGGAATGGCTCCTAAATGAATGAACGACATAGTGAAATCGATAACAATATCACCGAATCTGTCGGACCTTGCTCTCTGTAGAGCAATATAACATCGTCAAGAGCTGCAGTTTTGCCCAATCCAAGTCCCTTCTAAGTTCGGACTCAAAGGATTGGAAGCGGGCGGATGAGAAGTGCCCGGGAGATCTCTTCGTAGTTCTTAGTCAGGATCGCTGGGTCTGCTTACGAGGGGACTTATCTGATGTCAAGCGGGTGAAGTGGCCGAGAGGACTCGGCAAACGGTGAAGCATGTATATCCTTCGTAGTTAGCAGGTGTGCCCTCGGCAGATTGTATCATTGCTGGACGCTTCGATCAGTACGGACGAAAACCCAGAAATATCGTCAGGAGCGGAAAGGGGAGTATTAATTCATATTGTATCCGAATCAGACACAACTTTAGGCTTCTCGTGGTCACGACGCCACAGATCCTGTGAAATCTGATGGAGATGAAGGTGCTGGTAGGTCGTGGCACAGCGAACACAGCTGAACTTCTTTCTTTGGCACTACTAGTTACTCCCTTGAAACACTGGTATCTCTGTCGAGGGGACGACTGCCTAGTAGCTCCGTTCTGAAGTTGTCCGACAGGCAGGAACAACGCCTCTTCGATCCCAGAGCGTATTCCGGATATTTCTTATCTGATCAGCAGCGCTTATGGTTAAGAAGGTATTGCAACCACCGCGACGACGCCAACACCAACACCAGATGGCAGAGATGAAACGAAGCAGCTCCACGATGTCGATGACATTGTAAGTGGGGAGACAAAAGCCTGTCAGGATAGTGCATCATCCCAAGAAAAGGGACCCGACTCGTTTGGAGACCGGGAAGACCATCATGGTGTAACATTGGCACGAAAGATGATATCATATCAATGCCTTCAATCAGAAGCGTTGAAGATTCAAGACAGACATAAGTGAGGATCGTTAAGATAAATTCAGTATAGCTTTATACATGAAAGGATGTACCTGAGATGAAGAAATAAGAAACAGCTAAACAGTAAAACTGAGCGTCAATGCAAACGGTCACCAATGGGCTTGTAAAAGGGAGACAGTGCACGGGAAATGCCGAATAGGTTTGGACTCGGTGAATAAAGTCGGCCCGTTGATCCCGCGCTTTCGTGTCCACCAGCGCCTAACCTGAAAAGTCGCGGAACCGTACTTGTGGCACCCGGTTTTTTTAAATACACTATTGTGGTGCCCATATCAATGCATGGACTAGCACCCAAACAGAAACAGGTTGCTCTTCCTACTCACCCGTTCCATTTTTCCCACAATGCTAAGAATTGCCAAGAAGAAACTAGTCCTTCGAGTGCATGTTGAGTGCATGTTACGTCCATTTCACGTTTATCGCATGTTATAAATACTTCTTATGTAAAAAAAGCCCGAATTATAGGCGGAGGCGATGTTGGCTTTACAGCACACACAGCCTTGGGGTTCGCGCAATGGTATTGGAAGGCGGTGACAGTTCTCATGATTCGACAGAAGTTCCCATTGACCACGGGGGACCATTACACCATTCTTCACTTTTTTAAGCTGTGCTTGACTGGACGATGAATGTTAACGAGGGGTCGGGAAATTACCTATAGCTAGGTATTAAAATAGGAACTAAGACCGCGTTTCTTCCTTACGCTCACCACTTATCAACCAGCTATGCGCAACTATTTTTCCTTTCCAGCGTCTTCCCAAATCCCACTCATGTTAACCAAATCGTCCATATCCCAACGCCACATCCTACTGCAGGCGGCGGGGCTCTTCGCGCTCGCGGACCTCCCAACCGTCGCTGCTAGAACGGCTGTGGCAGGCACGGCGTCCATCCTCGACATCCTCATCCTCGCACCCGGTATGCACCGCCAGCAGGCCGTCGACGATATCAACCACGGCGAGTTTCCCATGACTGGCGCCATGACCACCGGATATGTTTTTCGCGTCGAGAACCCTGCCACTGTGAGCTACCTCCAAGACATCGGGCGCACAGGGCACCTCGTCACTGCAAAAGTGCTTCCGCATCCATCTCGCAACGAAGAGCTATCCCGCATCAATCGCCATTTGCATTCGTTCTTTGTTGCCGGTGTCCCCGCGACACTTTTTTACATTGTCGGGCCGGTGCTCACCGGTATCGTGGTAGCGCTCATGGGTGTTATACGGGATTTTTGGGGTCTGGGGGTATTGGGGCTGTTCATGTTGTCGAGGCTCATAAATGTGGTCATCATCAAGCGGAGAAGCTTGAAAGGGTGGAAGGGTATACTCGAACCAGGGAAAGATGGCGACCTTCTCATCCTCCTCAGCCAAGATCGTTGGATACGTCTGCAGGGATCAGTAGACGACCTGAAGATGGTCACCGCAGGGCAGTGGTTGCGGGATAGAACTCTGGTAGAAGGATTTGCCATCTCCTTCGCCACGCTACTGGTTTACGCAGCTGTCATCCTCTCATTTAACGCATCAACGGTGGGGAGCCTGATGATTGCTTGCTTGCTACTGTGCTCTTCCGCCCTTTTGGGCCTCTGCAATTCATTGACATCATGTTTGCAAATGTTCGATTGTATTGTGCGTGTGGAGGGAGAGCCGAGATGGTATGAGCGGAGAGTACACATGGCGACCCAGATGATTCAGGAGAGTAAGAGGAATGACTGGGCGATTAGCATGGGGCTAGTGGTTCCTGAAAACCCTCTGGCACCAGTTATTGTCACCTGATAATCCCATCAATAGATATCCATTTTGACTTGTAATGAATCTGCTATTGCTCACCAGTTATCTTAGCCCTCGGCAATGTCCACCAGATACTTGGGAGCAGGACATCTGATCTAGAACCCTCATGCCCATCACTTCCTGACCACATACTCTTCAACTGACCGATCAACATCCCATTGGCTTTCTCATCACTGTCCTGCCCTCCTGCCCACTGTCCATCCCTTTCATATGTCACTCCCTCAGAAAAATTGCAAAAAAATCAGGAAAATTTCACATTGCATAGTATATTTAATTCCAAGACTCCTCATCACCTGTGTAATGTGTCCTCTGCAATCTTCAAAGCATTAAGTGCCATGCTCAGAACCTCCTCTTCCTCTTCATCATTGTCATCACTACCATTGTCTTCATCAGCAGCCATTACCATGTCATTGGGCATGTTGCTTTGAGGTGCAATGGGAATATCAAGCCCTAGGCAACTGCCTTTGCATTTCCCTGCCTCAATGCTCCCACAAAACCCACTGATCTTTCTCAACCTCTCGGAGCAACGATGATGAACATCATGGATGCATGTGCAAGTGATACAAAGCTGCCAAACTTGAAATGCAACTAGAAGGTTGTTGTTTGATAGCTCCTGCTCCATGTATGAAAGATACACCTCCTCATCTCTCATGTAGGTGACAAAGTGTGCTATCTTGACATTGAGTTGCATGATCTCCTCCTGTGCATGGCACATCCTGAAGTATGTGTCCAGTGCATGACATCCGGTTGGGGTCACCGATGACTTTGTACATATGTCTTGATGTGCATCCCGGAGGATGTCAAACTCTGCTAGAAAGGCATACTTGATGACCTGGTCCCACTTCAGCTTCAACGTCAGTCAGGGTGGGGATGTTTTGGGGGCAGCAGCATTGTATCGGTCAATCACCATTCAAATGGCTTGCAACCTGCTTTGTAGTGCCTTTGTGATGTGCTTTCTTTGCTTGTAGCCTTCTAGCATCATTAGATCTTTGAATACTGCACTAAAAGACCTCTCACCTGTTTGAGACATATCTATCTTAGTGTTCAAACATACGTGCCACCACCAGTCCTAAAGCCCTCTGATATGTGCAATTGTAGAACTTTACTGACATGTTCTCCCATTCGGAATCCCCCAGGTTCCATCATTGGTGAAGATGGATCCCCATCTCTAGTTCAAGACCAAGAACCTCATTGGTGTCGCTGCATAAACGACGGCCATCCTGAGTCTGAAGGCGAGAGTGATATTGACTCTCCACCTGTTGTGCTCTGCACTTGAGGGGCGAGCAAGATGAGTGCTGAGCCTACAATTGTCGTCGGCATGTCAAACTCGCCAAGAAGATACAATAAACGTACCCTTTAGATCTCGGACACAACTCCTGCTCTCGGGTGTATTCAAATCATCAAGACAATGCCTGCATAAATGTTCATTTAAATAATGAATTGTCAGAACTGAAACAAAATGGCTTACCGGGGCAGGAAACGCCGATGACTGGGCTGCTTGACTAGGAATATCCTGCCTGTCAAGGTCACCATATAAGATGGTCTGCACAGCAGAGAGAAAGTTGCAAATGATATTCAGCATCTTGACCGGAAGAGATGGAGTCCATTTGGGCAGTGGTAGGTGGAATGGACGACACAAGGATGACGTGGGTATGCCAGGGCACTCGTTTCAGGTCTTTGGCAAGGTAGGGCTCGTTCGAGCACTGCTTTCTTCCTGTGACTCAATAATGCAGGGCGGCATGAGGCAGCTGGAAAGGAAGGAGCGAAATATCATCGGGCCTGCTGGCAAGCACTGGACAAGAGGGTCTTATATTCGACAGAGACACTGTGGATGAAAGAATTAGCACTGCAGAAATAAGGCAGAGTCGATGTACACACTGTGGTTACTTCGCTTTACAACCGTTCCAAAGTCTGCACCTAACCGACGTGTGATGGGATATTGTTCATTGAGAACATCTTCATCTCGAGCAAGATGCAGGAAAATGTGAGGCATTGGAGAAGATTTCCAGAGTAAACTGGCAGTAAGGAAGCGATGTCAGAGGCATTTCAAAAAGCAGCCCACATCGGACCGAGCTGGACATTGCTGAACCTGCCCACCAATTGCAATGGCTTCTTCTCGATCTTCACATCTTCATCGCTTGGATAAAATCACATCTCCAATAATTCTTCAGCACTGAGCTGCCATCATAGTTCTTCTCTCTGTGTACAAGGTGGATCATCCTTTTTCGTGGACAGATGTATGTGCAGACTGTTTACTGCTGATAATATCCATCTCTCATACTGTACAGACTGTCCACATGGCCTCTGACACTCCTACCATCCACTTTCAGGAATATGCATGATGACCTTCTGGCAGCAGGATGGGAGTGGATGAAGGTAAGCATCCCTCAATAACCTTGGCTTCTGTATCCATTTTACATATTCCACAGTTGCCTTCAAGCTAACAGATAACGAGAAGGATGGCCTGTACCAGCTGTATGTGATTTCAGCTATGGTTTATGCAGCATGACATGAACCATATGACGGTCTGTAGGCATTCAATACGAGGGACTTGGTGCAACTACACCCTTCGAATCGGAGTTTATGTGGACATGCTGGTGAGTCACCCCTTCATGTCCAGAAAGTGTACGTTCTCCAGTAGTTACAGTGCAAGCCAATGCACACATTTCCCAGTAATACTAGAGCCAAGTGCAACATGTGCATTGTTGACATGATACACTGAGGAAATGTTACAGTGAAAGCCAACATGCACATTCCCCAGTAACACTTGAGCCAAGTGCAATGTGTGCATTGCTGACAAAGGCTTGGGCCACAGAAATATACACCTGTTATTGATCACTATGTGTGTTTGTCGACATGTATTAAGATAATCTTGTATCATTAAATAAATAAATACATGTAGTATTTGAATATATATAATCAACGATAAAATATGTGCTGGTGGGTGGGCACGGCAGGCTGTAGGCATCGACGGTGGTCATCGCTATCAGGTATGGTTGAAAACGGGGACTGTGAGGATGTGGGGATTAATGCACTGCCGAAAAGGGTGAGACATGCTGGAGAATGTGTGCTTCGGGACAGAGAGTAGGCGCGCTGATGGGCCTAAGACTTCCGTGGCAATGGCAACACCAACTCGGAATGAGCTTGGTTAATTAATGTAGTAGCACGGCAATCAAGGTGATTGTGTGTGCAAGTGGTTTGGGGCACCTCCGTGCAGTAGAACAATTCCTCTATATGCAAGAATACACTGCGACTTTAAGTCTGCGAAGTAGTACTGCTTGGTAGTTGAGTACTAAATGCTATGGCTTCAAGCCGGTAGGGATCTCTCGAAATGAGAGGGAACAAAAATGGGTATGATGTGAATACCACGAATCCGTATGAGAAAATGTGCTGTGAGACTAGAAAATGTCGCTCAACAGTAATTGGAGCGGGGTGAATGATGAAGAATAGACTAAACGGTCAGCAATAGTCTATGGGTGAGCAAGGCGATGAGAAAACGGCATGGGGACTGCGAGTGGCGAAATAAATGTGGAACGAGGTGCTGAGGGTGGACTGGTGAGAGAAAACATGGAACTACGAAAACTGGTGGTGATACTGGTCCTATACGATGCGATGGTGCTGAGTCGATGTCGAAACTTGTCTGGTACTGAAACGATCCTATCCTATGTCAAACTAACCTTCAAGTCCACTCGGGGGACTGATACTATACGAAAACTGGCTGAAACTGATCCTAAGTCTGCTCTGAGACTACCCAAGTGGGCGACAATAACAATGGCAAAAGTGAAACTGTAAAAACTCCAATGGTGCAAAAGTGAAATGATGACAGCCTATAAAAGATAACGGGGGCGAGGTATAGTGCAGCGATCATGTATTGGCACAGTATGAGCGTGCACCAATAGTGTTAAGAGCAAAGAGCGCGTAGCAAAGGACTCTTCACAGTTAAAAAAAACCGTAAGATAACTCTGGTGAGCTCAAGAGTCGACATGCGATCAAGAATATGCTGGTGCAAACGGTATATTGCCGTAGAACAGTGAATAAACATTGTTTACTGGCGATAGACTAGAGCGTGACGATAATTGACGTAGTCTGGGGTCAACTGGAGATGAACTGCTTTGTAACTATGTTTTCTAGTTAGTTTTTATACTACAAGTACGAATTTATAAATAGAGTAAATACGTGAGACTTAGTAAGGCTGTAAGGCCTTGGCTTTGTAAAAATTGGAGGAAACATATGGTACTTCGTCTTCTAAAGTAACAGCAACTCGTCGACATTGCCGCGTATGGATGCGAACTGTATGGTTTTGCTGGAGCGATGCACGGATCGTTAGGTGCTGTTTAGCTGCGGATTACTGAGCGATAGTTGTCATACTGAGGAATACGCATGGGGCAACATTTTCTTGAGGCCTTGGCGAAGTAACAGCCTTAGTAAACACGGTCTGTAGTTGCCGTAGCTGGGAGGGTACTCGTGCCAATCATGTCATTTTCATTAAGTGATCAATGAGTGCGTCAACTGGTGCTTCTGAGTGATGCATCAATTCCATATTGGGATGATTGTTGATCGAAGGTGCCTTGCCATGATGAAGTACGGCAATTATGATGCGTGGCAAGATGGGATGGATAACAAAGCACGTAAGGAGTGGTTGCCGTAGGATGAAAGTGGTATCAGTGGGTGTGCAATCATTGGTTTGCTGAAAGGCCATTGAAGGGATAGTAGCGTTAATTAGCAGGCAAAATCCGCGAATTCTGAGCATACAGAGCCTGGAGGCTCATCATCCCCCCTAAACTTTTATTATGTTACTCGGGAACATAAGATCCATGCATGAGTAACCGTATTCCCATGAGAAGTCAGGGTTTTGGGCTCTGTTGCCAGGAGATAATGTGGTGGCTGTACAATGTGTCTGATATTGGTGATTGAATTGCTTTAGACGCATTGGTGATCTAAAGATAGATGCCGTCAATTGCTGTTCACAGGCACAGAAGTCTTCATATGTCTTCTTGTTTCACAACAGAATCTTCTGTGATGCGTGAAAGAGTGGAGAACTTTCTGTTGCCGTGTGACAAGTTGGACTTAGAGAAAATTTTCCATTCATCTCTCTTCCTTTCTTACTTTCGCCTTCATCCTCTCGTTCCCCTCTGCTTGCACAATCGTCCTCTTTTCCTTTACTCGTTGTCTCCCTTTGCAAAGATGCTCTTCCTCCTCTACCTTGGAAGGTGAGTAGTCTTCTCTTTTCGAGACACCGTCTGTTACACAGACGGATCTCTTCCACTTTGATGTGTACTGACGGTATCCTTCGGTTTTACTGAAGGTGTTTCTAGTGCCGTTTCCTTCGCTCTTCTCTCACTTCACTGGTATTCAATGCTGGTCAAATTATCCGATGCCCGACTGACTTGCTGCCTACATGAAATGGCTGAACTGACCGATCCTGCTGAGGTTGCCGCTCTCAAGGCATACAATGACATGTATAGTAAACTCATTGACCTTCAAGAGAACCTTCCCGATGCGGATGCGGAGGGTGCGGTCGATGCTTGGGTTCTGAACTTACACGCGCTCTGGAAAATTCTACGTTTGAATTGGGCCAGAGCAGGGATTAGTTCGAGGGCATGGCGCGGTGTCGAGACAATGTTGGTAGAGACGCTACCAAATATCCACAAAGATAGCATCACAATGGCTTTTGTTGAGTACAACGAGCTGGTTGCACGCACCGTATGTCTGTTTTTCTTTCGTTCACTTTTGTTTGACTGATTCGTCCTCCTTTTACAGAGACAATCCAGTGTTAAACTCTTTCCTCTGCCTATCCCCGATGCGCCTGTCCGACGACAAACTCCGGTACTTCGAGCGAGTTCTCAAGCTTCAGATCCTCTCCATACACGTCAAAAATCTGTGGCTCCATCGACTACTCCTTGTTATTCAACACCTGTTAAGGAGAAAACCCCAGTGCCATCTCAACGTTCTCCTCCCAAGGAACAGGCAAATGCTTCACTGATCCCTAAGGACCCTGCTTCTTCGTCTAGCTCGGCTTGGCCGGTTCCTATTTGAAGATTGGCAACTTCAAAGTCCCAGACCGATTCCGGGGCTTTGGCGGCCAAGTCTTTGGCTGGCCCTTCGTTTTTAGGCTTGAGGGAGTCTGACGCCTGCCTCGAAGGTTCTGCATGGGGAGCATACAATTCCTCCTTTTCACGACGACCTGGGTGGGGTACTTCCGCCTGGTCTACTCCTTCCTTATCTGACAGCGACTCTTCTAGCCCTTCAAAGTCGTCTTTCAGTCTCTCTTTTGGCCAGGCAACCTTGTTGCCATCGTCTCTGCCTCTCAATGATGCTGGCGCTGACTCTGTCAACCAAACTACGGCTTCACCACCTTCTAACTTGTTTGCTGTCAATGGTAACTCAATCCCATCTCTCTTTTTGCTACTCGCTGACTCCTGTTTTCTTAGCCAAGGACCGTCCCACTATTATTCAAGGAGCTGGGTCCAGCGCTCAGGACCAAGGTGCCATTTTATCAGCTTCCTTTTGCCAAGGCATGCCCTTATTTTATCCGGGTACAGATGACGAAGGAGAAGAAGGTATTCAAAACCCGTTACAAGTTCAGGGCGCCACGGACGGCGAGGTCTTTGAAGGTGTTGGTGCCAATGATGAGGCCCCGGCTCCTCCTGTGCCTTCGGATCTCACTGCTTGTCCTCCTCCCTATGTTCGCCAGAGCCCGAAATATCGTTCGTCTTTGATGATATAACTGGGGACTGGGAGCCTTATCCTACGGTTTTTCTTCCTAGACCTCAATGCCCTGCTCCTTCTGAACAAGAACTCTGACGATCTTCTCGTGCTCACGCCTCTCCTATTGGTCATGATGCCGCCTATCTTGCAGCTGCTCAGGGGTCCAAGCCCAAGAAGGACAAGAAGGTCGTGAAAAACAAGATCAAGGGTACCGATACCGCCCCTCGCAAACGTGCACGTTATGAAGACAACAATGGTGAAACTACTGAGTGCCCTGCCGTCAAGAAACCTAAGGTGAAGGATGTCGTTGTGGCTTCTGATGATGAGCGTCAGTCGTTTCCTTTCTCGTCCCAACTTTCCATTGCTAAATTTCCGTATCTAGCTGTTGCCGCTACCAAGGCGATTCGTAAGCGAGGACCTGGACCTGCAAAGCCCCCGCCTGTTACCTTAGGCGTTAGCGGTATGGGTTTCAGTGAGAAAGCGCTGTCGTCAGCAAAGATGGTTGAGAATGGTATCAAGACCATTGGTGTTCTCGCCGTCGACAAGGACTTTGGGGATTTCGTTGAGGTTGACAAGGCATATTGGAACAAAGAGGTGGCCCCCTTCGTGGGTGAATGGGTATGCCATTTTATTTTCTTTGTTATGTTGTCCTTAACGTCCCTTCACTTAGTATACCGAGGGTTGTGACCATTGCAAACGCTTGGGCACGCAATGTTGCAAATTCTTGACTAATACAGTCATTTGCGTGCGCTGCCACTACTCCAAGTTGCTGTGCAAGGTTAACAGAGTCGCCGCCTTGAATCCCATTGACCATTATCGTCCTAAGTCATATGGTACGTTCTTCCTTGTAGAGCCATTGTTTTTCTGACTTAGAATATGTTTCAGAAACCTTCAATGCTTTCTTAGCTGCCCTCAATACCCTGGGACAACATGCCGATTCTATCGAGGATATTCTCCTCAACTACTTGTCCGGCATAAATGTCCTAGGTCATGTGGCTGGTCTTTGTCTTCAGGCTAGCTGTATTCATGCGTGCGCGGTTGCCAACGGCATCGTTGATGAAGAAGGTGACGAGGATGAGGATGCTGCAAGTGAAGTCCCAGATGACATTGCTGAAGGTGTTGCCGGACCTTCCAAGAAGAGGAAGCACAAATAGTTGTTGGCCAGCATCATTTCTTGGGGGCGTTGCTTCAAGTATTTTGAACTTTTTACATATTTTGACTGTATTGTGTGCCTACGGGCCATATTTTCTTCGTACTTGCATGTAACCACCCCAAAGAGGGTTAAAATAAATAAATCATATTTTTCTTGCAATTTTTGTGTGATTTATTGGATTTTTGAGTGAATTTTCTGGTGAATTTGGACTTAGAGAATTTTCAGCTGCTGGGGCTCACATGCTAGGATTCACGTGATCGTCCGCCTTGGGCTGTTCCTTGAAATAATTTCTCTAAGTCCGAATTGCCGTGAAATTGAAATGATAAGGAATGTGGATGGCCGTGGCTCTAGTGCCGTTGGCCTTTGGTTTCGTCGTGCTTCGCGTTACTGGTCATGAGTTTTCGTTACTGAAGTATGATTTTGGTGATATCTCCATCGTGTATAGTCAAATTGATGGTGGAGCATGGTATTTTTGTCGTTAGAAATGATATTTTCGTAGTTTTTTGTGTGGTATTTCATAGATTGAAAGGTCATTTCTTTCATGATTTCATTACTTTTTGCACGAAAATGTCGTGTTGAAAAGAATGCGTGTTTTTGTCCTATGCACAACATGGGGACCATGTCTCTCCCCCCTAAACTTTTTAAATCTTTGCCGGCCAAGGCTGAAAAGATTTAAACCAAGGTTCGAAGACTTGTAATTTGAAAGTGAATGCTGCTGAGTTTTGAAAGCTGCAAACATGCGGTTGGATTCTGTGCTGTGTTCCGTCGAGCGTATGATCCAAGCCCGATAGGAATTTTCCTGTAAATGTGATGAGGTGAGTTGTTCTTTGAGTTTTCATATAAAGGGAACGTTTTCTCGTCGTTGTGTCCTCAGAATCATCGCATCTTTACTGAATCGCCATGTCTACTTCTGCTGCTCAAACCATTCCATCTCTCATCTCCCTTGTCAAGCGTGCTGACGCCATCTTGCAAGTCCCTCTCGAGCCCAACGCGCAATTGTTGAGGCTCACCATCTACTTTGACGAGGCGGTACACATCAAGGTAAATTGCCATGCTCCTGGGTTTTCGTGCTCTAATTGATGTTGAACAGTGCCAGATCGAGGCTTACTACCCATCCACTCTCAAGGAAGAATTCTTTAAGACGTTCGAAGCTGTCGTTGATGGCTGCGTCTCTAAGTTCAACTTCCGCGAGACTTGGGACACCATGCTCAAGATCGAGTCGGACCATCTCAAGTTTTCTGTCAGTGGACGGTACTCCATCTCTGGCAACCAAATCTTGGATGCTTTGGAGGTCCTCCCTCCCTTGCGTTACCGTATCGACGACAATATCCAGATGTCGTCTGCTCCATTCACTCCCAACGTCATTCCTTCCAAGGAAGTTCAGACCGTACCTTTGTCTTCAGATGCTGCGTCTGCTTCTGCCTCTCAGGGTGCCAACTTGGTATTGGAGGAGGAAACTCCTGCTAGGGAAACTCGTGCTGTGTCTCCTTCTATGGTCTCTTCTGCAGATTGGGTGGTACGTGCTTCGAATCAATTAAAGCCGTAGCATCACGTTAATTTGACTTGGTACGATCTAGATGCCATCTCTGGTTGTTGCTCCTTCTGGTGCCTTCATTGAGCAGTTTGCCAAAAAAGAAGGTACCCTCAAGGACGCCGTTCAGATTGGCGAGAAGATCACCGATCTGTATCGCCGCTCTTTCAACAAGGCTGACCTCCAGTATGGCAATACTTTCTGCGCCTATTGCTTGGGCACTCCTAGTCATCCTGCTCATTGATGTCCTGCTCGATCCACCAAGGTACGTTTTCTCTTAAAATCCACATTTTCTTTTGTATTGACGTGAATCTAAGGCTGTTTGTCCTTGTGGGCCTTGCATTCTTGAGGGCACCGAGTGCACCTTTGCCGGGCTGTCTTCGATCTGCCATGCTTGCCACAAATCCATGACTCGTCGCTGCATCGGAGGCCTTCCTGACCGACAAATCCTCTTGATGCCATTCAAGGATCCTCATCCGGAGAACGATAAAAATATCCTCGACATTATTGATGAGCTCATCGATGCTGACCCTTATGGAGCTAGTAAGTTCTTGTCTTCCGCATTTTCTGGTCTGCGGTTACTAATTCCATGCATTTACAGATCCTTCGCCCGACATTAGTGATGATCCTCATACGGAAGCCATTGTCCACAACGCGGCAGAGTTTGTTGGGGCGAACTATCAACAGTTTACTCCTCAGGGCGAGTCTATAGCCTCGTTGGTGAAGACGAAGGACTCCTTCTACCATCAGTTGGAGTCTAACACCCACGATCTCTATTTGCACCTGAAGATTCGCCACGTCCTTGTCCAGCATTACCGTCTTGTCGCGGTTTGACTTGATGAGACACGTGCTCAAGAGGAAGCGGAGGCTAGTACTGCAGCCAAGATGCGGACCGACAATCATGCTACATCTTCTCGCAAAACCTATGTTCCTTGGTGGCGGAATAAGCACCAGCGTTCGGGTTGTGGCCACGGTAAGAAGAACCATTCGAAGAACAAGGGCAAGAAGGATGATCGGAAGGGTAAAGGTAAAGCTGAGGCTGCCCAGTACATTAAGGAATGTACTGGGTGGGGTTGCGACCATAATAACTGCGATTCTAACATGGAGACTCCAGACCCTGTCCCAGCTCTTTGTACTTGCTGTGGTTGGGGCCATTGTGGTGAAGCTAACTGTCCTTCTAAAGGCAGCTGGACTCTGCCTCCCCAGGCATCCATCGAGTACCAGGACGGTGTCCTCGGTAACTATGGAGGAAACTGGCAGAGCAAGGTGGGCTCCAGTCGTTGTGGCTGTTACTAGAGTTGCTGTGGTCTTCTAGGTGGTTGTATTCAATTCGTTCAGACAATTTTGCAGGGGTATATTTTGAAAGAGTGTCGGGGGACCGGTATGGATATACCAGTCAGAATAATTAGCTATGAATGAATGTGTAGGGGCTCCAAAATGGAGCCCAATTATTTATATAAAATTTTTGGTTTTCACCAATGTCTCGAGTGAAAATCAAGCAAGTTCTGCTTCATTATGTGCTCCTTCTAGATCTGGGAGGTCATCGAGCATACCATCATCTGATGATGCGAAGAGATCATTGATCCGTGTGGGTGGCATGTCAATGATCACATTGATATCCGGTACGTCAATCTTCTTCCTGGCGAAGTACGGCAATAGCCTAAATGCAGCAACTGGTCTTGCGAAGGTCGAACCGTCTAATTCACAAAGGAGATATGCGCCGCCTTTATTCCTCCCCAAGATCACTAAGGGGCCCAAATATCTGGCATGCATTTTACGATTTAGAGCCTTCTCTATTTGTGTGTTGCACATCAAAACTAAATCTTCCTTCTGGAAGTTGAAGTCTCTGATAGAGTATTCATGGTCCTTCTCGAATTTAACTGCAGCATTTCTTCTAGCTTTGTAGACTTTAGACCTCAAATGCTCGAGATCTTGAGAACGTTTTTGAAGACTAATGGCTCAGCGTGCGATTAATGACGTGGTACTGATAATATTGTCTGGTGGTGGCATTAACCATGTAGATTCGACTATGTCCATTGGAAGAAGGGGTTCCGTCCTGGTTGCAGCAAAATACGGTGAACAACCCATGCATCTCCTGATCATTATTCGGTCTGCCCAAAATACAGAATAGGTGTTTTGACTCCACTTCTTTTGATCACCATCAGACGCCTTAAACAGTCCTTGATGGACGTTGAAGTGTGGTCTTTCGGCAATTCCATTGGCTCTGGAGTTATAACCGGAGATACGAATGTGATTGATATGGTACTTCTTGCTCAAATAATTGATTGCGGCAACAAAGGCGGATCCGTTGTCAGTAACGATCTCGACTAAGGATCCCCAACAGCATAAGATATCCTCGAAAATCCATTCTCCTAAAGTTCGTGCTGTTTCTTTTTGCAAGCAACAAAATTCTGGATAATGACTGAGCGAACATCTGCCTTGGACAATGTAACGGTATTGTCCTGAAACTGGCATGATCATGGTGTCCATATACATTTTGGAAAACAAAGGAGTGGGAAGAGCGACGGTAGGCAAGATATAGATTTGTCGGGTTTGACGGATTTGGCATAGATGACACGTCCTTACGAACCAGGAAATATCATACTTCATATCCGGCCACCAATAACGTTCCTTGATTAGCGCGTGTGTTGCATAGAAGCCCTTGTGAGCAACGTCATCACTTGAATGCGATGTTCAGGGAACAAGACGAGCTGATGTCTCCCATCTACGTTTTTGCGCCATAGCTTTCCCTGTCTCTCGAAGAAATGAACAGCATATTTCATAAATTTCGTGTATGCAATATCGTCGAATCCTGCAGGTCTCTTGAGATATAGATGCCATGGCAATAAGTGCATTAGCCGTTCATCTAGATGTTGCTGCTTTGCGGTACAAGGAACCTTCGAGTAAGGAATAATTTCCATGGAATCTACGGCAACTTCTTGTTGTAGAACTTGAATTAACTTGATTGGCGAATTAACCGTAGGTGAAGTTGAATTGATAAAATGCATAAGCCCATAATGAGTGTGTAAGAAGTCTTCCATGCCGTCTTCAGGCAGAGGAGGGTCTCCTAGTTGGGGTGGGCATCGTGATAATCCATCTGGACCATGCTTAGAGCCTGGTACATGGACTAGAACGAAATGAAAAGATAGAATGCTGATAATCCATTGGTTAACTGCTGCTGAGGGTGTGATATCAGGGTTCTTGAGCATTCCCTTGATAGCACTCACGTCTACTTCAACAATAAACGTAGGAAGACCGATAAGATAAATTTTGTAATCTCCTAAGGCACGGTATAATCCAAATATCTCTTTCTTGGCTTGAGAATATCCGCACTCGCATTCGTTAAGAGTGATTGAACCGAATCTAGCGAAATATTGAATCTTTGGATTGACGGGGTCGCACTGTGCTAGATAATATCCAACTGCAGCAGGTCCTGTATCAACGGCAAGTATAACAGCTCCAGTCGACATGTAACTGAGCGGCCTTAATGCTGGGCTGACTCTAACTGCGTCTTTAAGATCTTCTTGTGCGGCAATCTCTGCTGATTCAAATTTGAAGGGAACATCTTTTCTGAATAACTTAGTAATGGGTAGAGCTCGGGTTGCGAAATTATCAATGAATATTCGTAGGACTCCGATGGTACCAATGAAGGCACGTGCATTAGAGACGTCAATACAAGGTCCCCATCGAAGTATCGACGAGACAATACTTTCGAGAGGTAGTCAGCCAGAGTACGTGCATCTATGACCTAGCACGGTAATTTTGGCGCAACAAAGGTAGGCTTTCTTGCCTGAAAACATGCCTCCACAATATTTCATGCGTTGGACAATTCTGTTTAGGTTTTGGAAGTGTTCCCAAACAAAACGTCGAATGCCGGTATTGAGAGGAATGGTTTCGTAGCCTCCTATAATTTTGTATCGAGTTTCTGGTCCTCAAACTGGAACGTCATCAATATAAGGAATGGTGAACTCTGGGATTTTGGGTTGTAGAATGAAGGTAACGTCGTCATGGAATATTGGTACGGAATTGGTCCAACCCATGGGTAAAGTAACGAGTCATAGTGCTCCATAAGGAGTCTGGAAGGTGGTGAGGTCACGAGACGACTCTGCCAATAGACGTTCATCATATCCAACGAATAAGTCTAGAGTAGCGCCGCATGCACGACCTGCGAAATGTTCTGCGAGAGGGTCTGTTGCCAGTGGTAATTCAGAATGAGCAATCGTAACTTCGTTCAATGGTTCTAAACTGTGAACTATGCGAAGACTTTTGCCATCTTTCTTTAAAACCGTAAACCATCTCGAGCGGTAGGAAGAATTGGAAGGTTCATAAATGCCTGCGTTAATCTTTGTTTTGATCATATGGCAAACTTCTGCATAAATGCCTGGAGGTATAGGAATATTTCGTAGAACCCAAGGGGTGTGTTCGACGACTGGAATATCGATTGGCGGGAAGAAATCTTTACGAAAACTGCCTCTTTCTGAATCCTCCCATGTGAATGCTTTCTCCTGAACCGTCATGAAGTGATGCATGAGCTTCATTTCTTCTGGCCAAAGGAAACCATCATTATGGATGGAGTCGATGTACTCCTTGCACTCTTGGGTATAACATTCGGTGGGAATGAAAGGTGGTGGGGTTGGAGATAACGTAGGTATTTCGGCTAATGGATCTCCTCGAATATTGTGAACGATACGGAATTTATCAGGCAAGGTTGCAAGTACGGGCTTTGTTTTCAAAGCTACCGGCTTGTACTTCTTGCCTGTGAAAACCGAGACTTTCTTAGAGAACCATGGCTCGTAGGATTGATCTCCAATAATATTAGAACCGTATAGATGATACATGTAATCTCGGGGCTGGGAAACAGAACTGGAATCTGAGAAGTCTTGAGGAATCTGAGTAGGAATAGAATATAATGGTAACAATTGTTCACGATCTGTTGGTAAAGAGAATTTGGCATATGGGGTGGAACTGTACATGGTTTCGGTCGACCATAGTGATTGTGTAAACATAGTGGGTTGGATAGGGAATTTATTAGGGTCACAGGCTGATAAATATTGGGTTGAAGCTTTTTCTGAGTCAAATTTGGAAGTGGACGCTGTGTAGGCAATAATTTTAGGTTCTTGATTCGCGTCTAATTCAATGATGAGAGCGATCTCCTCTATATCGTTGTTGGGTTCTTCTAGTCAATTTTCCCAGGAAAATGGGACATGGTTAAGGATACGGGGATGACCATGAGAAATCGTCGGGATGGTAGCAGTCTTACTGGTATTCGGATCATGGATGGTAATGGTCTGGTTTTCGTCCGAATAATTGCAAACAATGCTCTGAGTTAACATGTTGAAAGGTCTACCGAGTAAGATATCGTAGGCAGATTGCTGAATGACATGCACTTGCAAGTATAGCGTGATATCTCCAAACAAAAATGCAACATTCCATGCTAGACCCAAGGAATAATTCGTAGTTCCATTGGCTAACTGCATTTCCAATATAACCATAGGATCATAGATCAACCCCAAGCGCAAGCACACAGCTTCCGACATGGAGATCACTTGTGATCCGGGATCAATGATGCACTCGACTTTGAGCTGATGATCCACCACTGGGACAATGGATCTTAATGAAATAGAATCTGCTGCGCATTTCAAGGGTCCGATCTTCTCCCCTTTCTTGATGCGAGCTTTGTACGGGTCTGGGACAACTGACGATCCTGCCGGCAGTTCCTTCTGAGCATTACTGGTCTGCTCGAAAGTCTGCATGAAATTATCCAGCATGCTGTATAAAAGAGTGGAAGTTTTTGCCGTTTTCGTGGTCTTCTGGTGCCTTTACCGTGATCTCTACGGTTTTGGGTCCGGTAAACAGTAAAGCTACCTCCTTCTGGAACTGTTCCACAGTATTTGGCACTTTGCGCTTCGTGTTATCCTCCTTAATCATTTCCCTGATTGCTGGTGATAAAGAATATAGCTCTTGATGCGACAATGTGATCGTGGAGTCAAGCGCACGCTCGTAGACTTCTCGCACAACATGCGAACCTTCTATCGGCGCCCGTGTCCTATAAGCAGGTTCATTGTCTTTGGGACGCTTGTGGACATCTGGCTTTGCACCCACGTTATGAACTGCTGGCGGTGCATAATTGGCTGGCTTTGCTGCGGCAAATGGATGAATATCTTCAGGGATGAGCTGGGCTACATGCTCCTTGACTGGCACATGCTCGGGTACTGCCGTTGATGAGCCTAGGACTTCCGTGGCAATGGCAACACCCAAAACTCGATGAGAGCTTAGGCAATTAACATAGCAACACAGCAATCAAGGCAATGTGTTTGCGAGTGGTTCGGTGCACCTCCGTGCGGTCAATTCCTCAATAACACAAGATACACTGCGACTTTAAGTCAGCGAAGTAGTACTCTTGGTCAAGGAGTACTAGTAGACGTTGGCTGTAAGCCGGGAAGGGTCTTGATAAACGAGATGGGACGGAATCTGGTATGACTTGAATACCAAGAAACCGCAATAGAAACTGCGAAAATGATCTAGAGACCATGAAAATGGGTCTAGAAATCGTAGCAACGTGCTAGAAATCGTAGCAACGGTCAAGAAAACATGGGGAGGGACTGGAAAACGTGGGGAGGGACTAGAAATCGTTGCAACGGTCGAGAAAACGTGGGGAGGGACTGGAAAACATGGGGAGGGACTAGAAATCGTAGCAATGCTCTAGAAATCGTAGCAACACGCTAGAAATCGTTGCGATGCTCTAGAAATCGTGGCAATGGACTAGAAGACGTCGAAATAGCCTAGTAAACGTGGCTTGAGGTGTACCTAATATTGTGAGTCGAAACAAAAGCAATAAACGTACGGAGACTGCAAGAAACTGGTAGAAATCGTAGCAACTGAGGTGCTGAGTGGGATGCTGCAGCAATAGATGCACGGCAACTCCGAACAATGATAGAGACGAGGGTGATCCTATGGAACTGAACTGGGCCTACACAGAGGCAATACTGAACTGGGCAATGAAAACGATGGCGATGTAGAAGGTGAAGGCGATAAAACAATCCTATGTGGTGAAAGTGAAGCGATGTTGTGGCATTAAAAGGACAAAAGCAAGTTATTGACGCAAGATTTCATGTATTGGTGCAACCAACAACGTTTAAAGAGTAAAGCAAGTGGTGGGGAATAACTTGGAGTAACCGTAGCTGACTGGCAATGCCGTAGCTTTGTCAACTGGGTAAGAACTAGCTCTAAAAATGCGGTTTCTACCTAGTTTTTATACTACAAGTACGATTTTATAAATAGAATATTCTTCGGAGCCTTAGTAAGGCTGTAAGTCCTTGGCTTTTGTAATAGCTGTAGTAAACATATGGTATCTGTGGTTCTAAAGTAACAGCAAGTCCTCGACATTGCTGTGTATGGATGCGAACTGTGTGGTTTTATTGAGTGATGAGCAGATCATAAGGTGCTGTGTAGCTGCGGATTATTGAGCTGCAGTTGCTGTGCTGAGGTGTATGCGTGGGGCAACGATAATTCGAAGTCTTGGCACTGTAACAGCCTTAGTAAACGCGGCTATAGTTGCCGTAGCTGTAATTATCGTAGCTGGAAGGGTACTCGCGTCAATCACATCATTTCATTAAATGATTGATGGGCACATCAACTAGTGCTTCTGAGTGATATAGCAACCCCGTTTTAGGATGATTGTCGATCAAAGGTGCCTTGCCATGATGGGATACGGTAATTGTGATGCGAGGCGAGCTGGGAAGGATAACAGAGTGCGTGAGGAGTGGATGTTACGGTTTTAGGACTGGATCTGAATGTTTGTGGCTTATACTGCGAAAATACGTGGTATTATTGAGAGTTGGCAGTGTTATGGAGTGTGTGAGGGTTATAATGGCGTCGTTTTGAAGGTATTGGGTGATGGATGGGTAAATCCACGAATTCTGAGCATACAGAGCCTGGAGGCTCATCACCGTGACAGTCTTGGGTGGGTCACATCACGTCATAGCAGGTGGCGCGTAAGATGGAAACTTGGAACGAATATCCTGATCATTGCTGTGGACTACTGTCTTAGCTTTCTCGAATTGACATGGAGAATCAGACTCTATGATAGCTGCGGCAATTTCGTTGTCTTGCTTGGTCTGAGTAGGTACAGCAATATTGTCTTCGTCGTCTGAATATTCAACTAAGTTGGGCATGCCATCATAATCTGGGGTAAGATCTTGATCGAAGTGATCACGAATCTTGGGTACAGCAACCTCCTGCTCATCATCAAGCACAGCTTCTTCAGCGGCCTTCCGACTAGTACGAGTTTGTCGACCCACTGCCTTAGTAGGTTCCTGTGGAACAGCAGCCTTCGCTTTTGCTGCGGGAGCTGCCTTCTTGGTTGGTCTGCGTTTAAGGTAGGGAACCTCGACTATGACCTGGCGAATCATAGTATCCGTAGTATCTGCGGTATTCGGACTAGAAGAGTCTTATTTGGCAACATGCATGAACTGTTTGATGCCCTGGATCTCTTTTCCAATAGCTTCGGATTTGGCAATGAGCGCCTCGAGACGTTGATGCACATCAATCCCAGAAACGGGCATGCTAAGTGACTGAGCGTCTGCGTTAACTGGTGAAGAATGTTGCCGGCTTAGATGCGGAACTGGCTCAACAATGGCGTTCATCAGCTGATTGACGATGCCGATCTGGCCTGGATTCTGACAGTGCCATTCTTCGATACGATCCTTAAGCCAAGTGCCTTGGAGACCTCTGGGGACCTAAGCACCAGTAGACAGGATGATCTTCCCGTCTATATTGCGCCTGCATTTCCCTTCCTTAATCATCTCCTCAACTTTGAGACATTCTCGAATAAAATGACCAATTTTGCTGCAGAAACTGCAATTCTGGCCAGTTGCCGTATTAGCATAACTGCTCTGCTGCGGTGGACCAGACGAAAACGATCGTTGCTGAGCTTTCTGGAATTGATCATTCGAGTTTAGCTGCAATAACGTCTTGCCGAGTTTAATGAGCTGATTAATATGCTCCATCTTTACTTGGGGTTCCACAGGTTCCTCCTTGACACGAACGATAGGCTGAGGTTGTGAAACTGGACCAGGATACGGCATCTCTGAGGGTCTGGCTGGACTGGCATCATGAAAACTCTGAGTAGGCATACTGCTAAGAGTGCTTTCTCCTTTATTCGTGCCTTGTAGAATGAACTGAGCGGCTGCGTAAATATCACTGAGGTCGTAAGGGTCTGCTGGATGATGGTCTGGCAATTTGATCTGGAGTCAACGGGCAATGGCGTCCCAAATGTGGTTAGGAAAGCCTTTGCTGAATATATTGCCAGTCTCGTGGTTCGACAAACGATTATTCGTGACCAAATGCTTTACTTTGGGGTAGAATTCTCAATAAAACGCTCCTAGGTCTGCAAGATTATCAACTTCTCGTGCGTATTTTCCAATAACACGCTCAAGGTCGTGTCTCTCGTATTTATGAGTGGTGCTAGTGTCAGGATACTGAGCGACTACGGCATCCTTGAAGTTTTCGTAGGTTTTGCCAGCGTCGCTATACTCAGGCAAGCTCTCCCAAAATTCAGAGATGACGAGACCAGGATAATAGATAAACCACTTCTTTTTATCAGCTTCTGTGTTTATACTATGACGGGTGAAGAGGCCTTCGATATCACTGATATAACGCATCAATTCGCGTCCAGGACTAATTTCGTCAATGATATTCGGAGTGCTCTTCTCCTTTCAGAAAGGCATAGATGCTGCTGCCATGGCTGCGGGTTGTTGTACTGGCTGCTGGACTGGAGGTTGTACTGGGGGCTGTATGGGTGGTTGTGCGCTGGGCTGCACTACAGGAGTTGGTTGTTGATTCAGATTGACTGGCGGTAAAATGGGAAATATGGGAAAATAAGAGGTGGAAGCCTCTGCCGGTGGATCAAAAGTAAGACTTTGTTTGAAGGACTCGTCCTTGATATCAAAGTTTATGGTGGTAGTGGAATCTGGTACTAATTCGTCACTAGATTTGACAGATTCTTCTTGTTGGTAATTGGTGAACGAGGTGGATTCTACGTGGTAGCCTCCGAAAGCTTGTCCGGAATAAGGGGTGCGGGTGGTTCCGTAGTTTGAACCAAAGAGTTCTGCAGTAACTTCGGTTTCTTCTTCATCTTCTGGTCCAGAAAACGACAAGTTCTCTCTTTCAAAGATGTCTAATTCTTCGGGAAACAGGGATGTGGGAGATTCAATGAAAGACCCAGGAATGGGACTACAAGGAGAGTCTGGTAACAGGGTTTCTGTAGCGAGCATCGAAGATGATGCTTCAGACGATGCTAAATGGGCTGTAGATTCTTGTAACTGAAGACGTGCAGAGGTATTTCGAAGGCCTCTGCCCTGAACGGGGATGTAAGGTGTTTTATGTTCAAATTTTCGTGAAATGGTGAAGAATTCAGGTTCGCAGCAAGTATAAGCTCGCTATGAAGGGCGAATTGAGAGGTGATAGGTGTATATAAACGCAATCAAAGAATTGATCCGGGATGTGAACTGATCCCCTCATGGTGGGCTCCAGAAATGATGGGCCTAAGACTTCCATGGCAACAGCAACACCAACTCGGAATGAGCTTGGTTAATTAACGTAGTAGCACAGCAATCAAGGCAATCGTGTGTGCGAGTGGTTTGGGGCACCTCTGTGCAGTAGAACAATTCCTCTATATGCAAGAATACACTGCGACTTTAAGTCTGCGAAGTAGTACTGCTTGGTAGTTGAGTACTAAATGCTATGGCTTCAAGCCGGTAGGGATCTCTCGAAATGAGAGGGAACGAAAACGGGTATGATGTGAATACCACAAATCCATATGAGAAAATGTGCTGTGAGACTAGAAAATGTCGCTCAATGGTAATCGGAGCGGGGTGAACGATGGAGAATAGACTAAACGGTCGGCAATAGTCTATGGGTGAGCAAGGCGATGAGAAAACAGCGTGGGGACTGTGAGTGGCGAAATAAATGTGGAACGAGGTGCTGAGGGTGGACTGGTGAGAGAAAACATGGAACTACGAAAACTGGTGGTGATACTGGTCCTATACGATGCGATGGTGCTGAGTCGATGTCGAAACTTGTCTGGTACTGAAACGATCCTATCCTATGTCAAACTAACCTTCAAGTCCACTCGGGGGACTGATACTATACGAAAACTGGCTGAAACTGATCCTAAGTCTGCTCTGAGACTACCCAAGTGGGCGACAATAACAATGGCAAAAGTGAAACTGTAAAAACTCCAATGGTGCAAAAGTGAAATGATGACAGCCTATAAAAGATAACGGGGGCGAGGTATAGTGCAGCGATCATGTATTGGCACAGTATGAGCGTGCACCAATAGTGTTAAGAGCAAAGAGCGCGTAGCAAAGGACTCTTCACAGTTAAAAAAAACCGTAAGATAACTCTGGTGAGCTCAAGAGTCGACATGCGATCAAGAATATGCTGGTGCAAACGGTATATTGCCGTAGAACAGTGAATAAACATTGTTTACTGGCGATAGACTAGAGCGTGACGATAATTGACGTAGTCTGGGGTCAACTGGAGATGAACTGCTTTGTAACTATGTTTTCTAGTTAGTTTTTATACTACAAGTACGAATTTATAAATAGAGTAAATACGCGAGACTTAGTAAGGCTGTAAGGCCTTGGCTTTGTAAAAATTGGAGGAAACATATGGTACTTCGTCTTCTAAAGTAACAGCAACTCATCGACGTTGCCGCATATGGATGCGAACCATATGGTTTTGCTGGAGTGATGCACGGATCGTTAGGTGCTGTTTAGCTGCGGATTACTGAGCGATAGTCGTCGTACTGAGGAATACACATGGGGCAACGTTTTCTTGAGGCCTTGGCGAAGTAACAGCCCTAGTAAACATGGTCTGTAGTTGCCGTAGCTGCAATTGCCGTAGCTGGGAGGGTACTCATGCCAATCACGTCATTTTCATTAAGTGATCAATGAGTGCGTCAACTGGTGCTTCTGAGTGATGCGTCAATTCTGTATTGGGCTGATTGTCGATCGAAGGTGCCTTGCCATGATGAAGTACAGCAATTATGATGCGTGGCAAGATGGGATGGATAACAAAGCGCATAAGGAGTGGTTGCCGTAGGATGAAAGTGGTATCAGTGGGTGTGCAATCATTGGTTTGCTGAAAGGCCGTTGAAGGGATAGTAGCGTTAATTAGCAGGCAAAATCCGCGAATTCTGAGCGTACAGAGCCTGGAGGCTCATCAGCACAACGGTGATGACGCCAGGCGGCAGGTAGTGGTGGGGGTACCTGTGGTCGCATAGCCATGAATTCGGGCACGCTCATCACAACATGATGCCTAAAAAGGCATGCATGTTGTCAGCGTCGCCCGCTGTCTGCATCCCGACCTCGCTTGCACCCATCCACCCTTCTGCACCTCTATGGCACATCCTCACCTTCCACTCCATCCCTCGGCTATGACTTTGTAAGACTCTGCTTCATGCTTGAAGCCTCCCCACCCCTCACGCCGTCGCTGTCGCCATTGTGACCATCATTGTTGTCGTTGGCATCGGGTGTGCATTGCTTTCCTGGCTGCAGAAGGTGGTCGATGTTGTTTTTCAGGTTAGACCTAGTATCGTTGGTGCATTTGAAAACTGGGGTCGACGCAGATTGGCCCCAATTTCGATGCGGGAATGCTGGGGTGGGTCATAACAGGAATGGGATTGGGCATCATGGTTGCCAGTAGGCATTGGTGGGCATCGTAATCAATGGCAAATGCGTTGGTAGTGTTCCTCATCATCTGGGATGGAGCTAATAATGCTGCCTTGTGTGAGGGCTTACACACGGCCAGTAGGGAAAGAAGCAGAAAAGAAGCGACACAGCCACTTGATCACTCTGCGGTTTCACGGACCGGAGCGATTGAGTGAGTGGAATACATGCTCGGGATGCATCCTCTGTTCAATTCATCCCTTCTGTGGCCTCAAAATCATCGGAATATAGTATTATGGCAGTGTAGAGTATATGTATGTAGTTTTCTGTGTATGAAATACATCCCAACCTTGATTAATATGTATTTCATGGTTGATAAACCGCATTTTGGGGCCATTTGTTAGAGTATATCCATTCTGTGCGGTTCCATATACCATCACCAAGGTCCGGATGAGGTGCATATGCAATATTATGCTTTATGTTGTCCAAACATAGTGTCTGATTTACAGAGATCCACTTGTATAAACCTTGTTATTCACTTCATTGCTTAGAAAATGTATGCTCATATTCTATCTTGGTGCATTTTCATCTGATTGTCTCACTGAAACAAAGTCTTGCGTCGGAGGCTCAGGGCAGGTGCCTTTTCAGATATATGCCACCCAGAATAAATGAAATCCATACTTTTACAGACTCTGTATTCTCATTTGAATGTGTACTGTGGGGTGAAGGATGTGTTGCATTTGCATTTGATAATGTAATTCATATTTATCTTTGAATCAGATAAAGAATAGGGACACAAAAGCTATACATAAAATATGAATACTAATAGACACCATCTGGTAAAAATTGAGTGCTAGAAGAGCTACATTGACTGTACAATTGCGACCCGTTGGTCACTGCAAGTGATTTAGGGGCTGTCCGGCAAATTCCGGAAATCAACTCAAAATGTTCTTCTCTCACTAGTCCTACATGCAGTGAGAAAGAAGCTTACAGAGTCTTCATATATTATACCAGTGCACATTCTATATCTAAAAGAACAGATTATACAAATATTTTGTCCAAGATTCCAAGCCTATCGGATTGGGAATACTATATTCCCACGGTAGGCACATCCAAGCGCACGTCGACGCATTCACCCAAAATATGCCATGGGTGGGCGTTGAGCAGTGCGTGGAATATTATTTTCGGGCCTGCGTTTCTTTTTTTGGGACCCAAGCGATGTCGATGAATGGGAGGGCGGGAAATTCGGTACCAATCTGGTACACTTGCATGCACTGATGACGTAGCTGAGAGCGGACCGATGGGATTAATACGACACATACAATGGGGGCGGAATCGATATCTGAAGCGTGGGAAATAGCTCCCGGGAATGTGCAAAGCCGTGATTTGATCATGACACCACGTGTATGTCGATGTGTGCATTGATAGTATTGACAATGATAGACAGAGAGCAACTACTGGAAAACGTGTGCATTGGCTTGCACTGTAGTTACTGGGCAAACGTGTGCAATATGGACGCTATGGACTCCGTGAGTTTATAGTTTTCCCCATTACACGCGGCTCTCATAATGAGTCAGTTCTCGCTTGAATCATCGGTGTCCTCTTCGGTTTACAGGAACTCATACTCCGTCCCGATAGGGATAGGTCCTCGCTAGCAAATACGAATACCGAGAGTACAGCAGCGGCTTTGATGTTCGGTCACTCCAATTGAATTCTGACTGGGTGTCCTCATTCCGCCTAGGCGTTCGACCTAAGCGATACCAGGCCAGCTCCTCGTTCTTGTGCCTTTTCCTCTGACAACAATACTGTTAACAATCAGCACTCCCGGATTTATAAGGAGGTGGGCTTTCCTCCGGGCCTCGCTCATCCATTTACTGTTCAAAGCCTATGATCGTTGTTTCCAAATCAGCAAGACCTTTCGAATCTACTGCAAAAGGAACATTACGAAAGAACGCCGTCTTGAAAGCGTACAAGCAAGAAATATAAAATTGTCGACGAGCTGGCGGAGACGGATGTCCTTCTTCCTCAGTTGTGCATTTTGGACAATGTCACGACCTTTTGGCAGTGCGGAAGATAGGCGAAACCCTTTGTTGCTGGAGGCTTTAGCCATTTCCGTTTGGTTCAGCGATCTCACCCACAGCGTAACAGCTGAAACTCAATGCTTCGTGCACTCATCGGGGCTTTACCACATATTCTCGTGTTTTCATAGAGTGACGAAGGCAGCGTATCCTGAAATCGTCTCTGAAGTTATGAGAACGTGATCCTTGATCATGCTCCGTGGTACACAGCTCTCTCTACCCAGCAGTGTCTGTCGTTGATGTTATCCTAGGCGCTGGAAGACTATATGTTCTTTGCCGACAAATTCAGGACGGCAGTTTGGATTATGACTGTCGTACCCGACTTTCCTATGAGATGGCAGCATTCAAGATCAAAGCGGAACGGTCCATTGGTCCATACCTAGCCTTCTGCCTGTTGTTGTGCGCACAGTCGGCTAATCCGAGGTGGCGGAGAACATACAAACACTGCTTGACGCGGGCATGGAGAGCTCTGGCGGTCCAAGTTGATACGTAGAGAGATGATGAGATCTCACAGGAATCGGACCATACCATCATGGCATATCTCACTGCCGTCGCCTAGAAGACGAGATGCGCGCGGCCCCGGTAGAGTTGATGGTGCAACTGTGGTCAGCGCCACTCACGCATACCTGGTCGGCCCACTACGCACATGGCCTCTATCCCTTCATCTTGTTTTCGTCTACGTTCAGTCGTCTATTTCAAACCGTGTCACCTTCAAAGCTGCGGGACTCGTCGTCCTCAGAGACGATGGCCCATGGCTTCATACCTCGACACTCTTGTCCTTGCACCAGGAATGTGATCCGCCGACGAGGTTAACCGCGATGAGCTGACAACCAGTGCGATGTCCACCGGATGTGTCTCCCACGTAGAGAACCCTGTTGCGGTGTAAACTGTTGAGCGCACGGGACACGGTCTTACTATCCGTATCCCATCCCATGACGATAAACTATCCAGGCTCAATCTTTGAATCCAGCCCTTCACAGTTGCTAGGATTCTCTACTCAACCTCCAACGCTCAATAGAGTCGACTACCATCAGGTTCGCGCTCCGAGGACTGGTGAAGGCTCGGGGTTCTGTGGATACTCGTGTAGGTAAGGTTGATTAATGCGGTCTTCATCAAGCTCTGGCTGGCAATGCATCGAGGGTGGGGAGCTTGCTTGCTGCTTGCTCTGTCGCTCTCGCGGGTTTTGCGACGGACCAGGTGCTTGCGAATGTACGATCACATTGTATGTGCAAGTGTAAGGAGAGCCGAAGAATTATGAACAGAGGTTGCTGATGGAGAGCGCGCTAGTTCGCGAGAAGGGTAGAAATTCCGTGTCATTCACACAAGATTCGTTCCTGAAGACTATTCTAAACAAGCTGATTTGTCTTTGACATATGTGGGTCTCCGTTATCATCTGAGCTTTAAGAAGACGAAGTTCTTGATGCTAGACATCTGAGTGGCGATGATCACAAGTGTCAATTCCGATGCCTTCGTACTTCCACCAGCTGCGAAGAACATCTCCACGACGTGTTGTTTATCTAGATGATACGTTACCCCTCCCGAATACTTCATCCTTCTGACGACGGCTGACACCCCTCCATCCGGCGGAGTGTTGTCATGATGACTTATACAACCTACTCCCAACCTTCATTACAACATCCTGGCCCTCACTCACGTAGTCATATCATTGGAAGCTCATGGAGAGCAGATTGGATTAATAACCCTCGAGAACAATGAATACTTATCGGATGCAGGTCTTCGTGTCTGAACTGGTATACGAATCTTACCGCGCCTTGATGCAATGTCTAGCAGCCCCTCGAACGCCCAATCTCCGTGTGGGCCTCAGAACTCGGTACAATTGGAGGGCACTGGGCTAACTGACGCCTTTGGGATTGAAGGCACGGCTTTACTTGTTGGTACCATTATGTTCTATCAACGCCCCACCAACCCGTCCGACAGAAGCGTGAACGCGCAATTGCTATCCACGCTCCCTGGAAATCAGATTCGAAGCTACACTTCTCTGACGGATGTGCACACCATCGTAACGCAAGGCTGCCTAGCAGACTTTCATTCAGGAACCAATTGAATATGGCTTTGACACCCGGACACCGTTTTTTCCGAGCCCTTTGTCAGCGGTGCCCCTGCCACAAGAAAACTCTGCTAAGGACTCAGGAAGTGCCGATGATTAGGTTGGGCGCCTAGCAGACATGAGGCCGTCATATTTTTTTCGAGCCCGACAGAAGCTATGAATGTGTGGCTGATGGAATAGTCGCTAATGAATGAATGGCATTGTGAAGTCGGTAACAATTTTCCCGAATCTCCCGGACCATGCTCCCTGGAGAGCAATATAACGTCGTCAAGCGTTGCAGCTTTCCAATACCAGTCCCGTCTGTCTTCCTCGCGCTCATTGAGACTTCGTCATGTTCAAAAAATCCTCCATCACCGGCATCACCCTCGAATCCGCAGGGCTCGTCGCCCTAGCAGATCTCCCCACCGTCGCAGTGAGGACAGCTCTGATGGGGACGGCATCCTGGCTAGACATCCTTGACCTTGCCCCAGGGATGCATCAGCAGCAATCCGCCGACGAGGTTAATCATGGCGAATTTCCAAAAACCGGCTCATTGACCAGCGGATACGTTTTCCGTGTGGAGAATCCCGCCACGGTCAGCTACCTCCAACGCATTGGCCGTACCGGACACCTCGTCACCGCTCTGGTAAAGCCAAACCCAAAACCCAAGAACCCACTAAACAATTCATATTTCGATCTATCTCCCCCACAATATCACACTTTCTACATCGCAGGAGTTTTCGTGGCTCTGCTATATCTATTATGTCCGATATTGACCATCGTCATTCTTCGCACTCGTGGGCTCCATCAGGGATTGGTGGGCGCTGGCGGTCTTGGGGATGCTCGTTCTGTCTAGAATGATCAACGTGTTCGTCATAAAGCATAGAGCTTCGGAGTCGAAGGATTGGAAGGGGGCGGAGGAGGACGGCCCGGGAGATCTCCTCGTAGTTCTCAGTCAGGATCGCTGGGTCCGTTTGCAAGGGGATTTATCTGACGTCAAACGGGTGACGGCAGGCCAATGGCTACGGGACGAGAATCGGGTAGAGAACCTTGCCGTAGGGTTTGCTACGCTGTTGGTATACGCAGCCGCTGCCCTTGCTGGTAATGCGTCAACCACGGGGAGCTTGCTCATAGCATTGCTCCTTCTTTGCTCTGTCGCTCTTTTGGCGCTCTGCAACTCTCTCACACATCGGCTGCAAATGTACGATTGCATCGTGCAGGAGGACGAAACGTTGAGGAAGCCTTATAAACGGAGGTTGGAAATGGTCGAGGCACTCGTCAAAGAGGTTGGCCAGGGCGAGAAGCAAGAAGGCAAGCGGGGCGCATGGGCTCTTAATATCCAGCTCATTCAGCAAAGCGAACTGGATAAAATTCCCCTGCCTGAGAGCAACCATTATTCTGAAGAGCGGGAGCCCTCTAGTGGATCTAGTTCTACGGCTGCCTTGTTGTGTTGAATGGGACTTAAATCCTTTGATTGTATTCCTTCTAATTAATCCCTGTACGGACTTTTAACGGCCCTCGATACAGGCATTCGGACTACTTTTCACACGATAGACAACTTCAAACCGGCGTGAACATAATGTCTAAAGCGGGGACCATCCAGCGCCGCATACCCTATGTTCGTGATTCACGACGAGGTAATGGCTGAACCCTGAATAGAGACAAGATACTTTCAGAAGAAGCAAATAGTAAAGCATGAATATCCTTCGCACTTAGGTGTGCCCTCGTCAGATTGGACCATCGATCCCATCGCTGGACGTTTGGCATCAGTCGTACCGTAAGCAAGATCTTGTGTACGGTCTACTGCCGTATCCGTGACGATACGGTGCACGTCCCCGGCAGCGGCGATAATTATGCACGCAAACCAGAAACCTACGATGGGAACAAATGTGAACAAAGCGGTTCCGCGGTGTAGATGAGACTGCGACTTGGGGAACCAAAGCCCATCGGTATGGTGCATCATCTCGGAAACAGGGTCCCAACTCTCCCGACTCGTTTGGACAATGGAGTTCATTATGGCCCAACGTCGCCACGAAAGATATGTACAAAGTGTGTATGCCTTCGTTCAGAAGCATTGAAGATTTGAGACCGACAGAAGTGAGAATCGTTCAAAGAAATTTAGTTTATTACATAAAGGATATACCTGAGGCGAAGAAATAACGAATAAGGCCGCGAGCGGCAAAGCCCGCTACCTTAACTAATGCCGATGTCTGTTCATTCGGCATGACGACTTAATGTACTGGAAGCGCGCATAATTAAAATGGAATTTCATTATGCACGACAATGGAAGTATCTTATAACAGTATGAAGTACAAGGACATTGTAATAGTACACGTATTTTACTCGTCAACTTGTATACGCATCTGGACTTGAGGATTTGTCATGTAGGAGAAGATTAACTTGAGGTTGTCTTCAACCATACGTAGATGTGTATCATCAGAATTCGCAATGGCGTAGATATCTATGTAGACAGAAGTTAATGCAGGGAAACAGGAAGAGTCGTTGATAGTATCCCTGAAATTGGTCCATGCTTCATGAACATCGAAGGAAAAATTTCCGGGGCCCGTGATGGAGTAAGAGAGGGTGAGGCTGTGAAAGTGAGGCGATGAAATTTCACATAGTACTGGAAGGATGAGCGAGGTGTCTGTGTCCCGAAGGGTGATACCGAATACTTCCAAAGAAGTGAGAGAATCAATGTGTTCAAAATACCCCCACGGCAGTAATGGAGCTGTATTAAAGGTTAGGAAAGTGCAAGACGAAATAAACACATTAACGTACTGTGAGATTTACAGTACAACGTCTTAAGCACGACCTTCATGTCCAGCAGGCTTTCAAAGAATCGTTCGATACCCATTGCACGGCAACGCAGGATAGCCGTTTCTGCATTCCAGTACCAGGGATCAGACGTGAAGACGTAGATCAAATCGTCAATATAGTCGTCCCAATACGATTCTACCGTGATCACACGGAGACCGGGCGGAGTATTGGCAATCAACCTTTCATCTTCTTTGCAGTCATCTACTTCCCAATGCATTGTGTCGTAGACATTGAGAACACTGACGGAGGGTAAACCTTGGGCAATCAGATGGGATATGGGGCGTAAATGATAACCCTGGAGGGTCAAACAGCGAATCCCAGGTAACGGTTGTATCTGCAACTCAGTCCAGTCAAGGAAGGCTGCTTCGCGGAGGTCGAGAAGGGTCAGAGAAGGAAAGCGACGAAGGAGCTGGATGGTTGTGATAGGTGATGCACCGTAGTCCGTCTGGCCCGATTTCCATATGATAACTCGACGTACGTGCGGAATGATGGAGAAAGTGGGGTCCAGGTTGGCATTGAATTTCAGGAAGCTCTTCCAACACTGTAAATCTGTGTGGGTACTGACACGAACAGTGTGGAATATGAAGGATCGACAAGGTGAAACCCAGTATCGCCCAACTTCAGAACAGGCCATCAACGCTGCCATGTCTCCGTCATATACGAGTTCCTTGATAATTTGGAGAATGAGTTCGGCACAAAGGGTTGGCATGATGGTTTAAGTCCAAGGTCGGATTGTGAATGACCAACGAGCCGCGTCGAAGGACAACATAGATTGGTTTCACATAGAAAGCGAGTGAACTCGTGACCATTGTGTACATTGTACATATTTGTACAGCTGACAGATGACCTAGATTGTAGACAACAAGAATGAGACGTATATAAAATTTAAAAGAATACAGATCGCACTAGCAGAAACGCGCTCACCGTTGTATAATATGAGAGCACATATGATAGAAGAGATGGTGGAGTTGAAAAATAAGGAGATATTGCAAAACGCGGTGAGGAATTGACACATATTTCGAGTATAATGTGGCTCATTCATTATAGGGCACCAATCAAACATGCCAAGGGTTGTTATTCGGCATGCACTGCTTTTCACCAATGCTTGTCCGTGTAGAAACCCATATGAACACGCATCGTATCGGTGAGGCAACGTTTCACCCCGAGAGGTGGGTGACCCCAGACCAGGACGATAGTATTGCGGACGCGTACATCGGAAGAGCCAAGATACTGAAACGCGAGGGCGTCATCAGATGGGGGATGTACTTTCTAAGAGAGCAGGTCAGGACGATGGCTCGAAAAAACAGACAGTTGGCCGCATATCTCCCCAAGGAGGGTAATTCTTTCAGAGGGAACGTGCTAGTCGTCAAGGTCAATGACTTTTCAGGCGCACAGGATATCCAAGAGTCAGAGATTAAGGACATACAAGCTTTGGTCATATCGTGAGTATAACGGCTCGGGGATAATGTAGGTCAATTTTTACTTACATTGTATTATAGGGCACTGACAAAGGAGAAGCTCATGCGAGCGTAAGGAGGAAGTCGCATTCATTGGCTAAAGTAAAATGACGTATGTTCGGGCCGGTCACCCATATAATTTCAAATAATTCTGCATGAAGGTCGGGTTCAGCCGATCCCGCTCTTCTTATAAGCGAGACATTCGTTCCTCTAATAAACTTGCTTACTCGTGGATGACCCGTCCTCCTTGTCTCAGATGTTGTCTGCTAGTCTCCATTTTGCGGAAGTGGAAGAACTGGTGTTGGAGGTTCTTCAGCACTGTGACATAGCGTCGCTTGTAGGGGCATCCAATGGAAATCGACAGTTCAGGCGTCTCGCTCGTTCTATATTGTCGACACGTCTTGTTCAGGCATTATCGTCGTGCATTCTGCATCATCTCCTACTTCAATTCTTCGCTCTCTTGGATCGTACTGAAGCTGCTATCGCGGGTTCAACGGCTTTGAAGACTCTAACACCCTATTGTGCATGGGACACTGCGGATGTCAATATCATAACGCCCTTGTATTCATTCCGGCCATGGGCAGATTTCTTCACCATGCACCACTACGTTACGAGTGAAGATGACAAATTTGTTGCTCTACAAGACACTGTGCGTCAAGCTGGCGTCTGGTACTATGATGACACTAAACATGTACGTTTTTATTTTTACATTCGTATCTTCTTTTTCACTCATGACAAGAATAGAAGAAAAAAATTACCGTTGTCGAATCAGAGCATCAATCTGTGTTTCTTCCTGTCCTTTCTTCGCCTCTCACGAGTCAGATGAATATCATTACGAGCAGTCACATATATTGCCTATACCCTGCCCTGACGGTAGCTCGTATGTCGGTCAACTCTTTCGGGGGACTACCCCCCAATTTCCACTCGGTTCCGATTGTTTTGTGCGATACACGAAGGAAGGCGGTTGAGAATCAGGGCCTGCAGTTCTATGCGAATGGGGAGAGACCTGACAAGGCATGTGGTGTGGAGTGTCCCAACATTGAGCGGGCGCTTAAAGGGTACCGGAACGTAGGGATTTTCCAATGGGGAGGCTATCAATTGATGAAGGAAAGTACGATGGATGTTATTCCCCCATTTGAAACCAGTTTTACGTGGTCGTTGGGCGGAGAATGCCACAATCTATTCTGTCCGCATAGTATTCATAACAAATAGGATGTATATTGTAGCTTTCCTTCGCGTGTTCTTGGTTGCTTTTGCGTTGCTTTGGTACGGGGTATCGTAGCTAAACGCTAAGAGGGTGCAACGCCACGAACCCACGTGACCTGTGCCGTCCCGAACGGTCCGGGCCTGGAACCATACTGATTTCTTATGTACATTCATCGTACCGTAAACCGCCACCAACCCACGTCCCTTAGGCCGTTACCAACGTACCGTCATCCATTCTTCACGGCTTTGACATGTACTGACTGCAATTCTTGCTGGACGCTTTATATGAACCCTGACTAGCTCGTTTACCGCTGATGGTCATACCGTATCTCATTCAATCAAGACTACGATTTGGTACACGAAGGAAAGAAGACAAATCAAAGACAGAATGTTAAAAGAAGGAAGGAAGGTGTTTTTATTAGTCGTTGGTGCTCCTGAACAGGAATTTAAGGTGAGATAACTTCAATGGCTTTCACATGAATCGCAAATAGCTGAGGCGCGGTAAGCAATGTAGCGGCGAGTGGCGAGCATGAGATGGACCTCTGTTCGTTCTCTGGTGGCGGGTGACGTATGCTTTCTCAAGACCACCTTCAACTTTACTAGTTCGTCGTCCACGTCGTTCAATAAATCGATTGCGGTCCTTGGTGGAAGTCGTCGAGGCCTAAACTCTTCTGGATCTGACAGAACCTAAACCAATCAGAAACATGCAGACCTCATACACTTTTATCGCTCACCACGACAGCAGGGTCTAAATATAGCATTATAAATTCGCGATCTGATTTGAAGACCCAGCTAGCAGAGAACCCATTCTATCCATGTAAGTCGCGAAGCATAGTTCATATTGATGTCTACTTACGTTCGTCTTCTCCTTCCAGAATATTCCTTTGAGGACATTGATCTGTGCGTCGAAGAGAATACGTCCACTGGAAGTACGTGTAGCGGGTCCCAAACGGAGCCAATTATGGTTTTTCAGGTAAGGAAACTACGCATAACGTGTTAGAGAGGAGCATACACCGATACTGAAGGCTTACTAGTAATTCTCCTGTCAAACATTGACCAGAGTGTAGTCGGCCGATAAGAGAGCCATGAAATATTTCCTGGTCATCCGACCTCGTGTACACGACGGTCGTCGGTGACTCGTATTCAGGGTACAGATCACGCTCGTACAATATTCTGGATATGTCGGTGCTACATGATCCGTAGTACAGGTCGACGACGGTGTCCAAGTTCCGCTGCGAAGTAATGGTGGGCATTTTGGGTACAGTAATTCTTGAACTGAGTTCATCTTTATCAGGCGATGAGGCAGTGGACAAATGTCTTTGACACAATACGACTTGACATTCAAACTACTGTATTCTCCGCAACTAACGGATGCATCTTCGATCCACCGCTCTATTGCTATGGTCAGCAGACTAATGTCTGAATAGCACAACAATAATCACCTTTGGACGTAGAATATCGTGTTTTGGATGTCATCCACTTCCATATTTCGGACCACATACTTCTCGAGAATGGCATCGAACTCCACGCGCATGACGAGCACATCCCCCTTAAATGATATATCTTCTTTTGCGAGCGCCCTGTTCTTGCGTAGTGCATCTCGGTAACTGCGTGGGTAATAATAGATCAGATATGTCATTTCCAACATTTTTCTTCCAATGTCTGTATTGACAATGGAACCGAATGGAGGAAATCGGGGAATCCATTTCGCGGTGTCCAAGTCGTCCCAAGTTCGATATTCTTGTGCGGAGGATATTAGAGGTACGGGAACAAGTCGACCTGTTTTTGCATGACTGCTAAAGAGGACGCCCCAAAATACTGGCGAATTCTGCTCCAGGACGAAGTTGTACGTTGATCATCAAGATGGAGGAAGAGGACGTACGTTCTCTGCAATGTCTTTGACGCGTTCAGGTATAGACATCTCAATTTCATCGCACGACATGTTTGTGTGTTATGCGAAGCGCATTCCGGGTTTTAACGTATAGTTGTTCTTGTAAGTGCGACTGACTATGAATCTATGTTTCATTGACTACGCGTGCTTTTGATTTGCTGTTTCAGGGTACGCGATCTATAAAATAGTTTCAATATACATCTATCAGCAGTACCTCGTCGTACTGAAAGTCGTTCTCATCATGGATGACTCTGTATCGACAAGCAGCTCTCTCGAGTCATCTGTCTCTCCATCGAAGCACAAATCCACCCCCGACGTAGACGATAGTATGGATAACTCGAATCCCGTACAAGGATCGGGAAAGGGAAAGGGAAAGCAGCGATCCGTTTATGATCCTGTCTTGTTAGATTTAATTGTATGTCATATTTCTGTTTACTATAGGACAATTTCAACGTTAATGTATCATTCAGGTGCAAACCAGTACAGGAGATGAAAAGACATTTCGCTTGAAGAATACAACACCGCTGGGAAGAGTTTTCCGAGCTTTCGCATACTCGTATGGTAAGGATGTAGAGAGTTTGAGGTAGCATTTTTTATGTTTCCCGTATCTGTGCGAAGCTTATTGTCTTCAGATTCGTATACCAGGGTGAAAGGATCGATGCCCTAAGGACGCTGGCTATGTACGGTATGGCAAATGCAGGTAAACTCTTTTCACGACCTAGTTAAAGGATACTGATGTTACCATTGTAGATATCATTGACGTTATGATTGAGCGTAAGTTTATAGTCCTCTCCTTTTTTGTACATACTAACACGTAGGTGTGGTAGAAATTGGAGGTGCCGAATTACAATTTTGACCAGGAAGTAAGCACCTGTTGTGAAAGGGAAGCGCACGTGTGAATTGTAAAACAGGATTGACGCAATCGTCATCTTATTTCGAGAGTCAATTCAATGTGAGAGCTCAGAGAACAACGGAAATTTTGAAATTTGACCGTGAGTGGTCTATTTTCGAAGGACAAGGCGTAGGTCTTACAAGTTTGGTGTTGTCTTTTAGACTAGAACCAGTGGATCATATCGGAAATTGAATATAGAAAAGAGGTAGTGAAACGTGAGCTTATTATTAAAGCAGTTTCTTCCGCAGCGAACGTTCATTTCCTCAGATCTTATCATGCCAACAAATGACTGTGACGTCCGGGAGCGAGTTCGCCACGTCTTGCGGTTGGTTCGTGCGTTTGCATTCAATGTCTTTACCACACAGATTAACAATTTATTCTGTAGGGACGTCCAGTGCGAACGGGAATCTTCTTTGGAAGTGGCTGTACAAAATGGCGCATAGTACCGGTTCCGCTAATTGCATCGGCTTCTGAATGCCGAAATTGGTATACCTCATATTATATACCACGTTCCCCGTGGTAGGAGGTTTGGCGACATCATGAACGGCCCATTGAGCAAGATTGGCTACAGGGTTAAGGGGGATTTACTGATAATGGCCTTTGATTTAGAAAATCAAAGTGAAGTATGCAATCTCACCGACGATGACATTGATGGAGCTTTGTATTTTGTGAATGAGTAAGTACTTTATTGTCCGATTCAATATACAGCGTGCTGACGCTCTGGGTAGATTGGCACAGTCCGGTTACTTCCGTTGACAGGAGGAGACGCAAAGACTTGGGGAAAGTGACAAAAATAGTTTATTGTAACTCCGGGATCACATGAAATATTATTGTATAGTATTAGAAACTGCGCTGCAATATTGTCCTTCAGACTTGACGCAACTGCAGACGGAACTTGGAGGTAATGCACGGTCATAATAGAAGCGGGTGGGGCGAAAGGCTGATTAGATCTGCAACAGACCGTCGAAAATGAGAGATTGCGAAATCACAGAACGGGCTCACAATGTTTTGAAAAAGGTAAGTGAAACAACCATTGATCTTGCATAAGAATTGATATCGATGTTACAGGGAGAAAAATACGTGTGGGCTCTTTTTTACGGAACCGAGTCTGTAAGAGCACGGATGGTCCCTGTTCCCTTTATCTGCTCAGCAAGAGGGTACTATACTCGGGATGATGTGGACGTGGATTATTGGATTTCTCGTCAACGGACCGTAGGAGGTGTTATTGACACTGAGATTGGCCGCGAGGTGATCGACCCAACTTTCTTGGTATGTTTTCGGCGTACAAGTAGAACCGGGCGCGCGCGGAACTTAGCATTGAAGGACATAGGTATAGAGGCAGAGGGGGATTTGCTTATGATGAAATTGGAAAGCGGCGATGACTGTGAGGTTGGCCATCTGTTCGATGTTGTTGATGCGACGATTCATCTGAAGAGGTCAGTTGATCTGAATGAAATTGCATGACGGAATATTGACCGAAGAAACAGGCTGGGTAGTACCATGTGTTTCTTGAACTAAACAATGCAGGTGGAGCATTGCGTTTGTCACACGCTCTTCTCGTCTCTTGTTACGTCGCCTCCTGGATCAGATGATTAGTATCACACGCTCTTTTGCTTTTCAGTCTATGTTGAGCATTTAAAACTGAATAGAATGGATGGTAGCGAAGGCCATCATCATGGAAGACTCCGTCGTTTCTCGTAGCCTGAATACTATTGTCCAGTCCTATTATCGTGGATCTCGAGATGCAATTGCGCGTTTGGTTTACGAGCAGAACATCTCGTTACGCGAGGAAGATGCAGCAACCAGTGTGTACGTTGACCAGAAGGAGAATATGGTGCTGAAAGGCTCGCTTCTGGGACGTTTGCACTTCGGAATGTGTTTGATGGGAGAGGTTGTGGTGAGTAGCGGTGCTACTTAAAGAGGCGATATCTCACAGTCCACAAGTTCCCCGACCTTCATAACAATCACTGGTTACGTCTTGGACCGCCATCAAGGGGTGCTAGTGGAGAAATTTTATTCGACGCCCAGATCAAGACACTGCAAGGCTTATTTTTGAAAGATCACAGCAAGGTCTGTATCCAGACAGTCAGATGTTCATGCAATGCTGATTCGAAAGCACAGGATTTACCGTCGAGAAGCTGGATTTATGAATGCGACGTTCGCAAGGAATCCCTGATGGTGTACGTTGACCCAAAGGTGGTGGTAAGCTTGAAATGCTATTTACGTCAAAGAAATCTAACTGATAGAGAGGAAGAAAGTAGACGCACCAAACAATTGGTTCGTTGATGTTGAGGGCGCGGGTCCCTCGCGAACACCCACAACGGAAGCTATTCTGGACGAGGCTGCTGACTTTCCAGTGCAAATCCACGTGACATTGAAGAAGCATACAAGTGTGGTTTGCCGGTGCGAGGTGAGTAGTATATCAAGTTCACTGACTTGATGTCACGCATCCACAGATTTTCGTTGTTCACGTCGAGGAAATGGAAATTATACCTTATTGATTGTGTGAGACGTGTTGAGTGGTGTAGGATTGACACAGATACAGTCGCTTTCTTTGTAACAACACATATTTTTGAATTGGGATAGCAAAGGTAGTAAGTACTGGTTGGTTAAACAACGTGCAAGGACGCACAGAACAACCTAAATACAGTATCAGAACAGACAGTACAACAATCCGTGAAGTTCTCACATACGACGGGTTTAAGAACTGATTACACAAAGCAAGGGTTCAGAGGACTCTATGACTTCCAATCCACCGTCGTGTAATTCTTCCCACATGATTGTATCAGGAGTCGGTCCTTCATACAGAGTTATCTCTGACTCTAACGCAATACTATGAACAGTAATTACCTTTGTGAATTATCGTCTGATATTTATCAAGAGAGTTTACAGTTTAAATAACCAGTATGCGGAGAGAATACCTAGAGAATACCAGGCGATCGGTGAGGGATGCGTCTCTATTTGCGTAACTTTGGTCAAAAACTCGGTTAGTCGGGCTGACCCGGAAAACGTGAGGGCATCCAGTCACATGATTAACATGCTACTGGAAGTCTTAAAGACAGCTCGCAATTCTTCAAAGACACACCATTATTGTAGTTTAATGATTCGTAGATAGATAAAACGAGTGGCATAAATATATAAAAATACAAATAGTATGTAAGTATCAATTTCCACGAATATGTACGTTGACAATTAGCGTCGAATCACCCATAGACAAGAATACGTTCTTCAAGTTATTGACCATGAATTGGAATGAAGTAATATCGCAATGCGCCGCGTCATATACACAGATATCCACGTTAAACAATCGCGGGAACTGTGACATGTCTTTGATGGAATCCCTGAACCTTTCCCACACAGTTGGAACATCGAAGGGCGAGTCTCTCAAGAAAGTGATGCTGTAGGAGAGCTTTATAGCTGACAGTTGTTTCGAGGATATGTATTTCACTCGCGAAAGCACACTGTCGGCATCTATGTCGAGGAAGTGTATACCAAACACCTCCAAAGACGTGAGACGTTCAATGTTATTCAGGCGAGCCGCGGGTAGTAATCGTCCTACCATGCAAATAATTAGTATTGAACATGAGAGAAGAGACGTCAAAGACTACCTCGAGGCATGCAGTGTAAAGACTTAAGCTGGATCATCATCAGAGGCAGGCTCTCGAAAAATAACTCGAGAGCCCTAGGATCACATCGTAGGACAAGTGTTTCAACACTGAAGAACGAGGGCATCGCCTTGAAGATGTAGATCAAGTCCGTTAAATGTTTGCCCCAAAGTGAATCAAGCGTTAGGACACGCATTCCCGGTTGTAACAGTGTGATTATCTCCTCATCTCCAGCGGAGCTGTCGATGTCAGGAAGCAATGTGCCGCGAACATTGAGAACGGTGAGGGAGGGGAAGGCATCAGCGATGTTTGTGCACGCATCACGTAGGGAATGGCATTGTGTGTTCAGGCATCGTACAAGGGACAAGGGCCGTGTCTGCAGGTCGGCCCATTCAACATCGGCATTGCCACGCAAGTCGAGCATGGAAAGGGATGGAAAAAGGCGAATGAACTCGGCTGTGGTAGTCGGCGACATCCCGTAACTCTTCTGTCCAGATTTGAATATAACAATTCAATGGACGTGAGGAGCAACGGCGAAGTCAGGTTGTAACTTTGAATTGGCGGCAAGCAGACTGGTCCAGGATTGTAAGTCAGTGTGAGCGTTGACGCATATAGTGTGAAATACGAAGACTCGGGAAGGATACACCCAATAGCATGCTACTTCAGAGCACACTCTGGAAGTAGCGGGGTCACCATAGGCGTTAACATCATCGATTATCTTCAAGATGAGCTCCGCACAGAGAGCAGGCATGGAGTTTGTTGTGTGGGTGATAGCCTAGAAAGGATCGAGGAATTATTGAATGCATAATGGGACGACTAAAATGCTATAAGATATTCAAACAAGGTATATGTGAAACCCATCTCATCTGCTTTGTCCCATGACTTCAGCGTGCAGATACTGTATTGGTTACAAACAATGCCAGTGAGATCGACGGAACAATAGGTTTATGCCAACTTTTAGGGACAGGCAGCTGGCATATTTTTTTTCCCATCGAAGGGCTTGCTTGTACAGATTATGGTTCACAACTTGAGGAGTGCAGAGGATGTTGAGCAGATCATGGAGCTACAGAAGCTGGTATTGTGGTGGGCAAGAATGGGTATGCGACATGGCGTAGTGTTTTGACCAGGGATTCGGAGTCCTGGCGAGGGCATGGTATTATGTAAATATATCATGTGATGGTAACCATGAAGCACGTGTTGTTTCGCATTGAAACCTTGAGATATGGATCGGCGTGTTGAAGACTGATGAATAGAATAGTAGAATTATATGTACATATATGCATGCGTAGTAAATACTACAATACGTGCATTGTAAATGTAGACAGTCAATTAAACGACGGGACGGACCCCATGAGAACAGAACGTATTTCGGCAAACAGTACCTAGGCTCCAATTATAGTGAAGGGTGAACGATGGAACAATATCAGACGTAGATTGCTTCATGTAATTCCAGCCTCCCCACTGAAAGACTCCGACGTCTCTCAAACCCTTCAGGGATCGCATGATTTTCGGACACTCCAGTCCACAAGGTTGATCAGGTCAGGTACCATTTTCGTAAAGCGTCAAGCCATGTTCTTGCACTCGACCTTTTCTGACGTCGAGAATTGGAAGAGGTTCTCGAACATAGACACCAGGGACTCCGCACCATGCATTAACGGTGACTTTGGAAGCGGTGAGAGCAGGATAAAGACAATAGATATGCAAAGAAGTAATGACATTCATTTGGCTTGTCATTGGCGAAGTGAGCAATGGTAAAAAGATAGAGTGGGAGTCGCTCTCGGTGACAACAATATTTGACTGTGAAGACGTTAAATGCCGGACAGCGGTTTAAAGAAAGGAAACTCACTTTAAATGAAGGATGACTGCAAATGGTCACGGACCTGGTACCCAGTTGGAGAACGTGGTACTTGCTATTGCTCTGCTCATGATCATGAAAGAGAAAGCCGTGCGTCTTGAAAAAAGTTGACCAAGCCAGAGCCCATCTTGTGGGCACGACCACATTTAGATCCTCCGCTTTCCAGCTACAGGCTGGAGTGAGGACCTGCAGGCCTACTGAACCCGCTATACCGCCATTTGAGCTGTCAAGGAGAGTAAAGAATTGCAGGAAGAGGTCGGATGGTAGGAACATGGAGAACGCGTCACGAATGCGCGTAGTGATAGTGGTCCGAACGAGGCGCCGGAATTGTCGGTTAGCATGAGATGCTCGTATGAGAGAGATGATATCACAGTACTCGAAAAACTCGAGTAGTAGTTCTTCTACGACTACGAACTCGTCAACACAGTTGAAAGTGACGTTTACGGTGGAATCTGTCGTAGCAGGAAATGGAGAAGTCATGGTTAAGATGAATGAAGTCATACAGTGTTGTTATATGGTACATGGAAAGTATTCAGATGGTGGTCAGGTGCGAAGATCATGCGAATCTTGTGTAGCAGAAATAAACGGAGTGTTCTTGTTCTTCTCAAACAAATCAATAGGAGCGGCTGAATGAGGACATTGATAGGTATTACATTGAATGAAACACAAGAATAACGCACAAGATTCGTGTAGAAGGAGAGATGGTGATTCCTCAAGCAAGCCGTGACAGGCAGTCTTTCCTTCCATGGGTTTGGGTACATAGTCCTGGTAATAATAAGCAAAAATCATAATTGATGTAGATAGTCATACCCAATAAGGCCTAAGAATAGCTCGCAGCGGTTCTCGATGATATTGAACGTTTTTATGCAACAGACAGTCACATCGACAGATTATGTGCTCGGGGAATGACTGGTCTGCAATGGCGAGACACGGTGCATATTTACGGAAAGGACAAGATTGAGGGCTTTCAGACTGTAAGGAGAGTTTAACGCCATATAGCCAAGTGAAAAGATAGATAACACACCTCTGTATGCTTGTTTGAAAGATCATCTAAGTGTAGGGGAACGCATTGTGACTGCGTTAACCTTTCTTCATCTTGGCGTATATCTTTAACCAAATCTTCGTCATCGAGAATAGCTATGATGTCAATGAGATGCGGTTGAGTGTTAACTCCAGGATCAGCGTACATGAGGTAGCATAAAATGTGTTGTAGTGAATTTGAATGTTTTTGTATGCAGCTGTGGTAGTGTTCGATGTTTGTAGGACCTGCGTAGTTGTCTTGGAAGAGAAGAGGTCATGAGAAAAACAGTCTTGGAAAATAAAGCGAACAGAGCAGCATATCGGAAAACTCCGGTAACCAACTTTGCCGATTAATGCCGGAAAGGCAGAGCGATCCCCTTAAAAATACTGCATGCATCGGGATTCCGACCGTTTCTCGAGCTTACACGCTGAGCCTGAGCTAGTTCTCATGCGTCAAAATTCAATAATAATTTGAATATAATACAAAACCCGAGTTCTCGATACAAGTACAAGCCAATCACTATGGCTAAATTTACATAACAATACCAGAAGGCAAATCGGAAACGGGAACGCTAACTACCTTGCCTGAATACCTTTCCATCATTGTGGTGTCATCAACGCCGATTGGAGTCTCATCACCAAAGTCTTCATAAAAGGAATCGAAAGGCGCTAAAGCATCTCTGTCACTGTGAACTTCCAACACGATGGCTAGCTGAATATTGAGTGATACCCGTTCCAGATTGTCCTGAGTATGATACCCTCCAATAGTGAAGATAACCATCGCGTAGTCACCAACATGAAACTCAGAGGCCTCGGGAAGTGTAGGGTAATGAGTCAAGGCGAATTTTGAAAGCCCTGAAAACATTGGGACTGCGGAACAGATTATACGAGGGAAGGGAACATAATCAAACCAGATGCGCACCTTCGCGATCCCATGCGCGAATGGCTAAAAAAGAAAACGGTCATCACGACACATTGTTATTCAGCGAAACATCTTATGAGGACCATGAGTGATACCATCCATAGCCACAGGCTTGATAGACGGTTCTTTTTGGCCTACATGAAGTCATAAGCGTACACGGATAGTAAGTAGGCTCAGAATCTCACCTTCCTGTGGCTTCCGATAAGAGGAAAAGGTTAAACCTTCCTTGTACACATTGAAAAGAGGGCTGCGGAACTTGAGCATCTGTGAAATAGCAGCAACGCAACGAGGCCAAAGCCGACCCAAGGGTTGAATATCAATTTCTTTGTTGAATTCACCGCTCTCGAGGTTGCAATGAGTGACACGTCCAACGATATAGAAACTCGCATCAGCGTTGTCTGACGATCGAATGATCTTTCGGCCATCGTTTTTTTGGTTGACAATATGGTATCGAAAGTTTCTTGTTTGGACGGAGAATAGATTGTAAAGGTTGGTCCCTTCCGCAGCGAGAGCATACTTTAAGACACGTCTGAACGACATCAACTATAGCACCAAAAATCAACAAAGGATGTACTTACTCAGCTTTCTTCTCGTTGCCCCCGAGATGGTCAGTCAGAACGAACGGAGTGATAGGGTACGGGGTAGGGTCCCCATAAGCGATCCCAAGTTCTTTCACCCTCGGCAATACCTGAACAGGTTTGTTCTTCAAGAAAGCGAAAAAAAAGGAATCGGGATTACTGAAGGAAGCGTATGAACATAGACACATATTGAATAACACGAAAACTCACGGCATGATGACGGGAGTAGGTGACCGCCTAGCTTCCTTTCCCTTCGAGTTCTGTTGAGATCTGCAAACTGTACGTAACCCAGATGATAGATTAAGAATCAACACACTCACTTTGAACCGCCGTCAACGATAGACTGTTCCTCAACTCTCGCGGCCGTAGACTCGGTGCCGCTGTTAGAAGAGAAGAGGGTTATTATCAATGTTATTTATTTACTAGAAAAATAAATACCTAGCCGCATGGTCATTCTGCAAGTTCGCACTTGCTTTTTCGCCGTCTGACAAGGTAATGTCTGAAGAAATCGTACTAGAGTGATTTTTAATATAGAATGGTCTAGATGATAATGCTACCCACGGTGTCGTTGCGTCGTCAGGTTTAGATCGCTTTGGGTCTTTGTATGGCGGAGGGGGACTGGTAGCAGTCCGTTTCATGCCTGACGTGTCTGGCACGGAGGTAGAAGGTCTGTAATACGAGCAATAAGTGCCGGCAAAAAAGTCAAAATTGCAAACATACTTGGCAGATTTCTTTGAGGACGATGTGCCGGTCATACTGTTTCTGACAGCTCGAGAAAACCAACGAAACTTTATACACGAACTTGATGCGGGTAGCCGGATCCACGAGATGTGGAAATATGTATCCAAATATCATGTGGCCGACCAGTTGATTACTGCGAACCTGAAGGCAGTTCTGAATTCCTATACGTTCGGGGGAGTGATTCAGGTGTCACAAAGAATACAATAAAATAAGATAATAGAGGACTCAACACAGTTCACTACCTGAGATCCGCAAATATGTACAGGACTCAGAAGACAAAACGTACTTGAAGATCAGAAATGAGACGGGCCTGTTCTTGGGTTCAGAAAGTACAACCATTGCATTATGTTCCAGAGACTTGAATGTAGACAGGTGAGCATGCTCAATACATTGCTGTTCCAGGACGCTATATGGAAAGCGAGACAGTGCTCGAGAGAAGATGACTGAAACCATCCCAAAAGGATGAGGACAAACCGTGTCAAGTGTAACCTGAAGACTGAAATTATAAATATGACGTTCAGATGGAATATATGTGTTTTTAGACATCCTCACCATTTCAAACTAGCATGCCGTTGTCCCTAACACCACGAGTCCAAGCAACGCATTTGAAGGAGTTGGTTGATCAAACAGAGATTCGTACGTTGACAGTTAATGATGTCGTGATCACCTTGATCCACGTGACTTCATAGTTCTTGCCGACACGCGCCGTCGTAAGCTGGGGACGATAGATGCTCGATGGCAACTGTCATCATATTCCGATGAAACACTTATCGACAACGCGTTTTCCGTCAATACCACAAACTCTGAAGAATTTGTGTATCTGGTATGGAAGGATACGCAAGAAGAAGTGGTGTTGCAGACAGAAGGCATCTTAGCCGAGGCCCATCATCCACCAGTCATAAGCACGGGCATGGAGTACGCGTGAGTGTTCGGTGTATGAAACCACATTGATCTAATCTCGCTACAGTGGAAAAATGAACGATCTTGTTCAATCCGTTGTCGTTGTCAGCGGTTTGAAAGACACTGCGTTCTCGAGAGCAATTCAAGGCATCGAGGCGATTTATTCTTTCATGGCTCGCTTCAACGTCAAAGTCAATACCATTAGTAACTTCAAAGTCGGAGATCTCAACGCTATACGTGGAGAAACACGACTTCTGACGCCTGTGGGCAAGGTCCGTACGCCCATTGTTGGTATTGAATCCATAGACAGTGGGAACGTGCTGAAGAATATGCTCACCCGAGGTTCTCATCAATATACCGAGGACAACGTCATATCTTATCTCAAGTGGGAACACGCCGTGGATGGGAAAACGTAAGCATCTTTGAACAATATATCAGGAATGTTGACCAAGGTGAATATAGGTTCGTATCGGATATGAATCCAGCGTTGTTGAAGCCAGGCCATATAGTTGACGTAGGGCTATCATTCCACCTGATCAAGATGCCAAACCGTGTCCTGTTTCAAGCACGACTCGATTCTTGCACTGTCATGGAGCATGGAGGTGTTGAGGTAATTTATTGTTGAACGCGAGAATTGTCGCTGAAACCCTCATAGGCTCTAAGAGTTATTATGAAACAGCACCAGAGTGACGAAGGTACATTGCAGGGACCCCCCAAGAAACGACGCGCTTTGGAGAAAGGAAGCAATCTGGATACTGCTGGAATGGATGTGGACATTGAGAAGATTTCCACTATGATGTCTCAAATGAAGGCGAAGTAGTAATGAAATATGATTATTCTCTCTGAAATACCATAGTTTAAGAAACAGTTATAAAACGTACAAATACAAGTTTTTACTGTCCGCGAATATGTATTCTTATACGGATATGAGAACAATGCAAGGACACAAATACGCACTTTAGACTGTATTCCATTAATCTTAGGAAAAGCATCCCGCACTGCGCCGCATCATAAATGGTTATATCAAGTCCAACCAAACGTGGAAAACGAGAAACATCGCCGATAGCGGTCTTGAATGTCTCTCAGGAAGGCGGTAAATCGAGAGGTGTATCGCCCAGTAAAGTGAGACCGTAGCAAATTGTTAAAGAATACAATTTGGGCGACGATATTTGACCGATACGAGGAAGAACGGTATTGGCGTCGAGGTCAAGCATTTGGAAACCAAATGCTTCAATATGGTTGAGCTGTTCGATATTCCGTAGATGAGCAACCAGCATCAATGTTCCTATAGCGATGAAAATGAGAAAAATAGGGTGATAGCAGACAGTCAGTGACGCACCACGAGACATGCAATGCAAAGATTCCAAAGTCAGCTGCATTCTCGGTATGTTCTCAAAAAATGCGTTCAAAAGCAAGGGACTGCATCGTATGTAGAGGTTTCGGACACCCCAATAATACGGAACATCGATGAAGATGCGGATCAAGTGCCAGACATCTTCACTTCGAAGGGAATCCAACGCAACTTCACGCAGACCTGGCGGATTAGATGTAAAGGTTTCCTTGTCATCCGCAGAACTGTCCATAGGACTAAGGACAGTGTCGCGAACGTTAAGAACCGTGAGGGAGGGAAAGGCGACAACCACGTCATGTAATAGGTGCGAAAGGGAGAGATCTTGCAAGGTCAAGCAACGAACGAGCATTAACGGACTCCCCGCAATGCAGCCCAATCCAATATAGCTCCTCGCAGGTCGAGCATAGTAATGCTACAGAACCTAGCTATAAGCTGGATGGTTGTGACTGGCAACCGCCCGTACGTTACTTGACCTGATCTCCATATCACAAGGCGGCGAACGTGGGGAGGAATTGCAAAATCGGCACGTAGTTTAGCGTTAATGTTGAGAAGACTGTTCCAAGACTGAATGTCGGCCTCGGAATCGACACGTAAGGTGTGAAAAAGGAGCGGTCGGAAAGGATAGACCCAATAACGCGCAACTTCGGAGCACGCTCTCGCCGTGTGTTGATCACCATTTGCAGTTGCTTCATCGATGATCCTCAGCACGAGTTCAGCGCAGAGAGTGACCATGACGGTTTGTAGAGTATGAAGTGATGAACGAAAGGTGGAATAACGTGCAGGATGTGCTGTTATGCGAACAAAAGTGAGACTTGTATATTTATGATATCAGATGACTGCTTACCGCAGATAGATAATTTAGGGCATACACAAGGGCATCTAAGTCGACGGGAAAATAAATAAGAGGATCAAGGTCGATGTGGGCGATGTCTTACACATGAACAGGAAACCTAACACCATAGAAGAGATCGTGGAATTGCGGAATGAAGATATATTGATGGAAGCGGTAAGTACAGTCGCACGTTGAGAATGATTTCGTTAACTGTGAGTAGGGTTTGGATTTGACTTGTCAAGGTCTATTGTTCGGGACACATTGCTTTGCGCCATTGCTTGTTCGCGTTGAAACGCACAAGACCACGCATCGTATCAGCCAGGCAACATTTCATCCAGAGTCATGGCTCCAGATTAACTCGAACGACGACGTCGTAGACCGAAATATTGGAAGGGCAAAAATACTGAAACGGACAGGAGTGGTGAGATGGGCGATGTACTTCATACGAAAACAGAAGCGCACGGAAGCCTTCAAAAACAGACAACTGGCGCCATATCTTCCACCGGAAGGTCCATCCATCAAAGGAAACGTCCTCGTAGTGAAAGTACACGATTTTCAAGGTGCCATGGATATCGAAGAAACAGAGACCAGAGAATTAACAGACCTTGTAATATTGTGAGTGGATTTCTCCTGCTTAATAGTAAAAAGTAAGAGACACTGACATATATATTCGTATAGAGCATTGTCAAAGGAGAAGCTCAGCCTCATTGAACGTAAGGGAACGAGAGCAGCGAAGGAACGAGAGGACGAAGAATTTGATCGCAGCTCGCCAGAATCAGGCAATTGATGACATCATCCGACTGAACATTGCGTCACGCCTCGCGCCGTTTCTTCTTCGGCCTCGATGTAGAGACTTCCTTTGGTTTTCGTTTACGCCGGTACCGATCACCTGTTTTTGTCTTATCACTCTTCTGTATTTCCGATTTTCTCTCTGCTTCTTTCCCTGAATGATGACGGTCCAATCTGTCAATAGTGCCTTGGATGCGCTCTAATCTTCGCTGGGAGGAGTCTGCAACATCTGCCGTACTACAGGTGTACTGGTTTACAGACGACCTGTTGTCAACGATGCTCTCGAGAGTTTGTGACGCATTTTGCTTCTCCGATTCCGATCCATAAGTTTCCAGCGTCTTCAGTCGTAATATATTAAGTCTCTTGTTTTCTTTACAGTAATCCTCTGATGGGTTTTTCTGTATAACAGACAAATCAAAGGGTCTCAGAATTAACAATCCCGACAAGGATTTAACCCTCGAGACCATAACATACGGACTCTCAGTGCCACGACAAGCCTTCAAATCAACTAAAACAGTATCCATAGTTTGACCTTGAGCTTTGTGCACTGTGAAAGCAAACGCAGGCATAACTGGAACTTGGGTTCGTTTTATTCGACACCTTCGCTGACTATAAGGGTGAGTGAACTCCATATCAACATCGTCAGCCACAACTGCGGCCTCTTGTTCATGTAGTTCAGGTAAAACATCGCCTGTCATGTGTGGGACTTTCACAACACATGACAATGCGTAACGTCGACCCTCCTTGTCTACTCGATATCTAATTTTCTCTAATGTTCCAATAGATCCGTTCACTACTCCCCTGGGCACGTCGACATTGGTTGATATCATCACAGGCATTCCAATGACCAGAGGCAATGCGCCCAATCTCTGGTTCGTATTTCCAGAAGATAAGGAATGTAGGTAGTCTCGAAGACCATGATCAATAACAGGTAGGCCTTTATGCACATCTACCAAGTGATAATAATGAAGCTCTCTTCCATGTTCCTGAGCAAAACAATGTGCCATGCGCTCGTTAAACGCATCTTTAACATTGTTTTGTGGGACAACAAGAGGAGTACTTGCCCACGTTTTGTCTGTCCAATCAGGCTTAACATTGCTCAGTAAACGAGTAGAGAGTAGCTGTCTATCGGCCTCTGTACATGTGCCTGTGCGTAATCGTGATAACAATTCAACGAAAGGAATATTTTCTGAGCCTCTTTGCCTCCAGACTTCGTGCAAGACAATGACAGTGTCTATAGACAACCAAAGCAATTTACCTTGCACCTGATCTTGACTGAGTTTTGAAGTTGAGTATCGAGTGATGGAACCGTACAGCTTACGATCTCTAACAGGTGGAAGTTGCGCGAAATCCCCTGCGACAATCAGATTGATACCGCCAAATATGGAGCTGTCTTCTTTGGCAACGCTCAATGCAGTTGATACATCGAAGAGTAACTTGCAGCCTACCATGGAAATTTCGTCAATGAACAGGTAATCGACACCTTGCCACATTGCCACAAGCTCACGCGTCGTTTTCGTAGATTCTCCACGTCTATTCATCTTCCCTAACATTAAAGCAGAATGTAGCGTCATCCCTTGAATATTTCTTGCGGCGATGCCGGTGTACGATGCTAAACGGAACCTTCTACTCTGACCACGAGCATTGAAAAAATGTGTCAGCGCACTAATTACAGTCGACTTTCCTGTACCACCAGGCCCACTCAAAAGCATACGCAATGCTTCCGGCTTCGAAAGAAGACTATGCTGAGCAATGATTCGAAAAGCCCTCGCCTGCTCAGTGTTTAAGGTATACTGGGCAATAATAGCGTCAATGTCAACATGGTGAACGGGAGCAGACACAGGTATGTCCTGCCTAATAGTAGGAATATTCGTCAGAGGACTTACCAAAGCGTCTCTGAAAGCTGATCCATCTGAAATGCTACTTTGTTTTCCACGCGGCACATCTGTTCTTTCATTAATAGACTCAGCGGACGCGGAGGAGGAGGACGAATACATGGAGGATTTCTTCCAGTTTACTTTCCGCTGATCATAGGTTTCTTTCCACACCTTTTCCAATGGTAGACCAGGCGCTGCCAGATCTACACATTCGGTTCTACCCTCGGTGGCGCGGTTGTATGTCCCAGGCACAAACTGTGCAGGTCTTTCACGAAACAAACCTGCTCGGTCTGCATACCGAAGACAATCGTCAACGACCGCCTTAGCGACAACCTGTCTGTCAGAAGCAATCAGATCTAAGGCACGAAGATGGTCAAGGATAGCCTCCTCTGTGTTCTCTTCATCTGCGAAGTCATCGGTGTCATGTCGATTTCGGTGATAAGAGACCGTGTGTTCCTTTCTGCGTGCACGACGTTGCGCAAAGTGATCGTCTCGACTATCCTTACATTCATGCAAAATCTGCATATTATCCATAATAAATATTATTCTACGAGAACAATTTTCGCGGAACGCTTGAAAGGCATTTTCCCAACTCTGACCATCGGCTCGAAGGTCAGATGCATGACACCAAGGTTTGAAAAATATTAACATTAATCTACAGTATCGTGCGTAGACATCGTCGCGGTCTCGTCTAGGTATGTTTACACCTGAAGGAACGGGGATTCTTCTATCGATAGGCAATGAAATGACCTGATGATGGCTTTTAGAATCTGGATGGCATTCGTCAAAGTGGGCCTTCGGCCTGTTTCGATGGGTGTCCTCAAGCACTGCAGCGAGTGTGTTCCAGTCAGTACCATCCAAAGAGTCTAAAATAGCGGCTGATGTTGTATCTGTATCGGTATTGTTGTGACCAGAATTCGCAGGTCCGTCCTCCTCAACTGAAAGTAAAAATTCGTCTCCATTCACACCCCAAAAGTCATCGTCGTCTCCCTCAATATCGATGTCATCGTCGGTATTGTCTTTATTAGTTTTTTTGTGCACAGTCTTCACCTTCTTCACCCTTGCGAAGTATTCCCACAAATTCATGTCTCGTAAGAAGTTACCTCGTAATTGATAGTCGCAAACTCGACTGGACCGAGGGACAAGACGTCCACTGCTGTGATCTATAGAAACTACTATTTCCTCCTCTCCGTCAGTAGAAACATTGTCCTCATCATCGCTGTCATCGGAATGCTCTTCATCCATATTAAGTCGTGGTTCTGGATGAACAGCGAGAGGGACTTCAGATTGATCTGGCTCCGCATGTCCGAGCAATATATCATCAATGAAAGGAGGAGATTCGTCCTCAGGATCCCCACGATGTTCTGATGCCTGTGCAGATGGACGACATTCCGGTGAGGGCTGTTCCTCTTCGATAAATGATTCAAACGCTGTCCAATAAAGAGGAGAAAAGTTATGAGATGTGAAATGATCTTCATACTCCAAAAGATACGAGACTACTTGTTGGGCAGATAGCTCTTGATGTGATATCATAGCATAAGAACAGCGTTGTAACAGTCTCTTAGCTCTTACTGAAACATCATCCTCGTTTGGGTTATATTCCCCCAGCTTCTGTATCGACAACTCAAGTGCTGCGTATGCGACATGTAGTTTTAGTTGTGATTTGGTAATGTAGTCAGTAATATAATACAAAATAGCTTTAGCAGACGCACCAGAACCAATGAACTTGATGTCCATATTACACCGCATGGCTCGTATAATCGTATCATTGAAATTGTTAACAAGACCATTCAGACACCGGAGACACAGTTCACCTTTCTCATAATCAAATGAGGATGTTTCTATATAATTACTTTCGTCGAGATCAAAGCGACAAATGCGCTCGTACTTGTCACAATATTTAAAACAGGTATTTGAGTGGGAATGAATTTGACAGTCTTTAACCAAGTTTCTGAAATCTTGATCTCTAGCTTGCTGTATTAGATGTTCAGGAATGCCATTCTGGATTCCGCGTACGGCACAAGCATGCGAAGCATCTGAAGGCACGGAAACAATGTCCTCATTACCACCAGGCGGAATACAATTGGATATTGCATCATCTAAGAACGCGAGAAGTCGGTCCCTGAACTCTACGTCATTGTCTTGCATAATCCTTTGTTTGATCTGATCAGGGTTCAGGGACCCATCGACCCAGACCATCATGTGGCAGTGCAAGGTCCCCCGACCTTGCGCCTCGACGCAGCCATAGTAAGCATTAACCAAGCCGAGGACACCACCATCAAGATTTTCCTGCTTCGGATCGTATCCAAGAATTGTCCGAATGAAGGCCTTCATGTAAGCATTAAAAAATGTCGCCGCAACAACGGGATTCTTAGCCACAAGCACACTCTGGTCCCAATACTGCGGGATGTCCGACGGTAGCATATCATCGACATCAATATCGGATCCGCCGAGAAATTTAACAACAGGATTATAAATATCAGCTGGGTTGATGGTGATATAAAAGCTGGCGAGTCCCTTATCCATCATCAACGCCTTCACCTCATTCCTTTTAGCAAGGCGCGCCATACTGGAACCAGGAATTGCAGATGCCACAGCGTTGACCTCCTTCATCAGTGTTAAGACACGACGCTCCTCAGGGCTATTAGCAGTCGAGAAATCACCATTACTGACACGATCTGCAACTACAGCAACGGCGGCTGCAGATACCGTCGCAAATCGATTTGCAGCTTCAGGAAAATCTTTTCTCTTCACTCTAAAACTCGTTTGAAGCAGGAGCTTTCGACGCTGTATCATGTTGAACGCAGTAAACAAGAAGGTGCGGTGTTTCTGAAACCTCCGATCGTTGAGCTGTAATAAATGCTTCACATGAGAATCGAATGCAAGGGGACTCAAGCGTCCGCGATCCTCTAAACCACCAACACCGTACGGAAACAACGTCGGATACATCAAAGGGAAAAGCGCGGGATTATTAAACTCGTTAACGGGAACGGGATCGTGACAGACTTCAATATACCCACCTCTGTTGGTTTTAACGTGTTTCAAGGCAGCCGCTTTCAATTTGTTAGAAGATACGTCCATATTCACGTCAGTAATGACAACACTTTCCCAAGGAACGTCTTCTGGTCTCGGCAATGGTTCTTCGAGATGTCTCAAGCGCGATGAGCGCTCAGGTGGCTCGTATCTATCGGTAAGTGTTTCCGCTGAAGTAGACAGAGGAATATGCTGAACGGAAAAGGGCAGTACAGGATTAGCATCTAAATACCTCAGAACAGGCTCGTTTAACTCAATATCACGATAGTAAGGATTGTTAGCCTTTAGCCAAGCCAGTGCTGTGCGTACACGCCTACCGTTGACTGCAAGCGGTTTTGCATGATTTCTCAGCCAATCCTGAGTGGGAGCCTGAGAGCCAACGAAAAGAATACAAATAGGCGCAGTGATCTCCTCCAACGAGGGAGGTAGCATTCTCGTTATCTCTGACGGTCGCTGAGGGTAGATGATCACATTCCCTTTCAAACCACGCTGAGTAGTTGGTAAGTTAACTGTACCATCTTCTTCTTTCAGCTGCAATATCATACACTTAGCTCGACACAACGCTATCATGCTTTCTTCGACAATAGTTAGATTCTCCAATTCAGGAGGCACAGGTCCCAAGTAGGTTCCATTAGCCAGCGATAAGCGAGGCACACGCCCTTTGTTAACATCGCGTGAACAGGATTTGCATATTAACAAAGTGGGATTGCTTCCCAGGTCATGCAATATACCGGAAGGATCCACCTGCATACCAGCGAGCGGTCCAGTAGAATATGGTAACGGAACGTTCGTACCGGGCCAAACGAGAGGACGATTCTCTTCATCGGGGAGTAATCGAAGGCATTCTATATCAAGCTCTGACAGTTTCTTTTCGCGACATTCTCTCTTCCAATGACGACCGCCACATAGAGCACACGTGAAAGTTTTAAGCGCCTCAGAATCTGTAGCTTCCATAAAGTTCTTTACAAGCTCGTCCTTGAATGAAGTCGATGGAATGGATGGCCATGTACCTCGTAAATAGTCCAACCGTGATTGAAAATATCGAAGGGACTCGTCGGCGCCATCAGCTCTCATTTGCGAGCGTGTAGACATATAATCTTCCAGCCTTTTAGCCTTCCGAATAGAATCTATGTTTCTTTCAACACATTTACGATATTGTTTAACGCCAGGAGACTTACTTCCTAGACGTCGTGAACTAGTATCGTCGGGAAGGGTAAAACCGTGTAATCTCATAACACGGCGACAAGCCTTCAACGACAATGTTTTCGCTGCAGATTTCATCCCATTAAGAACAATATCCCGACGCTCGTCTTCAATGGATCGAACATCACCATGAACCAAATCCTCGACTGTAGTGGAACTCTCTGCGCCGTCAATAACATGATCAGAAGAGTTCCTATACTGCTTAGAACAAGACGAGGATTTCAAATGTTCATACACCACCCCCCGAAGGTCCCGAAGATTGCGACAGCCCGTGACATCTAATTTGTGACAGTTTGCGAGCATCAGCAGCGTCTCTCGAGGTAGTGAAGGAAGGCATTCATCGAGAACGTCGGATGAGGACATGCCCTCACACAAAGTCTGCAAAGCACCTAAATACTCCCTTCGAGAAGGGTGAGACGATATCTTAGAATCTAAGCCCAGTGCTGATGTAATAACCTTCAGTTTGGGCATAGTTAAATGTGCAGTTCTCTCCGAATACGAGAGCACATATTCTAGTAACGTTCTACTCAAAGACTGTGAAGAACAGAAACCCGCAGCGACATTAATGCAAGTCGAAACGTCCTGCACACGGCCAGACGCGTGAGTCTTCTCAATTGAACGACGATCATAGCACTGGCCCATTAATACGTGACTAAGTAATGCATATTGATACTCAACAACGGTACAATCCTGCGACAAAGATAGACCATGAAGGCCAGCACTGTAAATAAGGCATTCAATATCAGAAGTAAACACCAAGCTACGGCATCCTGTAAGTGCACGTCCAAACAACATCCCGTGAATTACAGAAACAGCCAACGCCGTTCCTTGCCCAGAGCACGATGACAATTCAAAGCCCGTGGCCGGTTCATCGACCTCCGCAGAGAAACGATGGCCCCCGCCCGAGGCTAGAGGACTTGGTTGTACACCTTCACCCGAAGCAAAGATATTTTCAGACTGACAAGTATGGTCAACAGGATAATCACGATCTAAGAATCGCAGTTAAGCAAACACACAAGTAGCGAAAAAAGAACACCCGTACCAAGTATCTGAAATATATCCATCGCCTCGCCAGCGTCACTATTCTCACCGTTCAAAGACAAAGGTAAATCAACATCCATGTCGTGACCGCGCTCTTCCATATCTAAGGAACATTGGTCAGGCAAAATATTATACGAAGAAGGCATTATGTTCACGTACCAGCAGTTGCAGTCATAGATACGAGGACTTCATTATAGTATGCAAAAACATCGCTGCCGAGAGATACATCAAACGAAGCGATATCCATAGGCGCCAACGGCATAAGAAAGACAATCGATCCAGTAGGGCCGATGCACTGCAAAAGCAAATTGTGCCGCACGTCATCAGGCAACCCACGCTCACGTAACCAATTTCGAGACACAAAAGATGACTGATGCTGAGTAAAACAAGGGCGGACAGGTCCACCCTCCAATGAAACGATATTCAACATAGCGCAGATGGAGAGAGCTAATGAAATACCTGGGTACCGGTGAAACTATTTATGCCAACTCGGAACATTGAGAATCACATGCCTCCATTTGTATGGTAACTTCTGACAATAACATTGACAAGATCCGAACCGAAACTAAGAACGCCTATTACGACTCCTAACTTTATCAGAAAAAAAAAACTCATGCAAGCAGTCTAAGCAGCCCACCGGTATCCTCGCAATAGATAGAGAGAGCCGTTCCGCACAACCACCCCCAAATACGTGGTCACTAAGGGTATCTCTCAATTCATCAACTGACAAATTGACAATACCCAACGAGAGACCATGCGCTTCCGCCATTGTAACGAGGTCTTTCCTGGGCAACGTCTCAAAGTGACTGTCAAACATGGCAGCCATATAAGTGACTGTACCCTTGTACGGAAGGTAACGAACGAGCGCCAAGCGTTGTTGTAAGCCTTCTATAGCGGTTCGCCGTTTATTCTCGCACGTGGCAGATGAAGCGAGAAAGCGCCAAAAGGGCAACAGTGCCGGTGCAGGCAATGTCCTCAAGACATCGGTATACCGCAAGACAGACAGGAACAAAGCGGGGGCCCGGACACGACCGCTATGACACGCCAGAACGTAGGACCGGCAAGAGGGTCCGTTAAGAGACGAACACATGCCGGATAGAAAATGCTCAACGAGCAGGTTCTGGAAGAGATGGTCTTGCCCACACACAGTCTTGTGCAGTACGCCGTGAGCTGCCAGTTCATACAAGAGAGAGTCGAACGACAGTCGCTTGAAAAAGGATGGGGAGTTCGGAAGGCAAAAAAGCCTGTACATAGAGCGAAGGCTGTTCAATTCGAATGGCACTGACCCTAACTACAGATAAGGCCATGTAAAAATGAGCGTGAACAGAAGCACTCACCGCCATCATGTGCAGAATTCAGCAAGGCTATAAACCAATCTAATCCCAGAGAAACATCCGATGAACCTCCTGCTGCTTTGACCAAGGAAACCTTTGTCTGGAATGAACCCCGAGACGTCACCAGCATTATGGTGGAGATACCAGACGTGGTTTTTGAAGAAGACCGAAAATTCTCGAGGGAGATGAAAACCGAAGAAGGTACTCCGTTGAGCGTGCAGGTACTTGGGAGCATAGCGAATACCAATAGCCAACGGAGACAAAGGAAACGAAACCCTCCCAATTACAAGGAAGCGACATAAAGTGAAAGCAAAAGAGCGCGTGGTTTTAATCATCTGATCCAGGAGGCGACATAACAAGAAACGAGAAGAGCGTGTGACAAACGTCAACGCTCCACATTTTAATTATCTATTCAGGAGGCACAAGAATGAATTAGATCCCACGAATCTACCGCAAAACTGAGTGCCATTAGCGTTCTCCAGAGACCCACTACCAAGGTAGCGGGAATAGAAAGAGTTAGATAGTTGTGACGCACATATCACGGCACGGACTACGCAAACAGAAAACAAGCTGCTCTTTTTATTCATCCGTTCGTCATTTTCCCCACAATTCTCAGAGTTGCCGAGAGCTTAGAATAAACCAGTCCTTAAACCTGTCCCTTGTAGAACAAACACAATAGGTAGAGCAGACTCGACCAGAGAAAGATTCGTGTTGAAGGCCAGAATTTTTCGGCCCGCTCCCCAGACCGTATCTAGATGCTAACATGTACGTGCATTTCCTTAAGGCGTGGCAAATAGTGGGAGATGCGAACTTGCGCACTTGCAAGTAACAAGTTGCGATGGGAGCGTTGGAATCATAGTGATCCTGTAATCACGTGTGCTCTAGGGCAGGCTTCCGAGGCTCGACCCCTTTGTCCTTACGTCCTTACTGACAGTGACGTAAATCAATGACGTCATTCCCGGACTAAATTTTGCTTCCGTTTTTATCCAATTCTGCGCCTCGTATAATAAATACTCGCCTATCATGATAGGACTCAGATAGAACTTCCAATTCCTCCTTTCGTCCGTCCCTTCAAATAGACATCTATACCTCGCTCTCCAATGTACTCGTCGCTCTCATTACTCGTCTCTCTGAGCCCTGGTGTTTTCTGACCTCTACGGACAGGTTGCCACCCTTTGTGCCTGCCAGAATTTGTATACATTATTTGCACCACCACTTTGCTATTACATCACAACTTTGAACTACAACTGACGCCACAGAGGATGCTTAACATAGTCGAGCGCCTGTCAAACGTAACGCCCCCAAAATTATGGTTTCTTTTCTGACATACATCGTTTGATGTCACGGGAAGACGATCTTTGTTGACATGTGGAAGACACAGGAATATCTCATGGCTCCCATGCACGTTCGGCGGATACTTATAGTCACTGGAACTACTGATAAGACGCCGGCATTTTTTGTGTGATAGTAAATGCTGGCAATGATCACCTGCTTCGCTGACAGCGGGCACTAAGCGTGCTAATCTAAAACTGTACTAAGCGCTGAAATGAATAGCTTGCCTTTTCCATACGTACAAAGGCGATGCGAGTTAACAGCAGTGTGATGGAAGTCCGACACAGCCTGGGGACTGGGGCCTCGCGTTTTTGGGCCAATGGCATGAACCTGCCACCGAACACGATGAAGTCGTGCTTTGTGTGAAGCTGTTCGAGTCATAAGAACCTGCGAACGAGGCGGAGATTTCAGTGGAATTAGTGATATAAGGCAACTTGAAGGAGCACAGCCTTTCAGCCCTTGTGATGTAATGAATGGATATTCGGATCCCACGCCCCAACACGTTTACTTCCTACGTTCATCTTTTCAGTACTTAGCACCCCGAACATGCTCAATCCTTTTTCCTCTCCTAATCCTTCTCAAATTCTCATCATGTTGAGCAAGTTGTCCATATCCTCACAGCACATCATCTTACAGGCTGCGGGGCTCTTCGTGCTGGCCGACCTCCCTACCGTCGCCGCTAGAACGGCCGTGACGGGCACAGCCTCCTTCCTCGACATTTTCCTCCTCGCACCTGGTATGCACCGGCAGCAGGCCGTAGACGACATCAATCACGGCGAGTTCCCTACTACAGGCGCCATGACCACAGGATACGTTTTTCGCGTCGAGAACCCCGCCACTGTGAGCTACCTCCAAACCATCGGGCGCACTGGGCACCTCGTCACAGCACACGTGTATCCAAATCCATCAAGCGACGAGCAGCTGTCCTTTCTTAACCGCCACCTCCAGTCGTTCTTTGTTGCAGGTGTCCCCGCAACGCTGTTTTACATCGTCGGGCCGGTGCTCACCGGTGTCGTGGTAGCGCTCATGGGTGTTATACGGGATTTTTGGGGTCTCGGAGTTTTGGGTCTGTTCATGTTGTCGAGGCTCATAAATGTGGTCATCATTAAGCGGAGAAGCTTAAAAGGGTGGAAGGGTATACCCGAGCCAGGGGAAGATGGCGACCTTCTCATCCTCCTCAGCCAGGATCGATGGATTCGTCTACGAGGATCAGTAGATGATCTCAAGACGGTCACGGCTGGACAGTGGTTACGGGATAGGACAATGGTGGAAGGTTTTGCCATCTCCTTCGCCACGCTGCTGGTCTACGCAGCTGTCATCCTCGCATTCAACGTTTCAACCGTGGGGAGCCTAATGATTGCCTGCTTACTGCTGTGCTCGTCCGCCCTTTTGGGCCTCTGCAATACATTGACGTCATGTTTGCAAATGTTCGATTGTGTTGTGCGTGCGGAGGGAGAGCCGGTGAGGTATGAGCGGAGATTATTCATGGCAAACGAGATGATTGAAAAGAGCGGGAGGAATGATTGGGCGATTGGGATGGGACTCATCGTGCCCAAAAATCCTATGGCTCCAGTTTCTGTTTGATATGTGAGGAAACCAACCAGCGCCAGACCGTGCGGAAAGTGTGCTATCCTACGTCAAGAATCTTATAGTGGGTTTTGTGCGTACGTATGGACTGTGACGCTTGTTCAAGGCGTGCAGAGCGATTTCCTTTGTATCTTCGACATGCTTCGATAGTCCTGTTTATTATGCTGATACCCTTGTTTACCCTTCTTTCGAATTCTTTTGGGGTTTACATTCGAGAATAATTAGAAAAGTAGGATACTAAGGAATTGTAGCAGAAATTTTATGGCAGCCTGTTGATCTCTGAATCAAACATAATTGATACATACATACCCCCCAGACATCTTTAAGCTTCCATTCGCCTTCTACAACTTTGCGACGTTCTCAGCACTCTTCGTTTTTCACACGTTGAAAACGAGGGACCGGGTATATTCGTACAGGCAAAAGCACATTTTGCCAAATCTGTCGGGAGGGTTGGGAGTGGAGTAAGCGCTGAAGACAGACAACACGGAACCAGGTATAATAGGGTATAATCGCTGATCTATACTGCTAGAGTAAGCAGTCCTGCCTGACAAATCGATCCCGCCTGCTCAACAAAAGGTACTGCTCACTAAGCACGGAAGAGGGAGGAGCATAAGGTAAGTAAACAGTGGTTCGATTTGTCACAAGGCGCTAATCATCGAAAAAAGCGAAAAATAGAGAGCGGCCCTTCTTTTGCTGTGCAAAGCATACAGTTTCGAAAATGGATCCCGCCCGTCCATGATGAACCTTTACGAGTCGAAGGGTAGTGTTCCATAGCATTTCGAAGACTGAATTCTAGGTATACAATAGCGGGGATCTGGATCTTGGATCGTGCCAAAAGTACTGCAGCGTCCCATTCACTGCCTGCGGAAGCTATCTCAGGGAGGGCATTGACGAGTCACAGTCGCGATTGGATGCTTTTGCTCAAAGGGGGATCGTCCAGTTTAAGCGACACCGAGCCTAAGAATCTTCTTAGCGCTGGGGAAAAGCGGACAGTGTTGGTGGCATATCATCCACATCTTTGCACAATTTTCCGGAACGATCGATGAATGGGCTGTAGCGATAGCTTAGACCCGACGGAGAAGGAGCTACGCCAAACTTCGGGGCCGAAGGAGACAGCCCGGAATTGGCTGAATAATCCTGCTGATGAACGAACGAAATAACATTGGGCGACACGCGAAAAGGTTCGCTGTGTCGTCTTCAACGAGCAACCCCGTCCGTGACTATATCAGCACCGCCGGTCGGGTTAGGGCGAAACAATGGGGTGGTGTGGATGACCTTTTGTCCGCTAGTAGCATTGGTACGAGGCCAAGGTGCGCAGTGCCATGATTAGACGGGCTACCGACACACCACTTCTCCAGCGGAAGTAATGTCCGGCTTCGCGACCAGGCTCTTCCTTATCACCGCGTGTATCGCCTGTACCCAGGAAGGCGCTTAAACCGCTATGCGACAGAGCTCTCACACCAGCCACCGGGACCAGCAAGAACTTTTGCGAAGCAATGCTTCGTGTGGATGTCGTTGTGATTTTTTCAGTCACATAGGACCAACCATCTCATCGTATCGAGCAGCACATCATCTGAATCGCCGTCAGGTAAACAGTGAAAGCGGAAGCCAAAAGGAAACACGCACCGCTGGTCCAGAGCGTTCAGATGGTTCGACTACGGCCTCCGAGGGAGAAGGATGGTGCTCGATTGACAGGCATACGCCTGGCTGCGCCTGGAAAGGATCGATATTGAGGCAGTGGTAGTCCGTAATCATCCAGAGGGGGTCTTCTGGTGCATATATGAGCGACTTCTGCGGTCTCTCTTGGACATATGCATCTTTGATGAGGCATAGAAGCCTCTACATGCTTTGAGCCGTAGAATAGGCACGTGCGTGAAGGGCCTTGAGGCAGCTTGAGGGCTCAGTGGATCGCTGGACTACCCTTCATCGAAGTATTGTGTCATATCATTAGGAGTCTTGAAATCGAAACGCTGAACAACGCACCTGAGTAAGTACCACGTCCCGATATTTCCACGAGGGCGACGCAGGCTGTGATCACTGAGCGAAGATCGATACTTCACGGGGCGCGCTGCAAGAGCCCAGAATACGTCTCAGGTCCGCCTTAGTAGCACAAGGATCCTCACAATTTCCTCACAGTTTTATCCTTGGACGCAGCAGACTCACATACGGCTCGTCCATCCGTGCCCAGAGGTCGAGAGAGATATATAGATAGAAGGCATCGACATGACTGCGGATGACTCGGATCGAAATCCGGCACATGCGCGAGCACGTGACATAACAGAGAAATGAACTTTAAATTCAATTTATTGAATATTCGGATCCGCTGGCGCAGTTCTCAAGTACTTAGTTGCACCAAGTCCTTTGTGTCGAGGACCATTATAGGGCTTACGTGCTGCATGAACCATAGTTAAAGTAACATACAGATGGCACAGGCCTCTGTCTCGTTATGACTGTGTAGGGCTTGAAGGCGACTGCGCAGTGCAGAATATGTAAATCGGATGGGGAATTCGAGGACATTGAGGGATGCTTATTTCATTCTGCGGCCGGAAGGTATCAGGGTCGTTGTTGAAAGAGGATGATGGGAGCTTCGGAGACCATACGCGTGTGGACAGTCTGTACGGTATGAGAGATGGATATTATCGGTAGTAAACAGTCCACACATACATCTATCTGCGAAAACAGACGATATTCCACGAACGAGTGAGTAGAAAGAGCAGCCTGTTTTCTGTCTGGGTAGTCCGTGCGTTGATATGTGCGTCACAACTAGTTGTTTCTTATTCCTTCGCCTCAGGTACATCCTTTAATATACTGAACTCCTCTGAACGATTCTCATCTGACGGTCTCGAATCTCCAAGGCTTCTGAGCGAAGGCATCCATACATATCTTTCAGGCCAGCCATGATGGTCTCCAAACGAGTCAGGTAGTCTCTCGTAGACAGACGCTACATACACGACTACGACGGGGCTGAGATTGTAGTGAGTGTATGTACGAGTCGGGACCCTTTTCCCGGGATGATGCACCATCGCAATGGGTTTTGGGTTTCCAAAGTTACAATCTCATCGACATCGTGGAACCGCTTTGTTCATCTTGAGTATTTCTGTTGCTGTCGTAGGTTTCTGGTTTGCGTGCGTATTTATCGACTCAGCCTCCGGCGATGGGATCGATGATCCAACCTGACGAGGGCATGCTTCGCCATTTGCCTCCTCTGAAAGCATCTTGTCTCCATTCAGGGTTCAGCTATTACCTCGTCGTGAATCACTCGTACGGCGCTGGATGATCCCCGCTTTAGACTTATGTTCACGCCAGTTTAAAATGGACTATTGTGTCGAAAGTAGTCATGCCTGTATCGAGAACCGTTAAAATCGTACAAGGATTAATTAGTAGGAATACAATTAAAGGGTTAAAGTCCTGGTCAACACATCGCGGCAACACTAGAAATAGATACACTATCGGAGGGCTTCGGTTCCTTGGAATAATCAGTCGTCAAGCCCTCAGGCAGGGAGATTTTATCCAGTTCTTCGATTTTCTGGATGAGCTGCATATTAATAGCCCATGCGCCCGACTCGCATTCTTGCTCCCCGCCCTTCTTAATCTCCTTGACGAGTGCTTTGACCATTTCCAACCTCCTGCCGTACTGCTTCCTCGGCCTTTCGCCCTCCTGTACGATGCAATCGTACATTTGCAGACAGTGCGTGAAGGAATTACAGAGGGCCAAGAGAGCGACAGAGCAAAGCAGCAAACATGCAACGAGTAAGCTCCCAATGGTCGATGCATTACCGGCAAGAGCTGCAGCTGCGTATACCAACAGCGTAGCAACCCCTACGGCCAGGCTCTCCACTCGATCCGTGTCCCGTAGCCACTGGCCTGCCGTCACCCGCTTTACATCAGATATGTCCCCCTGCAAGCGAATCCAGCGATCCTGACTCAAAACAACGAGAAGGTCTCCTTTGCCCTTCTCTTCTGCCCCCTTCCAAACACTCGAGTCTGAAGCTCTCCGCTTTATGACGAACACGTTGATTGTTCTAGATAGAACAAGCATCCCCAAGACCGCTAGCGCCCACCAATCCCTGATGGAGCCCACGAGCGCGAAGACGATAATGGTCAATATCGGACATAAAAGATATAGCAGAGCCATGGAAACCCCGGCAGTGTAGAACGTGTGATATTGTGGAGGGGATAGATCGAGATAAGGGTTTTTTGAACCCTTGGAATTCTGTATTCGCTCGACGACAGCGCTGACGAGGTATCCGGTATGGCCAATGCGTTGGAGGTAGCTGACCGTGGCGGGGTTCTCCACACGGAAAACGTATCCGTTGGTCAATGAGCCAGTTTTTGGAAATTCACCGCGATTGACCTCGTCGGCGGATTGCTGTCGATGCATCCCTGGGGCAAGGACAAGGATGTCAAGCCAGGACGCCGTACCCATCAGAGCCGTCCTCACTGCGACGGTACCGAGATCTGCTAGGGCAACGAGCCCAGCAGATTCAAGAGTGATGCCCCGGGAGATAGACGATTTGTTGAACATGACGGAGCGCGAGGAAGACTTGGATTGCGCAAAGCTGCAGCTCTTGACAATATTATACTCCTCTACAGGGTGCATAGTCCGACAGATTCGGTGTTATTGTTACCGAGCCCACGATGCCTTTCATCGATCTAGCGATTACTCATACTGATAGTTTCTGTCAGGCTTGAAGAAAATACGAAGGCCTCATGTCTGCTACTAGACCCCCAACCTATTCATCGGCGCTTCCTGAGTCCTTAGCGTAGTTTGCCGTGACAGTGGCACCGCTGACAACGGGCTTGGAAAAATCGGTTGCTGGGCGTCAAAGGCATATTCAGTTGGTTCCTGAACGAAGGGCATTGGCTGCCTCACGTAACGATGGTGCGCGCATCCGAATAAGAAGTGTGGACCTCGAATCCGATCTCCAGGAAGCATGAATCGTTGGTGCTTCTGTCGGACGGGTTAGAAAGGCGCTGATAGGACGTAATGGTATCAACCAGTTTAAATGCCAATAGCGTCAGTTAGCCAAGGGCTCTCCACTTGCAACGAGTTCTGAGGTCCACACGGAGATTGCGCGTTCGAGGGGGGCTGCTGGACATTGTATCACGCTGCGGTAATATTCGCATACCGGTTCAGCCACGAAGATCTGCAACGGAAGTTCATCCCTCTCAAGGGATATTATTCCCGTCTGTTCTCCGTGAGCTTCCAACGATATGCGGAGGTGGGCGAGGGCCAGGATGTTGTAGTGACTGTTGCAACTGTTGGAAGTGGGTTGTATAAATCATCCCGACGATACGATGAAGGGATGTCAGTCGTCGTCAGACAGATGACGTATCCGGGAGGAAAAACGTATCATCAAGATAAACAATACGCTGCGGAGATGTTCCTCGCACGAAGAACTGAGCAGCTGGTGGATGTAGAAAGGCATCGGAATTGACACTTGTGGTCGTCGCCACTATGTCTAGCATCAAAAACTTGAAGCTCGGATGATACGAGACCAGCATATGTCAAAGATAAATTTGCTTGTCTAGAATAGCCTTCAGGAAGGAATACTGTGCGAATGACACGGAATTTCTGCCCTTCTCGCGAATTAGCCATCAGCAACCTTTGTTCATAATTCTTCGGCTCTCCTTCCACTTGTACAACGTGATCATACGTTGGCAAGCACCTAGCCAAGGAGTCACAAAGACCCACGAGAGCGACGGAGCAAGCTCCCCACCTTCGATGCATTGCCAGCCAGACCTTGATGACGACGATCACATCAATCAACCTTGCCTACACGAGTATCCCCGGGACCCCAAACCTTCGAAGCGCGGGATAGTCGATATCGAACGTAGGAGGTTGAGTAGAGAATCCTAGCGGCTGTGAGGGACTGGATTCGAAGAATGAGCCCATCGTCACGGGATGGGATACCGTGTCCCGTGCTCTAACCGTAACAGGATTCTCTACGTGGAAGAAATATCCAGTAATAGTCATCGCACTGGTTGTCAGTTCATCGCGATGGGCGGATGGGCCGACGAGTCCCGCGGTTTCGAAGGTTTGAACTGACGAAAACAAGATGAAGGGATAAAGGCCATGTGCGTAGTGTGAAGACCATGGCGACTGTAAGTGGCGCAATCATACACTGCACTATCGAGGTAGCACGCATCTCGTCTTCTAGACAAATTCGGCGATGATGGCAGTGAGATATGCCTTGACGGTATGGGCCGCCTCCTCTACGCATCGACTTGGACCGCGGGAGCGTCACACCCGCGTGTCTGTATGTTCTCCACCACTCCGGGTTAGCAGATCGCCGAAAAGCATGGTCGCTTGAACGACCTCGTCCTCAGTTTCACGACAGATACCGAGTAGGGGTATGGACCGTTCCACTTTGATCTTGAACGCCGCCATCTCGCAGAGAATCGTTCATAATCCAAACTGCCGTCCAGAATTTGTTGGCGAAGAAACGCCTCAACTGCTGGGTAAAGAGAGCTGGAGCATGATCAAGGGTCACCTTCCCGTAACGTCAGGGACAGATTCGGTTTCGGGATACGCTTCCTTCATCACTCTCGGCAACTCGTACGGCGATATAAACACGAAAATGTGGGAGTGCTGGGCTTTGGATGGAAGTCGCTGTTATGCTGTGGGTGCGATGATTAAGAATGCTAAACCAAACGGAAATGGCTAACATACCTATGATGCCTATCTTTCGCAGCACTAACAAAAGTCGTAAGATTGTCCAAAGTGGGATCCAGCTCGTCGATAGGCTTGACCTTTCGCCTCCAGCAACAAAGGGTGTCGCCTATCTTGACCGCACTTGCGCGACATTCTTCAAAGTGCACAGTTGGGGAGTAATGCGCCACTCTTGCTCGTATGCTTTTCAAGATGGCGTTTTTGGCAACAATGATCATCTTTGAACAATATATAGATTAGCGAGGCCCAACAAGCGATAGACAGGAAAACCCACCTCCTTATAAATCCGGGAGTACAGTACCCTTGTCGAAGAAAAAGGCTCAAGAACGAGGATGCCCGGTTGGAATCTGGAGCGACCGAACATAAAAGCTGCTGCTATACGCTTGTCCACCCTTCCTGTAAACCGAAGAGGACACCAATGATTCAAGCGAGAACTGACCGGGACCCCCGATATGAGAGCCGTGTGTAATGAGAAAAACTATCAACTCACCAGTGCGTTCCGATTCGAAGGGCGTAGCTGCACCAAGTCCTTCGCCTACACTCCATCAAGGACCGTCGTAGGGTTCGCGTCGTGATGTATGGACCATAGCTGAAATAACACACAGACTATCCTTCTCGTTATCTGTTAGCTTAGATGTCAGGGACAGAGTCGATTTCGGGATACGCTTCCTTCATCACTTTGTGCACCCGCCGTATGAAGGCACACATAGCGGGGACAGAAGCACGAAAATATGTACGAGCGCCCCGATGGCTACTTTGGAGTTCACGAAGAATTGAGTTTCAGATAGTTGAGAACGCTGAACCAAACGGGAATGTCGAACATACCTATCGTCTCCAGCAACAACTTAGTAGAGTGCCGCCTATCTTCCGCACTTGACATTGCACAGCTGAGGAATACCGACATCCGTCTGCGCCACTCTTGCATTTCTTGCGCGTACGCTTTCAAGATGGCGTTCCTTTTGCAGTGAATTCGAAAGACTTGGCATCTTTGAACAGTATATAGATAAGCTCTGCCCGGAAAGAGACAGGAAAACCTACGTCGTTATAAATCCGGGAGTACAGTATCCTTGTCAAAGAAAAAGGCTCAAGGACGAGGAGATGGTCCGGTATCGCTTAGGTAGAATAGAATGAGGACGCCCGGTTGGAATTTGGAGTGACCGAACATCGAAGCCGCTTGTCCACTCCTCCTGTAGGACACCAATAATTCAAGCGAGAACTGGCTCATCATGAGAGCCGCGTGTAATGGGAAAAACTATCAACTCACCAGTGCATCCATGATTCGAAGGGTGTAGCTGCACCAAGTCCTTCGTGCCGAATGCCTACACTCATCGAGGACCGTCATAGAGTTCGCGATGTGCTGTATGAACCATAGCTGGAATGACATATAGCCGGTACAGGCCATCCATCTCGCTTGAAGGCAAGGACGCTGAGAGACGCTTACTCCCATCCTGCGGCCGGGAGGTCGTCGTGAATATCAGGGGAGTTCTTGGAAGCGGATGGTGGAGCTTTGGAGGCCAAAAGCGCGATCTACACTTGTCTCCACGTACATCTGTCCACGAAGGACGATCCTCCAAATGAAAATATTCGTGCACAGCGAAAAGAACTATGACGGAAACACGGGGTCGAAGAGTTTTGGGAGACGTGATTTCATTCAAGCGATGAAGAGATACTATTTGTTTAGAGGGCAGAGGAGAACGGCTTCGGCAATGTCCGGCTCGGTCCGATGTGGCTGCTTTTTTGAACGCGTCCATCGCTTCCTCATTGCCAGATCACCTTCTCCAACGCTTCGGGGTATTCTGCAACTTAACCGGGAAGGAGACGTTCTCAATGAACGATATTGCATCACACGTCGGTTAGGTGCAGGCTTTGGAACGGTTGGAAGGCGAAGTGACCATAGTGCGTACATTGACTCTGCCCTGTTTCTGCAGTGCTAATTCTCGACATCTCATCGACAGTTGTGTCTCTGTCGAATACAAGGCCCTCTTGCCTGGCTTCTCACGTCCTCGCCGCTATAAATAGAGATCTCGCCTGGTATCTCCTGCATCCCAGCAGGCATGAGGGTATGTCATCCTACATACTTCCTTCGCAGTAATGATATTAACTCCTCTTCCAGTGGCGGTTGGACATTCGCATTGAAGGCGCTTGTGAATCCCTCCTGTCCACTACGAGCTCGCTTGCCGTTTCTGTATCGGTAATAATAGATCACTCCAAGTTCACAGGCGACATCCAGAACCCCACAGGCATCGACCTCAGCCACCGAATATCAACGAACCGCCATCCCACAGACACGTCGATTACCATAAAGTGTTCTTCAACTGCGGTCTCGTCGACTTCCTCTTGGTGTAGCCCGACGATATTCTGCTCGAGCTCGAACTCCTTCCTTTCCAGCATCTTCTTCACACTGTCTCGCATCATCAACTCACATGAAGAACGCAATGCTCGATTGGTCTACGTAGCTGCCATCGAAGGCTACCTCACCAAAGCCCCGAAACGTCCACTTCAATCAACGACATCCTCCAATATCTGCATCGCCCTCTCTCACGCGATATCGGCAGTCGCAGTCCTGCAGTGCTGAACTAGATCAGCCGAGCTTGCCTCGGGGACCTGATTTTGGCACTGAGATGTGACTTTGGAAGAAGGGGAATCATGAGAGAAGGACCCTAGTGGAGACAATGGCATGCTGCATGATTCACGGACATTCTAATTCTCGTGCGTCCCTTTTCCTTTGACACATGTTTTTTTTTCCTAATTTTTCCTACAGGTTACCGATGTGAGCATGAGATTTATACTCTTTACTTCGGAGACTCCGTGCCCCGAGCAGCGATGAAAGGTCGCCGTCCACGAGGAAACGTTACAAGCAGAGCGCAGGGTCCTACCAAGTACTGTCAAATGTGTTATTGGTATATGTGCAATGCCGTTCGGTACGGTCCTCTCCTTTACTTTATCCTTTCTCAGCTCTCTTATAACGAGAAAAGATAACATCGACTTGCGTAGGACAACTTCAAGTTGGTTTCCTTGCGAGCGAAACACGTACACGTCTGGCATGCGGAAGATGATTCAGAAGGCTGGCGACTTTTATATTATGTTCTCAAAGGAGCCCTTTTCGTTCGTATTCCGGTATTTTATCGATTTCAAGATTCTAATTCTCCAATGTTTAACAGTGCGCGGCGGGGATCGGAGCTACGTCCGGAGGGTAGCATGGTTTATTCGCGTCGACCACCCAAACCCTACCAAATCACCGCGACGTATTACTACACGATTTTAGGCTTCCCATTTACATAATTCCCAGTCCTAGCGCCCCACCAAGATCAATCGGCGCCATAGTCAGACACCGTTCTTGACAACGTTTATAGACCTACGCATCCCGTACAACATTATCGTTACTTCCCCCAATTCACAACCTCTGCTCATCATGGGACGAGTAGTGTTGCCGAGCTGTCTCAGGCAGGTTTTCGATTTGCATTGTGAGAATCGCTCTGTTCGGCTTGAGGATGTGCCTCCTTCTGAGGGATAAAAATAGATCTGTCGTTGTTTCTAGGAAAAAATGAGGGCTTTTTATTGTGGAAAACATGTATTTACACAGTATTCTCATTCCTGAACATGTTGTCTACTCTCATAAAAACCTATAATGGCGAGTCGTTGATATTTTTCCTGTAAGATCTTTAACATAATAAAGCTAAGCTTAACTGGCATTGATCAAAATGTTCCGCGCTACGGTGGTCCGGATCCGGGGCCGACGGGGCCAGGAAACGACGGGTATCGACGCGACATTAGAGTGAACAAACACTGGTAGTATGAATTTTTGAATCCGAAGAGAAATGGTCTCGCGCCGTGAGAGTATGGTTCACTGTATGGCCGCCGGCTTAAACTCTAAGCCGGTAATATACAGAGGAGTTGCTGATACTATCATTTCGGAAAGAGGTCACAGGTCAATCGGCGTATGCAAGGTAGTATTATCGAGTAGGTATGCTTTCGTCAGGTGCACTACTTCCGAAGTAATGGTGGAATTGAACGATCATAGAATTTAAGGGGAACAACAAATTTGAGTGATGGTAATCTCTGAATTATTATGAAGCCAGATACTGCGTCAAATTTTATTTATTAAATGATACTGGAGCCATTTGAAAGACGGCATTTCTTGCCATAACGCTTGCAAGGCCCACATCAGGGGCAGAGCCTGCTACGTTTACTCCCCTTGAAAGTATAATAGTATCTTTGTGTTACCTTTCTGAATATCCTTGAGTTCTGCAGAAGACTCTTCAAGAGAGTTTCAATCATGGTAATTCTAATCTGACTTTGTACAAAGAACTTATCATCGATCAAACCTCAAACTGGAAGTACTTATTAAGTAGGCACTGCTCGAAAAAGATTCGCTCGGTGGCGGCTGACGCCGCCACCAGCCAAGGGGCTACCGGAATTGCGGCCCGGAACACCGGGTAGGTAGGTAGGTTGGGCCGGCAGGCCCAAAAAAAAAAAAGTTGACCCTCCTCAAATGGCCTCAAAACTGCCTTCCAAATGTAAAAAGGTGAGACATTCAAGTGACAATATGTCTAATCAATAGACCTACAATGTTTATAATGCTTGTGCAGTACAACATTGAGAATAGACAAAGTATTGGCGGCACTGCCATCATGAGTCAGCATATGACATCATGTCTCCAAATTCATGTGCTTTACTTATCTGACTAGAAATGACTCAGATTGTAATCAAAATGATATTCGGTTGAATAATAGTACATGAATGCGACATAATTTCCCATTTTCGCTCCATATTCAGCTCAATGTGGAGTGTATGACATCATTTTGGTCACGTGGAGGTAGGTAGGTCCAGCGCTAGTGCACGAAATTTTTAATCGACCCTATGTCATTTTTTTCATTCCGGTAGCCCCTTGCCACCAGCTCACATTTTCTCACAGAATCCCAGGCAGACGAAGCTTCGGCCGATCAACTCCATGGCGAGCGTGATAGTAACGGACAGTCACATGTAGACAGTGACAAGCCAAGTCATCGCCACACCGAATATTTTACTTTACAGGAAATATCTCAGCACTAGGCCGGGAGATTTTTCCGTAAATAGGAATTTTGTTGACATCGGACTTCGGCTTTTCGTCAAATCTCAGAAACCATCATCCCTCTATAAGACCTACTACTAACGTAGCAGGAATAAGTACATCGGACTTAGTAGGCAACTGATACAATGGGCTACAAAATATGTGCTCTATTAGGGGAGAATACGAATACACACATTCTAACATTTCTCCCTTTCGCCCTCAGCTAATCTTCATTTCGCGTCTGTCTACAAGATTGTACTTAGTAAGCACGAAAGTGGTACGCGCTACGAGTGTACTTAAGGATCAAATGCTCACGAGCCCCTCACTATATGTACGGGCGGTAAGCAGCAACCAGTCCAACTATATAACATCTAAATCATGCGGTAGTATCTACCTTCAGTGTGGTATGAACAGTTATCAAAGTACACCAGACCGGAGGCGGCGCTAAAAATAGGTCTATAATCCGGACCCAGAGCCGTGTCTTAAAGCCGCTCACGTTATACACTGTTACGCAAAACGGAAACCTGCCTGAGACAGCTCGGCAACACTAACCATTATGAAGGCGCTCCCGTGTGGATCGTGCGCGAAGGTGGAAAATAAAAAAGAGGAAACATGAATCGATTCTGGACACAAGTCCAATGCCGACCAAGGTGAATGGGTTGGGAGATGATGCCAAACCTTATGGGATCCCAATTACGTAGCGTTCTCGGGACCCGCGATGGAAGAGAGAAGACGTGAGTAATGTCATCGACAGGTTTGAATGTTTCACTGACGTTTGTTTTGTATGACCCAGTGTTGGAGAGGTAATGATCGATCTATGGTAGAGAATATACGGTTTCTATAAAAGAGCGTTCGAATCATCATTCAAAAAAAATCGGAGGCGCGCGCAGACAAGGACGAGGAAAATATTCCCCGTGACATGTTTAGTCTTCGAATGACAGCGCTATTAAAGGGCGTTAAACTGTTCTCTACCAGAAATCAGCCCCAAGGGGATATCATGTTCTGCTTTTAGCGAAACATATTTACTGTTTGCTGCTCATCGAATTGGCGCTAGATTACGATATTCGGATGTATTCTGCCGCCTTTCTCATCCTATGCTTCTGTGAATTGTCGATGGTCTACCATCATACTTTACCCTCCTTCGGCGTCACTGCTATCCTCCAATCAACGTGAAGTGGAGGTATCTTCGGATCTCGGGGACCGATCGTATTGGACGATACATTTGACGTGCAGTTCCGCCTTATTAAACTGGATACAATTCTTTGGGATACGAACAAGAAGTTATTCCATCTCCACAAGAGTTCCGGTCTTCGATCGAAAAGATCAATGCGATGCGTATCACTTCCCTTCCACGTGTTCTTCCATGCAGTGCGAAGCTGTGAAGTTCTATATATTCCTGTCGACCAGTATGGAATCTATGAATCACAATACGAGAATACATTCACATCCATAGAGCTGTGCAAGCCGCTTTCCCTCCAGCCACCACAAGCAGAACAACAATGACAGACGAGAGACGGTCAGATTTATAGTCATATTTATGATACCCTCCGCTCACATACATGACCCTAGACCCCACAGCTATATCGAAAGTGAGCAGTGAATCCGTCATTTGCGAAACGGGACCCGGCTTGATCATAATTCTTCTTACAGAAGTGGAAGTGCACGACCTTCGGGCCTCCAATTCTTCGCAAATCAGTATGAAGATCATCGCTGGAAAGGACGTTTGCGAGTCCCCCATCTTCAACGTTCAGTCCGAATCGATACCCGTCTGGTTAATTGGTCTTTCCGTGTGAGCTCGAATTGACACGTCCAGCGTGGTAACTTTTAATTGACCATGTCTTCATAGAGGAAACCTCAACGCATCAACAGTCATCGAATTCAAGCTCTTCAGTCACAGAAAATTTCACCCTTGGTCCAGGAAGCCCCTGCTGGGACATGCGATGAATGTAATTTCAGAGATGTGTGACAGCAGCTGTACGTCTTCTTTTGCATACGTTACCGTCGCTCAATTGGTCTTCAGATACCACGGTCTCCCTTATCAGCAACACATTTCCCCGATCGGTGATATGCACCCTCAAGGTCTTTTGGTCTGACGATCTCAAACAGGCTGCAAAAGACCGTGTCGAGGAGACCGCCGAACCTGAGACACCACTAGCAAGAGTCGCGGAATTGCTTGACGACTTGGAGCCAATCAAGAGGATGATCGATTCGCTATCAGAGGTGAGTGTTTGGTGGTTTCACGCAACACACTCGACGCGAACGATGGATAGGTTCATCCTGCAGCTAGAATCGCCTGGGGTCTTCTATCGAGTGGGTTCAACGCAAGTATATTCTGTTCTCACAATGCTTCTTCTGATTGGTTGTCCCGCCGACAGATATTGAAGAAGCAAGCCGAAACAGACAACCTTGTCGTGGGCCTTTATGAGGACATGCGGTCGGCCTATGACCAGGCTAGCAGCGCAGAAGTCTTGCGGAAAAAAGATGAACTTCGACCCGTTTATGACTCCCTGTTCAAGCAGACCATAGAGTGCTCTTATTTCATCGAGATGTACGAGAAGAAAACTGTGACCGGTACGGCGAGATATGCTCTGACTGAACGTCTAGATTCTCATACTGCTTTCACAGATCGATTACTGGGTCGCAAACTTTCGGACAAGGCCAAGGAATTTTCTGCAGGATTCGAGAAATTGCGCCATCAACTACACCATAGGATCGCAGAAGAAAATATCGTAGTGACTCTGGGAATTCAGCAGGACGTCGCTAAGCTGGGTACGTATTTGTATATATATATGCGCGCCTCCAAGCTCAAAACAATGAAAGATATACAGAACGTACTTAATGACCTTCGTCCACCCAAGATGCTCAAAGTGAAGTCGAAGTGCCTGAAGGGTACACGCACTGAAACCATCAATTATCTCATGGATTGGGTAGCAAAATGCACTGGCGGAGGTGTGCTGTGGTGTAGTGGCTTGGCCGGGACAGGGAAGAGTTCACTCGTGGGCACACTTCATGAGCATCTCACCGTCTTAGGAGGGCGGGACCGCCTCGGTGCCTTCGTTCGTTATGATCGCATTGAATACTCCGATGCGTCACATCTGCTCACGAGTATTGCGTACTCGTTGGGGACATTTGATCCACGGATTGGCGCCGTTATGGCTCTTGCAATGCAAAAAAGGAGGTCTGTTATAGGGTTGTCAGCGGCTTCAGCCTTGCAGCAGTTTGAGGTGCTGTTCCGACGCCCCTTTGAGGTTGTACAAGATTTGGCTACGGAAGGGCCGATAGTTGTCATCATCGATGGGCTTGATGAGAGCGATATAACCAAGGAGATGCTTGCTGTTTTGTTTCAAGGATTTGGTTCGCGGCTGCCGTTTATGCGACTGCTGATCTTCAGCCGTCCTGTCGAAAACATACTCCAATCCTTCCGTCTCGCAGATGAAACCGTTGTGTCCCGACTTGCTTTGGATTCCAGTACGGAGCAGTCGGCGCATGTCAAACGCGACATCAAGTATTTCATCAGTGCCAAGTTCGATGAACTATACCTGTTAACGGATACCACTTTCAAAAACGTCTGTGAAGAGCGCCATGCAGTGGAGGAGCTGACATTGCGGGCCAGTGGACTCTTCATCTGGGCCGCTACTGTGTGCAAATTTATATCCGGTTTCCCTTGTGTACAGAGGCTTAATGCGTTGCTGGACATCAGTATCCCAACAAGTGCCATCCAATCCTTGACGAACCTTTATCGTACCGCTCTGGACACTATATTGTTTGAACTGGAGCCAGATGACATCAAGGATGTCAGGGAGTGCATACTGCGTGTCCTTGGCGCAGTCATGGTCGCGCGAACCCCTCCGGGAATGACAGCAGACCTTCTTGATGCTCTCGTGCTTACTCCTGGTCATGACCCATTGGCACAACATGTCCTGGAAAAGCTTGGCAGTGTTGTACAGAGCAACGAAGAGAGCGGCGATTTTATTAGGCTCATACACAAGTCGTTCGACGATTTCCTAAAAGATCCTTCACGTCGTGAGCCGAGATGGTTCATTGACATTGAGGACCACAGAAACAAATTTGCCAGGCAATGCCTGTCATGTCTGACGACTTTCCTGGCAGACTGGGTTCCACCCAACTCCGCCAATACTTTCAAGCAATATCGCGACAGCATTCCCTGCCATATCCGAGACTATGCCCTGTTCGCACCGTTGTGGTACATAGGGTGGTTTCACGACCGAGACTCTGATGATTTGCGCATCCTTTTTGAGGACCAGCTGTCCTTCTGGATTCAATTGGCATTTATAGTTGGTAAACGTCATGCTCTTCTCAACGAGATGGCTGAAGTTCGACTTGGGGTCGATCGTGTAAGTGGATCTACCATGCCATTTCATTCATCTCTGTTTCTAATCATTGCAAAGTTAAAAGACAGGGATTGTGGCTTTCTTCCACTCGTGTATCATGCACGCCAGCATGCCGAGTTGGAATTATCATCATCATCATATTGTATGGCGTGGTCCGGTGTAGAAATGGCCGTGGCATACAGTACAGATAGCTTGCTAGGACATCTATAGACCGTACTACCCAACACACCGACAGGCGACGAGATTGCTGTTTTTTAGGCTGTAGATCGCAAGCCAATCGCAAGCAGTGCGAGAGGCTTGAGAAACAGGCTAAGCATTCCTAGGGACAGCGTCACTGCAGGTCGCTGAGCAAGCGTCGAGCGATAGAACTTACACGACTTTAGCTACCAAATTCAAGATCATATGTCCTGTGAATATGAAAATTTTTAGCACCCTTCGCGCGCTTCCTGGTGTGACGTGGGAGCGGGATCAGACCAACCCAAGACCAACCATGGTCCAAGACAAAGCCTGCTCACTATTCTATAGCATTGCTAACATGTAAGCCATTGTATTTTGCAAAATTACATGCTTAGACATGCTGCAGGCATGACACCATGCCTGTTATACCTGAACTCCAATCAAGAGTAAACAATGGCTGTATTGCATTTGTACAGTCACCATTGAGTCTCGTGATGAAAGGAGATTGGACTAAGTGTTTTTAGCACTTAGTGAGAATGAATGTGTTTCAGTATGAATAAACTTTAGCTCAAAGCTGGGGATATACAGCTTGAGCTACACTACTTATATACTAAAGTGAGGGTCCTATTAATAAGTGCACCATGTAAGAAAGAAGTAGAAATGTGCACAAGGTGAACAATGGTGGTGTGTCATGACATCATGGCTCCATGGAGTTATGATGTCGCTGTGGGTCCTATGGATAAGATAAGTGCCGAAGATAAGATAAGAGGCACTTAGATAAAGAAAATGAATAAATCATAACATTACCCCCTTGTTAAGGCAGGCATCCTGACTGCTGTTATGGTCCACTCCAGTCATTTTCAATGTCCTCTTGGTACATCCCTCTGGCCTCTCCTCTGTATCTGTCGTCATCCCAGTTGGCATTTATTTCCCAGTATTTGTTGATTAGTGGAGTTAGACTTGAAAGTTCCTCCTCCAGATACTAGTGGGTTGTGGGCCAGCTCATCCAGTGGCATATCCGAGTCCTATTCTGGTCACCATTACACTGCGAGGTGTTTGTACATGAATGAATCTGGGATCTTCCTGGTGGGATCCTGAATCATGTTAATAGTGCCTATATGACCTTCATGTGCTGCTCTCTTCCCCTGCACCATGCCATTGTTGAACCACATGATACCATTCGGGTCAATATACCTGGAAGTAAAATGACTGACCAAAATGCACTATGCCCACAAGCTGATAACGCATGGGTCCATGTTCAGTGGCTAAATGGATACATTTGTCAGCAGTTGTATCTATGAACACGATAGCCATTGCTATTAACAGAGGTGCCATGTTATATGATGTGCATCTAGGTGCATGGGATTCACAAAGATTGCATATGGACTCCTGAGTAGACACCGGTACCGACTGAGTGTTGTTGAAGAACTGTTGTAGTGTGTTCCATCTAAGTGGAGCCGTGGAGTGAGGCACAGCTATACAGCATTGTTGGGTCAATATTGGTGTTATTTCACCACATCGACACCAATACTTGACGGTCAAGAAAGGTACATTGCTGTGGAACAATTATTCAGAAGTGCTTTGGTGCTCGTGTTAGCTCCGAAAACAAACAGAGAGGGATACTCATGATGTAGAGCCCTTCTTATGTAGTCTCTGACTTCTTCCAGAGAATATTCACCTCATCTGTATCCACCGAAAGACAATGCCATGTCCAACCATCGGTAGGACAGTTCTGTGAAATCTGTTGTGCACTGGGTTATGTCCAAGTTCCATGTATTATACAGGACAAATAGCACCGCATTGTATGCGCAACTGTTCCTTGACCATTTGCAACCCTCTAGTGTACTTTCTGTGGAAGACAAGTTGATGGGTCGTTTGTCCACTGTGTGCTGTTTGATGTTGAAGGTGTCAGACACATGGCCTTCGCGTTTTTCAGGTAATTTCATGGGTGTAACAATGCAGACCTTAGGTAATGCCGTCAATGCAGGGAGTTCAGGATGGTTTTTAGGGAGCACAGTGGATTTTACATTATTGGAAGATATAGTGGGCCGTACATTCAGTTTGTGCATCAGAGAAGTTTTCCCCCACCTGAGATCATTGGAATCCTCCATAACAAGGGGCTCTGATATGGACACATAAGTCTTGCGTCCATGCAAGATGGTGTGTATTCTGTACCAACATAGTCCTGAAAGCTATGGATAAGGGTGTAACGAGTTTCTCCTATCACAGTAACTGGCAGCGTACTGTCATACAAGCAACTGGTAGTATCATCCAACATCTCAAGCTCCTGTCGGAGATGGCCACTACAACTGCCTTGGATCTTGTGCACGTCAATTGGAGACACGTGGATATTCGCAATCAAAGACAAAAGGAGGGTCCCGTCAGCAGTAGCAGTCCTGGATAACACTGTGTAATAAGACTGATGGGTTCTACAGTTGTTCAAATTGACAGGGTTATAAGGACGAGTCTTGCCCTGTGAAGCAAAATTGGTCATGGAAATTTTTAAGACTACCTAAGTTCTTGAGCCAGTCAGTACAATTGTCAGGATTTGGTTGCAATGGATTCAATGACACCATCAACACAATCAAAGGGTTATAAATGATGGGCAAGTGTGAGTTCAGAGACAGTGAACTGGAAGACTGGAAGCCACAGACAGTGAACAAATTTGATGTTGTGGAACTGTCCAACCACTACTTCAGACCAAGCAAGAGCACGAACGATGAAGAGAACATATCAATTTCACAAGATGTAGACCCAACGGGCATTCTGACCAAAATGGTGCAATGCAAATGGATCCATATGGAAGACAACGTCATACAGCACTACAGAGGAATATTCGATGAGAGGGGCAAGAAAAAGTGAGTGACATTTGCAAGTAGAACAAGCTAAAATTGATGATTACACGTTCCCTTAGATATGTGCCAGTCAAACCACAGATGTTCAGGGTGGGAGACGTTGTTGAGGCACAGTGCTCCATGGTATTCATGAAAATGAAAGATGGTACAGCAAAAATGAAACCCATTTTGAGGGCGCTAGCTCTGGTCAACTGTGACCAATCAACGGTGAGTAGCAGAATGGCTCAGAATAATGGGATGGTACTAACCATGCCACATCACGACAGAAGGCCAACACGGATAGAAGAAACACCACGAATATCCAGTTGCCATTGACCACAAGGATGAAGAGGAAGATAGGTTTTGAAGAAGACGACAATGCAGAGGGCAAATATGCAGGAGTGAAAAAGGCTAATGTATCAAGGGTGGATGAGGTCAACATGGCCATCAATCTGTAAGGTAGATAGAAAAACAATTGTTTTCATTATGACCAAAACAAAAACAGTTGAGTATCAAAGAAAACCAAAGAAAGGATGATGAGAGAGCAAAGAAGAAAGGGCACAAGTTACAGATGAACAATGAAGCTATATCATGACACAAATGAGACAACAGAGACAGATGATGTGTACAGTTGGCAAATGCTGCCATCAATTGATTCCACCAATAGAAGTTTTCCCATGGGTCACTAAGGACAGCATAATGACTGAAATACTTATATTCATAGGATTTGGAACCACCACTCAATGGCTGGGCTGGGTGGTTTAACCAAGTATACCCATTTGTTTCATGGACTGTCAGATTTCCTGTCTTTATGTTTGGCATTGAGAATGATGGTCAACTCAGGATGATCTGTGGTGACAGCATCAATGTGCTCTGTGAGGAATTCTTCAATGAGCTCATCAGCATCCATGTGGTCTTCTTGCACCCAGCTGTTTGACTCTTGTCCATAGTCTTTTCATTTGATGAAGTAGTCTGTGACCCTCCTGGGTGGTTCTCCCTGCTTTCCCAATACTTTATGAAGTCTACTGTCAAGTACTTTTTTGACTGCATAATGTTTGGTGCCTTCAATTAGATCTGGTGGCAGTGGCAGTGGTTGTTCTTGGTTTGGAAAGGCAGGCAGGTGGTGTATATGGAGTAAGGAGTGCTTCGTTGAATGTTAGGTGAATGTGCCAGTTGGTAGGGAGTTTGAGAGTGTATACTGAGGCTCTTTTTTTTTTTTTTTGCAACAATCATGAATGGGCCCGTTCACTTGTCTGTGAGCTTCTTTGGTCAAGGGAGATGAAGGTTGGTTGTATTGAGCCAGACCTTGTCTCCCACTTGATACTTGATCACCAGGTGCTTCTTTTTGTCATATTGAGCTTTTATTTGGTCAGTGGCTTTCTTAAGTGATTGTTTGGCTGCAGCATGGATCTCTTGCATTTTGGAAACAAATGTGGTTGAGGCTGGGATCCAGAAGGGTGTCTGGGGCTTGGCTCCTGGTAAGACATGGGCATTGTAGCCATAATTGACCTCAAATGGACTTTTGCCAGTAGCTGAATGGGTGCGATTGTTGTGAGCAAAGGTGGCGAGTGATAGCCATTCTACCCAGTCATTCTGAAGATGGTTAACAAAGATTCAGAGGTACTTCTCAACTTCCTGATTGACTTGTTCCATCTGTCCATCTGTCTGAGGGTGGAAAGCAGTAGAAGCATTGCCCTTGATTTGGAGCAGGTCATAAAGATCCTTTATGAATTTGGAGATGAACACCGTTCCTTGGTCAGAGATGACCACCTGTGGCATTCTGTGTTTAGCATATACTTCATTGTGTAGGATTTTTGCCCATCCCTCCAATGAGAGTTCTGTAGAGCATGCAATGGGGATGATTTCTTTGGAAAAGCGATCGATGATCATGATGATGGTGTCATAGCCTTGACAAATGGGTAGACCGGTGATCATGTCTATGGAGATATGAGTCCATGGTCTGAAGGGTATGGTGTTGGGATGAAGTGGTGCCACCTTTGCTTGAGTGCTTGACTTGGTTCATTGGCATGTCTTGCAAGCGTGGATGTAGGCTTCTATGTCTTTCTTTATTTTAGGCCACTAATATTCTTGTAGTATGAGTTCTTTGGTTTTTTCAATGCCCAGGTGTCCTGCAGTGATGTGGTCATGAGATTGTGCAATGATTTCTCCTCATAACGCTGATGTGGTCAGTAATGGGCAGCGCGCAAATGCAACAAGTGTCTAGATCGTCAATCTAGATACTGAATCACATACACACACACACACACACAATCACCAATGTTTAAGTTCGAGGGTGAGTATGGTAGAAGCACTTGTGGTGTACTTAGATATCGATAATAAATTGGGTTTGTTTCAAAACAACTTTGATTCAAATCTAGAAGTGTTTACATGAGATACACTAATTGCAATAGCAAGGTATATGGACGTGGGGGTTTGTAAGGTATAATTTGAGTGGCTTAGACTCGAAATGACTTTGTCTAGGAGAGCTGGTAAGGCTTTAACTAGACAAGCTTTAACAATCGAACAATCAAAGACCTAAAGGTCTACAAAGAGCATAATTGCTCTGGAGTACATGGACTCAATTACAACACAAGCACATGCACTTGCAACAAAGAACCAAAGTTCTACAAAGAGTACACAGACTCTGCAAAGAACACACAGGTCCTGACTTCAAGTACGAGACTTGCAAAGAGTACACAGACTCGTTAACTATTCGAACTTAAAGCATTCTAAGGCTTATTTCACTTCAGCTAGGCAACGTCTTTGGTCTGTGGTTGACTTAGCACATCTAGATCACTTTAGTCAGTGAGGGAGCACGAGGCCTTTGTATGTGGAGCAGTTCAATTAACTAGCAAGGCGCAAATGCGGGGACGACTCTTCTTCCTACTCAGTTCTTCTAGATTACTTATAGCCACCCTTTTGGGGTTGACTTGGTAAACTTAATTTACTTCAGTCGAGGATATGCAATTAAAACCAGTGATTGATTAGATAGCTATAAGGCTACTAGCACAAATGCAGGGGAATGCTTTCCTGCCATTATGCATCTAGTCGCTGCTAATTTATACGATTTCTAGCCTAGGTATAGGAGCTTATATCTAAAAGTAATTATGGTATGAGCTCTGGGTATCAATACAAACGATGAGTAATTAATTTACAAGGATTGTGCCATTCTGAGGTTTCTATTCAGTTGGACAGAATGACTAGCGGCCATTCTATTGCCGAGGAGTGTCCTAATGGTCCGTAGGAACTCCTTGCTTCTCCTTCATGCCTTGCCACATGGATTCCTATTCAATACTACGGATTGCGCAGTATGTCGAGGATGTAACCACTGATTGTGATCGACCATCGGACCGAGATTGTATTTGCTTCGATCACTGTGCAATCTTTAGCTATCTTGGCACCAAGCATCGGTTATTCAGTTATTCCAAGTTGATTTGTGTTCTAGACTAAGTTTATTTCATGGTGTGAACTGTTGTGGACTTAGTGATTCTCTTCTAGGTTTATTCAAGTCGTCGAGATGATGAGTAATCTAGCCCTTCCATGTTCTGCTTTAGTGTTTGTAACTCATCTTGATGTGTCCCTTGGTTCCGACTGTAAATAGTCTTGTTTTGGGCCGGGAATAGCATTCAGTGTTGAAGGCTTGTAGAGTTGACTCTTCTAGATGTCGCCTCTAAGTCCGTTCTTATACTGTATTGCTCACTATCTTATGTAGTATTCTAGCTATCAGTGTGAAGCCTTCACTATAGCTCTCTGTACTGCTTGTAGACTGTGTTATTTGATATAAAATCGCAAAATCTATGGGTAGCCTGATACCAAGCGTATCAATGCATGATCTCAGGGAACATAGATCTAGCCATCATAGTAGATTAGTCCGTTCTCTATTTTCATTCCTCGATCATGGTTAAGGGATCCAGAGACATTCTTGTCCCATGAGTGATGGTCGAGCATGGCATGTTTAATTTTCTCTTTTGTTTCCTCTATCATGGGCATGGTTATTGCCTGGAAGTGTTCAGGTTTGAGGACTATGATCTTGTTGTTGTCTTCTTTGCCCTGTTCATGGTCTGCTCTCCAGCTAAGCAAGTCGGCCTTCTTGTTTGCCATGCCTGGTTTGTGATGAAGAGAGAAATGATATTCAGCTAGTTCAGTTACCCAGCATGCTTGTCATCAATTTAGCTTTTGGGGTTTCCAGAAGTACTGGAGGTTCTGATGATCTGTCCAGATTTTGAAATCTTGAGTCACTCCCATCAGGTAGTGTCTCTACTCATCAAGAGCAAGCATGATGGCGAGTAGCTCTTTGTTGTAAATTTCGTAGTTTTGTTCCGTGACCGTTAGTGCTTTGGATAAAAATGCGACGGGACACCATTTTCCGTTCTCTTCTTGTGACAAAACAGCACCTATTGCCCCCTCACTAGCATCTGCTTCCATGTGGAATTTGCCCTCCTCTGTTGGTATTGCTAATACCATGTCCTCTGCCAATTGCTTCTTTAGCTGGTCAAAAGTGTTTTGTTGTGCATCCCCCATTTCCATGGATTGTTGCCTGTCAGCTGAGTCATGGGCTTGACAATTTTACTGTATCCTTTAATGAATTGTTGGTAGAAATTCATGAAGCCCAGAAACGATTGTAACTGCTGCTTTTTGGTTGGTATGGGCCATTCTGCTATTCCTTGAATTTTGACTGGATCCATGTGAATGCTTCCCTTTCTGATGATGACTCCAAGGTATTCTGTTTCTAAGACTTTGAACTCACATTTCTCCACTTTAAGGAATAGCTTGTTCTTTCATAAGACTTTTAGAATTTCGCATGTAATGTGACAATGTTCTTCCTTGGTTTTGGACATGATTAGGATATCATTGAGGTAGATGGTTACTGATCCTGACGCAATGAGGTCTTTGAAGATGTCATTCATCATCCATTGGAAGGTGGTGGGGGAATTAGTGAGTCTGAAGAACATGACAGTAGGCTCAAATAAGTCTTGATTGGTTCTGAATGCCACTTTCCATTCATTACCGTCCTTGATGTGTATGTTATTGTATCCCCATTGAACATCGAGTTTAGAGAAGTATTTGGTGCCTTGCAATTTGTCCATTAGCTCTGAGATGAGAGGAAGTGGGTAACAATTTTTGATTGTCATCTTGTTGAGCTTTCAATAATCTTGTACTAGTTGTAACTTGCCATTCTTCTTCTTGACAAAGAAGAATGGTGAAGCCATGGGCAACTTCAATGGTCATATCCTTCCGCTAGAAAGATTCTCATCTAAGAACTTGTTGAGTTCTTCTTGCTTGTTTCGATTGAGAGGGTAAACCTTGCAATCAAGATTGGCACTCACATTAGGAATCAATTCAATGGCATGGTCCCATATCTTTGATTCAGGGAGTTCATCAAAATTGTCTTTGTAGAACAAGTTGAAATCCCTGCACCAGTCTGGAACCATTTCTTCAAATGTCTTGGTTTTCTTTTCCACATTGGCTTTGGCAGTGAGGTCATTTGCGTGACAAGTGCATATGAGAATGGCTTGCATGAAGTCTATTGTGAGAATGGTTTCTCTCTCCTCTAGTTCTTTGTTCCACTTGTCTTCTGGGTCAGAATTGGGAAGTACGAATGGGGTTTTGTGGCATTGGCATTGTGCGAACATTAATTTTCCAGTCTTCCAATTGACAAACAGATTGTGCCTTACCAGCCAATCATGACCAAGAAAGATTTGTTGGTCGCTTGATTCTGTGACAGCCAAATCTATTCATTTTATGTGGTCTCTGATCTTGAGACAGATCTTGGCATACTTGGTAATTGCTCTCCCTTGGTTCCTGGTTCCGTCAGCATTATAAACTGGGATTGGTGTGGCAGTTGCATGAGTAGGAATGTTGTTTTCTTTGATGAACGCTCAGTTGATGGTGCTACTGGTACATCTGCTGTCTACTAGTGCAGTAATGGAGATCCAGGTCAGGTTTTCTAGGGTCTTGATTTCGACATCAATGACTAGATCCTTTCCACTTCCGCTTAGTTGGCTGATGTATTGTCTTGGTTGTCATAGTTCCTTGAGCCACCAGAGGGCATTGATTCATGTTGCCTTCCACATCCCTTCAATCATCTCGTCAATGACTTCCTCCACCTACTGGTGAGGCTGGTGATGGGCACCCATGAAACTGAGCATGGCTTAGCGTGAACACACTAAAACCTACACTCAACCCTACTAAACACACACACACATAAAATCTCCTTAAGTGCAGAGGGGAGCAAGGGATTTAATTCCAATTGCATGCTGACAATATCTCAATTTATCTCAGCAAGCTTGCTAGAACGATGCACATAACAATGTAATTTTCGGAAGCTATTCTCAAATTCTCTATTTCCTTGAAGCTTTTACAAGAGAGCACAGTGAACCATGCAACCCTCGGGGCAAAGGATATTTCTATAGCTGAAACACATGGATTTGCAGATCCGCAAAATGACCAAGTCTGGTCAGTGAGCTCGCTAAGTACAACTTGCTGCTAGATCTAATCTGTGCACACCACTGCCTGTTTTTTAGTTGCTAAACCTGATGCCCAAACTTGTCACGATTAGAGGCCCTCAGCACTCCAAATCAAGTCACAATTATTCTCAAAAACCATCCCCACAAGTCCTCACACACAGTGTGCTTGCTCTAACAACGGTGCCACGAGGTCCAACTGTGCACACCTGTCACACTTCATGCAACTGCTAGAACAGCTCAATCTGGCTGATTCCCTTGCAAACTACTCAAGACCTACACAGAGGCCGACACAACACAATTTCTCTTCTTACACTGAACCAGAAAAGGAACAGAGTTTTCTCTCAGATGTACCCCAGCAAACTCTCAAGATGGGCACAGTGTCACTGCCACTGAATCTCTTTCTTATCTCAAGTAAACCGAAGTTTTTATCCAAAATGTTTCTCTCATTCTATTTCTCTGTAAGCTCACTAAACTTGTGTTCTAGCTGAGACTCGAAGCTACTAACTCTTATGCATTGCAACAAGTCCAGATCCAAACTGAAACTTTATTACTGTATGTGGGGGGTAGGTATCTTGTCTTACTACATGAAATTCTACCTACTTATACTATGGGAGATTGATTATTACAAATGGCCCTTTAGTAAGTTAAATTCTTTGTCGGCTGATAATCCTTCATCTGAACTGGTACAACACTCTTGGCAGAGTGCTGCTTGGTCCTCCTTTTAGTATCCTCAAAGAGTTAAGTGATGTTGATGTCACTTGCCCTAGCAGCAGAGTAGTTTGCTGACTTGTACTCAATAGCTGCTTAATCCTTGATCACCGATCACACTTCATATTCAGCTTTTGGTTCTGCTCCAAAGGTGACAGCATCATATTCTAGACCTGGTAACCAAGGAATGCTTCGGATTTTGAGCCCACTCACTATTCCCATTGGCCAAAGTCTGTTTCTAGGCCATGCCTGGGGTTCTTTTGATTATCCCCATATGTGATATCTTTTCTCTGGATCTCCAGGGACCACGTGTCATAGATTACAAACATGTAGTTATCTAAATTAGTCTCAGCCTGCATACAAGCACATCCCAATGAAAGTTGAATCGTCTATTGCAGACGGATGTTTGAGCAAGTGAGCGAGCTCTTCAGCCTTATTGCCATGCATGCCTGTAAGGTACAGTGCAACAACAAAGTCCTTATGTTTTAATTCTGTTGCTTCTTTTTCTATCATAGAGCTTTCAACTTTGGTGACCTTGCTTCTTTGTGTGCCACTTGCATTGTCAGTCCGCTCTCTATGCTTCTGCTTTGCTAATGTGTAAGGTATGGTAATTTACAAAATTATGCCCTTAGACACACTGTGGGTGTGACACAGCATCTTATGAATCCAATTCTTTAAGATCACCTTCACCTCTGACTCCATCCTCACTTCTACAATTTCATATAAGGTCCATTCAGCACCGAAAGATTTCACCATTCAAGTGGGACCTTCTCAGTCTTCGCACCAGAGTCCAAAGACTTGGCTACCATTGACTGGGTCACCTCAGGCACTATAGAGGGTGTTAAATTAGTCATCTGGAAACTAGTATTGTCTTCTTTATCTGGGATCTCTTCCATATGTACCTTAGGCATCTCCTGCCTTGTTTGGGCCCCCTTGTTCCTGTCGGTAGGAGTCTCTTGCACAGGGTCAGTTAAGTTCTTGGTCTTTGCCAAAGCCTCTTGATGGATGAGGGATTTAGACTTTGGCAGCCTTACGGTGATCTCTGTTACCAGAGGAGGTTTTGCCATAGCTATTCTCTTGAAACTCCCTGCAAGGTGGGGACTCCATGGATCCATTTTGTCAGGGGGGGCGCTGAGCGCTTGGTCCCCTGCCCCATCCAGTCGAACTGTTATGATGGGTGTCACTATGGTAGGTGACTTTGTTGTTCAATGCTTTCACCCGCAATGGGCTAGACAGTGTAGATACACAATGCCGAAACATTGCATAATCCAGTTCAGGGTCCGTACTCTGTAACAAATGGTTATCATACATTCTCAGATAAGCGAACATGCAAGCCCATGGCCAAACAATTTTTGGAAACATAGCATCACCTAACTTATCATGAAATAATTCAAAAACCATGTAGCATCTTCAGTTCAGCATTGGAATGTCGATGATGCCTTGTGCGTTGCATAGAGTCTCCAGTTCCTTTTTCTCTGTTCTGCATATGCGTTGGGCAAATGCAATGATCAATCGAACCATGCATTGGATAGCATCGCCTCGTGTGCGGAGAGTGTGAGATCTGCCAGTGACCACAGTCATAGTCCTTACAGTAATACCATCGAAAGAATCTGCCCAATCGGTTTCCAACGCATAAACCCATGAGGGATTGCACCCATTCTCACCAGATACACAACGAGCTAGTAACAGCCAAGGATGGAAACGAACAGAGGCAATATCCAAGGGAGAAAGGCGTACTTGAAGGTCAGCGGACACATCCTCAACATAAAAAAGGCCCTCATGGAATTCAACATGAACATCAGTTCAAAGACTCTCTGCCTGAAAACATGAGCAAAGCCATCCACAAACCAAGACCAGAGAAGAAAATACATTGGAATGCATTTCAGGATGGTACAATGGATCATAATATATAGGAAAATCACCTGGGCAAAATTCAGTACCATCGTTGAGAGGGCATTCATCCTCATCCAGAATGTGTGTGACATTGCACGGCATTTTGCATAAATCAAAAGACATGATGGATATGTATACACTGCTGAGCAGTCAGACAGATGGTTATGCAGAGCGTAGATGCTGAGCGACAATGGATCCAATTCCACAGGTGGAGGGCAGCCCTTGTGCAGGGACATGACTTGGACACTGCAGAAAAGCAGAGACAATTATACTACCAAACTTGATAGATAATGACTTGCAGGCAACAATCCATGACAAGTACACTCACCCACAAGTATATCAGGAAGGAATATTCCACTGATGACAGAAGTAAGAGCTTGGTATGTTGGAGATCAAACTCGGTATATACCTGTACTATATTTAGCCCACTTACTACTCATTTACGTGATGTTTGGTACCTTAACAATTCATCCTTTTGACCACCACCACGACCGCTCGCTGTGCTCCCTTATGCCCATCTGCCTGATTTCCAACAGGTTATGAGGCCCCGTTATTCATTCTGACCACTGAACTACTGGTTGACCATCCAACTGAACTCTTTCCTTGACCTGTTTGACCCCTTTTCTGACAATCCTGATTCCTTACCTTGCTTCCTCCATTCCACCCTTCCTTAATCTATTTTGACATCACTACACCACTTCATACACTCCTTTGACCTCGACTCTTGACCTTGACCACTGATCCTGACCTGACCCTGACCCTGACCCCTGACTTGATTGACCATGACCAACACCTTGACCTCCACTGATTCTACCAATACAAAACACTTCTTGACTGATGCCACTGGCACTTACGATGCGTGGGAGTTCTGCATGCATATCTTGGCAAGCCAGAAGTCATTGCTGAATACTGTCCTTGGCAACGATACCGAGCCTACAACTGGTCCTAACAGCAAGGCATGGAAGGCATGGCATGCATGGCATGATGCCGCTGTTGACATGATTGTAAAGAATTTGGACGACTCGCAGCTGATGCATGTTTGTGGATATGAAGAAGATCCAGCTGGGATGTGGGCACGCTTGGCTGCTGTGCATGTGAGCCAAGGCTTTGGGGGGATTATTGGCGAGTGGAAGCTGTTTTACAAGCTGGCTTATGATGGGTCGACTTCGATGTGGGCTCACCTTGGTGCCATTCATGCTGTCGCAGAGTGCCTTGGTCGTGTTTACAATGATTGTCTTTCTGACCATCAAATCATGGCCCAAATGCTTTCTTCCATCCCTACTTCCTACAATAATGTCATTAGCATCTTGGATGCGACTGATAGCTCTCTCTTGACTGTTGAACTGGTGGAACAGAAGATTTTGAACAAGGAGATGAACTTGATGAAGGAGAAGATGGAGACTCAGAATTCATTGGCCCTTGCTGCCCAGACTGAGAATGGAAGTGCTATTGTGGATGTCTGTGACAATTGTGGCAGTGAAGGACACTCAAGGGCGAGATGCTGGCACAAGGGTGGTGATATTGAGGGACAGTATCTGGAATGGTGGAAGGGGAGGCATGACATGCCTATTGCTGGTCTGGCAGTTGCCCACTCTTTTGTCATCTGATGGTCTTGACAAGTTCTGGTGCGCATTGATACCTCTTTCTACTTTACTATTGATTCTTGTGTTTTGATTCTTGGTTTCTATGAAGAACCTATTATTTTCTGACTTGGTTTTACTTATACCCTACCTATTTCTAGTTGATGACCAACTCCTTGTTCGAGGGGGACTGTTGGAGATTGAACTCAGTATATACCTGTACTATATTTAGCCCACTTACTACTCATTTACGTGATGTTTGGTACCTTAACAATTCATCCTTTTGACCACCATGACAACTGCTCGCTGTGCTCCCTTATGCCCATCTGCCTGATTTCCAACATGGTACAGTTTTCCTGTGGAATCATATCGTCAATGAAGGACCGAAAAGAATGCACAGCAACAAGACTAACCCAAAAGATTTTTTCTGTCAGACTGGCGGTTGCGCACACAAATGCAATGGATGCAGGATGAGAGGTTTGACCTGAGACAATGGATGAACAGGTGATGATGACATGACATCACTGCATCCCAAGTAAAACATCGGAAACATATGGTGCACCATGTGCACAGTGATTACGCTAAGAACAAGATAATGACCTTATCATATCTAATCTAATCCAAAAGCAAAATTACCATGGACCATAAAAGGGTCGAGACTGGGGTAGATTGACCCCTGTACACACTCCACTGGTGAAATCACGTCACTTTCTCTCTTTTAAACCCTCTGTTGTTTCACTCCTTATCAGTCAGAAAGAATCAGGGATAAGATAAGAGGCACTTAGATAAAGAAAATGAATAAATTGTAACAATGCCATTCACTAGTCATTCCTCCAACTTCAAGTGAATCTCTTCATTGAATGGAAATTGTAATACACCTGGACATAGTTATTTGTTAAGACAAATTTAATTATGCTGTAGTATTCTTTGTTGAAATGAACAGTAATTCTCTAGCCATTCACTTGGATTTAGCAGGGAACCCTCACAAACAGGCAAGGAACCATCATTGCTCATCTCCCTATTTATCTACACGCCTGTACACTAATAGAAGCGGTGCTATCAATGTAATACAGAAACCTGATGAAGAGAACAAATCCTTGCTTGAGCTTGACAACCAAACATCCCAACAGCATCAACATTTGGCTGCCATGTGATGTGTGACACTTGATATCCCAAGATTCTTGTGCTGAATACCACCTAAATAAGCAGAACTATAGTCTTCTGTTGGAATATACAAGAGAATTCGAGCAATCCAGCATTCTGGCATGCTGAGTAAGATATTGATTGGATAGAAATTACTAGAATAAGCATAGTTTAGTATAAATATAGGAAGTCAATGGGCAAACTCCTCAGGAGTTTGTAACCCAAAGACTACAGGTCTTGCAAGCATTGTACTGAGGTAAAGCCTTCATTACAACATCTTCCCTTTGAAAGGGCATATTAACCTAATATTCTTAAAAAAAGGCAGCCGGTCAATTAGATATTTTCATGCATCTGTACCACTGGACCTACCTAATCTCCAACATACACGGCCACAATTAGAGCTCAAGTTACAACGACCGAATCCTGTATACACAGGACTCGCAATAATCATAGCTTAAACTTCGACTCTCCTTCAACACGCACAATGTAATTGAACATTTGCAAACTTGACGTCAAGAAGTTGGAGAGACTCAATAGGACGGAAGAGCACAGCAGCAAGGAAGTAATCATGAGACTCCCCATTGCCGATGTGTTGAATGAGAGGATGACAGCCAGGTAGGCAAACACTGTCGCAAAGGAGCAGGCAGACCCCTCTACTATGGTCTTGTCCCGCTTGAACCAGTAGCATGCTGTGACTGTCTTGATATCATGCACTGACCCATGCATACGTATCCATCGATCTTCACTGAGAAGTATGAGAAGGTCGCCATCTATCTCATCATCAGGTATGACATTCAACCTTTCCAGGTTTCTCCGCTTGTCGATGACCACATTGATTAGCCTCGACAACATGAACAGCCCCAAAGCCCCTAGACCCCACCAATCCCGTATAACTCCCAGCAGCGCTACCGCAACACCGGTGAGCACAGGCCCGAGGATGTACACCAGCGTCGCCGGTACCCCCGCGGCGAAGAACGACTGGAGGTGGCGGCTGATACGGGATAGCGTCATATTGCGAGATGGATGTAGAAGTATGCGTGTTGTGACAAGGTGCCCGGTGCGCCCGATGGTCTGGAGGTAGCTCAGCATTGCAGGGTTTTCGACGGGGAAGAAACCTCCGGTGCTTATGACGCCTGTGACAGGGGACTCGTGGAGATCGCTGACGGCCTGCTGGCGGTGCATGCCGGGTACGAGGAAGAGGACATCGAGGAAGGATGCTGTACCCGTTAGAGCCGTCCTCACAGTGACGATGGAAAGATCTGCGAGGGCGACGAGCCCAGCGGCTTCGAGTGCAGTGTGGTGACCGGAGATGAAGGCCTTACTGAACATTAGCGGAACCTGAAGTAGGCGGACAAAGTGACCGCGTACGATGAAAGCTGTAAGAGCTGTCCCGGGCCGAACCCGTATCGCCTAGGCCTCATGTATCACGTACAGTCACCTGCTGGCACGAAGTTTCTCATAAAGGAACCGTGTTCCATAAATATAGGTCGAGTGGTGTTTGTAGGGCGCGCACCCAATCCATTGTCCTGAAGGTCAGCGTCAAATTCCGTCAATGCACAGCCTCGTTCGATAATGGGTTTGAAAAGCGGTGTTTCTCCCCCAGTTGCCTTCTTCCTATATTAGAGTGGATTAACGTGAAGAACACCGATTAAGCGCCAGTCTTACGTTGAGAAGATATGTATCAAACTCTATTTGCCACAGCGACAGTAGTGCAATGTCTACGGTATTGTTCTGCCGGGCAATTGAGTCAGCATGACAGGTACATAGAGATCCCGCAAGGGGTCAAATGGTCCTCACAACAAGGGCGTCCGATTTAGCATGTATTAACTGGCGTCCTTCCGCACTCAACTTGAACGTTATCATGGACTGTCCTTAAGGTCTATTGATACCTCCGAGTTCGGAATTAGAAGCCTGGGTTAAGATAGCTTCCGTGCGGCATGTAAGAACAGTGCCACTCGTCCACGTGACTATAACCATGGACAACCATATCTATCAGGAGAATGTCGAAGGGCAGACCACTAGATTCCATCTTTCTCAGCGTGATATCTCCAAGAGACAAAGAAGAGATGGACGTACCATAACTAACAGCGATGACGAAACCCAAAATGACTGCGCCGATTTCGGCGTCTTTGGTCAGCGCCCTGATGGATGATTTCTATATACTGAAATCCTGCTTCTTCCTCGGATCCGTGTGAGATACGACTCCGGTATACAGCTCAAATACTTACGAGAGATAACGCAAATCTTCGTGGCTTGACGGTGCTCATCCTCAAACCGATGATTGCACTAACCACGTCAAAAAGGATTTTCGATACATCCGCCGGTCAATGAACCAGGATATGGAAATTCACAAATTCTCCATTATTGACCGCAAGGATGCCAAACCAAGAAGCAGAGCCTTCTGACTTTGCGCAGTAGTGGAAAGGTCTAGAGCGACGAGTTCCGTAGATAGAGGATGTATTGAACATGTTGAAGTCTCGACGAACGTTAGAATGCAGGAAGATGAAAAGGACTAGGCTGCCGCTCTTGACGTCGTTATATTGTGAGTGATGGCTGCAGTCCAGCAGGTTCGAAGGGAAAGTCTGGCTACTTGTGTTTCCAACTTTGCGCGGTCGACGGCATCAGAGGCTTTCAGAGCAAGTTCTTGTTCGTGCAAGAGCAAATTCTGGCTAGTGAAAGTTGAAGTGACATTACAATCAACAATGCATTGCCTGAGGCCCAAGAGTTAGATTTTTCTGGGAAGTCAAATGATGAGGTAGACCCACCAGTCTCATCAGCTAACTGGTCCGCCATCTGTTATCTCCACTCATACTTCCTCGGCTCCCCTTCCGCACACACAACACCATCGAGGAGTGCACAGACCGAAGATGGCGACAGAGCAAACAAGCAAACAGCTTTTGATGTGTTACCAGCAAGAGCGGCAGACAATACACTAACAGCGTCGCAAAACTCTCTGTCAGACATCTCCCGCAACCACTGACGCTGTCAGCCCTAAGATCATCTACCGACCCCTTCCTTCGCACCAGGGATCTTGATTCGAAAGTATTAAGGAGATCATCCTTTTCTTTAGGACTTCCCTCTTCCGTGTCCTCCCGTCCTTTTACGATTCTCCGCCTAATTGATCCACATGCATCTACAACGCCTGGAACTCCCGTCGGTCTTCCATACCACCCAGTAGCGCAAACACGACGAAGGTGAATACCGGGTTCAGGAGGTGGAGCAGCGACTACAAAGGACTAGATTCGGCGATCTGGATAGGTCATCGTCGAGGAAGGGGTTTTGCGGTAACGAGGTGTCCAGTGTACCCAATGGTTTGTAAGTATTTGCGGTAGCAGGCCGTTAGCCATCACACTCGTTGTCGGCGTTTGGTCTCGTCAACGGACTGCTGATGCATTCCTGGTGCGAGGATAAGCATGTCGAAGTATGAGGCCGTGCCCATCAGGCCCTCGGTGAAGAGATCGCCGTCGAGATCTGGGATGTGAATTCTCCTGTAAACTGAAGCGGACACTAATGATTCAAGCAAAAACTGGCCTCCGATATGGGAGCCGCGCGTAAAGGTAAAAACTATTAATTCACCAGGGCGTTCCGATTCGAAGGGTGTAGCTGCACCAAGTCCTTCGTGTCGAACGCCTCTACATACAGCCGGTACAGTTCTCGTTATCTGTTAACTTGAAGGCGACGCTCGGCAACTGGGGAATATGTCAAACGGATACGGAAGCCAAGGACATGGAGGGATGCTTACCTCCCATCTGCGGAAGGTATCAGGATTTCTTGAAAGTGAATGGTGGGAGCGTTGGAGGTCACAAAAAAGGACGATCCTCCAGTTAAAAATCTTCGAAAAGAACTTTGACAGCTGCCCGGGTGAAAGAAATAAATAAATATAAATTAAAAGTAAAATATCGAGCCGAAAGGGGAAATATATTACACAGCCATCGAACACGTCATCGGTCGTACACTCCTATAGATTACTAGCCCGTCACGGTCAGTGGCCCATAAAGTTTACGGCCGTACTCGTACGGGTACGGTGGACATCCCTATCTATACCTTCTATATGTCCTATAAGGATGCGACATTACTGATGCGTGGTTTGGATGTCCCCTACCTTACAATTGGGCACCTATCACACTACTGTATCCAACACCGCATCTTCTCCCTCTATACCGACACCTATCAAAAGCACAAGGGCTCGCCGCAGTGCCGTCGCCAGGGACCTTGCTGGAAGGAGGCTGCCGGCTGGCCATGTTGAAAATAGATTTACTTGCCCTATGGTGACTCTTCCGGATCCTCAGTTTATACAGAGACAACCATAGCATAGAAGGACATAAATTGTATAGTACAGTACAACGGCCGCGTCTACAGATTGGACGGTCGAGTATTGCTTTACATGTATCATAAACATACTACAGTCACATCGACGTTGCGAGATTGAACAATATAATGATGATACCCACCTGACGGAGGCTCGTTCCCATGCCCTCACCGCCCCCCCTGGGGGCAATCCCCTACTGCGATTCCCAGCCTCTCCTTGTCGAAACGCGCCTTGAGCGCGCCCAACGACACCACGTAAACTACAACAACAACGAGCCCGGGTGCTTGGATTCATCAGACACCTCCCGCTTTTCATGTATAAGACCCATTTTATAAGCCCAATCCCTCTTCCCGCTCGCACGAATCAAATCATCGACCATATCCAACCTCCGCCTATATATGGGCGATATCCTTTCTCGCCGCACGATACAATCGTACATCTGCAGACATCCCGTCAGGTTGTTGCACAGCTCCAAGAGCACAAGAGAGCAGAGTATAAGGCAACCGATAAGGGAACTCCCTATTGTCGACGCCTGGCCGGCCAGAGCCGCCGCCGCATAGACCGACAGCGTCGCGAAGGAGATGAAAGATGTCTCCACCGTACTCTGATCTCGCAGCCATTCGCCTGCTGTCACGGTCTTGATATCGTGTAAGGATCCCCGTAAGCGCACCCAGCGATCCTGGCTCAGAAGGATGAAGAGATCGCCTTCGCCTTTTTCGGGAGCACCCTTCCACTCTTGCGAGTCCTTGCTCCTTCGTCTGATGACGACTACATTAATAATTCGGGCTGTTATCATCATCCCCAACACCCCAAGTCCCCACCAGTCCCGTATAGCAGCAAGTAATGCGAGCACAACCACCGTCAGTATCGGGCTGAGGAGGTATAGCAGTGTCGCTGGGACCCCCGTGACGAAGAACGATTGTACAAGGCGATCGTATTGGGATAAAGAAACGTCGCGGGAAGGATGCATGGATACCTGGGCAACGACAAGGCGGCCGGTGCGACTGATGCGCTGCAGGTAGCTGACGGTGGCAGGGTTCTCCACACGGAAGACATATCCATTGACTATCGAACCAGTCATTGGAAACTCTCCACGGTTGACTTCTTCAGCAGATTGCTGCCGGTGCATACCGGGAGCGAGGACGAAGATATCGAGGAAGGATGCTGTACCCGTTAGAGCCGTCCTCACCATGACAGTGGAAAGATCTGCGAGGGTGAGGAGCCCAGCGGCTTCAAGTGCAGCGTGATGACTGGAGATGAAGACCTTGTTGAACATTGGTGGAATCTGGAGTGGGCTAACAAGTATGTAGAAGGGAACGACACTGCGCACACGATGAAAGCTGTGAGAGCTGTCACCTCGGGCCGAACTGGTACCTCTTAGGCCTCGTGTATCACGTATAGTCAACTGCTGGCATGACGTTTCTAAAAAAGGAACCGTGCTCAATGGCTATACATAGGATGGTGTTTATAGCGCGCGCCAACCAACACTCCTGGTAAGCGGCTATTTAGATCAGGTAGAAACCGGTAAAGCGTATAAACTTTGACGTAGGTTTTTGACCACAGCAAAATGCGTCGGGATTCCCTTTAATGGTAAAACCAACGTATTTTGCTGGGTCAAAAGGATCCGTCAAATTTCATTCTCTATTCTAGCTGTTTCCCTCGTATTTTGGCCGGCGCAAATTAGTCACCTGCCAGGAGTGTTGCAATTCATTGTCCTGATGGTCGGCGTCAATGCACGGCCTCGTTTGAGAAGCAGTGTTTCTCCCCCAGTCGCCTTCTTTCTATATTGGCGTGCATTCAATGTGAAGAACACTGGTTAAGCGCCAGCCTTACGTTGAGAAGATATGCATCAAACTCTATTTGCCACAGCGACAGTAGTGCAATGTCTACGGTATTGTTCTGCCGGACAATTGAGTCAGGTACATAGAGATCCCGCAAGGGGTCCAATGGTCCTCACAACAAGGGCGTCCGATTTAGCATGTATTAACTGGCGTCCTTCCGCACTCAACTTGAACGTTATCATGGGCTATCCTCAAGGTCAATCGATACCGCCGAATTCGGAATTAGAAGCCAGGGTCTAGATAACTTCCATGCTTGCAGTATGTAAGAACCCTGTGCCACCCGTCCATGTGACCATGACCAGCCGTAAGGATATCTATCAGGAGAATGTCGAGAGGCAGCCCACTAGATTCCATCTTTCTCAGCGTAATATCTCAAGAGACAAAGAAGAGATGGACGTACCATAACTAACAGCGATGACGAAACCCAAAATGACTGCGTCCATTTGGGCGCCTTTTCTCAGCGATGTATCTGGAACCCCGCTTCATCCTTAGATCCATGTGAGATACGACTCCGGCATGTAGCTCAAATACTTAGGAGAGATAACACAAATCCTCGTGGCTTGAGGGTGCTCGTCCTCAAGCTGATAATTACGTCAAAAAGAATTTTCGATGTATCTGCCCGTCAACAAACCAGGATATGAAAATTCATAAATTGACTGTCGGTAAGCACAAGGATGTAAAGCCAAGAAGCCGGAATGAGGCTACCTAGTGTCATGGACATATGGGCATCAATGAAACTAGCACCATGCGCGACCAGTATCCGACGCAAAGAAGAGCAGGGCAACGATATTGGTGACCATGAAGGAACGCTTAACTCGGATGGATGAGCCAGGGACGACGGAAACAATAAACCGGAACATATCCTTTCCGCCTTTGAGTATTTCACTCCTCGTCGCCTTTCTGAAGACCCCTACGATGCACGGTCAATAATTCTTCCAAAATTCATCGATTCACTAGGCGAAATACGTGTCCAGGAATGCTATGAATACTTGTCAGACAGACAGAAGGGAACAGAAATCTCCAAGCTCGCTTTGGACCTTGGACCTGGTCGTAGCCAAGCCTGGGACCGAACAAGGCGAGCCTCACAACGAGGTGAGAATATCGTTCGTCGTCGAGATTTCCGGAGAAGGTCGTCATCGAGAAGGAGCTTCAAACAGGGTCTGCAAGACGCCCAATCCTGCACTAGCTCGGACGTCCGAGTCCCCCAATCCGGAAGTCTGGAATTTTAGCTTTTATCCTAGGTACGCAGTCAATTCTGGACTGTGGTTTGAGAAAGAAAAGTGTTGGGCGTTAGGTACTAGATGAACGTAGCGACGAATACGCGTTGGCGTGGGAGGAACAGTATCAGAAGGCTATACTTATCGTTCATAGTTCTTATAACTCGGGGATCAGCACGAGGTACAGTGTTCAGTATCGACAACTTTACTGGCCAAGATCTCCACCATCGTCTAGCTCCATGTAAGGATTTGGAGGTAACGACCAGTCGTTCTTCAAGGATTACTCTCAGGAGAGTGTTGACCTAACAGACTATGCTACATTCCACCTTTGTCGCCGTGAGACAAAGAAGAGGTGAACATGCCATAACAGACAGCGATGATGAGACCCAAAAATTCGACTTGGGCCTCTTTTCTCAGCGTCCTGATGCGCTGTCTGTATATATCTGAAGTCCTGCTTCTTCTGCAGACCCGCTGCCTGGTCATTGAGATATACAAATCTTCGCGGCTTGGGGATACTCGTCCTCAAGTTTGGACTCGCAGGGAATTGCACTAACCACATGTCCGTTCAGCAGTCCAGAGAGACGAAAAACGTATCCGTGGATCGATGAACTAGTGTGTGGAAAATTCACCACTATGACCTTGTCGGCGGACTCATCTTTGATGCAAGCACAAGGTTGTCAAGCCAGGAAGTCCGTCCTCGGTGGAACAGTGGAGATCGATGAGTCCCGCAGATTCGAGGTTAGAGAGAGGACGTGTCCGGGAAGAGCTGTGGTAATCTCGACCGTGACATGTGTGGGTGTTCTTGCAGCCACCAATCCAGGCCCTCGACGAGGTTTCCTCTTCCCCTTGTTCATTCATCACAAACGTTTCCATCCACCGCAATGACGAAAGCATGGAGCCCTAGCGGTAAAGAAGCACCAGTCAGTTCGTTATGGTTCACTGATCTCAAGTCTGAAGGCAAACCCTCGTAATCGTCACAAACGTCACCGGCAAAATGCTCAAAGCGAACCAATCCGCTGGAGGTAAGTGGGAGGAATGGATGTACGTAAGGATCTTCCACCAATCACTCGTCTTTGGGGTGCGCCCAAAATACCATCCTTTAGTGGAACAGATTAACCGCGTGTTGTGGCGAGTAACCATAGTTAAAGCGTTGTTGAATCATCGCATGCCGAGATCGCGTGACCCTTTCTCGACATTGACAACGAGGCTCTTATGCATAACGAGCGCCGTGCACCCATGAGTGAAACAAGTCGACGAAAAAAAATGTCGGGGGGCAACGATGTTGGTGACCATGAATTTGAAGGCACGCTTAAATTGGATGGATGAGCCACGGACGACGGAAACAATAAACCGGAACATACCTTTTCTGCCTTTGAGTATTTCACTCCTCGTCGCCTTCCTGTACACCGCTACGATCATCACAACGATGCCTTGGTGTAGACAGTCGATATGATTCTTCCAAGAACCATCAATTTACTTGGCGAGAATATGTGTCCAGGAATCCGAAGAGTGCTATGAATACTTGTCAGATAGATGAAAAGTGAAAGAATAATCTCAAGCTTGCCTTGGTCCTGGAAGCCTGGGACCGAACAAGGCGAGGTGAGAATATCATTGAGATCGTTCTTGCCGGAGAAGGTCGGCATAGAGAAGGAGCGTCTGCAAGACGCCCAATCCTGCACCAACCCAGAAGACTTGAATTTTCGCTTTTATCCTAGGTGCGCAGTGAATTCTGGACTGAACGGAGGACGACACGATGGTACGACGGCGGTTTTGTTGGCCATGGGAGACCGCGGAGGCATGTCGCGATTGGAATCCCGCCTCATTGTCATGTTAATGGCAGCCATGCCCGCGTCGAGTCGTATATTCTCCCGTCCGGATGCCGAACTTGTTAGCCCGAGTACACATATGTCGAGTAGAACGCCAAACATTATAGACCAGTGGGCGGTCCCGCTTTGATCTTGAGAAATTGGGTCATAGTCCAGACTGTAGTCCTGTTTTTTTTTTTTTGGCGAAGAATATATTGTCCTCCGGAGTCTAGGATAACATCAACGACCGGCACTATCGGGTAAATGGAGCTACGTACCATGAAGGTGGTTGACCTTCACCTTAGCCTACATCAGGGACAGTCGATTTCTGGATACGGGTCCTTCTTCTCTCTCCGCGACTCCGTGGATGAAGGCAGGATGATCAAACACGAAAATGGGTGGTAGAGCTCCGATGACACGAAGTCAGATGGAAGTCGCTGTTAAGCCGTGGCTGAGAAGGCTGAACCAAACGCGTCTCCAGAACAAAGGGTGTCGCCTATCCTCCGCTTCGTGACATTGTACAAAACGCACAACGGAGGAGTAACGACATCCGTTCTTGCTCGTAGCATGCTTTTCAAGATGGCGCTCCTTGGCAACAAGGATCATCTTTGAACAGTATAAAGATGAGTAAGGTGCGGCGAACGATAGACAGGAAATCCTACCTTGTTATAAAACCGGGAGTGCCAGTGTCCTTGTCAAAGGAAAAGGCTCACGACGAGGAGCTGGTCCAGTATAGCTTAGGTCGAACGGAATGAGGATGCCCAGTTGTAATGTAGGCCAGTGACAGAACATCAAAGCCGCTGCTACTAAGCGAGGACCTCGGGACTGGAGAGGTCCTGTAAAGCCAAAGAGGATTCAAGCGAAACCTGACCCATCATGAGAGCCGCGTGTAATGGGAAAAACTATCAACTCACCAGCACGTTCCGATTCGAAGGGTGTGTCCACGCCTAGTACACTACATTGGCGCATGTTCACGTCGTGCTGTATGAACCATAGCTGAAATAGTATACAGGTCATCGTTCTCGCTTGAAGGCAACATTCAGCAGCTGCGGAATGAGGTCATTGAGGGATGCTTACCCCCACGGAAGGTAGTTGTGCATATCAGGGAAGGGGTCGGAGGCCACCAGCGCACGGGCAGTCTGTACGGTATGAGAGATAGCCGTAGACAGTCTGCGCGTACATTTGTCCACGAAAAGGACAATCGTCCAATGGAGAATCTTTGTATACATCGTCGGTTAAGAGCTATATATGATGGCAAGTCGGGGCCGAAGAGTTATGGGAGACGTGTTTAGAGATGTGAAGATCAAGAAGAAACCATTTGGCGAGATGGCAGGCGGGACAGCTTCGGCAATGTCCGGCTCGGTCCGATGTAGCCTGCTTTTTTGAACGCGTCCTTCGCTTCCTCACTGCCACATTACCTTCTCCAACACCTCAAGTTTCTCTGCTTCCTGCTCGAGACAAAGATGTCCTCAATGGATAACATTGCATAACACATCGGTTAGGTGCAGGCTTTGGAACAGTTGGAAGGCGAAGCGAACATAGTGCGTACATTGGCTCTGCTCTGTTTCTGCAGTGCTAATTCTCGACAGTCGTGTCTCTGTCGAATACAAGACTCTCTTGTTGGGCATCTCACGCCCCCGCCGCTGCCGATAGAGATCTCGCCTGCATGAGGGTATGCCATCCCACCTCTTTCGCAGTAACATTATCAACTCCTCTTCCAGTGGCGGCTCGACATTCACTTCGAAGGCGATTGGGAAACCTTTCTGTCCGCTAGGAGCTTGCTTGACATTTCCGTATCGACACTACAGATTACCCCAAGTACACTGGCGACATCCAGAACCCCACAGGTATCGACCTTAGCCATCAAATGTCAACGAGCCGCCATCCTGGTGACACGTCGACTATCGCAAAGTGTTCTTAAACTGCGGTCTCGGAGACTTCCTCTTCGTGCAGTCCGACGATATTCCTCTCCTTCCTTTCCAGCTTCTCCAATACCGCCCCGCCGCATTATCGAGTCACACGAAGAAGGCAACACTTGAATGGGCCAAACCGAAGCGTACCTCGCCAAAGACCCGAAATGAGCCGCCCATCTCTTCCGGTCAAGGTGCTGACTGTCCATGTCATTCGCTACTTATCTCTCCGCTGCGCAGACCGTCTTATACGGCGACCTCGTTCGTAGTCCCGACGCGCTATGGATACTCCTCGTCACGCGGCGAGAACTCACTACTCTCACGCACACCCTCTGCATCCCTGCATGGTCGTCAGCACAGACTTGGGATTATTTCGTATCCCACATATTCGCACGCATGGATAACCTCCGCTCACTCTCACTCCCTCCCTTCGATCTCCGCATCTTGCGTCATATCCAGCTCAGTGTCTCTGGACATGCCGAGGCTGAGCTTCCCAGGCAAGGCAGTGTAGCGTATTGTCGTTCCTCGTTTCAAGTTCCTTCGGGTGTTCGTCGTGCATAAACAGGGGAAAGCACATTTAAGGAAGGGCTTGATGAGAGGTTTCCACTCCCGAAGCGAGCCAGGACACGGTCGAGATCATCTACTATCAGTCACTCCGGCCACTCGATAGCCGTCAGCGAGCGGGTCCGAGCAGCACGTCTAGCTAACGCGTCCCTGCCCTTGAACACGACATCCCTCCGAGGAGAGTAGAGCATCACCGTCCATCTCACTCGCTCCTGGCTCTCCCCCGCTCCCGAACCTCATCATGTCTTGCATTCGACGATCTTCGTCTGCAGCCTCTGGAGTCTGAGGAAAGGCATCCCTTTGAACGAGCAAAGCTTCCGAAAGGAAGAGCAGCGGCTTCATCGATGACTTGTTCTTCAAGCCGAGTCCAAGAAGCGAGAGTAGCTTGCTGGTCGAGGTTGATGTTCATGGCACGGTGATGGATAAGGTGCGCTTCCTTTGCTCCGTTCTTGCTGTGAAATGAAAGTCCTCATACTGCTTTGTAGATCTTTTACCATCGAGACGACTAGTTCCCTTCATGATTCATGTACATATTCTTATCATTCTCTCAAGTACTATCATCTGCACTGGCTAAATTCTGAGCCTTGTGCTAAAAATCATTCACCACTTTCCATGCAAAACGATCATGGTCAGATGCTTTCATGGTGCTTCAAAACATCCCGACAGAGATGCAAAACACTCGACGCCTGCTGTTGATTACGGGTCGAGTGGAAGTCATTCGTGGCGATCTGGAAGAACAATCGGTCGCACTCAGCGGTGACGACAAGCTCATTTATGCATCCCCCTAAACAACCTTCCACTGTACGCGATCCTGCACCATGACTTTCTGCTTACATTACACTTTCCGGGAGGGACGACCAGTACTCGCACCCATGAAGGATGAATGACCGGGTCGAAACAAAAACGATCCAGACTTGGAAAGTGACCTCGACGCGAGGAGCTGCCCTGCACGCGATACTGTGGCCGGCTATCGTTCAAGTGGGCGGGGATCGCAACTAGTCGAGTATCCGTTGATGGGTAGCGCCCGGATTTCTCTACTTGTATGAAGGGGGAACACCAGTTATTCCCCTTCGAACTGGTTCGTCGTGTGCCTCCTCCCTCTGTCACTGTCCCTGTCCCATTGTTCCCGTTCCCATGTTTGCGTGCCCGGTTCCCATGCATTGTTCTTCCTGTGTTTGCGTTCCCCTATTCCCGCGTCAGTCCCGTTCGTATTCATGGACTCGATCGCTACACCCTTCACCGCACACCTGTGTATGACCTCAGCAATTACCTCGTCGTGAATCACGCGTACGGTGTTGGATGGTCCCCGCTTTAGACTTATGTTCACACCAGTTTGAAATGGTCTATCATGTCGAAAGTAGTCATGCCTATGTCGAGAACCGTTAAAAGTTCGTACAAGGATTAATTGGTAGGAGTACATTCAAAGGGTTAAAGTCCTAATCAACACATCACCGCGGCGGTAGAAATAGATACACTATCGGAGAGCTTCGGTTCCTTGGAATAATCAGTCGTCAACGTGTTCTGAGGCAGGGGAATTTGATCCAATTCTTTGATTTTCTGAATGAGCTGCATATTAATAGCCTATGCACCTGAGTCGCATTCTTGCTTCCCGCCCTTTTTAACCTCCTCAACGAGTGCTTTGACCATTTTCAACCTCCTTCCTCGGCGTTTTACCCTCCTGAACGATGCAATCGTACATCTGCAGACTGCGTGAAGGAATTACAGAGGGCCAAGAGAGCGACAGAGCAGAGTAGCAAACATGCAACGAGCAAGCTCCCAATGGTAGACGCATTACCGGCAAGGGCAGCAGCTGCGTATACCAACAGCGTAGCAACCCCTACGGCCAGGCTCGGTCCGAGGCAATATTGATATTGCGTGAGCAAAGGGGTAGGTCGGAGTACGAAGATACGTGAATCTCTCGTTCCTCTACAGATTGCAAAGCCAAATGTCGAATACAGTAAGTATTCTGCGTGTCTCACGCCGTTTGACCCGGGTGTCTGCATTTGGCAAAGATTCCAGAGTCTGTCCGAAAATGGCAATGAACGCCTGTTCTGCTGCGCTTAACTTCGTCGTAAGATCATGAAGAAGCCAGACAAATTCCCGCTCAATTTTTCGACGCATTGGCATGCCGTTGAATCAAGATCCAAGCACTGCGACTCGAGCAAAAGCTGAAGCTCTCCGTACCAAGTAAAAGTCCAAATTTCTGGGTATCCGATAGGTGCTACTTATATATGAGGAATGTATCTTGTCCAATCGATCTCCTCTAATGCCCCTGGCGGAACAGACCTGAGAGAAAGAAACATATCTACTAGTAAGTAAACTCTGGCGCATATATAAATGAATATGAAAATCCGAGCAGCAATGCTAAAGCACGGAACTATCCCTCGGATATCCTTTCCGTTTCTAACAATAGAAGACAAAGAGAAAACTTCAAAAGCCAAGATGACGGGTACAATAGCAACCAATAGGGATGAAAATTTCCACAGAAGGTGTTCCAAAGATGATTCAAAGAAACCTGAAGATGTCCATTCAATACAATGGACCCCACCAAAGAGTGCCCCAAAGCATGCTCCAAAACATGCAGCATAACTACTTTGGCTCCAAGTCATCTGCCCGGCCCATAGCATTGGCAGAGTCGCATTTGTGATATTTGTCAAACCTGTTCCTGATAGTACTATTTTGCTAAAAATTCCATGGTACCATCTCCAAACCCTGACACAGAGAGCCGGTATCAATATGAAGAGGTAGTTGTGGAATCCGAGCCGATATCGCCGTTGGAGCTTTCCAAATTTTGTGACTAGGGTCCTCCCTGTACTAGCCACAGCATGAGGGGAGACAACGGCAACGGTGGGAAGGATATCAATACTATCTGTAGAGGTGTGAAAGACCGACCAGTCATCCGAGCCGCGACAAAGAGATAACCCATCAATTATCAAACCAGTGTCTTGGTAGAAAAATCGCCAATCATTGATAGACATGGCTACGGGATTAGATATGTCGCACTCCAGGCATTCACGGGAACAAACCGACTCTGATGCATGGTTTTTAACGTAGTCGACAGAAAGTTGGTGTTTGGAACTGGGAGATGTGCGGAGATCGGAATGGTTGGTTATGAGTACACGGGTGGTACTGTTGTGTGCTGGTAAGCGGGGCGATGAAGAGCCTTTTCCCGAGGCTGTATATTCATAACCTGAGGGATAGGACTTCGACTCCGCAGCACTGGTAACGGGGTTTTCAGGTCCAAGCACTTCACTCCGCCGACTCGTGGGCTCTGACAATTCGGACCAGGCTTCGGACCTCCGGCCCACTATAGCGTCGATAGTGGAGACATTTAGAGGATATTGGACATCCAGAGGCTTGTGCCACCATAGAATATAGTTACAGAAATTCAGAAGGGCGAAGGCTAGCGTGGCAGTTTCCAGCGGGCTCGTCGGAAGAGAGAGGGTTACTCGGGAAAAATATTGAACCACAAACCAAGTGGTTTGAAGGAGAGAAATGCTTTTTGAAACCGCGTCTCCTTTGCTCCTGTCCATCAGCTCGTCCTTTGTAACGCTCAAGATGGGCGATATGTCCACACCAGGGCGTATTTTTATACCTATCGCACTGCATGTAATGTTGGTGTCAATGTAAAAGAAATCGGCAGCAGTGATTGGATGTTCATTTTCCCTATAAATCCGCCCATGCTGATAAAAAATCCGTGTGTCATTGACAGCTTCAAGTCTGAGGATGGTTCAGTCCGGATTGTGAAAACAAAATTGAAGGACGTGACAGACGTTTAGATAGTGCCGATGCAACGAGTCGTTGCCTGAACGCCCATATGATTACAACCTCCGGGCAAATGATAGCCAGTAACATGTGCTTAACGCGGTGCAGGCAAAGGAATAGGCGGCCCTTCTCCCTCATGTGGCGGCTGGGAACGTTGGGGTGCATGGCAAGCCAGGTGCAAGCGAATATAGTAGCAAGGCAACTCCAAATGATATCCCAGGTAGTCCTGTTGCTCGATTCATTCGAGCCTTCGTCATTATCCTGTGCCGCTCTAGTCTGTGCCATCGACAGGAGGAGAGGGAGACAACAAAAATAGAATATGGTCATTTCCTGAGGAACAGAATGTTGGAAGCATTCGTGAAGCAAAACCAAGAGAGCTCACCGATGAAAGAAAGGACGAAGGTTAGAGTGCAAACATGACTCTGAGCATACTATATACTAGCTGTCAATAGTCCGAATTGCGATGCAAATCGCATCATACTGGGCGTATTAAGCGCCGGGCTCCTTGAGCACGAATGCAGGATGAGTTTCCTTGTAAGCTCCACAGCCTGAGCACTGGATATTATCAGCCTTGGCGAGGAATCACGTAACAAACTCAATGGAATATGACAGTTGACCTTTGGTTCTTCACAGCGTTGAGCTGCGCGTTCCTCGCTGCCGTTACCGAGCACAGCGCTTACTTCAGCCAGCACACCGGTACTCAACTGACTCTGAGTATATTTGGTCATGCTCGAGCGCCAATAAACGCTGGCGACACCTATTAGAAACCTTACTAGGCTCACAGCAGCGAAAGTTTGACTGAACGACTTCAAGAAATTGTTCTTTCCGTTCAGCACGGGCCGGCTCGGAGCCCGCTATCACGCTCCATTGCGTTATCGTACTGCCTTGCCTCTTTTGCTCACTTCTAGAAGATGGATGCCATCACATCGATGGGGGCAGGCATGTCACACTACTCCGGAACCGGGCGGGGATTACCTCAACCCCCACACTAAAGGCGTAAGTACTGTCGTTGCGAGCAATGCTTGAGCGCTTGTACAAGAATTCACGAGATCCTTTGATTAACCACGAACATGCCCCGATGTCAGCCGTCGTCAATCAGGGTTTATTTTCAGAGTCGTCATGTGGTAGAATTTATGCTATTCAAGGAGTCCCATTAGGTTTTGAAAAGAGCTGAACATTTGAGACGTGGACAGTACCTATATTACTTTCATAGCCCAGTTCAAACGCTGTCCGATTTCCCGTCTGAGAACGCCAGATCTTCAAAATGTAGCTTGATGATAACGACATCATCCAGAGAGATACCCATCGTCTCGCACCACTTATCCACCACTGAGTCCTCGACATGCTCAGGTTTCGTTGGAAGCTTCAAGACTTCGCAGAATTTTCTGAGTTTTCGACAAACAGCCTTGTGTGGGGCAGGGCCGTACTTCTATGCGCTCTTCTGGTATTCCGGGGAGCAGTACGGCACCCTATGACACTCGCCGCAGTATTGAAGCTTTTGTCCTTTGCTCGACACCGTCTGTGAGCACCCTACGGCGTGGCATCTATCCCTGACCGAAGTTGTCCGTACGGCATGATATGTGGAAGCGAGAGGAGATCGCTCGAGAGAGACGGGAGCATGATCCCGTTGTCTTCTCAGCGTGGTGAGGATCAGAGAGTGATATTTTTGGGCATCTTCAGGTAAGGAGAACATCCGCATGAGAACAGCAGCAGTGTCCTGGAGACGCAGCTCCTTGATAGCGCTTCTAAGCTCCCGATTGCGCGTCTGCTGTTCGATACGAAGGGCTCTGCTAAGTAGTTCCACAATTTTACCAGTGTGTGGCATCCAGAAACACAGGACGCGCAGGACATCTTCCTTCTGCACAGGAGCATCGTCTGCTTCAGCAGATCACTCAAACTCTGCAAGGACGATATACGATCGATCCCATATCGGCCAGCCCCAAGCTCGGTCAGATGTTCGTCAAAAACAGCGATGAACTGGCCAGGAAAGTCGGGCATCTCGAAGAAGTGGGGAATGAATGCACTTTCGGCCGTCATACAGACCATATTGAGCCAGCTTATAACAGTGGGAACGCGAGAGATATAGAATCACTGCCAGATCATCTGTACAGTGGTGCTCACACCTTCGACGAAATAATCTGATGGCTTGACGGGCCAAAGAACATCGCGACCTTTGCACTCGAGCTTTTGTGCTTGTCGTGGTAAGCGTTTGAGATATGGTGAATCCAATGGTTGTACACCACCAGGCGTAAGGAAGGTGTGGCATAGAATACCGACCATTGTACGCAGAACTTCTTCCATCTTCCCTCGTGCCGCCGGGTCGGAGGTAAACCGGTTGGGAAGATGGATTGCTTGCTTTTCAAAGTGCACTTGCACGTCTCTATTGATTTAGGAAGGCTGACAGCCTCTTCATGTGTGCGTGCGATGGTAAGGAAACGATTCATGGAGTTCCAAAAGTCATGTCGGGATGCCCTAAGGGTTTGAAGAACCTCTGAGGCAGCAATAATCGCAAGACTCGAAACATAGAATTGACCACAAAAAGCCGGATGTTTGGGGTCCTTCAAAGAGTCAACGAACATGTCGATCCACTCGATCCTCATCCCGCAGCCACTGGCCTGCCGTCACCCGCTTTACATCAGATATGTCTCCCTGCAAACGAATCCAGCGATCCTGACTCAAAACAATGAGAAGGTCTCCTCTACCCTCCTCTTCTGCCCCCTTCCAAACACTCGAATCTGAAGCTCTCCGCTTTATGACGAACACGTTGATTGTTCTAGACAGAAAAAGCATCCCCAAGACCGCTAGCGCCCACCTATCCCTGATGGAGCCCACGAGTGCGAAGACGACGATGGTCAACATGGGACATAATAGATATAGCAGAGCCACGGAAACCCCGGCAGTGTAGAACGTGTGATATTGTGGAGGGGATACATTGAAATAAGGGTTTTTCCGGTCCTTGGAGTTCTGTTTTCACTCCACAACAGCGCTGATGAGATATCCGGTACAGCCAATGCGTTGGAGGTAGCTGACCGTGGCGGGGTTCTCCACACGGAAGACGGACCCATTAACCAATGAGCCGGTTTTGGAAATTCGCCGCGATTGACCTCGTCGACGGATTGCTGCTGATGCATCCCTGGGGCAAGGACAAGGATGTCAAGCCAGGATTCCGTCCACATTAGAGCCGCCGTCACTGCGACGGTGCGCACTGCGGGGGGCTGCTAGGGCAACGAGCCCAACAGATTCCGGTGTGGTGCCGGGGGTAGACGATTTGTTGATCATGAACGGATCGCGAGGAAGACTTGGATTGGCAAAGCTGCAGCTCTTGACGATATTATACTCCTCTTCAGGATGCATAGTCCGACAGATTCGATGATATTGTTACCGAGACCACAATGCCGTTCATTGATCTAGCAATTACTCACACTCATAGCTTCTGTCAGGCTCGAAGAAAATACGAAGGGCCTCATGTCTGCTACTAGACGCCCAACCTATTCATCGGCACTTCCTGAGTCCTTAGCGTAGTTTCCCATGGCAGGGGCACCACTGACAGAGGGCTTGGAAAAATCGGTGTCTGGCAATGTAGATACCACATTCGAATGATCAACGTTGGCTGTGACGCGGCATTCACTTTCTCTATTGAGAGTCACTTGATGTAAGTACTCATTTTTTCCTCCACTTGTTCTTTACTCACCTGTAATGCACAGGACAATTATCGAAGTTGACAGTGTAGATCATATCCGGCGTCAAAGGCATATTCAGTTGGTTCAACTTCCTGAACAAAGGGTATTGGCTGCCTCACGTTACGATGGTGTGCGCGTCCGAATGAGAAGTGTGGACCTCGAATCCGACCTCCAGGGAGCGTGAATCGTTGGTGCTTCTGTCGGACGGGTTAGAGAGGCGCTGATAGGAGGTAATGGTACTGACCAGTTTAAATGCCAATAGCGTCAGTTAGCCCAGGGCTCTCCACCTGCAACGAGTTCTGAGGTCCACACGGAGATTGCGCATTCGAGGGACCGCTAGACATTGTACCACGGCGCGGTAAAATTCGTATACCGGTTCAGACACGAAGATCTGCAATTGAAGTTCATCCTTCTAAGGGCTATTAATCCCATCTGCTCTCCGTGAGCTTCCAACAATATGCGGAGGTGAGCGAGGGCCAGGATGTTGTAATGACTATTGGAAGTGGGCTGTGTAAATCATCACGACACTCTTGGATGAAGGGGTGTTAGCCATTGTCACAAGGATGATGTATTCGGGAGGGAAAACGTATCATCAAGATAAACAATACGTTGCGGAGATGTTCCTCGCACGAAGAACTTTGCAGCTGGTGGATGTAGAAAGGCATCGGAATTGACACTTCTAATCGTCGCCACTATGCCTAGCATCAAAAACTTAGTCTTCTTGAATCTCAGATGATAAGGTAGACTCACATATGTCAAAGATAAACCGCTTGTTTAGAACTCTCTTCGGAAACAAGTGAGAATTTCTGCCTTTCTCGCGAACTAGTACCCCCGTCATGAGCAGCCTCCGATCATAATTCTTCGGCTCTCCTCCGCAGCCACGTACAATGCGATCGGATATTTAGATACGCTTCATCGAGAAGTCGCAAACACCCGCGAGAGTGACGTAGTAAACAGCAAGCTCCTCCACCGTCGATGCAGTGCCAGCCAGACCTTGACGACGACCGCATTAATCAACCTTGCCTACACGAGTATCCCCTGAACCCCAAACCTTCGGAGCGATATCGAACGTAGGAGGTTGAATGAGAATCCTAGCGGCTGTGAAGGACTGGATTCGAAGATTGAGCATGGATAGTTTATCATCACGGGATGGGTTACCCGTGATGTCCCGAGAGCTCAATGGTTTGCAGGTATCCAACCGGAACGGGATTCTCTACGTGGAAGACATATAGTCATCGCACAGTTCATCGCGGTTGGCGGATCAAGGATAAGAGTCCCGCGGTTTCGAAGGTGACACGGTTTGAACTGACGAAAACAAGACGAAGTGATAGAGGTCATATGCGTAGTGTGTAGTGTGAAGACCACGCCGACTGTAAGTGGCGCTATGACCACAGCAATCATACGCTGCACTATCGAGGTAGCGCGCATCTCATCTTCTAGACAACCTCAGCGACGATGGCAGTTGATGGTATAGTCCTGGGCCATCTCTCTACGCATCGACTTGAGCATCACGCCTTCAATGCCCGCGTGTCTGTATGTTCTCCGCCACCCCAGGTTGGCAGGTCGCCGAAAAGTGATAAAGCATGGTCGCTTGAACGACCTTGTCTCCAGTGTCACGATAGACGCCGAGTAGGATGCTAAACGGTATGGACCGTTCCACTTTGGTCTTGAACGCCGCTATCTCGCGGAGAATCGGTCATAATCCAGACTGCCGTCCTGACTTTGTTGTCCAAGAACATGTTGCAAGTATAGTCCTTCAACGCCTAGTATGACATCAACGGCAGTCACTGCTGGGCAAAGAGAGCTGCATACCACGGAGCATGATCAAAGGTCAGATTCTCGTAACTTGTGTCAGGGACAGAGTCGATTTCGGGATACGCTTCCTTCATCACTCTGTGCACTCGCCGTATGAAGAGCGGCGACAGAAGCACGAATATATGTAGGAGCGCCCCGATGGCTACCTTGGAGTTCACGAAGAACTTAGTTTCAGATGGTAGCCGCTGTCAGAAATGCTGAGATGGCTAACATACCTATCGTCTCCAGTAACAGCTTAGTAGAGTGCCACCTATCTTCCGCACTTGCAACATGCACAACTGACATCCGTCTGCGCCACTCTTGTATTTCTTGCACGTACGCTTTCAAGATGGCGTTCCTTTTGCAGTGGATTCGAAAGACTTGGCAACAACGATCATCTTTGAACAGTATATAGGTGAGCGAGGCCCAGCGAACGATAGACAGGAAAACCCACCTCTTTATAAATCCGGGAGTACAGTATCCTTGTCAAAGAAAAAGTCGCGAACTGGCGCCCTCGCCGTCAGCTCTCCTTCCACTTGATCGTGCATTCGCAAGGACCTAGCTAAGGAGCCGCGAAGAGCGACGGAGCAGCTCCCCACCTTCGAGCCAGAGTATGATGACGACCGCATTAATCAACACGAGTAACACCAAACCTTCACCAATCGAACGTAGGAGGTTAAGGTGAAGATCGTCACGGGATGGGTGTCCCGAGCGCTCAATGATTTGCAGGTATCCAACCGTAACTGGATTCTCTACGTAGAAGATATATCCAGTAGTCATCGCACTGGTTGTCAGTTCATCGCGGTAAGGACAAGAGTGTCGAGGTATGAAGCATTGGTCGACGAGTCTCGTGGCTTCGAAGGATGAAATAGGCGACTGAACGCAGACGAAGGGATAAAGGCTAGGTGCGTAGTGTGAAGACCACGGTAACTGTAAGTGGCACAATGACCACAGTTATCATACACTGTCTATTGAGGCGGCACCCATCAGGACGTAGACAAACTCGAGGATGGTAGTGAGATATACCTTGATGGTATGGTCCAATTTCCGTGAGACCTCTCTACGCATCGCCAAGCTCTCCATCATGCCTTCAATGCGCGCATGTTTGTATGCTCTCTGCTATTACCCCGGAACAGCCGCTTGAGCGACTTCGTATCAGTTGTCTTTGTAGGGATTCAGATGTCAAACATCATGGACCGGTGATAGGGAATGTCGGCTATGACGATCATAAGTCCTGAATTTGTCGGCGAAGAAGTCCCCCCAGCACCTGGAGCGACGGACACTGCTGGGTTCAAAGAGAGCTGCGTACCATGGAGGATGCGCCTTCTCGTAACTTGACTCGAGAGAGATACGCTTCTTTCAACACCCAGGCACACGAAATTATGTGGGAGCGCTCCGATGACCAATGCATATCAAACGGAAATGGCTAACCCCTCGGCCTCCGGCAGCAAAGGGTGTCGCCCATCTTCCGCACAAAAGTGCACTTCTGAGGAATAATACCGACGATCCATCTGCACCACTCTTGCTTGAACGATGGCAACAGAGCTCAGTATCCTTGTGAAAGAAAAAGGCTGTCAGGCCAGGAAGTTTGTCCTCGGTGGAAGAGTGAAGTCCCGCAAATTCGAGATTAGAGAGAGGAAGAGCATGTCGACAGCGATATGTATAAGTGACATCGCAACCACCAATTTATGACATTGCCTCCTCCTTTGTTCGTTCATCACAAACGTTTCCATACGAATGGAGACCTCGTGCTGAAGAAGCGCCCAGTCAGTTCATTATGGTTCACTGATCACAAGGCTAAAGACAGATGTGCTAAAAGCGAACCAAAGCGAGAACCCTCCACCAGTCACTCGTTCTTTGGGGTGCGCCCAGAATACCGGAAAAGATTAGCCGCACGTCATGGCGAATCAGAGTGTTGTGGAACCGAGGCTTTCGTGAAGAGTATTCGTGTGACCCTTTGTTTGATGATGGAACTAGCACCATGGGGCGATGAAAAGAAGGTCAGGGGCAGCGGTATCGGAGGCACGCTGAGCTTGGATGGGTCGACAGAGATGATAAACCGGAGTAAACCCCTTCCACTTTTGAGCAGTTCACTAGCACTCCTCGTGTCGCCTGTCTTGGCGCGGACACTTGATGATTCTTCCAAAAATCGTCAATCTACTAGGTGATGTGAATAGATGGAAGGGGAAAGAATATTCTCAAGCTTGCCTTTCTGGTCGTCGCTCGACGGTGGATCGTTTGATGAGAAAGAGGGGAGCCTTACAGCGAGGTGAGAATGTTATCGAGATCGTTATAGGCGCCCGTCATCGAGATCCGGGCTATGATTTCTCCTGTAAACCAAAGAGGACGCCAATTGTTCAAGCGAAAACTGACCCATTATGAGAGCCGTGTGTAATGGGGAAAAACTGTCAACTCACCAGCGCGTTCCGATTCGAAGGGTGTAAGTCCCTTGTGTCACTCCCGTCAAGGATCGCTCGCGTTGCGCTGTATGCACCATAGCTGAAATAACATATAGCCGGTACAGGCTATGCTCTTCGTTGTCGTCGTCTGGGGAGTTTTGAAAGTGGTTTGTGGGAGTGTCTGAGCCAAAAGCGCGTGGACAATCTGTATGGTATGAGAGATGGATATTCTCAGCAGTAATAGAAAAGAAAACTCACAAAAATGGCGGCGGCTCGCTCAATACACTGTCACCACCGAGCATTTCTCTAGCTAGTAAACACTCTGCATGTACATCTGTCCACGAAAAAGGACGATCGCTCGGGGCCGAAGAGTTATGAGAGACGATGAAGAGATGTGAAGAACTATTGGCGAGAGCACAGGATGGAGGTCGCGGTTTCGGCAATGTCCGGCTCGGTCTGATGTGGCGTGCTTTTTTGAACGCGTCCGCTTCCTCACTGCCAGAATACCTTGGAAAAATTCTCCGACGCCTCTGCATCCTGCTCAAGACGAAGATGTTCTTAATGAACGACATTGTATCACACGTCGGTTAGGTGCAGGCTTTGGAACGGTTGGAAGGCGAAGCGACGATAGTGCGTACATTGAATCTGCCCTGTTTCTGTAGTGCTAATCCTCGACGTTTCATCGACAGTCGCGCCTCTGCCGAATACATGGCCCTCTTGCCCGGCCTCTCACGTCCTCACTGCTGTCAGTGGAGATCTCGCCCGGTATACCAGCAGGCATGAGGGTATGCTATTCTACTTCTCTCACAGTAATGCTATCAACTCCTCTTCCAGTGGCGGCTCAGCGTCAATGTTCACATCGAAGGCGATTAGGAAACCCTCCTGTCCGCTGCGAGCTCGCTTGCCATTTCCGTATCGACACTACAAATTACCCCACATTAGCCACCAAATACCAGCGAGCCGCAATCGCAGAGACACGCCGACTACTGCAATCTTGTCGGAGCGCCCAACTTCCTCTTCGTGCAGTCCGGCGACGATGTTCCGCTCCTTCCATTCCTCCAGTGCCTCCCCGCATTATCGAGTCACATGAAGAACGCAAAGCCAAATCGAAGCTTACCTCGCCAAAGACCCACCGTCCGTTCCTCCAATCTCTGCACCATCCTCTCTCACGTGATACGAGTTGTCGCATCGCCCTCAGCTGTAACATCTCCAGTAAACGCGGGAGGACTGCCGATGAAGACGATATCAATAAATTTCAAGCCGTCGTGGCAGAGGAGGAGGAGGAGATGAGCTGCCGCATATCATATGTAGAGGCCATCTGGACTCGGTCTCATGCGTGCAATGGCACTTTGGGGTATGCTACCGTGACCATCGAAGCCGTGCCGTCGCCACCGAGGACCCGGCCTCCTACTTTGACATTCTTATCCTCGCACCAGTTGACGAGTGCGATTTCTTCCGTGTCGAGAATCCCGCTACCTTAATCCCAAAACCCCTTCCTCGAGCCCGTTTTAGTCAGAGGGATTTCCGCAGTTCTTCTCTACCCATCGCCTTTGTAGGTGCCGGACCGATCAACATCAGGCGGAGAAGCGGAAAGGCGAGGAAGAGGGGAGATCAAACGGACGGTCTCTTGATGCAAGATCGCTGGTGGGGTCGGTGGACGATCACAGCGCCAGTGGTTGCGAGAGATGATCGATGACCGACGAAGAGAGTTTTGCGACGTGTTGGTCTGCCGCTCTTGCTGGTAACACATCGAAAGCTGTTTGCCTGCTTGTTCTGTCATCCGTACGTGCCGAGCGAAGATTACTATTGAGACTGGTGGGTCTATCTTATCATTTGACCTCCCAAAGAAATCTAAACTCTTGGACCTCAGGCGTGTTTTACTTTCACCAGCCAGAATTTGCTCTTGCACGAACAAGAACAAGTTTCTCCGATGCCCTTTGCCGCGAATCGCACGAATTGTAGTCAGACTTCCCTCTGCCGTCAATGGAGATTTTGTCTAGTATCTCCTGCATGCCTAGGCGCATGAGGGCATGTTATTCTACTTCTTTTGCAGCGATGTTATTAATACCTCCTGCAGTGGCGGCTCGACATTTGCTCCAAATCCGATTGGGAAACCCTCCTGTGCTTGCTTGACAAGTACATGCTCATGATGTACAAGGACCCCACACGTTTCTACCTCAGCCGCCATCCCAGAGACACCTCCAGCCGCAGTCTCCTCTTCATGCAGTCTGACTCCTTCCTTTTCAGCTTCCTCTTCGACGGCAATCCAATGGGCCAAATCAAAGCCCGAAACGAGGGTCCACGCCATCCGTTCCTCCACCGCCCTCTCTCTATGGCGCCAGTCAACGCAGGAGGACGGCGATATCGATAAATTTGAAGCCGTACAGGAGATGGCGGAGGAGGATGAGGAGAAGAGCCGCTGCATATCATATGCGGAGGCCATCGCTTGAGGAGCGTGTTTGGGTCCTGGAGCTAGGACACGGTTGAATCAGTCACTCCGGCCGCTCGATGGTCGCGAGCCGTGCATGTTGTCTAGCTAGCACGTTTCCCGCCCTTGAACACGTCGTCCCTCCAAATAGAGTAGAGTGGCACCATCCATCTCACTCGTCATCGACGATAGAAGATCGATCCTCTGCAGCCTCTGAGGAAAATCGTCCCCTTGAACGAGCAAAGCTTCAGCAAGGAAGAGCAGCGGCTTCGTCCTGATGACTTGTTCTTTGAACCGAATCCAAGAAGCGAGCGGTCAAGGTTGTGCTGGAAAGCCGGTGATGGATAAGGTGCGCTTCCTTTTGCCATGAAATAAAAAGTTCTCATACTGCTTCGTAGTTCCCTTCCCGATCCATGCTGTTACCTTCCGCTTCTCCTTGAATGAAGGACGCAAGATAGATAGATAGATAACCGGACAAGGTCCCAATAAAGGAACGCCGGGGTTCTGTGCCGCCACTAAACGTGTCACAGACTATAACACCCCATGCCGCTGTGATACCCTCAGTTGCGAACCAAGGACGTCTCACGGGTTTAAAGTGTTACAGGGCCAAGGGAACCTCACGAAGAAAAGCAAGAAGGGACGATGCATTCCAGGTTCAAACGCCCTACTATCCATCAACCATACATATACACATACATACATACTCTCGTCGCATTCACATGTTTCCTCCGGACACAGCAGTATACAGACTGAGTGGCGGTATATATGCCGGGACACTACGGAAGATTTCAAATATATTATGAACAAATTGTGCAAGCAGAGGCTCGGTAGCAGGTAACTGCAACAAGCAAGCCAGTCGGTCGTCGTTGCCAAGCCCATTCCATGCGACTAGTAATTGTGGCAAGCATGCGTGGAATGGCGTGCCGATACAAACATCACCGGTCGAATTCGGGACGAGTTGCTTGTGATATCATTCGCCTTGATCTTCCACCACCCCGAGCGGCTTTTCCTCCCGTCACCATCACGCGTTGTTCCTGGTGATGAGTCATAGGTTCCTGCCTCTTGTTCCGTGTGCCTACGTTTAATACGCTGTTCTGTTTCGCGACTAGAATTTATGTTGGAAAATCATCGTCGTGTTCCTTCACTGTCGCCTTACTCCGACACTTACCACCTCCCTCTCATCACCTTTGGTGATGGAACGCTGCCCCGTCGATTTGGTACCAAGACCGTCCTTTGTGCTTTCACCACCGGCTGACGTCACGTCTTGCCTTCTCAGAGCATTCGTGATCGCCATGTAATGCCATTTTCCTGTACTATGGCAATGACCCTGGTGATAACTGGAGTTTTTCTGAAACATAGTATGATACCTTGAAGCTCAAATCCGGACCCGATTGCTCCGACCGATCACTTTTCATTTACACACCTACGATCCGCATGACTGTCATGTTCCTTGTATCTCAGTTCAATCTCATACGAAGATTTACAGATCCCACTCCAATAGCGATCGAAGTATCAAAGCGCCTATCTCCTCGCAACAAGATCGCAGCTTTGAATGATAGTCAAACGTTGCCGTAAGAGATGCCCTGGCGCCGCGCCGCACAAGGACAGTGCGCTGCTTCGATTCAAATGATGTCAATCTTCGCAGGATTCCCAACCGGTCTTTCCCTCGATGTGATTTTATTTGGTTTTTGTATCCCTTTTGGAATGAAGAAAGAATTGTATCGTCTGGCCATTCGACGATCAATCCAAACCAAGGGCAAGCACTATAGCAGGAGGAATTATGACTCGCAAGCAAGAAGATTAACCAAGTTGGTAATAGAGCTTCACCTGTCCTAAAATCAAATAAAGGAAGCATCCCGTTGAAAACAATGAATAAATGAACAGCAGATAAACGGAGGAAAGAAACACGGAGGGGACGATACGAGTCTTGAAACCAGTATTGGCGGGCTGGAAGCCGGTACCACTCTTTTCGATGGTTGGAACTTTACCCTTACCTCGCCCTGTTGCATCGTTGCATTCTCGGTTTGGTCCTATCACGTTTCTCAAATATCCTCAATGATGTACAGCAATGCTTGCAGCGCTTGGGCTGGGACTACTTAGTAGATGCGCGAGAACTCGATACACAACACGCTTCTTTGATTGATTTTCATCCCCGTCCTGTCTCTACTAGGATGCAGTACGTTTATTTTTGCCTTTCACCGCCTACCGTCTGATAAAATAAATATTCATCCAGCAGCAACATAGGCGTCGGCCATCTGGACGCGGGTCGTTGATTATAGAGCATGCAAGTCTATCACAATATTCACAACCTATCCTTCCTGCTTTCACTTGACCGCTCGGTACCTCTCAAGTTGGCGTGTCTTGCCTTCTCAGAGCGCTCGTGATCATCATCGCAAGGGAACCGTCGCCCTGTGTGCAGCGATGACTACTACATAGACGCCTCGGTGAAATGGAGTTTTTCTTCAAGCTCAGATCAACCGGACCTGATTACTTATCCTTCCTTCACATGGCGTACTTGTCGATCGATCACTGAACTTCATTTACAGGATCCCTCGCATCTAAGGTCCGCATATTCTGCCATGTAACATGTTCCTTGGGCTGCCTCTCAGGTCTCAGTTCGGAGATCCCACCCCAAAAACCCTTTCCTAGCATCCCGGACAATGTGGAGAATCAATGCATGGCGAGTTTTCAAGAGTCTTCTTCATCATCTTACTAAAGTGATGGGACGTGGCACAGTTGTTAGAAGATCGCAGCTTTGAACGTCGCCGCTCATAGCTTAAGAGATTCTGACGCCGTTCCGTGTTAGTTATGACACCGAGTTGCGCATGGACAGTGCGCTGATCAGTGCTCCGATTCAAATACACCGTATGATTTCAATCTTCTTACCTCGATTCTTGTCTCAACTGCTTTTCTGGGAAACGACATGCATGGCCCTCTCATAGTGTCAGCATGCGGCACCATTCAGATATTTAAGAAGTATGTTCTGAGGTCTGACTGCCACAAAATTACTAGCACCTCCTCTTAGCAAGATGGTGGCGATAACAGAAGTCCCAGACCTCCCCTCGGCAGATATACAGATGATGATCCAAGCCGCGAATATTTTTCTTAACGAAATCATTTTGTGGGCTTTTTGTAACGGTATGGTCTCTCCAACTTCGAGCGTGATCCGAACTGACTCAAATCTTGAACTTACAGGAATATATACTGGAATCGTCGCAATCGCATTGTGGTCTGTTTGTTAGTGAGCCTTCACTTGGATATTACCAGTCGCTTACACAATGATGCAGTCTCCGCCAAAGACATGAATCGCGGGATAGCCAGTTATGCCATGGTCTTTGTCATTCTATTCCTTTATGGTCTGGATACATTGACCGTCGCGTTTTCATGGTCTTTGGGAAGCTATGTCTTCATAGGAAACGGATGGAATTTCTGGACCGTGTTTCTTGCTCTGGTAATCTCCACACCTCCATCCATGAAGGCACAGTGGGCGGTGAGCATTGCTGGTGGGATCAGCACTCTCCTTGCTGATACATCCCTGGTTCGTCAATTTCCGACTCGTACTTGTCAAGATTTAACAGCTTCTCAGATCTGGAGATGCTGGACTGTCTGGGGACGACGTTGGTTGATTGTACTCATACCTATCGTATGTACCCTTACAGGAACAGGTATAGTCCATTCTGAATTTGCTCCACCTAACCCAGCGCTAACGGAAGATTCAGCGATCAAGATTGTCGATACGTATCATCTCATCCACGATACACCGGATAACACACAGGATCTGTTATCTTATGGGAGCGCTGCTATCTGGTCTATCCTGTACATATCCTTCCTCATGGCCACAACTATCATCTGCACCCTGCTGATCATATACCATATCGTCACCGTTACGGGAGGGATGGGTATTCGGTCGTACAGAGGTGTCATTGAGATCATCGTGGAATCCGCTTTGATCTACTCCGTTTCCCTGCTCGTGTATGTGGTACTTGTCGCTCGGGAGAGCCCAGGAGGGCCGTATGCTGATGTCATAGCATCTGCCGCACGGGTAGGTCCCCTCTTCTCAGTATTCAGCGTCCCAGCTCTCATACATGACGGTAGGGAATCGCACCGACACTTATTGTCGGACGAGTCGCTGCAGGGCATGCGCGGCCCGACGAATCTTGGAATGGAAGTATCGCATCGACGTCGTCTCTTCGTTTCAGACGTCATTCCGAAGATCAGAGTGAAGGTACCATAGACGAGTCGGACGTGGAAGGTGGATCAGAAGACAGGCTGTGATATGCTTACACCATCCGGTACTGTTAAATCGGTAGCCTTGACAGTTACCGCGAGTGTACTTAGAAGAAAATGGCACGTTGAGTTTTTATAAGAGTGATGCATCCATGTTGGATTCTTGTTCTTAGCGACAGTATACTATTTTTACGGGGGCAGCCTATCGACGCCTGGAACGAGAGGTGTGATACTCGTTTTTGCCTGCAGATGTGGGAATATGTATCGCTACTTCGCACTGCCCGCAACTTCAGTTCATTATAGAAGTGAAAATCGCTCCTTAGCGGTACCGGAAACATGCAGCTGGGACAATCAATTTTATCTGTAACTCGGAAAGCGTCGCGGTAGTCAATGGAGCTGGATGTTGGTGATTTGCAATCCGGGTATTCGGGTGAGCGAAAGGGTAATCGGCATTGGTTAATAGGCGTCGTAACAAGGTTGCCGAGGTGAAGTGAAGCGAATCCTTACATCGTGATTACGAGTCGAAATTGAATTAGCATCAGAAGATTAGCACGGCACCTTCGGTAGTTCATATTGATGATGAATGCTGTGGCTTATTTGAGCTTTACCCAAGAAAACGACTGAAGTACACGGCGTGCCATTTACGATACAATGTTGAAGCGGGAAAATCGCGCATCCGGTCCAGGGCAGTGGTCGAGGCCTGTCGATCTCGGCGAGCCGTGGACTCCATTTCAGCGGAGTAGATCGAGGAATGTTGGTAAACCATCGCGGGAGGTTCGAGGATCAGATATGAGCCACCTTGGGCAGCCGGCAGCGACACATGTTTGGTAAGGTCTCAACCGTCAGAACCTTCCCATCTGTTCATACTTACCATCTTCGTGGGACATTGGCGAGTTATCATACTCGTCCCCGTAATGAATTCCTGTATCTCGCGCGCGCCTTCTGCCGGATGATACACCACTGTACTAAGGTGTCAGCATTGAATAGAGGAGCTCCATGGATAGACAAGGTTTCCGGATCGAAAGATGGGCATTCGTGTACCCTAAATACGGCATTTTCGTGCTATCCTTGGGATACTGACTCAAATGAGTCACCGGCTGACAGCCTGAGAGTTGGTAATTATGTGTACGGGATTTACTCCGCCTGCATATGTGCTTAGGAACAAGCGATGACAAACGGAAGAGCCAAAAATCACCGTTCTCCTGCACATCAAGTTCAGGTTCCCCGTCTTGACTGTTCAATAGTCCTTTTGCCTCAGGCTTGCCATCAACGATCTGTCTCGTGCACCCGTTCTGCTTCGATGTAATAACGACGGAAATTTGAATCCAACATGCACCACTCGGGAAGATGGAGGAAGGAGGTTTTTTCATCTGATGAAGTTTGAACGACTGATAAGTATATTGGAGGCAAAAACTGGCGCCTCAGCTTATGTAAGGAACGCGCCTAAATCGATCAAAAAACAGAGACAAACAACGCGTTCCGCTCAACTGCCAACAGCCATTATCACTTGTTCCTTCGGGATGCTTGTGACCATCTCAGCCATCTTATTCACATTCTGGTTTACATAGTTGTCAAATTGTGTCTTCCCGTCCCGATGCCAAGCTGGTCAGCGTTTTCCAACTGTCACCCGGCCTGCTATTCTTCCAAATGCGTTCTCCCTCCATAGTATTCAATGGAACCGCATGGCTATTTCCCGCACTTCAGAGCATTGCTCCTTTATGCTTAACCAGGTGGGTCTTCCGGCTTGGCATTCCGGTGTTTTGGGTAGGTCTAGGTTGAGCGCTTTTGAACCTAATCGATGCGGAACTGTCGGACGCCTTTGATGCCGAGTTCAGCTCCAGTGCAGGTAAAGACAGAGCCCGCAACGACCCTTGGGGACAGCTCTTCTCCTTTGAAACGTGTCTTTCTCTCCGTTTCAAAGAGTTATATACACTTCGTTGAATGACTTACAACTTTGAAACACATTCCGTTGCTCAGATTTAAGTCACTCGGTTCCCCTTTCTTGGCCTTGGAACGTTTCAACAAGCCTTTGAAACCTTCTATCTAATGATTATTCGTTGAAGCGATGGACGCACGAAGTTCCAAGCACTTCAGTCGGTGAGCAGAAGCCTACATGTGAAATGGCGCCCTGATAACAGACTTGGCGGTCTTTTGTCAGCGAAAATGCCAAGCACGTCGGGTAGCGTTTACATTCTTGGACGAAATTCTGTTACTGACTCGACGCGTTTGCAGCAGATGACTTCCCGTATGGATTTACTGACAGGAACCAATCATTGTCTATCCATATCGGACGGGATGTACGAGGGCTGTCCCTGCTCACAAGCCGTTCCAGCCCCTAGTCGACGGAGAACATTCGACTTTGGAATCTGACTTGTGTTAGGGGAACAAAGAAATTGCATAGTGCCTTTCTTTGGTGGGAATCAACCTAGTTCCTCAGAGTGATATTCCGGCAAGATTAGTGCGCCAGCCATCTACATCAGCGAGTCCTATTTGACACTGATTATCAACAGGGAACACTCTGTGAACACTGAATAAACTTCTCCGGTAATGAATTTTACTCCGACCGCGAAGCATGCGAATCCAAGCTCAATCTAGGTGTCGGTAAAATAACAAGCTCAAGTCTTGGACATGATTTTTGATAGTTGCGTACGCTTTTAGATTACCACGTAACGCTGAAGAGTCTAACGCGAACCGTTCCTATGTGCTATATAGTCATTTCGCACTGACGGTTGTTCGCGCTTCGATGGAGGCATTCTTACGCGAGTCATATTGTGCACCAAAACGGAGGCCTGGAGAAGCAGGGCCCGGTTTTTGTCATGTTTACCGGCGCATCGCTAGCGCTAGCCTCATGGATATCGCGTCCTAGCGCATTCTCCGGCAGAATTGGCTCGTACCAGTTTTCATGTGGTCAATTGACTCGGACCATGTCAAAGAGTTATTTCTCATCAATGGACGTTTCCCGTAAAGTCCGTCACTCTAACCTTATATCCACGACTTATAGCTACAGTAAGCGGCGGTCTAGGTTCCGAGCAAACTGCAAAGTCGCGACACCCCCTTCCATGACCTGAGACGCTCTAATTTACCCTATGACCCCCAATCCATGTGGCATACAGCTATCTTGGATCGCCGGAGCTTAATTGCAATCCACTGGGCAGTGAGGGCTATTTACCCGACTACCGATATCGAGGCCTAGAGAAGTACAGCTCCATTTTTCTCATGTTTACTAACTGATTTCTGAATGTACCTGGCGCTAGCATCACGGACATCACAATGAATACAATCTGTGGGAAGGCCTCATCCGAGTGTCGGCCCCCGTACACATTTCAGTACAGGTATAAAGTGAAGACAGACGGCTCTCTGTGTTTTTCGAGTCGAAATGGCTTTCCCCTTCACTTCCCTGCTCACTATTGCTGTCCTTCTCGCTGGCTCCCAAGGCCAACGACAAGGAACTATCGGTCCTGTAGGGGATCTCGTTGTCTCCAATGGAAACGTCAATCCAGATGGCTTTGAACGCCTCGGTGCATTGGCGAATTCGCAGATAGATGGCGCGCTCATCACAGGAAACAAGGTTAGCCTCTCAGCCGCCCATCCACAGCGCAATTTACTAATGCACTTTTCAGGGAGATATATTCCAGATTAATGTCGTCAACCAGCTCGACAACAATGAAATTCTGCAGAGCACGTCTATCGTACGTTCGTTCTCTGCCTGATAAATTCCGCGTTTCATGCCTTTCTCCAGCATTGGCATGGTCTCTTCCAGAAGGGTACCAACTGGGCTGACGGAGGTGCTTTTGTGAACCAGGTAATCCAGAATTGTTAATACATTTTGATGCTGGTGCTAATCTCAACCAGTGCCCTATCGTGAAAGGAGATTCATTTTTGTACACCTTTGATTCTACCAACCAAGCAGGAACGTTTTGGTACCACTCCCATCTGTGTACGAATTTTCTGACATCTTCATTACATGTTCTCGAGAAGATAATAATGATCCCTCTAGCTACTCAATACTGTGATGGACTTCGTGGACCATTCATTATCTACGACCCCGAGGATCCACATGCTGACCTGTATGATGTTGATGATGGTGCGTTGACTTCTTTTCGCTTGTACTGCAGGTTGACCTTGCCGCAGACAGTACTAGTATCTTGACATTGTCAGACTGGTATCATACACCTGCTAAACAATTGGGCTTCCCGTAGGTCTAGTTTCGCTTGATATCAGACAGACGTGACAAGTAATGATCATCATAGTACTCCGGACGCGACACTCATCAATGGCGTGGGTCGGTACGTTGATTTCATGTCTGGGAGTGGGAAGAGGGTATTAATCCGGCGGATTAGATGGAGCGAGGACGCCAGCCATGATTTGGCAATTGTGAACGTCGTGCAGGGAACGCGGTAGGTGTTTTATGTCTGTCTGCAGTTTCTCTCTAAAGGGTGCAATGCAGATACCGCATTCGAATGATCAACGTTGGCTGTGACGCGGCATTCACTTTCTCTATTGAGAGCCACTTGATGTAAGTACCCATCTTTTCCTTCACTTGTTCTTTATTCATCTGTAATGCCCAGGACAATTATCGAAGTCGACGGTGTAAACCATGTCCCATACACCGTAGATGAAATCCAGATCTTCGCTGGTTTGTTCTCCGTGTCATTTCCATCACGTAGCTGCCAGCTTACGCGGCTTCGTTCTCCCCCTCTTCAGGCCAACGTTATTCGTTTGTTGTCTGTTTCTACTTAATTTTTGGAAGACCAGTATATTCACTGATGTATGAACCAGTTGAACGCCAACCAAGACATTGGAAACTACTGTACGTCAACTCGTCCCGTCGTGATAAAACACTCTAACATTGACACCTCAAGGGATCCGCGCCAACCCAAGTGTTGGTGCGTTAGGATTCAAAGATGGTATTAATTCCGCCATCCTCCGATACGCTGGCGCAGATAGTGTGGAACCCGACACTGTATCTTTCACGAGCGTGTTACCAATGAATGAGACTGACTTGGTGGTACGTGCCTCTAACTTCGCCTCCAATTCCCGCTGAGATTGATGATCATCCCCTGCAAGCCTCTTGAGAATCCAGGAGCCGTAAGTTAATGCACGTTCATCGTTATCCATAATCTAAGTGTGCAATAGCCCGGAACCCCTGAAGCTGGAGGCGTCGACGTCGCGCTTAACCTAGCCTTCGCTTTCGTGCGTCTTCCTTTCTTGCGTCATCTCTTGCGTTCTTTAGCTTAGGAGCATGCAGACAACCTCCGGAGTCTTTACGGTCAATGGCGCCTCCTTTATTCCTCCGACAACACCAGTTCTTTTGCAGATTTTGAGCGGTGCACGGGATGCTAATGACCTCCTTCCTGAGGGCGCTGTCTACCCGCTTCCCGTGAATTCTACAATCGAAATTTCTATGCCCGGCGGTGTCGTTGGTGGAGGGGTAAATCTCGTCATGCTTTATCTGCTGTTATCTGATTTTATGAACTCTAGCACCCGTTCCATTTGCACGGTGTAAGCTCTCGTCCAAATCTTGTTCTCTGCCCGTTCTCAAGAATTGATCACGATTAGCACACCTTCGATGTTATCCGAAGTGCTGGTAGTACCGTCTACAACTATGAGAATCCCGTGAGACGAGATGTCGTCAACATTGGTAACGCAGGGGACAACGTTACGATTCGGTTCACGACTGATAATCCTGGACCATGGTTCCTTCACTGGTCGGTTGCCTTTTACTGCTTTGACTCGAGATATGCTAACTGGTTCTGTTTCGGTGTAGCCACATTGATTGGCACCTGGAAGCGTGCGTGATTTCAATGAGCTGCTTGGTTAATTTGCTAATGACTCCTTTGGTAGCGGACTCGCCGTTGTTTTCGCAGAAGCTGTAGAGGCCTGGAACTCCACTATCAACCCAACCGGTATGTCAGTCTCTTCCTCCGAGCGGACTTCATCCTGACTTCCCAACCCTAGATCAATGGGACCAACTCTGCCCAATATACGATGATACGCCGGCGGAAGATCTCTAAGACGTTCTGACTGCTGCGGCAATATTCTTTATTCGAGCAATTAATGTTATAGACTTTTATTCCATAGCTCTGGTCTTTGTTTTATAACTATAGCTTCAATATGATCGTATTTCCTTTGCTTCTTCCGGTGATTTATTTTGTTCTCACTGCAGCGATATGTGAATCTCAACTGAATGGAAGTCTCGGAAAATGCCATTTCTGGGTCATTCTAAACACAACGTGATTATCGGAGACTCAGACAACAGGACATTAGGTAGGAATAGGAGGAGAAACGGATAGCAAACAAAAGTACGAACGAAACACGAAACCTGCTTTCCTACTACCAAGTATATATGATCCTCATCCTTTGACGAAGGACATCCAGGTGATTCGTGTACTGGCGAACAAGCTGCACCTCAGATAGATCAATCTCCTCAAGAAACACCGGTCGGGACTGGTTAGCATCGCGGTGTTCTTCGTTGATGGGCCAAAAGAATTCTGCGTTCGACATCTGCGTGCATGCGTTCAACTGCATTTGTCCGCGTTTGTGTGAGTTCAACTTGAATATGTTTGTGGGCCCATCTATGTGTTTAGATGTACGGTATCCTGATAGCCAGTGTCATTTTAACGATACCCGTTGATTATGTTTTCTGTTGAGAATTGACTTACTTTTCTGAGTTTCCTGGAAAGATCTCCATGACTTACTACGACACAAGAATGAAGGGGATTCGGATGTAAAGGCTATAAATGCATACATATTAGTTGGTTCTAGTCTCAATTTTTGACTCGTACTTATCGGGAGTTAACAGCTTCTCAGATCTGGAGATGCTGGACTGTCTGGGGACGACGTTGGTTGATTGCACTCATACCTATCACATGTACCCTTGCAGGAACAGGTATAGTCCATTCTGGATTTGCTACACCCAACCCAGCGCTAACGGAAGATTCAGCGATCAAGATTGTCGATACGTATCATCTCATCCATGATACACCGGATAACACACAGGATCTGTTATCTTATGGGAGCGCTGCTATATGGTCTATCCTGTATATATCCTTCCTCATGGCCACAACTATCTTCTGCACCCTGCTGATCATATACCGTATCGTCACCGTTACGGGAGGGATGGGTATTCGGTCGTACAGAGGTGTCATTGAGATCATCGTGGAATCCGCTTTGATCTATTCCCTTTCCCTGCTGGCGTATGTGGTACTTGTCGCTCGGGAGAGCCCAGGAGGGCCGTATGCTGATATCATAGCGTCTTCCGCACGGGTATGTCTCCTCTTTTCACTGTTCAGTGTCCCAGCTCTGATACATGACGGTAGGGAATCGCACCGACACTTATTGTCGGACGGGTCGCTGCAGGGCATGCGCGGCCCGACGAATCTTGGAATGGAAGTATCGCATCGACATCATCTCTTCGTTTCAGACGTCATTCCGAAGATCAGAGTGAAGGTACCATAGACGAGTCGGACGTGGAAGGTGGATCAGAAGACAGGCGGTGATATGCTTACACCGTCCGGTACTGTTAAATCGGTAGCCTTGACAGTTACCGCGAGTGTACTTAGAAGAAAATGGCACGTTGAGTTTTTATAAGAGTGATACATCCATGTTGGATTCTTGTTCTTAGCGACAGTATACTGTTTTTACGGGGGCAGCCTATCAACGCCTGGAACGAGAGGTGTGATACTCGTTTTTGCCTGCAGATGTGGGAATATGTATCGCTACTTAGCACTGTCCGGAATTTCAGTTCATTATAGAACTTGAAGTGCAGACCGCTCCTTACTGGTACCGGCAACATTCTGCGGTATACAAAAGGATTGCGCCAAATGCGGCTGTGACAATCAATTTTATCAGTAGGAGCGTCGCAAGGAATTGTAGCGCTAAGGGAGGCGCCGCCATAGTCAATGGAGAAAGAGGTTGGCACATGCTGTGATTTGCAATCCGGGTATTCGGGTGAGCAAAAGGGTAATCGGCATTAGTTGAAAGGTGTAGTACAACCTTGCCGAGGTGAAGTGCAGCATCGTGGTTTCGAGTCGAAATTGAATCAGCATCATTGAACATGTCGAGGTCTTGAACGTTAGAAAATAGGAAGACGAGAAGAACATGTATTGAGTCAGGCCGCCGCTCTTGATGGCGTTATACTAAGAATAATGTCGTCCATGCTTCAAACTTTAGAAGACATGTTGAACGTGTCGAGGTCCCGATGAACGCTAGGAAGACGAGAAGGACCTGAATTGAGTAAGCTTGACGGTGCTATATTGTTGGTGATGGCTGTATGGAACGTAGTCCAGAGATTCGGGGGAAAGGTCTTGATTATATGACAAATATTCTGCCAACTTCGCGCGATTCGAAAATCATATGGAAAATGTGTGGTCGAGAGATTGCTAGGCATCGCAGAAAAGGTTCTTGCTCGTACAAGAACAAGTTCTGGCTGGCAAAAGTAAAATGCATCAAAAGGACCGATGCGTTGCCGATCCCACTACGGCACGTCGTCGTCGTCGAAGAGGTGCAGCACTCGGAGCAATCGGGCCGGTGTGGCAGCATTGTCTGTGGACTGGTGGCATGACGCCGAGTTTTTGCAACTTTGTTGCAAAATCAACCGCGGTCATCCCGCCGACCATAGTTGCCTGAGGTCTAAGAGTTCGATTTCTCCGGGAGATCAAATGATAACATAGACCCATAACAAGTTGGTTCGCCATCAGTTATCTCCACTCCTACTTCCTCGGCTCCCCTTCCGCATGCACAACACCATCAAGGAGTTGCGCGTATCCAAGATGGTGACAGAACAAGCAAACAGCTTTCGATGTGTTACCAGCAGGAGCGGCAGACAAATACGCCAACAGCGTCGCAAAACTCTCTTCGTCGGATATCTCCCGCCACCACTGGCGCTGTCAGTCTTATCGACCCCGCACCAGCGATCTTGACTCAAAAGAGTCAACATTTCATCCTTTTAAACTTCACTCTTCCACGTCTTCCCGTCCTTATACGCATCTCCGCTTAATTGATCGACATACGAGCATCTACAGCGCCAGGAGCACCCGCCGGTTCCAACGATTACGGTGACGGTGAATACCGTGTAAGGAGGGGAGAAGAGCATCCCAGCGACCACAAAGGACTAGATTCGGCGATCACATCTGGATGGGTCATCGTCGAGGAAGGTGCTGTGTAAATTAACGAGGTGTCCAGTGCACCCAATGGTTTGTAGGTATCTGCGTTAGCGGGATTCTCGACATGGAAGACGTATCCGTTAGTCATCGCACCGGTTGTCGGCGTTTCACCGCGTCGATAGATTGCTGCTGATGCATTCCTGGTGCGAGGATAAGGATGTCGAAGTATGAGGCCGTGCCCATCAGGTCCTCAGCGGAGAGATCTGCGACGACGAGGAGTCCCGCGGCTTCGATGGTCGCAATAAAGGAACTCCTGAACATGGATGGAACCTGATGCGAGCTGTGAAACAAGGAGCAAGGCCCAGTGAAATGGTGCGTGATGAAGTGTGTACCGGCTACGCCAGGAAGGGTCGACCTTGATATGTGTCGGTGACATTGCAACCACCAATCCGGGCTCTCGACGAGATTTCCTCCTCCCCTTGTTCATTCATCACAAACGTTTCCATCAACCGCAGAACTAAACGAAATGGACCTCGTGCTGAAGAAGCGCCCAGTCAGTTCATTATGGCTCACTGTTCCCAAGGCTGAAGACTAACCCTCGGTGCAGCTGATGATCGTCACCGGCAGAATGCTCAAAGCAAATCAAGGCCTCCGCTGGTGGTAAGTGGGAAGAATGGATGGACGCGAGGATCCTCCACCAATCAATCGTCTTCGGGCCAAAATACCATCCTTCGGTCAGATAGATTATCCAGTAGGGTCGCTTGTCGGGCGCTTGCGTCGCGGCGAGTAGAGTCCTGTTGAATCATCGCATTCCGTGAAGAGTAGTTGTACGACCGCTTGTAGAAGACCCATTGGAGGTGACCCTTTTTCGATGAGGTGGTCATTGACGAGGCTACATGGTATATCGACATGTTCCCACGGGTTTCGCACTGCACGTAGTACACTACAAGTATTCGACGAAAAGAAGAGCAGGGCAATGATATCGGTGACTAAGAAGGCACGCTGAAATGAGCCAGGGACAACGGAAACAATAAACCGGGACATACCCCGCCTTTGAGTAGTTCACTTCTCGTCGCCTTTCTACGATGCCTTGGTGCAGACAATCAATGATTCTTCCAAAAATCATCAATTTACTAGGCGAGAATACGTGTCCAGGGATCAGAAAAGCGCTATGAACACTTGTCAGATAGATGGAAGGGAAAAGAATATTCTCAAGCTTGCCTTGGTCTGGTCGTGCATTGGGCTCGCTTAACAATACAGCTGTGGTCAAGCCCTGAACTATTTGGTGAGAATGAGGCGTGCCTCACAGCGAGGTGAGAATGCCATTGAGATCGTTATAAGCACATTAGGTAGGCTCGTTGTCGAGATTAGAAGTACGAGGGATGTAATTTCTCCTGTATTGGTGTCGAACGCCTAATCGGCGTATGTTCGCGTCGTGCTGTATGACCCATAGCCGAAATGACATCCAGCCGGTACGGGCCAACTTGGACCTTCTGGTTATCTGTTAGCTTGAAACATGGGAGGGATGCTTACCTTCGTCCACTCCCATCCTGCCGCATGAAGGACGTCGTGCATATCAGGAGAGTTCTTAAAAGCGGGTGGTGAGAGCGTCAGAGGCAAAAAGCGCGTGACAATCTGTACGGTATGAGAAATGGTTATTATCAGTAGTAAACAGTCTGCACGTACATCTGTCCACGAAAACCGGCCATCCCCAATTGAAAATCTTCGTATACAGAGAGAAGAGTTATGATAGCAGCCCGGGGCCGAAGAATTATGGGAGACATGATTCTACCCAAACGACGTGAAGGTCGAGAAGAAACCAGTGATGAGCGGAGGCAAGAGAACGCCTTCGGCAATGTCCGTATCAGTCCGATGTTGCTTTTTTGAACGCGTCCATCACTTCCTCACCTTGGAAATCTTCTCCAATGCTTCAGGTTTCTCCGCATCCTGCCGGAGGAGGAGATGCTCTCAATGAACGGTATTCCGTCACACGTCGGGGCTTTGGAACAACGCTGACCGGTTGGAACTTGGAAGGGGAACCAACCATAGTGCGTACACTGACTGACCTTGCCCTGTTTCTGCACTGACGTTAATTCTCGACATCTCACCCACAGTCGTATCTCTGTCAATGGATATTTCGTCTGGTATCTTCAACTCCTCTTCGGACCAATGGCGGCTCGACATTCACATCGAAGGCCTTTGGGGAATCGGTACAAGCTTGCTCGCCCATTTCAGACCGCCGTTTCCGTATCAACGCTACAAAGTACGCAAAGTACACGCTCCTACTGTACACCAGCCGCATCCAGAACCCCACAGGTATCGATGAAGAGCCGCCGAATATCAACGAGGTGCCATCACGCGTCGACTACCACAGTCTCGTCGACCTTCTCTTCGTGCAGCCTGGCGGTATTCCGCTCCTTCCTTTCCAGCGTTGTCTTCACGCTGCCCCGCATTATCGAGTCACGCGAAGAACACGATGGGCCAAATCGAAGCCTACCTTGCCAAAGACCCGAACCGAGAGCCCTACAATGTCCGTTCCTCCAATATCTCCCTCACGCAACACCAGTAGTCGCACGGTACCTCGCCCTACTCCCTACAGCTATGACGTCGCCAGTCACTAGTCAACGCTGGAGGACGGCGATATCGATAAACTTCAAGCCGTTGTGGAAGGAGCCGGAGCTGTACAGAGGAGGATGAGGAGAAGAGCTGTCGCATATCATATGCGGAGGCCATCTGGATGCGGAGGAGCGCGAAAGCCTCATACGTGCATGGCGCCTTTGGTTCCCGGAGCTAGGACACGATCGAGATCGTCCACTATCAGTCACTCCGGCCACTCAATGATCGTCAGCGAACGAGCCCGTGCATGTTGTCTTGCTAACGCATTTCCCGCCCTCGAACGCGTCGTCCCTCCGAATAGAGTAGAGTGGCACCATCTATCTCACTCGCTACCCCGCTCCATGTCTTGCATTCGACGATCGGTTCATGAAGAATCGTCTGCAGCCTCTGTGGGAAGACGTCCCTTCGAACGAGCAAAGCTTCAGAAAGGAAGAGCAGCTGCTTCGTTGGCAACCCGAGGCCGAAGAATTATGGGAGACGTGATTTTACCCATGCGATGAAGAGATGAGAAGGTCGAGAAGAAACTGTTGGGGAGAGAGCAGGAGAACGGCATTGGCAATGTCCGGCTCGGTCTGATGTGGCCTGCTTTCTTGAACACGTCCGTCGCTTCCTCACTACCAGATTACTTTGGAAGTCTTCTTCAACGCCTCAGGCCTTTCTGCATCCTGCTAGAAATGAGGACGTTCTCAATGAATGATATTCCATCACACGTCAGTTAGGTGCAGGCTTTGGAACAGTTGGAAGGCGAAGCGACCATAGTGCGTACATTGACTCTGCCCTGCTTCTGCAGTACTGATTCTCGACAGTCGTGTCTCTGTCGAATACATGTCCCTCTCGTCCTGCTTGTCATGTCCCAACCGCTGTCAATGGAGATCTTGCCTGGTATCTCCTGCATGCCAGCAGGCATGAGGGTATGTCATTCTACTTCGTTCGCAGTAACGTTATAAACTCCTCTTCCAGTGGCCGCTCGACATTTATATCGATCAAAAGCGATTAGGAAACCCTCCTGTCCGCTACGATCTCGCTTGCCGTTTCCGTACCGACACTACAGATTATCCGTTCCTCGTGTACACAACTTCGACAACCAGGACCCCGTAGGTATCGACCTCAGAGCCGCCAAATACCAACGAACCGCCATCTCAGAGATACGCCGACTACCGCAAAGTGTTCTTCAACTGCGGTCCCACCATCTTCCTCTTCATGCAGCCCAGGAATATTCCTCCCCTTCCTTTCCAGCCTCGTCTCCAACACCTCCCCGCATTATCGAGTCACACAAAGAACGCAATGCTCGAACGGGCCAAATCGAAGCCTACCTCACCAAAGACCCAAATTAGCGCCCTATCCTCCAACATCTGCACCGCCCTCCCTCACGCGATACTGGTATAGTCGCACAGTGCCTCGCCCTTCTCTCTACAGCTATGGCGTCACCAATTAACGCGGGAGGATGGCTGACGGCGACGATATCGATAAATTTCAAGCCATCACAGCGAGTGGTGGAACGACTCGGAGCCGTGGCGGAGGAGGATGGAGAAGAGCAGGATATCGGCGAGGTGTCGATGAATGATATGCGGAGGCCATCTGGGCGTGAGGAGCATGCAAGCCTCGCGTTTGGGTCCCGGAGCTAGGACACGGTCGAGATCATCTACTACTAGTCACTCCGTCCACTCGATGGTCGTCAGCGAATGAGCCCGTGCAGCTAACGCGACCCCCGCCCTCGAACACGTCGTCCCTCCGAATAGAGTACAGTGGCACCGTCCATCTCACTCGCTACTCTCTCCCCCGCTCCCGATACTTGCATTCGACGATCTGTTCGTCTACAACCTCTTAGGAAAGCCATCCCTTTGAACGAGCAAAGTTTCAGAGTCCAAGAAACGAGCTAGTAGCATGCTTCAAAGTCGATCGAGGTTGATGTTCATGGCGCTGGAAAGCCGGAGATGGACAAGGTACGCCTCTTTTGCTCCGTTCTTGCTATGAAATAAAAGTCCTCATACTGCTTCGTAGATCTTTTTCCATCTCCATCGAGACGACTAGTTTCCTTCCCGAGTCATGTACATATTCTTATTGTTATTCACCCCTTACCTGTCAAGTACCATCATCTGCACCGGAGGTCGACTACCCCTTGTCGGACTCAAGAACGCCTATTACGTGGATCCTGGCTATACAAGGACCAATCTGAACTGCGGAGGTCCCAGAATTGAAGAGCGCACGACTCTGGAGAGGAGGCATGGAGATGCTGAATTCTAAGCTTTGTGCTATCCATCATTTACCATCATTTACCACTTTCCATGCAAAACGAGCTTTGCTTTTGCGGTCGGATTGAAACCATGCTTTCATGGTGCTTCAAAACGTCCCCTTGGACTCGACAGAGAGCCGACTCTTGCTGCTGGTTACGGGTCGAGTGGTGCTCTATTGGAAGTCATTCGCGGTAACCTGGAAGAATAACCGGTCGAGCTTGAGGGCCACACTCGGCGGTGACGACAACCTCTCTGGAGACGTTTGTGCATCTCCCCTGAAAGGCACGCGATCCTGTACCATGACTTTCTGCTTACATTACCCTTTTCGGGGGAGACACCCAGTACTCCCACCCATAAAGAATGAGTGACCGGGTCGGAAAAAAAACGATCCAGACTCGGAAAGTGACCTCGGTATTTCCCACGCGAGGAGCTGCCCTGCATGCGATATCGATTTGTGGTCGACTATCGTTCAAGTGGGCGGGGATCGCAACTAGTTGATGGGTAGTGCTACAAAGCCCCCGGCCTTTTCGTTGACTTCTCTCCACAGGTATGAAGAGGGAGCACCAGTTATTCCTCTTCGAACTAGTTCATCGTAGACCTCCTCTCTCTATCACTATCCCTGTCCGGTTCTTGCGTCAAGTTCCCGTTCCCGTGTTCCCGCGTCTTGATCCCGCCCCCGTCTCGTTCGTTTTCATGGACCCGATCGCTACACCCCCTCACCCAGAGATCTATGTATGACCATGTTTGTTACCTTCGGTATCTGTCCTTCCCCTTCATCACCTTCGTATCGCCAAGCATGTAGTCCACCATTCCACGCAGAAAAGTTTACATGGTCGTATCGACAAACTGAGGACAATTCGTGACCGAATTCTTCGTATGCCCCGCTCTGGGTATCAAGCGCGGAAAATGCAGTTACGGTCCCAATGCGCATGGCCTCCCCGCTAAAGCATCATGGTCCGTTGTCTTCAATGTACCCCACGAAGAGTCTCTACTCCACGCGACACACTCAACAGTGTGATCACAACGGTATGAGCCTTCATGTCAGGGCTGTGGGACTTTGTACAGGTATCAACACCAACTTCTCTCTTCGACTCGTGGATTTATACCTGAGTGTGGACACATCCTGATCCGGCCAAGTCTTTTCAGCAGCAACGCAAAGGACCACAGACGCTAGCTAGATACGAAGTGCCAACGAATCACGGCTAGAAACGAGAATCGACGTGGGAAGCTTGAAATTTTCGGATTAGAACCGGCCTGGTCCCATACTTCGCGTTCATTGCTTGCTTGATATGTCGTCCATACGAAACCTTCACTGGGTGGGGTCAATAAATCCCTCGGATAGACCATCTGCACCCCTGGGACGTTCGTTCCCTACCTCCCATTGAAGCACAACCTACTCACAGACTATCCTTCGTACTTTCTCTTCGCCGCCGGCCCCTCTTGTCAAGTTGGCGTGCCTTGCCTTCTCAGAGCGCTCATGATCCTCATCACAAGAGAACCATCGTCCTGTATCGCCACCCACTGCGGCGATGACACCCTGATGATATGTAGAGTTTTTCTGAAGCACATCTTGAAGCTCAAATGAAGCGGAGGTAATTACTTTACCTTTCTTCACATAGCATACTTAACAATCGATCACTGTTTCATTTACAGAATGCCTCACACCTACGACCCGCATTACAAGACTGCCATGTTCTTTGTACTTTTCGCCGCTCAGATCTCAGTTCGCACAAACTGTCAATCTCGTACGAAGATTTACGGATCCCAAACCAAAATCCGTTCACAGCGATCGCGGTCAATGCGGAAAATCAATGAATGGCATCTTTTGTACTGGATCTTCCCACGACTCTTCTTACCAACGTGCCTATCTCCTTGATGCGGCGCAGCTTTAACAAGATCGCTGCTTTGAATGGTAGTCGAACGTTGCCGCTCATGGCTTAGGAGATGCTGACGCCGTTCCGTCTTAGTTATGGCACCGAGTCGCACAAGGACATTGCGCTGATCAGCGCCTCGATTCAAATACACGGTATGATTTCAATCTTCTTACCTCGATTCTCGTCTCAACTGCTTTTCTAGAAAAAGACCTGCATGACCCTCTCATGGTGTACATAAGCCATTCTGCATGCGGCACTATTTAGATATTAAAGGAGTATGTGCTGAGATCTATGACCGCTACCAAATTACTAACACCTACTCTTAGCAAGATGGTGGCGATGACAGAAGTCCCAGACCTCGCCTCGGCAGATGTCCAAATGATGTTCCAACTCGTGAATATTTATCTTAACGAAATCATTCTGTGGGCTTTCTGTGACGGTATGATCTGTCCAACTTCAAGTTCCCGCGTCCGTCTCTTTCGTTTTCATGGACCCGAGCGATACGCTCCCTCGTCATATTTGTTTCCTTGCCTTTTCGAGGGACCAATGGCGAACCCTTCATCTCCTTGTCTCGCCAAGCGTGTAGTCCACCATTCCACGTAGAAAAGTTTACATGGTCGGCATCTTTGTATAGACGTATTGACCATTCCAGTCATTTCGCGACCGAATTTTTCGTATGCCCCGCTCTGGGTATCAAGCGCGGAAAATGCGGTTACGTTCCCAATGTGCATGGCCTTCTCGCTAAATCGTTGTCTTCAGTGTACCCCACGAAGAGTCTACTACTCCGCACGACCGTGATCATAACGGTATGAGCCCTCGTGGCATGGCATTGTCAGGGTTATGTTCCTTGTCCACGAAGGTTCACGAGCACGGTGGGGTGGGGTAAATAAATCCCTCGGATAGACCATGTGTATCCCTGGAATGTTCGGATAAGTGTTGGATATTATCATATTATGACAATAACTTCCACACTTGCTACATAGCCATAGTACCAGTACTCTCTGTTAGGCTTAACAATAAGCATAGTACAGTACTTTCAATGTCTAATTTTTCTTGTTAACATTGACAAGAATCCCCCGCGAATGCAAGAAGATTAAAACCAAGGTTCGACTGACTGACAAAATAATTAAATCAAACTTGGGTAGATTAACACCTAGATTAAATGTCCTTGACGTAAATACAACACAGGCTCCCTACGGTCGCTTCAATTTGAAAACTTGAATTCTCCACACACATAACACATGAGCCTACTGTATAGATCGAATGGTGTTTGTAGGACGCGCCAACCAATTCATTGTCCCGAAGGTCGGCGTCAATGCAGAGCCTCGTTTGATAACGGGTTTGAAAAGCGGTGTTTCTCCCACAGTTACCTTCTTTCTATATTGGAGTGCATTCAGTATGATGAACACTGGTTAAGCGCCAGCCTTACGTTGAGAAGATGTGTATCAAACTCTATTTGCCACAGCGACAGTGCGATGTCTACGGTATTGTTCTGCCTGGCAATTGAGTCGGCATGAGATCCCGCAAGGGCCAAATCGTCCTCACAAGGGTGTCCGATTTGGCATGTATTAACTGGCGCCCTTCCGCACTCAACTTGAACGTTATCATGGGCTGTCCTTAAGGTCTATGACGAAACCCAAAATGACTGCGTCGTCTTAAGCGTCTTTTTCCAGCGTCCTGATGGATGGTTTCTACATATCTGAAATCTTGCTTCTTCCTCGGATCCGCTGCGTGGCAGTGTGAGATGCGACTCCGGCATATGGCTCAAATGCTTACCTGAGATAACGCGAATCTTCGTGGCTTCGTCCTCGATTCTGGACACGCTGATAATTGCATTAACTATCACGTCAAAAAGAATTTTCGATGTATCTGCCGATCAATAAACCAGGATATGAAAATTCATAAATTCTCCAATATTGACCGTCGGTAAGCATAAGGATGTCAAAGCTCCTGTCAGAGTCGTCTGGCTCTGCGCGACAGTGGACAGGTCTAGAGTGATGAGTTCCGTAGGTAGAGGATGTGTTGAGCATGTCGAGGTCTCGACGAACGCTAGAATGCAGGAAGACGAAAAGGACTAGGCTGCCGCTCTTGACGTCGTCATATTGTGAGCGATGGCTGCAGTCCAGCAGATTCAAAAGGAAAGTCTGACTACTTGTGTTTCCAACTTCGCGCGATTCGAAAGTCATATGGAAAATGCACGGTCAACGACATCGGAGCAAGTTCTTGTTCGTGCAAGAGCAAATTCTGGCCGGTGAAAGTCAAATTGACATCAAAATCGACAGTGCGTTGCCTGAGGTCTAAGAGTTATATTTTTCTGGGAAGTCAAATGATAAGGTAGACCCACCAGTCTCATTAACAAACTGGTTCGCCATCAGTTATCTCCACTCATACTTCCTCGGCTCCCCTTCCGCACGTACAACACCATCGAGGAGTGCACAGGCCGAAGATGGTGACAGAAGCAAGCAAACAGCTTTTGGTGCGTTATCAGCAAGAGCGACAGACAAATACACTAACAGTGATGCAAAGCGCTACTGTGAAACTCTCTTGTCAGATATTTCTCACAACCACTGGCGCTGTCAATCCTGAGATCGTCTACCGACCCCTGCAACCTTGGCTGAAAAGCATCAAGAGATCGTCCTTTTGAACTTCCCTCCTCCGTGTCTTTTCAAGCTTTCACGCTTCTCCGCCAAATTGATCGACATGCATCTACAGCGCCTGGAATCCCCTCCAGACCGCCCAGTAGTGCGAGCTCAGTGGTGGTAAATACCGGGTACAGGAGGTAGGGAAGAGCTTCAAGGGTCCCAGCGACTATAACGGACTGGATTGGGCGATCACATCTGGATAGGTTATCGTCGAGGAAGGGGTTTGGGATTAACGAGGTGTCGAGTGCACCCAAGGTATCTGTGGTAGCGGGATTTCCGACACGGAAGACGTCCGCTGGTCACCACACTCGTTGTCGGCGTTTAATCTCGTCGGTAGACTGCCAATGATACATTCCTAGTGCGAGGATAAGAATGTCAAAGTAGGAGGCCGTGCCCATCAGGTCCTTAGTGGAGAGATGAAGTGGGGGGCCATCGCGGAGCGTGGCATATCCGAGTCCTGTGTGAGACCGTGAGAGGAGGGCGGGCGGGCGCGGAGAGGTGCAGCAACAATGCCCAGGCACATCACAAACACATAAAGAAAAGTCTGAAACCATCAGCGCACTGGTACCGAAAAGAAGTAAATCGAATGCGCGCACGCAGACAGAACTGATTGATAACAAGCACGAAAACGAGACAACGAAGGCAAACCAAGCGACAGGCAGAAGTAATAGTAGGCGTGCAGAAGAAAACGCAATGAAGAAAATTACGACAGGAAGTTGTCCATGGAGAGACTGAACGAGAGTAAAGCTAACTCGTACGAGCATCAGGACCTCCATAAAGTATAACAAAGCCTGTATATAGAACAAGGGATTGCGGATCTCCGAGGGGGGAATCAAAGAGAGCGAGTGGAAGCCCAGAGGAAGATATGACAGATAATCCAAGGAGAAGTCCAAATGAACGTGATACAAGTCAAGAATCACAAGAAGAGAGACCGAAACAGATGCCTGCATGTACTCCACTGACAGCACAAGTTTAGACGTAAAGGCAACAATACAAAAATCATATCGACGATTAAGTTTATACTGAGTAATCGCATGCTGCACCGACGTTGACCACCTCCGTATCAGTCGAAAGGGACATGGACGAAAACTACAACAAAAAAGAGGCTAGTGAGTAACGCGACAATAACAGACGTACCACTGATCGAGTTCCAACGAAGGAGAGGCTTTGCAAACGTACATCGCCGATAGCAGACAGACCCTTGAATGTTACCATTTGGCATCCATGCTTTAGGTGAGCATAACATGTATCGGCTGGAAAGAGAGTACATATACAGCACGAGGAATAATCGCAAAGAAGGACCTTCCACCAGTAAATGAAATGCCATCGTGAGTAAGACAATCTGCAGTCTAGTATTTGAAACTCACGAGTTAGTACAGGAGAGTAGTGCCCATAGATGAAGGGTTCACCAAGGTGCGTCATCACGTAATTCATTCACCCGCATACACTAACGAAAGCTCACAGGAGAGAGAACGAACGTTACACAAAAAAGATATGAAAGAGAAAGCGGAGGAAAGGAAACGGACGAATGAGCGAGAATCCCCAGCAATTAAGTCATTGAAGCACAAAGTAGGTTACTGAGCGAGAATGATATGTTTGTCACATGCTGTCCAAAATAAGATGTAGTCAATACAGTAGTGTCGCATCCGATAGCTCAAAATGAACAAGAAAGACAGTCAAATAGGCAGAACAAAAAGGACGCCGCTCGAGGGGCAGCAATGCGGGGAAAGCCGAGATATATGCGATGCCGGGACATGCCGAGAAGTGTAGCCGAAGCGAGCCGAGCAAAGATGACGTGTACACGGAGAAACTTCGGAAATAATGAAAATGCACCGCCACCGAAACACTAAGGACTGCATAAGACCGAGACCTGTATACACAGGACTCGGAATCGGCGACGGGCGTTCACGGTAGCATGGTGCACGATAAAGGAACTCCCGAACATGGATGGAACCTGATACAAGCTGTGAAACAAGAAGGAGCAAGGCCAAGTGAAATGATGTGTGATGAAGCATGCACCGGCTGTGGCAATGGCGACCTCGGAATATATAGGTGACTGAAGGCACTTGGTACTAAGGCAATGACTTCTACTGCAGTCACCAAACCAGGCCCAATGAGACTTCCTCCTCCCTTTGTCCTCATAACAACTGCAGAATGAAACAAAATGATGAAAGAATGGAGACCTCATGCTAAAGAAGCACCAGTCAGTTCATTACGGTTCACTTATCTCAAGGCTCACCTAATTGTCCCACATAACCATTAATATAGCAACTGTTGACGTGATCAGGTAATGTATGTTATTACAATTGATGTAGGCTATACCATGGTACTCCAATAATACTCCAATAAAGCGAGAACTTTTTCATGAATATTGTTAATATCAATGCTATTTTTGGTACCAGAGAGCACTATGGGCACATGGTCACTATACCACTGGCTGTCAGGGTCCCGCCCATCAAATGTCGGTGTCCCGATGCCTGTGCGCTCCTCGGCCAGGGGTATTAACTTCAGAATATTCCGTGCCAGTCATCTGGAACCACGGGTGACTTTCCTATGACTTCATCACCGGTTATATAATGTTTGCCTAACCGGTAATGGTGTCATTATCACTTTCTTAGATTTTGTTGTCGGTTATAATGGTTGTATAGCTGGTGATGGCATCATTACTGTCCTGCCTGCTCCTCTCCTCGCTATCAAGTCTTATTCTCTCAAATTCTTCTCAAATAAAAACCGGAAAATTGGAGATAAAATAGAATAAAAATTGTCCTTGATTCAAAACTGTTGGATACAAACAAAGTAAGACAATATTAACTAATCATCATCATCATCGTCATCAATAAATTCATTGCTGATGAACGTAGGTGGGAGTTGGGCTAATCCGGAGCTCTTCCTTCGCTTCTTGGCATGCTTATCTTTATCTGACTGAGTTTTCCCCTTATCTGATCGAGTTTTGCATTTCTTTGGCTCCTTTCCAGCTGCCTGTTGCTCCTTGTCACGCTGCTTGGCTTCATCGGCTGTTAGGCTGACCCAGCAGCATGAGCCATCAATGATCACATCACAAAGTGTTCGAAGTACGACAATTGATTTGATCACAGAGGGTGTCATAAAGGGTATGTCTCGGGGCCAGCCACGTATCTCAACGCGGTAACGCTGGACTACATTCTTGTCATATTGCAGATAGTGCATCATTGCTTGCTTCTTGCCTGTAGCTTTCCCTGAAATTCTATGTTTTAGCTGTGACCTACAAGTATAAATATAAATACTACAAACGAAGGTTGTCTGTTAATTTTGCAGTGATTTCTTTACGTATTGTTGATGTTGTCTCTCTTTCATCAAGATCTAAAGTTCATATTACAAATGTGGACTTAATGTGATATGAGATATTGTTACGATTTTCCTTTTCTTTACCTTATCTTATCTTATCCGGCATCTCGGCACCTTCGGCACCTCGGCACCCATGACGTCTACCCCAGAGGTCCCACGAGAAGTCCCCAACAATTCCATTCGAAGCCACAACCCATCTAAATTTAAACCTTCACAGCAGTATATAAGTAGCACAGCTCTCAGCCATGTACCCCAGCTTCGAGCTAAGTTAATACACCCCAGACTTTACTCTTATCGCTTGCCAAGAGTTCACACGTTATACTGTTTCACTGTAGCAGACCCCATGGTTCCATCGGACTGTCCAAAGTGAGAGACAGAGCCCGTTGGATGCCTCGCCTGCTATTCCCGAGTTCGGCCATAACAGTTAGCTCGAAGCTTCCTTTCTCAAATCCTCTCGTATACTGAGGAGATCCTATGACTCATAACCCGCGAACCAAGCACATACAAAGGTGACAGAACCCAACATCTAGAAAGGTGCAGCCCAAACCACCCAAGGCACGCAAGGGACGAAAACACCCCAAACGGCAGAACCGTCCCCCTCACGACACCGACTACGACTGTAATATCGACTAGGGACGAAAGGTGAAACCAATTGATCCTTTTATTTCTGAATATTGTCGCCTTCTTTCTCGCAAAATTCCTCCTCTACCAACTCTCTCAGGCTTGGAGAGACATCGAACAGCTGCACCGAGATTGATGACCCCAGACCTTAACCAGACCCAAACAATCGCACTTAGCACAGCCATCGTTGGGGCCACTTTCCTGTGTCTCTGTACCATTGCCCTCATCCTTGCATATGCTGAACAAATTCAAAACTTCCTACACCGCCGGGGAGTCCTGGTAGTTCCACCACCACCCCCGGTACCCACCCACTATGTCGAACTACCCCGACTCAACCCTGTCGTCATCAGACCAGGGCTCTGAGTGGAATGAACCCTGGCCCGAAACCATCAAAGGGAGACAGCAACTGTCTACTTCGAATCCAATCAGGAGTTCTTCGAGAATAGGGAGACTGCCCCGACAACCGGGAACGCAGCTCCTACGCAGGAGGAGACCTGTGTCGTACAGGTTGAGGATGCCGACCCCGACCCTCCTCCCTATGCCCCTCTCCATAATGGAGGAAGAATGGGCAGGAGAAGCCGAGGGGCTCTCCCGGGACCTGCCAACTGACCAATCAGAATACAGGAGCCCCGAGGAAATTCCCGGTGGCCAATCGAGGTCGACAGCAACTCAGATGATAGTATCCCCATTGCCATCCTGGATGAGTGAGGAGTTCCACACACCCCCGACGTCCCTTGACCCATCACTCCTAAACCTGTCCGCGCAGGACCACCACCCCCCAAAAACGATGACAACCCCCTTAACCCCTATGGTGGGGATTACGAGTGGCCTGCTCTTTCGCCTGCCGACATCAGATTATTGGGACCCGCGAGGAGTGAGGCCTGGGAGCTATGGTGGCAGGACCTCGAACAGCGAACAGCGTTCAGGGCTCTGCTCTGGGAGAGCATGGACGTCTACCTCGCCATTAATAGAGGGGATCCACTTCCTCGATACAGACGATCTCGAGCAATTGACGCCAGGATCTTCGCCAATCGAAACAGAACAGAATACCCCCTGTCAGCCAGCAACCATGTACTCTACGTATGGCCCTGGACCGAACAGGAGCAGGCCACCTTGGAACGTGCCCTCCTTCCCCTGGCCCGACTACAGGGGGACCGTCCTGACCTGGATGGGTTACCAAACCCCCTGGATCAGCAGAACTTATGACTATCTCTCTTTCACGATGAGTAACCCCACGATAGTACCTTGACCCCTTCTGGACTCCCCCCCGAGCTGAGTAAGGAGAGATTGGAGAAGAAGGGGAGAATACCATGATCAGGGAACCAGTAGGCTCTTCGCAGGGGGAGACAACGTGGAACCCATCGACATTGAGAACGAGGAAACCGATGCCCAACGGATCGCATGTCTGGAAGCCCAAGTGGCCCAAATGCGTGAAAACAACAACCACTTACAAGAGGACCTAGCTGCGGCTAGGAAAAAGCCCGCTGACAGGGGACACCCACCTCGACCAGGGCTAAACCCCTGACTATTTTCAGTCCCTTGCCCACCGGACTACGGCAGACCACCCCCACACAGACCAGTAGGGGCCTGGGATGCAGACCGCCCTCCTGAAATAGCAATGGTGAAGCTGATACTGATGAAACTCCTGGCACCGTTTGAAGGAAAACACGACGACATTGAACGGTTCCTGGGAGACTGCACCAAATACTTCAAGACGTTCCGACGATACTACCAAGGGATGCCGTCCCTTATGGTAGGATTCACCGTATCCCTCCTCGAAGGTGATGCTCAAGCCTGGTGGGTCCACCTCCGGGACAACTATTGGTATATACCACAGGAACCAGGAGTCGATGCTACCCAGGAGGAGGAAGACGACTACGAAGTGGGACCGCGCTATCGGTACCCTGATTGGGACACTTTTACCATGATATTCCGGGAGCAATTCCACGACTCTGCCATTGAGCTCATCCACAAAAAGTGCATGGGAGAAATCAAAATGGGCAGCGACCTGGCCCATGTCTTCTTCTGAAAACTCGAATGAGAGGCGAAGCTCGCCAATCGGCTAGCCAACCAGACTAATCGAGGAGTGTTGGTGCAAGCAGTCCAGAGAGGAATTCCTCCTGGATATGGCACCGCCATCGCCAATATTGGGTTTGGGATTCCTCGAACTTATCATGAGTGGAAGCAGCACATCCTACAGATGTATGAGGAATGGCAGAAGCAGAAGGTTTTTGAACAAACCCAAGGGATCGAGCAATACCCAGAAAAGTGCCCAGGGGGACCACCAAAATCCAGTCAACTCACCTTGGGTGCCAAGCCTACAGGAGGTGCAACCAGCCCCCTGGCTGCCAAATCGATCGAGAAACCTCACGATGGAGGGGGCAAATGGGTACCCATCGCGCAGAAGACGCATCCCAGACAGGGAATTCCAATGGAGATTGATGCCAAAAAGGCAAAGCAATGAGCGGAGGGTCGATGTTTCCAGTGTGATGAGAAGGGGCATCTGAGCAAGGATTGCCCACACAAAGGAGAGAAACAAGAGGTACGCGCCCTTGAGGTGGCACCGGAACCACTCTCCGAAACGACTGAGATAAAGGAAGTAAAAGAATGAGTTGTCCAGGTCCGGATTCACCTGCGACAACTAGAAAGCCTACTGGTGCGCCTACCTCTTCTCCTGCTCGACGGATGTATTCCTTTTCCTTACCTACAGACGATTTATTTACTGAGCATTCGGCTATACCCCGACCCCCATGTGTGGGGTCGGTTACCTCATCTACGACTTCAATAAATACCAATGACATATGGCCAAAGAGCCTATTTTTATCCATTCATTCGTGCCCAGTACTTGAATCCACAAACTCACGACACCACCTTGGAGAACCTGCTAACCTCCCTTCTTTAGATTCCGGGGCCACCATCCCCAGGATTGCGCAACCGGCTAAATGTTCGTCTAGTAACTCATCACGAGCGAACGGACCGGATGAAAAGTCGCCCACCACACCTGTGGTCATAGGGATTTTGCAACTGTTCTGGAGCTAGCCACCAGGACCCATTAAATCCTCCAGGGAGTTAGCCAGAAACTGGCTAGCTCCTGCTAGGTCACATATAGGCACTACATAAGCATTGCTGTCAGCTTGCAACGGCCAGCAGCACCTGCCGAGATAACTCTCGATGCCGATGCTGACTCACTGTGGCCATCGAGGCCCATCATCACCGTCAGGGTGGGAATCCTGGTCCTGCACAGAATGTCCAAATCCTTGATAATACAAAACTACAAATATAAACAAAGCTTATAATATACATATAATACTTCCTATGCACTGTGATCCTCAGCATCGCTGCCGTCGCTGTCACCTGGAATAGCTGTCGCCTTGTCATCGCTGGTGTCCTTGTCACCAATCTTGGGCTCTGGGTGGTCAGGGATAAACGCTACTGCATAGTCCAACAAATCCATTGCTGATGGGGTGCTTATTCCCCAGATCTCCTCAAACGAAGCCTTGATGGTCCTATAGAAGCTCACTTGCTGTAAAGCATATGCGTGATGACCTGAATACTCCTCCATGGTCAAATAGGAGCGGCCTCTCTCACTGCGATTGTTCCAGTCACTTTCTGCCTTGTCGAGGGACCATAGTGTCCACCGCATCTCCTCTCTCAGACAGAAGACTTCCTCCTCCCATCATAACTTGCATGCACGTGCCTTTGCCCATTCAATTCACACAGCTATGATCACTGCATCAGCCATGTAACGTATCTGACGAAAAATTACTCACATTCATGTAATGAAACCAATTCCAAGTCAGGACCTCCCATAGCCATCCAGATCCAGGACATTGTCTTACCCTTCTGAGATATATAGACATGCCCTTTACCAATCTTTGTACTACCTATTCGGCTTGTAGTTGCCCGTGAGTCCCATCGCCCAAGCTTTGATAGCTGTTTCATTGCCACAGCATCAGCTTCGACCTCCTCGGAGAGAACGATATCAGTCTCCAGTAAGACCCTGAACTGCCCGCATGCTCCCTCGCTGCCTAGAGCCACCAAAGCTGCTCGCGCCTGTTGATATTTCTTTACGGTCGCTTGGACCGCATCTCCCACTGATGCAATCAGGGAACGTGCACGTTGATGAACCTAGAGACTCCTGCGGGCAGAAAACACAAGACCTGTAACGGCAAGTGTAGCCAAGCACAGAATCTGAAGGCAGGTTCTAGCGAGTCTAGTCTTGCACCTCCGTGTGATGACTGTAGCTTCCTGGTGGTGTAGCGATGTGTTGCTATGCTTTGTTATGATTCTCTGAAGGCTGTTCAGAGGCTCAAGGTATGTACGCGAACTTTCCTGGAAGGGAAAAGGTGCGTAAACGTGGGTGTATGCTGAGCGGGGGCGACCTAGATGCGGCGTGAACTATGTGGTGTCGGAATCCTGGCTACGGTTCCGGTAGAAGATATTTTCCTAAGCTCGCGTGCTTTCTTTAGAGAAACGCAGAGATGGAGCTGGCTTATCTAGAGAAACTCGAATTAGTATCGTTCCTAACTTATAGGAACAGTATGCTGTTGGTGTTAGAGACTAAAGTTCGGAACCCTAGCTACGGATTACCCTTTGAAGTCTTCAGGTATGCGAATTTATGACAGGAGGATGACAAACAAGGTAGTCTTTATATGATATCCTTGCTTGTGTTTTGGACGAGAGGACGTGAATCAAGTTATTTAACACTTGGTAGCTAGCGAGTTTGGAGAAACTTCGCAAAGTGTTATATCTCTTAAGAATGTAGAGATATTAACTTTAATTTGCGTGTATTGGGTGGTATGTGTGGTGTGTGTATCCTCTATGAGAACTGTCTTTTTCTATCTACAGTCCATCGGTTTTATATACTACAGAGTTGTACTTGCTAAGTAAGCGAACTTTTACCTTGGCTTAATAACTGCAGTACATGATTTGTGAGCGTAGCGAACTATTTGTAATCGTAGTGCAAATATACCGTGTGCTACTCTACTGTGCATGCTTATAAAAAAGTTCGCGTAGCCTAATAAAGCTACAGAAGGTTTACTAATTTACTTACTACTTACTCAGCCGCAGTTAATGGCTCACTAATCTCTACTATATTTCTAAGCTGTAAAAGTGTATCCATATGGCCTCTTGAGAATCCGTAGCTATGCATAGCCTTCGCGTAGTTAAACCGCGTGACCGTATGGCTCTGTCCACGTGCAAAGGCCTAGAATAATGACGCGTGTCTAATTTACTGCGGAAGGATTGGCAATCAATGTGCCTGGAGGCACAATGACTCATAGATATCGGAGCGAAAGTTTGCGTGGGGTGGGAGATTTAATATGATTCGACCTGTGCTGGACTTGCAACGTTTGGTTTAGTGAAAGGCCGCGTAAGGGAGATAGGCGATAAATTGTAAGTGGTGTCCGCGATTTCAGAGCGCACAGAGCCTGAAGGCTCATCAACGTGTGGACATGCGCTGGCCCACAATGTTTGCATTTCGGAACGAGATCAAAAATCTCTTCGTTAGGAGTTTGTTGCGGAGTCAGGCTAACGCATCTGCACACTGACCCTGGCACAGATGCAGCTCGCCATCATAAAGGCTCTCTGCAGCGACTGCAGCCTTCTGGTGGACAGGGATATCAGAAGGTAGCCATATCTTCACATCCTCTGCTAACGGTGCCGGCATATCAAGATCTCTTTCTTCTTCTGCTGTGCGTATCAGGGCCTTAGCTCTGGGCATGTAGACATCTTGAGACGTTCAGAAGTTCCCTAGTTTCTTGAAAAAGGCCAATCGCTGTTCTTGAATCTTGCTTTCCCTGTCCAACGTAAGGTTTGCTGTCGCAGTAGAATCAGCTCGTATCCTTCACCTGGAATTATACTTAGTGATAGCATTACATGAGAAATGGAATACCTACTGAGAATCCTCTAGCTCCAAGCCCATGATAAGGAAAGCCGCAACACTTATAGCTTGCTGGGCAGGGCGGTCAATTGTTTTGTCTGCAAGCTCATCCTTTCGCAAGTCAAGTCGAACCTGCGCCTCTGTAAGTGACACTAAATGGGAACAATCAGATTGAGCTGGACTTTCAAAGAATCTAGGCTTACCTTTGGTTACGGTTGGTGCATAGGGATTTGGCTTGCTGTGATTTTTTTCCCAGTCACCGATCATCTGGGTCCACTCTAGCCGAAGGTCCCTGCGCAGTGTGGCATTGATGTCCTTGAAGCTAGTTACTTGGACATCGCGCTCCTCTAATGCAATCTTGTAGCAGCGAGTCAATAATTTACCTGCAGACAGATTAGAAAACTTTTTCTATAGTGTGACTCGGAGATCATACCGAGTCCTATGTTCTTCGAATGATTGTAGCTATCGATCTTGCACTCCAAGTCATTGTGTCTTGCCCCAGGTCCCATTTCCTTTGTCACGTTAGAGAACGGATTGGCGGCACCCCAAAAGCGCTCTGGGCACTCCCCATCTACTTTCATGCCACCTGTCTGATACAACAGGAGATTCTCAGTTTTGCAAGGGACTTGATGAATGTCACCATGCCACACAGGCAGCACAAACTGAAGTGTTGGACCATCCACAGGTTGAAGGTCTTCTGGGAGCTCAGCCCGCCGTTTTACCCAATTTTTTTTGTACTGACATGCAATGTCATAAGTCACCATGGCGCGCTTGAGCTTGCAGTCCTTTAATGCCGTGGCAAGAACGTAGTCCGTGTTTTTATATCTGGTTGCTCTGTCAGTGCTGTTTGTGGATACATTGAAAAATACTTACCGCTCGCCAACCTGGAGATCTCCCATGCTCTCGACCAGCTCATGACACATATCAAAGCATCCAATGATGCCAGAAGTTCAAAGCCCGGTGCAAAGTTTGGTGTTCTTTTGTTCTAAAGCTGCAAATGCGATACAGGTACTCATCTGAAGATAGGTCAGCATGGTTGCTTAGCACCACATCTGTTGAATGCATACCTCTTCCTCAGATGTGTATTCTTTGATCCATTTATGATACAGCTGATGCGGTACTTGATATCCAAGGCCAGAATACAAGGGTGGATCCTTGTGGGCAAGCCGGTGCATGCGGTTCATCATTTGGAAGTTTGCATCAACAGAAAATTTCTTCTCATATAGAAATCTGTGATATCATTAGAAGCAAGCTTGTGGATGGAAAGAAAACTCACTCAAAATCCTTCCCTACGCTATCCCAACCCATCGGTAGGTTGACTCCCACTCTAGGACATGCCCAACATTGTATTGCAACAGCTCTAGGAGCAGCCGATGCTATACCACCACTTTCGTGGCCCACTCCAGCCCTTCGTAAGTGCATTAGATACGACCATTGCCTGGCCATATGACCAAAGCACTTGTAGCGGTTGGGGACCCAGTTCGTACCCAAGGGATCTGTTGTTCATTCCAAACAGGTCACGTAATCACGAGCATTGACGGTCGTGATGACTCTCAGGAGACAAAATGTATCCAAACATTCAAAAGTGGCACACGTCGCTGGTTGTAGGATTGTCGCCAGGTACCAACCATTTCGCATGAGTTGTTGCCATTTGTTCTCGTTGTCAGATACGTCGCAGCCGCAATATTGATAGGAGACCTGGTGTACCCCATTCATATGTAGAACAGTCATGATAGAAGGAATATGGGCTGGAGCGACGCAATGGCCCCCGCTATGGCCCAGCTGAAATACCAATCCTAAAGATCGTAGCGTAGTCTTCTCCCAAAAATTGCCATTCCAATGCTAAAGGGTAGATAAGAACTTGCATTGACATACACGCAATGCAACGCACCTCCACATTATGCAACGGGCTTCTCTGATGCCGTTCAAGACAGCAGTCTTTGCACTCTGTGAACTCCCCACACGTTTCACAGCGAAACAGATCTGTGATGTGCTGATTGTCTCCAGCTCCCGTATCAGCATCCCCTTCGTTGACTACCATCCATCTAAGGCAGTGGCAGCATGATGGTTTGTGCGTACTGTTCCCCAGACCAGCTCGATGGATAGTCTCCACAAGAAATACTTCCTCTAACTGCTGCCACACTTTCATAGGGTCATCCTGGATAAGAAATCGTCAATCTAACACTGTCCAGTCTGCAGTGCATGATCTAAAACTCACAGAGCTATCATATCCCTTTCTCTTTGTCCCCGCACAGCTTACATCCCCCAATGGATCCAAAAATGATGTCCCTGTCATCACATCGCAGCCCAAATAGTCCTCCAGTGACTGCTCATGTTGGTTTGTCGCGGGTATCCATTTGGCGTAGTCATCAGTGTTATTCTTCACGTGCCTCTTCTTAGTCGCAGGTAGGATGGCTCCGTACTGTCTAGAGAGATCGGACGACAGATGCACACTGCGATGCCCAACAGCTGGGGTGCCTGGTAGCCGGGTTTCCGTTCACTGAGTAGAGGACCTTGAAAAAGATATATGCACATCTGATCCAGTAGCAACTGAGAGGATGCGATTGCAAGAGGGGATATTTGTCCTTTCAAATGCTTGTCGTTGCTCACGCTCATAACGTGAGCATGGCCTCATCGACCATGTAGTTGGCATTGATGCAGGAAGAAGTCAATGGGGTCATGTGATATGTATGTTCCGAATGTGGAAAACAAATTGTATTATACAGAAAAAACAGTACCTAATAATCGAGGATGTACGCAGTCATTTCAAAGAGATCACAGCAAATATAAGTACGCCTTACTACCCTGTCCTCCAATTTATATGGCTCATTCAAGGAAGAGCCATCTGAACAAAGATAGGTACATTTCATGGTACTCCCACAGTAAACACATACGGCCGTATCGAGCAGCACCTCGGTTGCAATCCTCAAATCCTGAAACTGTTTCGTGGCGTAATGGAATGCCTTATGTTGAAGGCACCAATGCAGTTTATCAGGGCAATGCGTCTCCAATTCGGGCAACTCCCAGTAAACAAAGCGGTGTGGACTTTCTGCCGATAGTCAGTGTATATCATGTCACAAAGGGTATTGCATACGTGACACAGTGCACATGAAGATATTTTTCTGCGGCTGGTGGGAAGGAATAGGGCACTATAATGGCATATGGCTGGGCTGGATCGGGTGATACAAGTTCTTGAATGGATTGGAAGCTCGGCGCAAATGGGATTATGATGGGAAGCTGCATAGGCCATGTGAGATTCGATTCTGACGTCGCTGAAAAGGAAAGTTGAGAAAACTCCTGGCTGCGAAGAATTGCAACACACCATCACACTGCTTTTCGACCATCATTCTGTCTACTGTGATGCCTTCCCCCAGTTTAGCACCACCTGTTCTCTTCAAAATGAATGCACTACTTCATTGCGCAAGAGAAAAGAAGACCGACCAGGAGAATGAGGGGAGCTCTCTTTAGCTTTGTGGGTGATAGAGGACATAGCGAGTGAAAAAAGTGACAGGCCACCACAGAGACATCGGTAAGTCTTTCTAGACCGACGTCGCACAAAGAAGTTCTTCGGGATTAAGGCATTGCTCAGTTCCTGTTCACAAATCCAGCAGACAGTGTCCCAGGTGTAAAGTGTGGTGTCGGCAAGCACAAATATGGGATAGAAAGAAGAAGAAGGAGAAATCACAATGTAGAACAAAGCAGGAGTGAAAACAGATGCCGATTCTCTCGTGGCACGGCACGGCATGGACCGCTCACTCAGTGACATCATTAAATACGAGAACAAAACATAACAGGGGCACAACTACTACAGGTATAGTACTTGGACAACACTGTCACGAAGGGCATTAGCGTATTTTTTTTCAGCATATAGCTAATGACTCTAATGATTCTGAGAGAACACTGGATATTCCCTTAGTGTTGATCGAACGTTCCAAACTGAATGGAAATGAGCAAAGGAAAAGCATACAAAAAGTGTACAATTACTCACTCAGACTTGTAGATACCTGGTGAGATTCCCTTGTATACAACATACCATCGCCTTGGCTTTCCCGTGTTCAATGGTGTATCATAGTCCTCAGGTGACACGGCATGGTTAGGATCGAAGGGTACTTGTCGAGGCAGTGTACTTGGTCGTGGAGAGTTTGTATACCTTACCCAACTCTTATCCAGGGTGTACTGAAATGCCACTTCCGCTTGGGCAAGAGTCTGATATCTGGAGTAGACACTCGAGGATTGGCCAAAGGATTCAGCCTTGCATTCTTCCCTGAGATTGAATAGGTAAAATCAGGCATGCAAGAATTTGGTCATTAACATGAATACTCACCATTCCGAGTACACTCCTGGCATCGCTCCAACGAAGACCACGTAAGCTCCATATCCGCCAGCCAGACGTCGCTTGCATCGCTTCTTGACAGCTCGAACAGTCTCACCCCTTTGGTGCGCTTGCTCTGCAGCTATGGCCCTGTGACAGTGCAATGAGGTTCGCTGACTCGAAGTTATTAACATAGAACTTAGCATACCAATCTTTTTCAAGTTCCTGATTACCTGTCCCGACCCGGTATCTTGTTTTATCTTGTCTCTCATCTCCATACTCATTGATTTGTACCCTGGCGATGCGCTCCTCTAATGATTGAACTAGAAGAAACGGGCAATGATGGCGATCAGTATATTATTGGTTATGGTGATCAAGATCCTTCGGACATACTGGATTCATTAACAAGTGTAGTGGACCCAGCTGTGGAGGCAGCAACCGTGCCTGACTGTGAGACATTGGATCCAGGAAAAGATACAGAACCACCAGCCAATACCCTCGCAGATGCGATCAGAGCATCGAATTCGGCATCGTCAAAGTCTTCCTCAGGATTGTCAGTAACCTGCCTCAACGACAAGGAGCTTGCGTCTCCATTGGGACCGGTCCCTTCAGAATTCGAATCGGGGAAGTCATCGGCATCAAGGTATAGTATGCTCTCATCATCACTATCACTGTCTTCACAGCGGGTGGAAAGCAAAGCCATTTCTTTTGAGATCTTCGCTAACATGGGACTCATTTAACTCTTATATCACAATTGAAAATGCTGAAAAAAGATTTATTGTAAAGGTTCATAGCTAGCTACCAGTAACAAGAAATACTACATGAGAAGAATGTCACACTTGTCAGACCTCTGAAAAGATGCTATTAGTAGAGATAAATTAAATAGAACCTGCTTTCGTACCGTCATTTGACTGAACACTGTCGAAAATCAAAAGAGGAAATTCAAGAAGGGGTACATTTGGGGAGATAATGCTGACGGTTTTCCAGGCAAGGGCTCAGTTGAAGATCCTGATAGCTCGCTGCTGATGTTTCCACATCATCACCATGCAGCCGGCATAGCCTTGTGTATATGCAGTGGCAGATCGGCTGACAGATAGACGTCAGTTTCATGTTGACAGACAGAAAGACAGAAAAAAGCCTACAAATCAATGAACACCCCCACCCGGGTGCCCCTTGTAATGATATACCATCTCTTGCTGATGCCCGGTTCGATGGGCGAAAGCGGTCCAGGAATGTACAGATATTCTGTACCAGCCCACCAAACTGTTTCTTCCAATGGCAACTCCAAAACCAGGGAAGGAGGCGGGGTCAGTGGGTTGGTGATGGCTGTAACTGCAGCTAGAAGAACTGTAAGTCACATCACAAAGGCTGAGAGCTACATGCTTACCTGCCTCTGTTCTGAACTTCCAAAGTGTATTCTCCGCACTATCATCGTCATGGGAGATGTTCGTATGTGTTGGCTCTGTTATCTCTCCATCCAGAGCCACTGAGTTCGTTATGCCAAACCATGCAGATGCAGAAAGAAGAGCCATGGCTGGCACAGCTACCGCAAGTCCACTACCTCCCATATGACGACCAGCTGCAATGTCAGGAGGTGTATGGTTGCTTGCAGTATTCACTGTCACTATAGTAGGCGGTAAAACTACCGAGTCCTTGTCAATGATGACATGCTCTTGGTGGATGTGGACTTGGATGGGGACAAAAGAGCAAAGTTGTGATAGATGCTGCTGCATTGAAGAAAATAAAGAAAATAAACTCCGAAATACACTTATATACCATGTCAAGGTCCGCAGTTGAAACTATACAGTGGCAGACACTCAAGGTTCTGATGGTCATATAGACAAGTCCTAGGTAGGAGTCTGGGGAGATACTAGACAGGTGAATGACCGTCAGTCTCTGACATTACCCTGAACCAGAGAAACCTACAAGGACCGCCCACAAAATCAACTACACATACAGCACCAGGATATGGGCCAAAAATCCCGTCTGCGAAAAGAGGAGCATCGAAATGAAAAAGGATGGGCTGAGGGTGGCCGAGAAACCATCCTAGAGAAGCATGTCTCAGAGTACATGGTGGAGCATGAAAGGGACCAATTGCAGAGCAGATGTGTTTTGCCAAAATCTTGAAAGAATTCCTCTTCTATATTCATTGGTCCTGGGCGGATACAGTTGAGCCCACCCAACCGTTCGCACTTTATGACAGCAAAGCCATGCTAGTGGATGAGGACCTGACAGAGGAGGAGCAGAAACAGAAACGGGAACACATCAAGGTCTTGGCAGAGGTAAGTATGTATCTTTATGGTTAGATTCTATGCTTACCAGTCATTACAGAGGATACTGCGTTGGCTAAGATACTGTGCAAGAAAATTGAGAAAGACATATTTAAAGATGCACCGTGGCGACGTTAATGATCCGTTCACCATCCTCCTCACTCAGCTAACAGGTATCGAGAAGTCTCCAAAGGCCCGGCAAGCCTTCCAGCAATACATGCACTACAACTACCGAGAGGGAGCATGCATAGCCGACATCATCGCTAAGGAATGGAAGGCGAAGACGGAGTCAGAACACATGCCCTTACAGAAATGTAACACAAATTTTCGAAGTGGGGTGGCACATCGTATGTTCAACGAACTATCTAAGGAAGAGCGGGAGACGTGGGCAGAGGGAGCAAAAGTGGAGGCTGCAGCTGCGAAGAAGAGATACAAGGAGCAGTTGCAAACACCTCCTTCTACGGATCCCATGGCTCGCCAAAACTGCCTCAACAATCTAGGGGCATTTCTAGGCCCAATTATCGAGGGAGTACGGCAGGCAACGGGATGCCACATCTTCATAACCGTTGGCGGTCCGATGTGGCTATTTGATGGGGAGATTTCTATGATGAAGTGAGTAATCAATGATATGATGAAGACAAATTAACTTATGTTTGGTGCAGCATTAGCGCAGGAAAGAACCTGGGCAACGTCCCCATCCCATTTACAAAGTGGAAGCCTGAGAAGTTCACATCCTTCATGGATTTTTACATTGAGTATTTGGAGACTGCATACACGGAGGCTGATAAAGAGGCGGCAACAGCAGAAAGTCTCTACAATCCTGATTGGGATAAGATGCTGTCATTGAATGACGGGGATTCCGAATCTTCATCTTCATCATCGGATTCTGGTTCGGATTCGTCAAGTGAGAGCGAGCATGAGGCAGGGGAGAAAAGGTGGCGCCATTCTAAAAAGGGCCAGAGACCAAAGAAAAGGCGAGCGGTGACGCAAGCTCCAGTGATGGGGGATGCCAGCAATCTAACAGGCCAAAGTTCCGAAAACCGCAGCATCAAGGAAGCAAGGCAGAAAGGTCCTAGAAAGGAGGGCAAGATAGATGAGATAGACATGCTTGGAGGAAAGGAGAAGGATAAGGAACCTGCTACCAAAGAAATCAGCGACGAGGAGATGAGTGAGAGCGAGGACGTACCAGTACCCACACACCCAAAGCTCAGTGCTTACAAACTTGACCGACTCGCTCGCATCGAGGCCATCAAGAATGATCCCCGAATGATGGAAATTGAGAAGGAGGTGAGGGAGATAATGCAAGGGATGAAGAAGCTGAAGAAACCGAAGCCTGCACCTAAGCCACACAATAAACATGAAGATGGGCTGCCTCGACGTTCTCAGAGGTTGAAGGAGATGGAGGGAACAGTCGAGAAGGAAGTGGATGTCACCACCCAAGCAGATCAAATGGAGGTCAACGAGCAAGCAGAGGTCTTGATAGGAAATTCTGAAAAGGATGATGCCAGCACACAAAATGCCTGAGCATCTTCTGAGTCTTGTGAGATATCACTCAGTGAAACCCTCCCCATCAACCTGGCTGTACCGAATCTGAGCATACCAATGCCTGCGAACAATACACCGCAAGACGATTCCAACATCAAAGGGCACTCGTCTGAGGCCCTGCCTGATTGTTTGAAAGCTCCAGATTGGGTCAAAGACACTGCAGATGAGCTGGGGAAAATGGGTCTAGGTGATGATTATAGCGAGACGCTGAAGACTTTCGTTAGGCTGGAGACTTTGTGGAAAGATTTGAAGCACATACGGGTGGGGCCACAGGTAAAATTGAGGCCGATCATGTTGAGTCGCTGGGTAAGTCTTGGTCGTTTCTGGGCCAAAACATCTGAGATTATAGCTGACGAGTTCCACGAATTTAAAGGAATATGGATTTGCTGGTGGAGTGCGATGCAGCCAGAGTGGAGAACAATGTCTGGATGCATCACCGAATGGGGGAAGGTCGCTGATGGAAGCGATTGGTCTGCACTGCGGTTGCCAGGACCAAACGGAATTTTGGGTATCTTGGCCACTCTTGCCTGGTGGGGTGTCGCTGCAAGACATGAAGGAGACGATGAGGTGAAGGCCTGGATGGCAGCGGTGGGAGACGTCGCAGGGGTGTTGAAAGGATTAGTGGAGAGTGAAAAGCTGAAGTAGATAGTAACCAGTTGATTGCCGTAATTTACCTGGTGATCTTCTTTAATAGATGTCATATGTTTCTGCAATTTTGCACCCACAGCAAGGGGCCACTCATAATGAGCAAACAGATGTCTAAGAGATAGGATGGAAATTTGAATAACTGGCACATGGCTACGAAATTTTTGGCAAAATGAAGCAACGCGATAAGGAGGAACCTGCTCTCGAAAATGTGATGGTGACAACCCCTGGAGCGGTGGATCCTACCATGAAGCTGCGGCACGGCAATTGTGCCCACACATCTGAGCCAACAATCTAAGAACGGCATGCAATGGCAGACGGCAACCACCCGGCAGATGTCACTTGTGGCATTTAGGCACTAGCCAGTTTCTGGCTAGCTCCCCAGAGGATTTAATGGGTCTGCCTGGCTAGGACCTATGGGAAAAGGCAAAAATCTACAGCTAGGGCTCCCCACCATTGCAACACCCATTGAAATGACGAGAACCCAGCCACGTCCCAACGTTCAGGACGTCTCTCGATTGGATGGGGCAGGGGACGTGGATTTCCCGACCCCTGACAAAGCAACCCAAACCTCAGAAAGGGTGAAATCCCAGGACGGAAACCGGGACAGAAACCGGGACAGAGCAGGCAACATCTCGCTGCCTCCCCTCCTGAGGGTAGGCTGTGCAGGACGTACATCCCGGATTTTTATAGAACAAGAGATGCCAAAAGTAACGAGGGACCCTATGGGGCCAGGAGTAGCAGACAAAGCTGGTAAGACCAACTCATTGGCACAAGCCGAGTCCGGTGTTCCCGCACGTATTAGTGGCCAAGATCCAGATGCCACTCCTGAGCAGTGCACCTCCCGTCTTGAACCGAGGACCTCAAGACGGGACTCCTCGGGATATGACCTGAAGGAATACCATGCGGCTGATGAACAGGGGAAGCTGCTAGCGCCCAGGTGGTGAATAGGGGGCAAAGGGTGAGTACAATAAAGATACCCAATGAGGATGACGACACCTCATACCGACAGTGGCTCACCGCCGGCTCATGTGTAACATTTTCATCTACGCCGGTTCACACCAAGGACGAGGTGACCTCACCAACGGTAGCTGAGTCCAAAGGACCCGGCGTGAAGGCTCCAGAGGTCTCTCAACAATGGATGAAACCTTTCGAGGTCAACTGGACCTTGCGATACGTACGGGAAGCCCTCACTTACATAGGGGCACGATCTAGGCTCTGTGCCTGGGTACATCCCAAACGAATTCGAGAACTCACCGACAAACTCATTGACAAACTCCATACAGATGACTGGGAACTGGCCCGGGAGCGCCTATACAAGCTACGAGAGCCAGTTCGCTATATTCGTGGAGGAACTAGTGACTTAACAATTCCTGTTGTACTGGAACCCTGCATGGGGCAAAAAGTCTTGTCCACCAAGGCCCTCCTCAACAGTGGATGCACCGTTAGTGCCATTAACCGTGCCTATGTCGAGAAGCATGGCCTCGATACCAGGAAGGTGCAGGTACCCATCCCCATTTATAACGCGGATGGGACCAGAAACGCGGATGGGAATGTCACCGAGTTTGTAGAACTCTGCCTCACTATTGGGGAACATCGCGAACGGATTGACCTAGCTGTCACGAATTTGGGAAAGAGGGACATATATCTCGGACACGACTGGCTCCAACGGCATAACCCCAGTGTAAACTGGAAGACTGGCAGTGTCATATTCAGACGCTGTCAATGCATAAGAAACCCTCTAGTGCTTCCCGATGCAGACCCAGAGGACCAATGGGACAAAGAGCTCGAAGAAGGAGATACCATCCTCGTGGTCCAGATGGAAGAGGAAATTCTCCTCCGCTCCATGCATCATGCAAACGACCTGGCAGCCTGGGCTAATGCCGACAAGCCTAGACGAACCTTCGAAGAATCAGTACCAGACCACTATCACTCCTTCCATGATCTATTCGATAAGGAGAACTTCGACGAACTACCCGAGTGAAAACCATGGGACCATGCCATAGAGCTGGTCCCAAATGCGAAACCTACCTTAGACTGTAAGGTATATCCACTTAACTGAGATGAGCAAGAGCAGCTCGATAAATTCCTAGAGGAAAACCTCGAGTCGGGACGAATATGCCCCTCCAAGTTGCTGTTTGCCTCCCCTTTCTTCTTTGTCAAGAAGAAAGATGGGACCCTTCGACCCGTGCAAGACTATCGAAAGCTCAACAAAATGACTATTAAGAACCGATACCCATTACCCCTCATCTCAGAACTCATCGACAAACTATGAGGAGCCAAGTACTTCACCAAGCTGGATGTTCAATGGGGATATAATAATGTCCGAATCAGAGAAGGGGATGAGGAGAAGGCCACCTTCCGCAAGAATTGAGGGCTTTTTGAGCCCACCGTCATGTTTTTTGGACTCACTAACTCACCCACCACATTCCAGTGGATGATGAATGACATCTTCCATGACCTGATCGGCAAAGGGAAGGTCACCATTTACCTCGATGATATCCTCATCTTCTCAAAGGACCTGCACGAGCACCGCACAATTGTAAAACGAGTACTTCAATGACTGCGTGACAATCACCTCTTCCTGAAAGCCGAAAAATGCGAGTTCGAGGTACTCGAAATGGAGTACCTTGGCGTCATTATTAGTCAAGACTCCGTATGAATGGACCCAGTGAAGGTGGCAGGAATTGCGGAGTGGCCCATGCCAAAGAAGAAGAAGGAACTCCAGTCCTTCCTCGGCTTCACCAATTTCTATCACAAATTCATCAAGATGTATTCCAAAATCGTTCGACCACTCACTCAACTCACGGGCAACATGGAATGGAGCTGGAGAAAAGCTCAGGAGGAAGCCTTCCAGAGATTAAAACAGCGAATGGCCAAAGACATTGTTCTCGCTATCCCAAACAATACTGACCCCTTTTGAGTTGAGGCCGACGCCAGTGAGGGCACCATTGGAGCTGTCCTTAGCCAGCAGCAGAACAGGATGTGGTGCCCAGTAGCATTTATGTCTAAAGCTCTCAGTACTACCAAACGAAATTACGAGATATATGGTAAGGAGTTATTTGCCATCATGTTGGCCCTGGCAGAATGGCGGCACTACCTGATGGGCGCCGCAAAGGATGTAGAAATTTGGACAGACCACCAAAATCTTCAATACTTCCGGCTCCCCTAAAAGCTAAACAGGCGACAAGCACATTGGGTGACAGAGCTTGCGGAATTCCACTTCACACTTCATCACAAACCTGGAACCCAGAATGTCAAGGCCGATCTGCTCTCAAGGCGAGCAGATCACGACCAGGGGTCAAAGGATAACAACAACATTGTAGTCCTAAACCCCATGCATTTTTGTGCCATGATCATGCTGACAGCATTGGACATGCTCCGAAAGGTTGAGGAAGCGACCCGTCAGGAAGAACAGTGGGACGAAGGCATCACTACTTCCCTTCACCATGAACAAGGAATCTCCCGCCAAGGAGGAATCCTATATTATGACGGAAGAATCTATGTGCCACGAAACAAGATGTTGCGGGGAGAAATCATCTCCCAATTCCATGATCACATCACGGCTGGCCACCCAGGTATAGAGAAGACCAAGGAACTGGTACTCCGCGAGTACTGGTGGCCGAAGATGAAGAAGGACATCGAGGCCTACGTTAAAGGCTGCGAAACGTGCCAATGAACGAAGTCGAGTACGCAACCTAAGGCAGCCCCGCTCCATCCAAATAAGGTCCCTGAAGGACCCTGGATGCACATATCTGTCGACATGGTCACTGGTCTTCCAGACTCGAATGGACACGATGCCATCCTCATGATCGTCAACAGATTCTCCAAGGCGATCATCCCAGTCGCCTGCAACACGGAATTATCTGTGGAAGGATGGGCCCGAATCCTTCGAGACAACATATACACATGCCACGGCATGCCTCAAGTGGTCATCTCTGACCAAGGACCGCAATTTGTCTCGAAGTTCATGAAGGAGCTGTATCGCATGCTCAATATCACACCCAACGCATCTACAGCCTTCCATCCGCAGACCGATGGTCAAACGGAACATGTCAACCAAGAGGTTGAAAAATATCTCAGAATTTTCATGAACCATAGACAAACTGACTGGAGTGATTGGTTGCCTCTGGCAGAATTCGCCCATAACAACCAAATCCATAGTGCAACGGGGAAAAGCCCCTTTATGGTTCTTTACGGACGCAATCCCTGACTGATACCCAACTCACATTGCAATTCGCCCTTCGAAAATCCCACAGCAATAGACTTTGTCAGAAAAATAACCAAAATTCATCAGGAAACGAAGGCCGCACTCGAAGAGGCAGCTGCAAAGATGAAGGCTCAATACGACAAAGGAAAATGCAAAGCACACCCATACCAGATAGGAGACCTCGTATGGCTCGACACAACAAATCTTCATCTGCCACGCCCCAAAAAGAAGCTGGACAACAAGTGCATCGGCCCATTCCAAATCCTTGATAAGGCAGGGACTAGCGCGTTTAAGCTCAAACTACCGCCACACTGGAAAATCCATCCAAGATTTAACGAAAAGTTACTAATGCCATATACACCACTGGCATTCCCGAACCAGGAATTGCCAGCACCACCTCCTCCAGACCTCATCAAAAACGAAGAGGAATATGAAGTCGAGGAAGTCCTCGACTCCAGATCCCGCAGTATCTGGGGACGGCATGGACAGAAAAACCGCACAACAACAGACTATTTCGTTAAATGGAAGGGATGGATGCGCAAACATAATTCTTGGGTACGAGAAGAGGACATGGAGCACACACAAGACACTATTAAGGACTACGAAAGACGTGTCCGTGCAGTCTGTGGAATCATACAAGCAGTTGGGACACCTGCCTTAAGGGGGGGGGGGGGTGATGTTACGATTTTCCTTTTCTTTACCTTATCTTATCTTATCTGGCATCTCAGCACCTTCGGCACCTCAGCACCCACAATGTCTACCCCAGAGGTCCCACAAGAAGTCCCCAACAATTTCATTTGAAGCCGCAACCCATCTAAATTTAAACATTCACAGCAGTATATAAGTAGCACAGCTCTCAGCCATGTACCCCAGCTTCAAGCTAAGTTAATACACCCCGGACTTTACTCTTATCGCTTGCCGAGAGTTCACACATTATACTGTTTCACTGTAGCAGACCCCATGGTTCCATCAGACTGTCCAAAGTGAGAGACAGAGCCCGTTGGATGCCTCGCCTGCTATTCCTGAGTTCGGCCATAACAGATATCACTCACTTTTTGACTGTGTACATGCCCAAAGCTCAAATTGTCTTGCTAGATCCAGAATTTCGATACGATATGTATCCCAGAAAAACCCTTCTGCACCAATATTTGCATGAACTTGGGCTTGGAATGTGTCATCAAGGTGGGACCTCGTTAAGAGGCATATCCCAAGAGCTCCAGTTTGAACACCAAGATTGTTGATCTTTTGTAACAGTGACATCAGTAACAGATTTCAAAGAAATATTTACAGTTTACCTCCTGTCCAATATGAGTACCAGTCTTTCGGAAATCTGCCCCGGCGGCGATGTTTTTGATGCAAACAGAGTGAAGTTTGATCTGCCGTTGGTCTTCAAGCCACTGTACCAGTGCCTTCTCCTCATCTTTTGTCATGCTTTGATAGTCAATGTGATCCCGTGCAAGTGCCTTCAATTCTTTTAACCAAAACTTCTGTCCAACTGGCCGATCTATGCGCAAATTTAGTGATAGAACTATAGAGATTTGGGTCAAAGACATACCAGTATTGTGCAAAAGCGCCATTTCAGCCACCTTGGCATCCTCAAGCGAAAACTTGCGCTGAGGTTTGAAAAGAGTTGAGCTGTGGACATCGAATTGCACTGCATCGTGGCTTCGATCATATTTGTCTGCTAGATGCTGCACCTCCTTCTGAATGTAACTCTTTATAGTCACAATTTCATTGTTATATTCCTTCCTTCTCTCATCGTTTCTCTTTTTCAGCTGCAAGACACTTGCTTTGATGGCAGTTCCGTGGTTCGTAGACTTTTCGCATAATGGAATTCTAGATTAGCCAGGATTGCGGCTGGCCCAGGTGGTGCCACCAGCATCATTCTCATTGTCAGCGTCATCAGGACCTGTTGTCACTATCTTTCTGGCAGCATCGATAGAGGTGATCCCAGTGTCTGGAATAGCAGAGGAAGAATGATGATGTGATTGAGAAGGGGAGGGATTGCGATCAATATGTTCCTGATCTGGTGGAGGTGTTGAGGAAAAGGGGGCAATATTCTGAATAGGGTTATTGACAGATATAGCTGTTTCAGTGAAAGGAGGGGAATGAAGAGCACGTTCAGGAGCCAAAGATGAAGCCAAGGACATGGAAAAAGTGGGGGATAATGTTACTCAAGTACTGTTTGCAACAGGTTTTTCTGTGAGATCTGGGTAGAACATATCGGAGGGGTAGTCCATAATCCCGTTGCTGATCATCAAGCTGAGAATTGCATCCTCATCAATATTATCTGATCTGTTTGTAGGAGATGCAGAATCTGCAGAATTAAAATATGGAGTAACAGCATTGAGGTTAAGAGAGGGCGCATCAGGCAAATGATTGGCATTGAGGTCGAGGTCGAAGTCATCCATTCTGAGAGTCATAGGAGGAGAAAGGTGGGACAACAGGTTATTATTTCTAATGCAATCAGGAATTATTATATGTAAGAGCAGTGAATGAATAAACAAAACCACCTGACCATGTTATGGACATGTTATTTGGCATCGAAAATATAATGGAACCAGTTGCTTTATGCCAGTATGAAAATAATAGTATAATAAATCTCCATGATAGGACATATCATTGCGGGCAACTTGTCTGAAGAAATTTATGTGGCTTTTAGTAAGATCAAAAGAACTGCGATCATGATCTGTGATTGGAATCACAGGCCAGTTATAATCTGCTGATGCAATTCCTAACAAACACCAATGCTGTTATATTATATAATGGCCATATCATTATAACGCACCCTGGTCACTCTGATACTCTTGCAAAATGGGCGGTGAAAATTCTCCAGCATGTCTGTCGCCTGACATTAGCACTAAGTCCTCTCTCACTGCGTCTCCCACTGCCACAGTCATTGGCCTTCTTCTACCAGAGATGGAGAAAGAACACAAGGAAAGGCCGTATATTTATATCGATCTCACTACTCCACCAGGTTCGCCTAGCTCAGTCTCTGTCACTCATCCCATTTCCCCTGCACCCACCTCTCCTATGCATCTGAGCACACCAACCATCATTGATCTTCTAACACCCAATCACTCGCCCTCCAATTTGCCTGCTGCACTCTCTACCATTACTGTCTTGGCATTACAGCAGGACTCTTCTGATATCTGGGATACTGTCTCTAGTATACCAGATCTTGAAGCATCGTCTGCTGTAGCTGAGCTCACTGGCAATGACAAGGACACCAATAACTCTCACCCTTGTTCTCTGCTCTCTCTCTCCACAAGTGCGGCTGTCTGCCCACCGAGTCCTAGCCCTGCCACTGACGGCGACACCTCTCACTCCCTTGCAAAGCCCGCTATTAATTTCACTCCAGTCATTGATGACCAACATCTCTTTGACACAGACTTGGCTTCTACATTACGTGCTTAGCACCGTCTCACAGTGCCCGACGCTCCTTTACTCGGAGAAGAAACTCTGAGGAAGAAAAAGCTGATGTCAAAATCCTTTATACCTGCTACACCCGCTCTCATTCTGACTTCTATTTTCAAAAAGCCAGCACTCACTCCTAACACGTCTCAAAAACCACTTCTCCTTGACCCATCTGCACCTACAAATTGGAAGAAAAAGACAACACCCATCTCTCTTGACGAGGATGATCCATTTCAACAAATGGGCTATCAGTCTCCTGACGATGAGTACACTCCCACATCATCAAAAATCCCCTCTGCCACTAAAACACCTACCACTAAAACCGCATTTAAAAAAAGTGATCCGTTACGAGATATTGGCATGGAACGTATCAATTTCATTCCAACAAACACCACTCCGTCACTACCATTGGCACCAACATCTCCCTCCAAGTCCTCACTTAAGGTCCTGGTTAGCAGGGCAGCAGCCATGCATGAGAAACAGCCCACCACATACTGGGTAGTAACACATGGCCATGTTATGGGCATTTTTGACAGTTTGTATGTGCCTTATGATTTATTTTGCGGTAACTATTGATTAACTTATTCTTGAAGTGATGATGTTCAGCTGTCAATTGAAGGTGTCACCAATCCTATTGTCACAGACTTCAAGTCTGATCTGCAGGCGTATCTTGCATGGGAGCATGCTTAGATGTCACAGAAACTTGCTGATCGTGCTGCACCTCAAGCCACTGTTCCTGGAGACAGGTTTGGGCCCATTGACGCTAAGCTGGATCTGGGAAATCCACCATCGGCAAAGCTTTATTGGGTTGTGATGGAGGGTATCAACCCTGGAATTACCAATGACATGTAAGTTTCATTGGAAAGTGCAATACCCCCATCGCAGTACTCATGCCTTGTTTTGCAGTTCTAAAGCCTCACTTATGGTCAGTGAGAATGTTCCCAATGTTGTTTATGCGACGCTTGATTTCATAGAAGCAATGAAGATGGCAGTCAAGGGCATTCATCAACGTAAGATAAAATATCACTAGTTATTTTCTGTTTCATCATTTCTTGAGCACATGATGTGCCGTCGTGCTTGGACTATTACATACAAGCCTATGCCCCATGTCTTCGTCACGATTGCCAGACCCTCGTACCTCGGGTCCTGGCAACCTGACTGCGACACGGGACTTCGGCTTGTTGGGGCCCACCCCAAACCCGGCTTTCTACTTGGGAGTTGCTTGGAAGTGTCAGTTATTAGTCTCATAGATGTCAAATAGATGCTACACTATTGTTGTTGAATTATGTATCTTTGCTCCTACATCTGCATCAGACTCAGAGCTCAGAGTGTTCTTTAAATATGCCACCATCTCTACATATTTTGGATTCAAAGTAGGGCTTGAATGCCTTCACATTGTAATATATATGATGACAGGTCTACAGCTGTATAGGGATATGCACTGTACTGTTATAGATATGACCATAACAATATGGCTGTAGACTATACAAACTATCTTGCCCATGGTATGGTATGGCTAATGTCAAATCTGTACCATGTCCATACTGTTGTTCATATATGGATAGTTTCATGACAACAGCAAATGACTGTCATCAAAATGTAAGTGTAATTTGCTTCATTGAGATCATAATTACTGACCTCAATGACATTGAATAGTCCCCTACCATTCCCTCAACAACTAACTGTACTTCAGCCATATAAGTATGGCTGTATTTTGGGTTGTCAAAAGTGCTCACAGTGCAGACCCATATCTGTATCCATTGTATGTAGCCACTGTGATACAGATACAGTGCACATCCCTACAGCTATATGAATGATGGTGTGAAATTTGAAGTTTGAACACTGCTAAGTCCCATGTTAAAGTGGTTATGTTACAGGGTAAGGCTTATGTTAGGAAATAAATTAGTGTGCAATATCAACTAAGTTCTAAATGGTCTCCTTGTATATGCATCCAGGTGTTACAGTATAACTGTAGTAAATATCTATAGTAAATCTCATGGCATTGACACTGGTGTGCTGAGAAGCCATACCTTGCAGGGACATGACTGTGTCAGTGAGGCCCAATGTTTGTTCAGTACTGTAGTGCAGCTGCATAGTGGTAGGTAATGCATGTATAATATAGACTCTCCTTCTTAGGGACAGTGATCAGAATACAATTTACTCCTCCTTGTTGATTCTACCTGCTGGATAGGGATGCCCACCATACTGTATACAGTTATGGCCATAAGCTGTATGGTAAAAGGGTCTCAACAGTATGGTATGGGTTTTGCTCATATACTGTACCATACCTGTCCCTAATAGCTTATATGGGTGGCATTTAGGAGGACAGTGACCTGTCTCAGATGATATTCATGGTCAAAACATTATATTTTGTTAATTGCACTCATGACATGTATAGGATAATAAGTATACACCCTGATTTAACCTACCCATAAAATATGGCCATAAAATCTGAATTCCAAAGTGCTGATGGTACAGGTACAGACCTGTATATATAGTACCCATATCCACCATATGTACAGAGCATCTCTACTGCTGGGGAAGGCTTGCAAATGCCTTGTATGAATTAGTAACAAATTAGCATGCATCTGTATCACCTATATTTGAATGATCTCAGGGTCCCTGATTCTACATGCGAACTTCACATCTGATGCTTGTTGACTTGTTTAATGTTGCACAATGCTTGTTAAACTTGCTCAATACTCACTTTGCAGCCTACAGCATGCATAATTTGTAAATTTCCTATGTTCAGTAAGTACTGGGTGCCATCCATGCCAATGATGTGCCATGGGGGGATTACAGAGGCAGCACCACAGCAAAATTGAAGCTTGTTGCCATAGAGAGGCGGCAGTGACGGAGTGCAGCAAAATTGAAACTCAGCCAGAATAAGCCATGGTCTGGCAACGGCCGGAAATTCAAAGTCCGCCTTATTATGTCATCATCAACCTGTCTTATTATATAGACAAGCCTCTGCCCCGTGTCTTCGTCACGATTGCCGGACCCTCGTACCTCGGGTCCTGGCAACCTGACTGCGACACGGGACTTCGGCTTGTTGGGGCCCACCCCAAACCCGGCTTATTACTATGATATCTTGTTGAATCTCTGGTATTTCTTTGAAGCTACTGCAATGGAATAAAATGCTTTTCATGAGTGCCATAAAGCTTTGTTCTGTTACTTCTGTAAGCCATGTAATGGATGGGTAGGGACTCTCATGATTTGGGTGATTATTGTTAATAGCTGTCATTGCTGGCAGGAGAGAGGAAGAGAGATATATTCTGGCTCTTATGTCCCTGACTTGGATATCTGACATGGTGGGCTGCTATGGTCATCATTTGAACTCTGATAATTTCTATAAGACTTACATCCATTGACATTCAATGCTCATTGTTAACTTGTTGCTCAATTATTACTCATTGCTTAATACTTGCATTGTTGCTATAGCATGGATAAGAACTATAGTATTTCAACTCTATCTTCACATAATGTGTAATGGGGTCCATTATGTGAAGATTGGTGAACTTCATAACATATAACAGGCCCTTTTGGTGCCTTAAATTACTCAATGTAGCAATAAATTTTTGGTCTGGCTTGCACTGGACTGCATATTAAGGTAGGTGTCATCATAATGAAGATATAACTGGGTAAAGATGTGCATAACATGTAACATCCTGTGAAAATATAGTTGAAATACTACAGTAGTCTCAGTTGAAGCTCAGTTAGGAGCCAGTCACACAAATGATGTGCTGTGGGAAGAGTAGAGGCTTGGTAAAGGCAGCACAATTGAAACTTACCTGGCCTGCACTGTGGTATGGCAATGGCCATTTATGACATGGTAACTGGGTAAGCATGTTATAGCTGAATTGTTAAAGTCAAAGCCCTCTGGAGCACCTCACATGCTGTCATCCCATCTTCTTGCTTGTTATTGCAATGATCCCCTTCTTGGATATTATGACTATTGGTTCATTTCTATGTTTTAGTCATTACTTATGTTTAGGGGTGTGCATTGTACCATTACAGATACAAATGTAGACTGTATAAAAATTATTGGCTATGGCACAGTACAGTTGATGTCATGTCTATACCATTGTCTGTATACAGATATCTGGTGCCAAAGGGTGAGCATTATGTGCTTTTTTTAGGTCATAGGTACTAACCTTTATAGCATAAGATAGCCTTCTGTCCCTCCCTCAATGACAGTATTGAAACCATATGAATATGGCCATATTTTAGGTCATTAAAGTTGGCCACAGTACAGACCCATATCTGTATACACTGTACATAGCCACCATACTATGGGTATGGTGCACATCTCTACTTATATTCCTTTGCTTCCTCAGACTTTAAAGTTGTATGTATATCTCATGATTTGTACTTGTTACCTCAGCTTGTTGCTCTACATGGACAGAGAAAGGCTGAGGATAGCATGTATTCTTATGTGAATGGTCTCCTTGCCATTTCTACCTGCTGTGGGAAGGCTTGAGCCTTGCCAAAGCCTCATAAAAACAAATTATGACATAGTCAGTACATGTATATGCATTACCTGTCCCTGAATGGTCTCCTGGCCTCTAATCCTACCTGCTAATTTTTCATTTGATGTTTATTGTTCATCTGTTGCTTGCTCAATGCTCATTGTTTGATACTCACTTTGGAGCATACAGCACCCTGTCAGCATGCATAGGTAGTCAATAGTCTCAGTTCATGAAATACTGGGTGCAGGACATGCCCCAATGATTTGCCATGTAGGGATGGAACACTGATAAAGGTATGTAGAGGCAGCAGCACTGTAGAGAGGCAAAAGGCAGCAGTGATGGCAGTGCAACATAATTGAAACTCAGCCGGATAATGCCATGGTCTGGCAATGGCCGGAAAATTCAAACTCAGCTTATTTGTCATCATCCACCTCTCTTATTATATAGATTGTCATACCTAGTTGATATACGGAGCTTTGACTGGTTGATAGATCTTACCAGTTATTGCATAGTATTTTCTTGTGTCTCATTTCTTGAGCGCATGATGTGCCATCATGCTCGGACTATTACATATTGTCATACCTAGTTGATACACGGAGCTTTGACTGGTTGATAGACCTTACCAGTTATCGCGTAGTATTTTCTTGTGTCTCATATATTTTAGACCTTGTTCTGTAGACCCTGCGAAGTATTTAAATATAATATTGATGTACCGCTTTTAGCACTATATGATCAAAGAATGGGTCTTGAGCATGAAGGCTTCCATTCATTTTTCAATGCTTCCTGAGCACATTTCCAAGCTGCTAACTCAGCCGGCTTATAATCCTCCAGACGTTGCAAACGACTGATGCGATGTTTTGGATGTGGCATATTATCCAAGTCATCCTTCCATCTGTCGAAGTATATGCTACATTTTATATGTAAGAACAAAAATAGAGAGGTAATCAAAGCACGCACTCTGATCTTCTGGAGGCTGTCCTTTCCCAAATATCTGCCCTGTTCCTTCTACGGTATGCTTCTTCTGACTTTCGCTGACGGTCTCAAATGCTGTCCTGCTCTGACTGAGGTAGCATTTTGTTGTTCATTCGCTTTCTGTTTAATAAGACATGAGTGACAGTAATTATCAATAGAATATAAATTTACCTTCACATTCTCTCTTTCGCAGCCAGCCTTTGCTTTTCTTTGTTTCTGTGAAGTACCTATGATTCAAGTCTAAGAAATTAAATGGTCATATGCCTACCTCTCCTCATATCTACGGGAGGCTTCTAGCTAATGCTCCTTTTCTTCTAAGGATGGGCTGTCCCGCATAATAGGCTTTTGAAGTGACAGTTGCGGAATGAAGGTAAGGCCAGTTATTATATATTTTGGAGTGATACTGTAGCCAGTTACCGATGACTATGTAACCAGTTTCCTACTATTTATGAAGCCAGTTTCCAAGTCAGATAGTTTACTTTGCTTCATATAGTACTGTACAACCTTGTATAATATCTAAATGCAAGTCTTCAGATATTTGAATGTATTGAAAGCACTACACATCCATATTATCCTACAATAATGAGAATTCAGCCTATTTTTTCATGTCGCACAACTGAACATGTGTCTCATTCCAAAATCACTCAGAGGTTAAGTATGGATGTCAGTCAAATATTTGTGTCTTAAGAGGATTTTGTCTTCCAAAGGAATAAATCACTTAGACATATGAATTTCAGCTATTCTTACATGTAATAGTACACTAATAATATCAAGAAAACCTACCTATATTGCATACACTTTGCTTTGAATTAAAGATGCTTACTGAAAAGCTTCAAGCCTCTGCTCCATGCCGTCTCCTTGCGACGACAAACACCAACCTTCTCAATGGTACAATCTCCTTCATTGATCTCTTGGTCAGTCTTTCCTCTGTTTCTAACCCACTGAAAGAGTCCTGCAGCTAAATACTGGGTGAATGAGATACGGGTTTTGCCTGGCTGGATAATGGTGTTGGAGTGTTCAAATAACACAGAGGGAATGAAAATGGTGCTGCCAGGAGGAAATTGGATAGCCAGCTTGAGGTCCCATAAGATGAGATGACCTCCGTGAGTGTAGTCGAAGTTTCCATCACAGTAAATGGCACATACTCCCAGAGCGGAGTTAAGATAATCCCTATGACGTAGGGTGCTAGTAGTAGGTCCAAGATTGAACATTGCAGAGGCAAATGGAGATCAGGACCAGTTGCGATGAAGGGAAGGGATATGTTGAATTGTTTGAGTGAGAATGGATTCATATTCCTTTCGTAGCACAGGAAAAGCTACTTCGAAGGCACCTGTGTATGATTCAATATAAATCATGGCAAAATGAAGAGATAGTGCACGATCAATAAATCCAACCAAACGCCCTATGGCCCAGTTGCCCTGTATCTCGTCAACAGTGGTCTGATGACGTGGAGAAGCCCTAAGGTTACCTGGCCGCACCTGTCCACCTCCGAAGGATATACCACATGTCAAAAAGGCAAAGATACCTCGACGAGTATTGATATGCTTCTCCGTGAACATGCACTCCTGCCGAGCGTGTTCAAAGAGACATAGTATCTCATTGCGCACAGGGATGAAGTTATCACGAAGCTGGCCAGCAAGGTATGCGATGACTCTCCTCTGGACATCAATGACAGGGAGAGGATCACTAAAGAGAATAAGATCTCAAGAATAAATGAAGAATATAAAGTACGCACTAGCCATCCCATTCCAACTCATCAAAACCCAAAGCTTTCAACATCTCCAACGAATATGGCACTGGATCATACTCATCCCTCTTGCCCTGATACCCCTGCCCAATTGGCTCAAAATCCGTGTGAATCATCTTTGCATTGTTGAATTTCTTGGTGGTAACCTGCTTGACTGACATTTGGTGGGTCTGTTGGAAGTCGGAGCAGGAGAAGGCACGGTGAAGACGAGCCTTAGCATGGGACTTAGCCTTACAGCCAGTGGGAAGAGACGCTGACAAGTCTGAAGAGAATGTGGCAGCAGAGGATGACTCTGGCACATTGTTGGTCAGGCTGGGTTCATCAACATCGATTTCAATGATGTCTTGAGCGTTTGGATGGCTGGGCCTGGCATTGGCAAGACCCTTGAGACTGGAAATATCAATAGGAACATGAAGAATTCCGTTGAGGACATGTAGCCTGCGAGTTGGAACATCTGAAAGGCACAAATCAATGCTGAATAAATCATTAAACTGACCGGGAGTATGGATAGCCTCTCCAAGGGCGGAGAAGCTACAAGCGCTGCATCCTCCAAGGGCGGAGAATACAGTGGTGCTCTCCCAAGGGCGGGCTTGCACCATGAAAGTTGCCAAAAGGCTACTCCAAGGGCGCAGCAGCACTAAAACCCCAGTTGGGAGCCTCCAAGGGCGGAGTCTCTGAATGGGGCACTCACTAGGGTCGCTTTTGGAATCGTTCCTGCGGTTTGGCATGGTGGAGAGAGAGAGAGAGAGGTGAGGAGGGCATGTCTAAGATGTGAGAGAACATGGAATGCGGCTGAGACAAATGGTCTGAGAAAAAGATGTGATATCATTGATGAGATCAGAGCAACACTGCCACTCGGCATTAATGATGCCAGTCCTCAGCATTAATGATGTCAGAGTCCTTGGCATTAATGATGCTAGAATCATGTGACTAGATCAAGCAACACATGTTGAATGGCTGGCAAGTTCAATTCTCAGCACTAGCAGCAACCATGGCTGGTCCCACATGGTCTCAAAAGTGTTCAAAAGGAATATCTCTCAATCTTTATGATTCTTCAGGCAATACTAAGCAGCTTAATCTCTCAAATGCGCAAATTAGAAAAGTCAAAAACTCTAATGCACTGGAGCATATTTCAATTCAAAAGAGTGAGCTATTTCTAATAATCTATATAAGTATTTACACTGACACAACTTGTAGCCTTGACTCCTGAGCAGCTGGCTGAGCTTCAAAATCAACATGATGCCTTTGTTGATGTTGAAGGCTACGCAGATGATGGTGCTGATGCCATTGATTGGATTGATCTTGATGCTGTTGTCAATGGTCACATGGACCTCCCAATTAGTCATGCAGGAGGAGAGTTCTCTGACATGGTGAATTGTGTTAAAGAGGAGAAACGGTATGTTCAGCTTCAGTGATAATGTATTTTTAATTAAATGACCTTACAGAAAACGTCATGATAATCATCATCGTGCAAACAGAACAGAAAATTAAAACTCAGCTTTTCAAGACAGCATCGAATACTGTGTTGATGCTTATCTATCATGGAGTTATGAACAGAGTAAAGGCTCATCCGAACCGGACGACAAAGCAGAATATGATGGATCACTAAATGTTCGAGTAGTTGACCTAGCTTGTAAGAATTTATAGATTTTTACATCTTAGATTTGTGCTCAATTTTTTAATCTAGATTCCAAGTCGGAGACTCTATCCACAAAGTCTTCTGAGCATAGCTTGGCCTCATCAATTGTATGGCAAGGAATGCCACCTTGTGCTCCATTCTGACCAACAGTTGTAATCACTGTTTGCTCCATGGAGATGTTTCATGCCTGCAAGCTTCGCTGCCCCCAGTTGTCTGTCCAGTCTTTTACCCGTGCTCTCTGTGACTTGCACCATGTTCGATGTCAAACGTGCTTGCAAGAACAGTTTCGCATCTGTTATGATCTATATTGCGAGATTCTCAACAGGGTTGAAGGATAGCTTATGAAGGCATTGCAATGAGAGGATCCTGACTGGTGTTTGCATAATTGCTGCCCTAGTTGCACATACAATCTCAAAGATGAGCCAAAGTTACGATTTTCGAAGTTATTTACCATGGATGGAAATGACTCTATGAAGAGATTGGATGTGCAGGGAATGAAGATACCAGAGGATGATGAAGGAGCAGAGGTAGCTGACTTGAAGATGAAGTGCCGAACAAAAGAAGATACATGACTTTGTAATGGGAGCTACTTTTTATCCCACTCAGAGGCCGACAAATTTTCAAAGGAGGCTATCAGAGAAATGCTGGTTATGGATCCTGATGAGGCAGATGAAAATGATCCCAGTCCCTGCTCTGATAGATGGAGAAATATGGTGAATGACCAGACATCAAGAATGTGGGGCATATATGATGAGACTGGAATTTTTGTATCTCTCTGCCGTCATGGCTTTGTTCTCATGGCAGCAGATATGGTAAGAAGTGGAGAACTGTGAGTTATTCTTATCTTGATTCTGATAAAGCTGATATAATTTCCAGAGCAAAGTATCCTATTGCAATTGTTGATAAGCTATTGGATGTGTTTGGAGAGGATTTAGGTGTTGGGTATGATGTTGGCTGTAAGTTTGGCACCACTCTCAACAATTCACCTGCTGGGCAAAAGGCGAGAGAACTGCACTACACGTCATTGGTTGGTCTCTTCCATGGACATGCTCATTCAAGGCTTTGCCAGCTTTGTAACCTTGGAACCTATGTCAGAGGAATGGGTCTGGAAGATCTGGAGACTTGCAAACATTGGTTTTCAAAGAGTAATTCTCTTGCAGCATCAACACGGCATATGAGTCCTTATCACCGACGACTTGCCATAATTGCTTATATGCATCATGTTGATCGGAATGATGCCTATGAAAACCTTAGTAAGGCACTGTGTAGTCTCTTCACTGTCCTCTGATAACTTACATTTCATTTTCAGGCAAATTTCTATGCAACAATTATCTCCAAGCTGTCAATACTATCCATGAAATGCCTACACTCCTTCATTCTATGAAATCGCTAGGAGTTGATTCTGAATGCTGCTTCAAAGAGTAGCTGGAAGAAGAGAGAGAATACTTGGATGGTCTTAAAAAAGAACCAGAAACAGAAACTTTGGATATGGAATATTACACTGAGCTTGTACAGCTCTACAGCTTGGAGTATGTCATCCAGAATGCTTCAGATAAATTTGTCTGACTTCTATACAGGGCAGAATGGGAATCTGTGCAAATGAAATTCACTAATTATACGCAGGCAGATTATTCAGGGCCCAAAGATATGATGTCAAAGAGGGAGACAGCCTGAAGGCATCTTCTAGAAAATCTGTGGGAGCGATGTAAATCCGTTCAAGCTCTGGAAATGTGGCTTGGTATTATGGGGGAGCAAAATAGATGGAGGCCAGGGTTAGAGAACTGGATTGCAGCACAGTCTCTAGTGCAAACACGAACATACCAAAGATGCCTGGATACACTGGAGAGGCTTGTTGTTGCTCAGATTTTTGAACTCACCAAAATGAACAGATCTGGTACTGGTAAGTCATCATTTGTTTATAAAATAAAACTCAATGTTCAAGTCACTTCTTAGGCTATAAGCAAAGAAAGCATATTGGAAAGGCACTTCAAACCCAAACCCAAGCAATTCGCAATGCTTTGGACCAATACAATAATGCAGCAAGTGCTCTTAACCCACCTCGAGAGACATTAAAGTGGGACCAAGTTGTGGAGTATGCATTTCTCCGTAACTTTGATCTTCTTAAACATGCTAGAGATGACAAGAGCTCTCATCCATGGGCAGAGCCTAGTGGACGTGCAGCTATGGACTGTTACTTCAAAATACAGCAAGCACATGAGGAGATACAGTGACTTGATCTGGAGATACCTTGATTCCTAACTCATATGCACGATGAAGAAAACTATCTACTCCACCATGAGGAGGTGGTGGAGAAGACTGATCCCAGCCTTGCATACCAAATCTATCAATATCGCCTTCAGAGGAGTCAATTCCATGACTTACACCTGCAACGCTTCCATGGCCTGCATTTAGTTCTTGCAAAGATGGGATATACAAAGAGTTTTTCTGTTGGAGAGGCAGAAACCCATGTGGGTATGGTGCTAGACCTACCTTCTGTCAACTCTGAAGCACAGGATGAAGACTATGTTCCCATTGATCCAAATGTAGAGGGTAATGACAGTGACAATGAGGAGGATGAGATGGAAATACAAGAGGAAGTTGCAAGTATATTTGCAGCTATATCATAATAAGATACATTTCATTTTTTGCTAATTTTTTTGGGATTTTATTTGAGAAGAATTTGAGAGAATAAGACTTGATAGCGAGGAGGGGAGCAGGCAGGACAGTAATGATGCCATCACCAGCTATACAACCATTATAACCGACAACAAAATCTAAGAAAGTGATAATGACACCATTACTGGTTAGGCAAACATTATATAACCGGTGATGAAGTCATAGGAAAGTCACCTGTGGTTCCAGATGACTGGCACGGAATATTCCGAAGTTAATACCCCTGGCCGAGGAGCGCACAGGCATCGGGACACCGACATTTGATGGGCGGGACCCTGACAGCCAGTGGTATAGTGACCATGCGCCCATAGTGCTCTCTGGTACCAAAAATAGCATTGATATTAACAATATTCATGAAAAAGTTCTCGCTTTATTGGAGTATTATTGGAGTACCGTGGTATAGCCTACATCAATTGTAATAACATACATTACCTGATCACGTCAACAGTTGCTATATTAATGGTTATGTGGGACGATTAGGTGTCAAGGCTAAAGACAAACCCTCGTAATCGTCACAAACGTCACCTGCAAGATGCGCAAAGCGAACCAAGGCCTCGGCTGGTGATAAGTGGGAAGAATCAATGGACATGAGGATCCTCCCCCAATCACTCGTCTTTGGGGTGCGCCCAAAATACTATCCTTCATTGGAACAGATTAGCCGCCCGTCGTGGTGAGTAGTAATAATCGGAGTACTGTGCATGCCGAGAGGAGTAGTCGTGTGACCCTTTTTCGATGAGGTAGTCGAAGCATGGTATCTTATGCATATCGGGATCAATGGAACTAGCACCAGGTTCCACACCATGAAGACGAAAGAAGGTCGGGAGCGGCGATGTTGGCGACCATGCCTTGAAGGTACGCTGAACTTAGATGGATGAATGAGCCAGGGACGACAGAGACAATAAACCAGAACATACCCTTTCCGCCTTTGAGTAATTCACTCCTCGTCCAGCACAACGATGCCTCAGTGCAGATAGTCAACGATTCTTCCACATCTCATCATTTGACAGACGAGAGTACGTGTCTAGGAATGCCATGAATACTTGTCAGATAGATGGAAGGGAAAAGAATGTTCTCAAGCTTGCCTCAGTCATCGAGCTCGCTCAACGGTGCAGTCGTAGTCGAGCCTTGGATATTTGGATGGTTTATTGAGAATGAGGCGAGGTAGGTAGTATTATACGACAGTGTATTGTCACTGAGATCGCTATAGGCACATTAGGTAGGCTCGTCGTCGAGATCCGGAGTACGAGGGATGCAATTTCGCCAGTAAACCGAAGAGGATACCAATAATTCAGGCGAGAACTGGCCCACTATGAAAGCTGCGTGTAATGGGAAAAACTATCAACTCACCAGCACGTTCCGATTCGAAGGTTGCAGCTGCACCAGGTCCTTCGTGTCGAACGCCTACAGACCGTTATAGGGTTCGCATCGTGCTGTATGAGCCATAGCTAAAATAGCATATAGACTATCCTTCTCGTTATCTATTAGCTTGGAGGCAGCTGCGGAATATGTAAAACGGATACGGGAGCCAAGGACGTTAAGGGATACTTACTCCCATCTTGCGGTCGCCGTGCATATCAGGGGGGTAGTTGAAAGCAACTGCATATGGAGGGAGAGTCGGAGGCCAAAAGCGCATGAACAATCTGTATGCTATTAGAGATGGAAGTTATCAGTATCAAGACCAGAAATTTAATAGTCTATACGTACGATCCTCCAATTGAAACCTTCGTACACAGCGAAAAGAACTATGATGGCAGCCCGGAGCCGAAGAATTATTGGAGACGTGGTATATCCAAGTGATGAAGAGATGTGAAAGTCGAGAAGAAACCACTGGCTCGACGGCAAGTGGAACGGCTTCGGCAAAGTCCGGCTCGGTCCGATGTTGCCTGCTTTTTGAACGCGTCCGACGTTGCTTCCTTACTGCCAGTTTACCCTGGAAATCTTCTCCAACGTCTCACGTTTTTCTGCATCTTACTCCAGAAGGAGATGTTCTCAGTGAATGATATTCCATCACACGTCGGACAGGTGCAGGCTTTGGAACAACGCTGACCGGTTAGAAAGTGAACCAACCATAGTGCGTACATTGACTCTGCCCTGTTTCTGCAGGACTGATTCTCGACAGTCGTATCTCTGTCGAATACAAGGCCCTCTTGTCCTGCTTCTCATTTCCCCGCCGATGTCAATGGAGATCTCGCCCAGTATCTTCAACTCCTCTTCGGACCAGTGGCGGCTCGACATTCACATCAAACGATTGGGAAGCCCTCCTATCCGCTACGAGCTTGCTTTCCGTTTCCGTATCGACTCCACAGATCACCTAAAGTACACCCTCATAGTGTACACGAGCGACATCCAGAACCTCACAAGTATCAACCTCAGCCGCCATCGTCGACTATTGCAAAGTGTTCTTCAACTGCGGTCTCGTCGACCTCCTCTTCGTGCAGCCCGACGATATTTCGCTCCTTCCTTTCCAGCTTTTCATTTACGCCGATCTGCATTATCGAGTCACACGAAGAAAGCAATGCTCGAATGGTCCAAGACGTCGCTGCCATCGAAGCCTACCTCGCCAAAGCCCCGAAACGTCCACTTCAATCAACGACATCCGTTGCTCCAATATCTGCACCGTCCTCTCTCACGCGATACCAGCAGTCGCAGTCCTGCAGTGCTGAAATAGATCAGCCGAGTTTGCATCGGGGACCTGATTTTTGGCACTGAGAACTGACTTTGGAAGAAGGGAAATCAAGACAGAAGGGCCCTAGTGGAGGCAATGGCATGCTGCATGATTCACGGGCATTCTAATTCTTGTGCGTCCCTCTTCCTTTGACACACGTATTTTTTCTAATTTTTCCTACAGGTTACCGATGTGAGCATGAGCTTTACACTTTTTGCTTCGGGGACTGCGTGCCCCGAACAGCGATGAAAGGTCGCCGTCCACGAGGAAACGTATCAAGCAGAGCGCAGGGTCCTACCAAGCACTGTCAAATGTATTATTGGTGTATGTGCAGTGCCGTTCGGTATAGTCCCCTCCTTTACGTTCTCCTTTCTCAGTTCTCTTATAACGAGAAAAGATAATATCGACTTGCGTTCTCCAATGTTTAACAGTGCGCGGCGGGGATCGGAGTTACGTCGGGAGGGTAGCACGGTTTTATTCGCGTTCACCACCCAAATCCTACCAACTCACCGCGACGTATTGCTACATCGATCTCAATCTTCCCATTTGCGTTATTCTCACTGTGGCGTCCCACTGAGATTGATCGGCGCCATAGTCGGACGCCGTCCTTGGCAACGTTTATGGACCCGCGCATCCCGTACAACATTATCGTTACTTCCCCCAATTCGCAACCTCTGCTCATCATCGGACGAGTCGCCCTACCTAGATTATGTTTGGCGCGCTCATCACACATCGCGATGCCGTCAGACCTTATATATGCGGGATCGTGGAAGATCTCCGCTGGGTCCTTTCATTCGGGGACCTCTCCGAGATGAAACTTGCGGGAGAGCAGAAGAGCGACCACTGCACCATTATGAAGGCGCTCCCGTGTGGATCGTGCGCGTAGGTGGAAATCAAAAAGAGGAAACATGAATTGGTTCTGGACGCAAGTCCAATGCCGAATGGGTTGGGAGACGATGCCAAACCTTCTGGGATCCCAATTACGTAGGGTTTTCGGGTCCGTGTTTAGCCATATGCGTCTGAGAAAGTTATGTCAGGGGGGCAAATCCGGTTGAGAGGCTGTGACGTAGTAAGTACTACGTCGATTTCAAGCTTCATATTTATGTTAAGTATTCCCAGTCTGGCGGCCCATCAAGACTCCGACTCCGTCCTCCGTACGACCTTATCCTTACTTTCCCAATTCTGCCCATCATCGGACGAGTCGCCCTACCTAGAATATGTTCAGCACGCTCATCACACACTCAAACCCCATAGGCTTCGTCACGACCTACCGCCAAACAATGTACACTGAAGCAGCGTGTATGGGCGGGATCGTGGAAGATCTCCGCTGGGCGAAGAACGGAACTTGCGGGAGAACAGAAGAGCGCCCGCGACTGGTCGGAAGACGATGGTAACCTTCTAGGCTCTGTTCTTACGACTGGCGATGGAACAGGGAAGACGTGAGTAGTGTCATCGATCAGGCCTGGCTTTGAACGACTCACTGACATTTGTTCCTTTTGAACCAGTGTTGGAAAGGTAATGATTGATTTTATTTTATTTTATTGTGGGGGGGGGAACATATAGGGCTCGATACCGATGGGGGGAGGGATACTGATACTGATACTGAATTGGAAATATATTACGTGAATACAATACACTCGTGTGGGATGCCTAATTGAGCAACATGCGCAAAAATCTAAGACAAGTCCCGTAGTTTGCTCAACGCGTTTTTGACCGAATTTTTGGCTCATATTCTCTTGTGTAGCCTTGTGTCTTCTTTTCTGCCTACTGTTGATATGTCCCTACTTTTTCCTCAGCCTAAAGGTTCTTGGCCATAGGATTATTGCTTTTAGATTGCATTGAAGTTCAGCTAGTAAAGATGGATGCTGATAACAATGGATTTTCGAATGGATGGGAATCATGCAAGCAGCATGGGATGACGATGTCATCTCCACTCATTTTAACATGCTTAAAACAAATACCAGTTACCAGGTCTCAAATCCTTTTGCAAAATGATGTTCAAGATGCATCCAGTTCATTCACATGTGTCTATGGAGGGAACAGGATCTTCATGCCAGCTCTTCAGCAAATCACCAATTCTACTGTCTCAGAAGGAATTATTGAGAATTGGTCTTCACGGCTCTAATGCCACCTTCTATTTATACCTATTTATCGCTTACTTTACACTTTGACACTTCGTACCTATCTCTACTTGACTCTGAACCCCCACTGTCCCAATACTGTACAACAGAATATACCATCCTTCGAGTCCACTATGCTGCCCTCCCGAACCACCAGAGCCTAAATTCCAACAGGAATGGCCACCAGTGACATCTGCGATTCAGAGCAATATACATACACCAATGTAGACATTATTTTTGAAAACGACTGTCCCCATTCAACATTTAACAGCGCTTCCATGGATGGCCAAAAGGGCCAAAAAAAACAAAGACATCAGCAGCTGTGTCTCATAGCCAGCTGCCAGAGTGAACCAGAAGGGAAGAGAGCTGTGGGTAGACTGCGGGGTGCAGGGAATGTGAAACATGCTAAGGCTAAGGCTGCTGCTGAAGCCAGGGAACAGGATGGAGAACTACCTTCCAAGCAGAAGAAGCATCAACCTGGCCATCCATGTGAATATGCTGTATTTAGAGTGACAACTCATTAAATATACCATGCAGTCTATTAGACCTGAATTCCTATCAAGGACAAACACCGGCTGTCTCGCGTTCGGGCAGTCACCGACGTTTCCTAAGTAATAGGCGTTCGGGCTAAGTCTTAGCTTTCGGCGGAGAATTAAGCGATAGATTCAGTATGGATTAAAGTTAGTTTGAGGCTGGCGTACAAGAAGTAAGTACTACTGTTTAAATATGAGGACTGAAGGTCTAATCATAAAGAGTTCGTGAGTGGTCGATAACGAAGTACAAGGACTTGGAGCCGTAGCATGCAATAGCGAAGCGAGAGCGTGAGAGGTGGCGAGATAACATGGGAACGTTGCCCAACTGCCTCTATGAGTGACGGCCCGGATCGGTCCGGTGTGAGAGATAAGATAAGATAAAGGTAAAAAAGTGAATAAATCGTAACATTACCCCCTCATTAAGGCAGGCGTCCCGACTGCCGTTAAGGTATGCTTCCCAGTTCGAAGGGTGATCGTGTCTCCGTCGACGGGTTGTCGTTTCCTCCGAATATGTCCCATAGTTCGTATAGTTCCTCCCAGCTCCTTAGTTTCCTTCCGGTCCTTGGATCGATATGGTACTCCCAATCCTCCTTTTCCTGGATGATCTGGTCTATGTGTTCAGCGAGGTATTCCTCAATGAGTTCATCTGCATCCATGTCGCTCTCCCATACCCAGCTGTTTGACTCTGGTCCATACCCCTTCCATTTGACAAAGTAGTCGGTCGCTCTCCTGGATGGTTCGCCTCGTTTCCCTTGGACGTTCCGCTGTCTGCTGTCCAGGATTTTCTTGACTTCGTAGTGTTCTTCGTTGTCGATCAAATCTGGTGGAGGTGGCGGTGGTTGTTCTTGGTTGGGGAATGCCAGCGGGGTATAAGGGGTGAGTAGCGCTTCGTTGAAGGTAGGGTGGATTTTCCAGCTGGCTGGTAACTTGAGCGTGTAGGCGGAGTCACCTTTCTTGTCTGTGATCTCGAAGGGACCTGTCCGTTTATCGTTGAGCTTTTTCTTTGGGCGAGGGAGGTGGAGATTGGTGGTGTCGAGCCAGACCTTGTCGCCCTTTTTGTATTCGATGGCTGTGCGCTTGTTTTTGTCGTATTGTGTTTTCATTTGCGATGCAGCCTTCTCGAGTGATTTTTGGGCGGAAGCGTGGATCTCTTGCATTTTTGAGACGAAGGCGCCTGAGGCGGGGGTTTGGAATGGGATTGTCGGTTGCACTCCCGGTAGGACTGATGGGTTGTAGCTGTAATTGACTTCGAAAGGGCTTTTGCCGGTGGAGGAGTGGGTACGATTGTTGTGAGCGAATGCCACAAGGGAGAGCCATTCGGCCCAGTCGGTTTGAAGATGGTTGACGAACATGCGAAGATATTTTTCAATTTCTTGATTGACCCTTTCCGTCTGCCCGTCTGTCTGAGGGTGATAGGCTGTGGAAGCATTCCCCTTGATCTGGAGAAGGCTATAGAGGTCCTTCATGAATTTGGACACGAATACTGTCCCCCTGTCTGAGATTATGACTTGGGGCATGCCATGCTTGGCATAGACCTCGTCGCGCAGGATTCTCGCCCATCCTTCTGAGGACAACTCTGTAGAGCATGCAACAGGGATGATTTCCTTCGAGAAGCGGTCGACAATTACGAGAATGGCGTCGTGCCCATTGCTCTTTGGTAGTCCTGTTACCATGTCCACTGAGATGTGAGTCCACGGTCGTGAGGGTATCTCATTTGGATGTAGGGGCGCTGCCTTAGCTTGGGTACTGCTTTTCGTTCGTTGGCAAGTCTCGCAGGCCTTCACATAGGTTTCGACATCTTTCTTCATCTTCGGCCACCAGAACTCTCGTAACACAAGTTCCCTGGTTTTCTCGATGCCTGAGTGTCCGGCGGTGATGTGGTCGTGGGATCATGCAATAATTTCCCCACGGAGAGCATGGTCTCTGGGGACATAGATCCTGCCGTCGTACCAGATGAGTCCATCCTTCATTTTCATGCCGCGGTCATGGTCTACAGATCTGGCGACAGCTTTGTCCCAGAGGTGAATTTTTCTGGTGGCCGCTTGTATTTCCTGATGGGTTTCTCCGATGGTTGGCATGATCATGGCCCTAAAATGTTCGGGGGACAGGACTACTACTTGATCATTGTCGTCCTGTCCTTGGTCGTGGTCTGCTCATCGTGAGAGGAGGTCAGCCTTTTTGTTTGCAGTGCCGGCCTTGTGGTGAAGGGTGAAGTGGTATTCTGCTAGCTCGGTGATCCATCGAGCTTGGCGTCGGTTTACTTTCTGAGGTTTTCGGAAATACTGGAGGTTTTGATGGTCTGTCCAGATCTCGAAGTCTTGGTATGCGCCCATAAGGTAATGTCTCCACTCCTCAAGAGCCAGCATGATGGCCAGGAGTTCCTTGTCGTAAATCTCGTAGTTACGCTCAGTAACTGATAGGGATTTAGATAGGAAGGATACTGGTCTCCACTTGCCGTCCTGCTCTTGGGAGAGAACCGCGCCTATGGCCCCTTCGCTAGCGTCTGCTTCCACTCTGAACTTCCCCTCGTTCGTTGGTACGGCAAGTACGACGTCTTCGGCTAGCTGTTTCTTCAGCTGTTCGAATGCCTCCTGCTGAGCTCTGCCCCATTTCCATGTATCATTGCCAGTTAGCTGAGTCATGGGCTTCACGATCTTGCTATAGTCTTTTATGAAGCGTTGGTAGAAGTTGGTGAACCCTAAGAACGATTGGAGTTCCTTCTTTTTAGTTGGTATCGGCCAGTCGAGGATGCCTTTAGTTTTGACCGGGTCCATACGGATGCTTCCTTCGCTGATGATAACGCCCAGATACTCCGTCTCCAGGACTTCAAATTCGCACTTCTCGGCTTTGAGGAACAACTTGTTCTTTCGTAGCGTCGTCAATACCTCGCGTGCGATTCGTCGGTGTTCCTCCTTCGTTTTGGACATGATGAGGATATCGTCGAGGTAGATGGTGACTTTTCCGGAGGCGATAAGGTCTTTAAAGATGTCGTTCATCATCCACTGGAAGGTGGCGGGCGAGTTAGTGAGCCCAAAGAACATAACCGTTGGCTCGTACAGGCCACGATTAGTTCTGAAGGCCGCTTTGCATTCATCACCTGTCTTGATGCGAACGTTATTGTACCCCCATCAGACATCCAGCTTGGAGAAGTACTTGGCGCCGCGCAGTTTGTCCATGAGCTCTGAGATTAAAGGAAGTGGGTATCGATTTTTAATGGTCATCTCGTTCAGCTTTTGATAGTCTTGGACAGGTCGCAACTTTCCGTCTTTCTTTTTGACAAAGAAGAACGGTGACGCCATGGGCGATTTAGATGGTCGTATCCTCCCGCTGGATAAGTTCTCGTCAAGAAACTTGTCCAGCTCCTCCTGCTCCGATCGATTTAGGGGATAGACCTTGCAGTCGAGGTTAGCATTGGCATTAGGGATGAGCTCGATGGTGTGGTCCCAGGGCTTTGGTTCCGGAAGCTCGTCAAAGTTTTCCTTATCGAATAAGTCTTTGAAGTCCCTGCACCATTCGGGCACCATTTCCTCGAAGGTCCTTGCCCTCTTTTCGGCGTTAGCTTGGGCTGCCAGATCGTTGGCCACGTGCCGCACGGCCCTGACGCGAATAGCTTCTTCGAAGCTTATTGCGAGGATAGTGTCGCCCTCCTCAAGCTCTTTGTCCCACTTATCGTATGGATCCGCATCTGGTAATGGGATCGGGATATGACGGCAGTGGCACCGGGCAAAGGTCATTCTCCCGGTTTGCCAGTTGATCAACGGGTTGTGCTTCACCAACCAATCGTGTCCAAGGAAGACGTCGTGATCTTGTAAGTCGGTGACGGCCAAGTCAATGCTCTCAGCGTGATCCCCGATTGTGATGCGCAGTTCTGCATAGGCGGTGATTTGCCCAGCACTATTCCTTGATCCGTCCGCATTATAGACTGCGATAGGCGCCGCGGTCGCTCGCGTGGGGAGTTTATGGGTTTTTACGAAGGCTCGGCTGATGGCGCTGCTGGTGCAGCCGCTGTCGACTAAAGCTGAGGAAGTAATGGAGCGGTTTTCCCCGGGTACCCCGATTTGGATGTTGGTGGTCAGAGCCTTATCGCTCCTGCTTAATTGGCAAACATAGCGTCGGGGTTGTTGGAGTTCATACATTATGCCCAGGGCGTTAATCTTGGTTCGTAGCCCTTCGATCATCTCGTCGACTACTTCCTCCACCCGAGTCTTATGAATCCAGTTCTTCAAGATAGCCCTGGCTTCTGACTCCGTTTTGGCGTCTCTAATTCCTCGTAACGTCCACTCGGCGCCAAAGGGTTTGAGCCAACGGTGTGGGACCTTCTCAGTCTTCACGCCAGAATCCAAGGGTTCTGCTACCGTCGACTGGGTCACCTCGGGAGCTATAGGGGGTTGGAGGTTAGCCTTCTGACTGCGTCGGAAACTCGTGTCATCCTCATCGTCTGGGATCTCTTCGATTTGTACCTTAGGCCCCCTTTTTACTGCCTGGGCGCTAGCAGCTTCCGTCCCTTCGGCTGCCTTGGTCGGGGCTGTTGCGCATCCAACAGTTCTTGCTACTCGCTGGTCTTCGTCGGGATCGCCTAGTGGGTTTTCGGAATGCCGCAAGCTCGTCTGGACACCGGAGTCGCCACTTGCGTGGACAACAGACTCGACCTGTGCCGAATGAACGGACTTACCGGCCCGGTTGGTTTCCGGTGGACTTAGCGAGTCGTTCAGCTCCCTCCTAGGGCCTCTGCCGACCTGGTTCCAGCCATCGTCTTGCTGCTGGCTCACGCACCCGGGACTCTTGCAGAGCTGCTGATCGTCAGATCGCGCTATCAGTCCGCTGCGCATGGCGTTCGGAGAGTCCTCCTCCTTCAACCCAGTGACGGATGTCACTTTTGCTTGTGCCATGGTCATAGGCGGCACTGTCAACCGCTTGAGTATTTCTGGCTCTTCGTCTACGGTATTCCCCTTGCCAGGGGCCGCTTCTCCAAGGGGGGCGCTAGGCGCTTGTTCCCTTGCCCCATCCAGTCGCGGTTTAGGCGCTGTTATGATGGGTGGCACTATGGTGGGTGCCTTGTCGTCTGATGCTTTCGCTCGCGATGAGTTACTTGCCAAATGTTTAGTCGGTGAGTCGTTCCCGACCTCCTTTTTCGATTCTTCCTTGATTTCAGTCCCGGTATTGAAGTCGCAAGAGGGTATATTCGAATGCGCGGGTTCAACTACAGAAGTACAATAAGCCTGGCTAGCGGGCGACAAATGCGTACCGGATGAAACTAAGTCCTTGGCCGAGTCAGTCGAATCGTTTACTGCTCGGTGCCATCTTTTACCTCCTCAATCTTTGAATCTGTCTTCTCATTTGTTGCTACATGGTCCCAGTAATAGGCGCATCGTCGGAGTGCCTCTTCTTTTGTCTTTGGTCGTTTGGGGCAGTCGCGTTTAAAGTGCCCGAGCTGGCTGCACCCAAAACACTTGGTCTTGGCGCGCACCGCGTCGATGTCCATGGGCTTTCCTTGCCCTCCATATATCGTGCCAGTCCCCGTTACCTTTTCCGGGACACTGTTCTGCTGCTGCTGGTTCCCCTTTGTCGTCGGGGTTGTTGTCGTCTTGACCTGCTGTTTCCATTCCGTTACCTTTCCCCCCCGCTGCTCTGCTTTGCGTGTTCTCCAATTATGATTGATGCGGAGTATTTGTCGTTTCCACTCATGATAGCTCCCGGGGACATCCGCGTCCGAGGCGTAGATGATATCCTTGGCTGATGACCGGCACGCCTTTTTAACTTGGGCAACCATCATCATGTCAATGCCTAGGACTCCCGCCTCGAAGGCTAGCGACTCGAATTGCTGGAAGAATAAGTCCCCGTCTGGGAAGTGGCTCTGTCGCAACGCCTCCCACTGGGCGAACTTGATTTCCGCGTTCGCATCCTTCCAGAACCTCCGCCTGACCTCATTGACGAACTCTTCATATGGTGGGTAATACTGGAACCCGTGGTCGTCCCTTCCTAGCTCTCGTGCGCATAGCTCCCACCACACCTGTGCGTCTTTGCCGAAGCATGATACACAGAAGATGACCTTGTGCGGGTGATGGTAGAAATGTTGGTTAAAAACTGAGAAGTACATATCGCACTGAGAGAAGAATCGGGCGATGTCGTTAGAGTCGCCATTGAAGTTCTCAGGGATTTTGACCATTTCTGGCCTCAGATTAGCCCATGGCCCTAGGTTGGCTGGGTCAAGGACCCATGGGGCTGGGGGATCGGGTGGCCCTGGTGGAGGAGGGTAGCGAGGTGGCGCCCACCTTCGAGGGGCGGCGGGCGGCTGCGGTTGTCCTGGCAGTGGCTGCGGCTTGGCAGGGGGTTGCGTTGGCACCTGAGGCGCATTTGATGGTCCCGCTCCGTCCCCTGTGATCGCGGCCGCAAAGAGTCGAGACGTCCTCTGCGTCTCCGGTGGTCCGTACCCGTGGGGATACGCATAGCTCGTGTGTCTGGGGGCATAGCCTGGCTCCCATCTCGGGTAGCTCGGCACGGCAACCCGTGGCGGCGGTACCGGTGGTTCGTCGTCCATTGGTTCCGGTGTGTACGTGATCGGGGGTAAGTCAATCTGGGGTTGCTGGTACCTGGCGGGTACCTCAGTTCTGCGGTTGGGGTGAATCATGTTATAGGCGGTGCACGCAAAATGGGCGGCTTCCTCTTTTAATATATATTCGTATCCGTAATAGGCATAGTCCCTTCCAGCCGGCATCAGGGCCCAGTCCTGATCTGCTAATAGTTCCTGTCTGAAGTGCTCAAAGAGCTCCTCCAGGGTTGCGGCGAGGAGGACGGCGGGGACCTGAACCAGCTTGCCTGTCGATAGGAGGTATAGTGCCCGGGCGATGGTTATCGGGGTGGTCGGCTGGGGGAGTGTTCGGGATCTCGAGGGTGGGGACGGGGCTTGGGGAAGGGCTTCTCCAGTCGGCAATGCCGTTGATGTGTTCCTCGGCGGGGAGTACCTCGGTCCTGGAGCTGTGGGCGGTGTTGTATATCGTCTCTCCTCGACTATCAATGCCCGGCTGATGGTGCGCCTCGACTCGCCCTGCCTCCTCATCGACTCTTCTGAACTCTGCGGCTCGCTCCGCCTCGACTCTCCTGCGCTCTCGTCCGAACCAGTTGAGGCCCTGCTCATCGATCTCGTATCGGGGATCGAGCCCTTGCGCGACATTGATTGCTGACCTTGGCGGTTCCCTTCTTCGTCTGGGGATGAGGAGCCTGTTTGAGGTCTCCGCGTCTCCTCGTGGGGAGAGTTCGGTCGTCGAGGACTGTCTACTGGCGACCGGGGGGGTGGGGGGTCGTGTCTCAATTCGTACTGGGGTATCCCAGTAGTGGGGGCGGCATAGGGATTTGGGTGGTAGGGGAAAAAGGCGGCAACGGGGAGGTTGAGGTTGTCCCAGACGAGATCAAGCTCGGAAGTGGAACTGACTCAGATTTCATAGGGGTCGGGGGTGGGTGCTGGTATTCTGCTACCCCCAGGACGATTGCTGGTAGGTTGCTCGGAGGTGGGGGATGCGTCCGGGCCTGCTCGCCCCAAGCCGAGTCGGACAAGGTACCTTGCCAGGTCTGCGGCGGTGGCAGCATTTCGTGCTGCTGGATGGGGGGTAGCGCCGGCGGACTGGTGAGGAGAGGGCGGGTTGGTAGAAAGCTCGATAAAGGGGAGCCTTGCTCCGGCAGTTCCTCCATCGCTTCCTTCCTGAACGCTGATTTCCACCTCCCTAGGAACGTCTTCTTCTCTACTGTCGACGCTAGGGTGCTCGTCGATTGCTGGGGCTCGTGGTGGTATGGGTGGGTAGAAGTGCGCCGGTGGTGGCTGCTGTGGGAGGACATAGTTAAACGGTGGTGGGGGATATTGAATTCTTCTGTTGCATCTGTGACGAGTTGTCCTTTGGTAATGAATAATAGCCAATATAAGTGTTGCTGAGAAAAAGGCTAGTCCGACACCGAGGTATACCGCGGATAAGAGGATCTCGAGTGTTGTCGACATCTGTAGGCTCCGGTTAAGGAGCAAGGATGAAGCCTCAAACTAATTATTAGACCTGAATTCCTATCAAGGACAAACACCGGCTGTCTCGCGTTCAGGCAGTCACCGACGTTTCCTAAGTAATAGGCGTTCGGGCTAAGTCTTAGCTTTCGGCGGAGAATTAAGCGATAGATTCAGTATGGATTAAAGTTAGTTTGAGGCTGGCGTACAAGAAGTAAGTACTACTGTTTAAATATGAGGACTGAAGGTCTAATCATAAAGAGTTCGTGAGTGGTCGATAACGAAGTACAAGGACTTGGAGCCGTAGCACGCAATAGCGAAGCGAGAGCGTGAGAGGTGGCGAGATAACATGGGAACATTGCACAACTGCCTCTATGAGTGACGGCCCAGATCGGTCCGGTGTGAGAGATAAGATAAGATAAAGGTAAAAAAGTGAATAAATCGTAACACAGTCTGACTTTGCTGTTCAAAGATTGGTGAGCTATAACATTATTTCAGGCTCAATGCCAGTGTCTTTCAACTAATAGCCGTGGATGGAAGTAGCCTTGTAAACTGGACTCAACAATCTGTATGAAGGAAAGTCATTCAATTGTTCCTTCAGCAGATTGGGAAAAAGGTTTCCGAGGGTTGCGGCGACCATGGTCCAGCAGAATTATTATTCGCCATCTCAGGGTCTTACAAGGCCTTATGGCCAAGGCATAAGCTTGCGACTTTCTTGTATGCTATTGTGAAGCCATTGGAATAATTACCTGGTGTTCAATATTGTATAGAATTATTTCCAGATTGTATAATGTTACTGTAAGCTCAATAAGATGTGGTCTGACTCACACAGACTGGTTGTCAAATGGTACTAGTTCCGAGTCCTATGAATATAGGTATTCGGACATTATACCATCCCAATTCGCAGTTTGTGATCATTCATCACAGTGTTTGCCATTGAATTTTACCTGGCTTTTCTGTGGGAAAGTTTTGGCAAAATTCATCAATTTCATGTGATTCCTTTGCCTTTCTTATCACCAGCTTCTTTTCATCTGGGGTTTCTTGATGATGAACCACCACCTGGCAATGACGACAATTCCACTCAAGAGTATGCCACAATACCAACACAGGATTTGTTGGCTACCTCCCTCAGATATTCAGATGTAAAGCTGATATGAACTTGATTCAAGTCCTCGCCGAATACTCTTCAGAATGTTCCAAACACTGACTTTCCTTCGGACACAAATGGCCAATTCTACGACAACATCCTCTACTTACAACTTAGCAGGGGTGCCAGTATCAGGGAATGGAACATATACGATGAGCTGGAACCAATAGGATCATACCATGGTGGTACGTGATTGATCCTGCAGCCCTAGTCTTGTCAAAACTAAATAAAGACCCATTGTAGGAACATTCTTGTTTCATACATCGTCTGGCTGTTCACAACACAAATGGCGAAGTTCCTTCCGCATCTCTGGTACAACTCTGACCACATTATATACATGCAGTGTCCATCGTCTCTGGCTACTACTTCACAAGGTTTGTCTCTGGCACCTATAAAGAAGAAATCTACTCAAATTGCTTTTAGACCTAGTGTGGTACCCATTCAGGCCTTAGCTTATGTCAAGCCTGAATGGCAGCATCCAGAGTATGAAGAGCCTATATATGTGCAGTGATAACGGGAAGTGATGGTGTGGGTGCAGAATAATGTCCTTCATTCTTTCTGTCATCTCCGTTTCTTACTATGTGTATGTTACTTTGTACTACCTTTGTTTTTTGTATTGGTCATGTCATTTTTGTTTATGTTCCTCCTCGAACTTCTCACGTTTTATACTATACACTATGAAGTATTGCATGTGCATCAGCATCAGCATCGTGATCATTGTATATCTACTCTTCTTTTCACATCTCCCACAATATATACAATGCATACATTTGTGACCTCTCTATAGCTCCTCCGTACACAGTTTTTAAGAACAAATATGTTATGGATATCATGCCTTTTTCAGCTAGTGTATGAGTCAACATATGCCTCCTCTCGGCCTTCTCAGCCTTGACCTCGGCTTACTAGTACTTTCTCTTGATTTCTCCTTTCTTCTTCCAAACACTAGAATATAATGGAACATTGTGGAATATTAATGACTTGAAACCCTAGTATATAAACATTGTCTGTACTACTTGGAACTCAATCTAATTTCACTACTCTTCAACGTCCACTTAACTGTGTGATCTAAGCATATCTGATCGGTTATGCCTAGCTCTTGCCATTCCGTTTGCCTTCCGACTACACCTAGCGCTTGTTGGAAACCCCATCAGTTATGCCTAGCACTTGCTGACACCCTCGTTAACTATGCCTAGTGCTTGTTAACACCCATATCAGATCCCTCTTGGTGGTTGGAACTCGGCTTTAGGACATCCTCGCTCACAACTTGGGTTTTACTCAAGTATTCATTACTTTGTGTATCACTCTAAATACTCTGATTCTTAACAGAATACATTATGAATTTGGTGCTACTCAGCGGCCATTGACAGTCGTCGTCAAAGAACGGATGACAGAAAATGGAAGGGTGTCTAAATTGTTGAGCCTTTCTTCACTTTGGTGAGACCCATTAGGGGTGGAAGAAGCACATATGTTAACAGTATCACAACCATTGTGTTGGATGACCTTGTATTCAGCATGGTAGGCACCACCTGTGATGTTAGTGTAGTCGCCTGCCTCATTGTTTTTCTACGAGTCATAGGGTAGGGCTTGTTGGTTCGAAGAATCACAGGAATAAATGTACGATGATGATGGCACCCTCTGTGAGAAAGATATGGATTAGCATAATGTATGCCCATGGTAAGAGATGGGCTCACCACAAATGTCTTTGAAATACGTCACATACCTTGTTAGCAGATATCGGAACTTCGTTGATAGGGTCCTACCACCATAGCTCAATGTAGTCTAATGACAGCGTTGACCTACAAATAGCCCGGTCAGAATAGAGACTGGTCTTTAAAAAAATGGGCACTGATTATCGATGGAATCTGCATTGAAGGACAGTGCTAATAAATCTGTGAGGACGATACCAAGTGGTCTCGGTATTCAGCACCAGAGTATCTACCTGCAGGAGTTTGCTAACTGTGGTGCTTCCACAGATGCACGTCATGACTCTGCAAAAGAGGGATCAGGCACTTCGTGCCAGTTTCTGTACACCAAGTTTGTGCCACTATTTACCAAATTGGACTATCTTCTTGTGACTCATACGATGTTGGTATGATGACTGGAAGATGGGACAGATACACAGTCTACAGAGCATAGGACTCGGATCATGCCATTCGAATGTGATGGCCCTCAAATGCTGGTGATTCCATTGACATGTAACTGTGCTACAAGTCAGCAAACCCTGTATCTTCAATGTCGAGGTAGCCAGACTCTACAGATGCATCGGAATCGGAATTGGCATCTTCTTCAGAAAGTCCCTCACTATTCCCACTGTCTTTGGAGAGTTGACTCTCACCATCATCTTCATTGTCTTCCTCTGTATCTTCACCCACAGAAGCTTCATCATCTGGCTTGTTGTTTCCCGTTTCGTCTGTGGGCTCGACTTCTCTTCTGTTATTGTTATCTTTGAGGTTCAGGTTGGAGCTGTGTCCAATGCCACCACCGAGATAGCGCATGCACATATCTCTGTCAACGAAGCTTGGAACAAGATGAGTCCCCAGTTAACTAGGAAAACTGATAAATGCCATGCAACTCACATCATAACATTGTAATTCATCCAATCTCTGTCTTCTCCTGGGCATCGTGCAGCTGATGGGGAAAAATCAAGGAGTGTTTGAGTATGACCAGAGGAAAACACAGGAGTCAAATGACATGCCTGGAGAACCAGTGAGGGATCCAGAAATCCAAATGCTCCCTCATCCTCTACAGGTACAAATCCGATTTTTGGAAGGTGAGCGCTCTTGAATCCCCATCTATAGTCTGGCTCAATCCCATACCACTGAACCCACAGGAACTCCATGTTCTGGACAGAATGACTATGAGCCTCAGGTCCTGTATGGCATATCTGTGCATGGAAAATTCCAAGGACTCAAGTGTACCAGAATGGGTGGGCATGAGTGCTGGTCTCAGGAGAAACCATCATGATGTTGCTGTGTGTCCAAGGGTTAATGGAATCTTGATCACGTCGCATATCATATGAGGTATAATTAATTTTCATTGTTTTATGAGCATAGATTTGGTTGCTGATGATGTGGACAGAAGCCTGCTGCATATTGGAATATGTTTCATTGTTGCCGTCAAAATCCTGGCCAAGCAAGCGAGTGAGTAGATGGTTCTTGAGCTTGAATATAAATCCCTGCAGTTACAAAACTACTATCAGACGCAAAGTCAACAGGAAGTCTACATCACTCACAGTCTTAGCAGGGTCTTGGCTGTTTTGGTGGACAAACGAGATGATATCATGCCAATATCTTTGAGACTCTGAAATAATGTGATGAAGGTTGGCACAGCCAGATTTGCGTGAGTCCTTCTTTGAGCCTTTTATCGGATAGACACTTTCCGTGCCATGCATTCCAAGCTGGCATCTGAAATGTTGCCGTTGCTGCTCGTGATTGGCAATTTGTTTTATGGCGTGGCTTTTGTTTGTCTGAGCATATGATCCCTTCACTGTACAATGTGCTAATTCTCTCTGTTTAATGGCATTAGTGGTCTTCTAGAGTAAGAAAAACTTCTGCAGACCATTTGCATTGAGTATGAATCAGTTGTTCCAAACATGGGAATAGTAGGAGCATAATTGCCAATGGCATGGAACTTGTACATATTGATGTTGAACTGGTGCTTTTGCAGCCCTGGGCGAGGACCTGATGCTGTGGCTGGCTGTGGTTCCATTTCATTCTGGTGTGAGGTTTCTGTTTGAGATTTTTTGGTGGCCCTTCATACTCAATTATTGACTTCTTTAGGCAGCTCCACAGTGTCAAAGTCTTTTGACCAGTCTCTGAATCAGCAAAGCTCTTTTCCTACAATGGTTGAACAGTTTTTGAGTCACTCTAGAGTTAAGTCAGTATGCATCCACAGCTTAGCAAAAGCATGCCATTCAGCAAGACGAAAGAGTAGTGTCAACAGAAAGGAGTTGTATGGTTCATCAAGATCATTGACGACCAGAATTATATTCTACAGCCAATCAGGACAGATCATTTAGAAATGACAAAGGTGATGCACCTGGAGAATATCCTCAAAATCTCGAGCTCCTAGCTTCTTCATCTCAGACACGTTATCTGCAAATTTTTGTATGGTATCAACCCCGAACGTTGGAAGCTGTTGAAATCTGGGGAAGAGTGTCCACTGTAAGACCTGATGGGAAATGCTATATGGACACCTACCATTCATCAAAAGTCTCTACCAGCTGCTCCTTCTTGGTTTTACCAGCTGCATAGAGGACACAGATGATATGAATGAGAACTGCCTTGAATACGCCTAGCTCAAACTCATGCATTTGATCTACCACCAGCATCTGAAAGGGATTGAACATCAATCCAAGTCTTTCCACAAAGGTGTTCTATGATAATAGAATTAGCTGTTGTTGTACCAGTGACCACTGATGAACTCACCATGGTCGGAATGATGGACTGCAGTTTACACAGCCTCTCCACTGCTGCACTGCCAACCATATACCCTTTATTGAAGATAAAGTCATGTGCTCTCATTATCTCATCAAACAGATATGTCCTGGCTAGGTGAACACACAGCTTCAGATCATATATGATGCCCATTTGATCAGCTTTCTTCTTGGGAACAAGGCAATGGGGACACAGACATGTCTCATTATCTCGGATATTTGCAAGGAGTACTCTGCATAGGATGCAATCATCTGTCAGTGCTCAGTCATGGAAGGAATTAAAGCATACTTTTCAGGATAGTCAGCTGAATATGTGAATATGCAGGGGTAGACACAACGATAAACACCATCTGCACATTTGAGAACAATTCCATGGATATAAGCATGGACAAACTTGGCATCCAGAAGCAGTTTCCAAGCCTCGTGCATGAGTTCATGCTGACAGTGGGTTAGCAAGGTCTTCTGTTGATTTGCACTGATGTTTAGTGTATGGAGGAAGTCATTTATTGAGTCCAGAAGCTAGTAGATATTTTGTGAGTTGGCGGAATCAAGTCTCAAAGGAAGAAGCAAACTGAAGGGAAAAATGCTGTTTGATGACATGCACCTGAGTTCAGCTTTGCATGGATATACTTTGACAAATTACCAAAGAACGTATACAGAGGCCATGCCTTGGTGGTCCCAAAGCTAGCGAGGTGAGTTGCATCAGACCAAAACATCAATGCTGCAATAACTTTCTCCAGCTTGCATCCAGGTTCATTTGCGGCACATCAGAGGTCTCGCTGTGCATTCAACCCAAGGGGCTACCAGAATGAAAAAAAATGACATAGGGTTGATTAAAATTTTTTGGACACTAGCGCTGGACCTACCTACCTCCACATGACCAAAATGATGTCATACAGTCCAAATTTAGCTGATTATGGAGCAAAAATGAGAACTTGTGTCATATTCATGTACTATTATTTACCCAAGTATCATTTTCAGTACAATTTAACACATTTCTAGCAGGATCAAGAAAGAATTTGAATTTGGATGCATGATGTCATATGTTGACTCATGATGGCAGTGCAACCAACACTCTTGGTCTGCTCCCAATGTTGCATCGCACAGGCATGATAAAGATGGAAGGTCCATTGATTAGACATGTTGGCACTTCAATATATCACCTTTTTTACATTTGGAAGGCATTTTTTGGGCTATTTGAGGAGGGTCAACTTTTTTTTTTGGGTCTGCTGGCCTGACCTACCTACCTAGCTGGTGTTCTGGGCTGCAATTCCAGTAGCCCCTTGGTTCAACCACACATCCAAGGTGTATAATTCATCGTATATTCGTGTTTTGTGTCCAGTGAGTGAAGATACAAATATATGCTGAAATGGAGAGAAATGGAAGAGGCATGCTTGTGCATCAGTGAATGCCGCCTTGATGACCTCTACCAAAGGATGGTACTGAAATCCTGGAACTGAAAAAATGCATGCACCAGTGGCCTGGTCCCCACCAGTAGGTATCTTGATATCTATAATAGCCTTGTGCCATCCATCCTTCAACAAAGAAGATGAGTTAGTAGCATTGTCAAGTTTCTGATGCTCTCTGTCCACATCAAACTTGAATTTAGAGTTAAAATCATCAGCCTGGAAGTCTGCTGCATGAATAACATCATTAACAAGGCAATTAACCTTGTTTTCTGACTTCAAATTACTGCCAGAATCGGCCCACTGCATGAGACGATACATACTCATGCTCGAGTAAGGGTATGGAGGCAGTGGTAACGCTGCACTGGCTCCTTCAGATGTTGGAGACTCATACTCGGTGGACTTGGGAAAGTTGGCAAGGTCCTGTGGTGAAACAAATGCCTCAGGATCATAAGATGGTCAATTTGGAAAGAAGCAGAGGATGTGGAATGCATTGGTCATGGTCTTGAAAGCATCATGGACAATAAGGCATACTTGAGGGATAATGGGTGTTGGTTCATCAGAAGCAGCAGTGATTACTGCAGGTTCAGCTTCAGGGAGTTTATCAATGAATCGGCGAGGAAGTTGATGGATGTGCTGCAGGCATGCTGGTGCAGGCAAGGCACCTGTAGGTGACAATGGAAAAGCTTCCAGCATATCCACATCTTGGTAGCCAATTGCCTGCAGATTAACAGCTTTAGGCTATAGATGAAGAATAGTGTACTTTGAACATACTTGAATACTGGTCCCAGCCTGTGCCATCTCCAAATTATCCAGTGGCCCTTCCTCCCCTTCCACAAAACTGATGGCATCATCCAAACACCTATGCTTCTTGCACTTTTGGGGCTTGTCCAGTGTCACTTGGGTCTGTAGTTGAATACTTGCTTTGCAGCGATTCTTGTGAAGCGAAAGTCCTTTTGATGTACTGAATTTTTGGCCACATCCAGAAACACAGGTAAAAGGGAGAATGAGCTCAGACATGTCACATTAGGAGGATTAAGATGAGAAGTGAGATGATATGCATTGTATGGGAAACAAGTGTACACAGTACACTGGCAGTCTTATAAGTTCATTGGTCCAACTCAGAGTCAGAGTGGTGGGATGCAGGCATTTCACGATCACCAGATTGACATGTCATAGTGGCTGTGACACACCACATGATAGGCCCTGATAATTTGCAGTTCATTTGGAACTTTCCTAGTTTCCCTCATTGTGAAGCCCATTGTGCCCAACATGGACCTACAAGGCCTCTGGACCTCTAGACCTATTTTCTTCCTCTCCAATGTGGACTCTTCTTCCAAATTGGCAGTCAGATTTTCAGCATAAATACCCATGTCCTGTTGACACCCTGGCTAAATCACCAACGTCTCAAGCAATCATGGCATCACAACTTCAAGAATCCCAAATCCCCAACTTACCTGGATCTTCTCACCTATTGCACTCAAACCTTAATCTTCTAAAACATTGCATTGCAGAGTTGGAGGAAGAAGTGGTAGTGTTGAAGGGTACTCCTCAAATCAAGCATCAGTGAGTCTAATAATGTGTTTCTCCTTCACAAAAACTCTATATATCCTCTTAGGGAATCATTCAAGCAAATGGGGCATGCCCTTCCTCATATAATGTCACCATTCGACAGTGTCCGAACTGTTGTGGATGAAAAAGTCTGAGTCTGGCGCTGACAGATTGAAGAGGATTCATCTTCAGAGGATGAAGATCCTGTTTTGCACACATTGGAGTAAGTGATACCCTTTCATCAATTATTAAGGGCTACTAACAGTATTACTGTATCCATCATATAACACAGACAAGAGAGACTCTTTTGAGGCTACAAGGCAATGATCAAGAGCATGGGGCTCCATGTTGAAAGGAATCTCCTGGGCAATGAGACCACTGCTAGTGAATTTAATGATATCTGCACCTCGGTAAGCCTCATATTGAGCTATTAGTGTTCAATAGTCATCTAATTCCGATTAAAGCTCAGTAACAGTGCTAGTGCTGCCAGAACCGTCGACACTTATTGTCTTCTGGTTAAAGTGCCTGAGTGGATAAATCGTTTGATCAAGCTGATGGATATGCAAGAAGAATTGTTGGATACCCAGAGTCACATTGGTTGCAGTTTCAACCATTACATCACTGGGGCTTTTCTGTGCCTGATCGAGTATGATTGGTCAGATTCAGAGTATGTTGCATGATCCCTCAAAGATCTATATTGGCTTCTCATATCTTCTAGTGTATGTGCGGCAATAAGAAATGGTGATCCATGGTACCCAGTCACTGCAGGATCCTGGCCTCAATTCCTTTTCCCTGACCCCAAAAAGGACCACACTGACAGTGATGAAGGTTTTGCACAGGCACCAATCCTACAGAAGGTTATTCAAATTTCTATCTCATTTTTGACACATTCTTATCATCCTTCTGGATTTTTACAGGCTTGGAAATGTCTCATGACATCACTAGGTTCTGCAGATGAGATTGATCTCAACATGCCAGCCTCTCATGTCAAACGACAGAAGACAAATTCGCCACACTGTGTGGCTAATAATATTGGCTTGAAGTCGGTAACTGCATGCAGTATTGCATATGTGGCTGTACAAGCTGGGTTCTTTGATGTTCTATCTAGGGTTGTGTGCTCATCTTAATGATATAGCTTCAGATTGCGTTCATGTAGAGTGGCTGGCAACAAGTTGATGGAGATTTTGACCATCATGTCTTCTTTAACAACATCATTGATTACTTTGAGGATGCCCCTGGACCTATTGCGGTGGCAAAGGCAAATGCAGTGTTAGAATGGTGGACCAAGTGATTCTCCCATCTGTTGTGGGATCACCTACTGATGTTCTGTTTACTAGCAGTGTATTCAAGACAGGAAAAACTCAACTTTCCCAGTCTCTTCCTGATCATGGCTTCATAAAGCGGCTGGCAGCAAAGAGGGATGAGCAGGAACGAGGGGAACATACAGTATAAAATTTAGGCTGAAACAATGTACATTTTGTTTGCTGTGATAATATATGTATCATTTCCAAATTTCTCTGCAAACGACAATAAGAATAGTGTATATTGAGTGTATACAGTTATCCTCAAATGACTACAATATATCTATGACATTATAGACTCCCTATAAGCTGGTGCTTGTGTTATACTTGCCTATGACATTCAGTAATTGTACTAAAACCTTTTGAAGCCTGATATGTGTTCCTGATCAAGGGGCTACTGAAATGAAAAAAAAAATGACATAGGGATGATTAAAAATTTTGGGCACCAGCGCTGGACCTACCTACCTCCATATGACCAAAATGATGTCATACAGTCCAAATTTAGCTGATTATGGAGCAAAAATGAGAACTTGTATCATATTCATGTACTATTATTTACCCAAGTATCATTTTCAGTACAATTTAACACATTTCTAGCAGGATCAAGAAAGAATTTGAATTTGGATGCATGATGTCATATGTTGACTCATGATGGCAGTGCAACCAACACTCTTGGTCTGCTCCCAATGTTGTGTTGCATGGGCATGATAAAGATGGAAGGTCCATTGATTAGACATGTTGGCACTTCAATATATCTGTTATGACTTATCTATTTTCTCATCTTATCTTCAACACTTATCACCTCCTATTCTATCATTAGAGCACCACACAACTATTGTTCGTCTTTTGTTCATCATACACATGCTATATGCATGTTTTCACTTCGTTTTCTCACCAAAGGCTTATTAATAGGCTCTCACTTTTTGTATATAAGTAGGGTAGCTCTCACTGTATAGTCTCCAGCTTCGAGCTAATGTTTATTCATACCAATCCTTTCACTTAATTCTTGCTTAGAGGTCTAAAAGCTTAGTCCTATCTCCATTTGTGACTTAATGGTGACTGCCCGAACATGAGACAGCTGTTATTTATGCTTGATTGGAGGATTGGGTTAACATTTAGCTCGAAGCTTCCCTAGCTCCTTAACCAGAGCCTTCATGGGTCGAGACTACATCATTGTTTACGCTGCCATCGTAGCCCCCAGCACTGTCGCCCTCATCACTGCACTCGTAGCCCTGGCATGGTTACAAAGAGCCATGCCCACTGTCATTCTCAACCAGAATCTAAACCCCAACAATGACACCCCGCTCCAACAGATCCCAATCCACACACCCATACCAAACAGATCAGCGATTGAGCACCTCCCTCACTTCCTCCACGAGCGGCAGCTGATCGATATTCAGCAAAATCAGGGAGACATTCAGGAGAGAGGAGGGTTTATCATCACTTTCAGAGAACATACCCCAGTCATCATCCTTTCCCCAACCACCAGCTCTGCTGACTCTACCCCCTATGTCATTCAAACACCCACCCCCCTTTCCCCTAGAGCACTCGAGGAGCGACTCGTTGAATTCAAGCTGGCAGGAAACTGCTATCCTAGGCCTGCCACACCCTACCTCAGTTGTGTCAATAGTAATGGGGACGTCAGAACATCAACAAATGCCCCCACTCCCGTTGACCCAGACGACCTCTGGTGCCCCCTCCCATTGACATAGAGCTTTGGGACAACCTCACCATACCACTCAATGCCTACCTCCCCGACCATAGGAGGAGTGCAGTCCTATTCCCCAGTATCACCAATTGGGAGACCCCAGTACCCCATGCCACTACAAGGACCCCCACCCCAGTCGCCAGCACTTCCCATCTTCAGGTCCCAGACGAGCCTCCGCAAAGGCAGTGACTCACTGAGATCGCGGCACAATTTCCCCCGTTCCCACCGTGCTGACGCCCCGAGCCGAGGCTCAACAAGTGAGGGGAGACAGAGCGATTTGGAAGGTGGCCAAGCAAGTCAAGTACCAGCAGTACTGCATACGATACCGCTACCACTGAACCCCTCCCTGATGCACAGCGTATCAATGGAATCATTGGGCATGGAAGCCCCTCCCCGTCCCCCATCCCTTTGGTCCATGAGCTCCTGCTGACACCTCCCAACGCTGATGAGCCTAGACTTCTGTGGCAACGGCAACACCCAAAACTCAGTGAGAGCTTAGGCAATTAACGTAGCAACACAGCAATCAAGGCAATGTGTGTGCGAGTGGTTTGGTGCACCTCCGTGCAGTCAATTCCTCAATAACGCAAGATACACTGCGACTTTAAGTCAGCGAAGTAGTACTCTTGGTCAAGGAGTACTAATAGACGTTGGCTGTAAGCCAGGAAGGATCTCGATAAACGAGATGGGACGGAATCTGGTATGACTTGAATACCAAGAAACCATGATAGGAACTGCGAAAACGTTCTAGAGACCACGAAAATGGGTCTAGAAATCGTGGCAATGGACCAGAAATCGTAGCGACGCACTAGAAATCGTAGCAATGGTCAAGAAAACGTGGGGAGAGACTGGAAAACATGGGGAGGTGCTAGAAAATGTTGCGATGCTCTAGTAATCGTGGGGGAGGACGAGTAATCGTGTGGAAGGACTGGTAATTGTAGCAATGCTCTAGAAATCGTAGCAATGAGCTAGAAATCATAGCAATGAGCTAGAAATCGTGGGGGAGGACTAGGAATCGTGGCAATGGACTGGGAGACGTCGAAATAGCCTAGTAAACGTGGCTTGGGGGTGTACCTAATATTGTGAGTCGAAACAATAGCAATAAACGTACAGAGACTGCAAGAAACTGGTAGAAATCATGGTAACTGAGGTGCTGAGTGGGGTGCTGCAGCAATAGATGCATGGCAACTCCAAACAATGATAAAGACAAGAGTGATCCTATGGAGCTGAACTGGGCCTACACAGAGGCAATACTGAACTGGGCAATGAAAACGATGGCAATGTAGAAGGTGAAAGCGATGAAACAATCCTATGTGGTGAAAGCGAAGCGATGTTGTGGCATTAAAAGACAAAGGCAAGTTATTGACACAAGATTTCGTGTATTGGTGCAACCAACAACATCTAAAGAGTAAACTGTAAAGCAAGTGGTGGGGAATAACTTGGAGTAACTGTAGCTGACTGGTAATGCCGTAGCCTCGTCAACTGGGTAAGAACTAGCTCTAAAAATGCGATATCTACCTAGTTTTTATACTACAAGTACGATTTTATAAATAGAATATTCTTCGGAGCCTTAGTAAGGCTGTAAGTCCTTGGCTTTTGTAATAGCCGTAGTAAACATATGGTATCTGTGGTTCTAAAGTAACAGCAAGTCCTTGACGTTGCCATGTATGGATGTGAACCATGTGGTTTTATTGAGTGATGAGCAGATCATAAGGTGCTGTGTAGCTGCAGATTATTGAGCTGCAGTTGCCATGCTGAGGTGTATGCGTGGGGCAACGATAATTCGAAGTCTTGGCACTGTAACAGCCTTAGTAAATGCAGTCTATAGTTGCCGTAGCTGTAATTATCGTAGCTGGGAGGGTACTCGTGTCAATCACATCATTTCATTAAATGATTGATGGGCACATCAACCAGATGCTTCTGAGTGATGTAGCAACCCCGTTTTAGGATGATTGTCGATCAAAGGTGCCTTGCTGTGATGGGATACGGTAATTGTGATGTGAGGCAAGCTGGGAAGGATAATGGAGTGCGTGAGGAGTGGATGTCATGGTTTTAGGACTGTATCTGAATGTTTGTGGCTTATACTGCGAAAATCCGTGGTATTATCAAGTGTTGGCAGTATTATCAAGTGTGTGAGGATTATAATGGCGTCGTTTTGAAGGTATTGGGTGATGGATGGCTAAATCCATGAATTCTGAGCATACAGAGCCTGGAGGCTCATCAATGCCGCCTCCGACAATGACGCTTAGGGAGGCAATTCATTTGTACAAACGAGGAAAGCTCACTCAGACCCCCGAAGTATTATTACATGCAACCCATCTCCAGTTATTTAATTACTTCGCCTATGAATTACTACAGATCCCGGCTTGGAAAGAAACCAGTGCTGGGTGCGAATACTTCTATTTTTCCAGCCTGCGAATCCCATGTGACAATATCCTGCAAGGTGAGGCCAATCAAGAAGCCTGCCTTTTCTGGAACGAATTACACCTGGAAAAGCCCATACAGGTACCCGCACCATATCAGTCGATCAGCGAAGATCTACCACCCAATATCTCGATCCTGGAACCAATGCCAGATGAACCACTGGTGCCACCACCCCGAGCACCGATCGCCACCTTCTCCTATGTCAGGGGAAAGGCACCACCAGGAACTTATGCTAAAGGATACCACCCTTTCGTGGGAGCAGCAGAAGCATCAGGGTCAGGCAGAGGGCAACCAAGCCAGCCGTCACAACCCCCACCTCCCGCTGTACCCCAGCTATGGACACTACCCTGGTTTCCCCCACCACCAATGGCCCTGGCACCCCCAGACCCCTGGGTTTTGACACAAGGAGGCATTGCCCCCTTCAACGACTTTAAACCAAAGATCCTGAAGGACATCAAACCTTTGGGGGGGAATCCACCAACATCTCACATTTCTTTTCTCAGTGTGAAATGCACTTTGATTTATGGAACCAACACTACCGAAACTCGCCACACATGGTCTTATTCTGTGTCTCTCGCTTCAAGGATGATGCACAGAAGTGGTGGGAACTAGCAGCACGGATGCTCAGGAAGAATGCCGATGGAAGCCAGCTTTACCCCTCTTACGACGAGTTTAAAGAAGAGGTAACGGCATGCTTCTGGAAGGACTCCAACACGCAAATTAAATACGCACAGTGGGAGAAGCTCAGGCAGACTGATTACAAGGATGGTGATCAGTTCTTCCAGAAGTTCAAGGAACTGGCATATGATGCAGGGGTATGAGACAATGAACAGGTCATGCTCGTGCAGGTCAAGAAGGCAGCACGTGAAACCAGCAAGAACACAATATACACCACTGATGGGGACGTACCAACCAGCTACAATGGGTGGAAGAAACGTCTTCTCTGCATTGACTACAATTACCATCTCAAATGGGCAGAAACCAACCCAGGATGAGTCGATGCCAAGCCCCAGACACAGAAGACGACGATGCCCCAGAAGGGTAGTCAGGCACCAGCCACTACACCAGAGAAGAAAATGGCTAGTGGCACGACTTATGGAGGACGCAGTGCACCAATGGATATTGACAGGAAACGGGTGGAAGGACTATGCTTCAGTTGTGGAAAACCAGGCCACATAAAGTGTGATTGCCCCAACCAACCAGAGACATGTGAAGAAGCCTTGCAATGTCTTAATGCTTATTGGGATACACAGCCAACAGCGGAGGAGCCAATGGGATCAAAGGTAGAGGAGGTAAAAGATGATGCCAGGAAGTAATCAATTCGACTTACCCAGCTAAGGACTTAGTTTCATCTGGTACACATTCGCTGCCCACTAGCTGGACTTATAGTACTTCTGTAGTTACACATGCACATTCGAATATACCCGCCCCTACGACTTCCAGAAATGAAACTAAGCAAGAATCGAAACAGCATGCTGAAGTGGCTAAATCGCCAGCAACACGACTGGCTAAATGTTTGGCAAGTAGCTCATTACAAGTGAAAGCAGCAAACAAAAAGAAGACCATCATATCTCCACCCATCATAACAGCATGACCGGACGGGGCAGGGGAACAAGCGATTCCAATTGCCCCCCCTGGAGAAGTGGCCCCACAATGGGGGAACACCACAGCTGCCTGCAGCCAAACTAACCAAGAGGCATCTGCCGACATCTCCTGAATCGCAGGAACTGGGGGGCAGCCCTTTGCAAAGGCCCCAAGTGAATTACATGGAAAGGAGGAAAAGGCACAGACCAATGAACCCAAAAGGGGGACTCAGGCCCAAACCGCTGTCCCTGAGCGAGTCTTCACTGATAGGGATGGCACCTCTTTAGAAAGAGGTAATTTCCACCCTGACAGCCCCTCGGTACACCGCGAAGCTGAATGGAAGGAAGCTGCTAGCACCCAGGCAGTAGAAAGGGGGCCTACAGTAAGCATGATAGAAGTACCTGATGAAGAGGATGACATGAGTTTCCAGAGATGGGAGGAAGCTAATAAAAAACCTCCTGCAGTACCTGAGGTGACCCAGTCAATGGTAGCCGGGTCTCCGGACCCTGGTGCGAAGACTGAGAAGGTCCCACACGAGTGGCTCAAGCCGTTCAGAGCTGAGTGGACACTACGAGGAATAATAGAAGCCAAAACTGAGTCGGAAGCAAGAGCAATCCTAAAGAACTGGATCGTGAAGGGATGGGCAGAAGAAGTGGTTGACAAACTAATCGAAGGATTATGACAGGCAACAAGGGTCAATGCCCTTTGGCAGATGCATGAACTACAGCAACCCTGGCGGTATGTTAGCCGACTCAGTGGGAGGGGGAAAGACTTAACCGTTCCCATGCAAATTGAAACCTTGGAAAATCTCACCTGAGTCTCAGCTTCAGCCTTGGTTGACAGCGGATGCACCAGCAGCGCCATCAATTGAGACTTTGTCAAGAAGCATAACCTTCCCATGCACGCAATGGCAGCCCCAATCCCCATCTATAATGCCGACGGAACATGCAATCTAGGAGGAGCCATCACTGAGTCTGCTGAAGTCCACATCAAAATCGGGGATCATGCAGAACAAATTGATTTGGCTGTCACCGACTTGAATGACCAACAAATATTCCTCAGCAGCGATTGGCTAGTGAGGCACAATCTGCTAATCAATTGGAAGACCAGAAAAATGATGTTCACCAGATGTCACTGCTGCAAAACCCCATTCGTTCTCCCTGACGCTGATCCTGATGACAAATGGGATGAGGAGCTGGAGGAAGGCAAGACCATCCTCACTGTTGATTTCACTCAGGCAATCTATGTACGCACCCACCATGCAAATGATTTAGCGGCCAAGGCCAATGCCCAGAAGAAAGCCAAAATGTTCGAAGAAATGGTTCCAGAGTGGTGCCGGGATTTCAAGGATTTATTTGACAAAGACAATTTCGACAAACTCCCAAGCCAAAGCCCTGGGACCATGCCATAGAACTAATTCCCAATGCTAGCACCAATCTTGACTGTAAAGTCTACCCTCTCAATCGCCACGAGCAGGAGGAACTTGACAAGTTCTTGGATGAAAACCTATCAAGTGGGAGAATACAACCATCAAAGTCTCCCATGGCATCACCCTTCTTCTTCATCAAAAAGAAAGATGGGAAGCTGCACCCAGTCCAAGACTATCGCAAACTAAACGAGATGACAATCAAAAATTGCTACCCCCTTCCTCTAATCTCCAAGCTCATGGACAAGTTGCGAGGTGCGAAGTACTTTTCTAAACTTGACGTTTGCTGGGGATATAACAATGTATGCATCAAAACTGGGAACGAGTGGAAGGCTGCTTTTAGAACTAACCAGGACCTATTCGAACCCATGGTTATGTTCTTTGGTCTTACCAACTCACCAGCGACCTTTCAATAGATAATGAATGATATCTTCAAAGATCTTATTGTGTCCAGAGATGTCACCATTTATCTCGACAACATCCTCATTATATCCAAAACTAAGGAGGAGCATCGACGTATTACTCGCGAAGTCCTAAAGATTCTCTGAAAGAACAAGCTATTCCTCAAAGCGGAAAAATGGGAGTTTGAAGTACTGGAAACTGAGTACTTGGGAGTCATCATCAGTGAAGGGAGTATCCGTATGGACCTGGTAAAAGTCAGAGGTGTAACGGAATGGCTGATCCCTACTAAAAAGCAGCAGCTCCAGTCGTTTCTTGGCTTTACCAATTTCTACCGACAATTTATTAAAGGATACAGCAAAATCGTCAAGCCAATGACTCAGTTGATGGGCAACAAGCTAGAGATCTTCATGAGTGTCACCCATGAGTACTTGTGGTCCGTTGTTATTTAAATAACTCTTGATTGGAAAATGCAAAAAAAATGAAAAAATAACCAATCTTCACCGTTTTTTGAGCTCTATTCAATGGTGAATGAAGTTTTATATTTGACAGCAATTCAGAAATCATAAATGTCCTTGAAATATAAAACCTCATTCACCATTGAATAGAGCTCAAAAAACGGTGAAGATTGGTTATTTTTTCATTCTTTTTGCATTTTCCAATCAAGAGTTATTTAAATAACAACGGACCATGAGTACTCATGGGTGACACTCGTGAAGATCTCTACAACAAGCCATGGAAATGGGGGAAGGCCCAGCAGGAAGCCTTCGAAGAGCTGAAGAAACAGTTGGCAGAGGATGTAGTATTGGCAATACCAACAGAGACAGGCAAATTCCACATGGAAGCAGACTCTAGCAAAGGAGCTATTGGCACTGTTCTATCCCAAGAACAAGAAGGGAAATGGCGACCTGTCACATTCCTATCCAAATCCCTCACCACAACAGAAAGGAACTACAAGATTTATGACAAGGAGCTACTTGCCATTATGCTTGCCCTTGCCGAGTGGCAACACTATTTAATGGGAGCCACCCAAGATTTTGAGGTCTGGACAGATCATCAGAATCTCCAATATTTCCGCAAACCTCAGAAGCTGAATTGTTGACAGGCATGCTGGGTCACCAAACTGGCTGAGTACCACTTCACCCTCCATCACAAGGCAGGGTCGGCAAACAGGAAGGCCGATCTACTTAGTCGAAGAGCTGATCATGGGCAAGGCAAGGATGACAATGATGAGATTATCATCTTTAAACCTGAACACTTCTGTGTGATGATCATGCCAATGATAAAGGAGATGCAGAGGAAAATCAAACACGCCATGTGCGATCACCACTCCTGGGATAAGAACGTGTTAGGCTCTCTTAATCACGACTGTGGGATGGAGATGAGGGAAGGACTACTGTACTATGATGAAAGGATCTACATTCCATGAGACCACGCCCTGCAGGGAGAGATCATCGCTCAATCCCATGATCATATCACAGCAGGGCACCCAGGCGTCAAAAAAACCAAGGAGCTCATATTATGGGAATACTGGTGGCTGAAGATGAAGCACAACATTGAAGCTTATGTCCGTGCCTGCAAGACTTGCCAACAGACAAAATCCAGTACCCAAGCAAAGGCAGCACTGCTACACCCCAACACCATACCATCCAGGCCTTGGACACACATATCTGTGGACATGATCACAGGCCTGCCAATGTGTAATGGCTACAATGCAATCCTCATGATCGTCGACCGCTTTTCCAAAGAAATTATCCCCGTTGCATGCTCTACCGAACTCTCATCAGAAGGATGGGCAAAGATTTTATGCGATGAGGTCTATGCCAAACATAGGATGCCACAAGTCGTCATCTCAGATCAAGGCACCATCTTCATTTCCAAATTTATGAAAGACTTATATGACCTTCTGCAAATCAAAAGTAATGCATCAACTGCCTAACACTCTCAAACCGATGGCCAAACCAAATGAGTCAACCAAGAGGTTGAAAAATACCTTCGAATCTTCATCAACCATCTCCAGGACGACTGGGTGGAATGGCTCTCGCTAGCTGCTTTTGCACATAACAATCGAGTCCATTCCTCAACCGGTAAAAGCCCATTCAAAGTCAACCATGGCTTCAACCCCCCTGTTCTCCCCAGTGCAAGAACACAGGCCCCATTCCTGTGAAGCGCTCTCTTGAAAAGGCCGCTGATCAAATGAAAGCACAATATGACAAGAAGAAACACCCTGCTATCGAGTATGAGGTCAGAACCAAAGTCTGGCTCAACACAACCAACCTTCACCTCCCTCATCCCAAGAAAAAGCTTGCCGACAAGCGAACGGGTCCCTTCAAGATCATCAAAAAAAAGGGTGCATCAGCCTACACTCTTAAACTCCCAACCAACTGGTGAATTCACCCCACATTCAATGAAGCTCTCCTTACCCCCTATGTACCACCAGCCTTCCCAAACCAAGAACAACCACCACTGCCACCACCAGACCTTATTGACAGTGAAGAACATTATGAAATTGAAAAGGTTCTCGATAGCAGACTCCATAACATCAGTGGAAGAAAGGGACAGCCACATCAAACAAAAACCGACTACTTTGTCAAATAGAAGGGCTATGGACCAGAATCCAACAGTTGGGTATGAGAGGAAGATGTGGATGCCAATGAACTCATCAAAGAATTCCTCACCAAACACGTCGATGCAGTAGTAATTAACCCTATTCGCATCATTGATGCCAAACTGGACCTGGAAGCAACAGACTACTTCCACTGGCAGTACCTCATCAAAACAAAGTCGGGACCACCTCAATGGTATCACAAGCAAGAGCTAATTCACCTTCAACCATTAATCGAAAGCTTTTGGATCACTCACAAAAATCCCTTCGATGACGGTTATGGCAGGGAGGCCAGAGGAATGCATGAACCAGACTTTAACCATGACTGGGGCAGACCATAACAGCAGTCAGGACGCCTGCCTTAACGAGGGGGTAATGTTATGACTTATCCATTTTCTCATCTTATCTTCAACGCTTATTGCCTCCTATTCTATCATTAGAGCACCACACAACTATTGTTCATCTTTTGTTCGTCATATGCATGCTATACGCATGTTTTCGCTTCATTTTCTCACCAAAGGCTTATTAATAGGCTCTCACTTTTCATATATAAATAGGGTAGCTCTCGCTGTATAGTCTCCAGCTTCGAGCTAATGTTTATTCATACCAATCCTTTCACTTAATTCTTGCTTAGAGGTCTAAAAGCTTAGTCCTATCTCCATTTGTGACTTAACAGTGACTGCCCAAACGCGAGACAGCCATTATTTACACTTGATTGGAGGATTGGGTTAACAATATCACCTTTTTTACATTTGGAAGGCATTTTTTGGGCCATTTGAGGAGAGTCAACTTTTTTTTTTTGGGCCTGCTAGCCCGACCTACCTACCTAGCTGGTGTTCTGGGCCGCAATTCTAGTAGCCCCTTGTTTCTGATATTGGGAATACCCATAAGGATATGTGTAGAATTCTCATTCCTCCACGCTTCAGATGGGCATATAATGCCGGCACAATTATTTCAGACATTCCCATGCAATTCGAGCATTGCCATGGGCTTATATGGCCATATATATTTTTGTTCAATTCGCTGATGTCAATTGGATAGCATGCGATTGATGACATGATTGATGGCTTTGTAATACATTTTCTTTTTGGGCTGAATATTTTGTTTTATTTTATTATTAATTTATTTAATTCACCACCATCAGTATCGAGCCAAAAATCGGCCCTAAGAAGATATCATGTTCTGCTTTTATAGCAAGACTTATTTACTGTTTGCTACTCATCAAATCGGCACTAGATTACGATATTCAGAGGTGTTCTGCCTGCCTTCCCATCCTATGCTTCTGTGAATTTTCGATGGTCTGCCATCATAATGTATCCCCTTGGAGTCACTGTTATCCTCCAATCACTGTGAAGTGGGGGTATCTTCAGATCTCAGGGACCAATCATAATAAACAATACCTTTGGTGTGCAGTTCCACCCTGCACTGGATACATTTCTTTGGGCCACGAACAAGAAGTTATTTAATCTCAACAAGAGGCTTGGTCTTTGAGTTGAAAAGGTCAATGCAATGCGTATTACTTCCTTTTTCGGTGTTCTCCCATGCAGTGCAGAGTTGTATATATTCCTGTCAACCGGTACAGATCTCAACATGAGGCAAACACCGTTGGGAATAGATGTCGGCAGGCACAGAGGACATGACGGATATGGCTCAAACAAATGTATATTTGTCACAGATACGTAGGTGGTGGTGGTACGAAGCCAAGAAGCGGGAGTGATCAATATGACCATCAAAATAATGTAAAAACAAAAGATGGTGTAGAGCTGTTGCATACTCGCCCTTCGTACAGCCACCATATGAGTCCAAAAGAGGAAGTCCCCTGATGAGCTAAGCACATAAGCATGGCCCAGCTCGACTCGACAAATTGCCACCACCATGTATTCTACCAACCATCACCACCACCACCACCACCACCAACAACCCATCCACCACCCTCCTCTCCCACCTTGCCCATCAGCTGCATGCCGCTGATGCTATCACCACACCAGTCACCACTTGTGACTCACCTAATGGCTTCGACATTGGATATCACAACTTGGAGGTTGAAGGAAATCAGGACTATTGACAGTGGTGGGCATGCGGTGTGCTGCACCACATCTATGTGTGCACCAAATTTTGGCTTTCACCTTGATACAGCGACTAGGTGCTACACTACAACTACTCTCACTCGCCGCTCCTCCAGTCGCACTTTCCTACCATTCAAAAACGGAATTCCTGCGGAATCTGCCCGGGCTACCGCCCATCCGCTTCGCATCCGCCAAGCGATACATTGTCCGCCTGGCCATATGCTATCCGCCACAAAACCGCCTCGTTTCATGGGAATTTGGCTGGCCTAGGCTCCAAGAGCTGACAGCTATCAACCTGAAGCGCCCGCGCCAGCGGATGGCAGAAGGATCATCCTTGAAAGAGCGGACCAATTGGCTGACAGCAGATAGCCATATATGGCTATTCTCGAACCAGACCGGATGAGGAAGGTGTTGCAGAGTGCGCTCGATGATGCTGGAGTAGCTCGTGCAGCTGATTTCAGTGTGACAGCTCGTGTCAAATACCAGCTTTGAAGGTAAATTCAGGGCTATCGGAGCAGGTAGGTGCGGAAGCAGGGGCTGGATTCGGATCTGCTACTATATAAGCATGCATATAATGTACTTAGAAGGACAGTTAATCTCACTTGCTCATAGCACACTAAAGGAATAAAATCCGCTACTCTCCTAAGCATATCTAGCCGCCTCTGAGCCTAGCATTGTGAAGCGGATTGCCAGGAATTCTCCTTTTCTCTCACTATCTTCACACAACCGCTCTCTGTTCAGCATCCTAAGCGGACGCTTGGACTACTTCTCTCTATCGTATCCGCAGACGGAGCGGATTCTATCGGATCCCTTCAGAGCGGGTGGTAACCCTCCTTGCGTATACAAAAGATCTTGCAGATGCAGATGCGACTTTCTCTTACCAGAGAGTTTGCTAGCCTTACAGCGGCCATTGCCTGACCTGACACATCAGTCATTATTTGGCATCAGGCTGCTGGCACCATGGCTCTGGGATCAATGTTCATCATGGGAGATTCGAGAAAATAAGGAACTATATGTACTGGCTTACTTATTACTAGTATGTAGTGGTACAACATATTCTTAACTATGCTTTCTGAATAAATCCAGAATTATTACTCCTTTTACTCTGAGTTAGCCTGAAAGATGACAAGTAAGCTCTGTAGAACTTGTGAAATTTTCTCTTCAATGCCACCCTGAAGTTTGAACTTCCACACGACAAGTTACTGAGCGCTCATGCACCAGTTCATTATGTGGCTTCTTTTTTGGGTTGTCACATAATGGTCACAGAGGGCGAATTTGATGCAACTACAGCATAGCCATCGGCCCAGTGGCTGTGAAACTACAATCCTCAACAAACAAGTAGCGGCAGAAGCCGGGTCCCTGATTCTTTCCTTTTTTAAATATCAACAATTGTTGACTTTCTTGTGCCTTTTTCTTCCTGCTGCAGTAAGTAGTTACTACATGGGCTATTAATAAACAGCTATGTCTTTGAAGAGTAAAATCATACCTCATTTGAAAAAGCTCGCTCAGTGGCGGCCAAAGGCCGCCACCAGCTCGCATTTTCTCACTCAGTTTTTTAGTTATTCAAGTAAAAAATATTGGGAATACTATGTACATAACCCTAACATAAGATATAGTGGGCAAGACAGGAGCCTCAAAGGCAGTGCACAATTACTATGGGTGATCACGATCTGCAAATGGATCGCAATGTGCAAATTTCAGTTTTTAGCACATTTTAGCAAGTTGTTGGCTTCAGGGTTTTTTTTTGACACTTCAATGAATGTATATAACTAATACTGTGCAATCATTTTATTTGTAGGCATAGAGGAAGCGTTTCGAGACAGCAAAAACTGGCTGAAATCGGCCAAGTTTGTAAAGACCGGCTGCCTCCGGTTTCACACTTGTAGCAATGAACAGCCTTGGAATGAGTTGTAAGAGTTCAAAACAAAAATCCAAACCTATTGCTTGAGGGGTGCACAAAAAATGAGAGATACATTGGATTCAGCATTACAGAACATGACAATTTCAATGTCCGGTATGCTGTTTTGTGGCGACAATGTAGTGCAACTGCGTTCCTTCTTGAGAAAGCCACAGCCGGCATCGTCAGACTTACCATTTGACCATGACGGAATTTTGCATATTGCAATTTTTTGACACTTGCACCTCGGCCACTGTCTGACACTTGCTCTACTTAATGAAATCCCCAAGGATTTTTAATTTAGCATTGGAACACATTTAAGAAGATACCTGTGTATTTCTCAAGGAAACGGAACACAGGTGAGAGCTACAGAAAATCATCTATCAAAAATTTGCATTTCCCGACCACCCATAGTAAGATGAAAATCAGTGAAGAAAGATGGAGGAATCAGGATGTGGGATTCCATAACAATGGCCAGCAACATAGAAAGACACAAGCAAAGAGTATCTGTAAGACCCGAACTCCAATCAAGGGTAAATAGCCAGCTGTATCGCATTCGTACAGTCACCGACTAGTCCTGTGATGATTGGCGCTCAAGACTAACTTAATAGCACTTAGCGAGAAGGAATGTGTTTCAGTATGAATAAACTTTAGCTCAAAGCTAGGGAATATACAGCTTTGAGTACACTACTTATATACTAAAGTGAGGGTCTGTAATGAGTACTAAGATGAGGGTACCATGTTAGAAAGTGAATAAGCCAAGTACATGGTAGCTGAGAATAATACGTGTCAGATACATGTCGGGTGAGTATGACATGTGAAGATTTATGAAGGCTCTATGGAGTCGCGGATCTGAAGATAAGATATGAGTCAGCATCCATGATAAGATAAGATAAGATGCAAAGAAATGAATAAATCGTAACATTACCCCCCTGTTAAGGCAGGTGTCCCAATTGCTGTTAGCTTCAATCCCATCAATACTTCCTCACAATGCCTGGACACAACATTAGTGCCTCTTCCACAACAGCTGCGATCCTCCTTTCTTTGTTCCCTATATGCAAGGGTCCGAACAAGGAGGAGGAATTTCGTTATCTGGTGGATGTGGGAGCAGTAATTCTGGTAAACTTTTTCATGTCTTCATGGGATTTCTGTTGGTTCGTTAAACGGTTTTGAATATGTCGAAGGGTCATCGTTGCCGCCAAAGTTGTCCCAGTCTAGCTGTTGGTTGTACCAAACTTGGCGCCCAGAGAACGGGTCCATATAGGATTGCCAATCTCCTGTGTCATGCTTGGTGCAATTCACTTTTTCTGCGAGGTACTCATCAACAAGTTCTTCTGCATCCATGTCTTCTTCCTTTACCCAGCTGTTTGACTCTGGTCCATAACCCTTCCACTTGACGAAGTAGTCTGTGACCCAGTGCCACAGCTCCCCGGCCTTTCCTCTGACCTTGCATTCCCTACTGTCAAGAACCTTTTCTACTTCGTAGTGTTCCTTGCCATCCACCAGGTCTGGTGGTGGCAGAGGTGGTTGCTCTTGGTTTGGGAATGCGGGTGGAGTATAAGGAGTGAGGAGTGATTCGTTGAATACTGGATGGATATGCCAGCCTGTTGGGAGTTTTAATTTATATGCTGATGCTCTGATTTTTGCGATGATGGGGAAGGGGCCCGTTCGTTTGTCTGTGAGTTTTTTCTTGGGACGTTGATGAGCCTCCAGGCTCTGTATGCTCAGAATTCGCGGATTTAGCCATCCATCACCCAATACCTTCAAAACGACACTCCATAACACTGCCAACTCTCAATAATACCACGGATTTTCGCAGTATAAGCCACAAACATTCAGATCCAGTCCTAAAACCATGACATCCACTCCTCACGCACTCCGTTATCCTTCCCAGCTCGCCTCGCATCACAATTACCGTATCCCATCACAGCAAGGCACCTTTGATCGACAATCATCCTAAAACGGGGTTGCTATATCACTCAGAAGCACTAGTTGATGTGCCCATCAATCATTTAATGAAATGACATGATTGACACGAGTACCCTCCCAGCTACAATAATTACAGCTATGGCAACTATAGACCGCGTTTACTAAGGCTGTTACAGTGCCAAGACTTCGAATTATCGTTGCCCCACGCATACACCTCAGCACGGCAACTGCAGCTCAATAATCCGCAGCTACACAGCACCTTATGATCCGCTCATTGCTCAATAAAACCACATGGTCCGCATCCATACACGGCAACGTCAAGGACTTGCTGTTACTTTAGAACCACAGATACCATATGTTTACTACGACTATTACAAAAGCCAAGGACTTACAGCCTTACTAAGGCTCCGAAGAATATTCTATTTATAAAATCGTACTTGTAGTATAAAAACTAGGTAGATACCGCATTTTTAGAGCTAGTTCTTACCCAGTTGACGAGGCTACGGCATTACCAGTCAGCTACAGTTACTCCAAGTTATTCCCCACCACTTGCTTTACTCTTTAGATGTTGTTGGTTGCACCAATACACGAAATCTTGCATCAATAACTTGCTTTTGTCTTTTAATGCCACAACATCGCTTCACTTTCACCACATAGGATTGTTTCATCGCTTTCACCTTCTACATTGCCATCGTTTTCATCACCCAGTTCAGCTCCATAGGATCACCCTCGTCTTTATCATCATCTGGAGTTGCCGTGCATCTATTGCCGCAGCACCCCACTCAGCACCTCAGTTGCTACGATTTCTACCAGTTTCTTGCAGTCTCCATACGTTTATTGCTATTGTTTTGACTCACAATATTAGGTACAGCCCAAGCAATGTTTACTAGGCTATTTCGACGTCTTGGACGTCTTCTAGTCCATTGCCACGATTTCTAGAGCATCGCAACGATTTCTAGCCCGTTGCTACGATTTCTAGAGCATTGCTACGATTACCAGTCCTTCCACACGATTACTCGTCCTCACCCATGATTACTAGAGCATAGCAACGTTTTCTAGTCCCTCCCCACGTTTTCTCGACCGTTGCTACGATTTCTAGATCCATTTTCGTGGTCTCTAGACCATTTTTGCAGTTTCTATTGCGGTTTCTTGGTATTCAAGTCATACCAGATTCTGTCCCTTCTTGTTTATCGAGATCCTTCCCGGCTTACAGCCAATGTCTATTAGTACTCCTTGACCAAGAGTACTACTTCGCTGACTGAAAAGTCGCAGTGTATCTTGCGTTATTGAGGAATTGACCGCACGGAGGTGCACTGAACCACTTGCAAACACATTGCCTTGATTGCTCTGTTGCTACGTTAATTGCCTAAGCTCTCACCGAGTTTTGGGTGTTGCCGTTGCCACGGAAGTCTAGGCTCATCAACATGGGAGATTGAGGTTGGTCATATCGAGCCACACCTTGTCTCCTACTTGGTATTCAGCTGCAGGTCGTTTCTTTTTGTCGTATTGGGCTTTCATCTGGTCGGCGGCTTTCTTGAGTGCTTGCTTTGCTTCAGCATGGATTTTTTGCATCTGTGAAACAAATGTATTTGAGGCTGGTGTTCTGAAGGGTGCTCGGGGTTTTGCGCCTGGGAGGAGGTCAGCATTATAGCCGTAGTTAACCTCGAAGGGACTTTTGCCCATAGCAGAATGGGTGCGGTTATTGTGAGCGAAAGCTGCAAGGGAGAGCCATTCAGCCCAGTTGTTCTGGCAATGATTGACAAAGATCCAGAGGTATTTTTCAACCTCTTGATTGACTCATTCAGTCTGACCATCAGTCTGGGGGTGATAGGCGGTGGATACGTTTGCCTTGATTTGAAGCAAGTCATAAAGGTCTTTCATGAACTTGGATACAAACACGGTGCCTCGGTCAGAGATAACGACCTGAGGCATCCCATGTCTAGCGTATACTTCGTCTCATAGGATCTTGGCCCACCCTTCCGATGACATCTCTGTTGTACATGCGACAGGTATGATTTCCTTGGAGAATCGGTCAACAATCATTAAGATCGCGTCAAAACCGTTGCTCTTTGGTAAACCAGTAACCATATTGATGGAGATATGAGTCCATGGTCAGGATGGTATAGCATTTGGATGAAGTGGCACTGCTTTCACTTGAGTGCTTGACTTGGTTCGTTGGCATGTTTCGCAGGCGCAGACATAATCCTCTATGTCTTTTTTCATCTTGGGCCACCAATATTCTCGTAACACGAGTTCTTTAGTCTTTTCAATGCCGGGGTGTCCCGCTGTGATGTGGTCACGAAATTGCGTGATTATTTCTCCTCATAACACGTGGTCAGAAGGAACATAAATGCAGGAGTCGTAAAAGATCAACCTGTCATCTTGTTTCATTCCTCGGTCGTGGTTAAGGGAAGTCACGACATTCTTGTCCCATCGGTGGTGGTCGAGCATGGCTTGCTTTATTTTGGAGTGGATCTCCTCGATAGTGGGCATGACTAGTGCCTGGAAGTGCTCGGGTTTGTGGACAATAACCTCATCATTGTCCTCCTTTCCTTGCTCGTGATCTGCTCATCGGCTTAGTAGGTCAGCCTTCTTGTTCTGCGGTCCTGGTTTGTGGTGTAGTGAGAAATGGTATTTGGCAAGCTCAGTTACCCAACGTGCTTGACGTCAGTTGAGCTTTTGGGGCTTTCGGAAATATTGCAGATTTTGGTGATCTGTCCATATCTCGAAGTCCTGAGCTGCACCCATTAGATAGTGCCTCCACTTGTCCAGGGCCAGCATGATGGCCAGCAGTTCTTTGTCATAAATTTCATAATTTTGTTCCGTAACTGTGAGGGACTTGGATAGAAACGCGACTGGGCACCATTTGCTATCTTGTTCTTGGGATAGAACTGCCCCTATGGCTCCTTCGCTTGCATCCACCTCCACATGGAACTTGCCTCCTTCTGTGGGTATTGCCAGTACCACTTCTTCGGCCAGCAGTCTTTTCAACTCGTTGAATGCGTCTTGTTGTGCTTGTCCCCACTTCCATGGATCGTTTCCTGTCAGCTGGGTCATTGGTTTGACGACCTTGCTGTACCCTTTGATGAAATGTCTGTAGAAGTTGGTAAAGCCTAAGAACAACTGGAGTTGTACTTTCTTGACTGGTACAGGCCACTCTGCTATTCCTGCGATCTTGACTGGGTCCATCTGGATGCTCCCTTTGCTGATGATGACTCCGAGGTACTCCGTTTCCAAGGTTTCAAACTCGCATTTCTCCGCTTTAAGAAATAGCTTGTTCTTCTGGAGGAGTCTTAGAACCTTGCATGTGATGCGACGATGCTCCTCCTTGGTTTTGGACATGATTAGGATATCATCAAGATATACTGTGACGGCACCTGATGCAATGAGATTCTTGAAGATGTCATTCATCATCCACTAGAAGGTGGCGGGTGAATTGGTGAGCCCGAAGAACATAACCGTGGGTTCAAACAACCCTCGATTGGTTCTGAACACTGCCTTCCACTCGTCACCACTCTTGATTCATACATTGTTGTAGCCCCATTGAATGTCGAGTTTGGAGAAATACTTGGCGCCCCGTAACTTGTCCATTATTTCTGAGATTAAAGGAAGCAGATAACGGTTTTTGATTGTCATTTCGTTGAGCTTCTGATAATCCTGGACTGGTCATAGCTTGCCATCCTTCTTTTTGACGAAGAAGAACAGTGAAGCCATGGGTGACTTGGATGGTCGTATTCATCCACTTGAGAGGTTCTCGTCTAAGAACTTGTCAAGCTCTGCCTGTTCATTTCGGTTAAGAGGGTAGACCTTGCAGTCTAGATTGGCGCTCATGTTGGGAGTGAGTTTGATGGCATGGTCCCATATCTTTGGCTTGGGAAGTTCGTCGAAATTGTCTTTGGCGAACAAATCGTTAAAGTCCTGACACCACTCCGGGACCATCTCTTTGAACGTCTTGGTCTCTTTGTCTGTGTTGGCCGTGGCCGCCAAGTCATTGGCGTGATGAGCGCATATGAGAATGGCCCATGTGAAATCTTTTGCGAGAATGGTATCTCCCTCCTCCAGCTCCTCATCCCACTTGTCATCGGGATCGGCATCAGGTAACACGAATGGATTCTTGTGACATTCACATCGTGCAAACGTTAATCCTCCTGTCTTCCAATTGAGGATTGGATTATGTCAGGCTAACCAGTCGTGACCGAGGAAGATCTGTTTATCACTGAGATCTGTTACAGCTAGATCTATTCATTCTGAATGATCTCCAATCTTGAGTTCGATCTCAGCGTATTTGGTAATTGATCCTCCTTGGTTCCTGGTTCCGTCGGCATTATAGACCAGGATTGGTGCGGCAGTCGCTTGAGTCGGAATGTTGTTCTGTTTGACAAATTTTGGTTGATGGCGCTACTGGTGCATCCACTGTCTACCAACGCAGTCGTGGAGATTGAGGGAATAGTTCCTGGTGCCCTGAGAATGACGGGGATAACCAGGTCTTTCCCTTTCTCACTGAGTGCGCTGATATATCGCTTTGGCTCCCGTAGCTCTTCAAGCCACCAGAGCGCATTAATTCGCTTCATCCCCCTCATTGCTTTGATCATCAAGTTGACTACTTCCTCTGCGCATGCTTTGTGAATCCAATTCTTTAGGATTGCCTTCGCTTCTGACTCCATACACGCTTCTACTACTCCGCGTAGCATCCACTCAGCTCCAAATGGTTTGAGCCATTCATTATAGGTCTGTCTGCTCGTATAAGTGTGTGACAGTTGCGGGGCCTCTTCAACCTTCGCGTCGACCCATATGGGCTCAACTACCATTGGTGAGGTCACCGCCTTTTCTAAAGGGGGTATTAATTTAGCGTTCTTGTTCATCATGAAACTCGTAATGTCCTCGTCGTCAGGTACTTCTTCGATAAAAGCTACCTGATGCCCCCTTTTCACTGCCTGGGCGCTAGCAGCTTCCTGTCCTGTGGCTTTCTGGTCCGTCGTGGAACGGGAGGTGCTTTCTATGAAGGTGTCACCCCGTGATGGGGCAACAGGTTGGGCTGGCACTGCTGAACAATGATTGCCTGTGCTTCTCACCGTTGAATAGCGGTCACCTTCACCTGGTTCCTTCGAGCCTGGGTTTCTAGTCAGGTCCCTCGTTTCATTCGGCGTTCCCCCTTCATTGAGCCGCCCTTCATCATGACAGACATTGGCAACTGGTTGGGGGCTCTTGCTCGAGTCCGGTTCGTCCTTTGTCGTCTTCAGGACCGAGGGCAAATAGTCCCTCGCTGTGTCCTTCTCCTGTGATCCAGCATTGCGATCACTGTCATCCGTGGCCGTCACCAAAGCCCCTTGGTGTATAAGGGATTTAGACTTTGGTAGCCGTACAGTATTCTCTTTTACCAGAGGAGGTTTTGCTGAAGCTATTCCCTCAAAACTCCCTGTGCAGCAGGGACTCTGTAGAGCCGCTTGGTCAGGAGGGGCGCTATGCGCTTGCTCTCTTGCCCCATCCAGTTGGTCCTGTCTTGCGGTACACGCTCCACTGTCCTTGGAATCACCTTGAGTTGCGGAGTCATGTACCCGAGGTCCCGCTGTTAAGATGGGTGTCACTATGGTAGGTGACTTATCGTTCGCTTTCGCCTGTAATAGGTTACTTGTCAAATGTCGAGCCGCAGGTAGCTTGACTACCGCTGTGCTCGTTCCAGGATCCGTAATTTGATTCTTGCTTAGTTTCTGGTCTGATTGCAAAGTCACAGGTATATTCGAATGCACGGTAGATAATACAGGCGATATATAAGTACAATTATGAAGTGCGATAGGCATACCAGCTGAAACTAAGTCCTTGGCCGAGTAAGTTGAATCATTTACTTCTCGGCGCTCTCTTTTACCTCCTCGATTGTCGAGAGGTTTTCTTCTGTAGTTGGGTGCTTGTCCCAATAAGTATTGAAGCGTTGTAATGCTTCAGCCTGGGTTTTTGGTGTGGTAGGGAAGTCGCGCTTGAAGTGGCCCTTTTTGCCACATCGGAAGCATACTGATGCTGCCCTAGCTTCGTCGATATTCATCAGCTGCCTGCGTCCTCTGTAAGTTGTCCCCATAGCCATTGTTGTTGTTGGTACGGGGGCAACTGCTTGACCACCCTTAGTAGGCGTGGTCGTCTTCTGTAATTGCGGTTGAGATGGTACCGCTGTCATTCCTTCTGCCTGTTTGAGGCACCAGTTGTAATCAATCTGGAGTAAGCGAGCCTTCCAGTCTTCATAGCCGACTGGTACGTCTCTGTCAGCTGAGTATATAGTATTTTTACTCGTCTGGCGGGCGGCTTTCTTGATCTGGTGAAGCATTACTTGGTCGTTACTGTGTACTCTGGCATGGTAGGCTAGTTCTTCAAAGAGCTGGAAGAATTTGTCGCCGTCCTTGTGGTCTGCTTGCCTAAGCTTTTCCCACTGCGCGTACTTTATTTGCACGTCGGCGTCCTTCCAGAATCTCACCTTGAGCTCTGTTTTGAAGCCTTCGTACATTGGGTACTGCTGCTTGCCGTCTGCTGTTTTTCCTATAATTTGCACGCTCAGCTGCCACCACCTTTCGGCGTTGTCTGCGAGTCGAGAGACGCAGAAGACGACTTTATGAGGGTGGTGTCGGAAGTGTCGGTTGAACACGTCGAAGTGCAGTTCGCACTTTATGAAGAAGCGGTCGATGTCGTTAGAATCACCTCTGAAATTGTTGACTTCCTTCAAGATTTTTGGTTTGAAGTCGTCGAAGGGGGCGGTAGCTCTGTTGAGCAGCTGCCAAGGTATTGGTGGGTCTGGTAGCGCTGGAGGGGCAGGGAAGCATGGGAGTACTACTTGTACTGGTGCGGCAGGGGGTTGCGGTGGTTGTGCGGGTTGTCCCCCACCTCCACCTCCTGCGCCTGCTCCGTTGGCGCCGGCAAAAGGTAGGTACCTGCGTTGGTACATTCCTGGTGCTGCTTGCCTCGTACTGTAGATGAAGGTATTTGTGACCCAAGGGGGTGGTACCGGTGGTTCATCTGGCATCGGTTCCTGTATCTCGATCTCTGGGGCGGCTTCTTCGTAAGGGGGAAATTCCTCGATTATGGCATCCGGGTGTATATCGTTCCATAGGAGGCGAGCGTTTCACTCCGCCTCATACTGTAGGATCTCATCTGCTGGGAGACCTCTATTTTTCCTCATAAAATAATCGTTCCTGGCTTGGGAAGCTCCCCAAACCAGGGAAAAGGGTAATTCATAGGCGAAGTAATCATAAATATTTAGGAATGTTGCTTGCCTTAAGAGACTGGGAATGGGAACTGTGGGGTCATCATCGGTTTCGTTATAAAAATTGATCATGTCAGTTAGTGTCATCAGAATTGGGGCTGCACGACTACTCGCGTGTCAACTCAGTGGATGACTTGGGGATTCCATCGATCGTGATTCTGGGCGTTGTGTCAGGGAATGGGGTAGGGGGACATGGTGGCTTGAGCACGATGGTGACTTCGCTTGACTCACTCAGGGCTTCAGGCTGTGGTTGCTCTCGGAGTCGCTGGGCGAGTTGTTCCCAAGCACTTGCTTGAGGGAGACGGTTCACAGATCTGTGTGGAGATCTGGTGGGACGTCTTGGGACCTGGAGGGTTGAGGGACCGGTGACGGGTTCCTCGATGTGTACAGGCTCGAGTGCCTGCTCGGGGTTCTGAACGGGGTAGTCCCACACATTGTAAGGGTTCTGTAGCTCCTTGGGGGAGGTGTGCGGTGGCCGGGCAATCCACGGTTTGAGGGGAAGTAGGCACTGTAGGGGATGTTGACGTTATCCCAGAACTCCTTGGAAGCAATACTGGCTGCGGGTGGTGGAGTAGGGTACCTGTCAGCCCAAGGGTCGTAATTGGTGGTTGGGGCAACGGGTCAAATGTCATGGCCCATGTCATATCCCCTGCCAGCGGAGGCGAGTCGGGAGTACGTGCCGGGTGTGGGAGTTCGAGGGACAAGCGAGGCATAGTAGGAAGCGGGATGTTCGGTGGTGATGTTGACATCGGCCGGGTTCCTTCTGGGAGGGGTAGGAGGTTGTCTCTCCAGGATGATGGGAGAAGTCAACTCAGGAATGTCTGTCTCCTCCTTGTCAACTCTTGTCCCAGAGAGGTTGTGGATTGGGATCGGTCACCGTGGTATGGGTGCAAAGAGTCGGGGTGGCTGCTGCTCAAGCAGGATGCCATTGAGGTTATCTGTAATGACTGAGGGGTCGGTGTTGGGTGTCTCTACTTGTCGTCAAGGTCTGTAGCGAAACCTATAGGCAAGAATGAGAGCAATGGAAAGAAAGGTGGCACTAGGTATTCCTAGTGAGATGGCTACAATATGAGCATCGTCTCCTTCCATGGGGGTTTTCTGGGAGAAAGGTAAGAAAAAGCTTTGAGCTAATTGTAAGACCTGAACTCCAATCAAGGGTAAATAGCTGGCTGTATCGTGTTTGTACAGTCACCGACTAGTCCTGTGATGATTGGTGCTCAAGACTAACTTAATAGCACTTAGCGAGAAGGAATGTGTTTCAGTATGAATAAACTTTAGCTCAAAGCTAGGGAATATACAGCTTTGAGTACACTACTTATATACTAAAGTGAGGGTCTGTAATGAGTACTAAGATGAGGGTACCGTGTTAGAAAGTGAATAAGCCAAGTACACAGTAGCCGAGAATAATACATGTCAGATACATGTCGGGTGAGTAGGACATGTGAAGATTTATGAAGGCTCCGTGGAGTCGTGGATCTGAAGATAAGATAAGATAAGATGCGAAGAAATGAATAAATCATAACAGTATCAGCCCAACAAGGAGAAACAGAGAAGGAAGTGCTACAAAAAGGTGGTAAAGGTAGACAGAGGGAATGAAAATTAAATATTCTTGTGAAGAGGCCTATGCCAGCCTGAGTGATACTCTTTATAAGTTATAATGGGCACTGGCAATGCCCGGTTCCGGAACATGAGCTGACTAAGCTCATTTTTGGCTATTCTGACAGCAAATCAATGTTAATTGCTTCAATGCTCATTGAAGTGTGATGAGCAGCATGGACCCTTGTTAATTGGCCTTTTTGCTATGTGGACTGACATTTGGTGGTACCAGAGTATCATTGAAAGTTAGGATGGTGTCTCATGAAGGTTCTGTGTGCTTGAAAGGTGTGCAAAAGTGCAAAAAGCTGTGTAAATGTTTGTTTGGTTATATTTGCAAAGCCTTCGGACTGCCCATTCAAATGGACCTGGTACAGGCTTCCACAGACCTCATATCACTTCAAAAAAAATTACAGAATATCATTTAAAAATAAACTACATGTTTTCTTCAGAGCACTTTTAAAAAAAAGCATTTTAAATGCTATAAGGTTATATTTGCAAAGCCTTTGGACTGCTCATCCAGACGGACCTGGTACAGGCTTTCACAGACCTCGTATCACTTCAAAAAAATTACAGAATATCATTTAAAAATAAACTACATGTTTTCTTCAGAGCACTTGTAAAAAAAAAGCATTTTAAATGCTATAAATGCGATGAAACTATGGTAAACAGGGGTCTAAAAAATAAATTGCCCTGAAGAAAACATGTAAAATTATGTCCTGAGTAAAATGTTTCTGCAAAAGTACTCGTGAATCTTCTTCCTTCGAGCTGCAGAAGGTGCATCCACGGAACTCACATATATTGGGCCCTGATCGAGATCGCTCGGAGCGTGAATTTTGGTGGGGGTTGCCGGTGCCCATTATAAGCAAGCCAATCTCCCCAACCAATAGGGAAAAATCGGAAAGAGAGGTTTTTTCAGCCACAGCGGCAATCAGCTTCAGCCACTCGGCATGACAGCCGAAGTGTGCCGGATGCTCGCCAATCACCACAAATTTGTAAGCCAACCCGGAGTATAGCCCCTGTCCAGACAGTTTGGCACTACTCACGGCCAGTTACGTTTTTCTACAACCCTCTGTCGTTTCCTCATCCTTCGGAAAGAATCGGGGATCACCATCCATCAAGCTGTGCATACTGTGCGAACAAGATGCTTTCCTTCTAACCACCACGGGCAGGTCAACAATGACAGAAGAGAGAAGGTCAGATTCATAGTCTGCCTTTTATAATGCCCTCCTCTCACACCCTTGACTCTAGATCCCGCAGTTATATCGAAAGTGAGCGGTGAATCAGAAATGGGGCGCTGTCTGACCATATAATTCTTCACACAGGGGTGGAAGTTCATGATCTTCAGACCCTCAATTCTTCGCCAATTATCATGAAAATCTTCGTCGGAAACCTCGTTCGCAAGTCGCCCATCCTCGATGTTCAACCCGAATCGATACCTTCCTGGTCAATTGGTCTTGATGTTGATGTGTAGGTTCTGATCGGCACATCAGTTGTGGTGACGTCTGAATTCTAATTGTGTATATCATAATAGAGGCAAACTCAGCGCGACAACGATCATCGAAATCAAGCTTTTTAGGTGCAACACATCGTTCTTTTGGTCTGGGAGAATGCTGTTAGGACGTGCGGTGGGTATGGCTTCGGACATGTTTGGCAGCAGCGGTACGTCTTCTTTTGCATACATCACTGTCGTAGTCCGCTCAATTGGTCTTCAGGTGATACGGTCTCCCTTTTCAGTATCTCATCTCCCCCATCGGTGATATGCACCCTCAAGGTCTTTTGGTCTGACAATCTCAGACAGGCTGCAGAAGATCGGATCAAAGAGATCGCCAAACCTGGGACACCGCTAGCCAGAATCGAGAAATTGCTTGACAACTTGGAGCCAATCATTAGGATGATCGATTTGCTATCAGAGGTGAGTGTTTGGCGGTTTCACGCGACGCAATTAACGGAACGATGGATAGACTCATCCTGTAGCTAAAATGGCCTGGAGTTTTCTATCGAGCGGGTTAGACGTAAGTATATTCTGTTCTCGCCATACTTCTTCTGACCGGTTGTCCCACCGGCAGTTATTGAAGGGGCAAGCCAAAACAGACAAGCTTGTCGTGGACCTCTATGACGACATGCTGTCGGCCTATAACCAGGCTAGCTGCGCAGAAGTCTTGCAGAAAAAAGATGTACTTCGACCCGTTTATGAATCCTTGTTCAAGCAGACCATAGAATGCTCTTATTTCATCCAAGTGTATGAGAATAAAAGTGTTACCGGTACGGCAAAATATGCTCTGACTAAGGGCCTAGATTCTCACATTGCTTTCATAGGTCGCTTACTGGATCGCAAACTTTCAGACAAGGCCAAGGAATTTTCTGAAGGATTCAAGAAATTGCACCGTCAATTACACCGTAGGATCGCAGCAGAGAATCTCGTAGTGACTCTGGGAATTCAGCAGAACGTGGCTAAGCTGAGTACGTACTTGTATATATATATGCACACCTTCGAGCTCAAAACGATGAAAGATATGCAGAATGTACTTAATGACCTTCGTCCACCCAAAACGCTCACAGCAAAATCGGAGTGCCTGGAGGGTACACGCACTGAAACCATCAATTATCTCATGGGTTGGATCGCAAAATGCAGCGGAGGTGTGCTGTGGTGCAGTGGCTTGGCCGGGACGGGGAAGAGTTCGCTCGTGGGCACACTCCATAGGCATCTCACACTCTCCGGAGGGCGGGACCGCCTCGGCGCCTTTGTTCGTTATGATCGCATCGAATACCATGATGCGTCACATCTTATCACGAGTATTGCGTACTCGTTGGGGATGTTTGATCCGCGAATTGGCACCGCTGTCGCTCTTGCAATGCAAAGAAGCAGATCTATTACGGGATTGCCAGCGTCTTCAGCCCTGCAGCAGTTTGAGGTGCTGTTTCGACGCCCGTTTGGTGCTGTACCAGATTTGGCTACGGAAGGGCCGATAGTTGTCATCATCGATGGGCTTGATGAGAGTAACATAACCAAGGAGATGCTCGCTCTATTATTTCAAGGATTTGGTCCGCAACTGCCATTTATGCGACTGCTTATCTTCAGCCGTCCTGTCGAGAACATATACCATTCGTTCCGCTTCGCAGATGAAACCGTTGTGTCCCGACTTGCTTTGGATTCCAGTACGGAGCAGTCGGAGCATGTCAGACGCGACATCAAGTATTTCATCGGCACCGAGTTCAATGAAATATACCGGGTTCAGTTACCGGATACCACGTTCAAAAATGCCTGCGAAGAGCGCCATGCAGTAGAGGAGCTGGCGTTGCGGGCCAGTGGACTCTTCATCTGGGCCGCTACTGTGTGCAAATTTATTTCCGGTTGGCCCTGTGTACAGAGGCTTGACGTGCTACTGGCTATTAGTATCCCAACAAGTGCCATCCAATCCTTGACGGATCTCTATTGCACAGCTCTGGATACTATACTGTCTGAATTGGGGCCAGATGACAGCAGGGATGTCAGGGAATGCATTTTGCGTGTCCTTGGTGCAGTCATGGTTGCACGAACGCCTCCGGGAATGACAGCTGACCTTCTTGATGCTCTCGTGCTTACTCCTGGTCATGACCTATCGGCACAACGCGTCCTGGAAAAGCTCGGTAGTGTTGTACAGAGCGACAAAGAGAGCGGCGATATTATTAGGCTCATACACAAGTCGTTTGACGACTTTCTAACAGATGCCTTACGTTGTGGGGAAAGATGGTTCATTGACATTGAGGACCACAAAAACAAATTTGCCACGCAATGCCTGTCATGTTTGATGACTTTCCTGGCAGACTGGGTTCAATCCAATTCTGCAAATACTTCCAAGAAATATCATGACAACATTCCCCGCCATATCCGAGACCATGCCCTGTTCGCTCCGTTGTGGTACATAGGGTGGTTTCACGACCTGGATTCCAGTGATTTACGCATTCTTTTTAAGGACCGACTGTCCTTGTGGCTTCAATTGGCGTCCATAGCTGGTAAACGTCATGCCCTTCTCAATGAGATGGCTGAAGTTCGACTTTGGGCCGATCGTGTAAGTGGAGCTACCATGCCATTTCATACATTTTTGTTTCTAATCATTGCAAAGTTAAAAGACAGGGATTGCAGCTTTCTTCCACTTATCTACTATGCATGCCACCATGCCGAGTTGGAGTCATCATCATTATCATATGACACGGCATGGTCCATTGAAGACAGATAGCTAGCTAGGAAATCTATGTACTATAAGTACTACCCAACACACGCACAGGTGACGAGCTCACCGTTTTACGGGCTGTATGTCGCAAGCAGTGTGAGAGGCTCGAGAAACAAGCCAAGCATCCCTAGGGATGCCATTACGGTCGCTGAGCAAGCGTCGAGCGATAAAACTGACAGAAATGTAAATGGGCGTCGATTCATAAATCAGCAGGATTTCCCACACGAACCTAGCTACAAACTTAATTGATTGTCGGTCCTGTGAATATCAATGTTTTTAGCACCTTTCGCGCGCTTCCTGGTGTGACGTGGGAGCGGGATCAGATCAATCAAGGTCCAAGAAAGTTGATCTCGCCAACACCACCTCCTCGTTGCCCATACACAGGTTCTTATGTCAAACTTATGTTTTTATATCTACACGTACTAAAACTGACGCCGAGGCTACAATTCAGTGATCAATCTGTCCGAGCCTGAGCACCAGAAGAATTTTCGGAACGACGAGTACCATACCAATAACCTAATTATCCCATTGTTCTTAATCATTTTGTGCATCATAGTATACCATCACGGTATAAACTCTTTCGATACATTCTCCACACACACAATGTAATCGAACATTTGCAAACACGACGTCAAGGAGTTAGAGAGACCCAATAGGACGGAAGAGCACAGCAGCAAGCAAGCAATCATGAGGCTCCCCACTGCCGATGCGTTGAATGAGAGGATGACAGCCGTGTAGGCCAGCACCGTCGCAAAGGAGCCGGCGGAGCCCTCTACCATGGTCTTGTCCCGCAACCAGTGGCGTGCTGTGATGGTCTTGATATCATGCACCAACCCTTGCAGACGTATCCATCGATCTTCACTGAGAAGTATGAGAAGGTCGCCATGCACCTCATCTTTCGGTATGTCATTCCACCCTTCCAAGCTTCTCCGCTTGACGATTACCACATTGATCAGCCTCGACAACATGAATAACCCCAAGACCCCAAGACCCCACCAATCCCGTATACCAGCCAAGTACACCCCAACGGCACCGGTGAGCACCGGCCCGAGGATGTACAGCAGCGTCGCTGGGACTCCCGCGACGAAGAACGACTGGAGATGGCGGCTGATACGGGATAGCGTCATATTGCGAGATGGGTGTAGAAGTACGCGTGCGGTGACGTGGTGCCCGGTGCGCCCAATGGTCTGAAGGTAGCGCAGGATGGCGGGGTTTTCGATGGGAAAGAAGCCTCCGGTGCTTATGGCGCCTGTGACCGGGTACTCGTAGAGGTTGGCGACATCGACAGCCTGCTGACGGTGCATGCCGGGTGCGAGGAGGAGGACATCGAGGAAGGAGGCTGTGCCCGTCACGGATGTTCTGGCGGCGACGATCGGGACGTTGGCGAGCGCGAGGAGCCGTGCCGCCTCTAGAAGGGGGTGATGTTGGGATATGAAGAATTTAGGGAACATAGGTGACTTGCTAGGAGGTCAGTGGAAGGTGAAGGAATTACGGTTTGGTTTGGATAGTAGATGAAAGCCTGAGCAGGTGGAAAACGTGTTGACGTGGGAGGATCCGGCGAATATTTACAATTATTACAGTACCGAAGGTTGACCGAAGGCCGCATTGAGGCCGCAAGACGATACTTCCTCTCTCGTCGGTTTACAGCGCTTATGATTCCGCACGAGGTATCGTGCTTTCCAAATTCGCCCTCCGTGACCGTTATGTGACGACCCGAAAAAGAAGTAGGGATGGTCACCGTACCGTAACGGATACGGCCGTAGAAGTGGCGGTCATCTACGGCCACGGTTGTTCCCGTAACCGTACCGTCGATGCCCAGTCAGCTCTTGCAACGGGATCTACGGTTACATTTACGGTCGTCACGGCCGTACATACGGCCGTGCGCAGAGCTGATGAAAAAAACACATACTTACCAGTACATGTGTACCTAAAGTGAGTGATACATCATCTCCCTGTGTCCTTGGCATTTACCTACATTATTGATGATCTGTGAAAGCAGTATGTCAATAGAATATATTTTTTAAGCAGTGACAACTCATGAAATCAAGGGAGAGGTGGGCTTCAAAAATCACACATGACATACATTTTCGCGTTTAAGGATGAGCTGGACCCCCCCTCCCCCCCTCACCTGCCATATACGGTAGTAATATATACATATTAGGGCAGCTTAGTAACAAAATATTAGTTACCGGAGAGATGCTGGTATGTGCCGGTCAACTGCCAATCATTGCCGGTTGGTTACCCTACCTCACTTTGGTGAGGAACATGTCCAGGATGAGTATCTCAACATGAAACAAACTGTATTCATATGAAGCCACTGAAATAAAGATAAATTGAGCAATCAGGCAAGTCCTAGTGCTATATAGCCTAAAGTAGGGCATGCAAAGTGCATGTCACTTTCATGTTTAAGGCTTGGACCCCTCCCCCTACCCTATGTGCTGGATTTTAGCCACACCTCCCCCTTGCATGGAATCAGCCGAATTGATGATGTATGGCTGCCAAAACTTGGTCACCATTGTTTTCATGAGTTCTTTAGTAGTTAATCAACTCCCCCAGTGCGCTATTTCACCTCCTGCACCCAGACAAAGAGGCATTACCATTACTATCTGTGAATGGCCATATACGGTTAGAACTACCTGTAGAATATGGTCTGTGAAAGGGCAATCGCTGCACTGTATCCATACTGTAGGACTTCAGATTGCAAGGCTCATGGGAAGGTGACTGTATCCGTAGGTACCGTCCATATACACTGTACTATGGACACGGTGACCATCCCTAAAAAGAAGCCACATAATGAACTGGCATGTGAGCGCTCAGTAACTTGTCGTGTGGAAGTTCAAACTTCAGGGTGGCATTGAAGAGAAAATTTCACAAGTTCTACAGAGCTTACTTGTCATCTTTCAGGCTAACTCAGAGTAAAAGGAGTAATAATTCTGGATTTATTCAGAAAGCATAGTTAAGAATATGTTGTACTACTACATACTAGTAATAAGTAAGCCAGTACATATAGTTCCTTATTTTCTCGAATCTCCCATGATAAACATTGATCCCAGAGCCAAGGTGCCAGCAGCCTAACACCAAATAATGACCAATGTGTCGGGTCAGGCAATGGCCGCACGCCCACCACCGTCAATAGTCCTGATTTCCTTCGACCTCCAAGTTGCGATATCTGATGTTGAAGCCATTAGGTGAGTCACAAGTGGTGACTGGTGTGGTGATAGCATTGGCAGCATGCAGCCGCACCCCTAGTCTTAATAAAAAGGCTTCAGCCCTTGCTGTAGCAAGGGGAACCTAATTAATTCTTCCTCACTGTAGCAAGGCACTCTGTACAGCAAGGTATATATTACTCTCTATACAGCCATGCTTTGTCAGACAGCCACCTACCATTTTGGTAAACATGCTCCTGGGTATGGATTGGGCGCATGGGAGGCTGTTGCATGCCCTCCCGCTCACTGTGTGGCTGAGAAAAAAATGTACTGGCATTAAAAAATATTTTCAAGCCTTTTCTCAATGTGATGCTGCCACCCTGCCTCCACAGTTGGCTGGATTCGACGTGACACATTTGGATGGACTTTTTCTTATGCACGCATTTGGGTTTAAAATATTTGATATTGAGGAATAAAATATTATAATACAAATGAATATAAAATTAATTTAATAGGCGGGATTGAGGGTGGGGACTAACATGCATGCTGGCAGGAATTCAGGAATGCCTAGATAGTGGAAATAGGTCTTCCACCACACATAGCTGCCGAAATGCAGCACACGAGGGCCACATAACACCCTGAAAATGGTATTTTGAACATTGGGGCAGAGATGTTGTTGATGGCAGCAAGGATGATTAGCAGCATCGGGTGGGTATATGGTGGATTGTTTTGTGCTACCTCATGCTGGGTGTAGCTCAGGACACATATTTCTGGCGGTGGCATGGGCTGGGGATGAGATATTGGGTGAGGTAAGGATCGGGGTGCCATAGAATGTTATGGTGAGCTCTGGAAGAGAAATGCAGACCACCATTGGATTCCCTGGTGTTGAAAACGGGGATAGTGATCTTTTGGTGGTCATACAGTTGATGGAGGGTGTGGGGGGTGGTGGGGATGGGGATTGCACATTGTCGTTATCATCAGGAGAGAAATCTGTTCTGATAGTCATGATCCCTTGTCTCGACAATGGGGGATGCATGAAGAAAGGGAGTATTGGAGACTGGGGGTGGGCAGTAGGACCTGATGTTGGTACCAGGCAGGGTTGATAACGGTGAGGCCATCAGTGCTCTTGTAGCCATCGTCTTGGTCTCGTTCGCAACGTCCATAGAAGGGTAATTGATGTCCAAAAGGGTGTTGCTGTTGCTGTGGTCATCGGATGTCGGTGGCCCGACCTTGATCCTGCCCTCCTGCTTATACCCCTCCTCCTCACCATGGATCTAAACTGCATGCTGCCTGCCTCTCAGCCCTGTCCTACTCTATAGCCTACCCCTCCATTGTCCTTCAACTGTCCATGCCCTTCCTGCCGTCATTGTCATATTCATGGTGGTCGTCATCTGGGTTGGTCTGCACTCATTTCTGTGGTGTGCTTGCAGATGGTATGCGATATTGGATCCTCGATTGTGTTCATGGTCATTGGGGCCTGCAGATTCACCGTGTGCAGCCGATTGGCCCAGATGTCAATGCGGGGGGAGCTGGGTAGGGAATGTGTGGGGATAGGACCACCCGATGTTGTCAGTTCAATGCCAAAGGACTGTAACAAGACAGAAAGCCATTTAGCATTTTGTTGTTATGAGACACAGCCACACTTTGGCCCATTTCAGTATTCAAACAGCACTGAAAGGCATCTACCAATGACCAAATCAGTAGCTTCACACAAAAAATGCTAAAAAGCATATTATCCTGTTGAATTCTGCAAAATTTGCACCATTTAACAAAATACTAGCTTTGTAATTGATCTCAAACACTGCCACGGCCAAAATGGCCAGCTCAATTTCATGCCCTCCTGCTCATTGCTGAGATGGGCAAAAAATTCCTTGACCTAATACTATATTTTAGAACATATTCCTGAGGCGACCCACATGTTAGGTGTGCGCCAAACAATGGATTCATCAGCCATAGGTTGGATTACCTTTTTTCATGGGATTTAAAATTGAAAACTGGTCTTACAATCAAAAGGAATCAAACTACCACACTACAATTTATTATAGTACAAAGGCTTTATCTAACCACTAGACTACTTAACTGTTGTAAATACCTAAAATATAGGCCTCTCGTAGGCAAGAATTACCTATTTCTGCAATAAAAAAAAATACCCACCATTGCAGTAGACACTGCAGGCACAGGTGTCATCGACGTGCATGTCACGCATGTTAATCAGGGGGAGTATTGTCCTGTGCATCCAAACAGACAGTCACTGGATGTCCAAGGCAGCCAGGGCGACACTGGGATGGATGAGAAGGGTGGGGAGGAATCAGTGCTGTTTTGATGGCAATGGCAAGCTCAGAGGCAAAAAAGGACCTCACCATTGAATTCCTCGTTGTTGAAAATGGAGGTGGTGAGGTCCTTGTGGTGGTGGCTAGGTCATAGGGGTGGAAATGAGGGGAGATGGGTGGGAATGAGGATGGTATGCCGATGCTTGATGATGGGAGCATCAGAGGAACTGGTGCATAGCAGAGTCGTGTTCCCCCATCCAAATAATAGGGGATACATGACTTTGGGGTGGCTAGAATGCATGGGTAGAGTGGAGGAGTTCAATGTTGGAATTGGGCAGGGTGGGCAGTGGTGGGTGGGAAAATCGCTGTATGGCCCTAATTCTTGCAGTATTTGTGCTGCCTTAGGGTCCTCTTTTGATGCTATAAAGGGCATATTCCTCACCAATGTCATTGGCTGTCGGCGTCCCAATCTTTGTCCCACTATCCTGCTCATCCTTTCCCACCCTCATACCTTGTCCGTTTCTCCTCTCCTTTGGTATCAGCCCTCCCAAGGACAGTGCCAGGGCACTGCCTCACAGTAAAGATCCATCCTCCCCTGTCATCATTGTCATCATCATGCTCGGCGTTGGCATCGTCGTTGTCAGTTGTGCGTTTCGTGGGCCCTCCCACACCGAGATGGTGACTGATATCGTATCCGATGGTGTACTGCACACTGTTCTGGTGTGCAGAAGTCTTGTGTGGCAGCAATTGGCCCTGATGTCAATGTGGGGGGTGCTAGATAGGTCAGGATGGGATGAGGATAGTATTTGAGGCCATGGCGGAGTACAAGTGGGTGTCGTCATCATCGTCTTCAGTGGTTGGGACATTGTCATAGTCATTGTTGGGGGAGGACATGGTTCTGCCTCATTCAAGGGCTTATGCGACTGGTGGGGGAAGGATGCACACAATCCAGGGCTCTTGGGGCTGCCAGATGCACTAAAAAGACCTAATATAAAGTGAGAAGTAATAAATCGAATAAAATAACTGTTTTTATGTGGATCGAAGTTGTTTTGCATACAGCAGGGGCATAGGGAAAGGACAAGGTGGTGGTTAGAGGAAGAAAAAGAAGCTGCACAGCCACTCAGTCACTGTGCGGCTTCACAGTCCAGGTTGATCAAGCGAGTGGAATGGATGCTCAGGATGCATCCTCTGCTCGATGCTGGCACTCTGAGGCCTCATATACCATCAGGATAGTGTATTATCAGTAGTCAGAAGACATGTATGTAGTTTTATATACATACAGAGCCTCAAAAGTAATGATATATTGTTTTTTATGTTACTTATCTTGCATTTTGGGTCATTTAGTACAATATAAATTTTATGTGCACTACCAGGGTACTGGAATCAGCCAAATTTTGATTGGATATATGACAATATACAGTACATTGCCCAATAGAAGTGTCCGATCTACAGCAATCTGGGAATCTATTTATTGTTACCCACTTTGTTGCTTTCAGTGTTGGTAACTTGTTAAAGCATACATTGTTTATGCTTATTTCTTGTATTAGATGCGCATACTTATTATTTCATTGAGGGGGGACACATCTGTACACTTTTGGTATCTATATCATGTTATAAATCACATTCTCCTTTCAAATACACTATGGTTTGGCTTTCTGTTGTATCACAAAGTGTGAATATTTCAGATTTATGTCCAACTAATGATATTATTTGCCTTTTTGTATAGTTTAGGTTGCTTTCAATGCTTATAAATATGGCTTGGAGGTGATATTAAATGAAATAAAGATATAGCCATGAATTACAAGTCCTGGTGAGCCTTCGTAGAGGTTGAATCACAAAAATATTCACTGCTGGGGCCAGTTTGTTTTCAGAACGGAAAAAGGTGTTCTAAAAATGTTGTAACTTTTCGTTACCTTTGTATGCTGCAAAAAAGGGATATGGAAAACGCAATGAAAAACTAGTCCTGTTTAGCGCTCCTTTTGTGTGCCAAAAATAGCTGCTTTTCTATGAATGAAAAGTGGTTTCCTTTATTGTGACCATGGGAAACACCTTTTCCATTCCATTTTTAGAGCACTTTTCCTTACCTTAAAAGAGTATGTAAATGATCCTGCCTTCAACCTGTTTTTCTGAACTCATTTTTACCATTAGAGGATCAACTGAAATGTCACAGCATTTTGAGGCCTTATTTTTCTGATTGGAAAATGTACCGACCTCAGCAGTGATTGCATGTCACCGCTCATTTAAGTGCATCCAGCAAACTTCGAAAATTGTTGAAAAATCATATTTATCTTGTTTTCCAGCTATATTAAACCACTGCGACACCCAAAAACAATAGAATTGAGTAAATATATGTATTCTCCAAACAGAATATTGAGGAGCTACAAAAATACAAACATTTCTGAGCTACCAAATTGGGAATGGTATGTTTCCACAAGTAACTACATCCAGACTGCTGGACTCACATTCAACTGTTATAGGTGATGGACTGGCAGGGTGAAGGAAAAATGTATCACTATTTGTGTTTGGTCTAATTTTGTGAGCACAAATGATGAGCAGAAGGGTGCAATGGGTAGCCCAACTACAATTGATCAATATGGGAAGTGGCTGTGTGGATGACAAAATGACATGAGGTAAGAGACAGCATATGTCTGATGAGTCATTAGTCCAATTTAAGACTGACTTTTGGTATATTGCGAGACTGTGGGGGAGCCTGTCAGAGGACAAAAAACAAGTTATTTGGGAGGGTAAAATTCAAAAAAATTTCTCCAAGCCCATTTTTGGAAGGCAAAAGTACTGTATGTAGGCAGGTCAGTGGCTGTGCATTATAACTGGCATTTGCCACAAGTTAAACACATCATCTGATAGGACCGGTTTTGGGGATGATGGCAGGTGATGATGGGTCTTGAGATTGTCCTAGTCGATTTTTCTGTCAATGGGGTCATTGTTTGAGCATCGTGCAAGGTTCTGCCTTCTGTGAATAGCTTACACAAGGAGTGGAAGATGAAAGGATCACTTTTTAGGGCTCTTGGGACCTCCAGATGTGCTAAAAAGACCTGAAAACAATGTATTAGTAGCTATATCAAATAAAACACACCTTTAACCTATAGAAATAGGTGATACAAACAAGAAAAAGGATATAAAATGAGGGGAAAGTGGTGGGAAGGGACAGAAAATAGTGCAGCACAGCCACTCGATTGCTGTGCAGATGTATAGTCCAGGGTGATCGAGTGAGCGGAATGCAGCCTCAGGATGCTTCTGCTGCTCAATGTATGCCCTCTGAGGTCCTGGAAAGCATCGGGATATCTCATTACAGGCATTTTAAATATTCATATGTAATTTTTAGTGTATTATCATAGTGGTATCTGATGACATTCTCCATTTTATTGTCATTACCCTGCATTTTGAGTCTTTCTGAACAATATATCACTACTACACCTCTTACCATTGTCCCAAATAATATTATAGTGATGCAATATCCTAGAATACACCTCACAGTATTGTATCCAGGCCTCCAATCCACCCTGATCTACCATTACATGCCTTAATACTGAGTTCAATCCTTAAGTGAAAGTTAATACAATGTGAATGTTTCTAAACTCATTTGCACTATTAGGTATGGCAATGGTATATTTCTTCAGGGCAGTATTATATTTTAGTTTAAACTAATATATGTATGTGTCAGATATGATTTTTGGGACACTTTACTTTGATTTCATAGTGTATAGTGGCTTCTACTCTCGAAGCAAAGGGTTTTACCACTTTTGCAAATGAAATTGCTATGTATTGACTTGTTGGACAGTAGCTCTGCCCTAATGGCTACTGGAGTAGGTCAATAGTAATACAATAAGTGTTCCATTAAAGTTTTGCGGCCCAGAAATGCGGCTAGAATAAAAAACTGGCCAAGTATTGTGAAGAGCAGCAATTTGAGCATGCTCCGGCAAACTCCGAAAATTATTGGAATGTCATTTTGTCGCTTTCTGGCTAGTACAATGCACAGTCAGTGATATTGATATACTGAAAGGCAATATATATATGTTTCTAAAGAATAATTACAATATTTATTGTAGGCAATAGCCTAAATTTCCACCAGTTTTCAAGCCTGCCAGATTGGGAATGATACTTTCCGATGAGCTGCTACATCCAAGAGAGCGCGGTTGAATCCAGCCAAAATGGGTGGCCCATGGGTCAGGAGGCAGCACCAGAACATGCAATATTATTTTTGGGCTCTGTACCTTTTTATTTTTGGGCCCAAACAGTGAGCAGGAGGGTGGGATATCCTGTGCCTAATCCAATGGCCAATGGCTGGTGCCAATAAGCTGATCCAGCAATCTGGATGTATGGGAAATATGCCGCTCATGCTGATCCGTGATGTAATCCCATGGTTTCATGCATGGATCAAGATTTATGGGGAGCGGGGAAGGCGCACTGGGTGTTAATGTATTTCAATTGAAGAATTATATAATACAAGGCCCTAGGCAACATTCCCAGGGTATATGACAGCTGCAGAGATTCCTACAGAGGTTCTTGCTGTAGCAAGAGAAAATAAATCATGTTATCCTTGCTGTGTTGGGAAGAAAAAGGCTAAGAATTAAGACTAGGGCTTGCAGCCGATGGGCGAGGTGGGAGAGGAGGGCAGTGGATGGGTTGTTGGTGGTGGTGGTGATGGTGATGGTTGGTAGAATACATGATGGTGGTGATTTGTCAAGTCAAGCTGGGCCATGGTTATGTGCTTAGCTTGTCAGGGGACTTCCTCTTTTGGACTCACATGGTGGCTGTATGAAGGGTGAATATGCAACAGCTGCTTTCCTTGGTTTCAAGATATGTGATACGACCCTTGAACAAGGACCACCACCACCACCAGTGGCAGTCCGGCATTTGGCCTCTATGTGGCTTAAGGGACTAGTACCCACTAAGTGGGGAAGCTAACAAATGTCTCCAGTTAAGTACAAGGAGAAACCGCATGCAGTTAGTTGTGCACAACATCAATGGAACACCCACTGATGTGGTCCTGTTAGTGGCTGACCTGACCTGAGGCACTCTTGAAGGCCGAGGTGATACTCTCCATACAACAAAACCATCTAAAAGACGCTGAGCACTGGCAATGTCCAATAGTGCAGTGGGGAAACTGTGGAAAGAGGGACGAAGTACACGATGACTGAACGTCGAGGGGCAGAGCGCCCAGATAGTGTGTGTGATTACAAATCAGGTACCACCACAATAGAACTAGCTTGGACTGGAACACCTCTAACACTCTTTGAAGTAGACATGCCCTACACAGTACACTGCACTCACGCTTGAGCACATGTTAATGGCACATCCGCCCCAACCCCCCCGACGTGATTGCCACTTGATGAAGTGCCACTTAAACACAACATAATCTGCAGTAAGCCTGGGAACAAGGAAATGTCGATATTGTCTTATGCCACATGCAAAACAAAGACAAGAACAAAGTCGTCTCCAAAAGACCACTGACTGGGAAATCTAGTATAAATGGAACTTGTGCAATCCACCAGACTCACAACACCTCCCCTCTGCTTCTGCCAAACTATTGCCTACAACTCCCCCAACTGACCCCCAACAAGGCAGCTCTGTGAAATGTCCAAGGATAGAAACAGAGAATCAGGTGAGACTACTCCACCGCTGATGAGCCTAAGACTTCTGTGGCAACGGCAACACCAACTCGGAATGAGATTGGGTAATTAATGTAGTAGCACAGCAATCAAGGTGATCGTGTGTGTGAGTGGTTCAGGGCACCTCCATGCAGTAGAACAATTCCTCTATATGCAAGAATACACTGCAACTTTAAGTCTGTGAAGTAGTACTGCTTGGTAGTTGAGTACTAGATGCTAAGGCTATAAGCCGGTAGGGTTCTCTCGAAGTGAGAGGGAACAGAAGCGGGTATGATGTGAATACCATGAATCTGTATGTGAAAACATGCTGTGCAACTAGAAAACAGTGCTCGACAGTAATTGGAGCGGGGTGAATGATGGAGAATAGACTAAACAGTCAGCAATAGTCTATGGGTGAGCAAGGCAATGAGAAAACAGCGTGGGGACTGCAAGTGGCAAAATAAATGTGGAACAAGGTGCTGAGGGTGGGCTGGCAAGAGAAAACGTGGAACTACAAAAACTAGCGGTGGTACCAGACCTATACAATGCAAGGGTGATGAGTCGATGTCAAAATTTGTCTGGTACTGAAACAATCCTATCCTATGTCAAACTAACCTTCAAGTCCACTCAAGGGACTGATACTATATGAAAACTGGCTGAAACTGATCCTAAGTCTGCTCTGAGACTACTCAAGTGGGCGACAATAATGATGGCAAAAGGGAAACTGTAAAAACTCCAATGGTATGAAAGTGAAATGATGACGGCCTATAAAAGATAATGGGGGCGAGGTATAGCACGGCAATCACGTATTGGCACAGTATGAGCATGCACCAATAGTGTTAAGAGCAAAGAGCACATAGCGAAGGACTCTTCACAGTTAAAAACCGTGGAATAACTCTGGTAAGCTTCAAGAGTCGACGTGCAATCAAGAATATGCTGGTGTAAACGATATATTGCCATAGAACGGTGAATAAATGTTGTTTACTGGTGATAGACTAGAGTGTGATGATAATTGATGTAGTCTGGGGTCGACTAGATATGAACTGCTCTGTAACTACATTTTCTAGCTAGTTTTTATACTACAAGTACAAATTTATAAATAGAGTAAATACGTGAGACTTAGTAAGGCTGTAAGGCCTTGGCTTTGTAAAAATCGGAGGAAACATATGGTACTTTGTCTTCTAAAGTAACAGCAACTCGTCGACATTGCCATGTATGGATGCGAACCGTATGGGGTCATTGAGCAATGCACGGATTGTTAGGTGCTGTTTAGCTGCAGATTACTTGAGTGATAGTCATCGTGCTGAGGAGTACGCATGGGGCAATGTTTTCTTGAGGCCTTGGCGAAGTAACAGCCTTAGTAAACACAGTCTGTAGTTGCCATAGCTGGGAGGGTACTCGTGCCAATCATGTCATTTTCATTAAGTGATCAATGAGCGCATCAACTAGGTGCTTCTGAGTGATGTGTCAATTCCATATTGGGATGATTGTCGATCAAAGGTGCCTTGCCATGATGAGGTATGGCAATTATGATGCGTGGCAAGATGGGATGGATAACAAAGCGTGTGAGGAGTGGTTGCCGTAGGATGAAAGTGGTATCAATGTGCATGCAATCATTGGTTTGCTGAAAGGCTGTTGAAGGGACAGTAGCGTTAATTAGCAGGCAAAATCTGCGAATTCTGAGTGTACAGAGCCTGGAGGCTCATCACCGCGGTGCCTAAACACACTACTAACTCTCAGATGAGATCATGGATGTTGACTCTGAAGCTGCACTCGCTGCAAAACAAAATGAGGCTGCTGCTATGCTGAACGCAGAAGCCTACCAAGATGCCCACAGGAAAGTATGGAAGAGGGAGGACAACTTCAACTTTGTCACTACCCCCATGAACAGAGAAGACTACCCCTATGACAAGGTCACTAAAACTGGCCAAATCACCACCCTCTCCACCATCTCTAAAACACCTTTCACTAACACCGCATACCTGAAACTACACATCCCCTTCAGGAAACTCACTGAGGACCTGAGCAGGGGCCAGAAGATAGCGCTCCAAGATGAACACAACTGGTATATTGCAGTCATTCCCTTTGGAGCAGGACCAAAGTTCTACCAGAACTACACCATGCTCAAGCAAGACATGACAGCCTTCCTGGATGGTCTCCAGATCAAAAGAGGAGATTACAGAGTATCTCTCCCATCGGAACGCCTGGCAAAGAAAACGCACAACTATCAAACACCATGGCCTTTCTTCATTGAAGGCACTGCACCACCTCTCTGAAAATTCCTCCTATGGCAACAAACCTTCCCGATCAATGCAAAATTAGTATTTAATTTCATCCCAGTAGACACGAACCACCAAAGCTGGGTGATTGTGATGTACCACTGCAGAGCAGTAGAGAACAATAGCACAAGGATCACCAAGGCTTTACAGCAGATCAAAAAGGCAGTATGCAAAAACAGGACGATCACCGATATCATGAACAAGATTTGTACAGGTCAAGGCTTCATGGGACATGCAACCTCAGCATGTGAAGAAATGACCCACTTGTGGAGCCTGAAATACATCCCGACACTGCAGAATGACCACGAAGTAGGAGTCTGGCAGCTCACCAGAAAACCTCTTGTGACAAATGATGATGATCACCAAAAACTAGTCAATGCCATTAGATCTCTTACTGTCACAGTGGGCATTGAGGATCTGAAGGCAGACGGAAAGGTGAGACTGGAATGTGTCTGGTGCAAAAGTGAAATGCATCAGAGCCATGCCTGTCCCTTCCCAGATGTTGTCCCAGGATGGCATGGCCCAATGAGGGAGACAATGAATGCAAAGGTCAAAGAGGATACAGCAGAAAGTCGAAATGATGCTGGAGCATCCCAAGGTGGCTTTTGCCAAGCAGGATGTGGTGGCCAAAGGGGAAACTTGATGACACATGGAGGTTTCCAAGTGGTCAGAGGAAAAGGCCGTAAAGGATAACCTGACATACATTGATCATAGTACATGCACTGTATAGACAATGTCAGCTAGATAATACATCAAAGTTTTTACTCCTTGAAATAAATGACACACTGAATAATGACAGAGTGAGTTGGGAGCGAGAGGTGAGTCTCAAATGAAATTGGGGAAGTGTGTCATTGAAGAAACAACATTCCTCATAGCACTGGCTAACTCAATCAAATTGAGGTTAACTGGGGCTGTAGGAAAAGACCCAGGGCCACAGAAGGGGTCCAAGCTGGGTAAAAGGCAAACTCAGACTGTGTGTGTTCTCCTCACCAAGGACATAGGTAGTAGGGAGACCTTCCACACCTAGACAGGCATGGCAAAGTCAGCCTAGGTGAGTCCTCCCACATGCTACATACTTACACCTTAATAGGACCACATCACAAATTGACAGAACAACAGTGAATGATCTTGTGCATGCTGAAATGGGTGATGTGTCCTCCACCAGCTATTCCCTTGATGATGGCAATGCATGAGTATAGGTAATGGTGGACGAGTATCAGTACTTTCACAGCCCAGTTTAAGAAACCCAGAGCTCTGAGGACATGAGGGTGAAAATGAGGGATGGGATACTGTTCGTGCTCGACAAAATGAGGAAAACAAACACTGCACCAGGGAAACTGGTGGTAGTGCCCTGGAGAATAGTACGCCCAGCTCCAGGAGGCAGATGATAGACCACATGTCGATCATGGACCATGTAAGGATCAAAAACGGCCTCGCAAATAAGCTAAACTTGTTGGGTGATGTCTTGGAGATGACAGAAGAGCCAACCTGGCTCCAAAACGACACCCCACCTCCATCAAGGAATGGAGAGACAACCCCACAGCATGGAGCACAAAGTCCCACACCAGCTGTAGATCAGGCTCAAAGTAACAGACATAGCTGGGTTATAAATCAAGAAAGACAGAATGGTTACCCCACCTCAAATAAGGGAACAAGCTGACACTCCAAAAAGAGTACCAAGGCAATGATGAACATCACTTCTATAAACATTAGAGGGTATGGATCCAAAAACCTGGAAGACAGGGAAAGCCAATGGATGCACCTAAATCAGATAATACATGAGGAAAAGATAGGTGTGATAGCAATCCAGGCAGCCCATTTAAATAATGAACAGAAAGAAATGATAGAGAAAATCTTCCCAAAGCTGAAAATTGAAATATCAGGGGACCCAGAACAACTGACTGCAAAAGCAGGAGTTGCTCTTGTACTGAACCAACACCTTACAAACTGGGCCTCAGTGGAAAAAAGGGTGATCATACCGGGAAGAGCAATGATAACCAGAATACAATGGCTCAGGGGGAAAAAGCTCAATACTATGTATATATGCCCCAAATGTCACTGAACACCAAGGAGGCGAAAATGCATGCTTCTGGGATGTCATAGAAACATACATCCAAGCACACCTGGACATGAAACCAGACATAATCATGGGGGATTTTAATATGGTTGAAGAACTGATTGATAGGCTCCTGATGAGGAATGACCCTGCTGATGCAAGGGAGGCCCTAGGTGATCTAAAAATGAGCCTAGGAATAAGTGACAGATGGAGAAACACGTACCTCACAAAAAGAAGCTTTACTTTCCTGCAAAATGGCACAAACTCACAATCGAGGATTGACTGCATATACCTCAAAACCAACATGTTGAACTCCACAAGGGGATGGAGAACAAAGGCTGTAGGACTCCCAGGTCTTGACCATGACATGGCAATGACTCAGATAACATGTGAAGAAGCCCCAGAGTGAGGGTCAGGTTGGTGGTCCTTAGACATGGCAATTTTAAATGACAAATTGCTGAAAGATGTCATACAGGAAAAAGGAATGGCAGCTGAAGAAAAAACCATACAAGCAAAAGGATCATTATGCACAGAAGAATTTAATGCCCAAAAGATCCTACATGAATTCACAAAGGAAATACTGGCCTTTGCATGGGAACAAGAGACAATAATTAAATCAAGGCAAAATGAAAAAGAGCACAAGCTAAAACACCAACTGGCTGATGTGATGAACAACCCATCAGTGAGCCAAGAGGAAATGAAAAATGAAACTACTTGAATCAGAAAGAAGATAAGGACCTTGGCAGAAGAGAAACATACTCGCAATTGTAAAATGGCTGCAGCCAAGAACAGGTTAGAGGGAGAGACCTTAACAAAATATTGGACTAGATCCAACGAGATCGAGAAACTGAGAGACACAATATATGCTCTCAAAATTCCAACAATGGAGGAAAATGGCTAGCGGTTATACAAGAAATCATCACCAAACATAGCAGAGATGGCAAGTAACTACCATGATGAGCTGCAAGACCAAAATATGAACACATACCTTGACACATGAGATGTGATAATAAAAGACCTTCTATCAAATGTAACTGTGGCACCAATACCAGAAATGATAGAGAAGCTAAAAGAAATGCTAACCAGAGAGAAAGTAGAGATAGCACTCAAACTTTCTAAGGACAGAACAGCCTCTGGACTAAATGGAGCACTATACAAACTATATAAAACAATCAATGCTTGGTACAAAATCCACACAAAAAATGGGGACCCAGCTTTTGACATTGTAAACCTTCTCACCCTGGCCTTCATCGACATACAGCTATATGGTGTAGACCCCTCAACATTTTTCACAGAAGGATGGATGTGTTTAATATATAAAAAAGATGCCAGGGAAAAGATATCAAACTACCAACCAATCACACTGCTCAATACAGACTACAAAATTTTCACCAAGGCACTGGCGATCAAGCTCGCAGAAGCAGCACAAACACTGATCTATAAAGATCAAGCAGGGTTCATCCCTGGAAGGCAGATAGTTGACCAAACCAGACTAATATGCATGGTAATAGCATATGCCAAAGCTGCAGAGGTAGATGGGGTCATTGTAGCACTAGACCAAGAAAAAGCATACAATAAAATATCCCATGATTACTTTTGGGAGACCCTTAAAGCATATAGCCTACCTGAGCATTTCATCAACATGGTGAAGAGCCTATACAAGGATGCAACAACTCAAGTCATGGTGAATGGATGCCTGAGCACCTCATTCCAAGTCCACAGAGAGGTGCGACAAGGGGATCCACTGTCTTGTCTCCTTTTTGACATCACAATAGAACCACTCGCAAACTCCCTGTGGAAATCAAGCCTGAAAGGTATAAAAATACCAGGTAAAGCTGAGCGACTGATCACAAACCTCTTTGCTGATGACACAATAACATTTCTATCAGCAGAAGATAGCTTCGAGGTACTTGAAGATATCTTACATGATTGGTACATAGCAAGCCCAGCACACTTCAACATACCAAAGACTCAAATGTTACCCATAGGGAGGGAAGTGTACTGAAAACAAGTCCTAGAAGAAAGAAAAATCAGCCCAGAACAGAGGGAAATACCAGGAACAGTACATCTAGTCAAAGAAACAGAGGCAATCTGAATACTTGGCGCATGGTTTGGCAATAATATCAATGATTGTGCCATATGGTCTAACAGACTAGAGAAAATTGACTCCACTCTAGAATCCTGGGAATGAAGCAATCCCACAATACAAGGACAGTGACTAATAGTCTGCATAGTGATAGGTGCAATGACCCAATACCTAACAGCAGTTCAGGGCATGCCCAAAGAAATAGAGAAACAAATAACTAAACGAATACATTGATTCATGTGGGGGGATAAAACACAATCCCCAGTGAATTTTGACACCCTTTTAGCCCCCATGTGTGAAGGAAGGCAAGACACCTTGGATATCGAGGCATGTAACCAAGCCATCAAGGTCATGGAAATCAAGGCATACCTGAATCTATCAGATGACAGACCCCTATGGGCCCTCTTTGCAGATGACATTTTTGCAAGGGCGACACTGGCAAAGGACAAGAACATGAATGAGAACCTAAGGATAAACCTGTTCCTCCAGTCCTGGCAACCAAGCACCGCAACACACCTTAAGCAGGGAAAACCTCTGCCAAAAACACTCCAAGACCTCTGGATGATGGCTGAATCCCTTGGAGTTTGCCCCGAAGGATTAGCATTCTCAAGAGACATCATCAGAACATGCCCAATATGGTACCACAGGAATGCAGACCCCAAAATAAGAAAACTCAACCATGCAAAGGCTAGCAAATGCTTACAAAATAAGCATAAAGTCAGAACAACCAGAGATGCTCAAGATGTTGCCGAATTCCTGGAGGACCCTAACCATGAGGGGTCAGATGACTGTGAATGCTACATCTGTGATGCTTTCTAAGAAAACATTGGCTGTGAGACACCCCATAAATGCATAAAAAGGGCAAACAAACTACTAGACATGCTCCCTCCAAGATGGGACCCAAGGCAGCTCCAACCGCAAGACTTTGAGGAGGAGACAACTGAAGAGGGTTGGTGAGGAACAGCAGAAGTTTGACAAGACACTGACAACATCAGGCTCCCTAGCAAATGTCTTTAGAATATTCACTGAAGGCAACATATGCAACGAAACACTCGACAAAAGGAATCACTCTGCTGCATCAACAATCATACAAGCAGCAACAGATGGATCATGTTATAAGAACGGAAGTGAGCTAGCCCCAGCAGGAGCTGGGATGACAATTTATGAGCATGAAGGCCTCGATATAGCCCTGAAAGTACCGAATAACCTCCAGCAGATGAACCAGGTGGGCAAACTTCTAGTGACAAGAACACTAGTAGGAAAAGCCCCGAAGATGTACGACCTAATAGATGACACAGATTCAAAGTATGTGATCAACATACTAGCTAAATCAAGACAGCATCAGGAAGATGAAGGTTACATAGGAATCCCAAATGCACCATTAATCTGGGACACAGTGGCAGCACTTAGAGAAAGAGCGGGAAATACATGGTTCCAATGGGTAAAAGGCCACAGTGGGCACCCTGGAAATGAAAGAGCTGACAAACTTGCAAACGAAGGAGCAAAGCAACAAAGCGACCATGAATTCAGGCCAGAGATAAACCCAAAATTGGTGTTAACAGGAGCCCGCCTACAGAGTATGTCTCAAAAATTAGCCTACAGAGCAATAAGAATTAAAAAGATGAGGAAATTCCAATGATGACAATGTACAGCAGAACATGTTGATTATGCCAAAGCTGTGGCAGAAGATGCCTTTGAAGAAAGGCCAATGGATGCAAGATTCTGGAGCTCACTGAAGCACAAAGACATTGCATGAAATGTAAGATACACATTGTGGATGATGGCACATGATGCATACATGGTTGGGACGAACTGGCTCAGGCCAAATTATAAACCAGAGCTCCAAGAACAAGCATACTGCACACACTGCAGAGGTGAGGTTGACTCGCTGAGCCATATACTAACAGAATGTCTGAGTCCCAGACAGAAGGAAATATGGACCAGGACGAAGACTCTACTAGGGAAGCGAGACATTGAGTGGAGAGCACCAATGCTAGGGCTTCTCCTTGCAAGTGGCTTGCCAGTCTTCAAGTCAGACAACATGATGCGAGATGTTGTGAAAGAAAGATTCTATCAGATAGTGATGATGACATCAATCCAGACGATATGGATCCTGAGAGTTAAACAAGTGGTGGACATCAGAACACCCCCTTCTCAGCAGTGACAGTGGAACGCACCTGGCTAAGGGCAATAAACAACAGGCTCGAATTGGACTGCCTAATGACAAACAAAAGGTTCAAAAAAAAGGCTCTCAAACAAAGCATTGTAAAGAGCACATGGAAAGGAGTCCTGAGAGCTGAAGAACAGCTCCCTAGCAATTGGGCAGGAGCAGCCAGGGTTTTAGTGGGTATAGGGCTATGATAAGAGAAGGTAAGTAGTGTGAAGGAAGAAAGAGATGGAAGGAAATAGCTGTACTGAGTCCCACACGACATGCATAACACATTTCCCTGGGATGATACTAACACAAGCAAGCTAGCCTTGTGAAACCAATGGTGCAGGCAAGGGACGACTATGTCGGCTCTTGCTCTGCGAGTCTCTCCTTTGGAGGGTCACTGTTCCACAAAAAAAAAAAAAAAATTGATACAACTTTCCAAGTCCTAATAATAAAGGGTTCAGTCTTTGCAACCTGAGCTTTTTCTTGTGGCTGTGTTTGTCTGTGATTCCTTGAGGATGCCACCCCTTTGGATTTTGTTGCATACTTTTTGCTTTGTCCTCCTGCTTACATGTCAATCAATTTTCAAAACACATCAATTTAACATACTAGATATCTAGACTAGCATACCACTAGGCCTGGGACTTGAATTCTGCAGGCACCTCCTGATTTTCATGCTTATTCTCAGAGAGATCCATTTTATAGGCCTAATCACTTTTTCTGCTCACGTGAATCAAATCATCAATCATATCCACCCTTTGCTTATATCTAGATGTTACAATATACCTTTTTCAATCTAAGCCTCTTCCAAACTCAACACTTCTTATACAAAAGACTGGATGGTCAGGGTAAAGCCTAATGCCAGGCCAGCTGTCTGATCATCAGCTCTGCTAGGCCTGGGAGGCTGTAGGAGATTCATGCTGGCTCTTTGTGCCAGTACTCCTGTGTGTTCTCTCTCTCTCTATCTAATCATTTATCTCTACTCTATTGCTCATTTTATCTTACCACATTTCTATTACTTATTCCAATTCTCTATTGATTACTCCAAGGGAGAGGCAGGCTTCAAAAAACACATATGACATATATTTTCACATTTAAGGATGAGCTAAACCCTCCCTCCCCCCCTCACCTGCCATATATGATAGTAATATATACATATTAGGGCAGCTTAGTAACCTAATCTTAGTTACCGGTCAGATGCTGGTATCTGCCGGTCGGTTGCCAAGAGTTGCCAGTTGGCTACCCCACTACACTTTGGCAAGGAACACACCCAATATGAATATTTTGACATGAATGAACTGTATTCATATGAAGGCATTGAAATAATAATAATTTGAACCACTTAGTAAGTCCTACAGTGCTATATAGCCCAAGGGGGTTCAAATATGAAAATATATATATATATATATATAGGGTCAATTAAATATTTTTGTGCATCAGTGCTGGACCTACCTACCTCCATGTGACCTGTATGATGTCATTCTGTGTAATTTTAATTTAATTTAGGCTTATTCTGACCCATTTTGGCTCATTTTTTGCACAAAAGTACCTGTATAATAAATATCTTGATGTTTTTGCACACAGTCTGTATCTTATCAGACGTATATTGCAAAATTGGTGCATTAAGGTATTTGACATCATCATGATGCAGTAAGCATTGATGCCAAAGAGTGCCAGTGAAGATGTCTATAAAGCTAGTTATCATACTCTCAGAGGTAAATAGCATGCACCATGGTATGTATTATATTGAAATTTATCTGTGACATCCCCCAAAAAGTCATTTTTAGGCCCCAATAAGGGAGATCAACTGTTTTTTTTCAGGCCTGCTGGCCCAACCTACCTACCTACCTGGTGTGCTGGGCCAACATTCCAGTACCCCCTTGATATAGGCTAAAATAGGACATGCAAAGTGCATGTCACTTTCATGTTTAAGGCTTGGACCCTCCTCCCCTACCCTATGTGCTGGATTTTAGCTGCATTGATGAGCCTAGACTTCTGTGGCAATGGCAACACCCAAAACTCAGAGAGAGCTTAGGCAATTAACATAGCAACACAGCAATCAAGGCAATGTGTGTGTGAGTGGTTTGGTGCACCTCCATGCAGTCAATTCCTCAATAACGCAAGATACACTGTGACTTTTCAGTCAGCGAAGTAGTACTCTTGGTCAAGGAGTACTAATAGATGTTGGCTGTAAGCCAGGAAGGATCTTGATAAACGAGATGGGACAGAATCTGGTATGACTTGAATACCAAGAAACTGCAATAGAAACTGCGAAAATGGTCTAGAGACCACGAAAATGGGTCTAGAAATCATAGCAACGGTCTAGAAAACATGGGGAGGGAATAGAAGACATAGCAATGTGATAGAAATTGTAGCGATGAGCTAGTAATTGTAGCAATGTACTAGAAATTGTGGGGAAGGACTGGAAAATGTGAGGAGGGACTAGAAACCATTGCGAGGCTCTAATAATCGTGGGGGAGGGCTAGAAATCGTGGCAATGCACTAGAAGACGTTGAAATAGCCTAGTTAACATGGCTTGGGGGTGTACCTAATATTATGAGTCGAAACAATAGCAATAAACATAGGGAGACTGTGAGAAATAGGTAGAAATCATGGTAACTGAGGTGCTGAGTGGGGTGTTGCGGCAATAGATGCACAGCAACTCCAAACAATGATAAAGACAAGGGTGATCCTATGGAGCTGAACTGGGTGATGAAAATGATGGCAATGTAGAAGGTGAAAGTGATGAAACAATCCTATGTGGTGAAAGTGAAGCAATGTTGTGGCATTAAAAGACAAAAGCAAGTTATTGATGCAAGATTTCGTGTATTGGTGCAACCAACAACGTTTAAAGAGTAAAGCAAGCAATGGGGAATAACTTGGAGTAACCGTAGCTGACTGGTAATGCTGTAGCCTCATCAACTGGGTAAGAACTAGCTCTAAAAATGCGGTATCTACCTAGTTTTTATACTACAAGTACAATTTTATAAATAGAATATTCTTCAGAGCCTTAGTAAGGCTGTAAGTCCTTGGCTTTTGTAATAGCCATAGTAAAAATATGGTATCTGTGGTTCTAAAGTAACAGCAAGTCCTCGACATTGCTGTGTATGGATGCGAACCATGTGGTTTTATTGAGTGATGGGAGGATCATGAGGTGCTGTGTAGCTGTGGATTATTGAGCTGCAGTTGCTGTGCTGAGGTGTATGTGTGAGGCAATGATAATTCGAAGTCTTGGCACTGTAACAGCCTTAGTAAATGTGGTCTATAGTTGCCATAGCTGTAATTATCATAGCTGGGAGGGTACTTGTGTCAATCATGTCATTTCATTAAATGATTGATGAGCACATCAACCAGATGCTTCTGAGTGATGTAGCAACCCCATTTTAGGATGATTGTCAATCAAAGGTGCCTTGCCATGATGGGATACAGTAATTGTGATGCAAGGTGAGCTGGGAAGGATAACAGAGTGTGTGAGGAGTGGATGTCATGGTTTTAGGACTGTATCTGAATGTTTGTGGCATATACTGCGAAACTCCATGGTATTATCGAGTGTTGGCAATGTTATGGAGTATGTGGGGATTATAATGGCATCGTTTTGAAGGTATTGGGTGATGAATGGATAAATCTGCGAATTCTGAGTGTACAGAGCCTGGAGGCTCATCAGCACCTCCCCCTTCAATTACTCAGGTTCATTTATTTCTACTAGTATATAAGACCATAAAAACTGTACTACATAGGCCAGACTACTCTAATCAACGTTCTTCCAACTGGTCTTTACTGGTCCAACTTCGTCTACCCTCTCGTGTGCCATTACTGCTGACTTACCATCACAGTAGCATCACAGAGGCGGGGCTCGAGGGGCTGGATTCTTCTGACGACGAGTCAATCCCAACAGATGTCTCCTGCATCTCAATCTCATGCTTAGGCTTCAGTGCCTAAGGCTCAAATTATTAATAAAATGCTGAGCATGAGAGGTTTGCTTCTTATTAATAATTGGCTGTTGTCCTCAGCCCTCAATGTTACCTGGGTTCCATTACATGAATTTTGCCTTCTGCCGTCCCTTGCCTGCCACATTATTGGTGTCACATGGTGTTGACCATCTCCATTTTTGTTCTACCATCACATCACTTTGTGCCTTAGCCCACCTCCTGACTCTTGGGCTATAAATACACTGTTCCTTTCTTATATCAGGATCAATATTGATGCCTTCATTTTCTATTGGGATCAATATTCTCCCACTGATTCTCTCTGGATTCCTGTGATCAGTTTGTACCTCTGTGGCTGTACCTCCTGTACCTTCAAAGCTGCACTCCCATTTTCCTTACATATGTTTTTCTGTGTGTTCCCTCCCCCTGCTTCGCCTCCCTGCTCCATCTTGCTTTGACCTTGCTTGGCAGTCATTTGTTGATATGTGCTTTCTTACATGCTCACAGCCCACATATCATTTTCAGGACACTGGAACCACTGCGAACTGGGACATTCTTTGTCGTCATCTGGGTTTCTGTTAGTACTATCGATGAATTGAAGATCATATGTACTTATTCATCTTCGGGCCACTTATTCATCACAAATGAATTTATTCATTGTTATTCATCTTCAGGCACTTCTGATACATACCTCAAAATTTATTCATTGTAAAAGCCCACCTGGTTCTGCAATCGCTCCCTTTTCCATCCATTCCTTTCTACTCCTGCTCACACATTCGACCCTTATTGCATATCTGCATCCATGTCCTCACCATTATCTGAAACAAGCTCAGGCATCAGGTTGGTACTGGCCTCAGATAACATTTTATTTCATTTTTGCTTATAATATATGCAGTGCTGGCTCAGCAAAAGTACCATTGTCAGCGCAAGACAGTGTTGTTCAAGGTTCTGAAAGTACTAGGTGTGTCTCATGTCCAATGGTTCATCTCAAGTAATTAAACGGGTTTTCAGATCCTGCCCACTGGTGGGCATCAAGGTTCCTTACTACTTGACTGAAAATAATCGATTTGGACTGCAGTGTAGTGGAGAACAATGCAAATGTACTTGGAGAGTGGCAGTGAAATGGAGTCCTGAGCAGTGCAAAAGATTTTGGTCTATGATCACCCCTTACAATCCTAGCAAGTAGCCACAGAATTGAGATACCTATTTGAATTTTATGTCATTTATTGTCCCCAGGTAATTCATGCAACTTGAATTTTATGCTTCGATTTTATTCATGTACAAATGGAGTCACCATGCCCAATCAATAAGTCTTTCTACTTCCACCATCATGAACAACCAGGCTCTACAAGAAACATGGGCTCAGCCTTTCATACCAACATACTGAAGAGTCCTCCAGCATGGAAAATATTCCCTGGACACATATTTGCATGGGCTATTTGTTGCCTATCACAATTGTTTTCAGTGCTCTCTTGGTGTTCCAGATGATCCAAAGGATTTGGGCTCAGTCTGTGCGTGGAAGCGCAGTGCACTCACTGTGAGTCCAACTCTCTCTTTCTGTGTGTGGGACTGACCTTAAATACATTGTAGAGCCTCACTCATCTCATCTCATGTTACACATTCACAACAACCATGTCACCACTACGAGCTCATTACCAGCCTCAGCCCCAGCCCCACCCACATCAGCATCACCTCTGCCAGGTTCAGCAGATTCATCACTCATCACACCCAAGACGCTGGTCAAGAGGCCAGGAGGGAATTCCACAATGGATCAGTCATCAATAGAAACACCATTGGAAGCCCCCACCAATGAGGATGACATTTGTAAAATATATTTTCATCTGCTTCTTAGACTAATACCGTTGTATCATACTAGGTTGGTGACAGGTCTACACATCCTATTTCTTCATTGGCATCACAGCCACAGATTATGCTCAAGGTTCTGGTTGACGATGGGAATACAAGTCCTTGTTCTCCTCCATCATTACAGGTGAAGATTTCTACACCTCCTATCTCTTCATTGGTGTCGCAGCTGGAAGTTGCACTGAAAATTGTTCACGCCACCTCAATTCACACAGACTCCATGACCTCTAACCTAGGTTCCAAGCGGAGTAGGTCTGCAAGCATCGATGACAGCAGAGATGAGCCTTCTTCAAAGAAGCCTTGTGTTTCATCATGCATTGCACAGGTAAGCAATTACAATCAGTGCTCGATTGTGACTATCTCAATGTGCATTCACAGTCGTCTTGAAATCTTTGAATGGGTTGGTAGTACATGTATCATCATCATTTGTTTGCAATTCATTGAGTTCTTGTGCCGAAGTCCAATGTAGTGAATCTCTTGAGTGAAATAAATTAGTAACCAAAATGAATTAATGAACAAAATGAATTAGATCAGTGGTGTGAATCAGTGAATAAAACCGAATCATGGTTCAATGCTTAAGCTTAAGCTGCAAACAGATTCCACTTTTCAGGTTGGGGGTATCAATATGTAGATAATATATTCATAGTGTAAAACAAACATGAGAAATAGAAGAAAAGAAACAATGACAAGTGAATCTTATACTAAGTACGAATGCACTTGGTATGACTATCAACCCTCTTGTCCTTCTCATTTTGGTGCTTTGGTCCAGATGTATCAGGGGTGTAATTACCCTCCAGCATGGCAATGAAACACGATGTGACATCTGCAATGAATGCATGCCAGAGGACAGTGTCATGACCTGACTCCTTCACCAATGCTCTCCACCATCAAATGAGGTACAAAATCTGCACCATACCACTCTTCCCCTTCTTTTGAAGCTTCCCAAGATCACCTTTGAAGTTAGCAATAGGAAGCTGCCCAGTGGATGACAAGGGCAAAGATTGTCTCCACTCTGGCTGAACCAAATTCCACCAATGCAAGGTTTCACTGATGAGAACCTTTTTGTTCGACTTCGGAAGATCAGGGAGTGCTGCCCGAAGTTTCTTTTTGAGGAGAGCCAATAGGGCAGATGGATGTTCGGAAGGAGGTAAATGACCCTATTGTATTCATCAGTCTCATCCACGAAGATTGATGCATAGCTTACTTCAGAAACAGTAGTACACATCTCAAATTCTTTCCACTTGTCCACACATCACAGATAGTCTTCACCCAAGTCAAGTGAGCACAACACGATCTCAGCCTCCACTGTGTCACCCCCCAGGTCTTGTGCCACTAGCAGTCTACATCCCTGAGTTGGTCGGACATTTTCCTTGTTTGCACCAGATGAGCCTTGAGGTGTTTCCTCTTCTGTGTTGATAACTGGCACATCTTCCTCTGCTACATCCAACGGCACATCCCCCAATGGATCCTCTGAAGGTGCATCCTCCAAAGCAGTTGAGCCAGACTGACTGGTCAAAGTAACACCTCCAGTCATTATTGAAGGCACCCCAATATTGTGATCAGAATGTGCTCCATCCTGCTCCTCAGGAACTGCTGCGAATGACTGAGCTTGCATCCACTTTGTGAGCCAATCTGTCATCTCATCTTCAGCATCAAGACCTGACTGGTCTGCATCAGAAGGAACAATGGGAATATTGTAGCCTGGCTGTGAGGGATCAATATCTTGTTCTGAGGAATCCATGCAGGACAGTTCAAGATCCAGGAAGTTTGGGTCTGTCAACTGGAAATTGAAATCCAGTCCAACCCACGACAAGGAGTCTCCTGAGAATGGCTGAAAATGGGTCATTTCATTGAGACCTAAGAGCTTATTAAGCTGTGACAAACCCGATGTCCCTGCTATCTGCAGCCCCAATGGCAACAACACCTCTCTCGATATGAGCATGGGCTGACTTGTTGACAAGACTGCTGTCGCCATGACCACCAAGTTCCCCTCTGGTCCTGGGATCAGGGATGCTGCTGCCATTGTGCTAATGATGCTGGTAGTAAGGGATATGGGTGCTGGAATAGTCGTACTCATTCTAGCGATGCCAGTAGTGGGGAATGCACTGGCCGTGGGCACGAGAGGAACTGTCGATACCATGGTGGCACGTGGACTCAAGGTTGGTGTATTGGCATCATTGCGAGTAATATGCTTGACAGGCTGTCGCTCCATGCTAGCATTCATAGTGGGGAGATCAAAGTCATCAAAATCTTCATAGTCTGACATAATGACACCAGTTCTTCACTTGCGTCTTGTGGCACCCAGACTTGAGGTCAATATATTGGCATCATTGTGAGTAATGCGTTCAACAGGTGGTGATTCCATGATAGCACTCAGGCTCATAGTGGGGAGATCGAAAATTTGGAAATCTTCATCATCTGATATAATAGCGCCAGTTCTTTGCTTGCATCTCCTTGTCCAGCGACTTGGGTGTCTCACTAAATAATCGTGATGAGAAATAACCGCAAAGAATTCACAATAGATGTACATGAAGGATTGTCTTCTTGGTGTTCCTGTGCTTTATCTGTCACCGCCAGCTTTGAACTGTCCCCAACTCCGCTCATACATGCAGACACCTCAGTCACCCTTCCTGGTGCCATTGCCAATCCTTCTTCCAAGCCAGCAATTATCGCCCTATCCAAACCAATATCCACTGTTGAATCATCAAGATGTTTTTTGTCAATCTTGCCATGGAATGAGGCCATTTTCTCTTGGAATGCTTGACATTTTTCCTCAGCTGCAAAAGTGATGAGAAACACTTCAGATGAAGCAAAGGAACAAGAAAGGAACTTATGAAAAGCAGAACAAAGAAATTGCGCAAAGGGCTCAGTCATGTGGTTCTCATAATCTTTGTAATGCTGTCCCCATGTTTCTCCGGCCTCAGTTGTGCCAACATTCAAGCTAAAAATCATATATTGGCTCTTCAGTAAGTACAGTGAGAGAGATACACAGTTGACTTACCAAACAGTTCAAGGGGAAAATTCACTGGGAATCAGGCCACCTGCACAAATATAACACACCAAGTCAGCACTCTTGGCAATGGCACTAATTTCCTGCATCAACCTCTCGATCAAAGCAAGCGCAATGAGAAAGGAAATGTCAGCAATACTGATATCGCAGGCACATGAACTTACCGCTGAATTGCTTCTGGACTCCTGGCTTCCAGTACCTTTGCCTTTTGTTCAGAGTCCTCCTTGGCTAATTGCTGGATCTCGAGCTGGACCTCCTCTGGAGCCTGCAATAGCCACTGCTTCACTAACTTTTGTCTGAGTTGAAGGTCTCATCCACTCTCCTGGGCAGTCTTCTTCTTTGGCAGAGTTTCTCCAGGTGTGGGCTTATCAGAGCCATTCTTGCTTGTCGTTTCCTTATCTGTAAGTGCATCCTCAGTGGAAACGTCCTTCTGGATGCTTGCTTCAGTGCAACTACTATCTTCCTCCACTGCACCACTTGTTCTGCTGGTTGATACGTCCAAAACTGTTTGCATTCACTCCTTTTCCACCTCAATTGTGCGGATAAAGGAAGGTTCAGCATGAATCTTGTGGTGCAACAGTTCGGTCATCATTAACCAGTGACTACCCCTAGGGGCTACCATAGCTTTTTGGGACTTCTGATGTGATCCAGGGGCATCCCACAAGAGATTGTCCTTGATGTTATACATTCACGTTTTGATGGCCTAGCACAACATTAAAATCAACATGACCTGTTTGAAGACTTTCAACTTACGACAGCACAATCAGCCAAAAACTTAGCCACCTTGGCAGTGCCGAGGGCAAGTGGGTGGGTACCTAACGTTAATTTCTCGACACATCTGATAACAGTCTGGGTGACATCTTTCTTACTCTGGCCCTGCAGAAAGTCCGGCATCAGGTCAGACTTGATGAACACATCTTGCTCTTTAGGAAACTTCAGTCTGCCCACTAGTATTGCTATTAATTCTGCTGTGCTAGAGACAGACTCAAGAAATGCAACATACTTTTGGTGATAACAATGGCAGAATAGCAGACAGAAAGCTTCATGTTTAACTTGGGGGCCAATCAGAAATTGACGTGCTGCAGCCAATTTGAATCCAGCGCCTTTGGGTCCTTCCAGCGGAGTTGAACTGCAACTGCACAGTTGACAAGTTCCCCATATATAAAGGGAGGACTTTGTCCATCTCTCTTCCCCAGCAATAGCAATGTCTTCAGCCCTCAGTCAGACTCCCTCCTCTACCGATGACTTTCGTTGGGATCGAATCCTACATCTGATTGTGATGTTGTTTGCCGAGCTCAGTAAGCTAACTTTGGATTGATCATGGCGTTGTCTAACTCCATTTGCCTTTAGACGATGTTGCCCCTGGTTTGTTGGAAACATTTCACATTGTTGCCACAACTAATATTCTCGCAGGGATCTTACCACCCAGTGCTAGCCTCAGTGTTCCATCAGGACCATTGCTGCTTCCCACCGAGGATGAGGATCCTGCTCCTCCCACATTCACATGCAGCGGCTGTGGCCACCTGAACAACCCTGGGCTCCATAACCCCCAGAAGTGGTACACTGTTATGAAGGGCTGGGCTGTGGGGGTCATGCAGGGATGGTATGTGGTCATTATTCCCTTCAGTCTCAATTCACGCTAACTGTCGCTAGTTCGGACCAGTTGTCCCTGATGACTGGTGTCCCCGGAAGCCTGTCCTCCAAGGGTGGCACCAAAACCGAGGCGACCCAAATGTTCAACAATGCTTTGTTGAAGACACAGGTCATTGTAATCCCCAAAGTCCTCAAGTTTTAGAATACCATACCCATTGTTCTGACTTGTTGTTATCGTTGCGTAGCTGTTACATAGTTACTGGTTCATTGTCATGTAGCTGTCAAGTAGTTAGATCATGAATGTATGTTGTTGTTTGTGCCTTTTTCATGTCCATTCTTGCAACTTGTTCAAATGTTCTGAGGCAATGAATTAATGTCAATAGACTTATTCAAAAAATGCTCTAAGAATGAATTAATTCTTGACAGGCAGTAATTCATCGCATATGCTAAAGATATATCAGGAACCTGTTGACTTCTTGAAGACAGCAATGGATTAATTTCACTGTTCTTCTCTCTGGACTTATTAAAAAAGTCCTGTAAGAATGAATCAATAATTTACAGACAATAATTCATTGCATGCACCAATGAATTGATTCACCGCTTCTCTCTGGATATTATTCATAAGAATGAATTAATTCTTTACACACAGTAATTCATTGCACGTGCTAGTAAAGATATATCAAGAACCCGTTGACTTCTCAATAACAGTGATGGGTTAATTCACTGTTCTTCTCTCCAGACTTATTCAAAAAGTCCTGTAAGAATGAATCAATAATTTACAGACAATAATTCATCGCCTGCCTTAACGAATTGACTCACAGCTTTTCTGTGGATATTATTCAAAGAATCCTGTAAGAATGAATTAATTCTTCACAGGCAGTAATTCATCGGGTGTGCCAAAGATTTTCCAAGAACCTGCAATGCTCTAAGGTAATGAATTGATTCTTTACAGACAATAATTCATTCATCTCTGTGAGTAATTCATTAATGTCTTGGTAAGAGGGATTTACCTCCGCAGCGACAAACAGGACTTGGTTTAGACTAGTTATGTCACACATCAAATGTCACATATCAATATTATTTCTTCTTCTGATACATCAGAGAACATTTGCTATGTGCAATGATAAGATACTCTCTTCCCTCATGGAAGACTTCACTGTGAATTTCTACCAACCATGAGTGAACATGCTCGACATCATGTATGATGGTATGTATATGCCTCAGGTGTTTGCTCACTCCAACTGCATCCATGATATCGTCTGTGCACTGGTGTAGGCCCTTCAACAGCTCTCAAAGAGCTTCCTCCTCATCATCAATCCCAAACATGGCTCCACAACCACCATTTTGGTAAATCTGTAGAAAACACTGATATAGGTGTTCCACATATTCATGAGGCATGCGACCCCTCATGTGATTGATGAACTTCTTTTCAATCACTTGGGCACACTCGACATACCACTGCACAGGCAGTCGAAGAATACATCCAGTGGAAGTCTGGATGCTTGGAGCAGTGAACGACTTTGTGTTCATGGGGATGGGAGAACCGCATACATTTGTATGGAGTGTAGGTGCACCCATGGCAGTTGCATCTTCACAGGTTTTCAATGAGCTTGGCATCTCAGAATTCACAGACTCATGAGCTGTACATGGAGTTCCAGAGTGAATTGGAGATGGAGGGTATGGGGAAGATGAGCAACATCCTGATGAAGGTGAGATGTCAATTCTTATTGAAATTCTGGCAGCTGGTGAAGAGGGAGAAATGAAGTGACATGGTGGGGAAGTGATGCGACACTTTGGGGATTCATTTGGGTCGCAAATGGTGGGAGAGGCAGAGCAACATGGTGGGGAAGTGGTGCGACACCTTGGGGATTCATTCAGCTCGCAAATAGGTGACATAGCTTGTTTTGGATTAGATATCAGACTACGATACTGTGAGAACAAGTAATGTAATGTTGATAGAGTATGGCATACCGTGTCTTGCGCTTCCTCTGATATTTTTCATGTCAATGAGCTAAGATTTCATCATGGTGTCTGATATCATAGTAAGCAAGAAAAAAGTAGCAAGAAAGAAAAACTTACTTGAGATAACTCCTGTGACTCTTTTGTCTATTAGGGTCCACCTTTGCCTGGTCCTGAGAGGCAACACTGCATGTGGTAGTCATGAATAGGATTCCAAAAAAGGTAATAATATCCATTGCTGATCACAATGCATGATGGTCTGACCTCGGTCTGACTGGAAGTAGGGTTCATTGTATGGCCATGCTGGGTGATCTTGAAGCATAATGTGAATACTATTATTTGTGCTGCCTGAAATTAGTTGCTGTCGATGAATCCCACAGATGTATCTAGTCTGTTTGGTCTTCGCTGAACTTGAACGCACAAAGTCATGAACCTGGTGAGTAAGTCTTGGGTATCCAACATCAATGAACTCATATCATGCTGTTCGCTCACCCAATCCAAGCACTGGTGATTTCAACAAATAATGGTTGATATCTTGAAAGACTAAAAACTTGAAGTAGCAACCCATTTGTGCTAGTCAACTGGGTGATAATTCTATATCTCATTCTCTGAATAAGGTTTCTATCTCTGTGTAATTTGTCAGACCATTAAAGTGTATCTTTGAGACATACAGCTAGATCAATAACTCTAAGTTCAGTAATTCGCCTGGAGACCGCCTCCTGACCTTGCATGCAGATAGCATGAATGCTTAGTGCAGGAACTTGATCAGAGTCACCATGCTTGAGGTTCATCTGACCATGTTTTGGCTAAAGAGTGTGCAGTGCTTAGTGTTTTATTAAGTTAAGGCCATACTCGCTCACCTTTACATAGCATGCTTGACTTCGGACTGGCCTCCCTTGTCTGAAAATGGTGTGAAAGATGGGTTCAACATAGTTCATCTGACCAATGTTCAGACCGACTAGCTCCAACTAGCCAGTTACTAACTGGTAACTACTGGCTATTGCTGCCAGTAAAACACTTGTGGCTTATCCACCATGTTCCTGAATCTACCGTTCGTGCACAGTGTCATGCGTATCCCTGTTAACTATTCATGAGTTCCATATGTTTAATGGTTGTTTATCATTGCTTATCAGTCTTCAGAGGAACACAGCCTTGACCGCCTCAACAGTGGCCTATAACTCTGCCTTTCACCTATGACCAAAAAGTATGGATTGACCAACATGGGCCAGAGTTTGAGATCACTGTGATCAAACACCGAGTACAGAGCTTTCTCTGCACTGTGTATCACACTTGGTTTCTCACATGGCCTGAGAATAGTGTGGCTCATATCGAAATGTGCAAACTCATACATAGGCAGTCCAATTGCTCCTTCAGTTTACTGATTCAGTATTCAGGAAATATTTAGGATCTATGTTATGGAGATGGGGAGGTGCTGGGTGTGTCGCAGCCTAATTCCTGAGGGATACATGGGAGAGGAATGGCAGTACGAACTTGACAATGTGGAAGTCATGGTAGGACAGGCATTTGACTGTATAATCCATCTTTATGGATTTTCCCAATGGCATCTGCATACTCCATCAGAAGCTTTTGAGGAGGAGGTATGAATGGTAAGCCCATCTGTGTCTGATAGCCTATGCTACCTAACCTACTCATAGCAGCATTGTGTTTTAGTCAGATGAATAAATTAATTCATCCTGGCAAGAATTCTCATGCACATTTGACAGGTTGCGGGCTTCTGATGAATTATTTCATCTGCCTGAGAGCTGAGGTATAATAACTACCCACGGACATTTTCTTCATCTGGTGCCTGTGCATTTGTGATCCCTTCCCTTCCTCCAAAAAAAATTATGAGCCATCACATTAGGTGACGTGCTTGCTAGTCTTCACATGTTTCAGACATCCTACCTACCTGCTGTCGCCATTCTTCCTGATCCCTACTGTGTCACCTGCATACTCAACATGGAGAGGATATGTCTGAAAGCCCTTACAACCATAGTAAGTTTAAAGATTTTCCACTAGATGTTTGACTCATCACTGCCACCCAGTTTTTTTTTTGGAGGCTGACGAGGAGGATGCAATGAAACCTTTGGTTGCTGCCTATTGGACAAGCCATTGTATTGGGGGACAGGTACTGGAGGACATGCGCTTATGCATGTGGGATACTTGGCAAGCCAAGTTTCCTATTGATTTCCTCACATTAACAGAGCATGGCTCTATGAAGGAGGATGAGGAGGACTGCCACTGCCACAAGATGAGGGTATGTATTCTTTACCAGCACACAGTGATTCAACATTGATGTTGCTTCATCCCAGTGCATTGAGACTTATCTTATTTGGTTGGGGTCTCTGACAGAAGGTCACGGCTTAGACGTGCTGTGGAAGGCCATCTATATACTAGAAGCACAGGAACAGGACATGGGTAGCCCTGTGAGGGATCTGTCTCCAGTCCCACCTGCTGTGGAGAGCCTGGCCATGACCTTCTCCAAGTCTGTGAGTGTGCCCGTTGTCACAGCTGCTCCCCATTGTAGTCCTTGACTCATGGCTCTCCAGAACGCTATAAATCTACCCCACAACATCTTGTCCTCACCCCTTCGACTCAAGTCTAAAATCCACATACTGGATGCCTCTGTCTCACTGACATCTACTGTCTTTTCTCCCCCCAAGTTCCCCCTTCACACGTATTCTGCTAGGAAAAAATCAAGGCTGTTGGATCATGACCAAGAGCTCAGCCCAGTTGGTCCAGCGCACCTCAAGCAACCAACCTTTGGATCACAGATGATCCTAGACTACCCTGTGGTTAAGAAGAGAAAGATTACTGCTGCTATGTGCCCACATAGTCAGTAGTTTGCAAGGATCTTCTCGATTAAAAGTTGTTAGTTTTGTTCCTATGTCGTCTGTCCCATAGCGTGTAGTCATATGGAGGTCAATAACATGAAACTTTCATTACATTTCATATCTGATTTTAGGAATAAGGGTATGGGATGACTAAGTTCTCCCAATGAATATATTCACAGACATTGAATACGACTGTGGAATGAATAAATTACTGTCTATGGCGATGAATAAGTCCACAGAATGAATAAATTCATGAAAGATGATGAATTTCCTCAATGAATGAATCAACAGCAAGAAAGAATGTCATACAGCTATGATGCGGATCCCTGGGATGAATAAATTGATGACAATGCTCATGAATAAGTTCTCAAGATGAATATATTCATGAAGATTGAGAATGTATGCAGGATGAATAATATGCGGTCAATGGCAGTGAATAAGTCAACACAATGAATAAATTCACAATGATGATGAATAATTCAATGGCAAGGAAGAATACCACAAATCTGGGATGCAGATCCCTTGTCTTCCCTGTCACTGATGAATAAATCAACGGCAGCAATGAGTAAAGATGAATTAAACATCAACTGTAATGAAGTAGGATGAATTAATTCACTCTGAAGTCCTCAGGATGACAATATCGATGTTTGGATGGCTACGAGTATGTCACAAGACTGGTTAACAATGGTGGAAACAAAACAATTTCATGTGGGATATATACTCTGTACAATGCAACCTAATTTACGATACCAATGTAATACAACAAAGAAACCTGCAATGATTGGTGCACAGATCACAATTAGCCAGTAATCCATCAGCAATGGCAAATGCTCTCCTGTGAAGTAAAGGATAACACTGTAGGGTGGATCAATGCAGGAATGAATGATCAAACAATAATATTTGCATATGTGAAACCTTTGTGCCATGGTGAGACACTTCTGCTGTGCTAACACTCAGAATCTCTGAGGACTGGGAATCAGCATTGTACATGACAGAAAGAGATAGTCAGATGTACCAGTGGAAGCCACACAAAATACCACGGTTGTCCTCAAGGTGCTCTTTGGAATGCTCTTTGGTTGTAAAACCAAGCAGCAATGTTCTATTTCGAAGTCAGAGTCAGTGGAGTGAGTCTGGAGAGGCACAGATTTTGTACCCTACACAGTATGTCTGGGTTGTCATCTGGCCCCAATGTGTCAGGAAATTCAGTGACAAACACATATATGATGCTCCTCAGCATGTGTTGACCTTGCCTAGCGAGGATACCTCATTCAAAATCAGGTAGGGCAGCATCAAGAAAACTACGCTAATGTAGAGTAAAGTGCTGCAATGGAGACATTGTTGACAAACAGAGAGAAGCTTGGTATCCTGCAAACAGGTGCTGTCTAAATTATCATGGCAATTCTAGTGAGGAAATTTTACACACAATGAAGAAATTGACTCCGTTGAATGAATTAGAGGCATGAATAAATTCATCGAGACATGTAAATGAATTAAAGGTGATAAATAAACTCATTGAGTACCTTGGATGAATTAAATGAATTGAAAGACACTCACACCTTGTTTGAAGTAATGCTCGACAGATCAAATCCTATGAATCAATTGAACTGCTTGAATAAATTCATCAGTTTACATTGTTATTCATAGCCATACATGTCACTTTACCCAATGAATAAAGTTACTGCCGTGGATGGTTTCTTCATTTTGGATTCAGTTGTTATCCTGAGTCTCTAAGGAATTTATGAATTACTCAGAAACAATGAAGAAATTTCTTACTGGAGGGAAGAACCACCATATCCAGGACAATTATATAGTCACAACCAGATCCCTGAACCTTTGCTCAATGGATCCTGGAGCCACAGTTATGTGCTCCGTCTGTTCTGGCCCCCTCGACTTTTTTTCCACTGTAACTCGATGCATGCCAAGTGGAGATTGCTTCATCTTCAGTCATGTCTGGGTCCTGCAATGTGGCCATGTTGTCAATACAGACTGTGCTTATCAACTCCTCAAGCACCATACCATGCAATCCCTCCTTCCTAGATGACCACAAGCACCACTACGCTCTTTTCCAGTGGCGAAGGTTTGGTCATGTCTGGTGGCATCATGCATTGCTGTCTACTACAGTGTTCTGTCACATTGGACTCATGGATGGACAATACCACCGGATTCATAGGGGTGTATCCATGTGTTGCAGCCATACACCATTCATTGGGTTCTTGAGGAGCTGTCTTCATACAAGTCACCACACGGGACAGTGGAAGACCTGGAAGCACTGGGTGTCAAGTTTGATGACCTTCGTCAAGGACTGAGAGGTAGGAGCTCGGCACTGGCAGCACCAATCTCAGTGGAATACACGACTTACAGGTGTGTTGCCATATCCCTTTGGTGATATTCTCAGGTTTGAGTTAACTCTGCAGCTCGCTCAGGCACATTCCTCCAATAACTGTCTCTGTCTCTGCGGCAGTTCATTCGCTCTCTGGTTCAGTCAACAATGGATATCTGATTGATGAAATCGTCGCAGAGAATATAGCCAATCCCCTGCCAATCCCCCCTGAGTGGTGAGTAACATGTCCTTGTTTGAATGGTATGCTGAGCAGTGTTCCCCAGGCCTCCACACCTTGACTCATTCTGGACCAGTTTGGATACCACTGATCTGTATAACCGTAACTTGGTTCTTGTCACTCTTGGTATGGTTAACCTTGAACCCGCACAACCATATGTTGAATATTTTCTCACCTTGGATATGTCGTTCTGACAATCCATCAGCTTGACAAATCTTGACTGGATTATACCAACTTGCCAGCTGGTGTGGTTACCCACATTGGAAGAACTTGCTGATGATAGTGAGCTCGACAATGCCAAGCCACAGCCTTCCAGCTATGATGGATCTGAGCCTTCAGACACTGGCAGCACGGCATTATTGCAGAGGGCTCCAGGGGTGTATTCGGAGTTGGACAGCCAGTTCAGTGCCACATTAGAGTGTCGCTTCATGGATCAGCTGAGGGCTAGCATTGATGCTAACTTTAGGATGAAAGTATCTTGACATGAAGTGCTCTTAGTTGCCCAGAGCCTAGTAGAAATAATCAGTTACAATTACATAGTAACTTACCCACCAAGTTATGTTTGTGCAGAGTAATTTGATCTGTTGTCTCTGAAGTGAAACATGGGCATGCCAAATGGAGCAAGAATGGAGTCGGTCAAAGAAATGGAGTCCATCAAAGAAATGCGGCAAATGGCATGAGCTCTGATGCATGATGTCACACAAGAGATTAGATGGCAGGTAGCAGCAGTGAGCACCGGGTTCCCAATTCTTTCTCATGGTAGAACTTCAAGAACAGGAACAAATCACGTTGATAGAATGGTATGTAGTTATGATAGGTATAAAAGCATAGATATAAATGTATCTAAGAGGGTGAGGACACATATTGTACCAAAAATTTATCCCCTTCCACTTCAAGAGACTGACCTATTAAGATATATTAGTAGAACTTATGTATACACTTGAACCACAAATTCTATCGTATACTCCATCATTCTGTTGATGAATAAGTCATGGATGAAGATATAATTGGGTAGCCCATTAGCCACAATGACTCAATACAGGGTGGGATTGAGGGTCATGCATGCCTTGAAGTTCGCAACTGTTTCTGTTGTCACCCATTGCATGACTCCCAATAGATGCCATTCAGTGTTGAATAGGGCAGTGATGTTGTTCTTTGCACCATACTCGATCAGATCACTATGCATTCATTAGCAAAAATCCACAATGTCTTTCATTATGCATTGGACCACTTACTAGATGATGAAATCCAACTCACTTTTGTCAGTGAACTGCTGTCTGAGCACTCTGCAAAGAGTGGGAATGAGTTCTTCGAGGCATGCCTCGATTTGCACATGTTCTTGGGGGGTATTGATATTGAATTCCACTAATGTGAACATGGTATTGAAAATATTAAAGAGCATCTGTGAAATAACAGTAGTCAATAGCATCTTTGTCACTTGATTTTGCACAGGCAAACTGACCTTTTAGTTATCTCAACAGTGCACTGTGTGCCATTCAATCCATGATCTTTGAGCTAATGGGTATGCACCAGTCCGGAATCCACATCAGACATTGTGGCCTGGCCTCATTTTGGAAATCAAGTCAGCGCATTTTTGGTGCAATGCCATGTTCTGCAGAGCTGATGCTGTTTTACAACTAAATGTGACCTCACAAATCAATTTATTGTGAATATTATGAGGGAAGGAAAATCTCACTGTTGTGAAACCCAAGGAATGTCACATAATCCACCTGGCAGGTGGGTCCTGTCCAAAAGAATAACATTCCAACTGACATATGTCGACCAACATCCTCTGGGTGTTCTTGTAGAATCGGCATCACTGAGGTCATGGTAGAAAGGAAATGTTATTGTCAAGATACTGATACAGTTTATTGATACACATGTGATTCAGAAATATTTAGAAATCAGTGTCGGTTGCACTGCGAACACAAACATTAGACAATATCATAGGACAGTGAACCCAGCACACCTTTCCAGAATTGTTGCTCCAGTTCAGACACCTCAGTCATGATTTCAGTGAGCATGGGTTCAGGGATTTTTTGACACAGACAGGAATGCAAAACAGGTGAAGTCGATGTGCAGGCCCTCGTCCCTAGTGATGACCTCATTTGAGAATGTAAGTCCTGGCATTAAACCTTTTTTTTGAGCCAAAAAATGGTGGCGAAAGCCTCAGAGAAGAATCTCCCTTCAACTGCTGTGAAAGCCACGAGATATACAGATAAGACAGAGGTAGCAATAATGGTGTGACATGTTACACCTAGGAGAGGCCACCCTAGGAGTCAGTCACATCACTCACTAAGGGTGACGTGACCTACTTATTCCATGAACCACAGCCAGACCGGTTGAGCCCAAAGCACATGGTGCATGCACTGTGCCTACATCGCTCACTGTCTTCACAATGATCTCATTGCCAACATCTGGTGTGTGACTTTTACTCGCTACCATAGCAGGGGGACCAAGGAGATTTCCATACATTCTGGTGGTCTAGTGTTACATGTAAGTATTACTGCTGTTTGTCTAAATCTCGCTCATCAAACACGAAATGCAGAAGATATACTATGTGATTTTCAGCAACAAATTATACTCTTTTTTCAGAACAATATCAATCTTGGAAGCTCTGAGGCAGAGATTGTAGACACCTGCACCCATACAACACGCCAAACACCAACATATCAACCCATGAAAAAGGACTGAACAAGGAGCAAAGCCTGCTGCTGGTATTAAGGTGAGCTGGCTGAAACAGAAGACCAAGAGCGGTAAACTTACTATGTACTAGTGCCTGTATGCCTATGCTATTTGAGATGAAGAGGCACATTCTTTGGCAGGCTCCTGTGTTTCATGTTCTGAGGTAGAACATTCCTCAGCGGCAGATACAGTGAAAGAGGTAGAGTCCTGCATCTCAGTAGGGGTTGCCTTGTGCACCGATACTGTCTTCCATGTAAAGAAATGGCCTTGACATTTTTTTAGAATCCAACAAAGTGCCTGTGCATAGATGTCAGTGAGAAAGCCATTGAAATCCAGCAGTACTGACATAGATAAATCGAGCATGCTCGAAGGCGATGTCAGAATCATGGGATCGAGGGTAGCGTTTCCAGAAGAGCCCTCTAACATCTTGAATGTGCCAGTGCTCAGGATAACCTTCCCATTTGAGGCACAGATATCGAGGGTAGCAGATTTTGGCAATAAATTTGCTCTCTTCTAGTTCATAGGTGGGGCTATTCCATGTCTAACAACACATGTAGGAAGTTTGGTGAGTGAATATATTGAGCTCAAGAGACACTAACCGACATGATTCAAACAGAATTGGGGTGGGGGAGGTGGGGAGCAGGATATTCCCATCCTTGGGCACAAGTGCTTACATGTAACTGATGCGTGTCAGGTGTCAGGTGAAATGAATTGTGAGATCTCTGGATGAATTAATTCATTCACAAACCAACTAATTCACCTGTGGAACAGCAATCCCTTCGCACAAGGAAATGAGCATGTGTTCGCTCCCTTGTTGGTTTTTTTTTTTTGCAGAAACTGATGTCTAATAATTTAGCTATGCTCATCCTTCAAATTTTATTCATCTATTTAAAGAGGATCAATTCATCCGATATTAGTCAGAAAAATGAATTTATTCATCAAGCTGTCAAGAAGAATTAATTCATCGCCTTGGTGGTGAGCGACCAAGCTGTTATCTCACACATCCAGGATACTAGTGTTGATGTCATGTCCAGATGACAATGATGTGATAGAGCGTATCACCAAAGCAGCCTTGCAAACACGTGGCAAATCCATAACAACTTCTACTCCCACTATGACCCGTCGCCTGCAACATATCAAGATTTCTGCCTCCAACAATGGACCGGCTGTGCACCAGCATCAACTTCATGCTGTTAACCTCGAGATCAGCCAACAGTCAAATTCTAAGATGGATAGTGACAGTTGTCTCCCTAATGCTCAATGTCCAGAGAAAATAACCTCTCAAGGGGCTTTCATCACCAAAAGTGTCACAACTAGGCAAGTCATGGCCTGTGTAGGTCATCCTTGACATCTTATCACATTCCAGATAATCAACTTAAAGGTACTTGTCAGAATTATACCTTGCCGAAAGTCGCCTGGTCAGGTATCTGTTGGGAATAGATGTCAGCAGGCACAAAGGACGTGGTGGATATGGCTCGAACGAACGTATATTCGTGGACAGATACGTAGGTGATGGGGGTATGAAGCTAAGAAATGGTAGTGATCGACACAAAAATCAAAATAATGTAAAATAAAAGGCAGCATGGCCGTCGGCCCAAGTGGCTGTGAAACCATATCCTCAACAGTATCTGCCTCCAAGGTCATTGCTAGGTCAGGAATTCCCTCCAAGGTAATATACTTGTACTAATATATCTTACTGTTAATCTGATGACCAGTCATTATAACTACAGGTATATTCTTGGAGAAATGACAGGTAGCTAGAACATTGTGAAACTGAGCACTTCATGTGGGTCTGAGCTCAAATCTTCATCTCTCTCCTCCCCATGACCACTCTGACGATTGTCTTCATCCTCAGATTCGATTTTGTCCTCTGTTTCGTCTTCTTGATCATTTCTGAACCCTTGCTGCTGTCCTCATCATCCCCAGAATCACTATGCTCTTCTGAACCAAGCATCTCATCATCTTCACTGTTGATTTTGTTGCAGGTAAGATATTCCTTGACCTCTGTGTCATCTGTGACCCCATACGTCTCCTTGACAGACTCCAGTAGTCCTTTAGTCACCTCAAATGTGTTCCTATGGCCAACCACCCCGCTGACATACCGCATAAGCATATCATGGTCAACAAGACTTTGGAGGTGCCATTAGCCTGTAGAATCACATCATGGGAGAAGATGGACTTACAAATTAACATAGTACCATTCATAGTCTTCATCCTCTTCATCTAAGCAGCAAGCAATTGAGTGTCCCTCCAGGAATGAATCTGTCATGCCTAGAACAAAAGTCGGAATAAGATGTACTGCATGTAGCACATCATTTGGGTTGACAAATCCAAATGCCCCATCCTCTCCTGCATCAAGAAATCCAACACAGTGCAAGTGCCTTTCCCTGAATCCTGACCTGTACATGTCATCAATCCCATACCATTGAACCCATAGAAAATCAATTTGTCTTGAGGTCCCCATATCTTCATAGTTGCTCTTGTCACGAACTAGAACATGGTAAATGCCAATCACTCTTGTGTACCAATAAGAGTGAGTGTCACACTCGTCTTTGGGTGTGAGCATCATCACATCAGAACCGGTTTGAGGATTGATGGTATCTTGTTCATGACAGACATCATAAGATGTATAGTTGATTCATAGAACTTTGTGTTCATACAAGCATTCTCCAACAATGATAAGATCTTGATGGTCAGCAGTGGTGAGGTCAGTGGCACTTTCATAGAGTTCGGGTCACATCCACATCAAAATATGATTCTTCAGGCTGACAACGAAGCCCTAGGCATAGCTATATCAGTGACTCATCTAAACCCATGCACTGCGATAACCATAGCATATCTGCATTGCAAGATCATCCTTGTTGTCCCAAACAAATCTACCAAGGTCCACAGGAGATCGCATTGAATCAGAAATGTGGTAATGTTGGCTAGGGTCTGTATACGGTAAAGGATCCCATTGGTGCTGGGGCCTTCTTCCTAGGAGTTGTCATTGGTGAATTGAGTGCAGTCGGCGCTGGCATGCCTCATGCACTACAATTTGGCCTACAATTTGGTGCTTATTTGTGCGCCCATACAAACATTTGACATGCTGGTGCTCTGTTTCACCCTAGGGGAATCATCAGAAGGAACATCACAATCAAAGAAGCACTTACTCTCTGTGTACTGTACAAGTCAGTAGGCCCAAACCTCCAGATCGTCCATGGGTAGTCTCCAAGTGCATGTAACTTGTATGTTGAAAAATTGAATTTTTTCTTTGTTTTGCATTGTGCTTTTGTCTTCTCTGGTAGCATTTTCCCTGCCTTCTCTGCCTTAGCAAACTCTCTTTCCTCTCGCCTAACATGAGCAGCTGCTTCAGTTGGCATCTCCTCAGTCTCAAAGTTGCAGCAAACTGTATTTGAAAAGTGGCGAAGGAGGCACCCAGCTTCTTTCGTTACACTGGCAAAAATCTTAATAGTAGTGTCAGTATGCATCCGCAGCTTGGCAAACCCATGCCAAGTGCCAAGGATGAAGAGAAGATCTTGTACGGTTTTGTTGTCAGTGGCAGATGGCAAAAGGCCCTCAAAGCATGGAAGAGCACACTTATCAAAGTCACACTCTGACATCAGCCAGCATAACAAGTAGGACATACCCACAGAAGGTCTTTGAAATCACGTGCCACCATTTGCTTCAGAGCAGAGGCATCCTTAGTGAATCAACGAATGGTGTATCGTCTGAACTTTGGAACATGGTGGAATCTAGATAGGTCAGGTTTAAGAACCAAGCTGTAATGAAGCTAGAGTATGTGAACTGCTCATTGAGGATCTGAACCACATGTGGTCCAATAGCATAACAGATCCAAATAAGGTAAATAAAAAGTGCCTTGAAGACACCAAGTTCAAATTCATGCATCAGATCAATGACAAATAGGACGTAGAAGTTGAAGTCAATGTCCACGTCTTGGAAGAACTCAGAGAATGCACTCTAAAAGCAAGATGTATTCAAAAAAATCATATTAAGCAGTGAAATACGCATACTTGTGTTGGAATTAAGGACTCCTCTTTCAGGAAGGCCTCAACGTGAGCACTGTTAATGGCCCATCCCTTGAGAAAGATTTTTTTGTGGGCCTCTTCAATTCTCCAATGTGTCGGATGATTATCTTCATGAGATTTTGTCACTCTTCGCTTGAGATCATTAATCATGCCCATCTGATGTACATCAGCCTTCTGCACAAGACACCGAGGACAAAGACAAGTCCCCATGGTCTTCAGGCATGCCATCAACATTCTAACGATGAGATCAGACACATTATAAGTCAATAGAATATGATTTACTTCTCTGGGTAGTCTGCTGAATATGCAAAGAAGCATGGAAAGAGTCATCGAAACACATCATCCCAGCAATGCACAACTAGGCCATGTCAATAAGTGTCTTTGAACTTCTCATCAAGAAGCAGTTGCCACACTGCTTGCATAAGCTCTCACTTGAGGTGCGTTAATAGGGTGTCAGATGCAGGCTCTCCAAATTCAGCCTTGTAAATGTCTTGAATAATATCGGGAAGCTGTTAAATGAATACTTAGTAAACAGGTATTCACTACAGCAGATAGCGACTTACTTCAGGCATATAGACAAAATGATGCACAGCATGAGCATCGGGTATTGCACCAATGTACTTTGACAGCAAACCGTAGAATATATATCCTGGCCAGAGCGAAGCATCTCCAAAATTGGTGAGGTGTGTTGAGTTGGTGTATAGCATCATGGGAATGACAACATTTTCAATTGCAACTCTGGGAGGAGGTTTTGGAGAGGCTGTTAGAAAGGATGATGGATCTGATGGACCATCAATAGGATCATCCTCCAAGGAAGAGTCACTGGACTGGTGAGATGAGAGCGATGAGGAAGAGACAGAATGTGAGTCAACCGACATCTGACTCGACTGGGAGGATACCTGACAAGGTGAAGATGGAGCATCCTGCTCAGTAGTGTCTGCCTCGTCAACAGATGCCATTTGAGTATCAATAGCTGCTTGCGCAGCATGAATCTTTTCTTCCATGTCTAGATATGCGGGTGACGTGTAGACCTCTGCATATATTAGCTCTGCTGGTGAGTCCTCTGAGGGTTTCCACATCTCCTTGTAGCCCTTGAGATGGAAATCAGAGGCAGACGAGTCTTGAAATGCACTCATGAGCACCTCCATGAGCGAGTGGTGCCATACACCATCAATCTTGATAACAGGTGCATCAGCCTCGGAGCTCCAGGAGAAGCCTTTTTGCGGGAGTGGGATCTCAACACTGTCTTCCTTCCAAAGATCAGAATGAAAAATGTCTGGCTTGTCAAGATGGCAGGCCTCCTGTACAGCACTGAAGTCTTCACAATGACTGACTGAAAAGTCACCCTGCAGAATCATGTCATGAACAAGGCAGTCGAGGTCTTCTAAAGTCTTCTTTTCAGAGCTGTAATACCATCTGAATAGCCTGAAGATTGTAGGGTTGGTAAACAGTGACCAGAGGTTGGAGCACTATCCAGGTCCAAAGACTGAATGTGGAGGATGGTGTTCTTTAGCTGAATCTGCAGCTGCAGCATGTACACCCTTGGGAATATGGGTCAGCCACTCTGTATACTCTCAGTAGACACCAAAGTCATTTGGTTCTGTAAGGTGTATTACAGGTGAATGTGGATGCGGTGGAATTGGAGAAGGTGTAGAAGAGGATAAAGAAGGCTCAGGAGTAGGTGTTCGCTCCCACATCAGTCTTGAAGAAAGGTTCAGCTGAGAATATTGTCCCATATGAATAGGACCTGTATCTGTTGGTATGAAGTTGTGAAGGTGTTGGGGAACTTTTAAGGTGCATCGTGGATGGCCAGTCAGGAGCTCGTTGTTATCTTGATCAAGTGAATCTATTGGCAAGGGTACTGGTGGAGCATCAATGTCTATATCTAACATGGACACATCCTGAAATTTACTGAGTATAAGTGCAAAAGTATAAGTTGAATACTACTCACCTCATTTATCACTGGCTGTTTGCTGGATTCCCCTCCCTCCATCTCTTTATCCCTCTTCTCCTTTCTCTTTTTGTTCTTGTCAAGCTTCATATGAAGTCCTTGAATGCCTCATAAGAGGATATTGTCTGATTTCTTCTTGTTTCTGCACTGGCGATCATGTTGAGTAATTGAGCGAGAGTCATTGTTCTTCAAAATTGTCTTGCAGGCTGAACATTTGAATGGCGCCATCAAGAAAGAAAGAGAGTGAGAGAGGGAAGCAGTTACAAGATGCAGAGTGAGTGCAAGAAGTAAATGAATCCGGCGATCCAAACATGAATATCGTATTTTGGAATTATTTATATTAAAATAATAAATACACATAATGACATGTCATTCACATGATCACAACACGTCTGTTTCCTTCCTTCCACCACTACCTCACTGCCATGGCATGTCGTTCATGCTCCACATGTTCCACCACCTCAACTGCTGGCCACCGCAGCTCTCTTTGTCGGTCTGGCTCATCTCGTGCATCAGGAAAATTCATAGTTGCTATGTCACCATGGGTAGCCATAATAATGATGTACCCCTTTACTGTAGACTATCGTAGCTGTGTGTGTGTCTACTATGCTCTACCATAGTCATCCCAGCATTCTATCGTAGTCACTGTAGCACTCATGGCAGTAGCCTCCATAGACTTGATCAATTGGCTCTCGGCTTCTATTAGTGGATGGTAATCTATTGCCTTGCTATTTTTAAATAGTTATACAGAGTGTTGTCTAAAATTGATTTGCTGAAAAATCCTCTGTCGATAGACCTCCTTTCTGGCCTTTCCCATTGTCTGCACCATCATCATCCCGTTCCTTGGATATACCAGCTGCATCGCTGAAACCATCATTCAGTATGAGAACCATAGATAATGATACCACTGACATACCATGTGTTCCTGTACAGCCACTCTTGCAGCTCTATGCACATGTCTCTTTCTTGGGTAGCTGAAAACTTTTTCCATTGCTTAAGCGTATCAAGATAGAGATCATTGTAATTATTCTTGTACATCTCGGCAAGAAAAACACGTGTTGAATGTGTTCTGGTTGACCATTTGTCTATTGCGCAATCGATCTAGGATGTCGTAAATAAGCTTGGGCAGTGCAGCATTGAAGGAAATTCGTACTGCCGATGCAACCAGAGCAATGGTTTGCAATGGTACCATCTTCTCTGCTGAAAAATAGCTGGAACGAGCACGTTCCCTTTGACCAAACCAGTGCAGAGTAATGGCCATCTGAAATATTGGATTCGCGAACATTGATCCTTTTGCAGTTGGATCCATAGGGTCCTAGTAGAGTAGTCAGTCATGAAAATCAGTCAAATCTTTAATGTAAAGCCGCACTCATGGCATAGACAAATTGCATGGGGTCATCTTCACCCTTCAAAGTGTTAACCAAGCCACGATTGGTGGCTTTCGCAGCTTCGATGCATTCTTTATTTGGATTCTGTAGCTTCTTGATGTCCTGAAAGCCGTAGACATCCACCAAAAGCGAGCAGACTGTGTCTTTGAGCTGTCCCCAGAACTGGAAGCCATGATCACGAATCTGTCAAGGCAATCAGGTAATATATCAGAGATGACTGGGATAGAACAACCGTATCAAATTTAATTCTTGTTGTACAGGATCTAACTCTTCTTCAATTTCCAGTTCATCACATGCGGCATCCCAGGCATCAACAGTCATATCAGTGACCTCCTTTTGGTCATAGCTGTCTACTGGAAAAGGGTTCTCTCGTGTCAGCACATGCTTGTAGAAATTGTATGCACATTTGATGATATCCTGGCATTGTTTGTCAATGATGTCCTTGATAGTTTGTGAGCGCTTCTTGCACTGCTTGATTGGTTGATCCGAGTCTTCATTGGTACTATCCTCTTGTATCTTCAATCAATGTCCCAGTCATTAGATTAAAGAATATTAACAAGCACAACAGACGTACACTGTCTTCTTCATTGGCACTAGTCTTTTTAGTCCTATCCTTTTCACTGGTGTTCAAGCTTTTCTTGTGTTTGCGTGGGGGAATATTGACTGGTCGCAATGTGATCCAATGATGCTTAGTAGCAGAGTTCAAGTTTATAAGGATACACCGTACCTTTGAATTGATTGCTGCGGTAACCTCGTCATTAAGATTGTCTTGAAGCTCAGGATCTGATGGCATCTCTTGGGCCATGTGTCTGGCACCTTGAATGTCATGGTTGACTGCAGAGCCTGACTCAGAGAATCATCAGTATATTAATCATACTTTCAATGAAACATACCTGGCATATTGATTGCCAATGATTGCACCAATAGAGAATGATTGCCACTTGTGCCTTGAATCATGTTGGTTTGGATGAACTCATTGATTTCACCTGGATCAAACATGAATGGCTGCAGGCCTGAAGTGTCGATGTAGTTGTCATTACGAAAAGAAAGCTGCCCAGTTGTTGTATCCACTGGTGTAGTAGCATGGTGCATTACTACTGAAGCCATTTCTGAGTCAAGTAACCTTGAATGCGAGGAATCTGACTGAGACTGACTCAGTACATGACCAGCTGACTGTGGAGCCTTGGGCATGTGAAACCTCTCATGCAAGGTAGGGGCCATAGGTGCTGGCTGGTCCAATGTTGAATTAGTACTGTTAGAGGAGGTGGAGTTTGAGATGACATTGGATGAGATCGCTAACAGAATGCGATTCTGAAGCTGGATATTAGGCAGAAGGTCTCACCTGATAGGTGTTGGCACCAATTGTGCTCCTTGTGCTGGTGTGGGAAGTGTCGCTACAGAACCCTCAGGCTGACAAACATCCTGACTGCTACCATGGGAAGGCATTGGGGAGGGGGCTCCGAGTCGTGCCACAGTGGTTGCTGGTGTCTGAGATGTATGAGAGTCACTGGAGTTTGGAGTGGTCAAGTTAGACTCATCAAGTTTGAGTTGACTAGCTGGTGGCAATTGCGCTGTAGCTTGTTTTGCAAGAGCATTCCTTTGCTGTGCCTGATGAAGGCGATTACTCTTGGCAAGCTCAGCTTCTATATAATATCAGAATGAAATCACCAAGGGAGGTCAACAGTGTTTACACATGATGTCCTGCAAGTGCTTCTGTATTCTCTTTGCGCTCTTGATGACCATGTCCTAATGTTCGAGATTGATTGTTGTTGAAATCCTCAGTGGAAAGACCATTCTTGCTGGTGCCTTGTTTAGTCATGTCGATAGTGACAATACAGGGAGTGAATGACTGAAAGGAAAATATGAAGTTGAAGGTGAGGGTTGACTGCAAAGAAGAGTTCAAGACAAAGTGCTCACTATTGTTCTTAATTTTAATTAAGCCTTGCCGCAACTTTGCACCAATGCCACCCTACCAAAACGATCATCATCTCCAGTCCTTGATCCTACACTGACTCTCATACTATGGCTGTCTGCACCCACTGCAAAACGAGCTTCAAGGATGGTGGCGATGTCCGACACCATCAATCACAAGCTCTTCACTGTCGAAAGAAAATGCTGGCTACATTCAAAGAACATATAGAAAACTGTCGCATTCACTGCCACTTAATGCAGCCGAAGAGTGCCAGTGCAGGTACATCATCAGCCTTGGATGAACAGATGTATGTTGACTCCTTGCCAGAATTTTTGAACACAGATCCAGCAAGTGTGAGTGTTGATGCAATGAGCACTAATGCCTTATTGGATCCTGAAGAAGAATTTGAGTCATCCAGTCTTGATGAGGAATTGGACCAGCCTGCAAGAGTACCAACCATAGTTGATATTCCAGATGAAGAGATATCACCTCAATGGTACAAGCACGATTTTCCAGCACAGAAACAGGTGGGCATATCTTACAGCCAAGGCAAAACATCATTTGAAAAGATTCATGATGAGCAAATTTTATGAGGTGCAGAAGTACTTGGCCCATTCAAAGATGACGAAGAATGGGAGCTAGCGAAGTGGTTGATTAAGAACGTTGGACATACTGCAGCAGAAGAGTTTCTTAAGTTACCGATGGTATGTGTTGAATCACTGGTAGCTGGGATGTGCCTCAGGCTGTGCCTTCTTCACAATGTGACCTTCCTGCCTAGATTTCCCATCGAGCCCAACCTGAGTACAAGAATAAACAACAACTATATGATCGAATCGACAGCCTTCCACAGGGAGACAGTATTCATTGGCAATGCCATGAATTCGAATATGAGGGCAATGTGCCTGACAAGAAGGATCTGAATGGTGAGCGCATGAAGACTGAACATCTAGAGATGTGGTATCGTGACCCACTTGAGATTGTACACAAATTGATTGGCAATCCTGTATTCAAGGATGTCATGGCATATGCACCAATTCAACTCTTCACAGCTGCTGATAGAAAGGAACAGGTATTCAATGAAATGTGGACAGGAGAATGGTGGTGGAGAATTCAGGTGCATCTTTTGCATGATACAGACTGGTCTTGTCTCCTGAAGCAAAGTAGGAACGGCTCCCACCTGGCATTACTATTGCCCCACTCATTCTCTCCTCTGATAAAACTCAATTGTCCCAGTTTCAAGGTGATAAAACTGCTTGGCCCATGTACCTCACCATCTGTAATATCTCCAAGGACAGACACCGTGAACTGTCTTCACATGCAACAATATTGTTAGGCTATCTTCCAGTCCCCAAGTTCGATTGCTTCACCGACAATATACAGTCTGTAATGAAATATCGGCTTTTTCATCATTGCATGACCATTATCATGAAATCAATCATCAAGGCAGGCAATACTGGTGTCCCTATAGTTTGCGCAGACTCTCTCATCTGCCATGTTCATCCCATATTTGCAGTGTACATTGCCGATTACCCAGAGCAGTGTCTTGTCAGCTGCTGCAAGGAGAATTGATGCCCAATCTGCAAGGTTGACCTGAACCACTGTGGCAGTCACCAGGCTTTTGACAAGTGTGATGTCTCTGAAACTCTCTCATATCTCAGGGACCATGCAAATGGTGAGGAGACCAGCAAGACATATGGCAGAAATATTAGTGAAGCCTTGAAAACAGATGGACTACATGCTGTTCATCCTCTTTTTTGGTCCACCCTCCCTCATGCAGACATCTTCATTGCCTTCACTCCAGATCTTCTGCATCAACTTCACAAGGGTGTCTTTAAGGATCATCTTGTGAAGTGATGTACCTCTATCATTGGGGCAATCAAAGTGGACAAAGCATTTCGAGCTATGCCTTCTCATCCTGGACTTTGCTATTTCAAAAACAGAATTTCACATGTATCTCAATGGATGGGTTCAGAGCATAAGGAGATGGAGAAGGTGTTTCTGGCATTGGTGGCAGCACATGCATGCAAGAAGGTCATTTTGGCAGTCCGAGGTATCATCAACTTCATTTACCTTGCATCTCTTCAATCCCATACATCGACCACACTCGATCTTCTTTGCCAGTCCTTGGACCGGTTTCATGCAAACAAGGATATCTTTATCAAACTCGAAGCATGTACACAAGGGAACTTCAATATCCCCAAGATTCACTCGATGGAGCACTACGAAGATCTAATTCGATTATTCGGCAGTGCAGATGGATACAATACAGAAGCGCCAGAACGGTTACATATTGATTATGCCAAAGATGCATATCACACCACCAACCGTAAAGACTACATGCAGCAAATGACTTGGTGACTTCAACACCAAGAGGCTGTTGATCACTTTACAAAGTACCTCGACTGGGTGCGCCAACTGATGGATTCCCTAGCCTCTCCTTCACTACAAGCTAGCCTGATTACTGCAAGTTTACCACCACAAAAAAATACAACACCCAATGCCAGCACATTCCAAACAATCGCTTCATCGAGTCCTGCCAGTACCGTGACTGACTCAGTTTCATATGGTGCTAGCTATCATGTATCAAAAATCCACCCAGCTGATCTACGAAATGTCGAGATGTCATTTATCATAAGTTCTCAAGGCTACAAGGCCTCAGAATTTCTTCCAGTGCTCACCTCCTTTATCCAGAACCAGCATGGCCCATTCATTCCTCACATGTTCGACCGGTTTCAGCTTTGGCACCAAATTGATTTTTTATTACCTGATATTCCAGAGGTTGGCTGATGGCATCGCAAGAACATCATACAGGCAACACCATGCATTATTGATCAACAGAATAACACTACAGGTTGTCAAATTTGCAGATCAAGATGCTTGTCTGGACTGGGCATTAATATGCACTGGGGAAGCTAATCCATTTACTGATAGAACAAGTCTTCAGGGTGCGTAATTTTTATCTTCTGCAAATTCCTATGCATAATAAGACTTTTGATGTATTCACAGGTCTTTGAATTGGTTGTGTTCATGCCATATTTGAGCTGCTGAAGCACTATCCTCTCCATCACATCAAGCATCCTTTGGTATATGTGGAATGGTTTACTCCCTTTCACAAACTGGACCCTATCACTGGATTTTACCACCTGACAAAATCAATGAGACAGGGACACCCATATGCTGAAATCATAACCGCTGATCGACTGGTCCACAACTGTCTTCTCAATACTTGGAAACGGGGAGATACAACTCATTTTTTGGTAAATCATTATGTAGACGAACATCTTTTTTGTACACTTAAATTAGGATACCAAGGATGCGTTCCATGTTAATATCAGTACATCATTTTTTATTTCATGAGTCCTATTCTATGTGAGCTCTTCAAGTTCAAATTTGCCATGTACCATTGAGCTCAGACTGCCAGTCACAGCCAGTACAAGAGTTCAAGTCTGCCTTGTGGTTCTACCACATGGTACTAACCGTCAACACCAAATCATCACTTTGGAGGCTCATGATCTTGCTACCTACTACCACTTTGTTCTCTTTCTCTCTCATCCCTTGTCAAATACTTGCTCAGACTCCATATAACCTGGTACTATCACTCAAGTCTGGCTATCATGCCAATTACACACCACAATGTCTCTGACTCTGACTTGGAGTGCCACCACACAATCCTGGTTAACCCTGGCATTCTCACCTCCAGCGATGGTTTGGTTTTAGTGTTGAACCTAGGAACTCTACTTCCTGGATCTTATGTGCATGACTGCTATCCTGATTACTGAAAAAGAACTGATTTAAAATTGTAGACCATCAATCTTCGCATCAAGCTCGACAAATCAGATCATTCTAGTGACAGTGCTGAGGCCACTGGTTCACTTCTACATACTGCAGATATAGTAAACAAGACTCAACCTATCAGCACCTCTGAGTCCGAGTCCAAGCTCCTTCATACTACCTCCAAACATGACACAACTCAGTCCCCTTCAATGTTTTCTCCTCAATCTAAAATAACCATCGCAAAGTCAGAGTCAGATGACTGGTCCCAGATGGAATATGACTCACCCACCGCATACAAACACTGGTGCAAAAACTACAGAAAGCTGGGTTGGCCTTACCCTGAAAAACTGGACCTGCCTTCGCCAACACTGCACATTCCAAGTCAAGTCAGTGGATCGCCTGAGCCTGAGGTAGACCATTTCCAAACCAAGATGCTGGGCTCAAACTTGGAGAGTCCATCTTACTGCTTGCCGATGCCTGTCCATGTCTTCTGGGATATGCCTTCACAGCGTCAGGCCGTGGAAAGCCAGCTGTATGCGGAAACTCCCACTCAAAAAACTCGACAGACAATCTCGCCAGCAGTGCCGCTGCACATTGCCAGCCTGAGTCACAGTGTTAGAGGACATCATAAGACTCGGAGAGCAACAGTGTTTCCAAGTCCTGGTCCCATGGCACGGAAACAGTTCTACAATGCTCTAAAAGAGGCGCTGACTGTGCCGGACTCAGAGGAGGAGAACGATGAATTGGACCAGTAAGTGAACAACACTGGCTGGAGATTTCCAGGTGTCACAGTGTTTACTACTAGTACCACTAGACATAGCTATAGTATGATGTGCTGAAACAAATAGTATTGATTTTCGTATCTTATTGCCAGTGATGTAAGTGAGAAACATAGTAGTAACACTCCGTGACTGCCAATTTGAAGCTCAGTGAAGTTCAACAAGTCAATGTCCGAGTGCGGCGTCATTGCGAGTAGTCCGGGTCTGCTACATAACCCTAGATAGAGGTCTGACACTTATAATAGCTCATTCACATTACTGGTGGCTACAGTAGACATGATGGTTATAGGGGTTGACAGTAGCCTCTGGTAGACACCGGTAAAACTCAGAGTCGACAGTAACCTGGCAATGTTTATCGTGGGTAAAACAGTTTTCCTGATGTGTGACATGGCCTCATGCAGACCCTGCTGTGTACTGACTCCTTTAGCTCTTCTGTTCATCGCTAATTGTTCTCTATAGATACATGGAAGCTGTCCAGAACAGAGAGATCAACAACAAGTGGTGGTGCCTCCCACTCTTCCTATTTGATGAGGATCTCATTGAAACAGATCATCTGACAGCGGGACTCTTTCATGGATACGTTCTTGTACGTGTAAGTGAATTACTGGTTTGTTTATTTCTACACCTACTAACAAGACAGACAGTTCTTCTGTCACATATTTCTCGGAAGTGGTTTTCCAGAGCACCAAGGCAAAACAAATGGCTGTGATACTGTTGCGACAAGACATGCAATGACTATGGTTACAGGACATCACATTGCATATGCTGCTACTCAGGTGATTCTGATTTCTCTCTCCATTCCAGCTCTGATGTCACCCTCTAGGCTTGTTACTGTATGGGGACCGTTGAGAAATGGCAGCAATTTGACGGTGGTTTTGACCTATGGCAGTTTTTTTGGTTGATCGTAGATTTCTTTGAGGGAGCAGATAAGAATGACGCAGCTGAAGGGATCTTAGCATGGTGGAAAGTACGTCCGCATTTTCTCTGATTATGCCAGAAGAGCGCCGCCAAGCAAAGAAGGCCCATGAGGAAGTGAAAGAGCTAGAAGCCCATCAAGTCCAGGAGCCCAGTCAGCAAAAACCAGAGCAGCGTCCGACGGCTCATACTCTGCCTGACAATACTCACTCTGCTTGCCCATCCATGGTCCCACCTCAGCCCCCTCGTTCTCGGTCCCATCAATGTACCATTCATTCCCAACAACAATCTCGCTCTCGGTCCCCTCGACATGTCATGCCTTCTCAACAACAATCTGGTCAACACTCTCACTCTCATTCTCGTGACTCTCATCAAATTTCCCAAGACAATACACCTGAAGGATCATTTTGCTCTGTTTTGCCTCATCCTAGCTCCAAAAATCATGCTTGGAAATCCAACACACACCCTTGTCACACTAGTAGCTCTCGAGAGCATTCTGCACCTTTGCTTCATCAACCTTCTGAGTCGCCACCTTCCCGTGCATCACTTCAGCGACTACGGTGTCGCCACAAAAGTCCATCTCATTCCAATGAACACAGTCCACCTGTAGTGAGGCACAGAAGCTCTTCTCCATCGCCTGAAAGAGGACCTTCAAGCCAGGAACAACAGCATGCTTCACAAGTAATGGCAACTGATGCTCCTTGTCAATCAAAGAACAGGCACCATTTCAATTCAGGTGATGAAGAGCAAGAGGAGCCATCAAAGAAGAGGGCGAAGAAGGGTCAAAAATGATATCGCCGATGTCATCTGGTTTGTCATTTGTTTTCATACTTGCTTGGACACATTCGTAGAATAGAATTGTATGTGCTTTATGTTTGTTAACAATAGACTGTCTGTCCTGAAATGAATGAACATTTATTCAAATGGATAGCATTATATGCTTGTACAGTGTGGATAATGATACTAATCACTACCTATACATATAATTACTGGAAAGGGTCACCAGGCTCGACCATGATCCCCTTGCCAGGCAGGCCTTGCAAGGGCCGGCCAAGGAAAGGTGAGTTCATGACCAGGGCCCGGTCTCAAACAGCACTCCCTGATCGAGCTTGATCAGGGCTGCCTTGGAGGCGAATGTCTACCTATACACATAAGCATGGGTGATCTGTTTCCAGTGCTGGCCAAGGACTGGCCAGCTCGATACACTTTTAGTGATGTTATTCCCCCCTGGATTCAATATTGCAGAAGCCCTCAATTTGATGGAAGAACTGCTACAACAGGTTTGGCCGAGGCAGAAAAGGAGAACCATTGAGTAGGGATGTGCACCATATCCGTATCACAGTGGCTACATACGGTGGCTATGGATACAGGTCCATACCGTGAGCACTTTGGATGAGCCAAAATATGGCCGTATCCATATGGTTGAAGTACAGTTGTCAAGGGAATGGTAGAGGACTGTTCAATGTCATTGAGGTCAGTAAATATGATCTCAATGATGCAAATTACACTTACATTTTGATGACAGTTATTCACTCTCATCATGAAACTATCTGTATACGGACAATGGTATGGACACAGTACAGATTTGGTATCAGCCGTACCGTACCATGGGCAAGATTTTTCATACAGTCTATGGCCGTATTGTTATGTTCGTATCCATAACAGTATGGTGCACATCCCTACCATTGAGGTTTGTTTCTCATTCGTGCACCTTCTAGGTTACTGATCGTGATTGATAGGATGAACCACTTCATCGATGGATTCAAGAAATTGATGGGTACCTTGAGGAGTTCCTGCACCATGAAGATTGCACCAGTCCTGAGCTTTGCCAAAGCTGCGACATGGAGCAGCCAGCAACCTTTCGTTGTTGCTCCTGCTTCAATGGCCAAAGTCTGTGTCTCGAATGCATGGTCAACAAACACCAAGACGCACCATTTCATTGAATAGAGGTATTTTTCTGATTTATTTGAGCATGATACAGTTTTTGACCCAACTAAATTCAGGAATGGAACGGTGACTTCTATGCGCACACTACCCTGCAGGACATGGGTCTCAAGGTTTAACTGGGGCATCCATCAGGGGAGAAGTGTCCCTATCCTCGTGTCTCTGGTTGGCAGGTGGTTGTTATTGATGTAGAGGGCATCCACAAAGTGAACGTATGGTTTTGCGGATGCCATCAGACCAGACCACTCTGTGTTCAAATGCTTCGTGCACGATGGTTCCCTGCGACTGTCGACTTGCCACATACTGCCATTACATTTGCCACCCTTCACCATTTCCAGATGATGACATTCATGTCAAAGGTATCTGGGTATGAATACTATCACTCGTTGGCTCGATTATCGGACAATACCGGTGTAACTATACTTCCAGTATGTGCTTGGCATTTGAAATCTCATATTCCCTCCTTACAAAACCTTTTAGGATCTCTATCAAGTTTTTCTGCATGTGGTCAGAGAGTGGCAACATATCCATATGCTGATGTGTCATGGCCAAGGAAATGAGGCAAATGGGTCTGCAGGAACGAAGGCAGGAGATTGCATGGTCCACTGTCTTGCATGTCCCAGGCCCAGTATCAATATGTCTGAGAATTGCCAGAGAGAAGAGTATGTCCTTCATCCATTTGCTTGAGCTGTTGACTCATGAATACACAGTGCATGGCTCAATTGATTGTTTATCACTGTAGATGCAAACTTTCAGCTTAAAAGATTTAATGTCTCAAGTGATCACTGCAACCCACGTTTGAACAAAGGGTACTCATATTTTATCAACTTTGACGACCTAGTTCAGGCGCATATGGATAAATTTGAGGAGAAATTTATGGAAGAGAAGAGCACATGTAACGACCATGACACTATCAAACTCGCTACCATGCGGGGAGGGAAGGGTATGTCTGTAAGTGGAGTCGGGGCCGTCATTTGCAGTCACCATGAATGTCAGCAAGGGTCATCCGTCATTAACTTGAGGAAGGGCGAGCAGTAAGTCGTTTCATATTATCACACTGTTCAATTGTTGACCAAGGCTTGTCAGACAAGTGCAAATGGACCTACCAATACTTCTCAGTCTGAAAAGCGGAGCGCCAAAGGATGTCATCATTTCCTATGATATCGGATGTCAATGGGGAAAGAATCTGTGGAAGCAGATCGATGTATATGGATCTGACCTAACGCCGCTGCAGCAGGAGATGGACATCATCATTCTCGTGCCGAAATTTCACTTACCAGCACATATTGTGGAGTGCCAGGAGGAGTTTTCTTTTGCTTTCGAGCTGTTTGTCGGGGAAACAGATGGTGAGGCTCTGGAACACACATGGGCTGCATCAAACCCTGTTGCAAGCAGCACTAAGGAAATGGGGCCGGGTAGTCGTCAAGACACTTTAGATGACCTCTGGAGTGATCACAACTGGCGAAAAAATGTTGGCATATGTGAGTTCAGTCTCCTATGTCATGATATATGTCCTGATCTTCCAAAGCCAAGCTTCTTCTTCGGAGAATTAAGGACACCATCCCATGCCGGGAAGAGAATCGAGCCACGTTTAAGCTCCTTTGCGAGACGGTCATCTTGTCTGCAGATGACAGCAAAGCATGGTTAGAAGAGTGGACGGAGTGGATAGAAAGATGGGAGCGGCGCCGTACGAGCAGCGACAAGGTCAAGAATCCCTATGTTCCAACGGTGAAACGTATGTGCACCTTTTTCTAACTCTGTAATTGTCTAATGGCCTGTCATGTGTTTAGCGCTTACCATGGCGTCAGTACGCTTGAGATTGACAGAGGAGGGATTGGATAGTGAATGGGGAGCTTCGACTGGTACACTCATTTCGGCCAACAAAATGATTGCTGACGGTCTACTTGCGGAGCAAGCTCAGTGAGTTTAGACTATATCCCCCAGTCCTACTCAAAGCTTATGCTCGTGTTACTAGGCAAGACCTCCAGAAGGAAACTAAAGCTCTGGGGCCCCATTCTATGGACATACAGCACGTGAAGATATTGGACAAGACATCGCGGCTGCGACGTGAGATCGATTCGTGGATGGAGGTTCAACAGGTTTACATGCCAGAGACCCACTCTATCCGTGGTGACCAGGATCGCACCTCTGGCAGGGAATGTGTAGTAGCTTGGAATATCGAGCTGCTCCCACCGTCTGCGCTCCTATCAGATCACAAGATCCTGTGTGACAAGCAATTACTGCACTACAAGTGGGAACTTCGGTGCGCTCAAGCAACGGAGGCGTTGGGTGTCGTGAGGCGAAAAATCATTTTGGAGACTTACGTGATCAATCACAAGGGTGTTTATGGGCATGGTCAGAAAATTGGGACTGCATCAAATCACCTGTTGGACGACTGCTGCATGGATAAACTGTGGAGCATTGCGACATATAACAGAGCGCGCGAAGGACTTCGCCGGCTTGCAGGGCCTCTGGAAATGAAGGACTGGCAGAGCACATATAGAACATTGAGAATCGAGGATGCGGTACCAATTTCTGGTAGAGCAAGGAAGAAGAGAGATGCCGGCAGCAAGGAAACTTCAGGAGAGTCAACTGCGCCAGTTCTCTCTTGGATTTGGCTGACACCGGGCGCCGTTAACGGTAATACTCCAGAAGGTGTACAAGATGGTGAGTCTTGAAACGAGTACTTGAAATTGGACGGTTCTTGACCTACAGATTAGCATTGAGAATTGAGTGGTGCAAATTGAGAGCGCGCATGCAGCGCTGGGATGAAGAATGCCGCCTCCTGCATGAAGAAATGCAGAGAGTTTTGCGCTCGCACGAGTACAACGTCGGTCTTTGGCGCAGAAGAAGTCAACATGGCATTACAGGTGCTACAGGTGGTGCGCGAGCCTACGCTCTTCGTCAAGCCTTCATGCGGCAGCAGATGAAGGCTTACTGTGAGCGAATATGGAATTCCGTTGAGGATTGGTTGCAGATTGGTCAGGTAGACGATGATGAAAACGAGGACGTGGAGGTCCCGGAGGTGGAGTCGGACTCGCACATCACCACGGTGTTGGGAGATGGGTGGGAGTAACAGCGGTTTATGTCAGAAAACATATTGTCGTTCTCGATTAAATATCAACGGCTTGTCAGAAAAAGTTGAGATAACATAAGATATCATATTGATTGAAGAGGAAGTACTCCGAACCTCGAAGAGGAACGCGGGGGACGCTAAAGAACCGTGAGGTACGAACAAGGTACAGAAGTTCGACAGATCTAAAGAAAGATCGATCGTTCACTTTCAGCCAAAAGTACGGAGAGAGGCGGGCGGCGGGATTTAGATGAACGCATTGACTGAATAAGCAGGAGTCTGCCCTGAGACACCTGAGGACGAGAGGAAGTTTTTGATTAGACGGCCTGAGGATGACAGGTAATTCTTAATAAGTGGTAACCTGTCATTACAGGCATTTATAAATAATAGTGGCCTTATGCGGTGTAGGCTTGAGACCCATTTCAAACGCCCAGTCACTCTTCCCGCTCGCACGGATCAAATCGTCGACCATATCCATCCTTCGCTTATATCTTGGCGTTATCCCGTCTTGCCGCAAGATACAATCGTACATCTGCAGACACCCCGTCAAGTTATTGCACATATCCAAGAGCGCAGCAGAGCAGAGCAGCAGGCAAGCAATAAGCAAGCTCCCTATGGTCGACGCGCTGCCGGCCAGAGCCGCAGCCGCATAGACCAACAGCGTCGCAAGGGCGACGAAAAAGCTCTCCGCTGTGCTCTGATGTCGGAGCCATTCACTCGCTGTCACGGTCTTGATATTATGCAAGGACCCCTGTAAGCGCACCCAGCGATCCTGGCTCAGAAGAATGAGGAGATCACCAGGGCCCTCCTCTGGAGCGCCCTTCCACTCTTCCGAGTCCTTGCCCCTTCGCTTAATGACGATTACATTAATCATTCGGGCCGCTATCAGCATCCCCAACACCCCAAATCCCCACCAGTCCTGTATAGCGGCAAGTAATGCAAGCACGACCACCGTCAAGATCGGGCTGACGAGGTATAGCAGTGTCGCTGAGACCCCAGTGACGAAGAACGATTGTACAAGGCGATCGTATAGGGATAAAGAAGGGTCGCGGGAAGGATGTATGGATACCTGGGCGGTAACAAGGTGCCCGGTGCGGCCGATACGCTGCAGGTAGCTGGCGGTGGCAGGGTTCTCAATACGAAAGGCGTATCCATTGGTTATCGAACCAGCCGTTGGAAACTCTCCACAGTTGACGGCTTCAGCAGACTGCTGCTGATGCATACCGGGAGCGAGGACGAAGATATCGGGGAAGGACGCTTTACCCGTCAGAGCCGTCCTCATCGTGACGGTGGAAAGTTCTGCGAGGGCGACGAGCCCAGCGGCTTCAAGTGCAGTGTGGTGACCGGAGATGGAGGCCTTGCTGAACATTGGTGGAATCTGGAGTGGGATGACAAGTGTAAGGGAACGAGACTGCTCGCGCGATGAAAGCTGTCAAAGCTGTCTCGGGCCGAACTCGCACCTCCTAGGCCTCGTGTATCACGTATAGTCAACTGCTAGCGTGAAGTTTCTCAAAAAGGAACCGCGCTCAATGACTATACATATGATGGTGTTTATAGCGCGCACTAACCAACACTCCTGGTAAGCGACTATTTTAGATCATCAGGCAGAAACCGGTGAATGGCGTATAAAAATTTGACACAGGTTTTTGACCACAGCAAAATGCGTCGGCTCATTCTCTATTTTAGCTGCTTCCCTCGCATTTTGGCCGGCGCGAATTAGTCACCTGCCAAGAGTGTTGCAATTCATTGTTCTGATGGTCGGCGTCAATGCACGGCCTCGTTTGAAAATTAGTGTTTCTCCCCCAGTCGCCTGATTTCTATATTAGAGTACATTTGATGAAGAACACTAGTTAAGCGCCAGTCTTACGTTGAGAAGATATGTATCAAACTCTGTTTGCCACAGCGACAGTGCGACGTCTACAGTACTGTTCTGCCTAGTAATTGAGAGGTCCCACAAGGGTCAGATAGTTCTCATAACAAAGGCGTTCGATTTAACATGTATTAACTGACGCCCTTCCGCACTTAACTTGGGGCTGTCTATCGACACCGCCGAGTTCGGAATTAGAAGCCAGGGTCAAGATAACTTCCGCGCGGTATGTAAGAACAGTTTGCCACCCGTCCATGTGACTATGTCCATGGACAACCAGTCGTAAGGATATCTATCAGAGAGACAAAGAAGAGATGGACGTACAGCGATGACGGAACCCATAATGAATGCGTCGATTTGGGCGTCTTTTTCCAGCGTCCTGATGGATGGTTTCTATATATCTGGAAATCCTACTTCTTGCTCGGATCCATGCTCCGGCATGTAGCTCAAATATAACGCAAATCTTCGTGGCTTGAGGGTGCCTCGTCCTCAAGCTGATAATTGTACTAACCACGTCGAAAAGGTATCCGCCCGTGGATATGAAAATTCATAAATTATCTATTATTGACTGTCGGTAAGTAAAGCCAAGAAGCAGGGTCGAGGCGTCTTGTGCATATCGGCATCAATGAAACTAGCGCCATGTTCCGCACTGCGCGAAGAGCAGGGCAACGATGAACTTGGATGGATGAGCCAGGGACGACGGAAACAATAAACCCTTTCCACTTCACTCCTCGTCGCCTTTCTGAAGCACAGTCAATGATTCTTCCAAAATTCATCGATTTCCTAGGCGAGAATATGTGTCCAGGAATGCTTGTCAGATAGACGGAAGGGAACAGAAATCCCAAGCTCGCCTTGGTCCTGAAGCCTGGGACCGAACAAGGCGAGAACATCATTGAGATCGTTATAGACACTTTCGTCGTCCGGATGGCTTCTTTCATTTCCGGAGATGGTCAGGAGATTCAAATCGGGTGTACAGGATGCCCAATCCTGCACCAACATCGAATCCGAGTCCTCAAACCCAGAATACTTGAATTTTCGCATTTATTAAATTATCCTAGGTGCGCAGTTTATTCTGGACTGAGAGGAGGACGACATGACGGTACAAACTCGGTGACGGCGGTTGGAGTGGAATATCGTTGGTCATGGGACGCAGAGGCATATCACGATTAATCAGAATCCCGCTCCATCATGCTTTTAATGCCCGAGTCAAGTTGTATATGCTCCGGTCTGGGTCCCACAGACATCACCGGAGGGAATGAGAAGGACGCGAAATATTATGACCGTTCTGCTTTGAGCCGCCATGTCAGGGTCGTAGTCCAAATTTCAGTCCTGAGTTTGTTGGCAAAGAATATATTGTCCTAACGACAGACACTATCGGGTAAATGGAGCTGCGTACCATGAAGGCAGTTGACCTTCACCTTGGCCTACATCGGGGCCAGTCGATTTCTGGATACGCTTCCTTCGTCTCTCTTGGTTCTGTGGATGAAAGCAACACGAAAATGGGTGGTAGAGCTCCGATGAGATGGAAGTCGCTGTGGCTGAGAACGCCGAGCCAAACGAGAATGGCTGACGAAGGGTGTCGCATATTCTCGGCTTCCAAAGCGCACAACGGAGGAGTAACGACATCCGTTCTTGCTCGTAGCATGCTTTTCAAGATGACGTTCCTTGGCGACAACGATCATCTTTGAACAGTATATAGATGAGCGAGGTGCGGCGAACGATAGACAGGAAACCTCACGTCATTATAAATCCGGGAGTGCCAGTATCCTTGTCAAAGAAAAAGGCGCAATAACGAGGAGCTGGCCCGGTATCGCTTATGTCGAACGCTTCCTCCGGCGTAGGACGCCCAGTCATAATGTGGAGTGATCAAACATCAAAGCCGCCGCTACTAAGCGAGAATCTCGGGACCGGAGAGGTCCTGTAAAGCCAAAGAGGATTCAAGCGAAACCTGAAGGCCTGAACCATCATGAGAGTCGCATACAATGGGGAAAAAATCAACTCACCAGCGCGATCTGATTCAAAGGGGGTAGCTGCACCAAGTCCACATCTAGTACACTCCATCGGCGTATGTTCGCGTCGTAGCTGACATAGCATACAGGCCATTGTTCTCGCTTGAAGGCAACATTGGGCAGCTGCGGAATGAGGACATTGAGGGACGCTTACTCCCATCCTGCCGTTGGAAGGTCGTCGTGCATATCAGGGGAGGGGTCGGAGGCTACAAGCGCGCGGACAGTCTGTACGGTATGAGAGATAGTAGTATACAGTCTGCGTGTACATCTGTCCACAAAAAAGGACGATCGCCCAATTGAAAATCTTCGTATACAGCGTCGAAAAGTTTAAAGACTATATATGATGGCAAGTCGGGACCGAAGAGTTATGGGAGACGTGATATCATCCAAGCGATGAAGAGAGGTGAAGGGTAGGCGGGACAGCTTCGGCAATGTCCGGCTCGGTCCGATGTAGCCTGCTTTTTTGGATGCTTCCATCGCTTCCTCACCATGGAAATCTTCTCCAACGCTTCAGGTTTCTTTGCATCCTGCTCGGGAAGCACATGTTATCAATGCACGATATTGCATCGCATGACGGTTAGGTGCAGGCTTTGGAACGGTTGGAAGGCGAAGCGACCATAGTGCGTACATTGACTCTGCCCTGTTTCTGGAATGCTAATGCTCGACGTCTCTTCAGCAGTCGAATACAAGGCCCTCTTGTTGGACTTCTCACGTACCCGCCGATGGAGATCTCGCCTGGTATCTCCTGCGTGCCAGCAGACATGAGGGTATGTCATTCAACTTCTTTCGCAGAAATGTTATCAACTCCTCTTCCAGTGGCGGCTCGACATTCACATTGAAGGCGGTTGGGAAACCCTCCTGCCCGCTCTCCCATTGCAGACCGCCGTTTCCGTATCAACACTACAGATTACGTCAAGTACACGCTCCTAGTGTACACAAGCGACATTCAGAACCCCACGGGTGTTGATGAAGAGCCGCTCAATATCAACGGGCTGCTATCCTAGAGACATGTCGACTACCGCAAAGTGTCCTCCAACCGCGGTCTCGTCGGAGCGTACAACTTCCTCTTCGTGCAGGCCGACGATATTCTGCTCCTTCCTTTCCGCCGCCCCGCATTATCGAGGTGAAGAACCCAGTGCTCCAATGAGCCAAATCGAGGCCTACCTTGCCGAAGACCCGAAACGAGAGCCCTGGGACATCCACGACGTCCGTTCTGCCTACCGCCTGCCCATCTCTTCCGGTCAAGGTGCCGACTGTCCATGTCATTCGTGACTTATCTCTCCGCTGCGCAGATCGTCTTATACGGGGATCTCGTTCGTAGTCCCGACGCGCTATGGATACTCCTCGTCACACGGTGAGAACTCACAACTCTCACGCACACCCTCTGCATCACTGCATGGTCGTCGGCACAGACTTGGGATTATCTCGTATCCCACGTATTCGCACACATGGATAACCTCCGCTCACTCTCACTCCCTTCCTTCGATCTCCACATCTTGCGCCATACCCAGCTCGGTGTCTCTGGACATGCCGAGGCTGAGCTTCCCAGGCAAGGCAGTGTAGCGTATTGTCGTTCCTCGTTTCAAGTTCCTTCGGGTGCTCGTCGTGCATAAACAGGGGGAAGCACATTTAAGGAAGGGCTCGACGAGAGGTTTCCACTCCCGAACCGAGCCAAGACACAGTCGAGATCATCTACTGTCAGTCACTCCGGCCACTCGATGGCCGTCAGCGAGCAAGTCCGAGCAGCACGTCTAGCTAACGCGTCCCTGCCCTTGAACACGTCAACCCTCCGAGTAGAGTAGAGCGTCACCGTCCATCTCACTCGCTCCTGGCTCTCCCCCGCTCCCGAACCTCGTCATGTCTTGCATTCGACGATCTTCGTCTGCAGCCTGAGGAAAGGCATCCCTTTGAACGAGCAAAGCTTCAGAAAGGAAGAGCAGCGGCTTCATCGATGACTTGTTCTTCAAACCGAGTCCAAGAAGCGAGAGTAGCTTGCTTCAAAGTCGGTCGAGGTTGATGTTCATGGCACGGTGATGGATAAGGTGCGCTTCCTTTGCTCCGTTCTTGCTGTGAAATGAAAGTCCTCATACTGCTTCGTAGATCTTTCACCATCGAGACGACTAGTTCCCTTCCCGATTCATGTACATATTCTTATCGTTATCTGTCAAGTACCATCATCTGCACTGGCTAAATTCTGAGCTTTGTGCTAAAAATCATTCACCACTCCCCATGCATAACGATCATAGTCAGATGCTTTCATGGTACTTCAAAACATACCGACAGAGATGCAAAACACCCGACACTTGCTGTTGATTACGGGTCGAGTGGAAGTCATTCGTGGCGATCTGGAAGAGCAATCGGTCGCACTCAGCGGTGACGACAAGCTCATTTATGCATCCCCCCCTAAACAACCTGCGATCCTGCACCATGGCTTTCTGCTTACATTACACTTTCCGGGAGGGACGACCAGTACTCGCACTCATGAAGGATGAGTGACCGGGTCGAAACAAAAACGATCCAGACTCGGAAAGTGACCTCGACGCGAGGAGCTGCCCTGCATGCGATATTGTGGCCGGCTATCGTTCAAGTGGGCGGAGATCGCAACTAGTCGAGTATCCGTTGATGGGTAGCGCCCGGATTTCTCTACTTGTATGAAGGAGGAACACCAGTTATTTCTCTTCGAACTAGTTCATCGTGCGCCTCCTCTCTCTGTCCCTGTCCCTGTCCCATTGTTCCCGTTCCCATGTTTGCGTGCCCGGTTCCCGCTGTGTATGACCTCAGCTATTATCTCGTCGTGAATCACGAGCATAGGCCGTACGGTGTTGGATGGTCCCCGCTTTAGACTTATGTTCACGCCAGTTTGAAATGGTCTATCATGTCGAAAGCAGTCATGCTTGTATCGAGAACTGTTAAAAGTTCGTACAAGGATTAATTGGTAGGAGTACATTCAAAGGGTTAAAGTCTTAATCAGCACATCGGGTCAGCGGTAGAAATAGATACACTATCGGAGGGCTTCGGTTCTCTGGAATAATCAGTCGTCAACGTGTTCTGAGGCAGGGGAATTTGATCCAATTCTTCGATCTTCTGAATGAGCTGCATATTAATAGCCTATGCACCCGAGTCGCATTCTTGCTTCTCGCCCTTTTTAACCTCTTCAACGAGTGCTTTGACCATTTCCAACCTCCTTCCTCGGCGTTTTACCCTCCTGAACGATGCAATCGTACATCTGCAGACAGTGCGTGAAGGAATTACAGAGGGCCAAGAGAGCGACAGAGCAAAGTAGCAAACATGCAACGAGCAAGCTCCCAATGGTGGACGCATTACCGGCAAGGGCAGCGGCTGCGTATACCAACAGCCCTACGGCCAGGCTCGGTCCGAGGCAATATTGATATTGCGTGAGCAAAGGGGTAGGTCGGAGTACGAAGATACGTGAATCTCTCGTTCCTCTACAGATTGCAAGCCAAATGTCGAATAAGTACTCTGCGTGTCTCACGCCGTTTGACCCTGGTGTCTGCATTCCAGAGTCTGTCCGAAAATGGCAATGAACGCCTGTTCTGCTGCGCTCGTAAGATCATGAAGAAGCCAGACAAATTCCCGCTCAATTTTTCGACGCATTGGCATGCCGTTGAGAATCGAAGTAGCATAAAGATCTGAGCACTGCGACTCGGGCAAAAGCTGAAGATCTGCATACAGAGTAAAGTCCAAATTTCTGGGTATCTGATAGGTACTACTTATATATGAGGAATGTATCTCGTCCAATCGATCTCCTCTAATGCCCCTGGTGGAACAGACCTGAGAGAAAGAAACATATCTACTAGTAAGTAAACTCTGGCCCATATATAAATGAACATTAGAACCCAAGGAGCAATCCTAAAGCACCGAAATATCCATCTGATATACTTTCTGTTTCTAACCATAGAAGACAAAGAGAAAACTTCAAAAGCCAAGATGACAGGTACAATAGCAACCAATAAGGATGAAATTTTCCACAGAAGGTGTTCCAAAGATGATTCAAAGAAACCTGAAGATGTCCATTCAATACAATGGACCCCACCAAAGAGTGCTCCAAAGCATGCTCCAAAATATGCAGCATAACTACTTTGGCTCCAAGTCATCTGCCCGGCCCATAGCATCGGCAGAGTCGCATTTGTGATATCTGTCTTACCTGTTCCTGATAGTGCTAATTTGCTAAAAATTCCACGGTACCATCTCCAAACCCTGATACAGAGAGCTGGTATCAATATGAAGAGGTATTTGTGGAACCCGAGCCGATATTGCCGTTGGGGCTTTCCAAATTTTGTGACTAGGGTCCTCCCTGTACTAGCCACAGCATGAGGGGAGACAATGGCAATGATGGGAAGGATATCAATACTATCTGTAGAGGTGTGAATGACCGACCACTCATCCGAGCCGCGACAAAGGGATAACCCATCAATTATCAAACCAGTGTCTTGGTAGAAAATTCGCCGATCATTGATAGACATGGCTACGGGATTAGATATGTCGCACTCCAGGCATTCACGGGAACAAACCGACTCTGATGCATGATTTTTAACGTAGTCGACAGAAAGTTGGTGTTTGGAACTGGGAGATGTGCGGAGATCGGAATGGTTGGTTGTGAGTACACGGGTGGTACTGTTGTGTGCTGGTAAGCGGAGCGATGAAGAGCTTTTTCCCGAGGCTGTATATTCATAACCTGAGGGATTGTACTTCGACTCCGCAGCACTGGTAACGGAGGTTTCAGGTCCAAGCGCTTCACTCCGCCAACTCGTGGGCTCTGACGATTCGGACCAGGCTTTGGACCTCGGGCCCATCATAGCGTCGATGGTGGAGACATTTAGAGGATATTGGACATCCAGAGGCTTGTGCCACCATAGAATATAGTTACAGAAATTCAGAAGGGCGAAGGCTAGCGTGGCAGTTTCCAGCGGGGCCGTCGGAAGAGAGAGGGTTACTCGGGAAAAATATTGAACCACAAACCAAGTAGTTTGAAGGAGAGAAAAGCTTTTTGAAAGCGCGTCTCCTTTGCTCCTGTCCATCAGCTCGTCCTTTGTAACGCTCAAGATGGGCGATATGTCCACACCAGAGCGTATTTCTATCGCACTGCGTGCAGTGGCAAAGGTGTCAATGTAAAAGAAATCGGCGGCAGTGATTGGATGTTCATTTTTCCCTATAAATCCGCCCATGCTGATAAAAAATCCGTGTGCCATTGACAGCTTCAAGTCTGAGGATGGTTCAGTCCGAATTGTGAAAACAGAATTGAAGGACGTGACAGACGTTTAGATAGTGCCGATGCAACGAGTCGTTGCCTGAACGCCCATATGATTACAACCTCCGGGCAAATGATAGCCAGTAACATGTGCTTAACGCGGTGCAGGCAAAGGAATAGGCGGCCCTTCTCCCTCATGTGGCGGCTGGGAATGTTGGGGTGCACGGCAAGCCAGGTGCAAGCGAATATAGTAGCAAGGCAACTCCAAATGATGCCCCAGGTAGTCCTGTTGCTCGATTCATTCGAGCACTGGTCATTATCCTGTGCCGCTCTAGTCTGTGCCATCGATAGGAGAAGGAGACAACGAAAATAGAATATGGTCATTTCCTGAGGAAAAGAATGTTGGAAGCATTCGTGAAGCAAAACCAAGGGAGCTTACCGATGAAAGCAGAGACAAAGGTCAGAGTGCGCAGACATGACTCCAAGTATACTATATACTAGCTTTCAATGATTCAAATTGCAGTGCAAACTAAATCATACAGCACTTATAGTGCCAAGCTTCTTAAGCTCAAATGCGGGGTGAGTTTCCCATCGACCTCGGTTGATCAAAGAATCCCGCACAGCTTGATCAACGAATCCCTTACAGCTGCTTGCAACAGCAATACACCTTTGGTGTTGAGGATGAGGTAATCTCCGCCCACTCCCAAAGTAGTGCGAAATGCCTGCACCCATCCATGCGATCTCATCTATCTTCTGGAAGTGAACAAGAGAGCTAAGGCGTTACGACAATGCCACGGAGTGTGATAGCGGGCCGAAGTACTCGTTGCGCTCGGCGGCAACGGCAGCGAGGAACGCACAGCTCGACGTTGTAAAGAACCAAAGGACAACATCACTCCTGTGACTGACCGGTGATATCCAGGGGTTAAATACTTTGTAGTAATTTTACCTGTATTTGTCCCAAAAACACGCACGAGAAAACGCATCAGAAAATACATGCCGTGTTTTTGGGACAAATACAGGTAAAATTACTACAGATTATCTAACCCCCGGATATTACCGGCAAGTCACAGGAGTGACAGTCATATCTCATTGAATTTGTTACGTGAATTCTTGTCACGGCCGATAACAGCTAGTGCTATCAGGCTGTAGAGCTTCTATGTCAGCCGTCGTCAATCAGGGTTTATTTTCAGAGTCATCATGTGGTAGAATCAATGCAATTCAAGGAGTCTCATTAGATTTTGAAAGTGCCGAACATCTGAGGGGTTGACACTACCTGTATTACTTCCATGGCCCAGTTCAAACGCTGTTGTGATATTCCGGTGATACGGCATGTCTCGGCATGCTTAGTAAGGCAGAATCCGGAGGAAATGGGTAGAAAGAGAATATATTAGGAAGTAAATAGTATAAATACAGCGCACAGGCAGGGAAAGCTCTTCGTGAGTTTGTCTACCTAGTGACTAACAGCCTAACAGCTGGAGTGCATTGCATTCAAATCACAATAAACGCTGTTCGATTTCTCGTCTGAGAATGCCAGGTCTTGAAAATGCAACTTGATGATAACGACATCATCCAGAGAGATACCCATCGTCTTGCACCACTTATCCACCACTGAGTCCTCGACATGCTCAGGATTCGCTGGAAGCTTCAAGACTTCGCAGAATTTTCTGAGTTTTCGACAAACAGCCTTGTGTGGGGCAGGGCCGTACTTCCATGCGCTCTTCTGGCATTCCGGGGAACAGTACAGCACCCTACGACATCCGCTGCAATATTGAAGCTTTTGTCCCTTGCTCGACACCGTCTGTGAGCACCCTACAGCGTGGCATCTACCCCTGACCGAGGTTGTCCGTACGGCATCATATGCGGAAGCGAGAGGAGATCGCTCGAGAGAGACGGGAACATGATCCCGTTGTCTTCTCAGCGTGGTGAGGATCAGAGAGTGATATTTTTGGCATCTTCAGGCAAGGAGAACATCCGCATGAGAACAGCAGCAGTGTCCTGGAGATGCAGCTCCTTGATAGTGCTTCTAAGCTCCCGATTGCGCGTTTGCTGTTCAATACGAAGGGCTTTGCTAAGTAGTTCCACGATTTTACCAGCGTGCGGCATCCAGAAACACAGGATGCGCGGGACGTCTTCCTTCTGCACAGGAGTGTCACTCTCCTTCATCATGAGCATCGTCTGCTTCAGTAGATCACTCAAACTCTGCAAGGACGATATACAATCGTTCCCATATCGGCCAGCCCCAAGCTCGGTCAGATGTTCGTCAAAAACAGCGATGAACTGGCCGGGAAAGTCAGGCATCTCGAAGAAGTGGGGAATGAATGTACTTTCGGCCGTCAAGCAAAGCATGTTGAGCTAGCTGATAACAGTAGGAACGCGAGAGATATAAAACCACCGCCAGGTCATCCCTACAGTGGTACCCGCACCTTCGACGAAATAATCCGATGGCTTGACGGGCCAAAGAACATTGCGACCTTTGTGCTCGAGCTTTTGTGCTTGTCGTGGTAAGCGTTTGAGATATGGTACATCCAATGGTTGTACACCGCCAGGCGTAAGGAAGGTGTGGCATAGAATACCGACCATTGTACGCAGAACTTCCTCCATCTTCCCTCGTGCCGCCGGGTCGGAGGTAAACCGGTTGGGACAAACGGAATGGGCCAAGATAAATTGCTTGCTTTTCAAAGTGCACTTGCACGTCTCTATTGATAGAAAGGCTGACAGCCTCTTCATGTGTGCGTGCGACGGTAAGGAAACGATTCATGGAGTCCCACAGGTCATGTCGGGATGCCCTAAGGGTTTGAAGAACCTCCGAGGCAGCAATAATCGCAAGACTCGAGACATAGAGTTGACCACAAAAAGCCGGATGTTTGGGGTCCCTCAAAGAGTCAACAAACATGTCGATCCACTCGATCCTCGTCCCACAGCCACTGGCCTGCCGTCACCCGCTTTACATCAGATATGTCTCCCTGCAAATGAATCCAGCGATCCTGACTCAAAGCAATCGGAAGGTCTCCTCCTCTTCTGCCCCCTCCCAAACACTCGAATCTGAAGCTCTCCGCTTTATGACGAACACGTTGATTGTTCTAGATAGAACAAGCATCCCCAAGACTGCTAGCGCCCACCAATCCTTGATGGAGCCCACGAGTGCGAAGACGATGATGGTCAATATCGGATATAAAAGATATAGCAGAGCCACGGAAACTCTGGCAGTGTAGAACGTGTGATATTATGGAGGGGATAGATCGAAATAAGGGTTTTGTGAGTCCTTGGAGTTCTGTTTTCGCTCGACAACAGCGGTGACGAGGTATCCGGTATGGCCAATGCGTTGGAGGTAGCTGACAGTGGCAGGGTTCTCCACACAGAAGACGGATCCGTTAATCAATGAGCTGGTTTTTGGGAATTCGCCACAATTGATCTCGGCGGCGGATTGCTACCGATGCATCCCTGGGGAAAGGACAAGGATGTCAAGCCAGGATGCCATCCCCATCAAAGCTGTCCTCACTGCGACGGTGGGGAGATCTGCTAGGGCAATGAGCCCAGCAGATTCCAGTGTGATGCCGGAGATAAACGATTTCTTGAACATGACGGAGCGCGAGGAAGACTTGGAATTGGGCAAAGCTGCAGCCCTTGACGATATTATACTCCTCTACAGGGTGCATAGTCCGACAAATTCGGTGTTATTGTTACCAAGCCTACAATGCCGTTCATCGATCTAGCGATTACTCACACTCATAGCTTCTGTCAGCTTGAAGAAAATACGAAGGCCTCATGTCTGCTACTAGACGCCCAACCTATTCATCAGCACTTCCTGAGTCCTTATCATAGTTTCCCGTGGCAGGGGTACCGCTGACAGAGGGCTTGGAAAAATCAGTGTCTTGGCATATTCAGTTGGTTCCTGAACGAAGGGCATTGGCTGCCTCACGTTACGATAGTATGCGCATCCAAACGAGAAGTGTGGGCTTCGAATCCGATCTCCAGGGAGCGTGAATCGTTGGTGCTTCCGTTGGACGGGTTAGAAAGGCGCTGATAGGACGGTAATAGTACTAACCAGTTTAAATGCCAGTTAGCCCAGGGCTCTCCACTTGCAACAGGTTCTGAGGTCCACACGGAGATTGTGCGTTCGAGGGGGCTTGCTAGACAGGAATTCCTGCCCTTCTCGCGAACTAGCGTCCTCGCCGTCAGTTCTCCTTCCACTTGATCGTACATTCGCAAGCACCTAGCCAAGGGGCCCCACAAGAGCGACGGAGCAAGCTCCCCACCCTCGAGCCAGAGTTTGATGACGACCGCATTAATCAACATGAGTATCCACAGAACCCCAAACCTTCACCAGTCCTCGAACGTAGGAGGTTGAGGTGAAGGACTAGATGAGCCTATCGTCACGGGATGGGTGTCCCGAGAGCTCAATGATTTGCAGGTATCCAACTCTAACTGGATTCTCTATGTGGAAGCACTGGTTGTCACAAGGACAAGAGTGAAGCATTGGTCGACGAGTCCCGCGGCTTCAAAGGAAGACACGATTTGAAATAGACGACTGAAGGGATAGTGAAGGCCACGCGTGCAGTGTGAAGACCATGGTGCAGTTATCATACACTGTACCATTAATTTCTATCGAGGCGGCACCCATCAGGACGTAGACAGACTCGGGGATGGTGGTGAGACATACTTTGATGGTACGGTCCGATTCCTCTCTACGCATCGCCAAGGACCGAGTTCCTCTCCATCATGCCTTCAATGCGCGCGTGTTTGTATGCTCTCCGCTATTACCCCGCAATAGCCGACATGGTCGTTTGAACGACTTCGTATCAGTTGTCTTCAAAGGGATTCAGATGCCCAATGTCATGGACCGGTGGTTTGACAGGAGGGAAGTCACAGGGAATGTCGGCTATGACGGTCATAATCCAAACTGGATTTGTCGGCAAAGAAGTCCCCCAGCACCTGGGATGACATCAGCGACGGACATTGCTGGGTTCGAAGAGAGCTGTGTACCATGGAGGATGCGCCTTCTCGTAACTTGACTCGAGAGAGATACGCTTCTTTCAACACCCAGGCACACGACATTATGTGGGAGCGCTCCGATGACCAATGCATATCAAACGGAAATGGCTAACCCCTCGGCCTCCGGCAGCAAAGGGTGTCGCCCATCTTCCGCACAAAAGTGCACTTCTGAGGAATAATACCGACGATCCATCTGCACCACTCTTGCTTGAACGGTGGCAACAGAGCTCAGTATCCTTGTGAAAGAAAAAGGCTGTCAGGCCAGGAAGTTTGTCCTCGGTGGAAGAGTGAAGTCCCGCAAATTCGAGATTAGAGAGAGGAAGAGCATGTCGACAGCGATATGTATAAGTGACATCGCAACCACCAATTTATGACATTGCCTCCTCCTTTGTTCGTTCATCACAAACGTTTCCATACGAATGGAGACCTCGTGCTGAAGAAGCGCCCAGTCAGTTCATTATGGTTCACTGATCACAAGGCTAAAGACAGATGTGCTAAAAGCGAACCAAAGCGAGGATCCTCCACCAATCACTCGTTCTTTGGGGTGCGCCCAGAATACCGGAAAGATTAGCCGCGCGTCGTGGCGAATCAGAGTGTTGTGGAACCGAGGCTTTCATGAAGAGCATTCGTGTGACCCTTTGTTTGATGATGGAACTAGCACCACGAGCGATGAAAAGAAGGTCGGGGGGAGCGGTATCGGAGGCACGCTGACCTTGGATGGGACGACAGAGATGATAAACAGGAGCAAACCCCTTCCACCTTTGAGCAGAGTTCACTCCTCGCGTCACCTGCCTTGGCGCGGACACTTGATGATTCTTCCAAAAATCGTCAATCTACTAGGTGATGTGAATAGATGGAAGGGGAAAGAATATTCTCAAGCTTGCCTTTCTGGTCGTCGCTCGACGGTGGATCGTTTGATGAGAAAGAGGGGAGCCTTACAGCGAGGTGAGAATGTTATCGAGATCGTTATAGGCGCCCGTCATCGAGATCCGGGCTATGATTTCTCCTGTAAACCAAAGAGGACACCAATTGTACAAGCGAAAACTGACCCATTATGAGAGTCGTGTGTAATGGGGAAAGATGATCAACTCACCAACGCGTTCCGATCCGAAGGGTGTACTTCGTGTCACTCCCATCAAGGATCGCTCGCGTCGTACTGTATGAACCGTAGCTGAAGTAACATACAGCCAGTACAGGCTATCCTTCTCGTTGTAGTCGTCGTGCATATCAGAGGAGTTCTTAAAAGCAGTTGGTGGGAGCGTTGGAGCCAAAAGCGCGTGGACAATCTGTACGGTATGAGAGATGGATATTCTCAGTAGCAAACAGTCTGCACGTACATCTGTCCACAAAAAAGGACGATCGCCCGGGGCCGAAGAGTTATGAGAGACGATGAAAGAACTAACTATTGGCGAGAGCGCAGATGGAGGTCGCGGCTTCGGCAATGTCCGGCTCGGTCCGATGTGGCCTGCTTTTTTGAACGCGTCCTTCGCTTCCTCACTAGCACTGCCAGAATACCTTGGAAAATTTCTCCGGCGCCTCTGCATCCTGCTCGAGACGAAGATGTTCTTAATGAACGATATTCCATCACGCGTTGGTTAGGTGCAGGCTTTGGAACGGTTGGAAGGCGAAGCCATCATAATGCATACATTGACTCTGCCCTATTTCTGCCCTACTAATCTTCGACGTCTCATAGACAGCCGCGTCTCTGTCGAATACATGGCCCTCTTTCCCCAGCCTCTCACGTCCTCGCCGCTGTCAGTTGGAGATCTCGTCCGGTATACCAGCAGGCATGAGGGTATGCCATTCTACTTCTTTCGCAGTTATGCTATCAACTCCTCTTCCAGTGGCGGCTCAGCGTCAACGTTTACATCGAAGGCAATTAGGAAGCCCTCCTGTCCGCTACGATCTCGCTTGCCGTTCCGTATCGACACTACAAATTACCCCAACATCCAGGACCCCACATCAGCCACCAAATACCAGCGAGCCGCAATCCCAGAGACACGCCGACTATCGCAATCTCGTCGGAGTGCACAACTTCCTCTTCATGCAGCCCGGCGACGATGTTCCGCTCCTTCCATTCCTCCAGTGCCTCCCCGCATTATCGAGTCACATGAAGAACGCAAAGCCAAATCGAAGCTTACCTCGCCAAAGACCCACCGTCCGTTCCTCCAATCTCTGCACCATCCTCTCTCACGCGATACGAGTTGTCGCATCGCCCTCAGCTGTAACATCTCCAGTAAACGCGGGAGGACTGCCGATGAAGACGATATCAATAAACTTCAAGCCGAATCATGGTGGCGGTGGAGGAGGAGATGAGCTGCCGCATATCATATGTAGAGGCCATCTGGACTCGGTCTCATGCGTGCAATGACACTTTGGGGTATGCTACCGTGACCATCGAAGCCGCGCCGTCGCCACCGAGGACCCGGCCTCCTACTTTGACATTCTCATCCTCGCACCAGTTGACGAGTGCGATGTCTTCCGTGTCGCTACCGTCAATCCCAAAACCCCTTCCTCGAGCCTGTTTTAGTCGGAGGGATTTCCGCAGTTCTTCTCTACCCATCGCCTTTGTAGGTGCCGGATCGATCAACATCAGGTGGAGAAGCGGAAGAAGGGAGACCAAACGGACGGTCTCTTGATGCAAGATCGCTGGTGGGGTCGGTGGACAACCACAGTGCCAGTGGTTGCGAGAGATATTCGACGAAGAGTTTTGCGACGTATTGGTCTGCCGCTCTTGCTGGTAATACATCGAAAGCTGCTTGTTCTGTCATTCTGTGCCGAGCGGAGATTACTATTGGCGAACCATGAAACTGGTAGGTCTATCTTATCATTTGACCTCCCAGAGAAATCTAAACTCTTGGACCTCAGGCCATGTGTTTTACTTTTACCAGCCAGAATTTGCTCTTGCACGAACAAGAACAAGTTTCTCCGATGCCCTTTGCCGTATGACTTTCGAATCGCGCGAAATTGTAGTCAGACTTCCCTCTGCCGTCAATGGAGAATTTGTCTAGTATCTCCTGCATGCCTAGGTGCATGAGGGTATGTTATTCTACTTCTTTTGCAGCGATGTTATTAATACCTCCTGCAGTGGCGGCTCGACATTCGCTCCAAATCCGATCGGGAAACCCTCCTGTGCTTGCTTGACAAGTACATGCTCATGATGTACAAGGACCCCACACGTTTCTACCTCAGCCGCCATCCTCCAGCCGCGGTCTCGCACAACTCCCTCTTCATGCAGTCCGACTCCTTCCTTCCTCTTCGACGGCTTTGCAGAGTCATCCAATGGGCCAAATCAAAGCCCGAAACGAGGGTCCACCCTCCACCGCCCTCCTTCTACGGCGCCTGCCAACGCGGGAGGGCGATATCGATAAATTTCAAGAGATGACGGAGGAGGACGAGGAGAAGAGCTGCTGCATATCATATGCGGAGGCCATCGCTTGAGGAGCGTGTTTGGGTCCTGGAGCTAGGACACGGTTGAATCAGTCACTCTGGCCGCTCGATGGTCGCGAGCCGTGCATGTTGTCTAGCTAGCACGTTTCCCACCCTTGAACACGTCGTCCCTCCAAATAGAGTAGAGTGGCACCATCCATCTCACTTGTCATCGACGATAGAAGATCGATCCTCTGCAGCCTCTGAGGAAAATCGTCCCCTTGAACGAGCAAAGCTTCAGCACGGAAGAGCAGCAGCTTCGTCCTGATGACTTGTTCTTTAAACCGAATCCAAGAAGCGAGCGGTTAAGGTTGCGCTGGAAAGCCGGTGATGGATAAGGTGCGCTTCCTTTTGCTATGAAATAAAAAGTCCTCATACTGCTTCGTAGTTCCCTTCCCGATCCATGCTGTTACCTTCCGCTTCTCCTTGAATGAAGGACGCAAGATAGATAGATAGATAACCGGACAAGGTCCCAATAAAGGAACGCCGGGGTTCTGTGCCGCCACTAAACGTGTCACAGACTATAACACCCCATGCCGTTGTGATACCCTCAGTTGCGAACCAAGGACGTCTCACGGGTTTAAAGTGTTACAGGGCCAAGGGAACCTCACGAAGAAAAGCAAGAAGGGACGATGCATTCCAGGTTCAAACGCCCTACTATCCATCAACCATACATATACACATACATACATACTCTCGTCGCATTCACATGTTTCCTCCGGACACAGCAGTATACAGACTGAGTGGCGGTATATATACCGGGACACTACGGAAGATTTCAAATACATTATGAACAAATTGTGCAAGCAGAGGCTCGGCAGCAGGTAACTGCAACAAGCAAGCCAGTCGGTCGTCGTTGCCAAGCCCATTCCATGCGACTAGTAATTGTGGCAAGCATGCGTGGAATGGCGTGCCGATACAAACATCACCGGTCGAATTCGGGACGAGTTGCTTGTGATATCATTCGCCTTGATCTTCCACCACCCCGAGCGGCTTTTCCTCCCGTCACCATCACGCGTTGTTCCTGGTGACGAGTCATAGGTTCCTGCCTCTTGTTCCGTGTGCCTGCGTTTATTATGCTGTTCTGTTTCGCGACTAGAATTTATGTTGGAAAATCATCGTCATGTTCCTTCACTGTCGCCTTACTCCGACACTTACCACCTCCCTCTCATCACCTTTGGTGATGGAACGCTGCCCCGTCGATTTGGTACCAAGACCGTCCTTTGTGCTTTCACCACCGGCTGACGTCACGTCTTGCCTTCTCAGAGCATTCGTGATCGCCATGTAATGCCATTTTCCTGTACTATGGCAATGACCCTGGTGATAACTGGAGTTTTTCCTGAAACATAGTATGATACCTTGAAGCTCAAATCCGGACCTGGTTACTTCGACCGATCACTTTTCATTTACACACCTACGATCCGCATGACTGTCATGTTCCTTGTATCTCAGTTCAATCTCGTACGAAGATTTACAGATCCCACTCCAACAGCGATCGAAGTATCAAAGCGCCTATCTCCTCGCAACAAGATCGCAGCTTTGAATGATAGTCAAACGTTGCCGTAAGAGATGCCCTGGCGCTGCGCCGCACAAGGACAGTGCGCTGATCAGTGCTTCGATTCAAATGATGTCAATCTTCGCAGGATTCCCAACCGGTCTTTCCCTCGATGTGATTTTATTTGGTTTTTTGTATCCCTTTTGGAATGAAGAAAGAATTGTATCGTCTGGCCATTCGACGATCAATGCAAATCAAGGGCAAGCACTATAGCAGGAGGGATTATGACTCGCAAGCAAGAAGATTAACCAAGTTGGTAATAGAACTTCACCTGTCCTAAAATCAAATAAAGGAAGCATCCCGTTAAAAACAATGAATAAATGAACAGCAGATAAACGGAGGAAAGAAACACGGAGGGGACGATACGAGTCTTGAAACCAGTATTGGCGGGCCGGAAGCCGGTACCACTCTTTTCGATGGTTGGAACTTTACCCTTACCTCGCCCTGTTGCATCGTTGCATTCTCGGTTTGGTCCTATCACGTTTCTCAAATATCCTCAATGATGTACAGCAATGCTTGCAGCGCTTGGGCTGGGACTACTTAGTAGATGCGCGAGGACTCGATGCACAACACGCTTCTTTGATTGATTTTCATCCCCGTCCTGTCTCTACTAGGATGCAGTACGTTTATTTTTGCCTTTCACCGCCTACCGTCTGATAAAATAAATATTCATCCAGCAGCAACATAGGCGTCGGCCATCTGGACGCGGGTCGTTGATTGTGGAGCATGCAAGTCTATCACAATATTCACAACCTATCCTTCCTGCTTTCACTTGACCGCTCGGTACCTCTCAAGTTGGCGTGTCTTGCCTTCTCAGAGCGCTCGTGATCATCATCGCAAGGGAACCGTCGCCCTGTGTGCAGCGATGACTACTACATAGACGTCTCGGTGAAATGGAATTTTTCTTGAAGCTCAGATCAACCGGACCTGATTACTTATCCCTCCTTCACATGGCGTACTTGTCGATCGATCACTGAACTTCATTTACAGGATCCCTCGCATCTAAGGTCCGCATATTCTGCCATGTAACATGTTCCTTGGGCTGCCTCTCAGATCTCAGTTCGGAGATCCCACCCCAAAAACCCTTTCCTAGCTTCCCGGACAATGTGGAGAATCAATGCATGGCGAGTTTTCAAGAGTCTTCTTCATCATCTTACCAGAGTGATGGGACGTGGCACAGTTGTAACAAGATCGTAGCTTTGAATGGTAGTCAAACGTCGCCGCTCATAACTTAAGCGCCGTTCCATGTTAGGTATGACACCAGGTTGCACAAGGACAGTGCATTGATCAGTGCTTCGATTCAAATACACGGTATGATTTCAATCTTCTTACCTCGATTCTCGTCTCAACTGCTTTTCTAGGAAAAGACATGCGCATGGCCCTCTCATGGTGTCAGGATGCGGCACTATTTAGATATTAAAGGAGTATGTTCTGATGTCTATGACCACTACCAAATTGCTAACACCTACTCTCAGCAAGATGGTGGAAATAACAGAAGTCCCGGACCTTCCCTCGGCAGATATACAGATGATGATCCAAGCCGCGAATATTTTTCTTAACGAAATCCTTTTGTGGGCTTTTTGTAACGGTACGGTCTCTCCAGCTTCGAGCGTGATCCGAACTGACTCAAATCTTGAACTTACAGGAATATATACTGGAATCGTCGCTATCGCATTGTGGTCTGTTTGTTAGTGAGCCTCCACTGAAATATCACCACTGGTCACTTACACGATGATGCAGTCTCCGCCAAAGACATGAATCGCGGAGTAGCTAGCTACGCCATGGTCTTTGTCATTCTATGCCTTTACGGTCTGAATACATTGTCCGTCGCGTTTTTATGGTCTTTGGGACACTATATCTTCATAGGCAATGGGTGGAACTTCTGGACTGTGTTTCTTGCACTTGTAACCTCCACGCCTCCGTACACGAGGGCACAGTGGGCGGTGAGCATTGCCGGTGGGATCAGCACTCTCCTTGCGGATACATCCCTGGTTCGTCCATTCCCGACTCGTACTTGTCGAGGATTAACAGCTTCTCAGATCTGGAGATGCTGGACTGTCTGGGGACGACGTTGGTTGATCGTACTCATACCCGTCGTATGCACTCTTACAGGAACAGGTATAGTCTATTCTGGATTTGCTTCATCCAGCACTAATAGAAGATGCAGCGATCAAGATCGTCGAAACATATCATCTCATACACGAACTGTATGATGCAGTGGACGTACAGGAGCAATCATCTTACAGGGGAAATGCTATATGGTATATTCTATACATATCCTTCCTTATGGCCACAACTATCTTCTGCACCCTGCTGATCCTATACCGTATCGTCACCGTTAGCCACGGCCCTGGAGGGATGGGCATTCGCTTGTATAGAGGTGTCATTGAGATCGTCGTGGAGTCTGCTCTGATCTACTCCGTTTCCCTGCTCGTGTATGCCGTACTTGTCGCTCGGGAGAGCTCAGGAGGGCCGTATGCTGATGTCATAGCATCTTCCGCACGGGTAGGTCCCCTCTTCTCAACATTTAGCGTCCCAGCTCTCATACATGACGGTAGGGAATCGCACCGACACTTATTGTCGGACGAGTCGCTGCAGGGCATGCACGGCCCGACGAATCTTGGAACGGAAGTATCGCATCGACGTCGTCTCTTCGTTTCAGACGTCATTCCGAAGATCAGAGTGAAGGTGCCGTAGACGAATCGGACGTGGAAGGTGGATCAGAAGACAGGCTGTGATATGCTTACACCGTCCGGTACTGTTAAATCGGTAGCCTTGACAGTTACCGTGAGTGTACTTAGAAGAAAATGGCACGTTGAGTTTTTATAAGAGCTATGCATCCATGTTGGATTCTTGTTGTTAGCGACAATATACTATTATTACGGGGCAGCCTATCGACGCCTGGAACGAGAGGTGTGATACTCGTCCTTGCCTGCAGGTGTGGGAATATGTATCGCTACTTAGCACTGCCCACAATTTCAGTTCATTATAGAAGTGAAAACCTCTCCTTAGCGGTACCGGAAACATGCTGCGGTATACAAAAGGGTTGTGCTACATGCAGCTGGGACAATCAATTTTATCTGTAGGCGCGTCACAAGAAAGTGTAGCCCTAAGGGACCCGGAAAGCAAGTCGGAAAGCGTCAGGTTGGCACATGTGGTGATTTGCAATCCGGGTATTCGGGTGAGCGAAAGGGTAATCGGCATTTGTTAATAGGCGTCGTAACAAGGTTGCCGAGGTGAAGTGAAGGAGATCCTTACATCGTGATTACGAGTCGAAATTGAATTAGCATCAGGAGATTAGCACGGAAGTTCAGATTGATGATGAATGCTGTGACTGATTTGAGCTTTACCCAAGAAAACGACTGAAGTACACGGCGTGCCATTTACGATACAATGTTGAAGCGGGAAATTCGCGCATCCGGTAGTCGAGGCCTGTCGATTTCGGCGTGCCCTGGACTCCATTTCAGTGGAGTAGATCGAGGAATGTTGGTAAACCATCGCGGGAGCAAATATGAGCCGCCTTGGGGTAGCGACACATGCTTGGTAAGGTCTCAATCGCCAGAACCCTCCCATCTGTTTATGCCATCTTCGTGGGACATTAGCGAGTCATCAGACTCATCCCCGTAATGAATTCCTGTATCTCGTGCGCGCCTTCTGCCGAAGAAAACACCACTGTGCTAAGGCGTCAGCATTGAATAGAGGAGCTCCGTGGATAGACAAGGTTTCCGGATTGAAAGATGGCATCCGTGTAACCCAAATACGGTATTTTCGTACTGTCCTTGGGATACTGACTCAAATGAGTCATCGGCTGACAACCTGAGAGTTGGTAATAGTGTACGTGTACGGGATTTTCCTCCGTCTTATTGTCGCCCTCGACGCCTGCATATGTGCTTAGAAACAAGCGATGACATACGGAAGAGCCAGAAATCTCCATTATCCTGCAATTCAAGTTCAAGTTCCCCGTCTTGACTGCTCATCAGAAGAAAATTCTCCTCCCTCCATCCTCTCGAGTGGTGCATGTTGGATTCAAAATTTCCGTCGTTATTAGTGATACTTTTACATCGAAGCAGAACGGGTGCATGAGACAGATGGTTCATGGCAGGCCTGAGGCAAAAAGACTATTGAACGACTGATATATTGGGGCCTGGAGGCAAAAACTGGCGCCTCGACTTATGTAAGTAACGCGCCTAAATCGATCAAAAACAGAGACAAACAACGCGTTCCGCTCAACTGCCAACAGCCATTATCACTTGTTCCTCCAGGAGCCGGGATGTTTGTGACCTCAGCCATCCTACTCACATTTTAGTTTATATAGAGTTGTCCAATTGTGTCCTCCTTCACGTCCAGATGCCAGGCTGGTCAGCGTCGTTTTCCAACTGTCACCCGGTACAGCCTGCTATTCTTCCAAATGCGTTCTCCCTCCATAGTATTCAATGGAACCGCGTGGCTGTTTCCCACACTTCAGAGCATTGCTCCTTTATGCTTAACCAGGTGGGTCCTCCGGCTTGGCATTCCGTTGTTTTGGGTAGGTCTAGGTTGAGCGCTTTTGAACCTAATCGATGCGGAACTGTCGGACGCCTGATGCCGAGTTCAGCTTCAGTGCAGGTCAAGACAGAGCCCCCAACGTCCCTTGGGGACGGCTGTTCTCCTTTGAACCGCGTCTTTCTCTCCGTTTCAAGGAGTCATATACACTTTGTTGAATGACTTACAACTTTGAAACACATTCCGTTGCTCAGATTTAAGTCACTCGGTTCCCCTTTCTTGGCCTTGGAGCATTTCAACAAGTCTTTGAAACCTTCTACCTAATGATTATTCGTTGAAGCGACGGACGCACGAAGTTCCGAGCACTTCAGTCGGTGAGCAGAAGCCTACATGTGAACTGGCGCCCTGATAAGAGACTTGGCCGTCTTTTGTCAGCGAAAATGCCAAGCGCGTCGGGTAGCGTTTACATTCTTGAACGAAATTCTGTTACTGACTCGACGCGTTTGTAGCAGATGACTTCCCGTATGGATTTACTGACAGGAACCAATCATTGTCCATCCATATCGGACAGGATGTACGAGTACTGTCCCTGCTCACAAGCCGTTCCAACCTCTAGTCGACGGAGAACATTCGACATTAGAATCTGACTTTTATTAGGGGAACAAAGAAATTGCATAGTGCCTTTCATTGTTGGGAATCAACCTAGTTCCCCAGAGTGATATTCCGGCAAGATTAGTGCGCCAGCCATCTACATCTGCGAGACCTATTTGACTCTGATTATCAACAGGGAACGCTCTGTGAACACTGAATGAACTTCTCCGGTGATGAATTTTACTCCGACCGCGAAGCATGCGAATCCAAGCGCAATCTAGGTCTCGGTAAAATAGCAAGCTCAAGTCTTGGACGTGATTTTTGATAGCTGTGTACGTTTTCAGATTACCACGTAACACTGAAGAGTCTAACGCGAACCGTTCCTATGTGCTATATAGTTATTTCGTCTGACGGTTGTTCGCACTTCGATGGAGGCATTCTTACGCGAGTCATATTGTGCACCAAAACGGAGGTCCGGAGAAGCAGGGCCCGGTTTTTGTCATGTATACCGGCGGATCACTAGCGCTAGCCTCATGGACATCACGTCCTAGCGCGTTCTCCGGCAGAATTGGCTCGTACCAGTTTCCATGTGGTCAATAGTTATTTCTCATCAATGGACGTTTGCCGTAAAGTCCGTCACTCTAACCTTATATCCACGACTTATAGCTACAGTAAGCGGCGGTCTAGGTTCCGAGCAAACAGCAAAGTCGCGATACCCCCTTCCATGACCTGAGACGTTCTGATTTACCCTATGACCCCCAATCCATGTGGCATACAGCCATCTTGGATCGCCGGCGCTTAATTGCAATCCACTGGGCAGTGAGGGCTATTTACCCGACTACCGATATCGAGGCCTAGAGAAGTACAGCTCCATTTTTCTCATGTTTACTAACTGATTTCTGAATGTGCCTGGCGCTAGCATCATGGACATCACAATGAATACAATCTGTGGGAAGCACTCATCCGAGTGTCGGCCCCCGTACACATTTCAGTACAGGTATAAAGTGAAGACAAACGGCTCTCTTTATTTTTCAAGTCGAAATGGCTTTTCCCTTCTCTTCTCTACTCACTATTGCTCTCCTTCTCGCTGGTTCTCGCGGCCAGCGACAAGGAACTATTGGCCCTGTAGGGGATCTCGTTGTCTCCAATGGAAACGTCAATCCCGATGGTTTTGAACGCCTCGGTGCATTGGCGAATTCGCAGATAGATGGGGCGCTCATCACTGGAAACAAGGTTAGCCTCACAGCCGCCCATCCACAGCGCAATTTACTAATACTCTGTTCAGGGAGATATTTTCCAGATCAATGTCGTCAACCAGCTCGACAACAATGCGATTTTGCAGAGCACGTCTATCGTACGTTCTTTCTCTGGCTGATGAATTCCGCGTTTAATGCCTTTCTCCAGCATTGGCACGGTCTCTTCCAGAAGGGGACTAACTGGGCTGACGGACCTGCATTTGTGAACCAGGTAATCCGGAGTCGTCAATACCTCTCGCTGCTGGTACTCATCTCAACCAGTGTCCTATCGTGAAAGGAGATTCATTTCTGTACATCTTTGATTCCACCGACCAAGCAGGGACATTCTGGTACCACTCTCATCTGTGTACGAATTTTCTAACAGCTCTATTACACGTTCTAATAATAATCCCTCTAGCTACTCAATACTGTGATGGGCTTCGCGGGCCCTTCATCATCTACGACCCCGATGATCCACATGCTGACCTGTATGATGTCGATGATGGTACGTTGTCATGCCTTTTTGCTCGTATTGTGGCATGACCCTGCCGCAGACAGTACTAGTATCTTGACTTTGTCGGACTGGTATCATACACCTGCTAAACAACTGGGCTTCCCGTAAGTCTATTTTTCGCTGGTATCAGGCAGACGTCGCAAATAATGATTTTCATAGTGCTCCGGACGCGACACTCATTAATGGCGTAGGCCGGTACGTTGATTTCATATCTGGGACTGGGAAGAGGGTATTAATCTGGCGGATTAGATGGAGCGAGGACCTCAGCCATGATTTGGCAACTGTGAACGTCGTGCAGGGAACGCGGTAGGTGTTTTACGCCTGTCTGCAGTTTCTCTCTAAAGGGTGCAATACAGATACCGCATTCGAATGATCAACGTTGGCTGTGACGCGGCATTCACTTTCTCTATTGAGAGCCACTTGATGTAAGTACCCATTTTTTCCTTCACTTGTTCATTATTCACCTGTGATGCACAGGACAATTATCGAAGTCGACGGTGTAAACCATGTCCCGTACACCGTAGATGAAATCCAGATCTTCGCTGGTTCGTTCTCCGTGTCATTTCCTTCACGTAGCTGCCAGCTTACACGGCTTCGTTCTCCCCCTCTTCAGGCCAACGATATTCATTTGTTGTCTGTTTCTAATTCTTTTTTTGGGAGACCAGTATACTCACCGATGTATAAAACAGTTGAACGCGAACCAAGACATTGATAACTACTGTACGTCAATTCGTCCCGTCATGATGAAACATTCTAACATCTGCACTTCAAGGGATCCGCGCCAACCCAAGTGTTGGTACGCTAGGATTCGAAGGCGGTATCAATTCTGCCATCCTCCGATACGCTGGTGCCGATAGCGTGGAACCCGACACTGCATCTTTCACTAGCGTGTTGCCAATGAACGAGACCGACTTAGTGGTACGTGCCTCTAACTTCACCTCCAATTCCCGCTGAGACTGATGAGCATCCCTGAAAGCCTCTCGAGAATCCTGGAGCCGTAAGTTAATGGGCATTCATCGTCATCCATAATCTAAATGTGCAATAGCCCGGATCCCCCGAAGCTGGAGGCGTCGACGTCGCGCTTAACCTGGCCTTGGCTTTCGTGCGTCTTCCTTTCTTGCGTCATCTCTTGCCTTCTTTAGCTTAGGAGCATACAGACAACCTCCGGAGTCTTTACGGTCAATGGCGCACAATTTATCCCTCCGACAACTCCAGTTCTTTTGCAGATTTTGAGCGGTGCGCGGGATGCTAATGACCTCCTTCCCGAGGGCTCTGTGTACCCGCTTCCCGTGAACTCTACAATCGAAATTTCTATGCCGGGCGGTGTCGTCGGTGGAGGGGTAAATCTCGTCATGCTTTATATGTTATGCTATCTGATTTCATTAACTCTAGCATCCGTTTCATTTGCACGGTGTAAGCTCTCGTTCAAATCTTATTCTCCCCTCGTTCTCAAGAATTTATCGTGATTAGCACACCTTCGATGTCATCCGAAGTGCTGGTAGTACCGTCTACAACTACGAGAATCCCGTGAGACGAGATGTCGTCAACATTGGTAACGCAGGAGACAACGTTACGATTAGGTTCACGACTGATAATCCTGGACCATGGTTCCTTCATTGGTCGGTCGCATTTTACTGCTTTTAATGGAGATATGCTAACTGGTTCCGTTTCGATGTAGCCACATTGATTGGCACCTGGAAGCGTGCGTGATTTCAATGAGCTGCTTGATTAATTTGCTAATGGCTCCTCTGCTAGCGGACTCGCCGTTGTTTTCGCAGAAGCTGCAGAGGACTGGAACTCCACTATTAACCCAACCGGTATGTCAGTCTCTTCCTCCGAGCGGACGTCATCCTGACTTCCGAACCCTAGATCAATGGGACCAACTCTGCACAATATACGATGATACGCCAGTGGAAGATCTCTAAGACGTTCTGACTGCTGCGGCAATGCTCTTTATTCGAGCAGTTGATATTATAGACTTTTATTTCATAACTCTGGTCTTTATTTTATAACTATAGCTTCAATGTGATCCCATTTCCCTTGCTTCTTCCGGTGCTTTATTTTGTTCTCACTGCAGCGATGCGTGAATCTTAACTGAATGGAAGTCTCGGAAAAGGTCGCTTCTGGGATCATTCCGAGCACAACATGATTATCGGAGACAACAGGACAATAGGTAGGATAGGAGGAGAAATGTATAGCAGACAAAAGTATCGACGAAACACAAAACCTGCTCTCCTACTACCAAATATATATGATCCTCATCCTTTGACGAAGGTCATCCAGGCGACTTATGTACTGCGGAACAAGCTGCACCTCAGATAGATCAATCTCGAGAAACACCGGTCGAGACTGGCTAGCATCGCGGTGTTCTTCGTTGACTGCCCCAAGCCCGTCAACGTTATGATCCTTTCGACATCGTGACTCAAGGAAATCAAGGAAGACCGGATCAGGGAAACGTCGACGATGCCCTTGTAATTTAAGAAGACGGAGATTCGGTAAAATGGCATCCTTCCCTGGCTGCACGGTGAGGCCCTGGAAGAACTCGTTACCACATCGCCCACCGATTACCAACCTCTCTATATGTGACACGGTTTCAAGAAACTGGAGAACTGGCCCAGTGTTAGCGACGCGATGCGTGGCGTTCCGGATTATGAGTGAAGTTAGAGATTTCAGAAGATGAGATGGTGGAAAAGAGGGAGTGCAGTTGCGCTGAAAACAAATATCCAAAGAGGACAACGAAGGTAGGACGAGGGAATTACTTTGGAAGAGCTTGGCAGTGGTCCCGGCGTCTAAATGATATTTTTCAGAAACGTGCAGGGATGTGACAGTAGGAAGAGTGGTTCGAGGGAGTTCTGATATATTAAAGACGGCCATCTGTCTCCGGCCCCGGAGCTCTAATAATTTCAGAGCTGTGAGCTTCTTCAGGCAGTCCCAATGAGCTCTCGCAAATGAGCAGCAGGCATAGGCTTCAATGGTGGACCAGGGGAGGTGGAAAGAATCGGATGTTTCAACGCTGATCATGGCGACCGACCGAAGAGAACGTGCTGTCTGGAACGTGTCGACCGGCGCGACATCGCCATCTGGTCTCGAGACCAATAGTTCTTCAAGGCGGATAAAGGAAGTGCCAGACAGTGCTTGAAGACATAAATGCGGTATAAAAACAGCGAGGCTTCTCCACCGCCTTGCACTGAGTTTTAGCAGCAGGAAAGCTGGATGATCAGATATGGTTCTCTTCGACCACAATGCTACAAGTAGATCCATGTTCATAGATCTTTCGAGAATGAGTGCGATTCGCGTCACGATTGTCCTCGTGCTGAGTGCTTCATACTTTCGGAAGTCGACTACGACATTCGTCCACAATCGCGGAAGTGAAAGAGACAGATCTCGCCACCTTCTGGAGACATATGATAATGTACATGGAACATTGCAAAGATCAAGGGAATCGTGCGATTCATAGGCTTTTGTTACGCAATGCTGGAAGATCTCGGCAAGGACATCGTCGGGAATTGAACGCATGGGATGAAGAAGTTTTTTGGCATCTTCGATGTCACATTGGGCAATTTGTCGTTTTTGAATGAGCGAGTCGAGGGCTTGGCGTGCTTCAATGATCTGACGGTCCAAGGCTACTAGAGCAGAGTGCGAATCATCAACCAATTAACGTAAGTCAGCCTCCTCGACCTCCGGTAGCGGATCATTAAAGCGTAGCAAGTCCTTGATGTAAGATGAAGATACTTTTAAGGAATCCCATGCTTAGTACGATGCCTATACTGTACAGGACTACGATTGCACGCACGAGGCTTCAGTGACATCTGTAGTAATGTGACCGAGTCAAAACGCCAAATGCAGGTGAGGTAGAGTCTGTTCGGCTGTCAAAACCGGTTCTGGTAGTCGCCACAACCTGCTTAGTAAGATACTCAATATGGTAGCATAGGGTACCGTCATCATGCCGGCCATCAGACTTTGATCAAACTGATTTTCTCCGCACACTGACTCCGCGCCCTTGAGGTCATTGCCTTCTGCTACGAGGACAGTGATTTCGACAGTGAGAAAAGTGGTATCTAAGTCCGGTCTCAACTTCTCAAGTCCAGTCTTCCAAAGAGAAAATGTATACACAAAATTATTGACACTCAACATATCCAGAGTGCGAACAATAACGTCGAGGTGATGGAGTAGACGGTGCGGGACGAGGCGGGGCTATGTCGGCGATGGCCGGAAGCGGGGTAAAAGTTTTCTGAGGGCCTGTGCCTTAGAGTGACGTACCCACCCAACGCTACCATATTGAGTATCTTACTAAGCAGGTTGTGGCGACTACCAGAACCGGTTTTGACAGCCGAACAGACTCGTATTGATTTCAGCTAAGCTATAAGAGCTTTGGACTACTGGAGAGTCAGGCCTCTGGTCGAAAGAGTTGTTGAAGGTGGTGGTGGTGGCGGTGATGGTACCAGACTACTTAAGGTCCTATAAGGAAGCGGGAGGTCTTTCAATTCCAATTTCAAATTGCAATACAAAGAAAATCACGTGCGCGCCACTGACGCGACGCGACGGAGACGCGACGCTGGACGCTCACTAACAACTGAACCTTTCAACAAACTTTGGCGATCCGTCCATTTCCCTGAATGCTCTATCTATTTTACAATCTATATGCTATGCCCAGAGCTCAGGACTGCGCCTTCACCCTCGCCTCGATCTCCCATGCTCCGACCACAGATCTCAAAATCGCATCGTCTATCCCCGAACAAGAATCGCGATGCTCTGGCCAAGCAGAAGAATCATGTCCGCAACCACATCCCAAACAAATAAGCTTGCCATCTTTGCTCTCGACCCAAGGTCCTGCGCCACCCTCGAGGGACGGAGACGAATAAGCAAATGTCTTAATGATAGCAAACGTTGGATTCTCGTTCGTGCGTGAAGGGGTCACAAAGAACGTCCTCTTTTGCGAGTCCGTGAGGGTTTTCGAATTCAGTTTCGGAGGTGGAGTAGGTGCGCCGCTACTGGTCCAAAGTTTATAAACATCAGCGGCGAATGAAGAATAGCATCACTTACTGCAACCGTTTATCGATGTCCTGAATCGGTAGGACTTCGTGTATGGCGATGATCATTTGATACAGGTACAAGAATTGCCACTCGCATCCCCCCGAACCGTAAACTCCACAGAGACAAAGACGCGACCCATGTCTTGTGATTTCGTTTGCCGTTGCCGATGTATCCGTGTAAGGGATATGGCGTGATGAAGTAAGTCGTGGAATGGGTGATGGAACCTCATGTAAGATTGCGGCCTTCCCTCGAAGTCTCCTTGGAGGATTCCTCATTCTATCCATGGTGGCCGAAGAAGAGTAAGATGTAGAGAGAAGGGAACCCTAGCTTTTAAAGAAAGATGCATTTCATCCCAACACGTTGCGACCTGTCATCAAACATTGTTTCTGAAGAACAACAATCCAAACAAAAGAAGACCCCTTTTCATGGCGTTAAGGCGCTTCTAGGCAAAGAAAGACTAAATTTATATGAGTTATATTGGGAACTGTCCAAAGGACATGGGGTAACAGTGATATATTCATAGAGCAAAAGAAGTCCGCTTAGAAGGCAGAAACTACGACAATCCTGAAAAAGGTTCTCTTCGTCAGAACAACTTCGAAAACCTGAACACAAACGTACCAATAACGCCACATGAAACTCTCGCTCCAGAGTTGCCATTGACAAGCGACAGAGGAGTTCCACCTTTGCCCAAGTCATCTGTACCGGCGTGAACAACAATCGCACGTCTGCAAAATTTCGTAAACATTCTTCTTCTCGTCTCGCGCAAGTAACGTACCCAACAATACTCAGCGGCCCATTGAGCGACATGATATCATCAGTTATATCCAAAGTCGCTACACCATTCGCATCGGTTTGGACATTTCCGAGGTCGCCTACATGCCTTTTGTCCTTGGGGTCCTGGAGACCGCCATGAGTGGTGTTGAAGGGATTCCAATGTTCCCCTGTAGAGTCGCAGCCGCCGGTGAGGTTCCCGGAGGTGCTACGAAACGGTTAGGATAGCAAAGGGAAAGAGACGTTAAACGTACTGGACATGGAAGCCTCTTAGTGCGGAAGGATCAAGGCCTTCGATACGCCCCGTTATGTGAACGGGCCCGTCGACGCCGGATTGTTGAAATATAACAGTTCCTTTAACTTGACCTGGCCCGGTCATGACGGAGACAGCCTGTATATTGGTGGTCAGTATCGAAAGAGGAGTAGTTGATTGGACTAGGTACCTGGGAGACGAAAGAATCCGCGGATAAGGCGGGGAGAGCGACTGCGAGTGCGAGTAATAGTGACTTGAACATCGTGGAAGGGTAGTGAATGGACAACGGATTTTTGGTCTATACTTATATGCCTCATGCGTGAGAAATGACATACATATGAGTCGTGATCGACACCGATTGCACCTAACGTGTCAGAGTCTCGGCGGGATGTTTCGACGACGTACAGCCGTCTACTTCAACACAGGACCGGAAAGGGTTCACGGCTTCGTCGGGTGGGCGTACGCTGCCGCCACCGCTTTGCGTCGATGCGGGTATTGGCGGTACCTGCTGAGGAAATAACCTTCAGCAGCTGACAGAACGTTTTAAGACTTGCCGTTTTATTTATAGATGCATACCTGTTCAGACTTCGGCCGCACAGATATAGAACTGGACGAAGGGCGACCTTCCTCTCGAGTGTTGTTTCAGCTATCAATCCGTTGTAGTCATCTGGTACTAAACTGGATGGACTCGTCTTTACACCATGACTGAAATGTGCCACTCCAGACGGTTCCAGCTTTGCAATATCGTTCAATGTCTTATGCATTGGAGGTATTGTGTGTAGCGGACATCATTGGTTCCTCAGAGCCCCACTGGTCGCACCGTCAGCGGCTTCACTGCTGCAAAAGAAGAGACATGAACGTCATCGATGGCTGAATTTACCCGAGATTCCATGTTGTAACGTTAGGAAGGAAGGTGCTTTTATTAGTCGTAGGTGCTCCTGAACAGAAACGTAACGACGTCCGCAAACTGCCGTTGAAAGCCGATCACCCAGAGAGTCGGTTTACAAGCGTGCTGGCAAGGCGCTGCTAAGTTGTGGCGCATAAGCAGTCTAAAAAAGTAAAGGGTTCAGCGTGAATGTGATGTATACTACCGACCATTGGTTTTGAGATAGTGCACCCGGTTCGGGAGTTGGCAGGCGCGAGCAGATTTGGCTCGGAATGTGCAGGGATCGGAACTGGTAGCCACACTGCGCAGTACTATGTGATCAGGACTCAGGATATGAATGAATGTTCAATGAATTTGTGTACCTCTCACCTATGTTCCGTTTCCTTAGAACTTTGACCCTTATCTTCATGGATGTGTTCCAATCCTTAGGTAATTCATTGAGTAGAACAAGTGTCGGGCGATGGCCGAGATGCAGCCTGAGGGGTCATAATAAATCAGGGCAAAATTCCGTCACAGTGAATGTCACGGTTGAATTGGAAGTCCGATATTGCTGGCTACCGGCTCGGCTCGCCGACGAGGCAACGCGCTGCATCGTCGCCGAAAGACGGCAGAGCGGACACTGAAACCGTCATGTTCTGTAACGTTTTGAGTCTGAAAGCAAAGTGCTTGTCTCTCATTTTTCGTGCATCCCTCGAACGATAGCTCTGGATTTTTTTTTTCTTTTGAACTCTTACGATCCGCCTTATTTTTACCCCCAAACCATTCTGAGGCTGTCGATCACTACTGCTTAATGTGAAACCGGATGTAACAGGCGTTACAAAGGCCAATTACGATCAGTATTGCTACCTCGCAAAGCTTTCTCTCAGCCTACTGGTAAAACTGCTCCGTTGCATTAATGATATGCATTCACTGAGCTATCAGAAAAAATGCCGAACGTGCTTGAAACAGCGGAACGGAACGGCACAAATGACAAGGCGTCTGCCAAACAAACAAAAGGTTAATTCCCCTAGTCCAAGCCGTTCCCCCTTTCTTTTTACCACCATCTCCCTTTCGCAATGTCAGAGTCTTGCGTCGTCTCCTCCATACGATCCGTTCTCTCGTCGCGCTCATCGTCCTCGAAGATGTTGACTGAAGGGCTGTCAATGGAGAGGGTTGCACATCGCGAAGATTGGATTACTGGTGAAATCGTCGGCTCTGCCTTGTGATCCTTTGGAATTTTCCGTCTATCGACATCGTACGCGTACCTATTGAGACGCAAACCCTGCAGTAGGGAGTTAAGGCAGCTGCAGAAGCTGCTAGCATCCTTGCTCTCCCGAGCCTAAGGAATTATTGTGTGGACGGCATTGCCAGCATCACTTGCTTCATCAGTACGCGCTGGCATGTGAGCCTTCGAGTCTGCAGACTGTCATCTATGGTCACTGGCCTGAGTGGCGGTTCGTTGGTTTCGTTAGTGTTTGTCGCCGCCTCGGCTAAGCTCCATTTGCGATGAGTATATCCTATGTGCGTGCCCGGACACAATATGCTTGTGGGATGGCCAGGCGGAATGTTGCTCGGCGGTGCTGGTTAGGCGTACGAGGATGGCGAGCTCCATTGTTTTCGCGTGGTGGCCAATTTTTTCCAACCCGGCTCTTCGTGAGTCGTTGCTGCGCCCGTAGCCGGTGACTCGTGCGTCTCTTTTTTTCAACCAGCCTTTCTGCAGCTCATCATCGACAGTTCCTCATAGCGTTATGGGGTCGATAAACCCAACATTTCTTTTCGAAGATATTTGCGCATGTCCATGTTATCACCAGGTTCGTGTCTATACTGCACTTTTTTCATATTCTCAAATTTAGAGCAGAGGAATCATTTAGCGGTATTGCTACATACTCTTATCGATGTCATTAAATTAGACCTCTTTCTTTATCGACTACCTTGGTACCTTAGACTGCAGCGTCGCGGTTTGAGGATGTGCAAAATGTCCTGCAACTGCACCCAGGATGCAAATGCGTTAAACTTCCTTCGATGAGTCTCGCAGTCTCGCCTTTCCTATGGGGCTCCCGAACGGTACCATCTCAATCCGCCTCCTTCATCTACCTGGTGAAGTGTCTGTCCTTACAGAGGCGGCTGAGATTCATGCGCTCGGCGTTCCAGCCAAAACTGCCTTTGACAAAGAGCTCTGCACTTCGCCAAGAGCTTCTCGATGTCGCAATCGATATAGTTCGTCAGCAGCGAGTCCGTCTAAAGGTCGAACCGACTCTGACCTGCCTTGTAATCTGATGCTACAATGTCAGTTCGCGTCATGATCATTCGGCAGGCTTACTTTCGTTCAGAACACTGGAGACTGTATCTTTGGATGAATGCGAGATCACCGAGGTTAGCGAAGAGTTGGATTCAACAATTGCACTGCCTTCTTTGCTGCGCACGCGGTTATCCTATCTCTCTGTTTCTTTATCGTTATGTTCGGTGCTGATTAAAAAGTATTTCCGCTTTGGCGAGATTGTTGAGAACATCTGGCGAAGCGCCTAAGACAGCATCGTGTTTCCCTGTGTTCTCCTAGACATTTATGGTGTGTGGTATTCCATCGTGATATTTACTATCTCTGACTCGCCATTGAAGACCTAGATCGTGATGAATGTTGCCGTTGCGTCGACTGGTGTGCGACTACAATTCTTGTAAATCTCAGTTTATGCTGCCATTTACTAGGGCCAATGACACCCAACATAGGTATTATGCAGCGTTACCTCGGTGATGATAGAGAAAATTTCGATAGGTGTCCCTCTTCATACTGCGGTCGATGACCTTGGTGCTATTGACAGGGGTGCTCCTCCGCAGTGGAAACTACCCCAAGGCTTAAAAGTAGTAGAGACGAGTTTAAGAACGGCTCATTGAAGTGATATCGATACAAATTGTCATAGCACAAGGCTAAACAGCCGCACTGCCGATGAACCGTGGCTAGCGGCATCCAGCCGACGTTCATGTCAGACGTCGAAACTCGACGAAACAGATGGAAGCCAGTGGGTCGTCCACACAGCATGGATGTGCGGGAATCATAGCTATCTATGGCTAGCAAAGCTATAAGAAAGGACAGCCGGGCCCTACGTAGCCATACAATAATGCACACGGGAGTATTCAAAGACTGCGGTAACTTGAATCGTGCTTTTTGTGCGGGCGGCAACGGCCGAGTATCTCTTTCTGGCACCAATCTTACACGGCGCGAAGAGTATGTAGTCGCGTGTTGTGTATGCACGCGTTGCCCCTCACCTCCATGGACGCACCCTTTCTGCGATGGAAGCCTTATTTCTTCAATAAGACTCCACTGTCCTGATTACCACATGCTTGGTCAGTCCCTTTGAGATATTAAAGCAACAGGAAACACCACTGAGATCCTACATCTTCTTTTCAGTACTATCATGTCTATCCTGTCTTCTGGAGCAGGCTCCGACACTGAACCCTCTTCAATTCTCATTGTGAAGACCCTGCCGTTATCCTCTGATATAGAAGTCGCGGCCAAAGGCGAGCACGTCGATATGTCGTTTGAACACAAAACTATGTACGTCGCCTTTTGGCCTCTATCATGTTCACTATGTTTAATTTCTTACAGGCGCCGCGTCGATTGGCGGCTCTTACCCTTACTTGGAGCACTCTACGCATTAGCTCTTATTGATAGGACCAACATGGGCGTGGCACGTCTAACGGGTATGGGCGATGACCTCGTATGTATACGTGCACGCTTTGTATAAATCTGTTGATTGTTACTCGTGATATACAGGACTTGGATGTCGGCGCGCGCTACAGCATCGTGTCATGCATTTATTTCATTCCATACATCCTTCTGTTCGTCCTCGCCTATTCCTTCAATTTGTCGATAATCATCTAAATGCCAATTTTAATAGTGAACTTCCCAGCAACATGTGCCTGCGTGCAGTTGGAGTCCGTAATCTTCTTACAGGTACCGTTCTCGCTTGGGGAGCTGTACAGCTTGGAATGGGCTTCGTTCCGACTTGGGGATACTTGGTACTCTGCAGGACCCTTCTAGGCGTTTTCGAGGCAAGTCCATTGTCATCGAATGGCGTATTCGATCCGTCTAGTTAACCTATTCTTATCATAGGCGGGTTTTTTTCCGGCGTTGATATTCATCGTGACGACTTGGTGAGTGTGTCAAACACGCTTACTCGTTTCAGTTTTTATTGACTAGCATTACTAGGTACAAACGCCATGAAGTTCAGAAGAAGTATGAGTGGCATATATTATGGATGATGTTGCCCTCCCGCTGACTTCATGATTTAGGTTGGCTGCACTGTATATGACATCGATCGTCGCGGGCGGATTCAGCTCTATATTGGCATACGCTCTGAGTCTTCTTGACGGCAAAGGCGGCCTTGACGGGTGGTCCTGGATATTTGTGAGGACTTCATACCGTAGACCATCCACGTTTATTGACTCCCCCGTACTGTTATAGATCATCGAAGGAGCTGCCACCATGATTTTCGGGATCGCATCTTGGATTTTTATCCCCGACTTTCCAGACAAGAACACCTTCCTTACTGCTGAACAGACTGCCCTGGTGCTGCGCCGTATCGAAGAAGACCGCGGTGATGCATTGCCTGATTCGATGAGGGGAAAGGTACTGCTCCATCTCAGTGACTGGAAGGTCTGGATATTTGGTAAGCATCTCCACTCTCATCCCCGGTGCTTTGGTGCTCATAGGTGTGTAGCCGTGATGTATCTGTGTGTAACAGTCCCAGCGTACGCAGTTGGGTACGTCTTCCACTCTCCATCGTAATCCCATGACTGATGTAGCGTATTCGCAGATTCTTCGTCAGCCTGGTCTTGAGTGGGATGGGATGGAATTTGCAGATGTCCCTGTTGCTTGTAAGTTCCGACTGGATTAACCCTCTACTTTTCTAATCATCGAATATTCAACAGACTGCTCCTCCGTACATTTTCGCGGCTCTTTGTGTCGTATTGTTTGCGTGGTTGTCTGACAGATACCACATGAGGGCTTTGTTCATCGTCATACAAGCACTGATGTCTATTATCGGACTGACGTTGACGGGCTACGCTAGTCCTCCTGGCTGGCGGTATACCGGTGAGTCCGACAACGAGGCTACTAATGAGCCATTGCATGCGGTCCTTTTACTCATCTCGCGTAACAGGAATATTTTTGGCCAACGCAGGCTGTTCGGCAAGTATTCCAGGGATTCTAGCATACGTATGTCTTTAGTACTCCTCACACTTCAATGCTCATTTCCATGGCCAGTCTTCAAACAACATCATATCGCACTCTAAACGGGCTGTCACGACGGCGATCACAGTCAGTTTCGGCGGAATAGGCGGGATCGTTGCGACCACCATATATCGTCAGCAGGACTTCCCACGATACATCCCGGGGATCATTACGACGATTGCTCTCCAAGTACTCTTATTGGTTCTACTTAGCATCACGACGGTACATTTCTGGTATGAAAACAAGAAGATGAAGTCGAAGGGAGACGTCGGAGGATTTGCGTACATGCTATAATTATATGGATTGGAAAGCTATATTGAAACTTAATACCACTAGTCATTCACTTAAATACTTTCACCGGCGTGTTTCAGATGTATTAGAAGTCGGCCTGAATTAATTATATGGCCCAGAGATATTAAACACCAGTAGGACCCGTATACTTCACGCTCTTTGCCACGAAGCGACCGCGATCTCTGTTCGGTCAGATCTACTACCTCCGTAGGGAGCCTTCGTGTAAGGGAGCTCAGAGTGACCAACCGAAGGCACTGCAAGATCCATCGACCACCGTTGCATACGTTGTTGGAGCTTATTCGTTCAAAAGCAATAGATTAGGATTAGATAGTATAGTGCGCCGTTCCCTCCACCCCCAAAAATAATTACAACATATACAAAAATTCCCCGGCCTGACCGTCTTTCTTCGACTTCACCTTCTTATTCTCATGCCAGAAGTGTGCCGTCATGATGCCAAGCAGAATCAATAAGAGTACCTGGAGGGAGATCGTGGCGAGCATCCCCGGGATGTATCGCGGGATGTCTTGCTGACGATAGATAGTAGTCGCAATGACCCCACCTATTCCGCCGAAACTGACTGTGATCGCCGTCGTGACAGCCCGTTTAGAGTGCGATATGATGTTGTTTGAAGACTGGCCATGGAAATGAGCATTGATGTACAGGGAAAGATAAAGACATACATATGCTAGAATCCCAGGTATACTTGCCGAACAGCCTGCGTTGGCCAAAAATATTCCTGTTACGAGAGATGAGTTAACGGACCGCGCGCATAGACTTGTCGTCGGGCTCACCAGTATAACGCCAGCCGGGGGGGCCAGCGTATGCCGTCAACGTCAGTCCGACAATAGTCATCAGTGCTTGTATGGCGAGGAACAAAGCTCTCATGTGGTATCTGTCGGACAACCACGCAAACGACATGACAGAAACAGCCTGCAGGACAAAACCTATAAGCTGCCAATCCGTTTAAAACGGATGTCCGATTGCTTACCGCAAAAACGTACGGAGGGGCAGTCTGTTAAATGTTCATTCATTAGCAAAGTAACGAGCTTATCCAATATGAACTTACAAGCAACAGAGACATCTCCACATTCCAGCCCATCCCGCTCAAAATCGAAGTCACGAAGAACCTATGACAAACATCGTCAGTCAAGGAATTATACGTGAAAGCCGAAAGACGAACCCGATCGCGTACGCTGGAACCGTTACGCACAGATACATCAAGGCTACAATTCTATGAACAACAAAACATCAGGATGAGAGTTAGGGTGCTGACCGAATATCCAGAGCTTCCAATCACTGAGATGAAGCAACACCTTTCCCCTTAATGAATCAGGCAATGCATCACCGCGGTCTTCTTCAATACGTCTCAACACCAGGGCAGTCTGTTCAGCGGTAAGGAAGGTGTTCCTGTCGGGAAAGTCGGGGATGAATATCCAAGATGCGATCCCGAAAATCATGGTGGCCGCTCCTTCGATGATCTACGAAAACATGCCCTCGGAATGAATAAACATATGTGATTCTCGGTTTTAAGCCCTCACGAAGATCCAGGACCACCCGCTAAGGCCGCCTTTACCGTCGAGAAGGTTCAGAGCATATGCCAAGATGGCGCTGAATCCACCGGCGAGAATCGATGTCATATACAGCGCAGCCAACCTAGCATCAGAAAGATTAGCCAGGAATATAAAGTGTCCACGACATAGGGCGTGCATACTTTTTTTGAACTTCGGGGCGTTTGTACCTAGTAATACCGATGAATACGAATCTGATGAACATACTTGACCCACTTACCACGTAGTCACGATGAACACTAACGCCGGGAAAAAGCCCGCCTAAGTGACCGAGATGAGCTAAACACATAATTTGGCAGTCATATCCTTACCTCGAAAACTCCTAGAAGGGTCCTGCAGAGTACCAAGTATCCCCAAGTCGGAACAAAGCCCATTGCGAGCTGCACGGCACCCCAAGCGAGAACAGTACCGGAGAGAAGATTACGGGCTCCAACCGCGCGCAGGCACATGTTGCTTGGGAGTTCACTATGAAGATAATGGGTACCAACAAATCAAGGGGATTTGAAGAGGCAAAGACGAACAGAAGGATGTATGGGACGAAATAGATGCATGATACAATGCTGTAGCGCACACCAACATCCAGTCCCTGCCAATGAAGATCGTAAGTAGTAACCACAACGATTTTACCGTACACGTACGAGGTCTGCACTCATACTCGTAAGACCTGCTACACCGACGTTTGTCCTATCAATGAGAGCTAACGCATAGAGAGCTCCAAGTATGGGTAAGAGCCGCCAATCGACGCGGCGCCTGTAAAGATTTTGAGTATACCGCTGGAAGGACATTGAAAAGGTACAAACATCGTTTTGCGTTCAAAAGACGCATCTACTAATTGCTTGCTGCCAGCCTCGAGTTCAATATCAGATAAGGACGGTGAGTGTATGACTGTCGTGTCCGAGTCGTCAGCGGAGCTTGATCTGTAAAGCAACGCAGACATGGTGGAGATCCAGGATAATGGAGGGTTCCATTCTTGATGCTTTAATACCTCCACAAGACTGACCAAGCATGCGGTAATAAGAGACCAGAAAGGGCAGAAGAACCATTGAGTTTGAAAACACATCTAACTCCAGATAGAATCCCATCGCAGAAAAGGTCTATCCACGTAGGTAGCCCATGACACGAGGAACTGCGCACCCAGAGGATACACCACTCATATCGGGTCCAGCAAAGACGGACTTTTCGCTTGTCGTGTCAAATGAAAAGTGATACTCGGGCGTTGCCGCGCAAATCTAATCAAGCAGCGCTAAGGACGATGTATTATTATTTGCGGCTGTCTTTTTTCCCCTCCGTTCCCACCGCGTAGCTATGGAGCAATACTTGGTTCGAGCCATGTAGTGTGACTCTGGAGCTGCAATTTCAAATTTGCACTCCAAGTTTTAAATAGCCTCAATGTTAGTTATAGATACTTCGACCCCCGTCGGCCTGTTTGCTACAAACCGTCGGCCCGCTGGGTCCATACACCGGTGGCCATACTCTCCCGTCGAATCTACATGGCCGTCGGCGCGAATTCAAGAAGAAAATGAAGATGGCGCCGCATACACCGCTTCAAGGAAGCTTAAAACAAAGCTAGAGGTGACTAGCGAGGTGCAGGAAAAAATCGGAGGGATATGCTACTCCATAGTACCAGAGTAAAGATAAACGAATGAGTTTTGCTATGTTTCCTGTAGCAGCAGAGGCGATCGCATAAGTATCGTCTCAACCAGGAACCATAACGCCCGCATACCCTTGACGACCTGCTTAAAGTTGAAATTTAAGTGGAGGCCACGCACGAAGACCCCTCTCCTCTGGCAAAAAAGCGTCAAGTACAGCAAAATTGAAAGCATTTGACAACTCTTTAATTACACGAACAGGTGCCAAGAACATGGTGGTCGATCCTCAGGCTCGGAACCTATCGGAACGGAACCGGAGGCTCCTGGCAAACAATCAAAACAATATTCCGGTTTTTTCAGCTCCCCCCTTTTACTTCTTACCAGCATCTTCCTAGCTCTCGTCGTGCTCTCTGTCCTCCAAGACGTTAACTGAAGGATATTCGACGGAGAAGGGGGGTCCTCATCTCTGCTTTGAAAACTGGATTCTTTGGGCGTCGCTCGTTTTCACCAAAACAAAAAAAAATGCAGCCACGCGTTGCGTATCCGTGCAAGACTCTAGAGTCAGTCGTTGCTCTGCGTGGATGACGCAGTCAGCCTCCACCTGCTTCGTCAGTGTCTAATACCGCATCTCGGGAGTCTACCTCTGCTAGCCACAGATTTACTCAATCATGCTTACTTTCGCCATGTCTGGTGTGTTGATGTCGGTGCCCCCGGGTTAATGCCTTTTACGCCCACAGTTGTGCTTGTAAACCCTATGAATTTCCCTGCGCGTGCATGCCGAAGCACGGAGCAGTTGTTCTTGGGGTCGATGGTCTGGCCGATATCAGCAAGCCTGTGGTCATCGATCGCGGCGTTTGCGCTTGGGGCTGGTGGGTCGGCGTACGATGATGTCAGGCTTCATTGTTCCATGAAGTGGTAATTTTTTGGCTCTTCGTGACTTATCGATTTTCCTTGGGCTGGCGCATTAGTGTTTTATGGTGCGGTTCCAACCATATAAATCCTTCGTTAGCTCATTTTTGACAGACTTTTTTTGATCAAGAACTCGGTAAAGTTTACAGCATGCTGTGTTTCATCGGCAGCTCTCAGCATGTCCTCGTCGTGGATATGGCCCACACATATTAATTTGAGCTGAGGTGCGCATCTTTAACTCGAATCTTCTTTTGTATTCTCATTGTTTGCAGAGGATCAATTTAGTTGTACAATTAGCTACAGCACAATGCATGACTTCGATTCACTTTTCTTGCCGAAGCTAGGCTCTAACATGCGAATTCGTTTCGCAGTTTGAGTGGGACGATGTTTTTACAAGCTCATAAACTTTCCCATGACAGCATAACTTACTGTCACGAGTTTCGTGTTCCCCTTCACAGTCGGCGTACTTTCGTGATACGTAATTCTGATCCGCAGAGAATCGTTCTGATTTGTGCCCTTCGATTCGGGAGGTTGTCATGATGGTGGTGCACTTTCTTCAATTTCGCTGGGAAACTTTTCCTGAGTGGTGGACGCCTCGCATTCGCATCAGAAAATTTTGGACGTTGTACTGATGGTGGCGATCATCTCTGTTGCAAGGCTTGGTGATATATTTGCGGGTGTATACTTTTCGCTGACCTTTTGGCCCGGTAGTGATATCAATAATCAATCTGCAGTTCAAGTGTCAGTACGTCCACGATTATTTGGAAAGTCCATCGAACGGACTTTGTCATTCTCCGTTGTCTCCCCTGATGCTGATGAAGCGTACTTAACAGCGCTAAGTAAAGGAAAATCATCCCAGTGACTTGCGATGGGTCGACTCGGCAGGGACCTGACTGCCAAGCCACCAAATTTGATCTCATGATGCAGGTCGTGCCTGTTTCTCTGCTATATAAGTATGGAGCTTTTGTGAGGCCTCACCTCTTGAGCCACCGCTCGCCGCCTGTTCGTTTATCTCGCCATGCTTCAGTTCACGAGCGAGTGCCTCCTGATCATCTTCATCGCCTATCCGATTCTTTTCTTCCTTGTCGAGACGCACCCTCGCTTAGTACATCTCACACCCATTCTTCTCCTTGGGCTCACGGTCGCATCGACTGTGGTTATCTCGGCGATCTTGAATTTGATACTTTGGTTGTGGGGTGAGGAGGGGGGAGACGAAGAGTCATGTTGTCGAGAGAAGGGGGAGGCGCTAAGCTCGGAGGACAAGCCAATGTGAGTGTCGCAAGTGTGTGCAATCACTTTCTTTGCTGAACGTTTTGCAGACCTGAAGGTCTTGTATGAGGGCTCCGCGTTGTTGGAGTCAAGCGGTTTTTTTTCTGGGTGTTGGGTGCTACATTACATGTCGGTCTCTTTTGTGTTGGGGGATAATTGATCCCGCAAATTTGGCGGTCATTTAGTCCGAGTTATCACCGGAGCTTGAGTTCGTTTCGCGGCGTATTGTTTGATGGCAAGAATTGCAACAACAAAAGGTGGGTTGCATACAGTTTGCAAGGACGACGTCGGGGTTAAGACAAAATCTACAGGTTGATGTATGAAAAGCCCTCGCAAACTTAATGCAAATGTACGGACGACTGAACGGTGCTTTGGATATATCAATCCCGAAGTTTAACAGAGATTTGATTATTACAAACGCGTTCATTTACCCTTCAGTCGATGCCATTGTTATCATTCTTGGGATTCAGAACTCAGATAAGTTCACTTCCGCCTAACGTGAATGTCCGTTGTTCTTCCCCAAGAGCTTGTTACTCGAGTTCCTTCCGGAGGCTCTTATTGCATATTTTCTGGTCACGGTGTGGGCTCCTCGGACGTAGAGAGCTCACCGTCACGCGTTTCGATCAGTATTCTTTCACCGGGTCCAACTTTATGTAGTTCCGCCCGCGAGATGTGGGTCTATGGACTACATGAGGGATCGCAGTACTCCAACCCGAACTTTGTACTGCGTATTTCCGAAACCGAGAAGAGGTCAGTCAATTCCGGCAGCGGATTCCTCTTTATGAGGCCGGAGGAATAATAGGGTGCTGCGCTTGCGTTTCGCTCGACATCCAGCAAGAATTCTTTCTTCTTTCATAGGGTTTGAAACTGCGACCTCGGACTAATTTGTGGGTGAGACTCGAGGGATTGGTTAGTCTGAAGAATCCTGTCATCTTTGTTAAGGTAGCCAAAAGTGGCCTTCTTTTCGCCGCCATCTGACATTCTCTTTCTGTATCCCCGTTTGTGCCGTCACTGGAGAAGGCTGTTCTTACGCCATTGGCGCGCCCACACAGAAGGGCCGACTCGTCCACAAGCGCCTAGGTGGTGATAAATTTCCTGGTAGCTCTCTACAAAGATCACACCGTTGACATGGCTCACAGAAAAACACGTATTGATAATTCAATACCATCCAAAAAGCCCTAGCATGACCATCCCCCTTTCGTGGGACATATAGAGAGATATCGGTTGATTAAGTCCCCTCATCCTCTCCGCTAATATCTTCTTCACCTTCGGACGTATATGACAATCTACTCTAAGTAGACCAAGTACCTCCAGCTTGGAATAGTTTTTCTGCCTCAGAATCTCGCCCATCGTTTCCAAATCGAGGGAATCCAGGTCATCGGGATCCTGTATCCTCGAATTGTTGCCGGCTAGGTTTAAGATGACTTCTCTGATAGACGAGGTTGTGATTTTGCGAAGGATTGCAGGAACGTGACGGTTTTTCATTCGCCCATCCAGCTTATCAGCTCTAGTGCCCAAGGAAAGGGAATCGAACGCGATGATCTCGAGATTCGGATGGCAATCAAAATTGAGGGCGTTATAGAAATCGTTCACTAGATAGAAGATTAGCTTAGGTTTGTTTGGAACTAATTTGATACCTACTGCATTTGTCCCACGTAACCATCCTGGGCCACAATCTTATGTTCAAACGCTTGAGCGATGCGCCAGTTACGGATATAATCCTTGCCATCCAAACGATATTCTCGGCACTGTCAATGTTGATCATCAACGAAGAAACCGATGCAGGGAGTATAGGGAGTGGGGATTGAGTCTTGTCGTCGCGCTCCGGGATGGTCCTGAGGGTGGGGCAGCACAGGTTCACGGCGTCTAACGATCTGATCGACGACAGTGCTTGGATCAAGTGATCTTGAGTCCAGAACACGCAATATCTGATAGCTAAATGTGTGATAGTCGTGGGGCCAGACACATGGTTGAGCGTCTTCGCAAAATCCTCCTCCGACATATAGACGAATCTGGCGGCATGGATAGTGAGCAGCCGGATGTCTGCGAATAAGGAGAGAGCGAAGTTGGGTAGAACTTTGTGTATCCAATAGTCATCCCCATCCGGGTCTTCGCATCCGCTGTATATAGTTCCTTCTTGGTATTCATCGGAGAGGACTAATTCAAGGACAGAGTTCAGGAAGGAACAGAATGGGCTGGTGATAAGAGGCAAGAAAGAGACATAATTGTCGAGTCGAAGATAGACGGATCTGAAGAGATGAAATCGGCTGCGTGGGAGCCAGGCTCTGCAGACCAATGAGCAGGAAGCCAGAGTAGCGACGCGCCCACTGTTGTATCCTCGCGACGAGTGGCGAAGAATGCTTTGAATGTCTTTGGCAGGAAGACAATTGACGTGGTCGAGAATTTCCTCGATGAGTTCGATAGGAAAGCTGCTTTGGATGGGACTAGCAGAAGACATGGGGGATAGAAGGCGGATTCAGTGGATAGGTGTGCTGTCGTTGTAAGAGAACCCTGCAAGCCTAAAATGCTCGAGAACAAAGGACATGCCACTGCACGTGATTTTGGAACGTCCTCAACGCTAATTGGCAATCAAGTTCGCGATATTGTGCTTTTTGTCTTGTTCCCAAGTAACCTCAGGCTAAAATATAACAATGGTCACGCTGATGAAGGTTGTTCTTGTTTGATTACAATCATTGATGCGTGATGCCGCGGTCGTCTTTCGAATATGTAAGCCGTCTTGTAACTTTGGTTAACCTTCTACATTACCGAGCAGCAGGTCCTAACAGAGAGCGCTCACGCCTCGAAGGGCTCCCGTCTCCTTGTTGAAACTCCCCCGTAACTCTATGTTCCACCATGTCAGTCACCCGCCGGACCGACACCCCTAAATTTCATTCTAAGAGATGTCGAGAGAATGTTCTCGTCAATCTACCATCACAGATTACGGCGTAGCAAGAGCCTCTTCAATTGATGAAGAACGAAGAGTCTACGATCCGATTATTAGCGAGGAACCCCGAAAATAGCAGAAGGATGAACTCACATGACTTCAGCAATTGAAAGACGTTGCTTCTCCATTCAAAGGCAAGGGCCAGTTTCAGCTTTACAGAGAGGATTCATTCTCGATGAACGAGTTACTTTCCTGCATCGTTCGATGTAACATTTCGTAGCGATAATCCACCAGTTTCCGGCTTGTGACAAGCTGTGAACGTGGCGGCAAGAATGATATTCAATTTGACATCTATAGAATACATGGCTTCGATGAGGGACATAGCACTACCGCGTCCAGAGCGTCTGCTAAATATATGAGAATGCTACAGAAAGTGTGACATAGAGACGCGAACCGGCAAATAACGTGGATATATGCGCGAATATATGTGGTAAAACATGTTGGGATCCACCCGACGCGTTGGGGGTGTATCAACTGCGTCTTAATGTGGAGACGTGTCAAGACTAGTACTCAACAATAAGCTGCAGCAAAGCTAGTTGAACGATGAAGCTAAGACCCACGAGTAAACCCATCGGCGCAACAAGAAATCGCGAAGAGCAAAGCGGCGGAACTCGCCATCGCCACATACCAAACCAGAGCAACGTCCCACGCGGCTATCCCACATGCATTCAATGCCGTTCTGGGCCTCGGCACCGAAGTGGTGTCTCTCGCCGCGGCGAGCACCGACGAAGCCAACGTACCCAGTCTAACTGAAGCAGTCTCATTCTTGAGAAGGCAAATGACCATAGGCGGCAGACTCGCGACTAGATCCCGTGTCGGCGACTGACGAGCAAGTGGTGCTGGCAATGTTGTCCACACAAGTGAACGATTGATTCCTGAAGCTTGAGATAGCATCATAAGGCATCAGCGCCAACGGCACGCGTACGATGTCGATAGACTAGTGCTCCAACCCTTTACTTTTCCTTTACGGGTCCAGGTAAAATAAAGGGAAAGGGTTTGTAAAACGTTTAGAAACCCTTTATAAACCCTTTAAAAGGGTTGATTCACGTGACATGCAAGCACAGCGGGAGACAGCTCAAACAAGGCTCTAAGACGACTAGCCGCATCATATATGAATCAATGATGGATATTTTTGTTCTCATTTTATACTTGTATACATCTAAAACTAGTTAAAGAAGAAAAGACCATCCTTGATCCAAGCTTTCGTGAGCATAGCCGTCATTATGGTGTCAGCTTTTAGTGAGGAGCGAGTTTCGGTGCAGAGATGCCGCGACTTCGAAAACAGACGCTCAACCGAAACACTAGTACCCGGGATTGCCAAAAATCACGAGCCATCCTTGCAATAACAGGGAATCTTGATTCATTCCGCTGTATCAAGGGATCAATACTAGCATAGGACTTCAAATGACACAGTATTACTCACCTTCCACCAGGTAAGTGGATCATTCTCATCCCCTTGGTCAATGGTCTTGTATGCAATGTAGAAGCGATCACACTCGCTGGCTAGAACGGAAGCAGCCACAGGATCCATCTCGGAGTCTGATGGGACATCATTCATCATGACTTCATTGAGGAAATTTGACGTTGTTTTCCGAGTTGAAACTGATTTCTTCATCGATGCCTGATCTTCCTCGTTCGCCATATCTTTGTATTCTGTGTAGACAGTCTCAAACAGGACCTTTGCACGTGTTGCACGGTCTGAATCATTCAGACGTCGGAACCAGCGAAGTCCAAGATGTGGATGAAGCACTAATGGGTAGACGAAGTCTTTAAGCACTGAAAATTGACGAGTTTCAAGGCACATACTGGTTGCTATGACATTATACTGATTGAATTTTGCTTTGAAATAGTACTTGTCGAGTTTCACCAATGCCTGACGAGCGGCAGTTCGGATTTGCGGTAGTTGATTGAGATCTCCTTCTGTCGTTAACAGATGCCGGCTCATCATTTCGTACATTGGTAGGACCCATGGGAGTGTTGGAGTCGTCGATCGGGACATCTGTAAGGTAACTTGAGTGAAGACCTGCTCAGAAAAACATAGGATCAGGACAGATCATGAGAGAGTAGCATGAATGCACCGCACTTCAAGAACTTTACACAGCTTCTCGAGCATGCTCCATTGGGACATTGTGAGGTAAAGCGACTGGAGAACAGGACTCATAAGAACCCAACAGTCAATTGCCTTTGTGCCGAGAGGGTTAGCCAACCATAAAGCTCAGAGGACACGAAGAAACAGACCTTTTGAAGCAGCAATGCACGCTTGATCATAGCATGAGTATAATTCCAGCGTGTTATTATGTCCCGAATAGCCATCAGAAGGGCAATCTTGTGGCCTGATGGTGCGCGCTGATCCTTGTACACATCTTTAGCAATCATTCGGAATTTGCGACGCCGCTGAGGTGAGGAGCAAATTTTTGTAACAATCAAGCGCAGCTAAAAACCATCGCAGTCAGACTGTAGGGTTGCATGCTATTCCCGGAATGACCGACCTTCTTGACTGGACTCCAGGTGTCAACGTCATGAAGCAGCTGAGCTATGACATCGTCGTCGTCGTCGTCATATTCAATGTTACCATCAGTTCGGGATGCCTCTTGCTGATCCATTTCTTCGTCGAGTTCTTGTTCGAAGGCTTTAAGACCCTCATCGTCATTCTCGTCGTAGTGGCTTGGATATTGCTTGTTTCCACTGAAGTAATCATTTTCGGCGGGATCTTCAGCTTCTTCTAAGCTGTTCATGATGACTTGGGTGACGAGGCTGACGACATGGTCGAGACAGTGAATGTAAGCGTTATCGGGGACAAACCCAAGTCTATAATGTGTGAGCATAAGATTGCTGAGTGTTTCCGCAAAGACCTCGTTAACCGATGCATTGTCCATGGACACTGTTAAAAGCTTTTCAAGGACACCGAGCTGAGAGGTAGACTTTGCAAAAGCCATAGCAGCGTACACTCCTTCATGTTCTTTTTCTTCGATGGGATGGAAGTCAATTACACGTTCAACCAAGCGCCAGTCTTCTGTGATCCAGTTGACAATGGTTCCGGTGAACGAGAACATCATAGATCTGGTGGTCCAAGTATCAGTGGAGGCGGCGATTTTCGATTTGACATTCTACAAGAAGAGTCAGCGCAAAGATCACATCAAAACATGAGCCATACCCGTATCTCGTTTTGAACGTAGTCCCGCATGTCGGCATGGATGAGCTCAAGCTTTTTGCGAACAGTCGTATCGGATGGGAGCGAGAATTTTGACTTAATGTAGCGGAAGGTTCGGTCGGCGCCAGAGGATTCTGCAAAACAGAGTGGAAGATCCATCTCGAGTGCCCATGCAGTGATAACCTTATTGAAGCCTTCTTGGGTTGGGATATGCGTGGGATTGAGCTCGCCATCACGCAAGAACTTCTCCATGATGGTATTGCTATTAAGTGATCCCGCCGGATTCTCGTCATCTTTGCTGGATGTGCTTGGTGCTGGCATATCACGGTGAGCGTTCCGGACATGGGTGGACAAGTTACCCAGAAATGGCTTTTTAGGCTCATCTGCATCAAATTGAATGTTGTTGCCCTTCACAGTTCGTTTGACTGTTGTTCGACTATTCAGTATTAATATGTAAATGCATCCTCTTCCAGTATGAAGAACATAACCACGTACTGCGTACATCCTGGATGCCTACACTTGAAGGACCAGCGCATTTCCCCATTCATGATCACAGCTTTTGGCTCAGAGAAATGAATGCGGGATACACTCTTAGGGCCTCGAGCAGGTCGGTCTTTGTCATCATCTGAATTATCGCTGATTTCGATGGCTTGTATACTTGGGGTTTGGCTTGAGCCAGGAGCACGTACATTTGCGGTTTTCTGTATAAGCATCAGATCGGATCCCGGAGGTGTAATTATGTTACTTGGCATACCTTAGACATGTGTATCTTCTTTGCCCCAGGTTTTGTCTTTCGGTATTTCCGGGACTTCTAACAGTACAGATCAGTACAGTAGGTTCGATATACACGCAAGGTCTGACCTGTGCATGAACCGTATACATGGCCTTATCCTTCTGAGAGCCATCATCGCTACCATTCTCAGATCCAGAAACAAGGATTGTTCGCTTCCGTTTTGAGCCTGAAGGTACCCGGTCGTCATCTGGCTCAGAGAGCTCTTCTACTACTTCTAAGCCATCGTCTGCAAGTGAATATGCTCGAACAGGAGACTCCGAAGCATTTCGGCGGCGAAGTGTGTAAGTGGGGTCATTCTCGTCATCGCTACTAAATGCATCTGCATAACAAGCATGATAAAGAATCTTCAAGCGGATGAGATAATAAGACATACCAGCATCAAAGAGTTTGAGGAGAGCATTACTTGCACCCTTTTTACCCTTCTTCCCCGGAGCAGCCCTCTGTTTTCTCTTCTCCTTTGTCTTCATTGAACCGTGTGTTGATTCTGGCAACTCCGAATCTAGTTCTACGTCGCTGTTGGGTGTATTGAGATCTTGGGTGATAGAATTCGAGCCAGACTGAGCAGCAGTACGCAAATCGGAAGTTGTATCTTGTTCATGTGGCGTAGAGTCGTCGACGGTGGATGAATGCTCAGGTCTTCGTTCGGTTGATGTTGATGGGCCAGCTGCTGCGAGGTATCGAGAGACGTTTCCAGAGACTGGCTGAAAACCAGTCTTTTGCTTGCTTTTCAAGTCTTGAATATACGTTGATCTATCGCAAATAAAATAGTCAATAAGCTATGAAGAAATCTACAATTAAAAACTCACACAATATAGACAACCTCATTAACAAGCCGTAACAATTTTGGCTCGACAATGTCAAGGGGCATCTGCGACCAGGGCACAGTCTGCAGGTACAAGACAACTGAGTCTAATCCGTATTGACCACGTCGAATATTTGGAAGTCGGCCATTCTGATCACGTAGATGTTCAGCATAGAGGATGTCAAACCTTCGGTTGAAGGTTGAAAATGGGTCCTCCGACGCAACGTGAGTCATAACATGGTAAATATTATCCTCGATCTTAGCCTCGGGTATAACTTGAGGAGGAAGCCGTGGACAGATCGTTGCGAGCTTCTGCACTAGTGCGCGCACTGAGGTAGGTGTGGGGGACATGATAGACAAGACCCCAGAAATTCACGCCAATTAAATAGTGATGAGTGCATGTATTCACCACAAAGTATGTGGCGCAAGTTGATACAAAGGCCATTGTGGAGAACTGCGCACGCGGTGGGCAGAGGGCAGCGTAGAATCAAGGAAATCCTATGAGTGGCTCAATGAACAAAGTCGTCGTAGACTGCCTAATTAGTAATTGGGATGTCTATTGTTTATCCTTTGTTTACCCTTTGTTTACCCTTTCCCCTCCGACCTAAATCTAAAGGTAAAATAAACGGTTTAAAACCCTTTATAAACCCTTTAAAAGGGAAACGGTTGGAGCACTATCCCACTGGGACCAGATTCCAGTCAAGACCAGTCACGGTGAGTACTTACTGAGATTTCAGAGTCAACTCTCTCAAGACTCACCAGCGATTGCTCACACAATGCACTCCGGTGCATCTTTCAATACTTGGCTTTACACCTGCACGCAGTGGCACGACTGTTTCAAGTTGTCGCTTGACGTGTTTCCTTATAGGACCGAGATGCAATTTTGAACCGGGATTAGGTATAATGTCCATTCGTCCACCATTGTCTTGCTATATATATTCTGGAATCCTGGCCTAGGTAATAATGCCACCGTAGCGGCTCATTGGATGTATAAAAACAACTGACCTTGATTTCTGTCGCTTATTGGATACGGGATGTCTCCTAGCTCCTCGTTAACTGGATGCTCACCAGCACCGCTCGAGCAGTTCCCTGTAGAACTCGTCCTCGAAATTCTCTCCTATCTCGGAGTCCCCGCTATCAAGCGACTCAGCCTCGTCTCGTCGACCTTCCGCCATATCTGCTTCCCCGCTATCTTCCAAAAGATATCCTTCTCCGCCTCCAAGACTCCTCGGAATTTCCTGACTGACATGCACCTTCAGTGGCCACATTCATGCGTCCGAAAGATTTCCTTTACCAACATCGACACAAATCTCAAACCACATGCGCTGTTGGAGTGGTGCGCCCCAGCACTGGAGTTCGAGATGTGGTCCATATCCAATCCCAGGATATATGTGCCACTTTTATCCGGACTTCAGGAGCTCAGAGTCGTCGCACTTGATCGGATTACCTTCCAGCGTTTAGCAGACCTTTTCGAGCTTCTGCGAAGTCTGTCCACCAGTGTTAAGTATTTAACGATTGGGAATGCTGTAGAGTTCGTATCCATGTCAGAGGACGACCCAGCTTTCCCGACAGGCAAGAGGCTCAAAGTAGAGAGGCTTAGCGTCTGCGCCCCTCTAATACTGAAGCTCCTGCTAAGGGACAATTCTCCCATTGAGCTTTCGCATTTAAAGATAGCAGAATCGAGACATGCAGGGTCGCATACCATCAACAAACTTGTCCGTCTCAGCCCTCGTCTTGTACAGCTGAGCATCGAGGATCCTCTCTTGGAGTCCAACAATGGTGCCCATCTTTACCTTCTTTCCATGCAGTCTCGTTTTAATACCCTACAACAGAATATCTCATGGTCACGACTATCAAAGAATTGACCCTCTCGTTCCGCGCCTTGAGGCCAGGATCCACGCCCCTCAGCGACCTCCTAGAACCCTCGGATGCTAATTTAGAAGAGCTGACCATAAGACTCCCATTGAAGTTCGTCATGAAAGCGAGAAGCGAGTGGGGATGGTTGGCATTCGTGCTGTCACGGCGATCGAAGTTGAAGAGAGTGAAAGTTGTGGCATGGATAAGGCCGTATAAGATAGGTCGTTATGCGGAGCTTATGCTCAATGACCTTCGTCTCAGGCTCGAGCCACAGCGCCGTAGAATATCGGGGATCCTGGCGAGCAGTCGGTTCGAGGTCATAGTGGACGTTGCCTACCGGTTTTGACTCTTCAAGTTGAGGGCGTCAGTAGATACTTTAACCATCGATATGTGTGGGGCGCGAACGAAAAAATCCTACAACTCTGGGGCGTTCACTTTTGTGGTCAAGCGCGAGGCAAGCAAACACAAGGCATAAGGCATGTCCTAATGAAACGGAGCTGTATTATTCATCCAACGCTGATGCTAATGACTGAGTGGCAGACCCTTGTAATTACGATGCAAATGGCCAACTGATATATACGATGAAGAAACAATGAAGAACGATAAAAATAGTTCATGCGTTATGGATAGAAATATTAGCGGCTATTAAATAGAAGCTGACCGAAAAAATAGGAAGAACGGTATAGTATAATTTTGGTAGGCTAGCACGAATCATCAGTCTCGAGGGTATTCGCAACAGCAAGTGACTTACCATCACGCAATGTCAAAGACTGGAGCAGAATGAACCGCTCCTCGGTTGGCGTCGTATACTTCTACTGCAACGTCGAGTATCTAGACAATAACACATGAATATAGCCGTCGCTGGAGACTGACATACTGGACACATACGACATATCGACGGCGAGGTTACCCAACACCACTGAAGAGGCATAAGCGACGACGAAGGGCCACCAGACGAGTTTGGGCATCTTTGTTTTAAGAGAGAGAGAGCGAGGGGTTATAAAGACGAGAGAGAACAGGCGGAAACCGTTAATGGTTACTATCGAATAATGGGTGCGCTTTTAAAGACTGTGGGTTCCGTAAGGTGGAGGAACCAAGGGGAAAATGTGGTACATTTGAAGAAGCAGTTTCCATGACTGCCAGGTCCCCTTAACATGTCCGTGTCGCCGGCAATGCAAAATCATCTGACCCTATCTTTGAAGCTAAAAGGGTCAGACGAAAGTAACATTGAAGCACACCATGAGCATAGCGCATTAGCGAGGCTGGCCGACTGACTGACGGCGGCGAAAAAGCAATGGTCAGGCCCTTTGATAGGCATGAACATTCGCTCACCTGAGGATAAGACACCTTTCTTCGCCTCTGGCTCTCCATTTCACCGTATGATTCGTATCAGAGTTAGAGAAAAGCGCCGAGAAAAAAATTAACAGAGTTACGAAAGAATGTACTTTCCGAGTAAGGGCCGAGCTCCGTCTTTACTTTCTTTGGCTCCTACATTTCATTCTCGTTGGGCAAACCGCTTTTGGCGGAGTAAAGGAGTTCAACAACACAACAACAGCATGTCCCATAAGCAACCCATAGAAATACGCGTATCTGGATTCCGGAAATCATTTCAGCGCATGCCAGGAGACTGTTAAGCGATCAGCGCGTGCAATCACCTGGAGAGTGATAACAAGAAGATATCGTCTTATAGTCCGGGTATCATTAGTGCGAAGAAACGTGGCTACGAACACTTCGGCTCCGAAAAGCACATGGACAGGCTGCCGGCAGCAGTCAGTCAACCGCAAGCATAACGACATTACATTTCATCAGGAAAACTCCAGAACTGCTGCGTCTGTCAGCGTAATAGACTTTTCGTTATTGGATAAAACACACTATGTAGTGGGCGTTTACCCGGCAGTGGCGGTAGGCACACGAGAAGGAAATTTTATCGCGATCACCTAGAAAAGAGTAATCAAACTGACGACCATATCATGGTGACCAGGCACGCGTACCGTGTTCTCATAAGATACTTTTCACTCTCAAGGTCGATTTATATCGAGCTTTCATCTCTTGCTATGTAGGTTCTGCAGCGCGGTGATATGGTCAGACTGTATAGGACAAATTGAAAACCAATTCGGAAAGGAAGCTGTCCGATGTTTCAAAACAAAAACGGGATATCCGTTGATGGCGGCTCGACCTCGACCTACAAGCTCGCCGCTACTAAGTATTTGATTTTATTACGAGAAAGCTTCTCGGCATCAACGAGAGAATGCACACACTCGTTCTGAGATCTGCAGGACTCTTTCAACAAGTGGTTTGAGAAAACAAAGAAAGTGACTTGCGCGACTCACCCAGATATTATACTCCTCATTGTCGGATAATCTACAGATGCCATACAGCAATTGTCCCATACGATGCGTGGACGCAGAGTGGAATGAACATGAGGTCAACCCTCTTCAAAACAGCCCTGAGCATTATTTTCCTCTGTCAGTACCGCGTGGAATGGTCTTCATGGTGGCGAGACTCCTCTTTCGGTCTCTCGAGTTCGGCAGATTTCTCTGGTAGATTAACGCTGCATACGACACTGTTCGAGGGGCCAGTCATCCGCGATATATCGAAGATGGCTGATCCTCCTGCTAAAAACATTGAAAACTGAGAATGTAGGCCTCAGTGCGTAACAGATCGACGACACCAGATGGAAGAGTATTTCCAGCAAGGACTGGAAAGGATATTCGTGGAGAAAACGGGCATAGGATTCTTCGTAGACAATGTCCGTGATGCTTTATGGAATTTCAAAACAATCTGGCCCATGACGGATCGCCCCCTCCCCGCACCTACCTGCCGTTTGAACATGGTCACCGCATAAACAATTGAGATCCACAAAGTCATTAGCATAAATGTATGGACCTGTAGTACACAAGTCAAAATGAGGGGTACCCATATGAAAAACATAAAACTACATTGCGTATTCCAATCCACTCCTGCGATAATTTACACACAAAGACGAAGTCAATCAGTTAGAAGGGACGATGTTGTACGCATCGCTTCGCCACCCTTCACCCTTAGACACCATCTCCTCGCGCTCAGCCGTTTTGTTTATCCATCCAGAAGGGTTACCCTGCGACGCCAACATAGAGTCACGTTTGTTCGCAACGACCTTAAACTGCGACGACGACGCGCTCGAAGCCGACTTGGCTTCATCTTTCCTCTTCTTGAAGACCTAGAGCATCCTTGAATAACACACTCAACCGCAGAGGAAAGGTCATACCTCCTGGATCGCGTCAACCTTCCCTTTGCCATCCTCTTGTTGTTCTTGCCTGACGCTGACCAATACTCCATCAACATACTCGAAGCCCGTTCGAATGGCATCCCCAACAACCTTCTCGATCTGCTTCTTCACTATGCCCATGACAAGCGGCTTGACTGCCTTATACAGGAAGTCGTGCTTGGAATCGCGTACAGAAAACTTGAGCGAGTCCACCTTCACAATGACCTTCTTGATAGTGAAAATCGACGTTGCATCCGATTTGGGTGACGACGCGAGATGAACAGTAGCCTAGAAGCAGTTAGTATACTGCGGTGTGCTAAATGCGTCGATGAGACCTACAGTCAAACCCTGGCCGCCTAGCACAATGTCGGCAAGCCCAGAATCCTTCGCCTTGGGTATCCCCGACTTCTTGTTGAAATAGAAAGCCACGTCTCGTAGATCTGCCTGTATTTGACCAAGTGTCAACTTGATCTCATGCCTACATAATGTATTAAGCCAAAGCGTGAAGGGATTACGATGAAGACTGACCGACTGTCCTCGGTACCGTCTTGAATGGCGCCGTACGGAGAAAAAGACATGTAGTTGTGCGCCTCAATCGACACGATGTTGGGGAACAGATTGCGACCACTAAGGGTAAGGTTCTCGATAACGATATCAACAGAATCATCCGTATACTCGACTCTCGGAATGGGGATGTAGCCGACCTGTAATAAATCAGTCAGAAAGAGCATCGAGAGTGGCAGAAAAACCAAACCTTCTCGACCAACATCGGTATCACCGTCCTACGAATATCGCCCCAAAGTTCACTTTTGAATGTCAACCCACCGTCCTCGGCAAAGAGAAGATCCTTCATGAGTCGGGTCCATCCACCGGCAAATTTCCGGTTCGAAGGGTCGTCTCCAATCCCATTCAGCCAAGTACCGGCGCCGTTGAAAAGTCTATCAAAGTGCTCCGTGTACTTGCCATCTGACCCATAAAAAACCTTGCCACGATCTGTCCATTTGCGTCCGTCAGACCCAGCCCGCGGTTCGAGAATATACCCTGGCTTCAGAAGTACACTCCGCAGCCACTCAGTACCCTCTCTGAACCACGCACGTAGCTCAGGATCACGCTGGGCATCGTCGGCGAGCGCGTAGAAAGGGTCGAGGATAAGATCCATTGATTGGCCATTGGCGAAGCGCTCCAGGATCGTACGCAGTTGGGTGAGTGACGATTGAAGCTTGCTCTGAAGGAGGTATAAAAAAAGGGAAAAAGATGGCAAGGAGCATAATTACATTCTTCACGGCCCCTCCAGCCTCGCTCTTGGCACCCTTTACGGCGTCTCGCCCATGTCCTGCGTACTCCTCAGCATAGTCCAGCAACCAGCCCAAGGACTCTTGATAATCGTTATGTTTTTGACACTCGACTACGACCTACGCGAAGGACGTTAGAACGCGAGTAGATTGGTAACCAACAGAATAATACCTTCTTCGCCCTCCAAATCCACTGTTCCCGCCTTTCCTTGGGGAAATACTCCTCAGTCAAAAACTGCTTGCCTTCGGACAGTTTACCGTTCACACGATCTTTGTGCTGCTGAGGGATCGCGTTCGATAGACCATTCTGGATGTGTCGTGAGTATACGACGATGCACTGAGGTGGAAACCACCAACCTTAACTTTGCCCATGAGACCTGAGACCTTTTTCCCTTCCTGATCGTTCGTGCTGACCTCGGCGTCAACTGACCTTTTGACCTCCCCAGGATCGATGGCGTCTGCTTGCCCATTCACTCCTGGAAGTCGAGTTTCGAGCCTCTCCTCGTCGGGAACAAAATGGCCTTCAGGAGCACCCTCATCGGCACCTTTGAGCTGCTCAGCGCTGGGAGCGATGACTTTGGCTGCGAGATCTCGGCCGACGACGCTGAAATCCTTGATCAATTTCCGGAACTCGGAATTGGTTAAGACGAGGTTGACGAGCGTGCGCACGTGGCGCGTAGCTGTGAGGTCGTGTCAAACTCAGCTAACTAAAAACGGGGGTGTTCACCACATACCAGTATCAGCGTCCTCTTTTGCCTTCTCCTTTTCAACGCCTTTAATGTTCCCAGGACTGACGTTTGACATGTCTACTTCCCTCGTCTGCCATATCCAGTCTTGAATGAGCTCGTCGCCGTTCTTCTCCTGAATCATGCTGCGCAACGTTCTGAGGATCTCTTGAATGTCCGCAACGAGCTTCTGTCCATCCTTCGAAAGCGTCGAAGTGTTCACCGGTGGGTTATCAAGCGCGTAGTCTATCCATGAGTCGACCTGTTTGTTCGTTGGCAGTCTTGATTGTCGCAGAGCCTGTACAGTAGCATATAGCCTGATCTATTCGCAAGGTCAGCGCATACAGCGTCCCACATAGCTCTAAGCGTACCTTTCTATCCACGTCGGCTTCCTTGGCGGCCTTGTCGACGGGGTCGATGACGCTGCCCTTCTGCGGGTGGGCGCTGATATCCTTTGGGGCGGGAGGTAAAGACATGATGGGGATCTTAAACACGATGCCGGCCTTTATATACCACCGTCGACGTCGATCCCTGGAGTATGATGACGCTATCGACGTCATCAGTCTATTTCCCAAGTGGTAAGGTTAGGGGTGTGGCGCAGGCTCGTCATCCTTGACAGCACAGGACGCGTTCGGGGGACCTTGGAGAGAGATATGCACGACATCAATACACATGTATATGATGAAATCAAAGAAGAGCTTACTGTAGACAAATCGTTGGGAAACAAAATGCGAATAGAGACTAATTCGTATGACGAATGCTGCCACGAGAAAATGCGTGCCAGGACAGCGGTGATTCAGAAAGCGCTTCAGTGCGTACTACCAGATGAGGCTCGCGTGTTCGGGAAAAAAAAACAAGGACATTGGTCGAAGGAGATGGAGGTAAAGAACCAGGAAAAGTTTGGTTGAGGTGAGTCCGGTGATTGCCGAAGGACCGGAAGTTCCCGGTGTCCGAAGCGTTCATTGCCTGTTCTGGATTTCTCCAACCACCACTGACCTCGATTTCGCAGTGCCTCACTCCCTTATGGCAACTCACAACATGCATATCGAGCTCGTGGATTATGGAATCCTCGATTTTCGAACCCCAAGAGGCCCTTTTTACTTCCCACATTGACACACGGTCCACTGTAACTGTCAGTGTAAGCTCTCTTCATTATTGTCGCGTAGCAATAACCGGCACGCATGATATAGGATACAGGATACTCTTACTAACAATATTCCTTCAGAAGCTGCCGAGATTTGAGAACCCGTAGCCGAGTGCTGAACTGATAGTTTCTTGCAGCTTCCGGGTTATTTCACTCTTTCAAGGCTATCACTTTGGCATGAATGGCCCCCCTAGGAAGCGCTCGTTTGACCTCTTCGATATTCATTCCTTGATAGTTATCAGAGTAGGGAGGACGTATCAATTCAGTTCGTATGTAAAAGGATACTAGCTGTGAAGAGTGGAGGAAGGAACTGACAACGTCAGCTATCCTCCGATCCATGCCATGCCTATGCCCTGCCTTAATTGTTTCTGTTAGTGTACACGGGTATAGATACATAGCTAGCTGAATAACGATGTCCCTCTCCTGCTTAAGTTTACAAGGGTTCCTCAGCCCTGCTAAATCCGAGAATTACTGTTGATTTCAGCAGAAAGGTTACGGACACAAAAATCAAAAACCAGGTGGTTTAATTTTGTCCGTATCACAAAGTTTGATAACTATAATATTGATTAGCCACTTCTGCTGATAGTACGGTTTTCCGTCCATTTCACTGGGTGTCGCACGTCCCAAAAGGAGAAAAAGAATAAAAAAAGAAAGATTTCGGACCAAGTTCGCGCCTAGTCTATTGTTTAACGCGGGGGGGTTTACTTGCAACAGTGTTATTACAAAGCATGACATAATTTGATTGCCGTTCATCGGCACTGCACCAAACCGAATCGCATTTGAGGATACCGGCGGCAAGTTTAGAGTGCCGATTCCAAGCCGGTCAACGTGTCTGGACAGAAAATAATGCATGTACCACCTTTCCCTTCATAATAAATTCATTTGGTGCGACAAGAGACGCTACATCGTGAATTTATAGCATTACATAACCTTCAAACGCGTCCCAAGACCGTGTATAAATCAGTTACGCGCTGCCGGTTTTCCATCAAATTAGTAATAACTGGGTTGCAAGGCAGATGGCCCGATTAAGCAACAGACTACATACAGACCGTCCCTCCCTTCCATCAATAGGTCTGTATCGTTGTCTGTCTACGAGAGACCAGTTCGCGCCCCAAAATTGGTGACCCCGACTCGTATTTGTTCATGTTATATCTTGAAGTCAACTTCGTTCAAACAGCCTTGCCACCTCCACTAAACGTTAGGAACACCTCTATTTCGGTGTACGCAAGTTTACAAGTGCTACAGCCATGGCTCTATGTCATCCCGTGAGTCTGCATGGACTGCATTACCGGAAAAATGCATTTGAAGCATACTTTTTGATCCAGAATGCTCAGGTACGGTGCAGGCGGTATCACAATTCATCGATTGATAAATGAAAGCCCACGGGGTCCTCGGGAGGCAATATATCGAAGTGCTGGGGCCGTGGTTGACTGAAGGATTAATTTTTTATAAGTAGATTTCGTCGATTCGAGTCCCAGGATTCCACTTTTTGGGGGTCAGGCCTTGCTTTCATGCATACAGTGTACTTAATCCTTTACTTTCCTCCGAAGTACCATACTCTTAAAAAGAGGGAATCATAATACAAAAGACAAGCTGGTCTCAGTGAAAAATGGGTTAGTCAATGCATTTTGCATGACGGAGTTCGAAAATTGTGCACCAAAGGAAGATATGAGTAGAGATTGAATTTTGGGAATTTAACCATGCGTGTAGAAACAAAATACGGGCAGGGAGCAACAGCGAGAAACGTCGTGGCAGATAACTCCAGGTTGATTCCGGGCCGATGGCAGATAACTATAGGGGCTATTGGCAGATAACTTTGGCAGGGATTTACCCTTTTCATGATTATCCGCTTAGATACCTTGTTTTTAGTTCCCATACTTCACTATGCCATAAAACACATTATATTCGTCCTATGTACGGAAGGTCCTGAGTAAAGGTCGAGAAACGAACCCATGAAAAATCTGCGGAAGCGTGAGATACTGATGCCCAATATGGGCATGGCAGATAACTGCCGTGGGAACCCAGTGAAACCATAGTACAGCTCAGATAAATAAGAACCGGATGATTGAGGCCCGAGGGCACGGTCCGGTCTCTGCGACCACGTGGGCTCTAGGGCAGGTTTCGGAAGGTTTGCCGTAGTGTCCCCTTCTTTGCTTCCAAACTGGTCGAAAGTGGACTGCCAGGGCACCCTGAAGAAGACGGCGTTGTCGCCAAATTTTTGTAAACAAGTCCGAGTCGCGTCAGAAACACAGCTTTGACGTCCGGACAAAACACGAGATTTTCTTTATTTCGTCAATACGACATAGTGGCACTTTTCCTCGATACTGTACGAATGGCTGCGCAGCCATGGCATCATACATAGTGGTCAATGCCTATATACACGCCGTCACTCCCTCCATAGGCGTGTATCGTCTGTCTGTCTACGAGAGAAAAATTTAATGGTACGTATATCCACCAAGGTGTCCACAAGTTTTACGAACTTACACAAACAAGATTGAAGGAATCACTGCAGTGTTGACCTACGTCTAGCCTCTGGACCCGAACTTACCGGTTTTTTTCCCTTCTGCTTTCGGCATTGTAAAGGTTCGTAGACCGTAACTCTCACAGAATGGAACCGACGACTCACCGCTTTGTGTACTTCTAGCAAAGGCCTTCTGATATCTATCGATTATAACAGCTCGAAGGAAATGCAGCTCACACCAATTATTGCCACTCTTGACTGGCTCTACGAATTTCTTTCAACGACATCGTCAATAAGGCACTCTACCTGAGCCTACTCTTGAATGAGGCCGGCGGCCGAAGTCCAGTTTTAGTACGTTAACTTTCAAACATGCGATAAAACGAACCCCATGTCTGTACATGTTTTAAGGGTTTACGCGTAAAACCCGGGATAAATTTCAATATCGCACGACAGGGAGCAACCACGACCACATGCTAATCATTCTCACTGGCGACCATCGATCACTTTGTTTCATCCCCCCAATAATAACCGACGATGTCTGCTCGCCAGCCCATCAAGCTCTTCAGCACGTTGAATTTCCCCAATGCTACCCGTCGACGCACTCCTACTTTCCTTTGTGATATGGTCCAGCTTTGCGAACGGCGCGGTGCACCAACGCGACCTGAACCTCACAGCTCAAGCATCTGGTCTCAAGTTCGATATCCCTAACCTCATCCGACCTCCAAGCACCACTGTCTCCCTCTCTTCTATCCCTTCTTCGTGCGTACGGTACACCGGCAGCGGCAAGGAATGCACGGCCTCCATGGCCGCTGTCAACGTCACCTTTGCTGACTGTGGTTCACCGTATACCATATGCCGTTGCAGCAATGCCAACATCACACTGGACGATGCCACCGATGCTCTTGCTCGGGTTCCTGTGGGGCTGCGAAGACATGTCGGAACAGTGATGGTAATGCCGGGTAGCAGTGCGCATGCTTATACGTACACAAACAGTGGGGAGATACACTTCTTCGGAGTGTGTAGCCAGCGAACTTGGATACACGAGGTGCGCTTTAAATTTGTTATACAGAACTACGCTGATTCGTAATGTGCAGTCTACGCATGCTGCCTCGGGAGCTCTGGGAATTAATGCTGCCAGTGGGAGCGGATCATGGGCCGAAGCCGTATCCAAGGATACCTGCGTCCCTGATACTTACGCGAAGACTAATCTCGCCGAGGTAGGCATCTGATCTAGGCTATTCGTCTCGATTAGCTCATTGTCATTGCAGGATCTCGCGCAAACGAGCGTGCTTAAGGTGTATTCACTACTCAACAAAAATACACTTCCCTTGGGATTCACGACCGATTGCATGTCGAACCAATGGGCTTTTTTGGACAGCCTTCCTCTTTACAATCCGGGAACGTTACTCGGAGGTTCGTGCTCATTTGAGCCAAATAACACTGAAGCCCAGTGAGTTTTCATTTATGGCCAGCGTCTGATCTTATTTATTCGGTACATAGACATAATATTGCCCCTCCCACGACATTTACGGCCTCAAGCTCATCAATGACGAAAGCAGTATTGGCTTCCGCTTCCGAGTCGATATCAACAGCTGCCACGCCGGCTTCCACCACTCCATCAGTTAACTCTTCATGTCGTTCTCGTGTTGAAACAGGGATACATGCTGCGATTGCATTGCCCTTGTTCGTGTTCCTTCTCCAAATGGTCTAAACAACGGTTGTTTTATCTCTTACATTCCACTATTTATCGTGCCTTCTATTGTTGCCACCTTGATAACGATAAACTTATTGCCTTGTTTCTTTCCATGAGGCTACTTCGTGCGGACATTTGACCAATGTGCCCCTTGGAGTCTGAACCTCTGCTGGAGTCAAAATTTTGGACCCTGCCGTCATGCAAAGGTTTCTCTTGGTGAAGTACGTGACAGGATGGGCTGTCACTGTCGGGTAATCGACACTTTGATTCCGGTGAAGGATCGAGTACGCTGACCACACATTGGATAGATTTGTTGTTCCACCTTGTCAAGGCGAAGTCACCAAGGTTGTCCCCCGGTCATTGTGCTCATGCTGTTGGCTATACAATTGGTAGATTGTAATACGATGGCCGCCGGCAATTTGAGCATGTGCTCTTTTGCTCTAGACGCGTTCCTTGGACGTGTGTTTTTCCGAACTAACGTTATCCGGCCTTCAAGAATGCACTACTATCGTATCGTCACTACACATCCCGCATGCACCGTCAATTGACATGCCGTCTTTGTACATTGTCATCTTCTGTAGGTCATGATATGTCTTGGAATCAGATGCGCACATATTCATCTACGATCATCGATAAGGACAACTGTCCGCTGGGAGCAATAGCAGCTAGTACCCGCGTCAAAATAGGGTTCGCTTTAACGAGCATGAAATGGAAACAAGCAATGCTTACTCAGAAGATCTATTCTCTCGTGACTCTTTGTCGGGCTCTTTCTCTCTCTCTGATACGAATCTTACCGTGAAATGGAGAGAAAGACAATAAAAGGCGTCAGAGTCTCAAACGAATGTTCATGCCCATATAAAGACTCGATCATTACATTTTCTCAGCCGAGCCTCGCTGCAACTGTGCGCTGCGCTCGCCCTCAGCTTATCTCTTCCTCTGAACCTCTGACTTCACCCCACAGGGCCAGATAACTTCACATTGCCGATGACACGGGCATGTTAGGGGAACCTGGCAGTCATGGAAACTGCTGCCTCGCATGCGCCACATTTTTCCTTTGGTTCATCCACCTTACGGAATCTTGAGTCCTTAAAAGCGCGTCCTTTTCCTGATACTAATCGTTGGATCAGCTTACAGCCCTTCTCTCTCGTCTTTCTAACTCCTTCCTCTGCCTCTTAAATCAAAGATGTCCAAACTCGTCTGGTGGCCCTTTGTCGTAGCTTATGCTTCTTCATTCATGTTGGGCTATTTCGCCGTCGATATGTCGTGAGTTTCTAGTGTGCCGGTCCCCCGCGACGCCTACAATAATGTGCGAGCGTCTAGGTGCCCCAGTAACGAAGAGGCGGTTTAATCTGAGCCCGTTCTTGTCACGACCTGAGAGTAAGTGTTGTTTGTGAGTCTGGCCTTGAGACTGACCATATACAGCCTTTACTAGCGCGCCATGCATCCGAAGATACCATACCCTTCTTCGTATTTTTAGGATATTTTCTATCTTACGGACATTAATCGTTCTATCTATAACGCACGAACTATTTCGATCCCCCTCTTTCCTGTCTTTCTAAACCAGATCTTTTTCGTTCTCTTTATACTTAGCACCGTCTGCTTGCCATTCGTATAAATGTCAACCTGATAACCGCCTTCCTTCTCGTTGTTATTCACCCTCAATTTTGTAAGGACCCAAGCGGTGAGCTCTTGTCGTGCATCATTTGAACTTTAGAAGGTGCCATTGTTGTCAAAAACAATTTTTTATATTAGCAGTATCGATAGTTGAAAGTATCTAGTACCCAAACCAGTGAGCACCCTCTACTGTGACTTGGAAGCGGTTATTGGCTAGAATCTCCAATATTCTATGGCGCCGCGGCTCGACCGCCCGATGAAGCTCGCGGAGGAGTAATTGTGCATCATATCTTCTATCCCACCTTGTCCATAGCACGATATGCACTGCCCTCAGCCTAGGTCGCCGCGACAGCGCTAATGCCAATGATTCCCATTGCTCGCGAGTCTCCCTTGTGACGAATTCAACAGGGAGTTTTATGGTGAGCTCTTCCAAATTGGTCTCCGAGGGTTTGAAGAGGTCGCGAAGAGGTTTGAGTCCGGGCTGCAAGTGGTGAAATGAGAGATTCAATTGTTTGACCGTTGTGAGCTCAAGGGATTCTGTTCGAAGTTGGAATAAACGAGATTGCATGGAAAGGAGGAGAATATGCGTACCATTATTGGATTCCAAGGGAGGATCGCCGATGACCAGCCTGACAAGACGAGGGCTGCGGCGTCCAAGTTTGTTGATGCTATGCGACCCTACATTTTTTGTTTCTGCCACCTTTAAATTCGAAAAATCGACTGGAGACTCGTCCCGGAGTAGGAGCTCTAGAACTAGAGCGGTACTGACGCAAAGTCTCTCTACTCTAATCCTCTTGCCAGCGTAGGGAATCGGGTTGCCGTATGACTGGGACGCGAATTCGACATTATCAAACCTCAGGTCTTTAACCGAGGCTGACAGGCTCTGAAGAACCTTGAAAATGTCTGTGAAGTGCTGGAAAGTAACCCCGTCAAGTTGGAGGACTCTGAGCTCCCCAAGTCCGGACAAAAGTGGCACGTATAGAGTCGGATTGGACATGGTTATCTTGAGTTTCTGCGCTAGGGCGCACCATTGCAATAATGCAGGCGATATATCTTTGGAGTCGACGTCATTAAAGGATAGCTTTCGGACACAGGGAATGGCTCGCCAGCGGCGCATAGCGGTCAGAAAATTACGTGGAGTTTTGTAGGAATAGAAGGATAAGTCTTCGAAGATGACGGGGAGGCATATGAAGCGAAATTTAGACGAGGTGAGGCTGAGTTGCTTGATGCTGGCGACTCTGAGGTGCGAGAGAATTTCGAGGATGAGCTCCACCGGGAAGTCCTCGAATCGGAAGCGTCTCTTGCGCGAGGAGCGGGAGGACATTGCGTAGTATGTAGAAGCCAAAATTCAGGCAGCAGTCTTATATACCTATGAAGTGCCGCCACCGTGGCACCATTGATGTGATTTGCTTGAAGTGTAGCAAAAAAGACAACTTTTGGCGGGTGCATTGTCCGCGTTTCGGAGGAACAAAGACATTGTCCGAATTGTACGAAGGATTTCAGCATGTTAGGTGGAATTGCTATTGCAAACACAATGCCTTTTTCGGTCGTGTCAAGCAAATGTCAAGCATAGTCGTCCCGTAATGAAACAGGTAATGAGGTAAAAATACTCTACTCCGTGTGTCTTCCAATGTATGCCTCGGAGTCAGAGAGCATTATCAGGATTGATACCTATCATAGGACCGTTAAAGTTAATGTTCCGGTTTGCACGCGTCAGATCACGTGTAAATTAGGGCCGGCTATTTGGCGTTTTCAAATTGCACTTCGGGTATTGAAAATTTCATCGCCTGTTTCCTCACCAGGTTCATCCTTCTCGTGTCCAACAACTTTCGTCACTCTTCATGCCATCACCTGCTACTCAAGGCGGTCTTGCCGCCGAGCTTATTGACACGATTATTGACTATGTTGCGTCCGCAAATAGGTATCATCATATGACCCGCTCACTTTTATCGTCGTGTTCGCTGGTTTGTAGAACCTGGTTGCCGCGCAGCCGCTACCATCTATTCAAATCTATTACTCTATCCTCCGAAAACCACCCGTCCTTCATGCGCCTCATCGCCCGTCCAAACTGCTCATTCCTCGGCTCCATCCGAAGGTTAACCCTCATAGAGACCCCGGACAATGATTTAGGAGACCTTTTGCTGCACCAGACTCTTCAGATCATCGACCCCTCCATATTTTCCAACATCAAGTGGCTGCATATTCACAACGCCACGTTCGACTTCATGTCGGAGGAAGATTTCTCAAAAATCCTCTCTGCCTTGTCGAGATTCACCAGCATCACGCATTTGGATCTCAACAAATGCATTTTTCATACCCTTGACAACGTCATCCTTTTTTTGTCCTCGTGCGGAGCGCTAGAGTCTGCGCGTTTGGATCGCGTCCACCTCGTGGAAGGCCCGCTTCTGGAAGTAACGACGGAATCCTGTCTCGCACAACTCCCTGCTTCTCTATCGTCATTGATATTCACTATTGGCAGTGGACCCAGTTCCATTCTTGAAATCGTCCCCTACGCGGGTTCGTCACTCAAACATTTGAGTGTAAGTTTGACCATGAACACCGTGACTACACGTACGTCTCATAACTATCACGACCGAATTAAACGCTGATATTCACTTGTTCTCCTAACTAGATGCGGATATCCTTTGCCGCAGCTCGAACCTTGAATCCATTGCCTTCCGTATTGTCCCGGCATGTAGACCGAATCTCGTTTGGCATATTCCTGATGTGCTTCAAGGACTCTCGTCTTCATCCATCAACGAGATAGCCGTGTCGTTCTGGATGAACTCCGTGGACGCCCTGGACGCCCTTGATTGGACTTCCTTCACGGAGATTCTCAGCCGGGAAAACTACAAGAATCTCAGCGGTTCATCGTGCTCACTACTAATGTGTATCTGGATGTCAAGGCGGCGAAGGAATGGATCACCCACAAGTTGAGAGCGCTTGCCGACAAGAACCCTTCGCTCGAGATCGAGTTCGCCCAGTGGAGAGATCCTTTAGAGGAAGGGCGCTTTGGATGGTCATAAACAATGAAGATCTCCTGGTACCGGTACAATGCCGAACTATTGTCTCAATTCATTACTTTTACCCCATCTCTATATCTCGTTTGATGGCCGTTGATCTCATGACACGCACATATGAGTTATTTACAGAGCTCCCTCATTATGCCACCGTGTTAACCGTATACCTGCTAGAGATCATTGCTTTATCTTCATCGTTATGGTGCTACTTGGAATGTTCTGAATTCATCAAAGGTACTTCGAAGACCGCCTAAGAATCAGCTCCATTCGCTTTGTCCATAACGTGTCATCCACAAGCATCAGCTTTGATTGGCGCGACTCGGGAGGGGCCAATACCAGCGCCCACCCGCGGAATGGCCGACCATTGAGGACATTCTCAGCTGTGACAAACTCGAGCAGAAATCTGATGTTGATATTGTATCTCTTCTGAGATATGTTCCGCCGTCAATCATGCTGGTTTTCACTAGTCCAAACTATTCGTCACTCTGGAAATGCAAGGGGGAATTGGCAGATCTGCCGTTGAGGCCGTCGTGGCAGAAGCCGTCAGCATGATGCCGATTGACCCACCATCGCAGACCATGGTTATCCCCAGGGGCTCGCTTCTCCTTTTGCTTAGATGGTCTTATCACCGTACCAGAGCACCAACAGGTCTAAAATCTCCCATCAGGGAAACGGCTGACTCCCGAGTCAGGCCCGTAGTGGACCGGTCACTCGATGATAATCAATCCCTCTTGTTAATGGGGCGTCAAAATGTAAGCACCGGAGCCGCTACTATTGTTCAACCTCTTCTTTATCGCTACCAATCGTTCAGAGTCCTTCCTCAACTTCTTCTGCTCCTCGACAAGTTCATCTGTGATATCCGTCAGGTCGTCGTCGTACTCGACGAGCTTCAATCCAAGGTCCTCCTTCTTCCAAAAATCGGCCTTGAGGAAGTCTAAGAGGGTCTCAAAATCCCCCTTAAGCTTGTACAAGTTATCGTCACGCTCATTCCAGTAGTAGTACGTGTTTGTCTCCTCCTCGTGGATAACAAAATTGCCCAGCGGAGCGGCGCCAACATCCCAGAAGAGCGAGATCGGTTGCTCAAGGCCATAGAGACCGCGAAGCATGCAAATGGTATTTCTGTGGTCATAGGAGTAGGGACTGTAACGTGGCAAGAGACCATACTTCGCCCGAGAATTCGACCATTCGGCAGACCAGCGTCCCCTGCCTGGTGCGAGACCCCAAGGATTCCAAATGGCTGCCATCTCTTCGTTGGAAAACTGCCAAGGGTGTTCTTTACTAATCTGGAAGATGGTATTCCATTAGAGCACACCATGTAGTCCGGGCGGAGACAAAGTACCTCTTGTTGCATCTTGTCAAGTTTCTTGAGTCCGCGTGTTCGGAATCGAGGAACAGTGGGTACTTATAACAACCAGTGTCGGAGCTTCTCGCTTCACGTCATCAAGGTTTGCGTTACTTCAGATCAATCTCCGCAAGCACTGGCTCAAAGCCTTCGCAAAGAGTCGGATACTTGTAAATGGGAGAAACAAGGAGACCGGAATCCTGGGATTAAATTTCGCCGCCGAGGCCAACAACCGTTCAAGTATAATATTAACGGGGGAGATTGGTAACGGTTCCCAGCATGTAGCACGCTGCCGACCGAGGTTGCCTGACAGAAAAGAAAGAAATTCATTTTGACGGACATGGAATACACAACTTCGACGAGGTACGTAGCACTACCACTAATCATATATCAGTATATGAAAGAAAATGCAATCAAGAGACACGAACCTACAAAAACATGGATATATGCGCGGAAACCGGCGGCAAGAATACCACGGGATCCGTCTGATCCGCTGGGGCACACCAGCTCGCTCTTGAAAAAGATATATGTCAATAATGAGCTCCAGAAAAGCTCTTTAGAAACACACCAGTGATCCCGCCAACGAAACAAAAACTCGCAAGGAGTCGCAAAGCAAAAAATTAACCACCAGAAACGATGGAGCCAATGATCCTCGTACGCCTAACCAGCACACAAAAGCAACGTCTCACCCCGCTATCCCACAAGCTTGTTGAGGTGGTTACACCATCGACCCAGAGAACCGCCCTTCTGCGCCTGGGCATGCGCATACGAGATAATTTGGGTATATAAGCTAGGCTGTTGGTGCGAGGTGGTGTCTCTCGCTGCCGCGAGTACCGACGAAGCCAACATACTGAACGTAACGGAGGCAGCTGGGAGTATCACATTCTCGAGAACTGCCACTTCGGTCCATGACCAGAGGTGAAAGACTCGCGAAGAAATCCCGTGTCAGGACGGACGAAGCAGAAGGTGTCTGGCGATGTCGGGATCGACATACACATTCTTGAGGCGGGGATATCCGCACTCCAAAGTTTGTGATGCACCTCTATTGAGAAGATGCGCGGCACCGATAGACTACAGAGCTTCAAAGGAGAACAAGGCAGGGACAAGGACCTCACCTCCAAGGCCTATCTTCATGACGCACCGCCCTCTCCGTCGACAGCCCATCAGCCAACATCTTCGAGGACAATGGGCACGACGAGAGTATAGATAGTGTACCGAGGTACATAGGAGAAGACCAAGACCCGGTCGTTGCGCAAGGAATATGGTGGTAAGAAGAAGGAAAAAAGGCCGCGGAACCAAATTTTCGTTTGCTTGTTTGGCAGCAGCCTTTACTGGTCCATCGGTCCGAGAGGTTCAAGCTCCGGTTATTTACTTGTTGCATCTTCGTTCAATTGTCTCCGTTTACCAGATAACTCATCAATGTCATTATCGGGGGTTGGCCTACCCCACCTGAATATTCGACATAGATGAGTCACGAACTGTTCCAAGTCCTACAAGCTCGCCTGTAAAATCGCCAGTCCAAGACTACCTTGCGATATCATAAGGCTCTATCATACCTTCAAGATCATACCGTATTCCCCGAAGAGACTGAACAAAGACTGAGCGACTCTGATGGTGATAACTTCACATCCTGGACAGCAAGCTGATAGGCTACAGTTGCATATTGGCTGCAAAGTCTCGTGAAGCCACTTATTCTTAGTCTAAAGCTGAAGCTAAAGTTAAATTCTACCTGGATCACGTGAATGTGGGAAACTACCGATGTTGATATTCAAAATCAAATTGTCAAGTGGGCCTCTTGCCTGACGTTCATGTCAACTGTGGCCAGCGCAACCCAAGGCGGCTTCCTGTCGCCTGAGCTAGTTGATAAAATTATCGACGAAGTTCACCTTTTCCCACTCTCTGACGAGGAGTTTGAGGTTGACATGGACCAGTGGGGTAACACGATATATAAGCGCCTCTCCACCCTTACGTCTTGTTCGTTAGTTTGCAGGACGTGGCTGCCACGCAGCCGTTATCATATCTTCGGAACCACCACTGTTTCATTTCACAACCATGCATCCTTCATGAATCTCCTCCACAGTCCTCGCAATACCTTTCTCGCATTTGTTCATACCCTACGTCTCGACGAGAATTTGTGCCCAAGTGATCCGGATCACTTGGGTCTGGGACCCGGCTCCTTTTGGCTCCATCTATTTCTTCCGACGGGTTTCCTTTCCAGTTTCTCAAATCTCAAAACGCTACGCATCTCCGATGCCCAATTCGATTTCACAGATGACGATATTCTTGCAGAAGACATTCTGGGTACAAATTGCGACTTCCCGAGCATCAGAAATCTGAATCTGAACGGGTGCCATTTTCGTACCCTAGACGATGTGGTGCAGACCTTGTCATCGTGCACTGCACTAGTATCTGCAAATCTGTATCTGATCGACGTCGTGGATCCAACAGGCATGCTTCCAATCGAATTTGCTCCCCTCAGCCCTCTCCCCCAGTCGTTGTCATCACTGACGTTCCCTGCCCGTGCCTGCCCTTCGCCTATGCAAATTATATCCATGGCTAGCGCATCACTCAAGCATTTGAGCATAGGTCCTGCATGTGTTGACGAAGATAGCAATGGTATCATTGGTATGTACATTCATGGTATTCTATTCATTTGATCTAATGTTTGTAGTCTTGGATCTGGTTGACCTCCAGCGCCTCACTGACAATATCAAATACTGCTCGAATCTCCAATCTATCGCCTTTTGCCCGGTTAACATATATTCTTGCAATCCCAATAGTCGCAGGGAAGAAGTCAAATATATTCCGATCATCCTCCAAAACATCACCTCTTCCTCCATCACTGACATCATCATCGCGGTCGGCGCAGATTCTGTCGCCGCTTTCGACGTCTTCAATTGGGTATCCATCACCGAAATTCTCGGCCAGAAGAAGTATGCAAACCTCCGGAGAATCACCATTGACAATGTGGACGAAGACCTGGTGGCAAAGGCGAAGAAAACAATTGCGAAAAAGCTAAAGAGGCTGCTAGTCAGGAATCCATCAGTTGAAATTGTTATCAGCCACGATAAGGAGAGATGGAGGATGTCCCAGATCTGATAGTGAGACGATTTCTTTGTTACGCCATGCATACACTACGTTTTTCTGATTCTGATTTCAGAGTGTTCTGCGACATTCCGTGCTGAAAAATGTCCTTGGCTTCCTACGTCGGTAGCGAGTGCGCCTTTCGCCTATTACCGACGCCGGAACGTTTTGTAGAAATCATTATGAATATACATACTTTTGAATCACGGCGACGCACCTCACTGAGATTCGAATCGTTTTAATACATGCCTCGTGTTCAATCTTGCATCTGTCAGCGTTTGATATTCCTTTCTATAAAGATTTCTGCTCCAGCTCGCTTCTGACCATGACGTGGCATGACAGCACGCCCATTGACTCGACCTGATTATGTTGCGTCGATAGCTATAGAGCGGCTTTCCTATCTAACTCATGGATTGGACCACATCGATGGACATTCTAGCGCGGAGGAGGTTCATATCGATGTCTGCTTTCCAAAACCCCATAATCCTCATCATCATTCGTGTGGCTGTTATGCTGATTCTAAGTAGCCGGTATTGTTGACGTTTTCCCTTCTTGATGATCCGTAACCTGCCCGGTACTTGTCTCACCCAGAACGAACGTGCAAGTATTTTAAGTATTGTCTACATGCGAGGTGGGTCGCTGATCCACGTAACCCATGTCACGAGCAAGTTGAAAAATTCCAAAGTCTCCCTCCAAATGTGTCTGTACTTGAGGAGTTGGAGCCTTTTAGAGGCGCTCGCGACCCGTCCACATCGCACATCTCGATTCTGCTAGATTGGGTACGCAATCAAGACAATCAAGGGGCACTCCCTGATGAACTGAAGCATGGCACGTTAAACTAACGGGCGGGAAGCTTTGGCTCAAACATAAAGGAAAGCCCTCGCAAAGAGTTGGATACTTATATATCAGAGGAACAAGCAAACCGGGATCATAAGATTAAATTTCGCCGAGGCCAACAACTGTTCAAGTGTAATATTAATAGAGAAGATAGCCACCGGTTCCCAGCATGTAGTACGCTGCAGACTGAGGTCGTTTGACAGCAAAGACTATGAAAAGACCGCAAACAATCCAGTCACAAATAGGACTCTGGACAAAATATGTCGGCTGCATCAAATGTTGAGCTCCTCCTTCAGGTCATGCCAGAATCTGCACCTGGCAGACAACGCATCCGTAACATTCTCGAGCTGTATACCACCCGGATGAAGCAACATGTGCGGATTCCCCGTAGCCTACAAAAGTTCACATTAGAAAAATCTTGAACAACCCAGGCCCGGGCCACGAGTCTGACATACACTCCATTCTGGTGCACCCTGCGCGATGGGGGTGCCGCCTGTAGCAAACGATGTCCAGTACCCACGCATGGCTTCCAAGAGTGCTAAATCATCTGCATTCGCTGAAGGCGAAGGGAATGAAGAAGGGAAGAACGCCGCGAGGTCGGCAGCGTGGTCCGAACCCAGATGTGGGTTGTCGTAGCTATTCGTTCGAGTTTCATCCAAAGTTTGAGCAGTAGCATAGAAAAGCAACTCACCAGTACTGGAATGCGTCGAGTCCGGATTGCTGGGCGGCTTCGGTGATTAAGATGGCCGTACAGATGTATCGCATCTCCCCATACATCTGTCGACGCTGCAAGTCATACGAATTGCCATAGTCCGCCAGCGGGTAGAGCTCCAGAGCCTTGACGAAGCTTTCGTTTGTCAAGGTATCATACTGGCCTTTTAAAAAGTAGTACACAGTGTCTTGAGTTGCATTCGAGGAAGTGGTATTCGCCCATGGTGCTGTGATAATGGCAGACGAGCCGGCGCCTTCGTTGGTATTGGAGCTGAACACGGATGAACGTATGGTAGAAGAAAGTAGCAGACTAACCCAAAGAAGAGAGGTACCTGTGAAAAGGTCCCATTTTGGAAAGCATCGATAGGCCTTTGCGATATAAACGAACCGCCCAGGATAGGAGCAAAGGAATCAACAGTCGCGAGCTTTGTTGCGAGAATCTTATTGCCCGCTGCTGCCAGATCGTTCACATCAGCTTCGCGGAGACATACCATAAGGTCCTCGTCTTCGCCACAGCCACTACGAAAACAATGAGCATCCAGAATGTGGTGAAGTAAAATAAATAAAAATTACACGTTTGCGACGAAATCTGTAAAGATCCCTTCGACGTATTCACTATCGTATGCAGGTGTGAAACTCATGGAAGGACTGTCTCCCATAGCTGCTACAAAAAGACCTTCTGTGTCTCCTCCGTTCGCGACCATCTAAACAATTGATGGTTAGTAGACGCGAGAAGGAACTCCTCGTGGCTGTCTACCTGGAACATCGTAGACCCCGCGCCCGCTGATTCGCCCCAAATCGTCACGCGCCTTGACGAGAATCCCATTAGTACAACATCTTTAGGAGAAGACGTGAGTGAGAAAAACGTACTCAGGATCGCCGCCAAAGTTGGAAATGTATTTCTGGAGCCATCGAAGAGCAGCCCTCTGTGAGGAATCGTCAGGGAGTGTTGTACTCTTGGAAAATTTGATATACTTGATCAAGTAGTCCTGCGTTCAGGTCGCCATTAGCCATTAACTGCGAGCCGCCTTGATGAGAATGAGCACGTCGAACGTCTTTAGTAAGAGCCAGACAGAACAAACCTAAAAACCCAAACTGTCCCAGGCGATACTGCGATGAAGCATATATGAATGGTTCAGTTGAAGATTGAAATAATGCATTTGGCGGATACCAAGTGGTCTTTCCACTTTCGAATCCGCCGCCTCACAAAGTGTCAGGAAGACCAGGGAAAAGAATGAAACAACGGCGTACCATGGAAATAGATCAAAACCGGCAGTTTGTCAGTTGAATCAGTCCCAATGGGGACGTTGACCTATGGGGAGAGGGTGATTTAGAGGTGGAGACGATGTAGACATGTAAGTTGTACATTGATGAACAAACAGTCCTCAGAAGCATCGCTGGGAACGGTAGACGCGGCCGTTTCGATGCATACATCACCAAACTGTCCATTTACGTCAGTCTCTTCTACGCGCAGCGAGGAAAGGCACACACCTCGGTAGCGTTTACGTTTCCTAGATGATTAGAAGGAGTGAACACTGGTGCCCTCCACCTCAAATCGTTCACAGGAGGGTCCGCAAATGCTATTCCGCGAAAGTAGACAATTCCAGCATCGTCGTCCTGTAACCCTGAGAATGTTCCGTCTAGAGTCAAAAAAAAATATGAGTGGACCCGAAAAGCGCACAAAGAGAAATTGTGGGCACAGGTCAGTGCAACCGTCGTGTTTATCACCGACGAAGAGGCCCCGAGGACAGAAAAGCAAAGCGCAAGAAGACTATTCCAACCCAGAGAAAAGGGTAACATGGTGTAAGGATGAGAAAGAAGAACCGTTGAATCCAGGTATAAGGCAGTCAAGTGAATCGAATTTTCGCTCTTGTAGCGAAACTGAGCTTGAAATCCTAGATAAATCTGGAGCTAGTTTGCGGGTTTTGCATCATGACCATTTGAATTCCGTGGAGGGCGGGCCTGAACGCTGTGCCTCCGTGAGGTCACCCGCAAGCATCAGGACCCCGGAAGAGCGGCCTCACCGTGCTGTGAGGATTTAGTGGTGAGCAGTACTCGTAACTGCGACTTCAGAAGTGATTACGTACTTCTTCGTCTCCGGCTTAATCGGCCCGTAGCAGTTGGAATGGAACGTCCATGAACAGTACCACACACCACACCACCAACAGTACTTTTTACGACCTCGCTGACGATGCTTTAATCTACACCATCTCCTTTCTCTCCGTTTCTGTTATTCTTCTCCTCTAACAGGTGAGCATCTCTCAAGTCGACGATAAGCACGGTGTAGTTACTTTCTCAGTACGAGCTCCAATGATACCAAATCCTCAGAATATCGTTTCGCAGCACAGGGAGGATTACAGTAATCGTCGTAAAACTGGAAACAGATAATTGTATGTGTAGCCTAGTATCTGGGTTGTATAAACGCGTATTTTCATGAGCGTCTCCAAATACTTCAGTTCACTCGCCATCTTTTCTATTACTCGCTCCTTAAAAATGTCTTCCAAGTCTGCATGCTCGAATCTTCTATATCTGGGGTAGTTTCCGGTGTCGTAGATCAAACTCCCTCCGCCTCAAATCGTTCACAGGAGGGCCCGCAAACGCTATTCCGCGAAAGTAGACAATTCCAGCATCGTCGTCCTGTAACCCTGTGAATGTTCCGTCTAGAGTCGAAAAAATAAATAGATATGAGTGGATCGAAAAGCATACGAAGAAAAGTTGTGGGCACAGGCCAGTGCAACTGTCGTGTTTATCACCGACGAAGAGGTCCCGAGGACAGAAAAGCAAAGTGCAAGAAGACTACTACGTGGCAGAGAAAAGGGTAACATGGTGTAAGGATGAGAGAGAAGAACCGTTATGCACGGGGAGTACTATATCATTTCGATCACTTCGAATGACTTGGCAGAAATGACTTGGACTTGTGACACTGGACCCCAAACAATCGAATGCGGATAGCAGGCTCTTCGATAGGGTGGTTCTTTTCTGCCAACCAAGCTAGTCCGAAAATTCAGAATATTAGTGGCCGCTGGGGACGGGGTCAAACACTGAGAGGATCATAGGTCGATATTTAACGGTGAAATTGCTGGTTGGGCCCTTTGAATTCAGGGATAGTAAGGCAGCCAAGCGAATCGGATTTCGCTCTAGTAGCGAAACTGAGCTTGAAACCCTGGAGCTCGTTTGTGGTGCATCATGATCATTCGAAATCCGTGGAGGGTGGCCCTAAACGCTGTGCCTCTGTGAGGTCACCCGTAAGCATCGGGACACCGGAAGAGGGACCTCACCGTGCTGTGAGGAGTTAGTGTTGAGCAGTACTCGTGGAACGTGTTGTCTCTGCGACTTCGGAAGGCGTGGGAAGCGATTACGTACTGTATCGTTCTCGGCTTAATCGGCCTGGAGCGGTTGAGATGATGAACAGTACTTCTTACTTTTTACGACCTCACTGACGATGCTTTAAATAATCTACACCATCACCTCCTTTCTATCCGTTCCAGACATGCTTCTCCTCCGACAGGTGAACATCTTCTAAGTCGACGATCCTGGTTGCTAAAACCACAAACATGCAAACGGTTCTATGCGCTCACAAGGCTACACATTATGTGGACAAACGCATTCAAGCTTGACATCGTATCGAATAACTATCCTTTTCCACTTGCAGGCGTGGCGGTGTCATTGTGAGTCCCCCTCGCTCTTATGGACGATCTCTGATGTATATAGGTCACAGAGAACAAACAGAGAATCCTGCTTCTGCGTCTGGATGACCATGGGATCCTGCACGGAATTCGTTCTGTCTAAACCGACCTCCGCCCAGTAAGACGGTGATCTACAATTGGAAGACTGAAGAGCGCGCCCATCTCGACGACGTAACCGACACCCAGCACGACCACTGCGTCCAAGTCTTCGCTACGCCCACCACCCTCGTCGTCCGCGCCTGCTTCATCGCTCTTTACACCTCCACCTTCGCCCGCATCGATACACACGATATCGACCTCGATCCTCATCCGCCGACACGACCGCGTCATGGTCTCACACTGGGAGGAGCACGACGCCTGCGAGACGCTCATCGCAGCTGTGTTCGCTGAGGACTTATATGTAGATATTGAGGATCGTCACTCTGGCAATCGTCTATAATTAATTGAGCCTTCGAATTGCAATTACTTGACATCCATGCCTTGTCAAGACTCAAAATCTAAGGACAACCTTTTGCCAGTCCGTTTTCTTTGAACACAGATGTGATACAGACCCAAGGTCCGACGAGCAGGTTTGATTGGCTGGCCTTGTGCACCACAAGAACTGTCGTCATGTCATTGTAATGCCCTTCTCAAAATGCCTGAAATTATTATTGACGATGTGTACCATCACGTGCTAAGCAACGGTAAACAAGCTTCACTCTGTCAACTTCAAGCCGCTTCTTCTCGACCATCATCGACATCGATCATCGATCATCCTCCATCCTTCATGTCACTGCTCGTCACCCAAGGTAGCTTACCTGCAGAGATCGTGGATGGAATTATCGACAGCGTTCATCGTTTTCCTTACCCTCCACGCAACGACCCCAGGGCAAAGCCCAAAGATGAACGCTGTTTGGCTTTAAAGTCATGTTCGTTGGTCTGCAGGGCTTGGCTTCCCCGCAGCCGATACCATCTCTTCGGAACCACGACCGTATCGTTTCTCAATCACACGGTATTTATGCGGCTGATTACTAGTCCAAACTGCTCTTTCCTCAGCTTCATCGATACCCTAGTCCTCAAAGAGGGATATAACGGTAACTGGAACGGTAGCGGCTCCGACACGCCGTTTTGGCGTGTTGATGGGCCACAATGTATCTGGCTTCGCAAGGCTCTGTCGACCGCCACGCTCCCCATATTTCCGAATATCAGAAAATTGCATATCATCAATGGCGCATTCCACGTCATCTTTAAGGAGGATTGCGCAAAAATTCTCCTTCTGCTATCCAATCTCCCGAGCCTCACACATTTAGCACTCATTGAATGTATTTTCCCTACCGTGGACGACATAATCCGCGTTCTGTCATCGTGTCAGGCCTTGGAGGCTGCGCGCCTCGAAAATATCATCTTCTTGCAACCCTTCGCGGAAAGCTATTCTCCCGGAATAACGGCTCAGTCCCATCTCCCCAGACTCCCCGCCTCTCTCTCATCTTTGGCATTTACCGTTGGCAATGAGGACAGTGTCATCCTCCAAATTATTCCTATCGCAGGCCCATCGCTAAAGCATTTGAGTATGTCTTTGACTCCCCTCAAGATAACGCGTGAGGGTAAGTATCATGGCGATCTTGATTAAATTGCACTGATGCTTGTCTGTTCCTCTGACTAGATTCAGATGCACTTACCGTCAACACAAACCTTGGGCATAGCACAAGTCTTGAATCTATCATATTCCAACTCGTTCCGATAACCGATGTCTATGGCAACGCGGCAAATTGCGTCCGACATATTCCTAAAATGCTTCAACAAATCACCTCGTCTTCCATCAACGAAATAGTCCTGACAGTCTGGTTGACGGACGTGGAGGATTTCGATAACCTTAATTGGAAGTCGATCACCAAGGTTCTCAGTCGGGAGAACTATAGGAATCTCAGGAAGTTCTCGGTTGTATTCGGCAGGGATGATTTGGCAGCCGAGTCGAAGGAACGGATCACTCAAAAGTTGAAGCCGCTGACAGACAAGAATCTATCAGTCGAGATTGTGGACTACGGTCTCAATCACCACCAGTTTGTGGAAGCACGCTTAGGATGGTGATTTGATCGCGGAGTACTCATTAATGAATGCCTTTTCTATGATTATAGGTCCAGGAAAATATGTATAGGTACGCATAGCACACATAGCATAGTGGGACGTCGGTGGACTTGTCGTGTTTCCCTAGTGCAAAGCCCTTAAACGACAGTAGCAAGGTGTTCTATAGTAAGGTACGGTATAGCTACTTTCTCAGTACGAGCGCCAATGATACCAAATCCTCAGAATTTCGTTTCTCAGCACGAGAAGGATCACAGTAACCGTCGTAAAACTGGAAACGAATAAGTGTATATGTAACCCTGGTACCTAGGTTGTATAAACGCGTATTTCAATGAGCGTCTCCAAGTGCTTCAGTTCACTGGCCATCTTTTCTATTACTCGCTCCTTAAAAGCGTCTTCCAGGTCTGCATGCTCGAATCTTTTATATCTGAAGTAGTTTCCGGTGCCGTAGATCAAACTCGGGTCCCAAGTACCCAGGTCATCGACCGAACGAACAGGTACATCGATTGTGATCCTTTCTATCTTCTCCGAGGTAACGCTGCATAATATCTGAGAGACCTGCTGTGCCGTTTCGTTCCTCGTACACGGTACGGAATCCATAAAATCGACAATGAGAACTGCGAGATTTCTGTTCTCACTCAAGTCGACGATACGGCTAAATTCATCTAGGTCTTCGGTGGTTCAGAGATAAATCGTATGATGGAATACCAATGACCACTCACCCTTAATTTTCATGGGAAAACGAGGCAACGTTATGCTCGCTGTTTTGAGCGATGCTCCAGCCGTTCTCAGCAATTGCGCCAAAGCGAGAGAATCATTCCGCAGTGGTGTATACATCTTCGTCGAAAATAACGATAAAGAAATGGAGTGTTTGCGTAACCATGAGAAAAACGATCGAATAGGCTGTCTGGCACGGGCAATAAAGGTTACCGTGTGCAGCGAAGGAGGCGAGATGATCGTTGAAGGAAACTCTGGGTCAATCTTGAAGATCTCGCATCTATCCAAAGTCACCGTCTCCAATGCGCTGAAAGAAGACAGTAGGCTGGCGAAATGATCGTATGTTCTGAACTGGCATCCCTCCAGCCTCAGATCCATGACATTGGTCAGCCTCGAGACTGACTTGAGCACAGCATCCCATTCTTCCTCTGTCCTTGTAAGGAGTAAACCACTGCCGATTGCGATATACATCGACTCGATGTTGGGAAACATGGAAAGTGTAGGGAGCACTTCACGGACAAACCAGTCCGCTTTGGCCGGGGGCATCGAGCTGTCATCGATGCACACACTACGAGGATAAGGGGCGAATGTGCACAAGGCCGGATCGGAGATGAGCTGCATGAACGAAGGCTGATTCATGGAAACGATGACGATGTCTCTAAAGAGGTAATATCGGGTACGGGGAGTCCATGATTTGCACACCAAAGAGCACGCGAAAAGCTCCGGCTGCCATTCCTTCCTGAAATCCGGAAGGTACCGGCCGTAAACTAGGTCGACGATGTTATCTGCAATCTCTTGAGGAAGAACAGGCGACATCGGCTTCGAGTACGCAGAGCCTTTGTCCAGGAGAAGTTTGGGGAGAGTTTGGGGGGATTACGATGAGCGGAAGGCGAATAGAATTCAAGTCTGACTTTCAAACTCCGAGCCTCCTGTGCAAATCCTATGCGTGAATTTCACACGACTCCGCGAGCAACAGAGCAGTACAATAATGAATTACTTATCTAGTACATGCTATGTCTTCAACCCGTCAGGCAGAGGGAATGGACTTGAGTGATGCGGTTGATGCTCGGACGAAGCGGACCGAACATTTCGGGACCAAATAATTATCCCTCCGCGGAACAAAATAGACTGATATGTAGATAACAAATAACGATGGTCCTGACTCGACGACGGAACTTTCATACAAGCCCAGGTCTATAAGAGGTATTCAGCAAAGGAAATAAACACACACGAATTATACTCACATCGGCCTGTCCTCTGAGCTCAGCGCCTCCTTCTCTGAATCGCATAACACATCTTCTTCCTCTGTACAATCCCACAGCACAAGAACCAACTCAACCGCTGCTGAGACGACCAGGGTCGACACGACCGTGAGCCCTAGGAGCAGGGTCGGCGTGACATGCGCAACATGAAGGTAGAGGTTGGCGAGGAACAGGATCGGGTAGGCGATGAGGATGATCAAGAAACACTCGTTCATGAAACAAATCATAGTGGCATAAACTAACGGTCAGCGAGCAACAGGTCATAGAAGCAAAGAGACCGGTACTTATGCGTTCAGGAAACAGGTACGATCCCTCGTCATTAGATGATCTTTTTTTGATGGCTTGGGAGTCACGGTCGTCGCTGATTTGAGGTCGATAGGGCATTCGGCTGGCACTTACGCTGCAGCATTATTCGGAGAGATATCGGAGCAAGCCAACTTCAAAAGCATCGCGGTACCTGAGGCATCTACATGTGAACATCAGCGAACTAGCGTTGTGACGGGCAGTGTCCACATGAATGACAGCAAGAAAGTCGAAGGGATTGCTAAGTCTGTACTAAGCGACGAAGCAGTCGCGGCTTTGCTGACGCTGGCTCAAACCATCGGTCCGTAAAATACCCATTCTGCACTCAGGCAAACACATTCAAGCGGTTTGAAAGGAGTACAAGCAGAAACGTAGGTGCGAGACGCCACATGACGCTAACGAACTAAGCGAAGCCGAAGCAGCTCGCTAGAGCACCCATGTCCGACACTGGACAAATGTACGCCTGCAACGGCGTCCACGTAGGGCAGCGAGCGGTTGGTGGAGATTGTGCAAATACCCAATTGTAGGATCATATAGCTGCATATCTTTTGAGGAAATGAATGACGCAAAAAGAATATAGGGCTTCCAAAACGCGCGTAGGCGAAGACCATATTGGTCATGGACGCGCCCTTCAGGAAGCGCAGCCCCCTCGGTCGACTGCCCTTCAGCCAACATCTTCGAGGACAGTGAGCGGCGAGAGAGCGGGGACAGCGTACCGAGGGACGATCCAAGCCCGGTGATAAGAAGAAAAAGAGCAATGCCGTTTGTTCCGCAACAGCCCTCGCTTTTTCCGAGTCATGTCACGACCCTCGATTTCACGATCCCGAACGAGACCAACAACGTTCGCTTCCGAGGCCTATACTCATGCTATACCAATGTTTGGAGAGGTACCGAGGGATTCAACCTCATCGTATATTTTTGACACCTGAAGCCGAAGTACAAGGCGTCTACATCCGAATATTAGCAAGGGACTCGATGGTTAGCGAAGGAAAGGACCTACATGAACACAGAAAACAACTGAAAGAGGTCGCGTCTACCCTCCAAGGTGAAACTTGATCTGTACTTTGATGAATGTACGTAGCGTTAGCCCAGTCTCCTGATCACAGGGTTAGAATATAAAAGAAAAGGCGATCTAGAAATACAAACCTGCAAATAACGCGGATACCTGCGCAGATTCCCGCGGCGGGAATATATGCGCAATGTGTTGCGATATACCGATGAGGCAGGTCAAACCCTGTTGGTGAAAAGAAAGAGACAGTGGCCGGTCGCCTGTTCCGATAACTGTCCCGACTCAGATCTTTCCTGACAAACTGGCCGTGCTCTGACGAGACTAAGAGTTTGAGAAGCCAACAAGAATGCTCTCTTTAAGCTCGCAGGTAAGTACCTACGTGTGGACATCAGGGAAGGAGTCGACGGTTGGCAAAATTATGGACGTACTTGGAACCCAGCCAGTAACGTGAACCGTACAAGGTCCCTTGTGACATTCACGAACGCATTGCCTTCCCATATTGTTTGAAGGTGATATCGTACTCCCAGCCAATCGTACATCATTAAGGAGAATCAAATTCATGGTCATGGAATACATGATCTATTTGTATTTCGATGAGGGTACATAGCACTAACTGAATCTTCTGATCAGAAGGTTAGAGTAGGAGAGACAGGACGATTTAGAGATACGGACCTTCAAGTAACATTGACATATGACTCGAAATCGTTGGCAAGTGTGTTAAGTCATACCAACTCGTTCGTAAAGAGTTCTGTCGACAAATGAGCTGCAGAAAACGCATTGGAAAGTGAGAAACGCACTAATGACCCCGCCACAGGTGCAACAGAAACTCGCGAAGAGTCGGAAAGTAAAAAATTGACCACTGAAAACAATGGAGCTAATCATCCTCGTACGCCTAACCAGCACACAAAAGCAACGTCCCACCCCCACTATCCCACAGGCTTGAGAAGGTGGGCCAGACCATCCACCCAGAGAGCCACCATTCCGCGCCCGGGCACGTACAAGGAGATACCCTAGGTATGCAAGCTGAGTTGTGGGCGGGAAGTGGTGTCCCTCGAGTACCGACGAAACCAAGGTACAGAATGTAGCAGAGGTAGCTGAGAATGTCGCATTATTGAGAACTACCGAGGCTTGGGAGGCAACGGCAACCTCGCGACGAGATCTCATGTCGGCGACTGACGAAGCAAGTGGTACTGGCAGTGTCGTCCTTGTAAAGGAGCGACATACACATTCTTGGCACGGTACCCCGTACTCTAACAGTTTGTGCTGCACCTCTATTGAGAAGACGCGCGGCGCCGATAGACTACAGAGCTTCAAAGGAGCACAAGGCGAGGACAAGGACCTCACCTCCAAGGCCTATCTTCACGACGCACCGCCCTCTCCGTCGACAGCCAATCAGCCAACATCTTCGAAGACAATGGGCATGACGAGAGCATAGATAGTGTACCGAGGCATGTAGGAGAAGACCAAGACCCCGTCGTTGTGCAAGGGAGATGGTGGTAGGAAGGAAAAAGAAGGGCACCGGAACCAAATTTTCGCTTGTTTTCTGTTTGGCAGCAGCCTTGGCACTCTTCCTAGAACGGTCCGACATCTCCGGTGCAGTTCTCCGACCATTGTATCTTCACCCGCACTTGGAAGAAGAGAAAAAGAGGAAAGAAAGATCCACAAGGCTTTCACCCGTGGACCCGGGAGGCGAAGCTAAAATAAAAAGAAATACGCTATCGATCCCCGAAGCGGCAATCGCAGGTAAGTCGGCGTGGATCCTGGGCTATGCACTGTTTCATGGATTGTTTCAACTAGTTAATGCGACTACTACTCCCGCCTCTCGATTCTCTGGAGTTTCACTTCTCGGTTGCTATCTTGGAGACTCTGACCAGGACCACATGCAGGCTCTTATGTAAATCTTTTTCTAAAGAGTGCACATCGGCCGGAGCACATCTCTCGTGCCTTCGCTATGAATGGGACGTGTCGAAGCAATTACTTTCACCTTCCATTCAACCGAAACTTCTCGTGCTGGGAACAACTTGTTATTCTATGGGTAGCGGACGCCAGCACCGAAACCTGGTGTTTGATTCGATCGCTTCCGATTTAAGATGCGAGGAGCGGACAAAGCCAGTCGCCTGTTCATGTCTTCTGCTCGCATTTACAGTATCGGATTCCTCGGCGACACAGTAGTGAAGTCCAACAAGGACGTTTCGAGCACTGTCTGGTAAGATTTTTAACTTTACACTGACGATATGTCCAGGGGATGACATCAATGCCGTATTTTAGACCTGTGGCCGGACCCTTACAGTGAGCAAGGGTCGATGTAAGGGTCATCTGCTTATCAGCCGACCCAGTGATTGACTCGATGTGCAGATCCTTTCCGGTGATCCAATAGCAGGACTTGGAGATCATACGTCGACCGGAAGGAATACCTCTTTTCGTAGGTCCTAATCTTCATGTTGTGTATTCCTCTCACTAGGTTTGCAAGCTTGGATCCCAAAGCGACTAAGAAGAATTCATATTTGAAACGAGAAGCCCAAGATGGAATCGATTTATGTAAGTGGCGCTCTTCCACTCTGTGGTGGACGGCACAGGTATTCGCCTATAAATATACAGCAGTTTCATAATATCCAACACAGGTTGCTTCTCCTTGTACTGGTTAACAATATGCGCGCCAAGTAGAAAGCAATGGTATCTCAGTGCGCGCATCCCCGACGATGCCATGGGCGCGTCTCCATATCCTGTGCAGCAATGACGGCTGTACACCATCGAAACACCGATGCGCTGGCTTCCTTCGATCACGACTCTTCATGGCCGCAATTCTCACGCACGAGGCACTTAAGTACCGATTCCAAATATGAAGCTTCCGAATAACTTCCCCGTATTCTCTTCTCCTACCATGATGTTCAAGTCTCTGCTCCTTGCGCTTGCTGCCGCCCTTCCTGTCTGGTCTTGGGATTCCTATGTCTCAGAGGTACGTAAAGCAGACCGCTCCTTCCTTCTGATGCTGACCAGAAATACACATAGGCCGTCGTCGTCCTAAGCGGACCGAGCACAGTGAACGGGACCGTCATATTCCAGCAGTCCAGCTATGATGGACCTGTTCACGTAACTGGGCGTATTCAAGGCCTCGATCCGTCTGCACTACGAGGTTTCCATGTCCAGTACGTTGCGCAACTTCTTACCCTCGCCCTCCTAACTGATCTGCAGTGCCTCCGGGAACCTCACAAACGGCTGCACGTCTGCAGGAGCCCATTACAACCCATACAATACCACGCATGGTGCTCCCACCGATCCCAAGACTGCGAGGCATGTAGGCGATCTTGGGAACATCCAGTCCGATGCCTACGGCGTAGCGATGTTGGATATCACTGATACGATCATTTCGCTCAACGGACCATTGAGCATTGTCGGGTACGTTTTCTTACATGAGGCTGTGGAAGGAGTGCTGATTCCATTGCGCAGACGTTCCGTGGTCGTACACACGGGGACAGACGACCTAGGAAGGGGTGGTACCAATGTTTCGTTAACGACTGGTAACTCTGGAGAAAGAGCCGCATGTGGAGTCATTGGTACGCGATCTTGTCGGTATTTTGGGATGTGCTTCTCATATGCAGGAACTTCTAGGATTGTCGTAGTTTCGAGGATCTAAATGGATTTTTTCGCTGTATTGATATCATGTGTTTCCCTATACCTTCTGTCCATGTTGAATATAATGTCAAATTTGCATACTTAACTAGTATCATTGTTATGACGCCACTCGTCCTTTGCCAGCAAGAACATAAACAGACGTCATTGTTCGGATTACCATCAATGTTCTAATCACAGGTCACAATGTGATGGCTAAGAGGATTCTTTGTTTAAAGCAAGTTGACTCTCTCCCTCTTCATCGCCGCTACCCCTCCGTACTCTCTCCATGAACAGACTGAAGAATCGCACAGTGACAAAGTGCTCGCAAGCAAAGACCCGGATTATCAAGGAGGTTCCAGCACCCCTTCCACCTCTTACCTCGACACGACCGATACCCTACGACTCGGAGGAATCACCACAAGATACAAGCCAAAATACAATGACCAGGCACACGTCGCGCCCTTGCCTCTGCGGAATGTATGGCCCCGGGGGATGCAAGTGGCATTTCTTCTATCCGTTCCAGATGATCATCGCTATCCACGAGATTCTTCCGTTCGAACAAGCTTTCGGACGGTCCTTGTAAGCTATGTTCCTATAAATTGAGTACGATATTTACCGAAATTCTAGGATCAACGGTGTCCTTGGGCCACCGACCCCTTCGCTCCTGGAACCAAATCCCAAAGTCCTGACAATATCTCAGAAAGAGACATTCCTGTTGACGCAGTCCCGCACGAACAAGGATCCTACATTTGCCATCATCAAGATGTTTGCTGCCTCTCCCCCGTCGTGCGAGGATGACGCAGGACCTTGGGTACATAACCAACAGGACAGGATTGTTTGTTTGGGATGCGAGTGCGGATATGACTCGGCTACTTGGGCAGACCATCGTGATTCTTGCTCGGGAATAGAAGACGCGATTGTTAGATCTGTAGTTGATGTATGGGAGAGCGAGGCGAGAGTAAAGGCGCTGTTGTAATATCATTGCATGGCATGTGTTTATAATAATAGACATATATTATGTAGAATACACAGGCTACCTCGATGGACTCGATAAGTAGCCCGAGTCTGTTGAGGCTCGTGGCCCCACAGCCACTTGGCCGACGGTTACACCGTCTTTTGTTTTACATTATTTGATTTTCGTATCGATCACTACCGCTTCTTGGCTTCGTACCACAACTATCTACGTATCAGCACCCAAATATACGTTCTTTCGAGCCATCACCACCACGTCCATTTCCCTGCCGACGTCTATTCCCAACAGAGTCGGCTCCGCCTGGGACGCGTCCAAGACGCGTCAACGTCGCGTCGGTGACAAATCATGACCACGTGATTATACTTGTCCCGGCTGAAATTGAAATTCGTCGCCCATATCTTTCATCAAGGCCAATTTCTTTCGTTCAGATCTTTTCACCTATTCAGCAGTCCGCCGTTTTTTTACTGGTGGGAAAAGCGGCATTTTATTAAATCCAAAAAAGTTCGTTGGATCTACTGTACTATTTCGACCGTAGCTTCACGAGCTGTTACGCGTTATGGTATATGGTCAATTGACTAGAGGTTCAGGGCCCCATGTTACGCGTTATGCTTAGGAAATTAGCTTCACAGGACCCGAGCAAGTGCCACCACCACATCAGATAAGATTATGAAATAATTTCCCCGAGTTGTACAATGCGTTGCGGCCCGCGGGGGAAATAGTCTGTTCATAAGCCATCAAAGTTATACAGTGCTGACATGTGGCAGTGGGATCACGCGTAAAAACACCACGGTAATGTACTAGCGCCGAAAAAGTGGTTTAGACTTGCAAAAAAATCGTGTTTTGATACCTGTAGGCTAGCAACTTCATTATCCATTGTTATGCGTTACGATATACCGGGAGATTCACTTCACAGGCGACTGTTACGCGTTATGTGAATTACCGGTCGAAATAGTACAGTATATTCAAACATTGCCTACCTCCGTTCTGACTTTTATTATGTTACATAGATGTCATTGCGCTCGGAATCGACTCACGCTCGTATGTGTAATTATATCTCCGTACCACACAATGCCAATTCTCCTCCCTTAAAAGCCTCTCCATCGCTACTATCACGCGACCGAGTCAAAGATCTCTTACGTTGCAACGACCCGCTTCTCGAAGCCGAAAAAACGGCATTGCGTTCATTAGTCGATGAAACACCCTCTACTTTAGCAAATCTGGACCAACAAATTATTGAAGCGCGCCAGATGCTCGATTCCCTTATTCAGAAACGGCAAGTCGCTGAATCTGATTTTGACGACGCGAAAACTCTTCTTCATCCCATACGTTCAATGCCGCAGGACGTTCTCAGAAAAATCTTCCACTATTGTGTACCTGATTGGGAAGAAATAACCTCGGGACCACAATAACCTCGCTATGATTCCCTTGATCCTCGTTTCCCACCATGGACAATATCTCATGTCTCCATGTCATGGAGAGATGTCTCTCTTTCACTTCCAGACTTGTGGACATGCATTATACTCGACTTCCGAATGTATGGAGCGCTCAATATGAGGGCCATCATGACAAAAATCGCCCTTTTTCTCGAAAGATCCAGAAACATGGATTTGTTCGTGACATTACTTTCGCCGGACACGTCTTTGTCTGATCATCCCGCATTTGCTTTGCTGGATCTTAGTGCGCCGCGGTGGAGAAAGTTCGCTGTTTGTATACCGCGCCCATGCCTGCAAGCACTGTCCGGCACTTATTTTAATCGCCTCCAGAAACTGCTAGTCGCTGCTCGTCCTGCAACCCGTATAATGGCCGAGCAGGTTAATACCTTTCAGAAAACACGTTCCCTTCGGTGGGTCGCCATGCGGGGGGATGAAACTTGCGAGTCTTTTCCTCTCCCTTGGTCCAGCATTGAAACCTACTCCTGTGATCCCCTTAGAGGTCATTGGGACGGCCTCAAGAAGCTCACAGCTCTGAAGTCATTGGAGATCACAGACAGAAGTAAGACCGCCTTCAACCCATCGGGATTCCCTCAGATCACTCTTCCTACCGTCGCGTCCCTGCACATCTCTGAACGACGATGGGACCTAAGCGCCGGGATAACTGCTAAGGTCATCCGGAATAACCTCCTCATACTACCTTCTTTGTCCACTTTAGATATTCATTTTCGGCGCGATAACATTCCCTCTTTTCCTCTCTCCCATCAGCTTCCGAACTCTCTTACGACACTCATAATCCGGGACGCTATGGACAGCCCCGACGGCATTCAACGAGTTCTCGAATTTCTCGAAACCGTGCCACATGTCCGCATGTTGGGAATCGATGGTCGTCGCGGCATGGAGTTTTTCCAGGGTCTCAGTATCCAGTCAGGGAAGGACATCATTCTACCAAACCTCCGAAATCTTCAGCTCCAAGGGGATCGACAACCTTTCCCCGACCCAGTCGTCCTTGACTTCCTGGAGTCACGATGTCGAAGAGATGATGGTGATGGAGGGTACGGGGTGATTCATGAAGAGAACCGTGATACTAACCGGCCCCGACCGGTCTTCCTCGAGCAGATTGATCTGTCTGAGGTGCAGCTCGTTCCGCAGTACAGAAATCGCCTGGATGACCTTCGTCAAAGAATGAGGATCATATATACTTGCTAAAGGACCTCTTAAAAAGATGTCTTGTATCCCGTACGCTATTCTTCTTGACATCATTTCCTATCTAAGTTTTCTGTTAGCGTTGATTCTTTCTTTGGGTAAAACAGATATTCAGTCTCGAGGCAGGCAAATATGCAGGCAGATGTTCCGTTCGTTCAATGCGCCTACCTCAGCCGCTTGCCGCCTGGATCATCCGCGTCTTGCATGGACCGATAAATACGTGTACCGATAACGGCAAGGCCCCGCCCTGGGCCAAGTAGACGATAGGTCGGTATCATTACATGGCAGTGTCCACACGGGCCAGGAGAATTTTGCGAGCGATCCTTGCGAGCTTGCGTTCATTTGCGTTTTACGTGTGATCACTTGCATTCCTATCAATGCGTGTATGATCTCATCAATGCGAGTTATTACTTATGAATGCGAGCTAAATTTACCGACCAGACTACCTCAAAACTTCCTCGACCCTTACGAGGTTTAAATACTGTTCCGGATAGATAATAATATCAAGTAAATAGTTTAAGCCTTGATAGACAGTAAATTACCTACTTGCGAGGTTCCCAGGGATGGTCCAGTAGTCTGTTGACAGCATACTACCACTAGTCGGAGAGGGCCAACGCATCCGCGCGGCAGGTCCGAGTCCTATGTATTTTTTTCTGGTTTTTAAAAAAAAAAATTAGTTTATAATATTACACCAACCTCTTGCATTTTGTTCATGTCCGTCTGTAGATAAAGTGATCATGGGACTTACCCGTCACGTCACGCATGAGATCGACCTTATCGAGTGTACCTTCCATGATGGCATTTCTGCCATGTATCATCCCATCGTTGAACCACACGTTATTCTCGAGATCGATGAAACGCGTGGTGAAATGATTAGTCCCGTAATACACAATCCCCACTATACGGTACACTGTGATGCAGCCTTTAACGTCCAAGCGTATCTCAGGGTCGGGCGGTGCATCTGTGAAAGCGGCAGCCACACCCAGTAACGGTGGGGCATACTGGTACCTGTGACACTCTGCGACATTGGAACCGCATACCGTGCAAGATGTGACAGTACGACAAATTGGTCTCGATTTACATCTGTTGATAAACTGCTGCAGCGTCTCCCAACCCACTCCCCCGGGCTCGATAACGCAGCACAGCTTGCCATGCTGTGGCTCTTCGTGGCCGTTATTGCATACATAAGATACGGTGGCAAAATCGCCATGCCCCATGCACCATTTCATCAAGACTGCCTCTGCGCTTGTCATTGAGCTGAATCCGAACGAGTTCGGGTACTCTCTATTCAAATGCCGCCTGAGGTAATCTCTCACTTCCTCTAGTGTATATTGTCCACTCACGAACCTTTCAAAGGAAGACGTCAAGATGGCAACACAAGCATCGCCACATTCAGCCATCGCCAGCTTGAAGTCAGGACTTGCGACGCGCCATACATTGTATATAACAAAAACAGACGCATCGTATGCGCAACTGTTATTCGACCATCTGCAGCCGGACGGTCTGTATGGCACTGGTGAAGTGGTTACAGCTACAGCGGTAGCGCTACCTTGCCTATCCTTGGCCACGATGACCCTCTTGTCTATCGTCTCGTGCTTAAGGTCAAACGTGTCAGACACCCTACCCTTCCGCTTCTCGGTGGCTTCATGGGAGTGAAGATCCGCGTACCCCTGACATTGGAAGGTAGTAGGCTAGACGGCAGTGACGGTTGTGTAGACAGTAGAATGGTGCGTACATTCGGCTTATGAGTGAGGAATACTTTCTCCCATTCACCGACCTCCAGGGTCTCATCTCTTATATTGAACAGATCCACAGTAGACCATGTCAGCACGCGATCCATCAAAGGTGGAGCATAATCGTCGCCCCGATGCGCACGGAAAGATTCTATGAGGCCGTATCGGGTATCTCCCTGCACCGTAACAGGTAGAGACCCATTGTACAGCTGCGTCGTTATATCGTCGAGTATCTCCAGCTCTCTGAATTCCTGCCTCAAGAAACCACTACAACCTCCTTGTATCTTCCTGGCATCGATAGGAGACGATCTTGCACCGTTCAAAGATGGAAGGATCAGTGTACCGGCCGCCGTCGCCGTCCTAGAGAGCGCAGTGTAGTATGACTGATGAGATCTACAGTTGTTCAGGTCGACTGGGTTGAACGGCCTTGTTTTGCCCTGCGAACTGTAGTCTGTCATTGCGAAGTTATGCAGGACCTCAACCTGATTGCGGCTAATTTTGATTGTGGTGTCATCTGGTAAGCTGCAGTTTACGGTTACGGATGTGCGCATGATCGGCACGACATTCAGTGGCAATCCCGGTAGCTGCACTTCCGTTAGTGCTCCAACCGTTTCCCTTTTAAAGGGTTTATAAAGGGTTTTAAACCGTTTATTTTACCTTTAGATTTAGGTCGGAGGGGAAAGGGTAAACAAAGGGTAAACAAAGGATAAACAATAGACATCCCAATTACTAATTAGGCAGTCTACGACGACTTTGTTCATTGAGCCACTCATAGGATTTCCTTGATTCTACGCTGCCCTCTGCCCACCGCGTGCGCAGTTCTCCACAATGGCCTTTGTATCAACTTGCGCCACATACTTTGTGGTGAATACATGCACTCATCACTATTTAATTGGCGTGAATTTCTGGGGTCTTGTCTATCATGTCCCCCACACCTACCTCAGTGCGCGCACTAGTGCAGAAGCTCGCAACGATCTGTCCACGGCTTCCTCCTCAAGTTATACCCGAGGCTAAGATCGAGGATAATATTTACCATGTTATGACTCACGTTGCGTCGGAGGACCCATTTTCAACCTTCAACCGAAGGTTTGACATCCTCTATGCTGAACATCTACGTGATCAGAATGGCCGACTTCCAAATATTCGACGTGGTCAATACGGATTAGACTCAGTTGTCTTGTACCTGCAGACTGTGCCCTGGTCGCAGATGCCCCTTGACATTGTCGAGCCAAAATTGTTACGGCTTGTTAATGAGGTTGTCTATATTGTGTGAGTTTTTAATTGTAGATTTCTTCATAGCTTATTGACTATTTTATTTGCGATAGATCAACGTATATTCAAGACTTGAAAAGCAAGCAAAAGACTGGTTTTCAGCCAGTCTCTGGAAACGTCTCTCGATACCTCGCAGCAGCTGGCCCATCAACATCAACCGAACGAAGACCTGAGCATTCATCCACCGTCGACGACTCTACGCCACATGAACAAGATACAACTTCCGATTTGCGTACTGCTGCTCAGTCTGGCTCGAATTCTATCACCCAAGATCTCAATACACCCAACAGCGACGTAGAACTAGATTCGGAGTTGCCAGAATCAACACACGGTTCAATGAAGACAAAGGAGAAGAGAAAACAGAGGGCTGCTCCGGGGAAGAAGGGTAAAAAGGGTGCAAGTAATGCTCTCCTCAAACTCTTTGATGCTGGTATGTCTTATTATCTCATCCGCTTGAAGATTCTTTATCATGCTTGTTATGCAGATGCATTTAGTAGCGATGACGAGAATGACCCCACTTACACACTTCGCCGCCGAAATGCTTCGGAGTCTCCTGTTCGAGCATATTCACTTGCAGACGATGGCTTAGAAGTAGTAGAAGAGCTCTCTGAGCCAGATGACGACCGGGTACCTTCAGGCTCAAAACGGAAGCGAACAATCCTTGTTTCTGGATCTGAGAATGGTAGCGATGATGGCTCTCAGAAGGATAAGGCCATGTATACGGTTCATGCACAGGTCAGACCTTGCGTGTATATCGAACCTACTGTACTGATCTGTACTGTTAGAAGTCCCGGAAATACCGAAAGACAAAACCTGGGGCAAAGAAGATACACATGTCTAAGGTATGCCAAGTAACATAATTACACCTCCGGGATCCGATCTGATGCTTATACAGAAAACCGCAAATGTACGTGCTCCTGGCTCAAGCCAAACCCCAAGTATACAAGCCATCGAAATCAGCGATAATTCAGATGATGACAAAGACCGACCTGCTCGAGGCCCTAAGAGTGTATCCCGCATTCATTTCTCTGAGCCAAAAGCTGTGATCATGAATGGGGAAATGCGCTGGTCCTTCAAGTGTAGGCATCCAGGATGTACGCAGTACGTGGTTATGTTCTTCATACTGGAAGAGGATGCATTTACATATTAATACTGAATAGTCGAACAACAGTCAAACGAACTGTGAAGGGCAACAACATTCAATTTGATGCAGATGAGCCTAAAAAGCCATTTCTGGGTAACTTGTCCACCCATGTCCGGAACGCTCACCGTGATATGCCAGCACCAAGCACATCCAGCAAAGATGACGAGAATCCGGCGGGATCACTTAATAGCAATACCATCATGGAGAAGTTCTTGCGTGATGGCGAGCTCAATCCCACGCATATCCCAACCCAAGAAGGCTTCAATAAGGTTATCACTGCATGGGCACTCGAGATGGATCTTCCACTCTGTTTTGCAGAATCCTCTGGCGCCGACCGAACCTTCCGCTACATTAAGTCAAAATTCTCGCTCCCATCCGATACGACTGTTCGCAAAAAGCTTGAGCTCATCCATGCCGACATGCGGGACTACGTTCAAAACGAGATACGGGTATGGCTCATGTTTTGATGTGATCTTTGCGCTGACTCTTCTTGTAGAATGTCAAATCGAAAATCGCCGCCTCCACTGATACTTGGACCACCAGATCTATGATGTTCTCGTTCACCGGAACCATTGTCAACTGGATCACAGAAGACTGGCGCTTGGTTGAACGTGTAATTGACTTCCATCCCATCGAAGAAAAAGAACATGAAGGAGTGTACGCTGCTATGGCTTTTGCAAAGTCTACCTCTCAGCTCGGTGTCCTTGAAAAGCTTTTAACAGTGTCCATGGACAATGCATCGGTTAACGAGGTCTTTGCGGAAACACTCAGCAATCTTATGCTCACACATTATAGACTTGGGTTTGTCCCCGATAACGCTTACATTCACTGTCTCGACCATGTCGTCAGCCTCGTCACCCAAGTCATCATGAACAGCTTAGAAGAAGCTGAAGATCCCGCCGAAAATGATTACTTCAGTGGAAACAAGCAATATCCAAGCCACTACGACGAGAATGACGATGAGGGTCTTAAAGCCTTCGAACAAGAACTCGACGAAGAAATGGATCAGCAAGAGGCATCCCGAACTGATGGTAACATTGAATATGACGACGACGACGACGATGTCATAGCTCAGCTGCTTCATGACGTTGACACCTGGAGTCCAGTCAAGAAGGTCGGTCATTCCGGGAATAGCATGCAACCCTACAGTCTGACTGCGATGGTTTTTAGCTGCGCTTGATTGTTACAAAAATTTGCTCCTCACCTCAGCGGCGTCGCAAATTCCGAATGATTGCTAAAGATGTGTACAAGGATCAGCGCGCACCATCAGGCCACAAGATTGCCCTTCTGATGGCTATTCGGGACATAATAACACGCTGGAATTATACTCATGCTATGATCAAGCGTGCATTGCTGCTTCAAAAGGTCTGTTTCTTCGTGTCCTCTGAGCTTTATGGTTGGCTAACCCTCTCGGCACAAAGGCAATTGACTGTTGGGTTCTTATGAGTCCTGTTCTCCAGTCGCTTTACCTCACAATGTCCCAATGGAGCATGCTCGAGAAGCTGTGTAAAGTTCTTGAAGTGCGGTGCATTCATGCTACTCTCTCATGATCTGTCCTGATCCTATGTTTTTCTGAGCAGGTCTTCACTCAAGTTACCTTACAGATGTCCCGATCGACGACTCCAACACTCCCATGGGTCCTACCAATGTACGAAATGATGAGCCGGCATCTGTTAACGACAGAAGGAGATCTCAATCAACTACCGCAAATCCGAACTGCCGCTCGTCAGGCATTGGTGAAACTCGACAAGTACTATTTCAAAGCAAAATTCAATCAGTATAATGTCATAGCAACCAGTATGTGCCTTGAAACTCGTCAATTTTCAGTGCTTAAAGACTTCGTCTACCCATTAGTGCTTCATCCACATCTTGGACTTCGCTGGTTCCGACGTCTGAATGATTCAGACCGTGCAACACGTGCAAAGGTCCTGTTTGAGACTGTCTACACAGAATACAAAGATATGGCGAACGAGGAAGATCAGGCATCGATGAAGAAATCAGTTTCAACTCGGAAAACAACGTCAAATTTCCTCAATGAAGTCATGATGAATGATGTCCCATCAGACTCCGAGATGGATCCTGTGGCTGCTTCCGTTCTAGCCAGCGAGTGTGATCGCTTCTACATTGCATACAAGACCATTGACCAAGGGGATGAGAATGATCCACTTACCTGGTGGAAGGTGAGTAATACTGTGTCATTTGAAGTCCTATGCTAGTATTGATCCCTTGATACAGCGGAATGAATCAAGATTCCCTGTTATTGCAAGGATGGCTCGTGATTTTTTGGCAATCCCGGGTACTAGTGTTTCGGTTGAGCGTCTGTTTTCGAAGTCGCGGCATCTCTGCACCGAAACTCGCTCCTCACTAAAAGCTGACACCATAATGACGGCTATGCTCACGAAAGCTTGGATCAAGGATGGTCTTTTCTTCTTTAACTAGTTTTAGATGTATACAAGTATAAAATGAGAACAAAAATATCCATCATTGATTCATATATGATGCGGCTAGTCGTCTTAGAGCCTTGTTTGAGCTGTCTCCCGCTGTGCTTGCATGTCACGTGAATCAACCCTTTTAAAGGGTTTATAAAGGGTTTCTAAACGTTTTACAAACCCTTTCCCTTTATTTTACCTGGACCCGTAAAGGAAAAGTAAAGGGTTGGAGCACTAACTTCCGTAGGAGGATTTACAAGATTAACAAACAGGACGGACAGCAGCCTTTGTCCATGCGAACCAACTGCTTCTTTCCACGAATGTACTGTACCCTCCTGGCCTTTTGTTATACACAATTCGGTGGCTGAATTAACTCGAATCATTACAGGCATGCCGACGCAAATAGCCAGCGTGGCGGGTATGTGCTTGTCGTTCTCCGACGGTGACGCCGCCCATAATAAATCCTGCAGAGCCCCAGATATCTCTGTAACAAATAGTTTCTTCCCTTTACCGGGTACCAGACGTTCCGTCGTTTCAGAGGAAGACAATTGATCCTCAGAGTAGAACGTGGTCAAGGTCTGGCCGGTCTCCTGTGCGAATCGTGTGGACGCGATTCTGTTGTACTCGTCCTTATGTACATTTAAGCCGGTTATGATGGATACGTTTCGAAAGTCTTTATCTGCGATCCTTGGGGCATTGGGTCTGCCGGACACCCTGCTGTTAAGGAAAGCCAGGTCAGCCTTCGTGCAGCTTTTGTATCGCATGTTACCCAGCGCCGTTCTGAGCTTCTCGTCTTCGACCGTCTGGGAGCGTTGTCTCATATTCTGGCGTAAAATTACAACGCTCGTGACTTGGTGCCAGATTGCTTTTCCCATTGCCATTTCCTGTGCCTTTTTGCTCGAAGCGAACAAACCTTCGTTAGGCCCATACAAGGATGCACGCTCGGATCCGATTGCTGGCGGTAACTGTGCGAAGTCGCCAGCAAATATTAGGTTCATACCACCAAAAGGGAGCTCTGGCCGATTGGTGCACATAGCCATTCGGGCACTTATACGATACATGTCGACGCAAGACAGCATAGACACCTCGTCGACGAAAATGTAATCCATGCCGTCCATCCTCTCTTTGAATTCAGCTAATGCTTTTTTGGATATAGCCTCTCCGTGACACTCATTTATGCCGAACATGAAATGGTAGGTAGAACCCTTTACCAAAGCCGCGGCAGTGCCGGTGGGTGCGACTATGACTAGTCGTTTGCTCTCGCCCTGTTCTTTGAAGTAAGCAGTCAGCGCGTTAAGTACACGAGTCTTTCCCGTTCCACCCATGCCACCCACATACATTTTCAGTTGATCCGCACCGGGAGTGGAGGCGTGCTGCGTCACGATCCTAAATGCACGGCATTGTTCCGTATTGAGACAATAATCGGTTTCTACTCTGGATACAAACTCTTCTTCTGTATTGTCATGCTGAGTACGTACCAAATGATGCTTTCGAATAATCTCAACCTGATTTACGTAGTGCTTAGTCTTTGTAAATTTGCTATGCTGAACTTCCACATCCTGAGTTCGCCGAGACTCTAGTAGAGCTGCTTTCGCATGATCTACTTCGCTTTTCCAATCTGACGGACTTTTGTCCGATAAGGGTGAAGTAGGGGAGGCATGCGATACAGTAGCGAGACACGGGTCAGGAGCGGCCCATTTACAGCCGGCAGGTCCCATCAGGTTCTGTATTACAGCAGCCTGTCGTTCTCTCGCCTGGTGTCGTCGTCCGTGCATAGCTTTATTGTTCAGGAGATCCGGGTCGACGCCGTACTCGGTCATATCCTCGAGCACCATTTGTTGTTTCCCATCAGCTGCAATATCGGCGTAAGTGTTACCATCCATCCAAGCAGGGATTTCTCCCTCGATCTCCTGCATTAGTTCAGCCCTGTAATCGTCTCTAGCATCCAGACACTCGTAACGTAGATTAAAGTTCGCCATTATCCGCAGCTGAGGCTCCGTAAAATTGTGAGCTTGGAAAGCGGATTCCCAAGTACTCTCTTGATCGGCCTTCAGTTCAGAACCAGTCTTCCATGGTCGAAACAGCACGAGCATCGCACTGCAATAGTATTCTCGGTCCCCCCTATCTTTTCTTGGTAGCATTCCACCAACAAAATTAGGAACAACCCGGTCATTGGGTCCCCGCACGCGTACATGATGAGACCCATACAGAGGGTGCTCATTTGAGAATTTGAGCCGACGAAACCTCTTTCTCTTCACCTTTGGCTGGCGACTGTCATTGCATACGTCGTCTCCAGAGTCTGTTTCATGACCAATGTACTCCACTCTGCGCCCACCGTCGCAGGGAGCAGCGTCCGGCACGAGGGGGTCATATTCGCCAGCCAGATGGGTATCCTCACTGTCAGATGGTACAATGAAGCCATCCAGAGATTCAGTTTCATCGTCGACGGGTGCGACGTCCGGTTCTTTGTCGCACATGTCGCCGCGTTCTTCCAGTATTCTACATACGTCGTCGACTTCAATGGGATCGTCTTGCAGATCTTGCCCGGAGCGACTGGCCTTCGATTTATTAGATACACGCTCGCACAGGCTGATCCAGTCGTATAGAGCCATATCTTGCAGTTCGGTTGGACGATGTATATAGTCTTCAACGGGAGAAACACCCAAAATGGTGCCCCTACCCTTTTTCAATGTTATTTTGACTTCATCAGGAGACTCCCCGTCCGGTTTCCAGTAGTTTCTGGCCTCGGCAACGAAAGATTTCCAGTAGAATGTCGCAAAAACTTTATTGGTATAGTGGTCCGGCAAACTGAGCAAATATGTGCATATCATTGGAGAACCCAGTTCGGTTTTAGCACCCAATACATTCACCATCTGTGTCATTAATTTCCTGGCACGATCCTTGCGCGTCTTCTGGGGGTCGTCTGGACGCTCGCGACTCCATTGAAATATTGATCTTATACAGTCAAAGATGGCATGGGTCTTCAGTCCGGGTTTGGTGATATAGTCTGTTACGTAGATCAGCACCGCTTTGATCGCAGTTCCCGACCGCAGGGAGGTTACATCCGTGTTACAATGAAAGAGATAACTAATAAGAGGCGCAAAGGTATTTATCCACTCTTCGGACTTCTTGAGGTTAACATGACCACTGTCGTCTATGTTGCTCTCTTTGACGATCTTACGAGGAAACCTGGCTTTACATCATTTCCATTTGTTGTCCTTACAACCCTTAGCATTCACATTCCCTTTCAGGGTTCCATCGGCCCAAGTATTGCTATGACACGAGTGGACGTTACATTTGTTCACGATGACATCTACTACGTGTTTGAAGTATGCCCACCAGGTATCAGTCGTGTCGCCTTTCGCGCAATCACCACATCCATCCACGTCACAATGAGAAGGAGGAGGGGTGGGCAGCACATCGGTATGCTCTTGGTAACCAGGCTGCAGCTTCTCAGCATGGCGAATGTCGGTAACAGTAGTCTGAGGACCGCTAAAGTAATCTCCCTTGTGGACGCTATCTAGGTATGCGATGAGTTCCTGCTGAAAGACGGAGTCTCTGGCGAGTAGCCTTTCCTTCACCTGCTGAGGACTAAGGCAATTATACAGCCATATTATCATGTGAATATGAAATGTGAGCCGTCCTTGCTGTTCCACAGTCCCGTAATACGCTGCAGTGTTTCTGAACAAGCCTGGAATAATATCGTCTCCGGGTCGAAGCACATGCACGATGAACAAATTTACCATGAAGTTGAAAAACCGTGCAGCCGCTACTGGATTGCTGGTTACAGCATGAACCCGTTCCCGTTCATTTAAAGGCACGGGATCAAATTCGATATTGTGACCAGCCCAATATACACAAATAGGATGATTGTGATCAGAAGGTGCCATGGTAAAATACCAAGAGGGTGCACCTTCTGCAGCCATTAAAGAATATGCTTCATTACACATGTACTTCTTCGAGGTGAGTGACCTTTGTACCTTGTATGCAACATGGTCGAGATCGTTTACCAACTGAAAACAATCCTTCTCTGCTGGCGTAGTGGGCACAACCGTTTCTCCTGCTTTCATCCTATCGGAAAGGGTCTCCAAAACACTCTCATCTACTTGCATTAGTCTTTCAGATATGTCGAAGAATTTGTCCTTGGATGCGAGCAGAAACCCACCTGTCGTACTCGCCCGAATCTGCTCATGGCTGAACGCAACAAAAGGAAATCCGATGTCAACCTGAAAGCGCTTATTGTGATACATGAGGAGCCATCGTTTGTGAGCCTGGTCTGATAGTTCAGTTGAACCTACCCCACCGAATCCATACGGGAAAAGCCATGGAAACATCAATGGATATAAGGCTGGATTGTTATATATGGATTCTGGTGACTCCGCATGCCCCACAGCGAGAACGCCATGGTTTGCCTTGAAATGACGAGTAGCCATCGCTTTCTGGGTCTTGATGGGAAGGGTGTCGAGACGCTCGCCGACCAGTCCATGCACAACAACTGGACAAGGTCCATGTGTAGTCCCGTCTGCCTCTTCGTTGTCAAAGATGCTGGTACCTTATTACTCTGCCGGTCCTGATACACAACCGTGACGGGTGCCTTGCCATCTTCATACATTGCAAGGTTGTCCATGGAGACCTCGACGTCATCGTAGTCACAATGGTTGAGTCACAACCAACCCAGTGCATCCACAATGTATTTGTGACGCACTAGCAGGGGGGTTCGCTTCATATCGTCCTTGGTGGGCGCGGATGGCCCGGTAAATATAACAGCCAGCACCTCGTCGAGTTTGTCCCTTGGTGGAGGCAATACGGAATAGATCTTGGAGACCGGAGACTTGAATGCAACAACATGAGATATCATCTTCCTCGAGCCAAGATCCGGATGGGCAGAGAGAGCGACACGTACAAAACAACAGTTGTGTCATACACGAGAAACGAGTATTCGTTCCATGAAGGACAGTCAAGAAAGTACGTCAGGTACATCCCCCAACCAGAGATTATGAGTGAGCATGTGCTTAGGAACTACACCCTTACGGACAGATGCTCTACACGGTAGACAGATCAGGTCTGTTTTCATATCAATTACAGGACCAGGTAAAGACTGAACGGGATCATTATCAGAGGCTCGCTCTTTCCTGGTACAGGTATCATTCTCTAGAATAGAAAAGAATCGAGCAACGTGACATGCAGGACTTAGTTGAGTAAAGGGCTTGAGCTGTCCACATATGGTACATCTGGCCTCTTTGAATCGAGAGGGTTGCATAGCATCGGCGCAAGACCGTACAATAGATGCCTCGCATGTGTTATCTAGTGCAGGGGGAGGGAACACAGACTCCGACAAAGGGGAAACAGTGCTTGCGACAGGGGTAGTGCGTGCCTTAGAAGACTTAGTGTTGTTACCGAAGATAGGCACCGTCTTGAATAGAGTAATGTGCGTATCACATGCAGGACATTCATGTGTTTGCAGAGCGTCTAGCATAACACGTTTAGAGCTTCGAGAAGTGAGATCAGTATCGTGTTTAAGAATGAGAGCACGCAGTTCATGGAACATTATACCAGATGCAATTTTACCAATGGGTACGTGGACAGCAATGAGGGAATTGTCAGACAAGTCGACCGCGGACTTCAGCACATGCCCATGATACCTATATTTCACAGAGGGGGCGAGATCGACGGGCTGGTGTTCGACATCATTGCCAGATATATAGGGCGAGAGGACTTCACTCGACACAAACAGATGAGCACCATGACCACCCCCGATGCGAGCATGAGATGAATGGAAGGTATGGGTAGAACAGGTCGTACGTCGCACAGATGCAGAGCATCGTCCGCAAACATGCTGGACATACAACGGAGCCACTCGGTTCCACGCACGCACGACAGTCGACGATACACAGAAACAGTTGTACAGTATATAGACCACAAGTCGAAGCAAACAGCATGATAGGTGATAATTGGGGGTGCAATAATTAGAGGCAGGACATTCGCACAGACCACGCATAATACACCCATGTGGGCAGATAGACTGATAATACCCATCTGGGCGGACACGGGACATTGAAGTGTCGAGGCGTACAAGAAGAACCAATGTGGCTGACACGTCAAGCATGCACATGTCAGGCAAAAGGTTGCAGCGGGCAGCAAAGAAAGAAAGAAACAACACAATCAGCGTCCGGAGGGAAAAAAACAGGCATAACAATACGAACTCACAAGGGCATAGGCGCTCGAGAAGAGACAGCACAATTCCGATACCAGCACAGATCATAATAATACCCCCATAGACACTTTCGAGGGCATGTACTGCACACCAGGATTTAGTCCAAGAGACATACATGCAATAAACGCCACTCACCAATGCTCGGCAAGTTACTGACGAAGGGCATGACAGGGTACGGTCGTATTTTAACCACGCAGAGCAAAGACTGCAGCCACGTCAACAATTGATCGCGTGATACAGATGCTGAAGACATACAGGTTCCATACATGCCAGTATAGTGATGAAGGCAGAACAAACGGCACAGAGGAGCCCAAGGACAGACAGCCGCATCACGCTCGGAAAAGCGCACAGATAAAGGCGTAGGTGTTAACGTTCGAGGGTCAAAAAAAAAAAGAAGACGAAATAGACGAACGTCTTACTTATATATACAAAAATCAAATATAATAATATTTAATTTCAATTCCAAAAGCAGATAAGGCAGATTTATTTTCAAGATAATTAAACTTAATATGACCGTAGCGGCGCGTACACTACAACTGTTTACTCAGGCCCAGTACATAAGAGATCCGCAATGGTTGCTGTCACCGCGTCGCACATTTTCAGCCTCTCCAGTGCAAAGAGAACGTCCACAACAACTGAATCAATGTCAGATATAAGGCCATGACCGGCTAAAGTAATGCGAAAACTCCCACGCAAGGAGCGACCAAAATTCTCGGGAGTACCTGCTAACACAGGTAATATCAGCGGCAAGCGGAGAGCAGGCACCATAAGCGCAGATTGATTGGCCTGATGTGCCACTATGAGTTGGAAATCGGAACTCCGTAGCGATCTACACTCTGATACCCAGGATGCACACCCTACAAGGATAGATCGCAAGTCCATCACGTCCACGTTGATACGGAGGCGAGTAAGGTTGTGGAAGCCACTTAAGTCAAAAACGTGTGGAAGAGGCGAACATCTTGTAGTTGCTAGAAAGAAAAAGAAAAAGAAAAAAAAGAAAAAAAAGACACGTCAGAACGAACTGAACCTGGTGGCAACGAATAGACGAAGACATACGGAATGATAATCTCAGCGTTGTGATACTGTTACCTGTGAACTCTGCGATGGAAGGCAGAATGTATGCGACATGAGGACTGACTCGTGCAGACAATTCTTCTAAGAAACTGGTGCGAAGACGAAAGGGGTAGACCTCTCCAGGCAGAAGGTATGGCTCTAACCCCAAACCCTCAGGAGAGAGCGGAAAAAGCTGCAACAGTAAAGGGGGAGTACCCCTTTCATCGACAAAGGATGACAATATCGGGCCGACATCCATGGGGAAATCAATAGAAAGCATGCATAAAGTAGGAGGAGTGTCGGACAGAACCAGTCATCGCAGTATGCTGGTGATGCCGCGTTCAGATCTCCACTCCTCCATACCAAGAAGGTCGAGGGACCGAGGAGGTACCTACACAAGTGACGATCATGGTTGGTGAGCATATACATATTAAGGCAAAGCAGTGAGAACATACAAGATGGCCATAAAAAACCGAATGCAATACCAGGGAAGAGATCTTGCCACATAGAGACAGCAAAGTCTCAATGCTGTGACCCCGCAGCGAACAGCAAGAGAGCGTCACAGTCTCGATGCATCAAGGAAGAACGTATGGGTATCGGAGTACGGGATAATTATGCAGAGAACAATGAGAGCCACGGATGGTAACCCCGCACACGCGTGGAAGGACCAGATAAAAAGAAGGGGCAATAAAGCATGGCCAGTTGCTGTAAGAGACATCGCGAATCCAACCCTCAAACCGTCGGCGGCGAGCACCTTGCAGAAGCATGAGCTCAGATGCAAAAGCATACGCTTCTGCCTTGCATCGCTTCTCGAGGGTGTCGAACGCAAGCTGCCACCCTCCCCTCATCTTGAACCTGATAGACGAGTACGAGAACCGACTGGCAGCAATGCACCAGTCCTGGCTGACGCACCGGCATACGAGGAGATCGCAATGATGCATGAACAGGAATACGATCTCGAGCATCTCAAGGGGTATCATCCCGGGCTGGTGGACAGAGGATTTTTCGACATGGAAGGATTGTGACCATGGGATAGTTGAAGCTGTGTTCACCACCCAAGGATACCACAGTTCGAATAGCCAGATGAATTCGAGCATGGAAGAATACAACCAGTTTCCTTCATTGGTTGAGAGCAGAGACAGATAAGATGACTGATATCGGAAATAAGTGTGTGAACCTAAGAGATGATCAGAGTCGGTATGGAGGACAACATCACAACGTGCAAGACATACCATCATCGTAAGAGGATACAATTTCAGCAATACCGAGACCAGCTTCAGCATATCTTACGAGATCTAGGAGTTCGGTGTAAATTGACACATCAAACTGCATGGAACAGAAAGAAGAGTCAGCACAAGGCTCGGGGCGCATTCAAATAAAACATACCGGAGAAGGTGAGGTGAGGATATAGTCTTCTTCTGACATGTCCATTATTATAGACAGATGCGCACAAGGAAGAAATGGTCTGAGGCAAAGGTTTTTGATAGAAGATAAAAACTAAAAAAACAAAGGGAAGCAAGACAAGGCAGATGAGGGAACGGGAGTGGGGGAAAGAAGGTGGGGAAGGACAGAAGACACCACAAGAACCATGGAACGATTCATTGCAGAATCTTAAGACGACCTGCAAGAGTCCATCGCGACGAATATGGAAAGGTGAAAGACGCGACTCAAACTTGAAGTCACAACGTGCGTGACGATACATGTTGAAAGGGAAGATCAGACTTCAAAGACATGTTACCTTTCAAACACCATAAAGAAGCAAATGAACGAAAAGACGATAAGGAAAGATATTAAAAAGGTCAGAACCAAACCATATTAGATCAATGAGAGCAAAGAGGTCTGGTCTAAAAGGAACGCACAAAGAGAGATCTTAGTCTAATAGAATTGTCAAGGGATCGACGGTACTGACACCGACAATGAGGGCAAGGAAGTACCATTTTATCGGTTCCCTTTTTTTCGTTATTTTTATCCTAACCCCCCCCCCCCGTGGCTCCCCCACATATCGGGCTGAATGGAGAGCGAATGCGCGGTGGTGGCAGGGACAGACACTACGAAGGAGCACAGGAGTGGAAGGATGTAGATGGTCCAAGCAAGGGTAGGAGGATCATGAGAACGTGGGGGAAGATAGAAGAAACGGTAGAGGAGATAAAGCGGAAGCAGAAATCGAATGAGGTACACGTGACTTCAACCGCGAGTACATTATGTAATATAATATATCGAAAAGTATCATTAATGTGTCACCATGGTACTTAATGCAGTCTATACCCAAAACAAAAAACAAAGAACAAAAAAGCCCACCTCCTACAAAGCATGTTTGTAGTTGAGATCATGGACAACGTATATGGGGTATATGAGAGATATTGTAAGGGATAATGCAAAAGAGATAATGTGACAGGGACGCCCTAGTTATCAGCAGCGGACATGATGCCACCATATGCAAGGAGCGGACTAATCAACATACAGCAATGGACTGCATCCTGGAATACAACGATATGGAAGGTAGTAAAGACATGGCAACAGATAGGACATCTAAATGCGACGATCTAATGCAGATATAAAGAATGCCTTCCTGATCATGGACTCAACAGAAGCGATCATTGCATTAACCTTGTCCGATTCCCTGACAAGCTGCAACATAGTATTGAAGGAATGCACAGCAATCATTGTGTAAGGCCCCTCAACTGGAAACATGAGAGTGAGATTAAATACACCCTTGAACTGGCGATAGGAGTTGACAGAACAAGAAGATAGCACGGAAATGATGGCTTCCGATATACAAACGCGATCTAGGTCTGGTGAACGGGTATAGCCCATGAGAACGTGAAGATGAAATACAGAAGCAGAGGATACGCGGCCACTGGAGGTCCAAGATCCACACAGCTCGAGAACCCGCAACAAGTCTTGAATGGATACGGATATCTGGAGCTGGACCAACGCCGTAAAGCCATCCAACGTTAAAGCATGGAGGTGACCGGCGCGAACAGCAGGAGCTTAGAACATAAACAACACATGTGAGTAGATCCCACACACACTCAAAGAAAATGAGGACATACAAAAATACAAATGTAAGCCTGCCAGAGTGGTCCCAATACTCACCGCAATCTTTGGGAAGATGTAACTGAGATGGAGGGATAATTGTATGTCTAGAGTCTGTAATCCAGCGAGACGGAGCTGGAGAGGGTACACCTCCATGCCTTGTAGATAGGAATTGACACAGGAGGGCGATCCAGAGGGAATGAATAACTGGTGCAAGAGAGGAGGCGTGCCCTCTAGATCCGTATCAGTAGAAAGTATGCAAGGCAGAGAATCAGGACAATCAATGCGCAAGGACTTGAGAGAAGGAGGATGAGGTGAAGACACAGCATCGGCAAGGAATGATGTGATTCTGCTATCACGACACCACCTATCGACAGCAATACGCAGAGTGCAAACACTCCGGACAACCTTGATAAATATCATGAGCGACATGAGAGAACAGAATAAGGACCGATGAGGCTCACAATGTGACCATGCTGTATGCCAACAACACTGAGGAACTCGAGATTTGAGCAAAGAGCTATAAGGGTCTCGAGGCTGTGACGGCACAAAGAGCACTGAAACAGGTACAGGAAATGCACACAGTCGGGAAGCAGATAGGTGTTTGGGATGGTCAGATAGTTTTCTATGGAGCTAGAACGACCACGGACGACGATGGTCTGCACATTATTGAATATGCAGAAAAAGAAGGGTATGCACAACTCAGGCCAGTTTTCCGTTATGAAGGTATGTACCCAACCGGTAAACTGCCAACGAGCGGCAGCACAGGTGAGCGCAAGACCTGCGATGAGCGCATACGCCTCAGCGTCCTGATGTTTAGCTCCATCATCTGTTACACCCTGCCAATTCTCATGAAGGCGAAAGGCTATACAGGAATGGCTAAACCGGCTGGCAGCGAAACACCATGCTGGGGACACAGTACGAGCGACGAGGAGGTCCTTGTGGTCCACATAACGAAAGATACGTTCCATGAGCTCAGGAGAGAACATGAAAGGCTGCAAGGGAGCGGTTGTAATGACAGTGACGGAATCCTGGACAGTGAGTTTAGAAGCGGTAGGGACAATGCCAGGATGCGCAGCCTCATATGCACGCATGTACTGGAGTAAGGAAGAGTAGAACACATTTCCCCCATGTGTGACAAGGTGTATCATAGAGGTTTGAAAGACGAAGTATGGATGTGTACCTGCAACAGTACACATATGAATGAGTCAAATTTAATCAACGGAATAGCAAAAACACGAACCATCACGATAAGAAGCGACTAATTCCTGCATGTTATGCACCACCTCATATGAATCAACAAGATCTAACAAATCCCATGCCATGCCAAACGTGAACTGCAAGAGACACAGTATAAAAATTATCTCGACAGACAGGTTACATGGACACTCATGGGTTTGTCCTCAGCGTACATGTTATTCTGGAGAGGGGTATTCATAGCAGCAAGCTTAAAAGGAGCAAGAACGAAGCAATGACGAGGACAAGGGAAGGCAGTGCAGATATCCCGTAGGTAGAAACAAAGTAGGTGGGAGAAGGGGGTACGAGCAGATAAAAGGGTCAACGAACAGCGTGCATTAAAGTGAAACAGTAGCACAAAAAAAAAGATACACAAAAGTCGGAACAAGTGAGAGTAAGTCCGCTGCATACACGCAACCATTCGAAACGCGATCTGCCACTAAGAAAGATAAAGACATGAGGCTGGATGTCAAGTGTAGAAATTAAGGAAGAGACGATACAACAATGAGCGCAGATTCAATGGGGGATCTGTGCGTGAAGCATTTCATGAGCGACGGTACGTGCACTGACTGAACTGAATAGTCAGAAGCAGATGACGAGCACGAAGTATAAGAAGATAAATACAACAAAAACGTTCGCAAAGAGTGGAAGATCGGCAACCTGGGAGAGTGGAGTCTCACTGACGCAACACCAATCAAGAAGCGTGCATGGAAGAACACATAAAGTGATCATCGTCATCAACTTTAACGAAGAATAGGTTTTGAATGGCTCGAGGATAGAATGAGAGCGCGAGTGGATCGATGGGAACGACGGAAGGCAACAATAACAAACAGATCAACAGGCACACCAGGAAGAAGACAGATGCTGAATCCCCAATGTTACTGGGAGTAGCTTCCATAAGGGACTCTTTGACAACATCATGGAACAACATGTTGTCAAGATCCATGTCGATAGCAATATCTGTAATGACAGCACTTGAATGGACAAGCAGTTGTTATAGCCACGGTACCTGCCTTCTTAGTTTATCATTTGGCACCTGAGAAGAGAGAGCAAGGTGATCAGAACCAGATGACAAATATAACCGGATAATCTGGACTGGAACAAGCATATTGAAACACACCGCGCGCAGGGTCAGGATTGTAAGAGAAAACATATAAAGGTAATCACATCACTAACTTGTCACCATGGTACCTAATACAATCCATGCGGTAAAGGTGCAAATCACTATCCTTCGACAATGCTGCAGCAACAGACAAAGCGTGTATGTAGTCGAGATCATGGACAACATACACCGGATCCCTGATAGAAAGCGTAAACGATCCTCTGAGCATGACGCCTCCATTACTAGCTGACCCCATGAGATGCTGCTTTAGCTGGAATGCGGTCACCCAATCACCCAAGCCCACGCATGTCGAATGGGACACCTCGAGTTCTAGCTTCAAATTAGCGGAGGTGGTACCTTTACAGGCAGAGCTCCAGGTGGCGACCGTACTCAACGCATCGCAGAGCCCCCGATAATGCACATAAACATTTAGAGAGGACAATACATTGAGACCGACAAGGCTGATGTATGACATGGACCCTCCCGTATTAAGCTCAGCTACAGACACTGCATAAGGGGAGAACGCGCATCATATGAAGGGCTAAAACTTACGAATATGCAGGCTCAAAGTTGTCAAGCTCTGTGACACCGACGGCCATATGTAAGGAACATTGGCGTAGTAGTCAGAACCTAGGTGGAGATCGAGCTCCTCCAATGCAATTGCGCTGGTTTGCAGAGGATACGTCTCGTCATCATTGAGCAGACGTGCAAACTCCACACGGGCGGGCGCAGTAGCAAACATTTGATGCAGCAACGCATAACCGCCCAAGAGTTCAGTGTGCTGCCCGTTGCCACAAAGGACCGAGCCATAAACATCGGTACGGAGATCGAGTCTGAGATACCGAAGAGGGGGGGGAATGGGAGCCAATAAAAAAGGCTGGCGGAAGCTGTCGAATGCCATATACTCTTGAATAGAAGCCTGCTGCTCTGCATTGAACAGGATAGCCTTGAACAGCAACAGACATCAGCCATAAAGCCCAAATGTGAGAGAGGAAGTGGAAGCATACTGACAATCGATCCATCTTCAATACCCTTGATGTAAAGCCGCTGAAGTTTGCCATCAGGCGACAACATTGCCTCGAGGCTGTACTCGTATAGCGTGACGCGGATCAAGTGCAATTCGATGATGGAGGGAGGAAGCAGAAAAGGACAAGGGATTGTGGGTGTAGATTCTTCCACATACATGCTCCCCCGACCCTCTATCATGACGGTTTCCACACGAGTCAACAAATGCAGGAAGAAGTTGTATAGGAAGATGGGCCAGTTGACAAACCGAATACCTTGAACGATTGCTTGCAGACCCAAACGGATGATGGCAGCAGATAGATCGACCTCGCATTCAATAGCGAACATGCGAAGGAAACATGGATCGTTCCTAATAGTGCGGTCGTCCATGATATGAATCCAGCGATCTGGTAACAATAACACCAAATATCGGTGAGTGCGAGGTGTCAACATGTCGTGCCAAGACGAGGAAACCATTCTGGTTGATAATTGAGATGAGTGAGGCATATGAGAGAAAATTTCTTCCCATAGTTCATCGGGCATGGAGGTGGCGGTTTTGATGGATGTGAACGAAGGACAGGCAAGGGTCAGAGATGACAATGAAGGTTGGACCACACGAAGTGAATCTAAAAAGTGCCTCATGATGGCATGCTTGTGCTCGAACGAAGCAGCTAAGAGGCTCCGAGGCTGAAGGACGAGGGAGACGAGCCGGGACATATAGGAAAAATACAAATGAGAACCTGCGACGGGAGGGTCGGTATAAGGCAAAGCCAAACAAATAAGAATACATGGGCCAACACGCACGTACCTGAATGTATATGGTTTCAGCGCTCGGTTCTGGTTAAGCCATCATCATATGCATCTATGATGGTAGCCATGGCCTTGTAGTCGAACTATGGATGCTCGTCAGCAAAAAGCACGACATAACATGTGCAGTCACTGATGGGGCCATCCAGGAGCTCAGCAGGGTGGAATGGTTCCATGGAATGAGGGTGGTAAGAGGACACAGATAAGACGGAGCTGCGAAGAGAGATGGACATGTAACAATGTGGCCGTTCCAGGTAGAATGTTATATACACGGAGCACAAAGGTGCGAAGCCTGAGGCATAGAGAATCAATCAACCCAAACAGAGGAGATTGCATGGATACAGAACTGTGTGGCATTGGGTCAGTGCCGGAAATCACTGGTGCACACAAAGGATCAATGACACCGGAGAAAGGTAACAAGACATGGTGAAGGTTCTGAAAGAAAGAAAAAGGAGCATAGGCTTAACATCAGACAGAGATATGCCTATATGACACTACGAGGATGAGCGAGGTGTATCAGAACGATAGTGTGAAGAGGAGAGCACCCGTATAGACAGGGAGGTCAGACTAAGCTGACTGCATGTGAATCGATGCCAGAAAGAAAGAACACAAGCAGATATGACTGACCAAAGCTCCTTAACCAATGTAGTGTAAGTGAAGAGAGAAAGCCAGGAAGAGTGGAAGCAGATCGAAGAAATCACTTGTGCCACGTGAATCGCATTGGCATGGTACAGGGATGGATGGCACAAGGTACGAGAAGGCAACATGCCGGCTTCGGCAGACAATATATATGCGCAACACAAATCAGACATATACTACATCGATAACAACAGTCCAATATACTCCGTCTAGATGCGAGGGCTTTGATAGAAGCGCCACTATAAACCATATCCAGCATCGACAAGGGCCTGAGGCTTGGGTGCCTGCCCTAGAAGCACGGCAAACTGTACGTTGAGGTTGACACAGGGGACACTGTTCAGAGACCAAACAGATGGAGTATATGCGACAGCAACCAATGCGAAGCACCCAAGATCCTTGGTCACCCTAGGCAGAGACTGTATATTGTCGAAATCTTCCCAGAACAAAAAGTGATGTCCTTTCGAATGTCTACCGTCAAAGACAGGAACTGCAAAGAAGCAACAAGACGAATCAGATAAGACAGTGAATGCAGGTCAACACGAAAGGAACTGACCCTCGTCATCAAAGCCTAAGCAGTGATAGTACTGCGCATGGGAGGTGAGACCGGCTGGCTTGGAAGGAGATCGGGGCCAACCAGACTGGCCGTGAGAGGACGAGCCGCCACCAGGCTTAACGGCGGGTTGTTTCTGCAAAATCGGAGAAGGATCTGACACAGATAAGACAGCAATGTTAGAATATAAATGATTGAAAGTCACAGGACATAAGAATCAGTGTAAAAATGAAATGTACACTTGTTACGGTTAGAGCCACCAGGGGTAGAGGAAGGCGATTGTGTAGAAAAATCGACACCGTCACTGGTCATGGACTCAGACTGGGCTTCGGCTGTAGGTATATCAAACACGGTAGCGATCATAGTGGTCTCGTGCCTCCAAGGCTGCATAAAGGGTAGAAGCCAAATGGAATGCAAAGGGTGACCACCCTGAGGGCAAGTGGCGCCATTGTATCCACCTACCTGACCGACCTTGAAGATGCTGCAGTCGATGATGATGCCAACAACAATACTAACTGCGGTGGACCCGTTGTATAGCATTTTCTTGCCGTCATGTGAAAAGATGTCACGGGGCATAGTGGAAAGAGTGCAGTAAGGACCATACCCCACGAAATTGAGCCAGGCAAGCACAGATCTTAGTTAGCATACAGATGGTGCAAAGAAACATCAAGGGAAGGAAGAAGAGCAGGCATGGACACGATCAGCAGATGATGCAGGACACCAAAGAGGAGCAACTCACTGTAGAGAATACATACTAAAAAAAGGCAAGACATCCTCAATAGTGACATAAGGAGGCTGGTCGAAGGAAGAAACCATGTGGTTAAGAGCAACCAGTGCGTGGAACACGCTGAACATAATCAGATACAATCAGAACCAACCAAAGACAGCACATACCCTAGATGAGATAACGTGAGATAAAAAGCCCTAAGCTGTTCCTCCTGGATCTCGACCAGCATGACACAGGTAGCAGGATCGTCAGGATCAGAGCCCAGTTGACTATCGGGGACGCTGCTGAACGACAAGACATAAAATGAGAAGTTGCAACACCAAGAAGTATGGAACGAACTTAGTCGCAACCACATCGGACTCAACGGGCCTTGCAACTGAATCTGGATCATCATCTTCTTCCTCAGAGGAATAGTCACGAGACCTTAAAAGGTAGAAGTAAACACGCGAGTACGGCTCAAAACAGACAAACCATTACAAACCCCACAAATGCATTTAACACCAGAGCAATCGCACTGGACAGAGATGGTCGACCTAAAGACCAAAAAGAAAAGTAGGTCAACCCAGGCAGACAAAAATAGTATGGAGGATGCGACGGACCAACGGTAGGTGGGACAGAATCGCCAAGGCCTGGTGGTACAGTGACAGGCAAACGTTCCGAAGGAGGGACGGGCGCATTGGACGAACGAGCAGCAGTGTCCGCTGTACTTGCTGTAGACGGAACCTTGAAAAGACGCAACATAACAAGCGTCTTAACAGGGAGAGGGGTTCCGACACCGCATCCAGCACCCAGATTGGTGTGAACTTCGAGCGTGTTTACTTTAGGGACTGTTTTACCCTTCTTATCCTTATGCTTACGAGGAGAAGGCATGGGAGGTCCATCGAGATCTTCAAGGAAAACCGGGTTGGGCAGGTCATCAGCACAAGTCTCGGGGACGGCGGATGAGGCATTAGAGTGAGCGCTAATAGAAAAGTCGATACAATCATGTCAGTGCAACAATAGAGACAAACACATACTGCGCTACAGGTTGAGTGCGACGAGGAGCACGAGCAGCAGACCTGGTACAGGCAATGAAACATAGACAACATGAAGGGCAGGGCAAAGCTTACAAAGCAACAGAAGGGTCAGAACGTACATCATCGTCAGAAGTGAGATCGGACGCTCTCCCGTGCTGTATTCTGAGTAAATATTAAAACAGATTAGCTACACAAAGAGCATCATTGCGGAAGGGGCAAAGACACATACAAGGAATCAACATAGAGTCCACGCTCGGTCTTGACTCGAGAGCGTCTAAATGAAAAATGAAAATATGAAGACAACAAGATGCTGCAAACAGCTTACGGGGACGCGCGAACCGACGAACCAACGGCAGATGCCATCGAGGTAGCAGACAGCGCACTGCCCTGAGTGAACACAGCAGGGGCAGTGTCGGATTTGTCCGCGCTGTCGCCTGATTGAGAAGAACACCTGAAGAAGAGAACAAGCAAACATAGAGATGTGATATAAGAAGACGATAACAAAGGTAACATACTCATCAGAGCCTTTTTCAGCCTCGTCATCGATGTAAGGGTTCGCAGGACCTCTAAACAACCATTGAGGTCAGATCGGAATGATTATAAGATCACAACATACTTTGCATCAGAGCCGGTTCCAGAATCGGAAGCATCATCCGCATCCAACTTGACGACGTTAGTGGCCCAACCGATGGCACACAGGGCTGCAAGAGGTCTACACAGGGACTATGAGGCTTATAGTGCAGAAAAACAAACAAAGAAACGCACTCCGTATGAGGACTGGGTACTGAAGCAGTGACAGCAGCGACATCCGAAGGTGCGAGCTCTCTGTAGGAAATCTGCCTGTGAAGAGCAGGAGCAAGCTTCCCGGTGGGATGCCTAAAAACACCCAACGTCAAATTTAGAGTACAAGCGAGAAGAGAACGCCAAGGACTGACGATACGGTGACAGCGGGCAGGCACTGATACACCGCTCCACCAGGCGCAGGAGGAGCTGGAGACAACGACACACTGAGGCATATACACAGTCAAACACAACAAATTGTACTATTGCAGACATGAAAAGGGATGCACACAGGGACACTGTCAGAGCTAGCAATGCGAGCACGATTACCAACGCGACTGTGTTTTTTAGCGGGGGGACTGGATAAAAATTGCAAGAAGGTCAGCATGAGACAGGACATGGCTAGGCGCAACCTACGTACGTTTCAAGGTGTCGGGAAGCAATTTCACCAGCCAACAGGGAAGGATCGGCAACAGGAAGCTGCGCTACGGGCAAGACATCCCCACCTGAACGAACCCGATGAGTGCGCTTATGCTTTTGAATGACCGGTCTGCATTAAATATACGTATACAGATCAGCCATATGCAAGGGATGAATACACACACAATGTGAACTTATGCGACGACAGGTAGAGCAGGGTGGTTAGATGCAGACATGACGATAATGAAAAGAGCAAAATGAACACAGAGAAGACAATGAACACGGAGAAGGGTTCGAGTGAAAAGTGGACGAAAAGAGAGGTAAACTGGGAACCGAGGTTTATATGAAGAAAGTCGCAACTGTACAGAAATAAGGTTTGAGATAATGAACTCCGCATAAGGAAAAGTTGAATGGAAGGACGTGAACACATTTGAAACTAGGGAACAGGAAGAAAAAAAGAAAGGGAGGGAGGAGGGACTGAGGGCAGATAAGGATAGAGAAGAACAGAAGAGCAAGCATGTAAATAGAATGAATGAAATCATATGAGGATCATTGCGATCAACACAAGGAATCCACACAAACCTGATGGGACATATATAATTTTCATAGCAACAGAAACACGAGACGATGCACGATGGCGAAGATGAATCATGTCAAGCAGGAATGTTCACAACACGATCCACAGAAGCTGTAACACAAATCAATGTATGCAAAAAAAACAAATAAAATAAAATAAAAGGGACAGAGACATCAGACACGATCTATGACAGAACAGCAATAACGAATATCAACAGCAAAGTTCACGGACACGGAAATCTATCAGCCCCACAGGCGACGAGATAAATAGAAGGGCATCAACGGAATCAAACACAGTAATAACAATTCCAACAATAATAAAGGAAAGGAGAAGGGAAGACATCAGACAGGCGTCAACCGCAACAGAAGGCAATCATGAAGGACCCACAAAGTGCCAAACGAACTGGAGAACAATCGAGGAGATACCCCCAAGCACACAGTGAAGAAGTCACTGTCACAGACGAAACGAATCCCACAAAGGAAAAACAGCAATGAAATGCAGACACCAAGTTATCACGGGGCATGAAACTGCTGCAGCCCATACGACGAATGCAGATAGTTTCGGACCAAAGTACGGCGCAAGGCAGCAGCATGATCACAATAGCAGGCCAAGCGCGCGCGCTCAAACACCAACAAGGCGAAAGGGAGTAAGTAGGCCAATCACGCATGACAAGGGAACAACAGGCGTTATTGCAATACATATTAACAGACCAACAACAACAACCAGCAAGATCAAACAACACCCTCACAAAGGGGAACCACCAAGCAGCCAGCAAAAGTGCAGATATGGACCGATACTACGACGTTAAAGAAGCGAGTAAGTAATTGATATGTTCAAGAGTAATGACAAACTCACATACGAAACAGGACACATGGTAGAAAGTCTGGCAGCAGAGAGAGCGTCGAAGGACTTGTTGCATCTAACAAGATTATTCAAGGTGAGTACAAATTTGGGAAGCATGGGATACAAACTGATGTCATATGAAGGAGATGACCGTGCTTGAAGGTGTTGAGGTAAAATCGAATGATGAAGAACAGTCCTGGCGACTCGTGAAACAAGACAACAAGTCAGGAGAGAAGGAGGAGATGGTATTCACTGTGATGGGTGTGATCGTGCACATGAACCTGCCACCTATTGAGAGAGAGACACCGTGAGTTGACACCCATGTTGCTAAGCTGCGCTCACACACCATTCCAGCGGAATGTGAGAAAAACTGAGGTTCCTTAGTCAGTCCATTACGATCACAGGGTTCAACAGCTCAACCTTCGATGACACCATAAGCACACTGAAGGAGATCCAACATACAGGGGAACGGGAATTCCATCAAGGTCAACTGCTCGAATGGACCCCGAACCAGGTACAAGGTTACGACATGCTGGATCTGTCCAACTGATATGTCAGGAGCAGAAGCAAAACTGAGCGAGAGACAGGCATACCCTTCGACAACAACGTGGACCCAAAAGGTGTACTGGCACGGTTGGCAGGAAATAGCATGGTGCACACTGAAGAGAATGTGGTGAGTGTTATGTCCGGGCTCAGGAATAACAATACAAGCAGTCATGGGCTGTCTCGCGTTTGGACAGTCACCCACGATAGCGTTGATTGTCACAGTGGAGCGTTGGATAACGTTAATCTCTCGGCAAGCGATAAGAGAAAAGTCCAGGATGTATAAACTTAGCTCGAAGCTAGAGTACATGGCTGAGAGCTGTGCTACTTATATATGATATGTGGAATCTAAAAATACGATGGTCTGCGGCTTCACGGGAAGTCTTGGGGATTGATCGTTGGGGTTGGATGCTGAGAGGCCGTGGTGCCGAGGTGCTGGGTAGGTGCCGAGGTGCCGGATAAGATAAGATAGGAAGAAACCGAAAAATCGTAACAGTGAGATACTATAGAGGCATCGTAGACGGAGGGAAGAAAAGGTGAGCAAGATAAATGTACATGGTCGCAAATGCTAATGGTCACCAGATATATGAAGACGAAGCCACACGCGTTCAGGACCGGCGACATAGTCGAAGCACAATTTTCCATTTTATTCATGAAGTGCAAGAGCGATAATGTGAAGATGAAAATGATACTGCGAGCAATAGCGATGGTCAACTGCGAACACATGATGGTGAGTATGACGGGTAACCACAGGATGTACGTGACCAACCTTGACATTTCAGAACGCGAGTTGAGACAGAAAAAACGGCAACAGACAAGTCGGAGCAGGCTCATTGGGGGCAACGCTGAAGAGGAAGATCGGGTTTGAATACGAGGAGGAGGAAGAGGAGACACGAGGAGAAGTAAAAAGGCGACAAGGAGAGGAGGATATAGAGGAGGGACAGAACATGTCCACCATGTAAGGAAGGGACAGGGCAGTTGCATGGGAGTGCGTGCCGTACGACATGTACTGATGTCACGTCGCAATAAAATAAAAATGTAAAGAGAAAAACCAATCATACAACAGTCATATGAACAAACGGAAAACCTAGGGACCCCCGACAAAGCCGAAAGGCCAAGAAAGACCGACAAAACCGACAACGAATAGAAAAAGTTCCCACGATATCCTCAAACGAACAATTCGGCAAAATACCGAAAAGGCCAAGAAAGACTGACAAAGCCGACAACAAATAGAAAAAGTTCCCACGATACCCTCAGACGGTCAGTTCGGCAAAATCCGTGATACCCCAAATAGATTTTCCCACGGCATGTTCAACTCGCATAATAACCGAGTATCCTATATATATAGGACTCGGAATCACAATATCAGTGAAAGTCCGAACGCAAGTCTAATCATATGAATGCACGCACCGATCAAGCTAATGCAAGGCTCGCAAGTGTTCTAACATGGCTCGCAAGCGTTGTAGCATTGCTCACAAGCGTTCTAGTATTGCTCGCAAGCGTTTAACCAAGCTCGCAAATGAACGCAAGTGTGACAGGTCTGTCACGTTAACGTTTGACACCAATTTGACACTCGTTTAAATCAAGTTTAACTCCTGCATCACTACTTTATCTACCCATCACAATCTTGTCTTAGTTATCTGTGCACTTATTTAGCCATGGTATTACTCAAGGTTGGCTCATGGACTTGTATTTCCTCCATAAAACCATACTGACATCCTTTTATAGAATCTACTGGCAGTCTACGAGACTACGAGGTCCGAATCATTTGCAATGACTATGGTCAGCCAGTGGAACAGAAGGTACTGCGGTATCCACTTCATCTTATAGTTCTTCAAGTCGAGTTTCCAAAGGACGTCCATAAAGAGGATAGACAGTGAGCACCATACCAGGCTTGAAACAACCGTCACTGTCAGAAGTGCGGCATGTAACTGACTTGATACCGAGACGCGCCCAATACCAACAATTGTTTCGTCACCACCTCAACCTCAACCTCGAAATACTGGCTGCTTTCAACTCAATAGTGACGAGATCCTCTCCTGCTGCCATGCTGTTCTTAATGGTGCGTTGCAACAGTCTGGTCTCTCGTTGCTTTGGTTTCCTTGATGGTGACGAGGATTGCTCGCACTGTTTTGTAATGGGGTATTGGGACAGAGTGGTTTCCAAGGGGGTACCGGGACGTCGGCCCGGCACACCAGGTAGGTAGGTAGGTTGGGCCGGCATGCCTGAAAAAAAAAAGTTGGCTCCTCCTATTAGGGTCTAAAAACAAGTTATTGAGGAATATTTTGAATGAATCATGATGCAATATATACCACAATACATTCTACTTACCTCTGAGAATATGATAGTTGGTGTTACAAACATCTTCATCAACACTCTTCGGCATTGATGCATACTGCATTGTGATGATGTCATATGCCTTATTGACAACTTATTGAACTAATTTTGAAGTACGAGTCCAATAGGATGCAAATTGTGTTCAATACATTGGAATACTTACTATGCAGGTACTTTTGCACGGAAAATGAGCCAAAAGTGCGAAGATAGACCTATATTAGGCAGAATGACATCATATAGGTCACGTGGAGGTAGGTAGGTCCAGCGCTGATGCACGAAAATATTTAATCGACCCACTGTCTTTTTTTTTCATATTCGGACCCCCTTGGTGGTTTCTCGTTGCTTGCGTCTCGAAGACAGTGGCGAGGTCCTTTCGTGCTGCTGCGTTCTTGTGAATGGCATGTTATTATTAGAATCGGGCTGAACTCAAACAAAGTGAGTAGCAAAATGGTTTGCATCTGGCAAACACGACATGGATACTAAGTACGAAATATCGTAGCTTATATACTACGAAATCCCAGTTTCTCTAAGACTATTCCTTGCAAAGGCAGGATATGAGGGTGTGAATCTACAGGAAGGGAATGATGAGTTGGGATAAGGCCAAAGGGAGGGCTGACTTACCTTGGATTGGACAATACCTTTGCGCTTGAGGATATATCAACGAGAGAAGAAAGGTAGGAACACGTATCTTCGTTTATTTGCGATGGTATGGTCAATAAATCAGAACGAAGACTTGTTTTCGGCGCAGAAGAAGTAGAAATTTCAGCATAGTGAGAGGTGAAAAAAAATATTACTCACGATCGTGGCTGTACCTAAGTATTGCCGTGTTCACATTCATTGAGGAATCGACAAGGATCGTAATCTACAACGCACAGTTGACGTTTCTGAAACACTTTCGAACATCTGGATAGTCAAGCTGAGTCGGCAGACTTGAACTGGACTCGACCATGTCACGCTCGCAAATGATGTCACACTGGCAAACGCAAATGCAAATCGAGGCTCGCAAGGGAACGCAAGCTCGCAAGGGTCGCTCGCAAAATTCTACGTGCCCTGTCCACACAGTGAACATCAGTAGCATCCATAGGCGGCGAGAGTTTTAGAACGGTGATTGATCCTTAATATGGATAGCTCGGGACCGTTTTCTAGGACTAAGGAACATCAGGATATTTAGTCAGAATTGGTGGCCACCCAACCCTGGACATGAAGGGCTTCTGGTCCTAGAGGCTGCCATTATACGTTTCTGGTTCAGAGCATTTGTTGCTCGACAGACATACTAGAAGCTTCGTGGCGTGACTGAGTCAGCGAACTATTGCGTCCGTTCCACTTCACAGCCGGGTTCACGCAGGACAGCGGAGTGAGAGCAAAAGGGTTACAGAATCAACAAGAAATATTTAATCATATTGAAGTGGAGAGTGATGGTATAATAACGGAGCTACAACAGAAAGAAGTCCGAGAAAACAACAAATTCAAATACAAGACTTGTCGCCAGCAGCATGTAGCATCTTAAAGATCTCCAGGGGGCGCAGCGTTGTAAAGGGGGCAGAGTTGGTCCCATTGATCTGCGGGGTTAGGGAGTCAAAACGATGCCCGCCGACGAGGAAAAAGGCAAGCATACCGGTAGGGTCAATGGTGGAGTTCCATTGCTCCGCGGCTTCAGCAAAAACAATGGCGAATCCACTATGAGATTAGCCATTAGCGAAGTTAGAAGACATGAGGGATAGGAAGACGTACGCCTGCAAGTGCCAATCAATGTGGCTACAGAGAGATATCAGCTTATTACCAACATAGAGCGGTGAAAGGGGACCCACCAGTGAAGGAACCACGGTCCAGGATTATCAGTAGTGAACCGGATCGTAACATTGTCGCCCGTGGTACCGATGTTGACGACGTCCCGTCTCACTGGATTCTCGTAATTATACACGGTACTACCAGCACTTCGGATGACATCGAAGGTGTGCTAATGATAATAAATTCTTGAGAATGTACAGCCGCAAAAATTGAACGAGAACATACGCCGTGTAAATGGAACGGGTGCTTGTATCAATGAGATTAACATCAAATGAGAAGAGCATAAAGTATGAAAGGACTTACACCTCCACCAATGACACCGCCCGGCATTGAAATTTCGACTGTAGCATTCAACGGAAGAGGGTAGATAGAACCAGAGGGAATGAGGTCGTTCGCATTCTGTGCACCACTAAGAAGTTGCAAAAGAACTGGAGTTGTCGGGGGAACAAATGTGAAGCCGTTGACTGTGAATGTCCCGGAACTTGTCTGTATGGCAATAAGTTAAAGAAGAAGGCCAGATTGAGGTCAGAGGTGTCATACAAAAGCGAACGCTAGGTTTTTCGCGACGTCGACACCTCCAGCTACAGGGGATCCGGGCTACATATGGTTCAAACCGGGGATAAGAATCAGTAAAAGTACATTGAACTTACGGCTCCTGGGTTCTCGAGGGGCTTTCAGACGAGATTTATCAGTTTCGGTGGGAACGTTACACAGAATTACAGGACGTACCACAAGCTGGGTCTCATTCATTTTCAATACACTGGTGGATGCCACAGTAACGGGTTCTGCATCAGGGGCACCGTTGTATCGGAGGATGGCAGAGTTGATACCACCGTCGAAACCCTGTGTACCAACACTAGGATTGGCACGGATCCCTTAGGAAAATTACGTCAAGGAATGATGTCTGACGGCGAGAAAAGATAGATTTACAGTAGTTACCAATTTCCTGGTCCGCGTTCAACTAGGAGATATTTCAGTGCTTTTGGATTCTTCCGAAAAGGAGCAGAGACGGACCACAAACGAGTATCGCTGACCTGAAGAAAAGAGTTATTCACTGGTCGCTACTTTCATAACATAATGGTGATAGAACAAACCGGCAAAGATCTGGATTTCGTCCACGGTGTACGGAACGTGGTTTACACCATCGACTTCAATAATTGTCCTGCCCATCAGAGGTGAATAAAAGAACCATCAAGAGAGACAAACGACTGGTAATTACATCAAGTGGCTGTCGATAGAGACGGTATATGCCGCGTCACATCCTTCGTTGAGCATCCGAATTCGATACCTGCATTGTATTCATCAGAGGGACATTGAATTACACACAGAGAACGCGTGCCGTGTGCCCTTCGTTACGTTCACCACAGCTAAATCATGCGTTAAGTCCCCGCTCCACCTAGGTCATCGGTTAAGATCATCATCTGAGAGACTCTGAACAGGAACTAATTTTTACCGTCCCAAACCGTTGATAAGTATAGCATCAGGAGTGCTATAAGTTGACGATTAGCCCCCATGAACGCATGATATAGGTGAGAAAGAGACATAAACTTACGGGAAGCCCAATTGCTTGGCAGGTGTATGATACCAGTCCGACAGCGTCAAGATACTAGTAGTGTCTGCGACGGAGTTATGCTGTAATACCAGAAAGAAGTCGTGTCAACGTACCATCATCGACATCATACAGATCGGCGTGTGGATCATTGGGGTCGTAGATGATTAAAGGCCCACGAAGCCCGTCACAGTATTGAGTAGCTATGTAAAATGACCGGCGTCATCTTCCCGAGCAGGTCAAATAAAGAAGGAAGGTTCGTACACAAATGAGAGTGGTACCAGAACGTTCCAGCTTGGTCTGCAGAATTAAAAGTGTAGAGAAACGAGTCGCCTTTCACGATAGGGCACTGGTTTGGATTAGTAACAGTGGTCAGTGGGTGTAATCACTCTACTCGCCTGGTTTACGCCCGGAGGCCCATCAGCCCACCCAGTACCCTTTTGGAAGAGACCGTGCCAGTGCTGAAGTAAAGCGTGAGATGCAGAAATTGTGTAAAAGAGAACCGTCGTACAATAGACGTGCTCTGCAGAATTGTGTCGTTGTTGAGCTGGTTGACGACATTGATCTTGAATACATCTCCCTATACAGAACGTTCGTATATGTTGTTGTGGACGGATGACTGAGAGGCCAACCTTGTTCCCTGTGATGAGCGAGCCATCTATCCGCGAGTTCGCCAACGCAGCAAGGCGTTCAAACCCATCGGGGCTGACGAGCCCATTGGAAACAACGAGGTCACCAACAGGACCAATAGTCCCCTGTCGTTGGCCACGAGAGCTAGGGAGACCGAGAGTCAGGACGAGCAGAGAAAAGAGGAAAAAAGCCATGTCGACCTGGAGAGCAAGAGAGCCCTTTGCAGTCACTTTATAGCTACGTTGAAATGACTACGAACGCCGAGCCTCGGGTGAGTGCTTCATACAGAATCTATTGGGACGTGATGTGCGTGACGCCAGCGCTAGGCACACGCAGATATTCGTTACTAAACATGAGAAAAACAATGCCGTCGTACCTCTCTAGACCTCATAGACGATATGGTTCCCGTGAAAATGCCTCAAGTAGGTCACGACGAGACGCGATGATCCGGGGTAATTGTATTGCAGATGAATTAATTAGGAGCTGTTCGCGCTAGAGGCATGCTATCGAGTCACGTAAAAAAGGTACAGAGCTGTGAAATGATTCCCGCACCTCTACATTAAGCACGAAACAGTTTCATGGGTGGATAGTGAAATAACTCGCTGACAGTATCAGAGGCGAATGGACATCATAACTACTCAGTTGAGTCGACTTCTGCCAGAGTCGTAAATTATGATCTGAAAACTGTAAACAAGCCATGAAGAACAGAATGGCCCACGAACATACTCGGCGGTCTTCACACTGAGGCAAATGTGCGTGTCGGTTCCCAGGCGGGCTTCCGGTCACCGACGGGAATGTTAGGAACACGCGGTTATCGCTCCGACGACTAAGGTATCAGATTGAACAAGACCTATAGAGGAATAGGGACCTGGATGAGGATGAGCGCATACGCACTCGCTAGCTTGTTCCGGATGTGGAGGCATGATACAAGCATTCTAGATAACTCGGTCAACAGAAATATGGGGAAAACGTTCAGGCATCGCCGTATTTGATTCAGAAATGTTCATTGTTGCGCATGCACATTGAAGATACCGATCAAGAGAAGTTTCAGTGTCGCTTATGAGTGTGGTGATTATATAGGTGGCATCGATGCCGATTGAACCTGGAGAGCATTCTGTCTGGGCTAGTCCACTGGTAGAATGTCACTTACATCGTGAGAGCGTTTACGCCCCGCGCTGTTAGCGTACAAGTGGAGGTATCCTTGAGTACATGAGCTTATTGTAACTCGAAGAAAATACTTACACGACTTCAAGAACCTGAGTGTTCAGGCTCTCGGTTCTGCATCGAAAGCGCCCCAGGTATGAGTTCCAACAGAAGGTCTGAAATCTAGACTGTCACGGGAGTCGATTATAGGCTGAGTGGCTGGCTTTGGGCTGGCTGGCCGCGAATGGCCATCATCACTGATTGATCATTCCTGATATAACTGTGCGAAAATCATTTCCCATTTATACAAAAATGATACCGATCTGATGATGAAATAGAATCGGTTGTAACTTGTATATAGGAGAGTGCGCGCGCGGCGCCTTGCGGCCGTCGGGCTACGGGTATGGAGACAAGAAGAAGGCGTTGTTTGCTCATGTTTCCTGGTCCGTTTAATATGTAAGCGAACGCACGTTCCCTCGTTCCAAATCGTTCTCCTGTCAATGAAGTGCTCCAAGTCCCTATTTCTTCCTGAATGCTCAAGAAACTACTAAAACATGATGGGAGATCTCTACACAACCGAAATCAGCTAGAAAGATGAGGTAGGGTGTTGTTATTTAAACGGAAGATATCCTCCGCTGACAGAACGAGATTAAGTAGAATGATGAAGGTTCTATCGATAAAAAAAAGTGCGGTAAGTAAAATCTATTAGTTAATATATTAATAAACATATCAGAACGCTCTGTACTTCTTCCGAAGGGGACAGGAAGACGAATAAGACGTTCGTTCAACACTGATGCTCAGTCGACAAGTTGGTACTTCGGGGACCTACGCAGGCACACCCATCCAAAAGGAATTATTACCGTAGGCCTGAAAATCTAGACACTAAATGGTCACAAGTTAGGCGGTCCTTTGATTCACGGATCTTTTCTCTGTGGCCGACGACTTACGGCAGTGCATCAAGACCCTCTCGAAGTCAATTAACGACGCATGCACGTGAGATGCCGACGTTCTCACCTATTATCAGTGATTCATTTCTAACTTGTAAGCAATCGAATGTCTTCCATGTGGCTCTTTCCGATACTTGCGTTGTGGAAGCACTGCATACGCAGTGTTCATCGTCATATGTACCACATAAGCCACACGTTTGGGCCGCAATCCCGTTTGACTGCGAGCCGGCGACGAAGGTCAGTATCTCTCGACCTCTTGGAAAATATTGCATAGGTACTGATCAACGATTTTCGTGCCAACAGATGAGAAGAATACACGCCGCCCTTAGGTTAAGATAGGCTACTGCCGGATATATTTTGCACAGGAACAGATGGTACGTCAACGACTTCTATGACAAAATGATAATGAAATTGACGGGGTCAAGATTTCGAATGTCTGGATGGCGTGATTACCTTCGTCGAAATTCGATGTGTACAATGCCTATATGTGCCGGTGGCTCGCTGCTCGATGTAACCGTCTGATGCGAGATTCTCATAGATTGCACGGCCAAGGTTCAGCTTCTGTTTCATCTTATATTGTTCCTTGATATTAGGCAAAGTGAGGTTGTTTGTCATATTCATTGCTTGTATTAACTACGCTCTGCAGACGAATTCTTTTCTGGTCGGTGCGCAGGCAATGAAGCGAATATGTACCAACTGACACAAGGAACATAGAGCGAGGTCTACTCGTCAACATGCACATATCAGCAGTCATGCGTCCCGAATTTCAGTTCGACGGCCTTATAAATAAACTTCACACCTATTGCGCTTGTGTTTTCAGGAGCTCTCGCCGCGCTCTTAAAGACAACCACGGATGCTTTACTGCTTTTCGGCATGTTTGCCATACCTCCGATTGGCATTTCCAGCTCATCGGGGAACAAAACAAGGGACCTCGGCGGGCAAGGGCGGTCCGGATAGCCGTGATCAAGTTCTTCCCTACCATCAAGGAAAGCGATTACGCTCACACGACGGCGGAGTATCTTACAAGCCTCCCCAGGAAATGGCGTCCCCAATATATTCTCTACCCCCAGAATTAATCGATGCCATTATCGACGAGCTCCATAATGACCAAGCAGGTCATTCACTAAGCGTTCTCAAGTCCTGCAGTCTCGCCTGCAAACTCTTCATTCCCAGAACTAGACAACACCTCCTGCGAGATATCACAATCAGCTCGAATCGTCAGTGCAAAGACTTCCTTGCACTATGTCGTTCCTCGCGACACGTTTCGTCCTCTCCGACAGCCCTCACCATTATATGGACTGTTAACCACCGTCTGGCGCATACCATGTCCACGAGGATGGACTTTCCTGCTCTGCTTCACATTCTTTCTAATCTGAATCAAATCAAACTTTCTGGGATGGACTGGACATCATTGTCTCCCAAATTCATTGATTCCCTTGCAACACATTCCTTCCGATCCATCACCCTGATGCACACACATTTCACCGATTCCAACGCTTTCTATTCATTCCTATCTCGCTCACCCAACCTTCGTCAGATATCCTGCTTCATGACGACCATCGATAATAATGACCGCCCTCCGTTCAGTGCTAATTTCGATGCTTCATGTCGGCCACACATCAATGGTCTGTCTCTCCGTAAAATGAGACAGATACCAGAGATGGTTTTGTCTCCCACGCTCTCCCCGCTGAATCTTGACAGGCTGCGCGTTCTTGACGTGCTGCTGGAGGAAGATCACCACTTTGATCTGGCACGGCGTTTCATTGACTCAACCACGCACTCGCTTGAAGTTCTTCGCGTCTCACAATTTGATACACCACCAGAAGGTATTACGTGTTCACTTTCTCCGAAATAATCACCTGCTGATGACAATGATATCCCTGCAGACAGGTCCGAATGTTTTCCCATTCAACACTTGAAATCTATCACAGTCGAGATGATGGACTATCACCTTGGTCGTATCACTTTACCGACCGAGCTGAGTATCTTCCAATGGTGGATCAGGCATTTCGAAAGCTACCCCGACGTGCAATGTTCTTGCGTGAACTTCTTAGTCCACACGTCCACATACAACGTCCGAGCGGAGGCTGACTACACGGCGTGGCGGGACCTTGATGCTGTTCTATCTCGGTGTTCAGTCAGCTCGCTTGTTATTGACGTTTCGGTCAGCAAGGCGTCGGTAGTTGAAGAGCCCTCGAACCCAATTTCTGTCCAACTCGCTATCGAGCGAAATCTTCCAATCTTGATGAGTCGGAAGGTTGCCCACGTTCAAATTTCGGATACGTGCGATGGTATGCGAGCTGTTTATTACTGCTGGTTGGCGTTGACTGACTCTTCCTGGCGTTCCAAGACAGTAGAGGCATAAATTATCTCGTCAATTAAGGACAAGGATGGAACCACATCTTGAGCAACGCACATCATGCTTGCATTCGAGTGTTTTCTGAGTCTCTTTGGTCCTCGTAATGATAACTCAGTTTATTTCCTCTATGTTGACGTCACCCCCAATCTCCGTGGACTGTTTGTGGACTGCGATTCTTGTCCACAGAGGATGAACATTAGCCGGTCAGATGGTCTCAAGACCGAGAACTGAGTTTATTGGCACTGATTCATCAGGGTGGTCAAATCGGCCGCAAGAGAAGTGGATTTTTTGGTGCATACCTTTCTCCTTCTCGTTAACTTGCCTGCCGTTCCAGGCATAGGTAATGTGAACTGCCACTCATGTGTAGAATGGCGGCCGCTCCCAGTTCTGCCAGTGGGTAGTATGGACATAAGCGCGCTCTGACACTCAAGGCAGGTACCCCATGGGACTAGAGTGACGCAACATATAGCCGTGCGTCTCATTCCAGGGCCCATCCGGTCATCCTCGTGGATGCCGCAAGGAACGGGATTCAAAAAAGAGGCAGACGATTTATCGGGCCGGATAGCCGATATCGATTATCGTTTCACACACGAGCCTTTGCGGCCACGGCGCATGGCTTGCCATGTCAGGGCTGTGGACCCGGCCGTTCCTGATTGGGACCTGGCGCCGGTACACACCACAGCACACCACCAGTAACGTAACTTCATTCAAACTCGTATCGCTGATTCGCTACGTCTGCTCTCTAGATGACATCTCCCATCTACTCCCTTCCGCTGGAACTAATCAACGCCATCATCGACGAGATATATAATGACTCGGACACAAAGACTGCACGGCTCACTTTCAAATCGTGTAGTCTCGTCAGCAAGATTTTCGTCAACAGAACTCGAGAGCATTTGTTCCGAGAGATCAAGATTCGGTCAAATCTCCAGTGCCAAAAATTGCTTGCGCGTTCACCGCATATTCACTCGTTCACCACATCCCTGGTCATTACATGGATGTTTCGTCGTGGTCGTGGTTGTCCAACATCCACTCTAACGGATCTTCCTTCTCTTATCGATGCCCTTCATAACGTGAATAAAATCAAGCTCATCGGAATGCGCTGGAAATCGTTGTCCCGAAATTTATTGATTCCCTGGCATCGCGTTCCTTCATATCCGTCACTCTCATACGCGTGCATTTTACAGATTCTAATGCTTTCTATTCATTCCTATCTCACTCACCCAACCTCCGTGAATTCTCCTGCCTTATAACGGTCATCGATAGCAACAACCGCCCTCCGTTTAGCGCTTCTTTTGATATTTCTCATCGACAACATATCACCTGACTTTGTCTCCATAAAACGAATCAGATAGCAGAGATGGTTTTATCACCTAGTCTCTCCCCGATGAGTCTTGACAGGTTTCGTGTTCTTGACGTGTTGCTGGAGGAAGATCACCACTTTGATCTGGCACGGTGCTTGATGCAATCGACAACGCAGTCCTTCGAAGCTCTTCATGTCTCACTATTTGGCAGACTACCGTCAGGTATTACTTACCCGCGTTCTCCCGAATTGTCCCCCACTAATGATATCCCTACAGATCGGTCCGAGTATTTGCTCATTCAACGTTTGAGGTCTATCACCATCGAGACGATGGATTATCACCTTGGTCATTTACCTATTCAGCTATGTATCTTCGACTGGTGGATTGGACATTTCGAAACTTTCCCGGATCTGCAATGTTCTTCTGTGCACTTTCTAGTCCGTGTCCCCTCATACGAGGTTGAGGCATCAGCGGATTATACTGCCTGGAAGAAGTCGGACATTGCTCTATCCCGGGCTTCCATCCGCTCGCTTGTTGTCGATTTCTTCATTAGCAAGATAGTCAGAAACGCCCCCCCGGTAACTTCCCCAATCAAAGTCGTCAACGAGGAAAATCTTCCTCTCTTGATTGGCCGCAAGATTGCGCACGTTCAAGTTGGCGCGTACAACAATTGTACGCGAGCTTTTCATGGATACTGTGTTGCCAACTGACTCCTCTCGGTTTCTCTAGATAATGGGGGTTATTGTCGACCACCAGTGAAAAGGTTTTTTTTAGTCACAAGTGCCGCATTTCCCTTTTATTTCAATGCTCGACCAACTGAAGGAGAGTCTCTTCTGAGGTCACAACTGCTACCTCAGACTTCCTATCAATGTTGACGTTTTATACCGTGGAAATGCGCGGTGGTCTTCCTTCAACTTCCGTTATGATCTTACATCTGAATTTTTCATAACCAAAGCATTCGGCGGCCCGGCCGGACCCTATTCTGCCCGCATCTGCGGTAAGTCCACGTTGCACGACACCTTTCTCATCCACTTCATTTAAGGTAACAGCATAGTGTCTGGAGTCCCCCCAGCGTCCCTCCATCAAAAGGTCTCGGACCCAGTCTACACGCACTGATTCATCAAGATGACGGAATCGGCCGCAAGAGAAGTGGGCTTTTGGTGTATCCTTCAATTGTTAACTTTCCTGCTGTTCTACGCATGACGTGAAGCGTGGTCACCCAGAGTTCTGTAGTATGAACATAAGCGCGTTCTGATACTCAAGGCAGATACCCAATGGGACTAGAGCGAGACGACATATAGCCGCGCGCCTCTTTCCAGGGCTTTTTCTCATCCTCATGGATGCTGTAAGATTCAGTGGAGGCAGCCGATCTGTCGGTCCGGATAGCCGTTATCGATTATCGTCTTACCACCACCAGCAAGGTGACTACATTCATGGCGAATAATGCTCGTAACCTTGACTTATTACGTTTGCTCTCTAGATGACGCCTACTATCTATTCCCTTCCGCTAGAACTAATCAGCGCCATCATTGACAAAATATATAATGACTCGGACACAAAGACTGCACGGCGCACTCTCAAAGCCTGTGGTCTTGTCAGCAGAATTTTCGTCGACAGAACTCGACAACTTTTGTTCCGAGAGATTACGATTAAGTCGGACATCGAGTGCAAAGAATTCCTCGCCTTCTCGGCACACATTCACTCTTCTACTACGTCACTCACCATCCTATTCAAGCTTCGCCGTGCTCAAAAACACACAATAGCCACTTCATGGGGTCTTCCTTCTCTTTTTCATGTCCTCCCTAACGCGAATACAATCACGCTCTCTGGAATGTCGTGGAGATCCTTACATCCTGCATTCGTCGATTCCCTGACGTCGCGTTCCTTCCGATCCATCACCCTGATGCACACACATTTTCCCGATTCTCAGGCTTTTTATTCATTCCTATCTCACTCGCCCAACCTTCGCCAATTCTCCTGCCTCATGACGACCATCGATAGCAGCGACCGCCCTCCCTTTAGCGCCAATTTCGATGCTTCTTGTAGGCCACACATCACCGATATGTCTTTCCGTAAAAGGACACAGATACCAGAGATGGTTTTGTCTCCCACGCTCTCCCCACTGAATCTGAACAGGCTGCGCGTTCTTGACGTGTTCCTGGAGGAAGGTCGCGAATTTGATCGGGCCCGGCGTTTCATGGACTTGACAACAAAGTCCCTCGAAGTTCTTCGTGTCTTACAATTTAGAGGACCACCGACAGGTACTAAGCACTCACTTTCTCTGGGGTCGCCCTGTGGTAACGATATGTTTACAGATCAGTCCGAGTATTTACCCATCCAATGCTTGAGGTCTATCACTATAGAGATGGACGAATATCACCTTCGAGGTGGCATCATCTTACCGAGCGAGCTGAGTATCTTCAACTGGTGGATTGGACATTTCGAAACTTTCCCGGATTTGCAATGTTCTTCTGTGCACTTTCTTGTCCGCGTAACCTCATACGAGGTTGAGGCATCAGCGGACTATACTGCATGGAAGAAGTTGGACATTGCTCTGTCCCGGACTTCTATCCGCTCGCTTGTTGTCGATCTCTTCATTAGAAAGGTGGCCAGTATAGTACCCTCGGAACCTCCAATCAAACAGGTCATAGAGGAAAACCTTCCCATTTTGATGAGTCGCAAGATCGCGTGCGTTCAAGTTGGTGTGTACAACAATGGTAAGTGAGCTGTTTATGGATACCGTGCTGTCAACCGAGTCCTCTTGATTTTCGTAGATAATCCTATTATCGACTACCGGTGAAGAGGTTTATTAGTCACAAGTAATGCATTTCCTTTTCTCGCTGCTCAGCGCTCATGCCTCGCATCATACTTCTAACAAATATGAACTCCACTTCCCATCAATGTCAGCGTCCTATATCTTAGACGTGCACAGTAGTCTTCCTTCAAGTTCCGTTATGAGCTTGCCTTTGAATTTTTAATCACCGAAGCTTTCGGTGGATCGGCAACCCGGGCCGGACCTAGTGTGCGGCCAGTCCACGTTGCACGACACCTTTCTCACCCACTCCACCACTTAAGGTAACAGCATGGTGCCTGGAGTCGCCCCAGCGTCCCTCCACTGTGTGCAGCAGTTCGACGTCTCTCTCATGTTTCAATGTAATGTGCAGCCGCGGCCCACCTCGGACATATTAGACATAGGCGCGCTCTGATGCTTAACAGAAGATAGCGACGCTGACTCGGCAGATTGATGCATCAATTCATTTTGAGTCATTTTGGCCAAGACGATCCCACACAAAGGTCGAGATTTCTATCACTGGCTTGTGCGACGACGACGTGCCGCATATTTCCCTTGTCCTCGGCCGTCGTTTCATCCAGTCCATTACTAGAAACTGGATTCACCTCAGCGTCGCGAGCTAACCTTTCGGGTAATGGTTTCTCCCCACTTGGACCTTGTGATCCACATTTGATGATGTGCCTCCATGACAATAGGCGCCTCCCCCGCAGGATTTGTGTTCGGACTCTGTGGCGTCGGTGCTCACACAAATCACTCTCCGGGACATCCAGGTGCGGACCAGTCGGCAAACGCGGCAGCTACCTGTTTCCACTGTTTCGACCCTCCGGTGATCCCTTTGTATCCTTCGTATAGTCATTGTGCCAAGCTACACCTCGGAGCCGAGCCCTTATATAAGGACGTAACTATTTCCCACTGCTCTTGACTCACGGAGAATTCCACCCTCAGCAATATTTCAAGTGAGTAAGCTGCTGTCACCTTTTCTCCTTTGATGTCCTCAAGGTCTTTCCCGCAGCCATGCCCGCCATTTACATCGCCAATGTCTCTAATGCTGGCGACGACGACGGTTACAATCTCAGCCGGCCTGTACTCACAGCCATTATAGTGTGCACTAGTGCGTCCCAATTGAATCTTTCTCTGCAAATATCGTTATTTACTTCGCCTGCAGTCCTCTTCATTCTGTTACTTTTGGGGTTCACCCTAGTGTGGCGCTACCGCCGGACCTTCCAACGTCGCCCTCCAACCACGACCACTGAGTTTGTCAGGAGCCCCAACATCTCATTTCCAGCTCCCGCATATGTCCCTCAGCGGATGCCGTCTTCAGGGGAGCACTCTCGTGGATAACGACGCGCGAATGGTTAACTAGGACGGCTACTACCCTAACTATCCCTGTTGCATATTCTTCTCCATCGGCATGGGATATCATCATGGACCTGTCGCATAATAATTTTTACGAAAATTCCTGTACTTCTCTTCATTATCCTACGTACACTTGCATTACTCTACCCTTAGCGTCAACAGTAGCATTTTACCTCATATGTACCATTCCCACCAACATCCGGCATCAGTACATCCTCGTCGTTACCACCTATTGGTGCACTCTGCTTATTGGCTTATAATATTCGGAGCGCTTAGGATGAATAGAAGTGATGGAGAATGCCAAGGACTCGCCAAGTTGATACGACACAGAGATGCTATCATATTTTAGGTTTCACACGTCTACATGTAGTCAACTTCTTCACTAACAAAATTGCACGGCGCGCTGTTTGAGAAGCTACTGTGGGGGATAGGAAGGTATTGATTTCGAGTTTCCCATCTGTAACGTTTCAAGATTAATGGCGTGGGTTGCTCGGCCTGGGCTGTCTGGTCGTGGGGTTGCCAGTCGTCAGCTTGGCTTGTGAGTTGACTAGATGGTAGTAAGGATTGGACTTCGTAACGCAGTTTCCTATATCCTGTCGCCCGGCGTGCCTGAAAAGACCATGTCGTGTAATGATGAGATGAGATCCATGACTGAATATTGAAGCGACCGATTGCAGTAGCTACTCGTCATGAAACATGAGTCGTTCTTGGGATTCGTGAATCAGGGTGTAGAAGCCTAGATATTTGTCCAACATGTAGGCGTGAGTAATATTTTGATTAACCAACGTTTGAGGGATCTACAATACCCCGTGGTCGCGTGCGTGGCTGACTGTCGCCCCTTGCTGCGATGCAAGTTAAGCAGAGTACCCAGTGTGAATTCGGAATATAAGTTTGAAGTCTTACATGACGCTGGACGCGAACTTGAAGCTGCAGGCGGCCGGAATGAACAATAGCCAATGTAAAGAGGTATTGATCATAAAAATTCATAAGATACAGAATTAGCATTCCGGCGCATCACCATTCACCGCCACCGAGAGGTTTGTATACTTTATCCGTCTGGTTATCAGTCAGAGTAATAAGCTTCACGTCTTGATCAGTGTAGATTGCGTGCTTACCTTTGGAGTGTATGCTGGAGGAGGGACCCGACAGAGGGGTACCATGAACTAGGAGCATCGTCAGCATTGATGAATGTCTGCCCGCTAAACGCACTCACTATACTGGACCCATCATCGGTATCTATGCTGTCCTTACTATCGATATTTCCGCTTTCCTTGTTGTCTTTATCTTCGCCGTCCGTCTCCGGAACGGCAGTCGACGGGGCAGCGACACTATCCTGCATAGGCTGTTCTGGATCGGGCTGCCGTGCAGCCTGTCGACGAAGCTTGTGCTTCCTCCAAATTCCCTCGCAACAACACCCTAGGAACAATAAGCCAAAAAGACCTGACGACGGGGGTCAGGGAAAAAAGTCTCGGAAACTTGCGAAGACGTACAGCCAACGATGATGCCGCATACTTTGGGGGAGACCTGGTGGCTCTTGTCGTCATCCGGTGGTACTGCTATTATCGGGATGTACTGTGCACTGGCAGTGGCGGCGAGGACGGCGAGGGCGGTGGGCAAAAACATGGTAGCAGGAAGGAAAGGATTGTATTGCCTGTGAGACAAACCTGGTTCATGTCTTGCATGATCGCGGAAGTGGACAAGATACGGATACCCGGTATATTATGACGATATATAGCCAACCTCAGAAGGAGAGGTGGATAGAGAGAATGTCATAGGGCCTCCAAGAATCATTGCGGCTGACCCCCGCTTTCCTCCTTGCGCTTCCAGTGGTAGACAGGAAATCTGTTTCTTGTCGTTGGAGAGGACATTTCTTCGATTTACACCAACGGTTTTTGCGTGTCTGGGCCTATATACAAGGTGTTACCTCTGGCAATTAAAGTATCCACTCGAGAGTCAAGATATCAACGGGAGATAGTTGGAGGAACCGAGGAAGTCAAGAGGAAGTCGAAGCCAAGTCGAACTCGAAGCCCAAGGTCGTCACCCTAAAAGTTTCCGACAGTCATCACAAAAAGAACGTAGTTCTTTTGGCAAGCTCTGGGCTATTTCTTCGGCATGAAGATGCATTGGAGATGCGAAAAATCATCGAAGATCTCTATATCTACGAAATCGTGCCAGTTAGTCTGTCACTGTTAGGGCGATGGCCTTCAGCATGAAGACACGCTCCTGCACGTTTTCCTCCAAAATGATGCGATCCTTCAAGTTAAAGGATGAATACGCCACGGTGAAGGACTTTATGGAGTCACAGTTTTGGTACGATGGGATATACAGTGTTTTAGAGGCAGTTCCTCCCCGTGAGACCATCACAGGTGCCTTTCGTGTGGTCGAAAGAAATACGTGCAAGTAGGGATGCACGGAAGCAGGAAGGTGGCGAAACTTGATTAATCTGGTATCGTAGAGTGTGTAATAGTACAGTACTAAACTGCTCCTGCTGTACCGCTCTCACAGCGCAAGGGATTTCATGGATCATTCAAGCTCTCCCGGTAGACGTTTGGGAGTAGATGTCCTGTTGAGAATCCGCTGTCCACCGGCCGGCATAAAGTTGGTATCGTCGTTGATCATCTCCTACCATCACCACCACAAGATAATTCAACGCATTATATTATAGCCTAGCCTACACAGTACTCGACGCTCTCTATTCATCACCGAACTGACAGCCATTGCTAAGTTCTGTGACGGCGTTAGCGATTCAGGTACATGGTCTTGGCATCGTGATTCGTAGTTACCAACTTGCCCTCAGTAACCACATTGCAATCTGGTCAAATCTGATTGAATGGTATAGCGGGATTTTATCATTCAATCAGGTAACCTCGAATCAGTTGCCTGAACACGTTGTCTGGCGCTTATTCGATGCTTATATAGCTCCCCGTAACAACAATCTGTGTCTCTATACCTCGTCCCTCGTCACGACCTCTTGTTTTCTACTATACATGGTAGCAATAATCCAAGAAGATACGGTGGAGCTCCTTGCTCCATCGGACTCTGAGAATCGTCTCGTGTCAAAATCTAGGTTTCAAGTTCAAACTCACCCAATGATTTCCATAATACTTTCTAGTCCAACCTTGACCATCGCGGGTCTGATAGTCGGCGCTGCGTTGGTCTCGGGGGTGCATCATTTCTTCTTGGTATTCCTTGAAGGACGCCAAGTAGAGGGGCAGTTCTGGATGAAGAACATCTCTAATGCACTGAGTATAGTGGTCCAAACCCTCTGTGTGGCATCCGTTTCGGTGTCTCTTACACAGCTTGTATGTATCACTATTTATTACTGCGAACAAATTTCTTATATTCCTCGAAGATCTGGTGGTTCCTCCGCCGCCGGTCCTTTACTATTGCACAGCTGGATCAGCTATTCAGCTTACCAGGACACTTACCCACTCTCCGCTTGATCTTGTCGAAGTCATCATGGGGAATCCTTCCTATCATCTTCATCTCTACACTCATACCGGTGTACACCCTAGTATCCATCCTAGCACCTAATGCACTCGAAATCGGCCCCGCTTCTCCCAAAGTACAGACCCTCACTGTTCCCACCATTTTTTTCGGTCAAGATCCGCTTGAGCAGGGCTGAGCTTATCCTCGAATCCCAGGTATCTGCTTTTATCAATTGACTTCGAACTTTGAAAGGGTCCTTGGGAGTGCTTTGCGGTTTGATAGACTTGTTGGGTGGAGTGCGCCTCTTGGATGCAAGAGTGGGTGCAACTATACGTTGGAATACAGCGCACCTGCTCTACGCTGCTCCAGCATGGATACGAAAGGCATAATCTACAATGAAACCAGCAGTCGCAGCCAAACACTTGCCCTACTTAAGGTTGAAAGTGGATATCAAGGTGTCTATAACGCTACAACAGAAGTTGTCAATTCCGATGTTGATATTGCCATCTCATGGCGGAAATTCAGCATTGGGGGGGACTTGATCTTTGGTAGCGTCATTTGCTCCCTGTTCAACACCACACAGCAATCTACGGTGTCCTTTTTCAACAATACGGGAGTCATTTCTCCTAGCATCATCTCATACAACGAGCGCTTTGATGGACGGTTCACAGACCAGAAATATTCCGAATGCAGCGCACAGCCAACGTCTGGGAGAACCCCTATGCTTTGGTACTATGTCAGTTACTCGACGATCATGACCTGGCTCATAGATCAACTAAACGGTACCGTCGCGTACACTGGTCTCAACGGGGATAAGTGGTGGATCAATTCAGATATCATGTCGACGGGAATCTTTGTTATCAACGAAACCGCAACTACCTTTTCTCCAAGGGATGACGATGTCAAACTGCCCTAGAGCAGATACTCGTCAATGCGACCATCTCCCTTATTAGCTCGGGCACGGAGACGACAGAGGTTGATGCTACGGTGGGACAGGACCACTTGGTATGGGCATATGATATGCGCAGATTGTGGATGACCTACGCTACGGCGCTTGGATTGACATCGGTATGTGGTGCCATTGGACTAGCATGCATAGTTCAAAACGACGAGGTGCGGGACCTGGCGTTCTTAGATATAGTACGGGCGACAAGGAATGCAGAGTTGGATGGCGTCTTTGGAGAGAATGACGCAGAAAACGCGGCAGTGCTCCGGTACAAGGTACAGAGCCAGGATAAGCAAGAATCCGGAGGATTCGTGTTGGTGAAATCTGGGGTCGAGCCGAAAATGGGACTGTCAGTACGGTGCTAGATCGCAGCGTACAACTTGAAGTACGGCCATCCTATTATTTTGAGTATGTGATATCCTAAAGGAATAGGAAGGAATCGCAAATTAAGTGGAGGGTGAGAGTTGCAAGTATGATACCATTCACTTGATTGGACAAGTTTAGGATCGTGTCAAAGTGATGAGATGCATACAATATATGAAATGGCGCAGTGTACCGCGGGCACGATGGTAGACCTAAAGCAGACACAGTTAGCGGCTAGTGCTGTGAAAATCCGGTAGTAGCGGCTCTGCGTCTTACCGCTCCCCATCATCATGACTTGGCTACTGCTACGGTCCACCTAGTTCTTGCCTCATATTCAAACATCAAGGTGTATCGGATGCTCTTCTCTTCTCTTTGTCAGTGTCTAGGTCCTGAGCATATAACCAGAACATTCCTTCAACAAGCGTAAGTGAAGTCCCGGGTTCAAACTGCAGAGGATAATAACTTGGAAGGCCAATGGAAGGCGAGCCTTCTGATTAAGAAGGTTCCGTCAAATTTTTGGCCCTGTTAAAGAATGTTAAATGGTGCTTATTGTAATGTCATTGGTAGGCTCTTGCTGGCAAGACCATCTGAACAGCTCTATGACCGTGAATCACCTTTGTATCTCTATTTGGTCTTGATCTTTTTTATATAACGAAAGACTGCGTATCAGATTCACTGTACTATTTTGTTCAATTCGAACGTTACGCACCACAGCGAAGAATCTGAAGACGGAAATAATTCTTTCTCGATTATTCAGATTTCCTTTGAATTTTTTCTGACCAAAAATTTATGGATCGCGTTCGAATTGATCGAAACAGTATTTCAGAAATTCAGATTTCCAAAGTAAACAATTTGCAATTCCGGCCCGGACTTGCATGAACGGAAGCCGTCGGCATGGTTGGTTGATCTGCTGCCATCGCGACTTCGACGCGCCATACGATGGATACACCGCCAGCGGATTCTCCCTAGGCGCTCTGAGTGCTTGTTTTTCCCTTTTTTGATGGGGTTGGCGCGGTACATGAATGTGGGCAGTGAGTCAATTTCACTATATGTATGGCACATGAGAATCCTTATTTTCTGTAGGAGAACCACCATTGATCGATATCTTCGACACATTCAAATCTAGGCGACTTTGCGTGGTACCCGTGGAGGTTGGAGACCTCAGGATGGAAATTACGTCGATTTCTTCACACCCCCTTGCGGGAAATTTGACTTGACCGTGGCGACAGTTAAGGACATTGCTACAAGGAAGTTGTAAAGCGGTCGAGGTGACGGCGGGCGATATCAACCAGTGCGTGTCTTTTTTCTGCGTACCGGCAACGTCTCATCATTCATCACAAGCAAACATATATTCAGTCTGGGGTCAATTTCAAAGCTCGATCCCGTGTTGGACCCAGTACGGCCCTGTATCTGAGAGGAATCTCAGTCTTGAACAACATTTTCATATCGGACCAATCGTCGCCCGTCGCATGACTCCGTTGCTCCTCCGACAGTCGTCCAAAGAAAGAGACAATGTTTCTTGCTAGGTCGTGTATTCACGTCTGAGAGATGCCTTTGTGTGTCGCTTTCCCTCGTTCATCCTGCTCCATCACTTATTCGCCTTTCAGCGCTCCTACAGGAAAGTTCGCTAAGGAGATAGGAAGTCGCCAAAGACATTGACAAAGACGAGTGAGGCCATGGTTACGCTAAAGTCTTGGGCACCTAAGGTCGTTCTGACTGACACTTTCTCTGGTTAAGAAGAAGACTGTCATCAGGTGGATCAATTTCTTCGCTTCAGCTTATAAAAACGCTGAACGAACCATGTTCTAGTTGTTTACCTGCTGTCCCATGCTCGCGGGAGGGACGATGAGAACCATGAACCAGGTACGTGTGTCTATTTCGCTCTCCGTGCGACCATTGATCTGATTTCTTAGATAGGGATGGCTCACTGCCTTCCATCCTCAAAGCGACTGGAGCATGCGTGCCATACTTTCGTCTCGAGTTTCAATCTGACGACCTGCCTCAAAGTCATGCTACGAACTTGACGATGACTATCGTTATTGTCGCGCGACTGAATGGCGGATATCTCAACAGAAACGCTCTTCGAACTGGTCTCGGTTACGTCGTGCAGTGCGTATAGTGCTACTCGCACAGACCATCATCCTAGGGAAGCCAAAGTAAGGTACCCTCAGGTAAACGGCCTTTCCGCAGAGCCTTCTCGGCGTCCCCAGCACGTTTGAATTCTCACTAAATACTCCGAATCCTATAGGGTCGGAACTCATATGAATATCCTTCCAGCAGGCGGCCGAGGATCAAACCGATGAGAAGGCACTGAATTCCATCCATCTTTGCGGTGGAGCAGGTATATATTCCTCGATTTCATCGAGCAGTGCAGTATGTACTGTGTTTACGTGCTTCTGTTTTACATCTACTGATGAATTTTACTCAGTATTACGATGCGACGACCATCAATGTGCCTGTGCTTCGTAGATCAGATACAGTGCATGTCATCACTTCTCTTACACCTCTTTTTCTCACGATTTTACTGCAAAATTAATTACGCTGATTTTTTCTAGGAAGGAAACATGGTTAAAAAATGCGATTTACGTTGAGAACGGGAAATTTCCCACGGTGTTTCACTTTTTTGTGCCTTTTGGAAAAATTTAAACTGCTTTTATCATGTGGAAATGCCTGACCGAGGAGTCACTTTGCGTCCAAAATGCATTTCAGAGTGTTTCTCGGCTGCGGCCTTGCCTAATTGGTCTCCAAGCGGTCCTGCACCCGGCAATGACTACCTCTGACATCTTCCGGGGGTCAAAAAAAGAAAAGTTGTCAGATTCATCCGAAACTCACAACATGTGTAGCCATACATCATCCAAATTGAACTGTAACGTTTTTGAGTGAAAATATCTTGGCAGAAAAATGTAGTTAGAAAAGTTTTAGTTTGCCCTGTTTATGCTATGATCGAGTGCGGAGAGGTGGTGACGGGCACTGTATGCATCAAAAAATACTCATCACGTCGTCGCATTCAGCTAATGTATGGATAGACATCAATATTATTGCTCGACAGTAGCCTCGTTGCTTGATTTGGACATGCACCCCCTATATATTGGGCATCACGTGATGACTGTTTCACTTTTTCCAGTCGACATTTTTTCGACCTCGTCCAACAGCTTAGCAGAGCACAAGCCAGGTTCTTAGATACTATACAAATGTATTCTATGTGTTTTTAGAAGATCGCATTATGTTCAAAAAATGTAGTTAAGAAAGTTAGATTTTGGGACCTTTCCACCAAATCGGGATGCTGAGAAGTGATGACATGCACTGTATCACCGCGAGACCTGTGGCTATTCTAGGACACATGCGTAAGCTGGTCACAAGTCGACCTTGACTTTGATCCTTTGTCAAAGCAGATGATGGCCAGGATCATGAGCGCATCACGACAGTACCTTCATCAGAGAATCAGGGCGATGTATTCCCCCCTTGCGGCATGATGTGGAGTATACGTTACACCGCTTTGGTGGATTTCCTGCACTGAGTTACGCTCCAAGTACTTATTCTAACACCTGTTCTCGTAATCAAGGCACTGAGCGCTGTTAGGTATCAATAACGCTAAGAATAGAGGCCTGGCTTTCCCTAGGCAGTGATTCAGCGTGACCTTTGATCATCTTGTTATCCCGCTGACTGGTATGCAGTACACTATAAGAAGGGATGGGCATTCATGTTCACCTGTCAGTCTACCTTGACCCAGACTTCGTGATGGCCATTCAGACCAATATTCCGCCAGATGTTCCTGATGCCCTGAAAGCTTTTATCTTCCAAACACTCGATGCTGACCTGAACGGAACGATATTCGACTCTATATTGCAAGGTGTGTCTGTTCATTTGCCCACGTATAGGTATCTTATCATATTTGAACATAGGCATATACACTGGAATTGTTGTTGTGACGCTATGGAATATCTGTAAGGGAAGCGTTGTCTATTACATCATACAAACTGAGTCCAATGGCACCGTAGTTGCGAACAAGTCCCAGCACATTGGACGAGCCATGGTTATCGTTATAATACTCCTCCATATCGTCACCGCGGTCAACTTTGCGGTCGATTGGTCAGACATACACTCTCGATTTATCGATCATGGACAGAGCTTCTGGACAGAATATTTAGCGGCTTACAATCCTGCCATAATAATAACAATCGGTGAAGGCGTCATGACTGCCATCTGTACCATCCTTGCAGATTCCACCATAGTGCGTAGGGACAGTGCTAATTTTTGACGCAGCTTACTGTTATCCAAATCGTAGATTTGGCGTTGTTGGATAGTCTGGGGACGGCGGTGGCTGCCCATTCTCCCCCCTGTTCTTCTTCTTATTTCTGCAACCGGTAAGGTCATGCAGCTTATAGATTACCCGTTTACTCAAAACTCGTTGCAGTGCTCAAAATGATTGCTACATACGAGCTGTATGTTGCTTCGGGTGAATACACTCGCTATTTCATACCCTATTCATCTTGCGTCCTTGCTACAACATTGTGGTGCACCTTGTTAATCATCTACCGTGTTGTCACTGTTGCACGAGCAGGAGGTGAAGCAGGATGTGGACTCAAGGCTTACCGCCATGTCCTCGAGGTCTTGATCGAGTCATCAGCTCTTTACTCGATATCCTTGATTTTATGCACAGCCTTCTTTGCTCGCAATGCCCAAGCAATCATTTACTTCGACGCCTTAGCTGGAATTACAAGGGTATATTTATATATCTCTTTCTATCTCTGCATCTAAAAAAAATGACATAGGGAATTGCCCCGACACTCCTTGTAGGGCGTGTCGCAGCAGGTCACGCCCGCCCAGATGACTCGTGGCAGGGAAGTGTGATCACAGGCTCACTCCGTTTCGGGGGTCACACTGGGGGACAGAGCACTCTGGCTAATGACCTCGAATCCCAGCGGGAGAGAGGAGATGAATATGTTCATCTAGCGCCGATGGATAGCCAGAAGGATAATTCGGATGACCACCTTTGCACCTTGACAGCCACGCCGGAGGATATTGGTATTGACCTAGAGAGTGTCATCGTTCGCGAGGACCGCGCGGAAGCTCACAAGGGGAAACCAGCACACGGATATTTTTACAACGAGAGCTGTGGAGATGAGCTCCAGGGAGGCTCAACCAGATAGAACAGAGTATGAACTCAATAAAATATGCAGCTAACCGAGCATTTAGTACCAATGACCACATTTTTATTTTCTATTTATTAAGGTATGTACCTTCAAAATGTACTAGAGAAATTGGCGTTCCCTAGTATTTGCATTTTCTTCATTATCGATGATCGTGACTGTTACGTTGAACCGCCATCTAGGCATCGTGTCTACGAAAGGGAGAATGGGGAACAATAGTAGTGACAGTCGCGCATAGAATCGAAAGCACGCTACCATGACGTCATCGGTCCTTCAGATCTCAATAACGCCCATGCTCCGCGCCTGCAAAGAGATCCTCGCCGCCCCTCACATCGGGAAACAACCACATGGGCGACAGATGCAGGCAGACTCTTACTTTTATTGGCGTTTACTGATGAGGAAAAACGTAATCACCATCGCGCCTTGACCCCAGTCGCATTTGGGCTGTTCTCGTCAGGATCGATGGGTATTCATCCTACCCATTGCGCGGTTGTGTAGCAGATGCATCAGCAGTGTAACAATGCCTCGTCGAAGATCTCCTCGTGCCAACAGAGCGAATCCAAAGCCTTCTTGGTTCAATGAACCACTACGACACTTCCCAGACCGACATGCCATCCATCTCTTCCCGTGAAAACATTTTATGTGTTCTTCTCAGTCTCATCACAGACCAAGACATCGAACGCGGCAACCCTATCATTATATTTCTCGCCGGGCATGGCTCTCGATATGCGATGTCGGATTATGACGATGATGAGGACTCTGATTTCGACAAGGAGGATGGACACTCGCACGGATTCGTTTAGGCGCTCTGTCCTATGGACCGCGATACCATCGACAGCAACGGTATTCCCATTCCTGATATCAGCGACTGGGAGCTCGACACCGTCCTCTCCATACTCTCCCGCACGAAATGGCATCGAATCACCGTCATTCTAGACTGTTGTCACGCTGGAAGCATCACTCGAGCATGGAGTTCAGGAGCCCGGACCGCTCCGCCGCCAGAACGTGCCTCGCTTAAAGACATGCTCCTCGCCGCTGAAGATACGCTCAGAGATCTCCTTGCCAGTGGTAATCGATCCATCTTCGCAGAGGACTGGAGCCCAGACATGGGTTGCCATGTAATTGTAGCAGCGTGCGGGGAAAACGAGGCTGCAAAAGCGAACCGGATAAAGAAAGAGAAAGGGACAGAGGTGCGGCGTGGCGTCTCCACGGGTTTGCTCATTGAGACTCTGAGGGCTGGTGTGTCGACGTTATTGAGGCTCTACCCAAAATCCGTTATCAGACGCCAGTTGTGGCAGGAGGACACATTAATTCGTGTCTTTGGTATGAGCATTGATCCATACGGATCTGGGCGTCGTCATTTCTTGGATGTTGAGCTCATTCTGTACTAGATCATTTTGTTTGAACCGTGGCCCATAGAATTGATAATGTTATCAAGCCGACCTCACCTCGAACACCGCACATTCACAATACTTCCGACACCACCAAAATTCACTCTTATCGTTTGGCAACAGCGTTGCAGCGTGCAACCACGTACAGAATACAATCTCCCCTCTGGTGCTGGCCCGTTCCCTGGTTACGAAGATTGACATTAGGTGTGTTGGTTTCATCACTCCAGTTTATAAAAACACTGAATGAACTGCGTTCTTGTTATTTACGTGTTGGCCTATCCTCGCGGGAGGGCGAGGTAAATGTATGCTTGACAACGATCTGGAGGAGCGGACCAATTGTGTGTACCGATTTTGCTCTCCATGCGACCACCAATCTGACCTCTTAGACAAGGATTGCTCGTTACTTTCCATCCAAAAATGTTTCAAGTTTTCGTGCTGTTCTTCTGTCTCAGTTTAAATTCAACAACCCGCCTCAACGTCGTACTGCCAACTTGATGATTGCGATTTTCATTGTCATGCAACTGGATGGTGGATATCTCGACAGAAACACTCTTAGAAGTCGTCCCGGTTCCGTCGTGAAGTACGTATAGTGCTACCCGCACAGACCTGTCATCCTAGGAAAAGCCAAAGTTCGACACCCTCACGTAGAAGGCCTTTTCGCAGGGTCTTCCTGGCCTCCCTAGCACGTTTTCTTTCTCACCAAATACTCCGAATCCTGTAGGGTCGGAGCTCATGTGAATATCCTTCCAGCAGGCGGCCAAGGATCAAAACGATGAGAAAGAACTGAATTCCATCCATCTTTGCGGTGCCGAGCAGGTTATATGTACTGTGTTCGCGTGCTTCTATGTTACATCTACTGATGAATTTTACTCACCATCACGATGCGACGACCATCAATGTGCCTGTGCTTCGTAAATCGGATATCTGCAAGACCCGTGGCTATTCTAGGACACATGCGTAAGCTGGCCACAAGTCAACTTTGACTTTGATCGAATCCTTTGTCAAAGCAGATGATGGCCGGGATCATGAGTATCGCGGCAATATCTTCATCAGTGAATCAGGGCGATGTTTCCCCCTTGCGGCATGATGTGGAGTATACGTTATACCGCTTCGGTGGACTTCCTTCACTGGGTTACGCTCAAAATAGTCTAACACCTGTTCTCGTAATAAAGTCACTGGGCGCTGTAGCTATGAGTGGTGTTAAGAATAGAGACCTATTTCCCTTCGTTGAGGCGGTGATTCAGCGTGACCTTTGATTATCTTATTAACCCGCAAAGGGTACGCTGTACACTATAAGAAGGGATGTGGCATGCATCATCTTTCGCCCACCATCACCCAGACTTCTCGATGGCCATTCAGACCAATATTCCGTCAGATGTCACGGATGCCGATAGGGCCATTATATTTCAAACACTTGATCATGACTTGAATTCAGCGTTACTGAATTCTCTATTGCAAGGTCTGCCATTTTAGATGTAGATACAGTCATCTAATCGTGTTTGCATCTAGGCTTATACACAGGAATTGTTGCTGTCACGCTGTGGAACATCTGTAAGAAAAACATGTCTGAAGTGGCATACAAACTGAATTTAGTACCACTGTAGATACAAACAAGTCTCGAGCCATTGGACAAGCAATGATCATTATTATAATGCTACTCTATATTGCTACCATGGTCAACTTCATGATCAGATGGACAGAGGCTCACTCTCTATTTGTCCGTGATGGACAGAGTTTCTGGACAAAATTCTTGCATTATAGCACTGGTAATGCAACGGTAATAATTGGTGCAAGTGTTCCAGCTGCAATTTCCACAATCCTTGCAGATTCCGCCATAGTACGTATAACAGCACGAATTTTTGATACAGCTCACTGTTGTCCGGATTGTAGATTTGGCGTTGTTGGATAGTCTGGGGACGGCGGTGGCTCTCTATTCTTCTGCCTGTTCTTCTTCTTGTTTCCGCAGTCGGTAAGATCATACGGATCTTCGATGTTACCAATTTAAGCACTCAAATCTCGTTTCAGTGTTCAAATCGATTGCTACATACCAACTATATGTTTCTATGACTGATTATCCCCTCTATCTCACACTTTATTCGTCTTTCACCCTTGCTACAACATTGTGGTGCACCTCTATCATCATTTACCGCATTGTGGCTATTGCGCGAGCAACTGGTGAAGCAGGTGGTGGACTCAGAGCTTACCGCCATGTCCTCGAGGTTTTAGTCGAGTCATCAGCTCTTTATTCAATATTCTTGATCTTGTGTACAGCCTTCTTTGCTCGGAATAGCATCATATTGGGATACTTTGATGTCTTAGCTGGAATTGCAAGGGTATGTTTCATATCTCTTTGCCTTTTGCAACTGACAAGAATTACATAGGGAATTGCCCCGACACTCCTTATAGGGCGTGTCGCAGCAGGTCACGCCCGCCCAGATGACTCGTGGCAGGGAAGTGTGATCACAGGCTCACTCCGCTTCGGGGGTCACACTGGGGGACAGAGCACTCTGGCTAATGACCTCGAAACCCAGCGGGAGAGAGGAGATGAATATGTTCATCAAGCGTTGATGGATAGCCGGAAGGATAATTCGGATGACCATCTTTTCACCTTGACAGCTACGCAGGAGGATATTGGTATTGACTTAGAGAGTGTCATCATTCGCGAGGATCACGCGGAAGCTCACAAGGGGAAACCAGCACACGGATATTTTACAACGAGAATGATAGCCGTGGAGATGAGCTCCAGGGAGGCTCAATTGGATAAAACAGAGTACGAACTCAATACATGATGTAGCTCACCGAGTATTTAGTAACAACGACCGCGTTTTCATTTTCTATTTATTGAAGCATGTACCTTCAAAATGTACTAGAGAATTGGCTGTCCCTAGTATTTTCATTTGCTTCATTATCAATGATCATGAGAACCGTCATCCAAATATCGTGTCTACGAAAGGGAGAATGGGGGCAACAATAGTAGTGACAGTCACGCATGGTGGAAGTTACGACTATGGTCCCGGACCGTCATCTCCGATTCTCCTGACCTATATTGCACGTGAGTTTCGGGAGACACCGCAAGCCGCGGGCATCTTCATTGATCTCCTACTACCATCATCAGGACTTTGCGCAATACCTTTACAAAGTCGGACATACCGCTAGTCGATTCTCCCGTGTATTAATAATCAGGGTGTGCAGAAGACTCGGTGGTCTCTTTCCTCGATGTGTTACTGTGCTGAAGGACCAGTACTTCATACCGGTGAGGGTTCAATGGAGCGTTGAATAACATGGTGCGTAGTCTACTTTTTATTCCCGCAACGTGCTCATGGCCGTTTAGTGTCTAGGTTTGTCTCATGACCTAGACTGTATCACCGTGAGTCAAGTTTGCTGTATCTGGGACCGTATTGAGATTTTTTTGTTTGTAGGAGAATGGCTTGAGAGTCTCGCATTTACCGGTTTCTCTCAAGTCTGGGAGATTTTCTGCTTTGAAGGAGACAAGGCTTCTACTCGGGCCAGGAATTTGCGTTTGGGATGGGCATGCAAGTCTGCCGCTGCAGGAGAGAGACGGAAAATGGTTAAGGATATTAACGAAGATCAGTTCGATCAACAAGTGTGTATCTTCGTCCTGTTATCCCAGCAATGTCTGATTACTTTTCTTGAATAGTCTCGTCGTTATTTCCATCTGCTGGCTGTCGTCATCAGTCCTAGCATGAACCACCGACCTTCTTGTCGCCTTCAAGGCATACAGACCAGCACCCAGCCTCGAAGCGTCAAGGGAACGACTTGTCCACTGCTACCACAACCACCTTCGAAAAAAAACCTTCGGGTGGCCCACTGGATGGCTTACGATGGGATTTTATCCCATGTTTGTCTGGGAAATGTGAACTACCCCTGTATCGCGCTCTCCCTTTGGACACCAAGAGACTGGCGATATTATCATCAGACACTGTTTTCCCATCAGACAGTTGTCAGAGCGTAGCTCAAGGAGGACCATTTTCTCGCACATGGGACAGCATATATTCGGTACCAGCGCACTGTTCCTGGATGGATGCGAGCTGCATGGGTCCACTGCGGATATGACGCAGTACCGGATCGCTTCCTCGACAGGGCTTCCCTATCTAAAGTTCATTCTTAATCGCAGCAACGGTACGTCTGCTTCTCATATGTTCACGCTCTTCCAGACCTTTTTCTTGCTGGACTCTTGTGAGATAATCGCTGTGCCACAGCTCAAATCCAATGGTCAAGGAAACCCTCCCTGGCGAGGCATTCCTGTTGATTTGTTGATTGATGGCGACGAACTTCGCGATAAAGTGCGTTGATTTCCTTCACTCCGGTTTATGTAGATGCTGATCAAGTGGTGTTTTAGAGGGAAGAGAAGTAAATAGACGACGAGACACAGAGCTAGTGCGTATATGAACGTGGTCCCTACACTCTGATTTTCGGGTCAGGATGGTACTATCCTGTTCCGTCAGTAAATGGTTGAAACATTGATTCCGTTCTAATTCGATGACCAGTTTCGTCGAGACTTTTACTGGTTTGTCGTCTCCGGAAATATTTCTCAAAGTTGCTCGCTGCTGCCCCGGTGCCGACTGGCGCAAAGTGGCGGATGTCATTGTATCTAAGCCCCTGCCAACTTGATAGTGGCGCAGTGGCGGCGTGCGATACAGAGTGCTATTTGCACAGATCCCTCCACCATCGAAAGAGTCGCACTTCTGCAAGAAGATTCACCGGTGATGATTTTCTCACTGGCGCTTGACGCTCCGAACGGACGACGTGTTCTTTCAATATTTTCTGTCGCGGTGGCTAGCATATTTGTGGCACCAAGACTCGATATTGGGGTGAACACGGACTGGACGGGTCAACGACAGATACGACGCAATACCAGATCCCATCCTTCGCATTTTTCTGCATAGAAGACTCGTCCAAAGTATCTCTATCATAGTAGTGGTATGTCTACTTGTTGCATTTCTAGACTATTGCAGACCTTGTCCTTGCAGAACTTTGGCCAAGTAACCACCACCTCGTGGATCTGTGTGGCAGCAGCAGTTACCAATGATCAACGAAATCTTCCAGGCGACTCGATTTTTGGCAGGACGCCTGTTCCCTGATCGCACTCAGTGTCCAAGGATGTCGCATAGGGATGGTTGGTTGATTTTCTCCACTTCGGTTCATGTAAATATTGAAGCAATGTTCTAGTGGTCTGAGCTGGACCAGATGAGAACACAAAAGGGACACCGAGACAGACAAAGTGTTCTAGTGCGTCTATCTATGCCACACTAGTACCAGCGAGTCTAACTCTCTTAGCCAGGATGATCTCGCATCGACTGCTACTGTTTTCGAGCGCCGTATGACCAAATCATTTGCAACAGGAGCGATTCCGTTTCAAGTCCATGATGCGGCTCGTAAAGAGCGCTACCGGGACTATCTCCTGTAACTTCTAGCTGCACGCGGATCGCCCGCTTCGCCTACCACAGACTTCGCCTCCAGGAAACACCGAAATGTTCCACACTCGACATGGCCAACGTTTCGAAGAACGTGCACTCCTTGTGATCGTTGACTAGCAATAGTACCTCCGCGCTTCTCCCAAAAGTATCTTCCTCTTCCTTTCCTCTCGTCGTCAGACGACGGCCATTCCTCGTCAATCAATTGCGACGCCTACAGTACGTAAGCTCCCAGGGACGACAGCAGCGATTCATAACACTGGAGGACTGTCTGAAAAGCAGATCATAGCGTAGATGGGGCATGCCACTGATTCAGGCAGGCACAGTCTTCTCTCCCTGCCGTCTTTCCTACCAACCCAATGGTGTCTGAGAGTAGGAAGCACTTGCCACGCCAGGGTTTGCTTCATGTTGATTCATGGCCGAGACAACCTTGGTGTAGTAGATTGGCACAGGTGGTACCAGCGCACCACTCCCCTTGTGTATACGTAACACGTCTGCATGATGAGATCCTCTTCCTCGGGGTCCGTGCAGTAGTGCTAGGCAAGCGCACGTTGTCTACAAATGCGCGACGACGATACATTTCTGCCTAAATCTCCTCTCGTTATTGGCCTGTTGTGCCCCCATATTCCCATCGCCTTCTTCGTCGCATCGTGGTTCTGAGGTGCTGCATTGGGCCGTCTATGGCCTGCGAATAGAGGTTACGTCTGCTTTGCAGAGTTTATCATCATAGTGTGCTCCTAGCACAGCGGCTGGAGGATGTTGCTCGTTTTAACCTCGTGTTTCGTATTCGAACCTCCACTCGTTGTGCGTCGAGCGTCAGAGGAAGATAGTCTTCTATGTGTCTGCTACACAGATCGTCATCGCCTCGTCACTCCTTGGTTCTGAGCCGAGCATTACGGTACGGTTTGACTTTTTTCGCGGTCTTTCAATCATACTAAGGGTTTATTTATGCAGTGTTCCTCAGCTTCTGCACCGAGGCCATTGTATCATTCAATGAAATTCTCTCTTTTCTTGTTTCAGATGTTGGTATCGCGACTACCGTGTAGCGAAGGTGTATGGCGGGGAGCGTTTCAGAACATCACATAACTACAATCCGGCATGGATTCTGTCAGTGACATTTCATTCGTTGTAGTTGTCCATCAAATTTTCCAGAACGTAGCCTGTTGTTCTGATGCAGAACATGTGCCGACTCATTTCCATACCGCTCAGGCCGTCGAGAAAATGTGATCGTACTCTTTCGAGTAGTGAATGTTACAAGCATCTCCCGAATATGCACTCATCTTTCGCGCCTACTATTACTCCTTATAGCAATTGAGCATCCAGTCGCGTGCCAATCTACTGTACTTCCATGTCTTGCTCTTCTCGCAGAATGGGCGAACGATTGATGATGGATTCACGGTCGCGGAGGACAATGACGGAGTCATTAATTGCATCGGACATACAGGCCGACCGGTTCCTGACAAGACGCTGGCCTCCATAACGGCAGCTCGAGAGCCAGCCAAGCCGGGTCAAATGTTGACGCTGAGTTGTTGAGCTGGTCAGTTCTGTCCTGGAGATGTGGGTGGTATCTGAATACCACATAAATGTCACGGTTCTACTGAAGTCTTGGACGCCGAGCGTCTTTAAATATCTTCACCCATATGCTATGAGGGCGACACCACTGCCGGTAGTGAGCGGTTGACCCCAGTTGTACGGACAAATCTGTTCTTGATTCTTCGTTTACGGCACCGAAATGCAACCTTGGTTCTTTCATCTGTCGTTCCGCGTGAGCTTCTCAGGCGTCTGTTGTATAATACGTCACGTCTTTCCCATCATCGGAGAAGTGTCAAAGTGTCTGGCACAAATATCGCTGGCGACTGCAACGGTTTTCCGCCGGGACCTTGATAAATGACACAAGTCTTGACTCATGTTTTAAATACGCAGTATATATTTACGCTGCGTTTGAACACCTTCTCCGTTCGTTTCACACCAAATGTAACGTTGTCAAGGATGAACGGTCACATTGGGACTATCAAAACAATAGTCTACTAAAGTCTTTAACTGATGGTACGTATATTTTTGACTGTTCTCATACTGAATAAGGCTAATTAGATCGAGGAACAAGTGCAGAGCAACTGGACGGTAGAACTGCTGTCAGTGTTCGTACTATTCCCACTGTCGGTCGTGGTGGTGCCATTTCCTCCATCAAAGCCAACGTCAGTGCCATTGCCGCCAGAAGGCGCCGCTCCATTGACACCGATGGCAGTAGAGTTGGAGTTGACGATACCTCCAGCTTCGGTAAGATAACCTCCAGGAGAAGATTCGTAGCTAGCAGTGAGGTCTACACCGATTGTACCCCAGCTGCGTGGCAAGTATAAGTAATAGCGAGGATGGAAGATAATGAAAGGTACTCACAGAAGGAGACCGCCTGAAAGGTCGTCACCGAGGTAGACGTACTCAAAGATTGGGTCGACACCAGTTCCACTGTCGGGCACAACACCCGCCACGAATACGCGATCATCTTCGTTTTGTGTGATGGAAATGGTGTTGGTGTTATAAGGAGCGGTCGCCTCGACGGCGGTGATGAGATCTTGTTCGAAGAACGCTTGGCCTGTGGTAGCTTTAGTGACCGGATGGAAGTGGAATAAACATCACAAGGCTTACCGATGTGTTGGTTACCGTCCGATTTGAAGGTACCATTGTCGAAGACGGTTCCATCCTCATGAACTATCATATGGAAGTGGGTGGTTCGTCCAGAGTAGTGTCCTTCGAAGGCCATCAGTCCATGAACGAGACCAGTGGATGGGGAACAAATATACCTGGGAATATAGTCTCGAACTGAGCGTATCCCTCGTCGTTCATTTGCTGAATACCACGCAGGAAAGTCGTATTCTACAAAGCAAAAGTCAGAGTTGGAGAAATCAAACCGTTGCTAGCTCACCCAATTACTCTCAACGCTGGAATCACCATTGCCATCCGCAACAATTCCGGCATAGACACCAGTCGCGTTACAATGCCAAACATCGAGATAGACGCCGGTTAAGGGCTCGCAGGTCGAGACATCGATTAGCTCGATATCCACGTATGCAGGCACTCCGGTCTGGTCTTCACTCATATCGGAGCGGATGTATTCACCCTGGACATAGTACGGTCCCTGCTCGAGCTCGGGAGTGAGCACACACGAGGAGTTAGACGTGAAGGGGTCCGAGTCGGAGGTGAGCCCTGTCACGTTCGACAGGTGGCTCGTGTTTATAACCTCGTCCACAGTAAGAGCACGTTTATAAGGAGAGCCTAATGATGAGGCTAAATGAGTACGTGTGTGAGACCAGGGAAGGCGAAGTACACTAACTAGTGGCGAGCCCGCGTTTCTTTCGAAGCTCCTCAGCAAGCGCTGTACGACGAGCAATTGACCTGTCTGCGTATCCGCGTCGAGAAAGATGGCTCTGACAATCCGCAAGGGAACGGCGGGTGGCAGTTTCAAGCTGAGCGCGACGAGAAAGCTCCACTGAAGTCGGAGGAGCTTCGCCAGGGTGCCCGAAGACACTGTTCGCGACGAGGAGAGCAACAGATACGAGAGACGTGAGATAAAGCATGCTGAGGATGAGACTTTGACGAAGAACAATCTCAGATTATATAGCGCTAAAGTCCGCAGCTTATGCATCAATGTCAAAAAAGTTGGTTGTCCATTTCGCGGCGTGCTATTGGCTGGGTGTCCTCGACATAGGCAGGCGGATCTGGCTTGGGTGCGGACGCTGTAGAGTGTCGTGATGCGCTGTGCAAATCTGATAGAAGGTATTCGGAGAAAAGCCTTCGAACATGCGCAGAAGCCAATGACGACAGCGATATTGCAATGCCACCTGGGGACATGTGGGCTTAGTCGAGTTGGCACACCTAAAGCTGATATCGAGTTAATGAGACGATAATGAAATACAGAAGGAATTCTGAATACCCTTACTTACAAGCATGGAAGTGTATCGTCATTGCCGTCACTTCACATCGAACAAAATTCTACATCGAATGATCTCCCAATGCCGACAAATACTATTCTTGTCATGTACCTGAAGATACTTCTCCCTTTTTACCGGATGCGCAGGGGAGCGGTCCACCATCGATCTTGTCGAAAGACATTAGAACATTGACAGGCATTCAAATGCAAACGATAGAAGGATATTTTATTCTGCTTAAAGGTTTGCTTTAATTTACCAGAGTCAAATGAATCAGAGCACAGGTAGAACGTACCAGACTGGTGTCAAATAGACGCTTGACATAAGGTCCACGATAGTTTTGATATCTCGTTCCAGGGAGGCGATTAGACGAGTGAACATTCAGGGATTTGGCGGCCTACATGTCACTTTCAGGAAAGTAAAGACGGTGAAACTTTATTTTTTCGCTAAACATCACGTTTGTTCGACTGGAAACATACCTCTTTTTGATCCCCATGCAGTCAATGAATCCATTCCCGCAGCAGCATCCGCAGCATACTTGCACGGTAACGTTTGGTCCATTATTTCGCCGATACTGCCAAGCTTTCTCATTTGAGTGTGCCGAAATGGAGCACAGTTGACCTGGATAATGTCGTCGCGGACCACGAGGACATTCCTGGATACATGCAGATCTGCTGTTACGTATCTGGGACACAGGGCTTTCGTCTACGTGAGAGAGAGTTACGCCCCTCAGGACGCAGATTTCAGTGTGCACATCGGATTTTTCTTATTCTCCCAGGGAAAAGAAGATTTCTCCAATGCCTGTAATCTCTGTTTTAAATGAACTTTGCAGAAAGTTACACGACATACCAATGGTGCCTGATTGGAGAAATTTTTACATAGAACCAATAACGGAGTCAACATCGGCGTCGCTCTGCACGCGAACCGTAGGCGATGTATAGGCGACGACGGCCGATACTTAGAGAGCATAGTACAGTTTGATGAGAGAGAAAAACTTGGCAGCACTGCGGAGGAAATCCATAACTACGAATAATAAGCGGATGGCGTGAATTACTTCCGACGTCGGTTGAAATAATCTTTGATAAATGAACGGACCATTCCTATCTGAGCTGACCAGCTGCACAAAACTATAAAGCATAATTTGAGCATAATACTGAATCACGCGAATATTCTGTGATCCGGAAGGAGAAGCGACGTTGCCATCTAGGATGAAAATTTGACCCAATAAAATAACTGTGGGCAGATGAGCCACGAATTTCGACGATGATATAGGATGTACCTGTGTGATACCACAAGTCTCAACCTCTGTAGTCACATTACCGCAGTAAACGCGGTGTCCAATCCGGCGGCCGCCAACTGTAATCTGTAAAGGAGTGACTTGACGCCAAAAAGGTAATATGCGCCGGGACATTGACCTACAGCAGAATGAATTGGTAGATAACAGATATCGCATGAATGATGCATACAAAATGCGAAATGCGACGTCGTCATCTAGGAAAATGTAAATGACTGTGTAGTAGATGAGCTGGCGCTAGCACTAGAATGAAGACGAAAAAAGCCGTAGTACTTACCTTCTATCACCCATATCACAACATTCAAATTTCAGAAGACGTACTTCTGCATAGAAACATTATCCATGCCATTGATAGCCAGCTATACGCGGTAAGCAGGGTTTTGAGCGAATATATGCGTACCAAGCGCAGTATAGACGAGACAGACACCTGAAAATATAGAAGCGATGCTCATAATCTATAAAATATTGAGGGAGAGTCGTCCCATCCGTCATTGGGCAGCTAGGCCGACGAGTGCTAGCAATACTGAAGCGACTTCAACCTTCGCGCGTCGGGACTGATGGCGGTAAGCGGGAAAGAAGCTTCGGCCCGATCGGAAGGATCTCCGGACCGGAAACCGGCATTTACGTCGATTTCTGACGATCAACATTCCATTCGTGGTCACTATTAGTTACGATGGGTCGCACCGATCAACTCGTAGTTCGACGTGAAAAAATTCGGAATTCCCTGTGGATTTGGACATGGGATGTTTAAAGTGCTAATGGAGCTGCAAGCCTTGAGCTTGATGTCTGAAATGGTGTATTTTCTGTCGTTGACTCGTTTTACATAGAATTCTGGGCTGATTCTGGGTGCAAGAAAACTACATAACCTTGTAGTGAATCTAACTAGTACAAGTCATTCAACGTGACATGTATTTGTGGACTGTTCCAGTCCTTGAGCCATGTCGTAAGCTCATCAACTGCTTCAGTATCACCAAAGAAGTCTCTTTTGTCTAGTAAAAAAGTCACGGCCAATCCAGCTTCCTTCAGCTTATAAAAATTCAACAAATGGCGGGACCAGTCAAACATAATGGGCCAGCCAAAGTACCTCAAGCAGTTAGAGGATAGGATTGTCAAGGCCAACGATTTCAGCCCATACCTGCGCCGGATTATAGACATGGCGCGTAGGGAATCGTCTTTGAATAACGATATTATCGGAAGGCAGATGTGCAATGAGAGGTGCTGAAGGCATGGGATGAAGGAGGATTCCGCTAATCTCTGAATTATTTCGGTTGATGTCTCTGCGTTGACAGCAATGACGAGATCTGTGAGGGACGTAAAGAGTCCCACGGCGATGCGGTTAAAAGCCGGGAAGGGCATAGGCCTGTACACGGCGAAGGATCGAAGACGGTTCGTCGAACGCTTCAGACATTCAAAGACCACCGCAAGTTCATCTGCAGATATAATAGGTGCTGATTCCCGTTCTTCAAAACCACTGAACAGAGTCAGTTGCTCCATCTGAGGAAATGTACAGTACTTCAGGCTTGGAGGAATATCGTATTTCAGCGAAAGTCGTCGGATATTTGGACGGGTTATTTCGGGTAAGGGTTCTGACAATGGCTGCATGCCGGGAGGACTGTAATGCCTTGTATAGAATGTGAGAGAACGCAATTCCTTCCCTCGTGATATACAGTCATAGAACAAGGATGGTCCAAACTGCTGGTGCTCGAGGTCGAGATGGATGCTAGTGAGCTGATGGAGAGGGAGCGATAATTCGCAAAAGACGTCGCCGGAAATTCTCACGGTGCGTAGTAAAGGAACGGAACAAAAAAGTCGGGAAAAGGCTTCATCAAAACCCTTTCGTGGTTGATTATAAAAAGCGAAATCCAAGCTTTCTAATAGTGGGAGGCGTCCAGAGATGTTTGAAAGACTATGGATGCTTGTTGGATTTTGGACGTGCAGATAGAGGGATTTCCACCGATCCGATGTAGGAGCGACGCATTCTCTCATCATTGTCATGGATGCCCATGCCTTGTGAGCGTCATCAGAGTCCTTGATTGACATACTGATAGGACAATTTCCCGAAAGGCAGAAGGCCGTGTCAAGGGGGGTGCGGGTATTCATCTTGTATGCTGTACTGGTGTCCCAGAACGATTTGGGTATTGCAATATTAACCTTAGACCAAAGGGTCGGCGATGATAGTACAAGGACCCTCCATGTATAGCAGACGCTGCGAAAGATGAACAAAGGTGACGACAAGCAGAGTTCACTATCACCAGCTGCCAGACTAAAGATATGCAGCAGCATATCAGATGGCAGGCGCCGGATGGGGGATAATAGGGATTGTTTGCAACGGAGATCTGCTACGATGTCTTCATATTCCTGTTGGAGACGCCGTAAATCTGATTGGATCTTAGCGATTTCCTTCGCACGAGTTTGCGCTTCGGTATCAAGAAGTTGTATCTCGCTATTCGTAGAATCGATGGTTAAGGGGTCCAGGTCCAGAGACGAGACGCCTGCACGAAGGAGTGGAAGGATCCCCGTATCCACGTTATAGTGTTGCATCGTGTTATCGAGAGGCTGACAACGAGGCGAAAAGAAACCTGGGCTCTAGCTGTAAGTCAGAGGAAAGACATATGCTTGGATGCACCTAGCACATACCTCGAGTTTGATTGAATCTACGTTCCGTGGAAGGGTCTCGTTTCACTGTTGCTAGCAGGTAGGTGCGAATTGAAAAATCAGGTAGACTGAGAAAGAAGACGAAGGGAGGTGCGAGGAAGGAATACGCAGTTCTAATAGGAGATGGTGATGGTACAGGGAAGAATAGGGTGCAGCTGTATCTCAGTTGAGATGTTCCTGCCCGCGAGACAGTCTCATATCGAAGTCCCTATCTTGCAAAAGACTACACACGAATTGAGCGAGACTGTAGAAGTGAGAGACGTTGGTACATTGATACAGATGAGTAAAAAGAGGTAGTACTGTCGTTATCATGATGAAAAAAAGAATCAATTCTCAGCTAGATTCAGCACCAGATATAGAAACGAATCCCTGTGATACATGTACCTCCAGAAGCTCGAGTAGGGAGGCCAATTACTGCGCACTCGGAGGAGGTATTATGGACATGACTCGTCACCGTCTCAGCGTCAAATTATCTTGGCAGAACAACAGCGCTGACTCTAAAAGCGGGTGTAAGTCAACGATGAGAGACCGTATGATTAGAGTCACGTACGAGCACGATGCAAAACAGATTCATTTTGAGCACTGCTGATGGTGAGCTAGAATTGAATACTGAGTCGACTTTTCCGCATATCCAGTAATCACTGTCCCTGAGATGATACCACAACGATCCTTCTTTGATAATAGTTAGCAAAGGATTACTGGGTACCATACCGTGACGTACGGGAATGACATCATCTTACCGTCTGACACGCGCCAGGTAGAGCAACGACCTCGGCAGCCCGGCGGCCTGGACTCCATGCGAAAAGAATGCAACACGTCTGTACGTGCTGAGGTTTCAGTGAACAAAGGCTTGAGACTGCTCTGGAGCATAAAGGCAAATGAGTGAATGGTATAGCAGAGGATAACCTAACCTGAAACGAACCTTTCTTGTCTGCTTGGTGATGCCTTCTTACCTCCGTCGCCGTCCATCTAGAAGCCAGCACGGCAACAACGTCGTCGATGGAAATAAAATCATTGATTAAATATCTGACTGAATGGATGGAGCGAATCTGCAGGAAGCCGAGTTGGTACATCAGACGGAGTCAAAACAAATGATAGGACTGGTACATGTGGGCTCACCATTTGTTGCCTTCGCCCGTGCGTACAGAGCATTGCACACAATGTCGTCGATGTCTTTGGCATAGGCACTTCATTGTGTTGAAGGAAATGGAAGGCTATGCCATGGGGCAAGCTGAAGAAGCAGCATAATAGCGACAGAGAAGGAGAAGAAGGTTGAGAGACATCGGATCCCGAGCTCCTAGATGAGTACTAAGCCCTCACCGGGCCTCAGACACAGACACAGACACAGATCCGCGGAGACGACAACGCGATACGGGTTAAGGAACGGTACAGCTGGCAAGGTACATAATGACGTGACTACTGTACGTACGTATGTACCTAGGGCTTCCCATCGGTCCGAACTGACCGAGCAACACCAGATCGCAACACTCCCACCATGTGAGGTCTGGAGGACAAAGGGATAGAAAGAAAGAAACGAGACCTCCCGTTGATGGAAAATAAAAGGATGATGTAAAAGCTCCCACCGAATAAAAGGAGGTAAAAGGATCCCAAAGCCGAAAAGAAGAAAAGAAGAAAGAGACCTCACAAATAAAGAAACCAAAAGAACATCAATCTCCGACCAAGAGGAAACAACCAACTCAATAATATGGAGCATCTCCCACCCACTCGAGACTTCCACCCAAATGAATACTCCCATCCAAACGATAGTTCCCACACAAGGGAGTTGAAGAGTGAGAAACCAAGCATTGAAGCATTGATTATCACAACGGGCAAAGGTGGCACTAGGCACGACATGGGCCAACGATTGGTGGACGGTCGAGTAGCGATAACGATTAGCCAATGGTGGCAATGGCACCCCAACAGGAAGAGGTATGCGCAGAGGCATGAAGTGGTCTGGTACGTAGCCAGCTAGACAGAGCTAGGGGCATGGAAACCGGGACAGAACCCATCGTGGTGACCGTAAAGGCATGATGGACCAGCAGAATGAAGGGATGGTGATACCGAGATGCTGTGATGATAGCGGGACAAAGCCGGAGAATCTTGACCTCAAACAGCTGCGGAAAAGCGGGGAAATGATGTATGACGAGGGAGTAATGATGCTGATTTGATAGCAGGAGGGATGATAAGATAATGCTGATGAACCCATAAGATGATGGATGGTGGTGTTGGATAATGAAGAAAGATGAGGAAATAAGCCAGGGCACAGTGGACTACCGGGGCCCATAACCTGTTGAAGGGAGCGAGGCTAGGAAAGGCAGACCGGAAGGAGAAAGACAGAGAGAGAAGGAGAGAAGCTCAGACACGAACACAGACACACAGATCGCAACACATTGGTGTGAGCTTCTCGAACCGACGAGGAAGAAAACAGATGTTCGGGATCCCGTCCAGACGGCGCTACTCAAAATTAAGCGCTGTGCTGCGGAAAAAGAGACTGCCTTCGTGTGACATTGTGCGCTTCTTAAGGCAGTACAAAGTCAGAATGACGACGACAAAGCAAAATGAAACAGCCAACGAACTTGGCATTGTCAACCGTGTTTGACTTCAAGACTAAAGATGAGACGTAAGCGGAGCATGCAAAGAATCATTGGCGGCGTACCTAACGATGCTCCTCCGCCTTAATGGGTGGTCCTATTGTCTTTGGCAAATTAGACTTCGGGCATCAGTAGATTGCGAGATGGCTCACGACATCTGCATGCATGATAAGAAGATCCTTATCCGAACCTCAGGCCGGGCTCACGAGCTGCGACCCACGTTGTGATGTCAATGTGACTAACGAGAACAAATATGCAGCGTCGCGGTCGTAACCTTCCCAAATCCGGCAACCTGGAAAGCATTGGCTGTTGGCGACGGGCTTCTGATAGCTGAAATTGATCCGACAATACGAAGCCATGGAGAGAATGGACGCGATATTGATTTCATGGGTAAGAAGGTGCACACGACGAAAAGAGGACACTTACAAAAAGGCGGGACCAGCTCACCCACTGCCGCACGACCAGGCTTGTCGATATAAAACATAGACATAACCAGTGCGTCGATGCTTAAACTTCCAACAGTCTGTGATATAGACCGGCTACCGTACATGCTAATCATTCTGGCGAGATGACTGCGACGTTATAATCGTCTGGCCGAATGGTGAGGAAAGTCAGCGAGAAGAAAATTCAATTACTCACGATCTACTTCCCGCGCTGCTCACGTCTTTGAGCCATCTCTAAGCACGATGGCACGCAACCATCCCTGAGCATGGTGGTATTCGGCCTTGGCGTAGACGCTGTTGAAGTTGTAGCATTATAGGGAACTCTCCCCATATATGCGTGTCGAGGAATTGGTAGAGAGCTAAACTTACATGTCAGCTGAAGGGGAAAGAGATAAAAGCCATCAAAAACCCATACGCTTAGGTTTACCGTTGTTGACATAATCATTATCGCGCCTGAAGGTCTTACTACACGAGTGACAGATCCTATGCCATAGCCTTGATGTAGCCAGTCAGCTGTTGTCCAGGAGTACCGAAGATTAGAGAGAATGGGTCCACCACCACGTAGTCCGAGTATGGTGGCATTGAGAGTGTGTGAGAAAAAGAGGTCACCATGGCCTCGCTGCGCCATTGACGAGGTACTCGAGATCATGGAAGTAAGAGAGACACGCGTAGCCGCCGGCATCAGTGATTTGATTGCCGACGGCGAAATGCGCCTGAAGATGGACCATCGCTAAATCCGGGAAAAGTCCATAAAGCTTTACAACCTCAATATCCTCGGTACAAGGTCCAGTGATCGGTATGATGTGAAATCATATTACAGCTTCGCTCACTTAAGCATATATGGATAGGTCAAATTTGATAATCCGTATAATCTATCAGCATCCTTACATCGCATTACAGGGATTACTTGACATGATAATAGCTCACAAGCCCTCACCAATAAGCAGAAGCATCCTCCTTATTTCCTTGCATATTACAGACTGTTCAGGCATCGAAAGAGTATGTTAACCAATATATTATCTATCTAGTCGAACTGTACAGGACATGTTCCGAGTACATGAACACCGAATCATCTCCGCCTACCCTGGGAACAGACGCAATGACAATCTCGAAGCGTTGATGCTCCATGGTCCCCTAAGATAACACATCCCGTCGTTGAACGCAATACGGCACCTACATGGTGTATGCTCAGCAATAGCCATGGACTACGAAAACGAAAGCACGTACCCGGCATCCCAAAAATGTTAAAAGAAAAAGCTGCGTAGAGCCCGACAATACAAGATAAGACAGCGAAGACCAGCAGCCAGTCGAGCCCAGTCGAGTATCAGAGCACCCATAGCCAACAGCCTCAGTCTAGTAGTATCGTAAAAGATCTTTGTTGGACACTGAATCCTAGAAAACATTGACCCGGGTGCCAGCTCGATCTGTTCATCCTCGTCCTAGGTATGGCTTTCATATACGGTCCTCCTGAACTGAAAGGCGGTTTGGGTTGCTCTTGTGTCTTGACGGTATCATCGATGTTGACAGCACCGCGAGGGATGATGGGAAGAGACAGAAAGCAATGAACGGACCCGAGTCGCTATCAACAAACAAACACGTGAGTGATCGATTGCGGATTGCGTGCTATCGGCTGGTTGCGGCCGCTCCGCATGAAACTCGAATTTATATAAGTCCGAACTTTCCTCCTCTGGGAACGATAATCATGGTTTGGCGACCATGTCATCTACAGGAATCATGAAGAGCTTAGTTAAGTATGTCCCTGGCAGTGTCAGTTGAGTGCCACTAGTCATGCTTTGGTCAACGAAATTTTCAGGAAGATGTGCCAGTGCCGCCGTTGCGCCTTCTAGCTTCTAGGACATAAGCAGTCCAGGATAACACCGGTGGACCAATAACGTTTATTAATCATGCTAACAAGTGTGTGATGCTTATTTGAATTATACAAGGACTTAGGAGTCAAGAGAGATACTTATGCATATCTCGCAACTTCAACTTAATTCTTCTACTACAGCATAATCTACTCGTAAGACGGTACACAGTTCATAATCTGGAATGAGGATGACGACCCTTATTGTAATGTCATACAATGCCTTGTGCGTAACTGTCGCCCTGATGACCAATTGCAATCCATGTAATGACATATTACTTTTTCCCGGATTTAGCGATGACCGCCGTAATAAAGTCGTCATCATCTTCAAAATCGCCTATACCTCGCATCAGACTTGGTAACTTCCGATTTCTAGACGACTCGAAATTTTAAATCCTACACTCGGACATCTGTCAGGCAACCGGAGACATATTCTCCAGTCCGGGTGTTCCATCCGCATCCTGAAATCCTTAAATACGAGGTGATTCCCTCCTCTTCCCCACTTTTCCTCTCTCATCCTCTCATTTTGTCTCCCATACCGTCTTCCTCAATGACCTCCGCGATGGTCTCGTCTTATTCCCGCGGGGTTTGTCCCCATCCTCGGGGCTTTGAGCCGTACGCGTCGGTTCACAAGCTTAGAGTCCCTTGACCGCCATCAGATCTCTTTTGGGATCTGTTCGCTGATATTATTTTCATCCACGACCACTATGTCGTCGAGCATGCAGTAGGTTCTTTGTGCCTCGTTCTGCGAAGTTGTTCTCTGATAGATTCTATTTTGCAGTATTGAGCTCGGCGGCGCCTCGTCAAGGCTTGGAGTATGGTTTCTTGTCGATGTTGTTGTTTTCACTAACATTTTCTTTACAGCGACGGTAGGGAATGTCCGCCTTGTAGTCCCTCATGTTCAGTCCCAGAGGCATCCACAGCCTTGTAATGGCGCCGACTTTGAAGGTAGGCATATAAATTTATAGCTTTGCGTCCCTATACGTCCCCACTAACCCACTCTTTTCAGCCCAGAAATTTGACGCAATGGCAAGCAGCAATCAAAGGACCGCCGCGGAAGATGTAGTGGGAAATGGTTGCCAAGGTGCTTACGCTATTCTTCACTCCCTGCTCGCTGGCTTACCCTCCGTTAGACTTGACGCCGGTCTCGACGTTGATGGAGGATTGCGGTATCAACCAGTAGAGCACCGGTTATCGCGATGGGCTTTACCGCGGAGGTGGGAGGAGGCAAGGATGTGGCTGACATTGCCGTGAGGGTTGGCGACTGTTTAGCGTGGTTGCAGGATGCAGCTGGAGGAGGTACGTGCTCGTTCCCCTTCCACTTGGCGTGCTTATTCAATTGACGGATTCCGCTTGACCAGATATTGACGACATATGCATCGTGGTCGCTATGAGGTCTCTGCCTCTTAATTCATCGGATTCAATCCCAGAACCGTCAACAGCCTGACGCCCACGCTGACCGACTCTCAAGGTACACGTATAGTATCCTTGAAATCATCCATTTTCGCCGACCTACGCTCTTTAGCCAAGAATTTTGAAGCAACGGCAAGCTGCAATCATCGAAGGATCACCGCCCAGTAGTGAGAAATTATTAGCTTGGTGCGTGCGCTGAGGATTTTTGTGCTCTCTCGCTGACTCTCCGTTAGATTGACTTTAGTCTCAACGGCGATAGAGGATTTCGGCATCAACAACATGGCCACTCGCTACCACGGCGGGGTTTAGCATGAAGCTGGACAGAGGACGATGACAAGGATATGGCCGCCGTAGACACGAGTATTAGGGGCTGCTTAACTTGGTCAGAGGGTACGGCTGGAGGAGGTACGTGCTCATAGTACTCGGGATGCTCACCGACTAATCCCACTTGACCAGGTAATCAACAACATACGCATCGTGTATTAGGCACGTACCATATTTGTTCATCCCGCTCAACGCTGACCTGTTTGCAGAAAAGATATCATGATTATAATGCCTTTCTTGATTCAGGGTAAGGTTATCTTGTAGTCTGTATAATAAGACGCTAATTCTTTGTTCACTTAGATTATGCAGACGATCAGAGTTGACGCGTGCGCGTGAGGTTTATAGAGACAGCCCTGTTCGAGGGTGAAGGGACGTTGATGTATTTGACGGAACACGGGAGGAGGATAGGATGCTGACCATCTTCTCTCTAAGGCCGGCCATCGTAAGATACCCGGTGCATACACGGTTAATTTATTTATACTTGTCAAATATGGCTTGCACCCTCTCGCTATGGGCCCTGTCCTCTTCCCGCAACAAAGCGTGCAGTACGCTTCTCTCCTTTTTACACTCTTTTCGCACCAACTCCTCTATGAGCGTCGAAAGCATCGCTCCGGACGGCGAGTTTCCAAGTTCACTGGATTCGGGTTCAGTCACAGCAGCTTTTGCTGTCACGGAAGAAGGGCTCGGTGGTGCTACAGTGAGCCTAGATAATTTATCGGGAAATTCCGACGTCGGAGACGACATAACGTGATCGCTCCTAATCACGACATCGGGATTTCCGACTTTGGGTCGCGTAACGGGAACACTTATCACAGGTACGGAACCTTGAGGAAATTCGTCGTCGTCGTATTGATCATCAACGAGACTCTCATACGAGTCGAGTTTCTGTCGTCTTCTGCTAGGAAGAAGCGCCTTTGAAGCTCGTTTGCGTTTGCGAGATTCGTCGACGACCTTTTTGCTACCGCCAACGCAGCGCTTAGCCTGGAGATGACATTCTCGACATTTGTTCCGGTCAAGGTCATTCGTCCACTGACAAGCGATCTTCGTTCCGCATGTTTTACACTTCGATGGGCAAGCTAAAGTCAGGAAGATTACCCAAGTCCATAATCGAACCACGTACCGGTTCTTCAGCTTCCACAGGTATCAAATCCCAATCTGAGATATTGATCTTGCACACCTTTGTTTTGTTTAGCGTCCTAGATTGACCACGATGAACGTTTAAGAATACGAGCTGGCACCAGAGCTCGTGGCTGAGTTCCGCCATGGCTTTAGATTGATTTGCATCCTCCATTTCGGCGATTATATCACGTAGGTCTGTTAGAAGGCCAAGTCCAGGTTCATCTGGTATTGGTAAGCGAGATTTGAACTACAGCGATATGGGTCAACCTCATAATATTCTGAGTGAGGCCTACACACCTTGTTCCACAGGTCTTTTTCGACGTCGCGGCCCTTCTCAGTCTCTGGTATATTGGCATCGGCACAGAAATTCTAGGGAACGTCTTAACGATATTCTTATGAATGCGCTATATCACTCACGGAGGGTTCTGGAACCTTTGATTTTGAATGATCCATGTCTCTTCTCCCCGACGTATGAGGTTTTGTAGACTGTCGGTTTACCTGTCAGAGTGCATACGGCGGAAGTGACGAGACAATACATACCGAAGCTCCAGCATTAATTGAACATGGAACAGGCTTTTTCTTCTTCCGTTTAGGCTCTCCGTTCGAACCTCGCACCGCCGATTTTTCTACATCTCCAGGTTCAGGGATACCTATGGAGACTAACGGTTCCGACGGCATTTCCCAGAGAGCTCTCCCTTGTACTACTTTCGCATTCTCAACAAAGCCGCAAGCTCTGGTAATGGAATGCTGCAGTAGTCTATTAGAAATGACGAATGATTGGCATAGAGTTGGCAGACCTGAGTGTTGTTAACCAGGTTCCACTGCGCCATTGATCTATCGGACTCCAGCTGCACCCGTGCCTTCACGTAGACCGCTATAGCGGTATTAATCGCGTCAATGTGTTCTTCCGTCGTGTCCGGTTTGCGGTTTGCCCATATCAGAAGTTCGTCTTGGCCAGTTATAATGGGATCGCTGTTGCCTTTCGAGATGAGGTCGGGTTCCGTACGGGATGCCATGATGGTAAGAAACGAAGAAATCTGAAAGATATTCCGACAGGCAGGGCACGTGTGATGATATTGGAAATGAACGTCCAGTTTTTCAAATGTCAATTATCTTCGTTTCAGCTCTATACTCCTATATTCCACTTACGATGTCCACAATCCTGGTGCAGAATTTTCCTCCTGGTTGGGTCGTTGCACCCGAACAGCTCCAGACACATATTTCCGACCTGATGTCAGCGAGGCTAGGCCAAGGCTCGTGGATCAGAAAATTCGATCTCTCATAGCGGCATTGCTAGAACACGCGGAAAACGCCGAAGACCTTCAGGTAACCATTATTTCCATGAGTGAACCACCATTTCATCATCCCATGTAGGACGATTTTCAAAGGCTCCTTCAAAACGTGGTCCACCAGGGCAACTTCATAGTCCTTTGCGGACAGTTACACCTCGGCAGCGAATTCCAATTCAACGTGATAGATACAGTGCGTGTTTTTGAGTAAACTTCAGTCAGACGAATTACACCAATCTGAATGCATCTACTTACCCTTAGTTTGTTTGAAGTAATCCCAAAAGTCATCGAATTCGGTGTCGCTTTGTATGGCAAGATGATGGCAAAACGATTTTCTTCCTGTGCTGTTCGCATCTTTAAGCCATCTCACAGGACACGCTGCCACTTCCTTGACCATGGATAAAGAGATGGTATACTAGTTTAAACCTTGAAATAGCCCTGACAAAAGATAGTCAGCGATAAAACTACTCCGGATAAAAGCATACGTCGATCGGGCAAGGGCAAGGGCTACGCAGTGCAGCGGCAACAGTACCCGTAGCAGAGGCTTTCTAGACTAATAACGTCAGCGAGAAAGTAAGGGCGTAAAACAGCGATAGCACACCTAGACTTTGAGTGTCACCTTTTAGTGAAGACCATTGTTCTATTCAAGCCTTGGCCGTCATGTATCCGTCCGCCTTTGAGATATGATAGCGACGAGGAGTGAAATCCAATGGACTGGCAAAGAGGGAAGCGGTAAGCAGAGTTCGAGGTGGATTGGAGGTTGAAGAAAGAGCTTGAATTCCTTAAAATTCAAATTCCTAACGCACTCCGGCCCGGCGGCCGGTTTTCCGCGTTCATCCTTCATCTCCCGTCCTCCCACTCTCTTTATTCTCAATACTGAACTTCTTAGACTCTATATATCCGTGAGTTCATTTTATTTGAAAGCAGTACCGTCATTTTGATTAGTCCGTACGAAAGAACAACGGAAGATTTCCACGAAGTACCGTATCATTGCTGTATCACGGTAGCGGGCCCTCAAATACGAATCACGCATAAGAAAGCCTTCCTTAAAGTTTAGTGCATTGGTATCTCATACGAAGCGTCTTCAATGCTTTACATGGCGCGAAAGATCAACTACGGGAATTTTTTGTAGCCTCAATCTGCGGACTGAAAGATAGGACGTTGGATGGCGGTAGATGAAGAATATACTCCAACCGGGCCCTTATGAACAGGCACATAGAATTTTGCGAGCTACCGTTTCAAGCTCGGGTCCCTTTTCATCGCTTAACCGGCAGGATTGGATACAAGCCATACTCAGTAGCAGGAACACAACGATCGCGTGGTGAGATGGCTCACTGTCGCCGTTCACAATGGTGCGATCCTTTGTTCCCTTACAAAGGAATCTGGACGTTACCGGAAAAGGAATTCCCTTTTCCACAGTCGAAATTTATGCCACACAGAGAGCTACGTAAAAACCGACATGAAATCCAATCCTTCGCATTTCTACGCAAAGTTTCGTCGAGGAACCCTTACCTTTGACATCCACCCTTCAGATCGCGACCTACCAATGATCACTCCTTCCGACATTCACAAAATCTCCGAAGTCTATCGGCATCTAACAACTTCGAACTACGCCTCTCTTGACTGCGAATATGAAGAAGTAGCTTCCCTGCTCAGGGAAGCGGAAGAATCAATGAAGAGCCTGAGACAGCAATTAGCGCTGGACGATAAGCGGATGGAGAGCCTTATCATAGCCTGGCGTGGGGACCATATGCAGGACCGACAGGAGAGGACTACTCAGCGTTGCACGAGACGTACAAATTCGTCGAGCTCCACCGACCTGTCTTATCTACCATCCGTCAGCTGCCACCCGAGATCGTCGGCGAAATACTCCTCCACACGCTATCACGGGACGACTGGAGATACTATTCCTGCGTCCATAATACTTCCCTGGGTTCCTGGAGCTACAGTCGCGTCTCCCGCCTTTGGCGCACTGTTGCGCTCTCGCTAAACCAGCTTTGGTCCAAATTCAGTTTCAACGAGGTTAATGCTGCCGCATGCTCTGCAGACCCGGTGGCAGCATTGAAGCTATGGTTAGACCGATCAAGGAATACACCATTACGGATTTTTGGTGAAGTTGCGTGTAGCGTGACTGTTCCGAGCTACGAGGCTATTGCTCGGCTGATTGTATCTCAATCTCACCGATGGGAGCTTTTTGTGTGGGAAGAATCTCCCTACAAACGTGCGCCAGGTGACACAGAGACGGCAGAAGAAGACACTGCTCCTTGTCTACAGGAAATTCTTCCAGAGGAGATCTGGGATGGCGCAGAACTTGACTTGCCCCAGCCTCAGCTGCGGCTATTTCACACTGGAGGTACGGTGAAGAGCAATCTATTCCGACTTCTGCAATCAGCTCCGAGTCTTACAGAGCTTTCTCTGGCGCTGGACATCCCCCCACACATTCTCCCTAGCACCCCGATCATGCACACCGGAATTCGGTTACTTGATGTTGCATGGAAAGCAGCGAAAGTTATCGAACATTTGACATTGCCACGGCTAGAGACATTCGGTATCACTGCTTCGACTATTTCCAAAGTTGCTGCCAGGCTTCCTGCGTCGTTCGCGGTGTATGCTTGAGGCGTTGTATATCCGGGATCCAGTTCCTTTAGGTGGTCATTTGAGTCGAATTCTGAACATGGTGCCTCACTTGAAGAGCCTGTCGCTGCAGTGGACCCCAGATGTTGTCCAAGGAGCGGACATGCTAATAATCATGTGTCTATTCTTAGCAAGCTCAGTGTCATTAAGGACGGTCGACCTATCCTCCTTCCATCACTCCAATCCCTTTCGATCCAGATCGATGAAAGTTTCAATCCACGAGGTTTGCTACGCATGCTGGAGCTGCGCAGCCGTCATTCTAGATGTGCGGACAATAACCGCCAGTTATTGAAGAATGTGGAGTTAGAGGGTAAAACCGAGGAGGTCTCGCTCGCAGCGATGAAATCTTATATCTCGGCGAGCGAGAAAGAGTTTAATTCATCGATTAAGATATCTTTTCTGTAGATTGAAATGCATCATCCTCATCGTCATTACAGTGATACGTGTAAGAAACGAGGCGTAGTGGTCCGATATTGTGTAATAATATTGTACTGCCGAATTTCAGTGACGTATTCGAGCACTGTGATAATCTAATGGCCCTGATATATCGGTATTTCATCAATATTAAGCAAACCCTTTGACAACTTCACCGCTTCTTGTTAGTAAAATGAAAGCTCACGGAGAACAAGCGCACGAAGAAAAGAAGATATTTGATGTTTGGTGCCGCTAGAATGTCACGCCGGCTTCATATGCCCTACCCGTCAATGTTCACCTTCAGACGTGGAGCTAGAGGAAATGCAGGTGAGGAGGGCACCGTAAAGATAAAGGTACTAGGCAGACTGGGAGTGGTTCTCGATATGATTTCCCGCTGGACTCGTCGCCACCCACCAAGACCATAGGGTCGTAAGAAGGAGCAAGTCGAGACGTTCAGTCTTGAAGGTGGGTCATGACACCACAGATGAGGCTACAAATCTGAAGCACAAGGTCAGATTGGAAACAAGGAGCGCAGTTTGCGAATATACTGACGAGATAATTATTCGTATATACTCCACTTCGTGCATTGACGGTAGCAGGGTGACGCCTCATGGTAGTAAACAGAGAATGTGCCTTATTAAACGTTCTCGTTCTCTGGCCGTACACGGCTGGGTAAAAATATCAATGTTGTCATTAAAATTGACGCTCAAGGACAGATGCAAGATCTTCTTACCTTCAATGGTAAGAGTCTTCTGCAGGACGGCATTAACGGCAAGCCTTTCAAAATCAAGACTGGGCGGCAGAATGATCAGTAAAGGATAGAGGACAGAAGCATTGAACGCACCTCATCCCGCTAGCATCGACACTGACTGCTGTGTTGCTGCATAGCCACGTAGACAGTGCTGTGTATATGCGCGCCAACATTGTATTGAGCAACTACGACTTCATGTCAGATAAAGATGTTATGGTGAAACCAGAAATGAAGCTCGCCGTTGTCCTGGATGGGAGCATAGAAGCCGCGCTGGGGTAGCCGGCAGTCTCCGCTTTGGATCCAGGAATCAGGAAGAGATACCGCGCGACTGGAGTGGTTCTGACTGTAAGTGAAGCGGTAGAGTACGGTCGTCCTCCTCATCCTTAGCTTCGCCGTTGTCGGAGATAAAAGGTATCCGACCCTGTGTGTAGTGTTGAAGACGCCGCCACGCAGACAAAGACGGGCTTCTGCTTTCGATTCGCCTATCCATTCCGTAGTGCAGAATGGAAACAGGTTATCTTGCTGTTGCGATGACCATCTGGTAGTCAACAAAGCCGAATTTTGCAACAAAACAGAAAATTGAGTGAGAAAAATAAGGACGAGGCAGCATATACACACCTAGGTCATCATGCGCAGCCCACCGACCATGTCAAGGTTCAGTATCGTCTCCAGCGTTGGCGCCAACAGTCTGAAATGATGTCGCGAGGCGTAACCAGGCAGAGCGGGCTACGATCCTTATCCTGGCAACATCACAATTTTTCAGGCATCCTGTCTAGGCCGTCGTCTCCTGTCTTCTATTCAAGTTATTAAAAAAGCGAGAACGAAAACAGAATACTCACTGTGTACGGCGTCGATGCTAAGACCGACCACTAGCCGGTCAGAATCATGGATTCTGAATATCGTCAATGAGAGAACCCATTAGAGGAATGATAACGGGCCTTCTTCCAGTCTTCAACAATGAGAACACCCATCGTCTACGCGCACCCACTAGCCCTTTGCTATTCTATCCATCCCGCTTGCATGAGCAAGGAAAACGTCAAGGGTGATAGGATAATGATCCGCGGTAGACCTCGCGGAATTGCCACGTATCCAGTGTTGTTGTCCAGGTATAGCAAAACCACTCCGAGCAGGGGAAAAAAAGATTGTACGCTAACCTATATCCTCAACAGTGGCGGCTCGACATTGCTAAATCCATGTAGAAAGGTCACCGAGCAAAGAATGTTGGGAGTAAAACTGTGTCTTCAAGGGTCCATAATGCTTGCGAATGATGGAAAAGACGATTATCGAATTCGGCGTCGTTTGGCGCGGCGAGATGGTAGCGGTAAGAGATCAACAGAAATGCCGGCGACTTGCAGCCACCTTCAGGAAGTCCCTATCGCTCGGGCCGGAATACCGGCACCTCTTAACCTGGCACCAATACCCTCGCCAACTGCATCTTCATTCCGGTCAGTACCTCCTATTCACTGGTCGTCTTCTCTTTCAGACTGAGCACCGTAACCTGTGTGACTCGACAATACTTAAAATATAACCCCTTGCCGCTAGCCAGAGAGAAAACGTGGTTGCACAGAACATGACTTCAATCAAACTAGAGGTGCGTAGATGCATTTGAAGAGGTGTAATCCCTCTGACTTTCAGCAAGAAAGCGTCCTCGTTTTCTCATCGCTTTGAGCCCCTTGATTATACAATACAACCTCATAAGACCGATGCAGACACCCTTCTTCTCCTTCGCGCCGGTGCCTCGTCTCTGGACCTTGACCCCTCTGCCATCGATTCCATCAATACCCAGATACATTTCCTTGATATCGAAGCGCAAAGTCGTGCGAAGGAGGTCGCTGAGTTAGAATCAGTTTTACAGCGTCTTCGACGAGAATACGACCACACCGTAACAGATCTCCATCGTAAACAGTCCCTATTGTCTCCCATCTGGTGGCTACCATCAGATATCCTGCTACATATTTTCAGTCTGGCAACTGACGATGGCGAACACTGCTTGTCATCACCTCCGTTCATTTTTCGCAGCGTCTGTTATACATGGAGGGTCCTCGTGCTATCATCGCCGACCCTTTTCTCCAACGTGAACATCAAAATAAGCGGATACTCCCATGGCAAATATACAGCATACAACCAAAAACAGCACATCCCCATCTACACTGCCTTATCTCTTTCGGGAGGTTGTCCTCTTAATATCTCAATCGACGGTTCTGGTGCTACCAAAGAGGCATGGGAATTCATAGCAGAATGCGTCGCCCCGACATCGAATCGATGGGAATCCCTTTATCTGAGTGTTCACGATCCAAAAATCATCGTCAGCCTTTCCAAAATCTCGGGACACCTCCCACTACTAGAAAGCTTGGATTTCACCTTTTACAACCCCCGACCAATAGATCATTTCGATGAGGCCCTTTCCAGCATTTTCTGCTCCGCTCCTTTACTACACACCGTTAAAATTAGGGGCGACGTCTTTTCCGAATTATCTCTCCCTCTTCATCAACTCACGAACCTCGATCTTGACCTCATGCGTTGCCGGCATTCTGGACAATACTCGTTCTACGGCTGTATTACCCAAGGGACAAATTTGGAATCATTCGCCTTCTGTGACACTTATTCTGACACGCAACCATTACCCGAAATAACCCATCCAAATATCCGGCAGCTTTCGCTGGGATACAGTATTCCCTCAGGCCTGAAGTATTGCACATTTCCAGAGATGACGGAGCTGACACTTTTCCCCTCCTCTGAAGAATGTGCACTGGCGCCTATCATACCTACAGATCAGCTTACGGTGCTCTCGGAATTTCTGAAGCCTTCGACAGACCGTCTCCGATCTTTCGCTACCTACAAGCCTATTCCCTTCCCTGCGTTCAACGAAATCGCCATAGAAACCTTCGCGTCCCTCACGGATCTAGCCATTGCCATAAACAAAGAAACCTCAAGTGAAACAATCCAACGATTGGCGGAACCATCTTTCATCCCATGCCTCCGACACTTATCTTTGCACACACGCCTTCCGGTGATATCATTATTCCAAGACGATTCCCTGCACTCGATGGCTGTGTCCCGGCACAACGTCGGACTGCAATCCCTGACGGTGGCGGTTCCAAGTCCAACATCCTTCAGGTACGTTGAACCACCCACTAGATTTCACTGGTCCAGCCATTTGTTGCGGGTGTATAAATTGAAGGAAACTGGATTGGCTGTGAAGTTTTTACTGAGCGGAAGAGACTATTTTGTGGATCAAGATGCAGTTGACGAGCTTACGACATGGCTCAAGACCTGGAGTGTGCTGTAATGCTTCGTTCTACTCAGTCGCCTCTCTTGTACACCGTATGATGGGACAATGTCATTAAATATTCTTCTATACACGAACGGCGTCCTCGGATACCCCAACGAAGCTCCTCCGACTGAATTCAATATTGCACGCTGCTCCCAGCTTGAAAAGGACATCCGCCGTTCTGAGCCGCCTTGCACGACGTGGATACGCAGACAGGTAAGTTTTCTCGTCGTACCCCATTGACCGAGGAGATCCAAAAAAAACTGACGAGGTTGTGAACACGAGTCATGTCGAATGTAACGGGACTCACCTTTGACTAGGACCCCTTCTCTTTCAACCCCTCTTGTGTGCTCACTCTCAAGATCGAGCAGCGCTCGTTCTATGTCAAAGACGAATGTCTGTTCTGACATTAGCGAAGATCAGCTCGCAGCGTCCGCATGCGTAGATATCGGACTAATCGTGTCTCCATATTTCGACCTTTGGCATTGTAATGCGACTAGTGTCTACACTGGAGCCATTGCGTCGGGTAATGGCGATGACACTGATGGCTGTAACTGAGTAAGTCATTTATACTCTTCGATTTTTCCTCTTTCCATATTCAGTCAAAGGGAGCATAGTGGTTGGAAGTCGTTAGATACCGACACCTTTGGAGGTCTGAGGGAATGACCGTTATCGTTGGGTATTTAAGATGGCGCCGGCGAAGTCACGTCTGTATATTTAGTAAGATACTACTTTGGCATCGGTGTGTCGATTAATTCCCCTCTTGCTACCCATATCTCACTTTGTTTTAGACATCTAGAGTCGGAGGTCATGCCCGCTGCTACTTCCTGGTCTTTTATGGCTGCGCTTCCATCTCTTGATATCGCTTGGATCAAAAACGGAAAAGTATTCGTCGAAGGTTTGTTGTTCTCGACATATTGTGAACAGTTTCTAATTGTACTTTGTAGACAATAATACATGAGATCTATCAATGAAACGCCGTTGGCTGTTCACCTAATGCTTTCGTCCTTTCTCCATCTCACTCGTATAGCGGGTGCTCGTTAGCAGATGATCCGCCACGCGAACAATAACTTCTCGAAAGCTATTTCGGAGATTTTCCACAAAATGAAATCGATAAGGGCGAGCCCGACGCTCACGCCGCATTCCTGGGTGTTGTGCAACACCAGCCGGAATTTATGCTTTTCGTTGTATCGGCTTCTCTGTCTTCCACGCAAATCTTGAGAAACCTTTGTCTGGAATTCTGGTCAATGAGGAAGCTCTGCACCAAGCCCAGGCATCTATCAATGATAAGGGAGAATGGAGCGCTTGAGCGTACCTAAATGGAACTTCCCATACAGTTCTGCCGCTTTATCTCTTTTGTTCCCCTACTATATTGCTTTCCGCCGCCAGACACTCTTTAATTCCAGCACGCAATCTCCCTGCAATTCGTTCCCGGCATGCTGCGCTTAGGACTGGTTGTTCTTCTTAGATTTAACGTCGAACCCCACAATCTAGGGCGACTGTTTGGCAATCGACACTGAGAAATTTCCTGTACGAAGCCACACGGGTTGATGTACACATGCTTTCTTGGAGTATATAGTACCTCACTGTTCCACTTTTCCTTCTCGACTCAGTGCGTCACATGGACATGGTGTTGAGTTCCACTGGATAAATTTTCGTTTGCATGTTCTTCGAGTCGCCGACGTCTTCATATCTGGAGTTTACATTATGACTCTTGATTTGTTTTACACTTTGTACGAAGGTCCCGGTTATGAGACATCTCACCCGTAGAACATTCGAGTCGAGCCTCCTATCAGCATCTCTCGCTGTTCCCAACCACCACTGCCTCCTATTGCAACCTCGCTGCTATTTGAGCAAGCACCTCTTACCGTGATTTAGCATTCATTCCCAGCGTGCGTGACTTCTCAACTCACAGGATATCATCACTGGCCAATATCGAGAGATACACGAGACGTTTGTATCGGACATGAACAGTATGGGACTCGACGTAAGTGCTGGAGGCATCTGAGCAGCTGTACCTCCTCTGATTTTCATTAAAGACTTCCCTCCTTTCCTCAAGCTATGAGCTCCGCGATTTTACAGTAGAGCATCACGTCATGGACACGGATATACTTCCTCTCCTTCGTTCTGGAATCTCATCTGTAGACCTGGACGCCACTACCCTTGATTCTATCTCTACCAGAATCCAACTGCTCGATACCGAAAGGCTATCTCGTGAGAAGGATATATTGATGATCCAGTCACTCTTAAATCGTCTCCAACTCGAGCACGACCGCACCGTAGTGGATATCAGTCGTCAAAAATCCATATTTTCTCCGTTCCGACGCCTACCATGTGATATCCTGCTGCACATTTTCCGTCTCGCAGTTAACAATAGTACCGCACTCTGCCTGACGTCACCTCCATTCATCTTTCGGTCTGTTTGCTACACATGGAGAACTCTTGTCCTATCATCGCCGTCCCTTTGGTCGAACGTGCACATCGAAATAACCGAATACCCTTCTAGATCCACCTCAGTGCATGCTTTGGAAACGCACCTCCCACTTTCCACCACTCTCTCCCTTGCGGGTAATTGTCCTCTCAATATGAACATACATGGCTGTGGTTACACTTCAGAGGCACAGGTGCTCATAGCAGAATTCATTGCTCCCACATCGCATCGGTGGAAATCACTCTATCTAAACATCAAAGATATTGAAGGCATCCAAAGGCTGGCAGACATATCGGGACGTCTTCCGGTCCTGGAAAGCTTAGATCTGGTCCAATATCAGACACTGATGCGACAGCCTTTTGATAAGCACCTTCCCAAACTTTTCTATAGTGTTCCTCTACTTTCCACTGCTAGAATTGTTGGTAACTTCGTTCGCGAGTTATCTCTCCCCCTTCATCAACTTACGACGCTATACCTCAATATGTATGACGAAGGCGTTCCTGAATCGTCCTTGTTCAATCACTGTATTGGGCAAGGAACGTCCTTGGTTTCATTTACCTTCTATTACGACCTTGCTGGCGTGCAGCGATTGTCGGAACCTGTACCCGAAATGATCCAACCAACTGTCCGATGGCTATCGCTAGGGTCCCATCTTCCCTCAGGCCTGAAGTATTGCGTATTTCAAGCGATAGAGGAACTCGCTCTTTTTCAACCTGTTGAGTGGGGAACAACGCCTATTGTGCCTAGGCATGAACTTAAGGCGATCTCCGATCTTCTGAAGCGTTCCAAAATTCGACTTCGATCCCTCGCCGTGTACAGGTCTATTCACTTATCCTCTCTGAACGACATCGCCATGACGTCCCTCACAGATCTCGTCATTACAGTAAACAGCCAAACGCTAAATACAATCATGCGAAGATTGGCGGAACCATCTTTCCTCCCAGGTCTTCAGCGATTGTCTTTGCGCAATCGTCTTCCAGTTATCTCCATGTTTAAAGATGATTCCATAGCTACCATGGCTATATCTCGGGCCCAGATCGGACTGCGGTCGTTGTCCTTGGTTATACCACCCTCCCAACCCTGGATGAGTCCCTGGCTTCGTGTTCCGCTTGAATGGCCCACGAATTTGTTGCACGTGTATAAGCAGAAAGGATCTGGCTTGGACATCACGTTCTCAATATTGGAAAAGGATGTCTTCGCTGATGATGGTGCAGTTGATGAGATTATAGACCGCCTCACGAGTGGGAGTAAACGGCAACTAGTAGGAGTCTTGTAATCTTGCTTCCTCGTAACAGTGAAGCTTCTCAGTAGTCCGTTGTATGTTCCGCGAACACGTCAAGCGTCGGGGGCCGTGGTGAAATTGTTCGGATGCGATCTGAAAAAAACCACCACAATTCATCTGTAGGATTACCTTTGTACATCCTTTATGAGCTGCGAAGTAAGACTCATTAATAGCATTCACGCGCTATTATCCTTAGCGATGTCGAGGGATATGTGTAACATTTAGTATCGGAGATGCCGTTCCTCTGACTTGCAATACTTACATCAACCAATATCTCGCGTAGGCTCAGCATGGGCAGGCTATTCGGACCAGGCAAAAATTTCCTCTTCATCATGTATGCGTAGCCAGTCCATCGAAATGGTTTTCTGCCGGGGTTGCGTGCAAAGATATAGAAGGTGTTGGTGTTGGTACGACATTCAATTTAAAATACAGTTAATACGCGTCGGGATCACGTGGGCTTCGGTTTGACAGGAATTTGAAATTTTCATTCTGCTCTTCAAGTTCCTCCCACCATCTCTAGTCCCCCTTGGAGACCTCCGTTGCCATCGCCCACAGCAACATCGATACGTCCTAATCCAGATATTCGAGCCATAAGATGTAATTGCTAAAGACAATAATGGTGACATGCTGGAGAAAAATGCGATGGAATTCTGGGTATGCTTCTGCTGTATTTTGCACTTCCCTTACTGACGATTTTGGCATTGATACAGCGCGTCCGTGTCCAACACCACAGGTAACCGGATACCCGCAAACAGTCGCGTCGATGCTTGTAATATTACGACGTGCGAAGGTCGAAAGTCTACAAGCGTATCATCTGGCTCGGCGAAGATAAGCACTCCTGGACTCCGCTTTGACTTGTTCGTCGGACGAGTAGCACTTCTGCCTTTGTTGCGATGGCTAAAAGATGGAGACAACCTTTGAACTGGTTTTCGTTTCTGTGAGTAAGTCGGTGCGACCCGTTAACGTTACTCATCGTCCGGCTAGGTCAGGACCGACCAGGTTTTTGTCCTTGTGTATTATATTTTGATGAACACGAACTGGCGCTCGGGAACGTGGGCTGTCAACACGGTAATTAAAAATCCGTATATGCCCCTCGGATGTGGTCCGTGCGCGTGCTCAGGGGCCAATACCCTTAACAACCGTCACTGCTTTGAACCAAGCGGAACCCTTCCGTGGCGAGCTGGTCCCAGAGGCTCCGTCGCGATTGCGAGGTTGAGGGAATGCCGTCATGCTGCTCGTGTGGAGCTCTCGCAGCTTTCGGAGGGCGCTTGTCGGCCTACTACTGCTCCTCGGCCAGACTGTGGAACAGGAATCCACACAATGACGGTATATTATTTCTTGCCATCATCCCGTCGCGTCCCACTGATATTCCTGAAATCCCAGGTATGCCAATGATTGTTTCGGTTGCGCTTCGGACCAGAAGCCAGCTACTCAAATACATACCAGCTGACTCGGACGTCCTAGGCAATATCCAAGCCTGACATCGTCGAGCGTGTTGGTCCCTGATCCAGGACTGCATCATCCCTTCGATTACACTCGCTCTAACCAGAAGGCTGCGTGTGATAACAAACCCCACGATGGAACCACTTTTTAGCGGTTTATGGTTATACCCCTTGTGCGTACTATGTAGCGTTCATATACATATCTTGCTGATAATGCTGTACAGAATGAGATTGCTTCCGCGAGGTTTGTAGTCGGGCGGCCTCGAATCATTGAGATCATCTTCTCACATATATGACTCACAGATCAGCTGTAAACTGCGCTTCTGCGCAACACTGCGCGTACTATGTTTTCGAGACCAAGCAGAGAAAAGGAAGTCAAAAGGAGCACCGCTTCTCTGTGCTTTGAGCACCCATCGAAGGCAATCAATTCAAGGGAATGTGCAGTCCTTGTTTCCAGCGTGTAAGAGTATTTCTTCCTCCTTCGTCATTAGCTGTCAACTCAGTATCAGTCCTCAGTCCTAGATACTACGTCGGCTTGACCAGATGCACATGTACCGAATAGCACCGTAATGACCTTCTCGTCATTCGCTCCTGCGCCTATTCAAAAAGAAATTTGCGATCATCTTCCATCAGATTTGCACAGTGCATCGCGACGAGGTATGAAATCCTCCCGTGGTGCGAGAGTCCAACGAACATTGGCTAGAGCAACCAACCAATGGGATGTCGCAAGTATGTTTCTCATTGGCAACGACCTTCGCTCCGCTGTTGTATGAGCTGCGGACGGTAAGGCTATAAATCCAGGAATCTTTCTTCGTCAGTCTCATTCTAATTCCATTCTGCAGATCCTTGAATATGTTCTATCATACTGCTATCGTCTCTGTGGCTCTCCTGGTCATCAACAGCGTCGTTGGGCATCCTGGTGAAGCTCCTTCGACGGAAGGTGACCTCGCTCGTCGTGCCGAGCTGGAGACGGCTACTCGCCGTTCCCTTGCGGATTGCCAGAGCCACCTTGCTCGGCGTGGATACACAGACAGGTCTATTGCTCGTCGCACCGTACTTGCTGAGGAGCTCCGACAGAAACGCGGACTTGCCACTCGTTAGTATTCTTCTCATCGTATCTCCTCAGACATGTACTAATTCAATCTCTTGTTCAGGTTCTCCTTATAAACGTGCTCTTACGGTGGACGAGGTCGTGAACACAACCCACCTGTCGAATGTGACAGGACTCACCTCCGACTCCGACCCCTTCACCTCAAACACGTCTTGTGTACTCACTCCCGAGCTTGAACAGGGCCCGTATTATGTTCAGGGCGAATACATTCGCTCCGACATGAGGGAGAATCAGACCGGAGTACCCGCATACGTTGACATCGAGCTAATCGATGTCTCGACTTGCGAGCCCTTAACTGGCGTATATCTCGATGTTTGGCATTGTAACGCGACTGGGGTCTACGCCGGAATCGTCGCAGAAGGCAATGGTGATGACACCGATGAAAGTAACTGGGTGAGTCGGTAAAGCGGTTTAATTTCTCATCTCTGCTGACATTTACTTCGTAGAACACGACTTTCTTACGTGGTATCCAGCAAATGAACGATGAAGGGTACGCTCAGTTTGAGACCATATTCCCAGGTATGTTGGTTCTCTATCTACTACTTTCCTTCGCGAACTGATGGCTTTCCAAGGACACTACTCGGGGCGGGCCACTCACTTCCATATGATAGTCCATGAAAACGGTACCCTCTCCGATAATGGTACCTTCTCATCGGATGGTAACCAACACATCGGTAGGCCTTGCGTACAGCCTTGTCCTTGATACGTTCACTAACACGATCACCACAGGCCAAGTGTTCTTCGACCAAGACCTCATCACCGCCGTCGAGGCCTCCTCTCCTTATAGCAACAATACCATCGCTATCACAGAAAACGAGGATGACCGCGTATTCATTGCGGGTGTCACGCCCGACAATGGAACCGGTGTCGACCCCATCTTGGAGTACGTATACCTCGGCGACGACCTCTCAAGCGGTCTCCTTTTGTGAGTGTTGGTCATTGCTTTCCGTCGTTGCTGTTAGTGATTGTTTTCACGCAGCTGGGGCATAGTCGGCGTGGACCTTACAGCTAGCTACGAGTCCTCTCCCGGCGGTTATCTTACTTCAGCTGGAGGTATTGTCAATTCCAATGCTACAGCCATTGGTGTCGATGGTGCCCCGCCTTCAGGCGGAAATGGTACCAATACTACCTCCATTGCATGAACGCTTTATCATGACTAGAAGAGGGACACAAGATGTTGACTGTCTTGTATTTCTGTTCATTACTCTCCATGACGTCGTCTTTTACCAGTCCATGTCGCCATTTTTCTGTATCGTCCGTGTCCTCTTTTTACCTATTTTAATGTGATGTCTGGAACAGAATGTAAATGTTGTCATCATCCGAGCAATGACTGGATGCTAATCAACTCACGTTTTCTGCGCCGACTTCAGCTTCTTTCATCCTCTGAAGAAATCCTACTTGAAGAGGTGACTTCCTTGTCGACTTCTTTTGTTATTTCACTCGTCGTCGTGCAAGGGCGTAGAACCTCAAGAAAGACACCTCTTCTTTTCTGAAAAGCCAATTTTAGGCAGAATGTTTGTTGCATAGTTTCATGAACCTGACTGAATGATCTGTATGAAGAAAGGTTGTTGATTGAATGTATAAGCTGAATTCTGATCGGAGCAAATATGAGCGGTACTTAAAATAAGTAATGGCCATCATCACCGTGGGCTCGGTCCGGAACCCGGAACTTGCTCTCAGCAACGACGTCGCGTCGCTCCCCTTACTCTACGTTCTCCCGATCCTCCGAGAGACACGGACTTATGCTTTAGGACCATCCATGGACGTTACAGTCTCAAACGATGCGTCGATACATAGATCATCGCCTGTAGTTGATCAAAAACCTGAAACTGAAGACCACTTAGTATTGAGACCGAATTTGGCATGTTGCCCGTATGTGTCTCGCGATGATGCTTCGGTTACACTTCATCAATCGCACAACATGCAGTATTCTTGCATTTGTCCACCTCTGGTCGGTTCACCTGGATCCTTTTCGGCCCAGCGTGCCGTATAGTGAGTTAATCGCAGAGATGGAAGCTGTATCACTCACTTCTTTTCCTTTACAGCGTGACGAAGCCTAAAATTTGGCCCAAAAAGAATATCTGGACACGAAACGTGAGAATCAGTCTGGCCCCTGCCAAATCTCCTAGAGTTTGTCCGGATGAGTGACGCAGCCTGGACGTCAGTGCACATCCGGACAAAAAACACAAGCCTTTCCGGAATTTAGCCCATTTTATTCAGATAAAACATGACATAGCACTTTTCCCTCTTTTATTTTTCTGGATGGCAACACGGCTCCAAGCCCCCTGCCCCCTCTTTTGTGGAGGTCCTGGTACGTTCCGCTCGCAATCTGACAGTTGGCTGTGCCTTACCGCATGCACGGAGTAATTATCCTCATTGCGTAAAAAAGGTGGCGTTTGGCGGTACCGTTCAGTCGTATATCGATCTTAAGTTCCATTTCGCATCTTGGATGGATTTTTATACGATCATTATTATTGGATGGAACTTGAATTATGACAGCGGGAAGGGACCCTAGTAGAGATTAGGGGGTTCAAGAAATCAGGGGAAATCCTCTTGCAGGGTCTATTTCACCTCCGTCAAGGTCGTCGCGTCGGATATCTATCTGAAACTTTTTTTTTTACAACAACCAAGCACAGAGTCATCCTTTCCCTTCCCTCTCTCTCCATGGCTCATCTCCCCGGTGATACAGTCATCGATGTCTTCCGTCACATATGCTCGTCTGAACACGCCCACCGCGACGCGCTGAAGTGCGGAGAAGATCGATGGACATACACAGAATTGGATTACATCACACACGCCATTGGGCGACGCTTCGAAGAGGAATACGGGCTTCATCCAACCGTCGCATTTATTGGCGAAAACCATCCCTATCTTTTTGCCTGCCTGCTCGCGGTGTGGCGTATCGGAGGGATAGTCGCGCCCATTGATCACCATGCTCCAAAGCATATGCTGGAATCCATGCTTCGTATCGTGAATCCTGGCGTTGTGGTGGTCGCTTCGAATGTTATTATCACTCAGACCGTGGTCAAAGGTACGAATTGAAGTTGATTTAATGGCCATTGACCCTGTAATCTATTTAGACATGTCTATTCCTCTCCATGTGTTCGACGCTGAAGAGAACATTATTGCGGCTTATAAACAGCAACATTCACATGACACCAACTTTATCTCTACCGGTCGCTCCAACCCATCCGACACTTGCCTTCTCGTCTTCACCTCTTCAGCATCGGATGTATCTAATCTTAAATGTGTACCACTAACTCATGATACGGTACTTACCCGTTGTCAGGCCCAGATCTCCTGGTTGAAGAAGTCCTTTCCCCATCACTCGTTTGACCATCTCCGCGTCCTTGGCTGGTCTCCGTGGTCCCATGTTATCGGGCTTAGTCACGACATTGGAGCCTGCACCATCCTGACCGCAGGATGTTACATCTTCGCATTGATGCCATCGGGATATCAAGTGGCCCATCAAGGACTGATGGCGTCTCGTACTCTAGCCGAACTCCTTTTGGACGCCATATTGGAGGAGAAAGCCGACGTTTTTACCGGAGTTCCTTGGTTCTTTGAGGTTCTCAGGGATGGCTGGATCAAGGAGGCTCATGCCGCTCGCCAGGCGCGTATTACGGATTCCCTCAGAAGTTTTAAGACTCTAGCAGCTGGCGGTGCAACAATGAACGCGGATGTCTTGGAATGGTCGCAGCAGCTCGGGTTGCCCATGGTTCTGGCAATCGGGATGACGGAATTCGGAGGTATTTAGGTGTTACTCTTTCCCCCTTATGGTTAGACTCACTACGTCTGAATAGGTCCACTGTTTCACGGATTGCCACCTCGCAATGAGGACGAAAATGGTTGGGACGTTGATGACTGCCTCATCTCGGAAGCTAGTCTTTACATCGATGATAAAGATAGCACGGAGAAGGGAACAGGTCAGCATCATGCTTTAGTTGTGCTAGCGGCTAACGATTCCTTATAGGCGAGTTATGGATTACTAGCAAGACAATTGCAAAGGGCTATTTACACCACGATTCATCGGCATTCACTGCAGACGTCGAAGGCAGTGTTACCTTCCACACGGGCGATATATACACCAGAACATCCAATAATAGGTTGATTTGGAAAGGCCGAAAGGAGGACTTCATCCAGGTTGAGCCACTTTTCGCAGTTACAGAACCATGCTAATCATACATCTCGTCATTATCAGCTAGATTCCGGTGAAATAATGGACCCAAGGATTCACGAGAAGACGTTTAACGATAACCCGGTCATCGCCCGGTCATGCATCGTTGGGAACAATTTCCTTCGTGGCGCATCGCAATTTGTGTGTTTGATCGTCGAGCTCACCGCAGAGACCACGTTAACAGGAGAGGAGGCGTACGAAGAGGTAACCAAGACTACAGCTACAGTTAATAGATCGTTGCCTCCTCCGTTACGCATATTGTGGAGTCGCATCATCATGCTTGGCGCTGGTTCATCAATCCCATTAAACAGGAAGCACCTCATCTGGCGTAAGAAGCTGGAGAATCTATTCGGGGATCTTGTAAAAGAATTACCGCCTGCTCCCTCTCCTGCAGCAGCCTCTTCTCACCCCTCCAGATCTTGGACTGCCGACGCCGCGAAAGACATTGTGATCCACTCTGTGTCGATCGCGTTAGGGCTATCTGAAGATATTCTCCTTGCGCACGCTGATGCAGGTTTTGCCGAGGTACGGGCGGCTATTCATTTCTATCAATGCCGTATTGATTTATGCTTTAGCTCGGAATGGATTCTGCCATGGCATTGATGATCATAAATTCCGTAAACCGCCGCCTGCATCTCGATCTTCCTCTCAACGCTTGTCATACTTATATCGATCTCGACTCTTTGATTCATGCGGTTCACACGAAGCTCGGACTCGTCAATGGGCCCCAAAACAATGGCTCTAACGTTCTTCCATCCCCGGGGTCAGTTGACGAAGTAGTAGTCGTCGGTCAGGCTATGCGCCTTCCCGGAGATATCAATAACGTGGAATCATTCTGGAATGCCCTCGTCGAGAAACGTGAAGACCTCATTATTCCGATACCATCTGACCGATGGGACCATAAAGGCTTTTACACGACCTCCAAGGCTTCCCGTCCTTGCGATATCACTTTCGATAAAGCTGGTTTTGTCGATTACGCTAGTTTTGACAACAGCTTCTTCGGTATCAGTTCTGCGGAGGCATTATTTATAGCACCATCTATTAGGTTGACCCTGGAAGCAGCGTTTGAGGCTCTAGAAAACGCCAATATCCCGCTATCGCGTGTCAAGGGCACTGATATGGGCGTGTTTGTTGCGACTGGATTGGATGAAGGATATCAACAGCTGCTGTTTCTCGACCAAGGATACGCAGGTAGCTACCATTTTGGGTCCATCGTTTACTGTGACTTACCATACTTTCAGCCTACACTCGTTATTACGGTACAGGCATCGCGAACAGTACCGCCTGCGGCAGAATCAGCTAGTACGTTAGATGTATGCACTCATCGGATGACTGCTTGTTCTTATTCTCGATGACAACAGTCTTCTGGACGTTCACGGACCTTCTATAGCAGTCGATACTGCTTGTAGCGGTAGCCTTGTGGCGTTAGACCAAGGTTCGATGCGCTATAATTTTATTCACTGTATACTCAATGATTCTCTGTAGCCGTTAATTACCTGAACTCTGGGGGAGGATCTGCTATTGTAGCTGGCGTGAACACACACTCCTGGTGCGCCATTTGTCTTTCTCGTGTTGCAAGTCTCGTCTCTGACCAAAAGCGTAGGCCAGGGACATTCGGGTGAAAGTCTTTCTGTAACTTAGGCTGCAAAAACTGATCCCGAATTTTCTAGCTTTCTCTCAGCGCAACAAATGACGTCTACAAAATCTCGGTGTGCAACGTTTACTGACGAAGCTGATGGGTCCGTCTTTCATCACCTCCGGCTTTCTCTTGAAATCTTATATATCTCAAGATATATTCCTTCCGAAGCTGTTGTAGCCATCGTCCTCAAAACACGTCAAGCTGCTTTGCGAGACAACGACGACATCCTTGGAGTCATCAAGTCCACAAATACACTTCATAATGGTCGTAGCCAAGGGATGGTTGCTCCGTCATCCTCAGCGCAGGCCTTGTTACAGAGATCGCTCCTTAGTAAAGCTTCAATAAAGCCGTCAGATATCGAGTGCGTGTTATTTAATTTTCTACTTTGCTTGGGGCTGATAGGTTATCAGCTTTATTGAAGCACACGGTACTGGTATGTGTAAAATAAAGATGTCGGTCTATCAGCTCATTGGCATATGTAGGAACTTCACTTGGCGACCTGATCGAGATGGAAGGAATCAACGATGTGTTCAAGAATAGTCACACCACGGATCATCCATTGATCGTCGGTGCGGCAAAAAGCTGCGTGGGACATACCGAGACCAGCTCGGGTCTGGTTGGCATGGTAAAGGCCCTGGCGTCTCTTTCTCATCGATCTGTACCCGGTTTGACGCATCTTACTGCGTCAAACCTGAATCCGAATATTGACTGCAATCTGATTCCCATGCACATACCCCATCAACCCGTGGAATTACCGAACACGAACAATCCACTGCGTGCTCTTGTCCTGTATGTTCCATTCCACGTCTATGTTCGCCGTTGTTAATTGCTCCCTGCCAGAGCTTACGGATTTGCTGGTACCATTTCTGGCGCCGTAATTGAAAGTGTTGAGCCCCGAGATGACCATTCAGCCCCAACACTGAGCTCGGAACCCATGCTCTTCGTCGTGAGCGCCAAGTCGGAGCCGGCGTTGAAGTCTTACATCCAAAAGTACATCGACTTTTGCGCATCGGTAGAGGAGGAACAATTCAAGTCGATCTGCTACACCAGCTGCGTGGGGAGAGAGCATTACCGGTTCCGGTTTGCTTGCGTCGTACATACTGTAGACGAGTTAATCGAGAAGCTGGAGGATCGGTTAACTGATCATACCGAAACCCGTCCATCAAATCCGAAGACTGTCTTTGGGTTTTCAGGACAGGGATCGCAGTACGCTGGAATGGCTCGCGACTTGGCCATGAGCTTCGAAGGATTCCATGGTGTACTCCGAGAGCACTGCGATGTCGCGTTCCAGTATTGTGGGTTTTCGGTGATGGATATTCTTGTCGGTGGTAATTCTTCGAATGATCGCGACATCAACGACAGTGAAGTCGGCCAGGTTTGCACATTCATCTACCAATATAGCATCTGCGTTTGGCTCCAGTCGTTGGGAGTACAGCATCAAGCTGTTATTGGTCACAGTTTAGGCGAAATTGCCGCTGCAGGTGAGTTCTTTTTATCACCGGTGTTTTCCTCATCTCTAATTAGGTAATCAGTTGTTGCCGGAATATTCAATTATGAGGAAGGCGTACGTTTTGTGGTTCAGAGAGCTCGCATTTTGATGCCCAGGGGGCAGCATCGGGGCGCTATGGCAGCCATTGCTGCTGGCGAGGATGCGATCCGACAATACCTGAACAACTTAGGCATCTCCGAGTCTGTGGTGATAGCTGTTTTCAATGGTTCCGACTCTCATGTTGCATCCGGCGAAGCAGAATCCGTCAAGGCACTAGTCTTTGCTGTAAAGAGAGATGGGATCAGAGCAGCAACGCTAAATGTTGATCAAGGTATGACCTCCACAACGCCTCGTTCTGCTTACCAAAATTTCTTCGCAGGCTTTCATAGTCCATCTATTTTCCCGGCTTTATCTGCCTTGGGAGAGACGATCCGTGAACATGACTTACCCAATCGACCATTGCAAGTCCCAATGTTTTCGACCGTCACGGGCAGGCCGATCCGTGCCCAGAGTTCTTTGCCCTCAACCTATTGGGTTCGTGTTCGTGCTACATCATAATACTTGATTATAATTATTTATAGGTTGATCATGCTCAAAATCCCGTACTGTTTTCTCAGGCGCTGGACGAATTGAAAAGTGACAAATTGATTAATACTGTCCTTGATATTGGTCCCCAACAAACATTCTGGGGTCTATCCCAGGGTCTTGTCGACAAGGTCAAGATCTCCATCTCAGGGAAGAAAGGTACCAACCAAGAGATGGCGCTCTTCAAAGGATTGGCAAACCTATACCAAAGTGGTGCTAGTCTCGATCTCGCCAAATTATATGCACAGCGGCCGAATTCGTACTCAAAAACTGACATTCCTACATATCCCTTCCAACGTCAACGGCACTATCCCGCTTTCATACCTACCTACGACAATATAGGTGACTCCCCATCCGCAGTACCTGCTAACGGTAACGGCAAGAAAAAGGAGATCTTCTTCATCCCGCACAGTCTTCGTGCTGTCTTGGATGACCATATGATTGAAGGCCATCGAGTTGTTCCAGCAGCTGCGTTGGCGAGTTTCTTCATCTCATTGTCGAGGAATTCAGGGCGGTCTTTAAAGAACATACGGTTCCATCGACCTCTTATTGTGGATGAGGACATCCACGTAGAGGCGGTACTAGATAGCGACGGGGTTTTCACGTTGTACCAAGGCACAACGTTCCAAGAGCATGACAAAGTCTGCTCAGGACACTTCGCCTCCTCACTGTCGCCATACCCATACAAACAGTGGTCGTCGCATATTCCACCGAACGAAGTGATTGACCAAGACAGGGTCTACAGTGCCTTCAAACACGTTCATTTCGGCGAAACCTTCCGCAATGTCACTCGATTCGACGTTTGGGATGATCGAGTTGACGCGTGTATCGTAGTTGATCCTTCGACGCACTATCCCGAGTATGACTATATTCGCAAATTGGACCCATGCTTGCATATGTTCGGCGTGGTTACCACATTATTGGGAAATGCTCCTCCGACGGAACGAACGGAAGGATCCTTCTTACCATCTTCCCTTGAAGGCTTAACATTCTACACTGACGACTTACCGCTGAGTTTCGTTTGTCGCTATCATCTTCCTATCAGTATGGAGAGAAATGACCATGTTATGGCTGTTAACTTCGACGTCTTTTCTAACGACGGAGAGTTTCTTGTGTCCTGCAAGAAGTACTCGGTTGCATGGATTCCGGTGGGGACAATCAAGCAAAACGTTGCCCCGTCCTCGAACGCAGGAAACATTCCCGGTTCCTGGTTCAGGAATGCTTGGGTACAGAGAGACGTGGCATCTACAATATCCCCGTCTTCCGTTCTGGATTCCGTGCTTTACATCAGCCCCACACCTCGTGCCCCTTTACTAGAAGAACTTGCAAAAATTACGTCGGAGCTAGCTTACGCGGAGTTAACCAACTGCAGACAGTGGGCCACAATCCACGGCACGAACTTTGATCCTTCAGCTCTTATTTTTGTCGATGCAGACATCACCGTGACGAAAGCAAGGTCTATCATTATTGACGTGACCTCTTTCACCGACGGTCCTCTTTCGAGCACATTCTCGATGTGCTGGAAACCGGTTCTTCAGCTGATGAAGGTGCTGATGACGGGGAAGATTCACTACGATAATCTCATCATTCTGTCCTCCTCCTGTACAGGCAACGGTAATTCGTTTTCTCTTGGTGCCGTGGTCCAAGGAATGTTCAGAGTGTTTCGTCGAGAGACCAGCTCACACGATAACATCTGGGGCTTGGATATCCCTCAAGGTCTATCATCTACCGAGATCATCAATGTCATTGGGCGCGAATTGGAACAAAGACCGTCAAGGGTGATCAAAGATAGCATCATTTCTGTCCGCTATGATGCCGGTCAAAAGAAGTTCTGTGAATTCGTGCCAGGGCTACATCATTTAGAAGATTACGACGATGCGAGCTTTGATGGTGTGACCATCATCGTCGGACTTGGAAGTATTGGGTCGGCTCTGGCTTCTCACATTGCAAAAAAGGGAACGCACACTATCATATTTATCGGTCGGCGGTCAAGAGAAACAGTTCGTGTCTTTCGCCTTTCGCCTTTCTGCTTATTGATATGACGTCTGACAGGTAATCAAAGAGCTTTCGACGATACCCTCAGCATCTTCGAGAGTAGAGTACTTCCAGGCCGATGCTTCGAACAAAGAAACTCTCCATCGGGTTCTGCTGGAAATACACGACCGGTTTGGCGCCATCCGCAACATTATCCACACCGCTGGAGTTGTGCGGGATGCTATTATTCCAAACGTCACTGAACACGACTTTGAGCAAGTACTGAAGCCAAAACTCGACGGAGCGTGGAATCTACACGTGTTGTCCATTGAGCTGGGACTAACAATCGACCATTTCGTCCTCCTAAGCAGTATCAGGTAAGTATTCATCGTGAGATAGGGATACGAAACGAAACTGACTTGAGTGCAGTGTTCCATTAGGAAATGTTGGGCAAGTCGCCTACGTTGCGGCGAACTCATTCTTGGATTACCTCGCTACGTATCGCCAGACCCTAGGTCTTCCGGCCGTCTCCCTCCAGCTAGGCGCTTGGGAGTCCAACCTCATCCGGAACCTAGACATTTCGAAGGGCCTCGTGAAACCTCTTAGCAACGCAGAAGGCATCCCAGTGATTACGAAGGCAATGGAACGCGCTAAGAAGCATCATGATCCAGTCCAGGTCATCGCGAGGTTTGATGTAGAACTAATGCGTGAGATCCCTGCGTTCAAGGAGGACAGGATGTTTGCCTCTATCGTTGGTGATGTCAGTAGCACAGCGGCACCGACGACGACAAAAGATCAGGCAGAAGAGATATTCATCAACGTTATACGGGATGTCCTCGAGCTAAGGAAAGGGGAAGATTTAGGTTCGTAAGGTTACTGTGCAACCGTTAAAACACTGAGCTGATGAAGTTTTCCTCTATAGATCTCGAGGAGTCTTTAACCGCCAGCGGGATAGATTCGATTGCATTCGCACAAATTCGTGGTCGTCTGTTGAAGGATATAGGTGCAGACGTTCCTATGGTCTACCTGTCGGATGTGTTTTCGATGAAGGACATGGTTACTAGTGTGTGCGAGAAATTCGACCACGCAGTATCATCCTAGCTATTTTTTGCATGCAGATTTCTCAAATGTGTGGAAGATGCTGCGGGTGGTAACAGACTGGTTACGAGTACGAGAGCGCCAGGGTATGGAAAGTGCAACAGTGATATAGAGAAAGGAATACCATCAGAGGGGAAGACTCGAATGTGAGACCAGCATCAGTAGACGGTTCATAAACCATTAGCGTGACCTGACATAAGTACTGAGTCTTATGAACACATGCTATGAAATCCCGTACCAGGCGCGTTCGACTCGCAATCTACTCGCCTTTAGTGTTCGGCAGCATCTTGACCAAGAAATTCTACCTTCTTCCTCCCAGTGAGAATACCCGAGGCCCTAAGGTCAGCAGATACTTTGGTCGTTGTCTAGCCTCTTCTACGATTTAGTGGCCTACACTGTCCACAAAACCACCATTCGCTTTCCCGGTGTTTCGAAAAGGAGAGATACGCGCCGTCAATCCGTTGCCGAACTCATGTTGTGATCCTGGCGAGTCAGACGGTCTCAGACCTACCATTGCCATGGTAGTAAGCAGGAAAAGAGGAGAACATACGGAGTGTATTGAGGCTCTGAGACATATTGGTGGGAGAAATCACAGTTTAACTTGCCATTATCATTATAGCGTGATACAAGGAAGATGCCTCGACGAAATGGCCCAGGTTAGCAGCAAGTCAGCAGAGTCGAGAAGGAAATGAAGATGAAATTTGAAAAATAAATGATCGCACCGCGTCATGATCACATGTGCTACAATTTAGCACGAATTTGAAAATGCCTCCTCTTCCTTCATCCAACGTTATTACTCTGGACCATACACCACACCATCTTGTATTAATGACGTAATAGAAACTTTGGTCTCCATCCACTATCGTTCCATCGTTCACTACAAGCTACCTCTTGTTGAAAATGCCTATGTTCATGCCTGAACTTGGGATTGCCTGGACGGACCCCAAACCAGAACGCCTTTGTCAGTTCCCTGAATGTCCACATAAGTCAAAGGGATACGATGGCCATAAAATGAAGATGTGCTCAAAATGCCAGGATGTGCGATACTGCGTTAGTGCGTTTACTCTATATCTTCAATATTGGCTAAACCAAGTCTTACAGCAAGGATTGCCAGCGGTCCGACTGGAAATTCCATAAACTGCGTTGCCAAGTTCCAACGAACTTGATACCTTCAGACTGGATCCATGTGAGTCTTACGGACATTTGTCTGTATGCGATGCATGATTTACTCTCATTTCAGAAGTATGAGGGCACCTTTCGCTGGGCAGTCGTCGAGGCGCTTCGTCTTCACACCAATTACATGCCTGCGAAAGGGAAAGGGCTGGAAGTCATCCTCTTCGAAGGTGCTGCAATCGGACCCAACCTTCCTGAATTCCTCGTTGCCAGCTGCAAGGTCTGCGACCTGGGAAAAGTCATTCCTGGATACCAGGCCGAACATGATCCTACTGTCAGTCTCTCTCGCGATATTCGAAAGACAGGCGGAATCGGCGCTGTCACCGTCGTCTTTTCATTTTGGAAGAATGCAGAGAGTCCAGGGACCTCTATTCGGGAGGATTTTCATTTTAGTGGGTCGCGAAAGGGAAACTACAAGTATATGCCGAGAGAGCAGTGGAAGGACATGGTGAAGGCTACTTGCAACGGCAGGACTTCTCTAGACCAGATCGAGAGAAACATCCATTCGTTGAGCACCGAGGGCTGCAATCGCGAAGGGGATATCGGCTGGGGCCTCTTGCAGGAGATTAAGACGCTGAAGTTGGCGTCTGAGGATAAGACGAGTATTTTGGCCGATCCCGATGTTATATCTATGATTGATGATCTCCTTGAAACGAAGTCGAAAGTATAGACTTGTATAATTGCAAGTGCATGCGAGATATAATACTTTCATTCTCCCGCATCCCACGACTCTCAAGAAGGACCATGTACACCGACAGTGAATATCTCCTTTGACGCTTGAAACCCCGCCGTTTGAGTGCTCCTCGACGTTAGAGTAGTATTCATTAATTACCCCTTGGATAAATCTGATACATTGATGAGAGACTCGAAAAATGGGTATTGTGGGTATACTGTAAACAATACTGTCCATAAACGAAAAATACGAGTCATAATGTCACACAGCGGGGTGGCGACTATTTTTGGCCAGTCAAAATAGAATCAAAGTGCGAAATGTCGGATTTGCCTCGTCTCGGATTTTGATTTTATTTTGAGCATCCAAAAATAGTCGCACCCCAGCTGTGATAACCAATGTTCTTGTACGCCACTCAACCATCCTAATAACGAGAGCAAGTTCCACCTCAGCGAGTACCAGAGGTTGGTTTTTGTGGAGGCTTAGGTTTTGTGCTGCCAGAGCCGGTCACATTTCCTGAGGGACGGCCTCTCGGTTTTTGGTCCCTTCATCCAACGTTGATGTAAATTTTAAGAAACTAAGTGCAGATACTTACGTATCATCCTCGTCGTCCTTGTCGAATTTAGAATGCATGAGAGTGGAGTAACGCTTGCGAAGGATTCGAAAAGGCATTAGGATCCTGGGATCATCGTCAATGCAAGCACAAGAAAGATTTTATTGAAATATGCACTCACAAGCGTAATTTTCGTCCTTTCTTTCCTCCCGCAGATTCAGAGGAAGTTGACGTAGCTTGCACGTCAGAACTCTGAGACGGCGCTTGGGGTGCATTGCCCTCGCCAGCATTGCAGGTGTTCTCTTCTTTGGCCAGTTCACTGAAAAGGAATCAACAAGAGTTCAAGCGATGCTGTCCAGTCGGACTAACCTCTTGGACTCTTGTTCGGTGGTACTCATGTTGAATTGGGGGGTTGGCGAAGGTGTAAGATGGCCTTTATGCGATGTATCGGCTGTTAAATGAGATGGACCTCGAACAGCTGCTTATTATTATCATGACAGCAAGCAGTACAGGGCGATACCTGATTTTAAAAAATGCGGTTAAGCTAGACGCTAAAGCTGTCGGCCTGTTAAGCGCTGTGACGACAGCTTAGGCTCATTCGGAGAACGGAGACCAACCGGAGACGCCATGTCTCTAGATTGTAGTTTAGTTAGAAGTATCCGCCTAGGAACCTGAAGTAAGTTTTGGAAGACAGGACAACAAGCAAATCGCGGTGGAAAACGTTCACTGAAGCTCTCGGTCCGCCACTTTCCGTCGGATCGAGTCGGGAGACACGTGATCGAAACAACCCTTGGGCAATCCGACTTCTCCGCGTACCCGCCGCGTTGGTATGATCCATTTAGTTGTACGTGCTGGTATGCACTGCTTCTTACTCCAATCATGGATAGCCTCTGGTGATCATCTCAGAATTGGCGCTTGACTATGAGCTTCGTCACTATGAGCATCGACTCGACACTTTTCTTGTCGCTTATTGAGAATCTTGGCTCAGTCCGAATGAACATTGTTTCCTGGTGCCTTTCGTCATTCGCCTTCACTTTGAAACTTCCGTCGAATCCCTGAATCGCCTGAATGTACTCCACTCGATGCTGTATAGGTGCTGTTTTGATTGAAATAAAAAACGATGAGAGGCAGCGTTCTGTTCTCTCCTTACAGCTGCAGCAAACGTCAATGTAGTGCGGTAGTCTTTTTCTTTATATGCTGTACTTATGCTGTACTCTTCATCGCCGATTGAACAGGTTTATGGCTCCTCCAGGCAGGGCGCGCTATGTTTCTTGCTGGCCGCCTCATGGCCAGAAATTGGTGCTTTGTCCAGGACCACGACAACCATTTCGCTATCTCCCCTGCCGTTCAAGTGAGTGACCCATGGGCTTCCTCTTCTGCGCCAGAATATAAGGAATCTGTCTTTTCCCCAAGGGTATCGTATCCACGCTGAGTCAGTCACATCGAAACGGTTCATCGATAGAATCTTGGTTATCAATCGGAAACAACGCCTTTCTCTGGTTTATCTGTCTCCTCATCCGCGCGCATAGGACCGTGTCAGCAATGTCAGCAAACCAGGTGCATTCTAGTAGCGCAGTGTACACGGGACGCTCATTGGTTACTCACAGTTCCCGCGAACAAATTGCGGGCTAAGAAATTCACTCGAACACCCTTGTCCCCATGTGGTGTCTTCTAAACGGAGGTGCTGGAGCCGAGGAACACGTTTGTACAGCATCTGTGCCCTGAGAACACACACGGCCATGACGTTGATCAACCGAAGCTTGGATAGGTTTGCTGCGGAGAGGAATTAGCGAGGTTATGGCGTTTCTGCGTAGTTTAGACAGCAGGGGGTGGGTCCATGAAGACGAAAGAGTACTGTTCTTTCCACAAGCTGTGCTTACTATTCCGGTCCCGCTGGTGATGCGCGGCTTCTTCTGCACGTCTAGTTCTTTGTAAGACCATGCACTCGGAAGCGAATCTGTTATACTATGCCATTCTCCTCTGACATCTGTAAGTCTGTCCACAGCGCCCGGTCCAGTTCGCTCACAAACTTGAGAGATCTCCATTTCAGTCGATCTTCCTTCTTCTGTGGCTCAATCATGACACAGCCGTCAATTCTAAAGAAGTCGAACACAGCCCCGTGGTGACGGGCGTAGTTCTTGCCAACTTCCAGGCTGCCATAAAACTCAGGACGAAGGACAAAGCTATTCTGAACTTACACCCATCCCCTCGACAGCAATGTGTGACTCAGACATTAAAAAATACATCGTCGCTACTGACGGGAACACTCGTGTCTTTGTCAGTAGGTCTGAAGTATCGCGGTATGAGGTAAGGAACGGACCTCAGCGAGAAACCCACAAACTAACTTGCAGCATTTAGGATTTTGTCGCCATTACACGGCAATATTTCTTCCCGGGGAACGACTCCTTGAAATTGGTCATCCAAACCAACGAGCTGGCCATATGCGCTGGCCACTACGTCGACATTCCACCAAATCTATGGGAAGAAATGAGTACATTTATCTCTGGTATTCGGGTCATCAGTCGTGAGTACCAATGTCCTTTTTTCCACCTATTGAGATACTAACTTGCTATCAGGACTTGCTCGAGCAACGTCTCCATTGATGGCAATTTGTGTAAAGACAATTGCAGGAAAACAGATACCGCTGTCACTCCCTCAGTCTGCGTTCGTATCCGACCTAGCAGCGCTAGTCCATGAATCGGAAGGTCATCCGCCAGAGGAGCAACATCTCATCTATGGCGGGCGATGGCTCGCATTTGAAGACCGCCTTTCTGCGTATGACATTCGTGATGGGGCGACAATTCATCTTCTTATACGGGGCAAAGGACGCGTATGAAGCAGACTAGGGAACCATTTCGGGACACGGATTAGCGGACCTTGCTCTATTATATATTTCAGAAGCGCGGACAAGATATGGCGCGCCGGGCTTGGGTAGCATATGAATGCATTAATGAAGGATAGATTTGGACAAATGTAACATAGAAATCTACGGACGAAACTGATACCTAGGCGATACTGTCTTTGATAGCGAGATACCCTTTATGTATACTCTGTCGCCAAACATGCTGCTTAAAATTCTCCTGAGCTTTACGTTTGGCAACTTCGTTCGAGGCAGAGCTATAGATTTCAATCACCAGAAATATAGTGGGAGGTCGCTCTCCCAAACTAGGTCTTCCTCTCTCATACCTTTCCGTAATTGCTCCATCTAAAACTTCCAGCTCCTTCGGCACATTTCCGCTTGTAGAGAAGACGATATCCAGCGAGGCATGTGTGGGTAGGCCATCGACTATCCGACCCAGCAGTTGAATCGGCATCGTCGGCTTCTCCCAGAGGTCCAAAGTCACTTTTGATAGCCTGGAGTGCCGGATCAGAGTCGTGAGTGATATCTGGGGCAGTACATTGCCGGAGACTGTTCTCCACATATAAGATACGGATCACAAAGAAAACATAGGGTACTTACTGTAACCATCGAATGCCTCACAGACGACGCGCAATTCCTTGAGCCTGCTCGGAGCGTCCCCACTGCGTCGGAAGAGATTGTCCCTGAGAAGAGTCGTAAGCTCATATTTTAGATCAGCGCTGGGAGCCGAGTTCAACGTCGGGTCCATAACAATAATAAGCCTCTGTAGGCTGTCAACGGAGATCTTGACTTGGGCTGATTTCCGGATCAGTTTGAGAAAGTCAACCATATGAGCATGAGGGAAATTGAAGAGGGAAAGCTCTTTGAGGTCGTGTACATGATTCGCAGCGAGGGCCGCTGTCTCAGCGTGAACTTCGGTCACGGTGAGACGAATATGCCCAAGAGTGAGAATATCGAGCTTCAAGCAGGAGCATATGATTTGGTATAAAGTATCTCGAGACGTAGATACGTTCGAGAACTTCAGGGAAGTGACGTTCCTTGCCCAGCACGTGGGAACTGCGATTCTCCCAGGGCCAAATAGAATAATTTGGTTGACATCGCTAAACGCTAGGCGAACAAAAGGCTTTAAAACGTCTGACCAAAGTTGGAGATCTATTATCGCGACGTTGTGCAAAACCAATGCTCGGAAATCAGGCGCACGGGTATCGACCGGTCGACTGAAGATGGACCGGAACATAGGGTTCGAGACGGTTATTTCTAGGAACTCCCCATCCTGGGGTGGACTGGATATGGTAGAATCCCGAAGGAGTACTTCCAGTTCGTTCAGATCCTCGAACTCTAGTGAAGGAAGCGAGACATATCTGTAGACGCTGTAATGAGGATCGCGCAAGATGACTGGGATGTGGACCGGAGCGGAAAATGACGGGAAAGATATCGTCGTACAGCGACCCGTGCGCTCAGATTCGTCACGAAACCTATATTCAACAAAGTTGACGATGTCGTGAAGGGGGGCATAGTTTGGGTGAAGGGCGTTCATCTCGACGGATGCAGTAGGAGTTCGACTGAGTGAGGAGGAATGATGTTTATTGGAAGTTTCATCGAGCTTTAAGTAGCGAAGAAACAAAGGGTACGCAATTGTGTACCAAGGCTATGCGAACATGCTTTTTTTCATGAAAACAACGTTTCAGGCGGAAGTAGAGCGACATTGTCAGGTGAGAAAACTCAGCATTGCGACAGATAGCTGTTGAAGCAAAGGCGCTTCCGAGCGGTATCTGCACAACGTGGACATAGGTTTCCACGACATTGTCAGATTGTTGTGAGAGTCGTGTCGTAGATATTCCATCAGAAACGATTGTTGATTTTTGGCGTCGAGAGTTGGCAAGACATCATGTGTCTGCATAATCAGGCGTCAGATGAGCCTTGGAATCCGGAGAGATTGTTCATAGTTCCAAAGTAGTCCGCCGAAGGGGATGCTGAAGGAACGCACGGTAGATTAAATGTAGACAACCGTGCAAATGTGGCGGCTCCTTGTGGATACAGCGCTCAAGACGATGACAACCAGCCATGTGAAGACGTAAACCGAGCGTAGCTCATTAATACGCGGCGTGATGGCTGTGGAGGTGCCAACAGACAAGAAACCGGTTCCATACCTGCCAGATCAGGGAGAGCCGTTGGGCATCGTTACAACGACTCAGGTTGGCAGAAGTTTTCCGTTCAATTTTCATGTTCCAACCTGAAATTGTTGAACTTGAGACTTGAATGTGGCTTAATACACGGTTAGGATCCAGGGAGAAACATGAGGATAGGCGCACTGCACACCCTTGTTCGTATCCTCGGTCAATGCAAAAGCGCTGTGGCGAAGAAGGGAACCAACAAGGAACAGGGTAGGGGGAGATGCCACGTGGCATCCCATCCGGCCCGCCTGATAGACACGTGGCATCCGCCTTAAGGCATCTTCCCTACCGCGTGCTCTTCGCCACATACCAGCACCACAAACTGGAAACCCTTCCCTTTGAAATTATTCTTCATCAGTCTAGTCCTACATCCTCATCTTCTAGTGACAATCAACGCATATTCTGGTGAAAGATTCTACTTCCTCGGCAAAGCAATAGAACAGGGCACCATCTCTCCAATGCTGATGTATATTCTGTGCGGCGTGCCGACCAGGAGCTGTGCTGTCAAGAAATACTTAGAGTGAGTACAGAAAGGTCTTTCCCGTCGCCATTTGTGTTCTTAACTGCCGGGAATGCCAAGGCTGTATAGTGTTGATTCTTTTGCCGGTTATCTATCTATCGATCTTACCAGCGGCATCTTACTGATGCAAGAGGGTGATCATATGGCGCTAAGAGATGAATCTAGTGGATGCCTGTTATTTCTATCCTAACGTATAGACGATCCTTGGTTGCACACTCTCGACAGTGACACAGGAACACGTTTGAAGTCTTAGAACAGAGGTTCTTCTGCCGCAATCGCTGACTCGTTACCCTCCCCTCCGCCCTCGTCGGAAATCAGCTGGACGGCATATACTAAGCGCATCGTTCACTCGCATCTGTGATCAGTGCCGTGGCCACGGTGCCATATTCCCTTCAGGCTGTCGTTTTGGTACGTCCTCGTCAAGATGTACACAATCACCGGTTTCTCAAACTCACATATTGACATGACTGTCATTTGAGTCGCTGAAGCATATCATATATTTGAGGGAAAGCGGTTCGATAGCCGTTTTTATATGGACCCCGGGACGAACGTACCGTGTTGTGAGTACCGCTGATTATCGTATTTCGCCCTCATCTTACGAGACGGTACAGAGTAACGAACCTTCCCTGGATTTACCGCCTGTATGAAACTTCGATGAGGTAAGAACTAGGTTTTCGTACCTGCCGCCAAGTAAAGTTCATAATTCAGTCCCTAAGAAATCCTTCTGATGGTGACTTCCACTGCAGATATCCTGTCGGGAGACTCAACATGGGCTCGATGAATGGGAGTCACGCTGGTCGCATCTCACCGGTACCGTGTGGATGGGTATGAAGCACGCAATCTGTTTGTCGGAAAGTATCGTTCTATTGTCTTGGCGTCAAGATACACAACTGGTTTCCCAAACTAGCGACCTCGCTATGAATTGTTTATGTCCATGAACCAATGACCGTCGACCATTGCGAAATCTAGACGGGGTATTAGCCCTCGAGGACGGTTCCATTCAATTGCACGGGTTCTATCTTCCATACGTCTCTTCTACACCCAGGCTTGTCTATCCCATACTGGGGCGCTACGCCGTTCTAAGCTTCTCCGACCGACGTGCTATCTACTGCTATGCCGACCTCTTATTCTACTGAACGGTCCCGTTGCCATCTTCTCTTCAAGGTTGTTAACATGTTATCATCTGTCCCTTCATATATCATCACTAGGAAACATCAAAACGACAGTGAGGTACCTTTTATCTGTTATAATCAGCAGTTTCTGATATCAGATAAGATGCCAGTGTCCTTGAAATAATTTAGGAATGAAGACGCCGGATCTTCACAGCGCTGCTTTTACACCTTCACCATATTTTTGAGCAGTCTCATACCTGCGGCAATGTGACAGCTGCGCCCCGTTCCTAAAATGTGTCACTTGAAGAATTGACTGCCACCTCGTACTTCTAATGAGCCCACAGGCTCCTCAATATCCTGCAAGCTACGGCTTCTTTCAATGAGCAGCAGACCCTTCCCTCGGTCACAACCCCGTCTATCGAAGTCCTAAATTTGAATGCAAAGCGTCGAATGACGACATTCCAGGCTAAATTTCAGTTCAAGTCCAGCGGCCACCGACACGTATAATTGCGAAGGGAAAAAATTCACCCGTTCTCGTCACATTTCGCACGCTCAAGAATCCATTGGAGCTAGTCCAAAATCGTAACGTAAAATTATCGTACTATGATAACGAGCAAAGTCCGATGACTTCCAGATCAGCGATCACGCGCATAGGCATTTATACTTGGGGCGCACCACACTCTGAAACTGTAGAGCCCAGAACTGAATCCATGGTATCGGTCTTCCAAGTCCCCTTCGAGGGTTCACTGAACAAGGGCCAGGAAATTCAGCTGACTACAGCCTCAGTCTTGGAACAAGTGCTTGCGGGCCGGGTTGTTTTCAGATAGACGGACCTTGATTGCCGTTTATTCTCAGTGCGTACTCACGTTGTGGATCTCATCCCCTAAACTATTGGTGTCCATCATTAATTACGAACCACCGGTAGGTATTTAAAGAGCTCCAAAATGATCCCCCTGACGCCATCCAATTTTCCACCATGTCGACCACCTTCAATGATTTCGACGCCATCTCAGACGCCGTGGATAGAGGTTGATGTTAATCGATTTACTGAACAGATAAAGCTGACCTGTGCTGTTATCAGTAAACATCCTTAAGGCGTCCACCATCATGTGGGACAGTAAATCCGAGTTTGATAAAGGCGTCGACAAGACTCGTTTCCGACAGTACAGCGACGCGTGCGACCGTGTTAAAGGATTCTATCAGGAGCAACACGGTACGTCTGCCAATGCTTTCTCCTAGCTATATATCTTCATACCATATTGCAGAGAAACAGACAGTTCAATACAACATAGAAGTGCGCGAGATTTTGAAGAACACTGTACGCGCTAGAATGGGTGCGCACATTTTTGGATATCCCTCTCAATTCTCAATGACGGCGGCGGTCTAGGAGTATGGGAGGCTCTCGAGCTCCTTAATACTCTCGTAGACGAGTCGGACCCCGATGTACTTCTCACCATCTCTTCTCGCGTTGATTCTCTGACCCCTCCACAGATCGATCTCTCCCAAATCGACCACCTTCTTCAAACAGCCGAGTCCATACGTCGTGATGGGAAACCAGAGTGGATGCAAGTCACAGGGCTCGTGCATGATTTGGGGAAACTGCTTTTCCTTTTCGGCTCAGAGTGAGTGGCATCTCGTTGTCTAGTGCGCGTGCCTATCTTGATGCGCATCATCACATCAGGGGTCAATGGGATGTTGTTGGTGTGCGTTGCTAGCATAACAAAACCGTGTGCGTTGATACTGATGGTCCGTTATGTACCAGGATACGTTCGTCGTAGGATGCCGTTTTTCAGACAGGATCATCTACCCCGAGACCTTTAAGGCAAACTCAGATACCTCCCACCCTGTTTATTCCACAGAATGTGGGATGTATGAACCACATTGCGGGCTGGATAATGTGATGCTTTCATGGGGACATGATGAAGTTTGTCATCCCCCAGTATTTGTTCTCAAAGTCGAGTGCTGATTGCAGCGTCTTAGTATCTCTACAATGTTTTCAAAGGCCAGTCTTCCCTACCAAAGGAAGGCCTCGCCATGATCAGGTATCATAGCTTCTACCCGTATGTTGCATTTGTTTTCGTGTCTAAAGTCATTGACCCTGACAATTCGTATCAGATGGCATCGTGAAGGGGCTTACTCTCATCTTACAAATAAAGAGGATGAGACGTCTCTCGCCGCTGTTCGAGCTTTTAACCCGTACGACTTGTACAGCAAAAGTGATACTCCTGTAAACGTCGAGGCAGTCAAACCTTACTATCAAAGCTTGATTGCCAAGTTCTTCCCACCTATTCTCAATTGGTAAATATCGTAATATATATATTGGTCGCCCATTTCGCGTAGCATACGGAGATGGTGAATTTGTGATCTGTTGCTATCTTATATCGTAAGGGCTTGGTAGAATAAGTTCCACATATATCATCAAAGGGAGGGTCACAGAATTGTCCTCGGACTCAAAGGCATCGAAGGTCCTTCAAAAGCGCAAAATAGGCTCTCCACAGAAATAAAATATGTTCACTTTGAAAGGGAAATAAAACGAAGCTACCGATAAGACGAGCTTGCCCGAGGATTTGGATTGCATGCGGAGATGGTACCTGAGGTAACGGTCGACAAGTTCTAGTCAAGTCTTAAAAGGGAAGCCAACCCACAGGCCACAGCAAGATGTGTTCTTCCGCTGTGATCAAGCTGAAATAGTACCGCGCACAACCCGCGCTTCTTCTTTGCTTCTACACTTTGTCGACTATTAAGGTCTTGACAGTTTCGATTTCGGCGGACGAGCAGCACCAATTCGTAGATAAAAAGAGCTGCATAGACCTTTTCCAGAGTGGCGGTAGTGGTTTGGTAGTGGTTGTTCGTGGTGAAATAGTATTATTTTGACTTCGGCATTGCTTCGGCAGCTCGGCACGATTCCGATGCCCGTCGCCAACCCGTCGCTTTCTTGACTTCCTTCTCATTGTCAGAGGACCGTTCAGTCGAACCGTATCTTTCGTTGCTGTAAACCTAGTATATTCTGGTTTGTTCTCAATTTTAGAACCTCGTAGAAAAAGGAGCATGTGAATCGCTGATAAGTACTAAGTGTCCAGGTCCTCCTTTCAAAGTTTCAAACTTAAACACGGCTTGCGCACTAACCGCGACGCTCGCGACTCCTATATATTCAAGTGAGTGTAATAATGTTATTTCTCTGCGACGTCCTCAAGCAGATACTGTGTAGAGATGTCTGGCTATAACCCCATCTCCAGTTCTGAAGACACGCGCCCTCCTTCGGCTCGCATCGAAGAGCTCCTAGGTCAAAACGAACTACCCCTTCCCGCAGAGAAAGAATACCTCGAATGTGCTGTCCGTCAAAGCAACTCAACACTGTCTATACTCGACACACGAATCTCCCATGCTCGCAAGGCCCTCGACTCGCTCCTGCTCTCGAAAAAAGAAAAAGAGGAAGAAATCATCCAGGCTGCAAAAATCATCTTGCATCCTATGCGTTCCATATGCAGTGAAATTCTCTTGGAGATATTTTCGTGGTGCGTGTACGACGTTTCTGACATCATGGACGTCGGCGAGCCCCTGGACTCTTTGAATCCCTGCCATGCTCCTTGGACCATATCTCAAGTCAGCCGCAGATGGAGAAGCATCACTCTCGCATCTTCAAGACTTTGGTCTAACATCGCCCTTGACTTTGAACGCTATACGTACATCGGCATCTCTAACCGGATGTGCATGTTCAAGCTGAGCCTCTATTTGAAACGTGCCCGGGATAGCGAGCTTTCCATCTCTTTATTCGCCGATTCCGACGGGTTCAAAGGCACACTAGGTCTGCTCGAGGCTAGCACTCGCCAGTGGAGGAACCTAAACATCAATGCGTACCCCAAATCCGTCAAAGCACTTGCAGGGAATTCCTTCCCGCTCCTCAGAAGTTTACAAGTCCATTCTGAAAACATAAAATATACTTCGGTGGAGTCAGGGGCTCCAAAGACGGTCCTAGCTGCTCCAGAACTCCGTATTTTCCGCTCAGTATCCAACGCCGTGCCATGTAGCATGCTTGATCTTCCTTGGAAGCGGCTCGAAACGTTCTCCTGTTCCGACGCCTCCAGCCCTCATTGCATCCGGGTCCTCCGACAACTATCATCTGCAAAGAGTCTGAACCTTAGAGTTCACAAAAGGCACACCTTGGATCTAGCAGAGGGTGTTATCGTCATGCCGTCTGTGGAGAGCCTGACGTTCGAACAGAGGAAAGGTGGTGAACGTTCAATGGCTCGCTTGCTCGACGCCTTCATACTCCCATCGATCACTTTCTTATCGCTCACGTTTCCCAAGGCATCACTCTCCCATTTCCCGACTACCTTCGATGCATCAACGAGTCTGACAAGCCTGAGTATCGATTGTCACCTCAGCCATGCCCACAATGCTACCCTGTTCTTTGGATTCCTCAGATTGACCCCGAATGTCACGGTATTCAGGCTTTCCTCCTCCTCCATACCCGACGAGGTCCTACGTGATTTCACTTTGGCAGAAGGGAAAGATCCCGTAGTCCCTTTTCTCCGTGTCCTCGAAATAGCCCCCGGTGTACCGCAGTGCGACATGAAACTGTTCATGGGAATGCTAGAATCTCGGTGCAATGATGGTGATAATATTATGGATCCTACCCAAGGATCATCGGGTGAAGAAACACATGGCCCCAGGACATTAAAACGGTTACACTTCAAACGAACTGGGAAACTTCTGCTGTCTGGTTCTGAAGATCGGGAAAGATGGGGGAAGCTTTGTCGCGTCTTGGAGGTACTCTATCACTTTGTATCTACTTGAAAAACGCTTTTTGCCGTTGCGAATTTGATGATCGTGTATTAAGGTGCTTACATCTTACTTACGGGTCTGAGACGTGTTCAGTCACAAGCTCAAATTAGGGCTGAGTCATGACTTGACTCCTATTAATTACGTCGAAGTTTTTGTCTCAGATCTCTCATCTTCTCATCCAACGACAATGACCTCCCTCTTTGTTGCTTCCCCCCAGCCGAAACCATCAAAGGACTACCTCGTCGCTACGAATGACAATACTTCTGTTTTTGTTCGTAGGTCGGATGTGACCCGTTATCAGGTGCGTATGCCGAAAGTCTGAGATTTTTCTGCATGCTCACGTTTCGTCTCATGCAGGACTTGGTTACCCTTCTCGTGGTATTCTTCCCAAGCATGAACTCCCAGTCTGTCGTTGTCCAAACGAACGAGTTGGATATCTGTGCTGGACGCTATGTCGATATCCCACAGGATTTGTGGCCAGAGATCAGCCCGCAAATACAAAACATCAGAGTCGTTCCTCGTACGTTCCTACTTTCTCTATCACCATCGACACTAAGCTCAAATATTTTCAGGCCCAATTCAAGAGCCAGCCACGACACCTCCTCCGTATGGGGGTTGCTTGCCGAGAGGGCGGGGTTTGAGAAAACCAGTCATATACTTATTTTCTCCCCGGCCAGTACGCTCCACCGTGCGAGTATCCCTCGTCAATGCTTGGTCGTTTTCAGCGGTCTACCCAAGTGTCCCAATCAAAGACTCTGAGTTGGGACAGTCCATCGCGTGGGACGTCAATACGCACGAGGATCACAGTATGACGACTACGACTGGTACTCGGGTGTCTTATTTGTTCTGGGAAGCTGAGTAAGTTGTCCAAAACTTCAATTTCGAGCTTGGTGTACTTATTCTGGCATCAGACCAAATAGGGGTGCATCACCCCCTTCGCCGCCACCGTCTCCCCGAAACACCGTCGTGCCGTTTAATCCATTATTTCCCCAAGTCAACAATGAGAACTCTGTTGTTCTCCGTGCTTCACAAGCGGCGGAATACCTCGACAGAGCGCTCTCTGCTCTCTGTCTGCCTGTCGAAGCAAAGACTTCCTTCATCACGTACTGGCTTCGCTCAATTCTGAAGTACGACTACGTCGCGCTACACTTCCTCCCTCAAGCTTCATACGAACACGCCGCACCGCTCGAGGTGGAGCCCAAACCGGATGTTGTCACGCGTGTGTTCATGTTGTTCACGAGGGTCAGCGAGGATGAGTTGGTAGAGTGGGAGGGAGCGCTTACTCGTGCGTTTGAAAGTGCCGATATTTGGAAAGGTATCGTTGGTGTTGATGGGCATAAGGCCAAAGATGAGAGACTCTTTAGGGTATTGGAATGGGGCGGAATGGAAGTGACGCGTTGAGAGCATGCTGAGGTTTAGTATTTCACCAGATATTATGTGTATTTTTATTCTATCACTCTGAATGTATGACAAACGCGCCATGGATATAATTAGCTTCTTTTTTTCTCCACCGTCGCAGGTGTACGAATTGCGATATATTCTTGAGGCACAAAAATTCTTTAGATAGATAGGCGAGACGTTGAAAAAGCCCTCTCATTCCAAAATGGTAGTCACACATCCTAAATCCAAAAGAAGGATGAAGGAACAATCAGATCCGGCTCATCAATATATTTGGATAAGGGGAGTCGAACCCCGCATTATCGTTGTAGCCATTAGACCAGTATTCCACTTCGAAGAGCCCTCTCTCAATCACATGAAATGACAACCCAACAAAGCAGAGAGACTGAACGTAAACATGGAATCCCATTTTAAAAAGCAACGAGATGATACCCACCAAAGTGTAGAGGAGGAATCGAACCTCGAGTTCACTGAGCTAAACCACTGCACCTTGTCTTCCACGAAAACCAACTCGCATACTTACTTTCAGCAGAAAACTGGGAGCGTGTAAGGACATGACATCCGCTGCGCATGTCAAATAGGCGAATGCAACAATAAAATAGAATCTATTCGCGCGAGAGAAATAGAACGTTATGGTGGTACGCAGAAGAGCCGCGACGAATTGGTTAGCCACAAGATAAAGATTCCTGTGAGAACTGAAGCAAGGGACGAAGCTAGTTTGTGTGAATCGCTATCGCATCGCAGGATGTCGACTTATGCCATTTATTCGAGACGGGGAAAAATTTGTTACATCTGAGAAGAGGCGCAAGAGCGAGCAGCGAGAAATGATGCGAGCATCGAAGGCGCCTTGACTAGCGCTGAGGAGAAAAAATCCCCCGATGCGTACCGTCGGGAGTTGCCAATCCATCTTTGAAAGTGCGGCGGGCCATGATACCAGTTCGAATTCTAGAATGTATGCAGGATTCAACCATACTAAACTACAGAAGTATCGAATATTGAAGTTCTTGTGCGCTCATCCAAGCACATAGGAATAAGGTGCCCGCCCATTCGGTATTCAATGGTGCTGTGCGAATGTCGCCCTTCTGATAGTACATCAACGCTAACTAACTCATACTTGCCAAAGAGAGGGCAAACCTGACGGCTTGCATGCCGCAGTTCTCTAGTGAGGAAACAAGCTTGCACTGCCGCACCCGGAGCCCCGCTACTCAGATACCTAAGAAAGCTGGCGATTAGGTCCTGTATCTGACGGCTCGCAAAACGAACATCTACTGACCGATGTGTAGCACCCACAAAACCCATCGCTGCAACAGTATAGATCAACCGGTGCTACGTCAGGGTTGGCGCCTTTTTCAAAGTCTGCGACGCTAAGGTTCGATATCTGAATACAATAAGGGTGAGTGGAGTGTAGTGAGTAGGCTGTAGATGGTGCTTACGGCCTGCTGTCGTCAGGTGTCGTCAGTGTCCACACCGCGTATCCCCCGCGTAAGGAAGAGGGTCGTATCACCGAGCATGGAACCGCTGACACGCTTGAAAAGCATTCACGCGTGTAAATTTGCGAATTGTACAAATGAGTACAGGCAATAATGCCCAGACATGAAGGCAATGATGAAAGCAACAGAGTGCAGTGTTTATAATGCCAGTAATGATATTACCAGAGTAAAGCTGGGTGGAGCGCATGGCTTAACCTGAGAATGGTACTAGAAAGGCCGTACTAGGTATGAAGTCCCAGTGCTTGACACTGAGTGCTCTGACAAGGCAAAGCATATGCGCGCTAAGAATAGCGTGGGACACGCTTGCGGGGTAATTAAGACTTCGCGTAGCAGTGATCTATGACGCGCAAGGCATGGCAGGCCCAGAGCTTAGAGTTCTAGACCTTGAGATGTCAGAACTCAAGTAAATCCGAAGTTCCGGGCTTCAGCCAAAATGCGCGAGGCCTAGACAAGAAGCACATTGCCCTCACTACAATGGAATTCCCTGTGAGAATACTAGGAAGTGAAATAAGAGTTGCAGGGTAGGCTATAACTCCGGGGATATGGCAACTAATGTCAACCCGCATGTCATAGCCTTGGTAACCGATGCTGTGACACTCAGAGACAGGACCTGGCCCCGGGCCAGACTCCTGAGTCAGCGCCAAGCTATGGCGTGATAATTGCAACATGCGCGGGACGCAGGCGAAAGTACCCCGCAGCTTAAATAATACTATATTTGGTGGTACAAATTTGTAGGATGTAAAATAGATAAATAGCGCAGTGTACTTGTAGTGTACAAGTTTTGGACCCCCGTTGTAGTCGCGCGCAAGCCTCCAGCTTGACGCCCTAGCAGCAGGATTAGTTTGTAACTTCGAGCGAGAGAATAAACCTAGAATTGATATCATACCGAGTGAATTGAGTTGCGCACGAGGCGTAGAAAGCTTAGCGGGGGACTTGCTTAGCAGGGGACTCGTGTATGGTTTGAGTGACTGGTTGACTGTGCTCTACCCTGAGAATAAGAGATATTGTGTCATTGCGGACGCGCTCTTGAGTTTTGAGGGTTTCTTGTGACACGCGGTGTTACAGGTGGCAGAGGTTCAAACCCTTTGGTCTGATTAGCACGCGCTTAGTTGGGTATACCATTCCGCAAGTGGCAGAGGTTCAAACCCTTTGGCTTGTCGGACGGGGTTTAGTTGGTTATTGTGTCTCTGGATCGGCATAGGTTCAAACCCTGTGGGTCTACGATTGGTTTTGGAAGCTTGAGTGCGTAGGTTCAAATCCTGTGGCTTGAGTGGACATTTTGTGAAGGGTTTCTGCTTAGAGCGCAAGCTTTGAGTTGTGTTTAGAGTGTGTTTAGGTTGTTGTGGTTACCTGTGTGTGACGTGCGCGACTTATTGAGGGTTTTGTAGGTGTGTGGTGACGTATCGTGTATTGTAGTACACCTTGCCTTGAGGCCCGGCGACATTGGTCACCCCTCTTGTTATAAAAGCCTTTGGACTTAGAGAGATCTAGATACGTGACGCGCGCTATTGCTATACGCGTGTATTGTATATTCTGAGAGTTTAGTTGTTTTGCTTCAATCTGCTTCTATCGCATAATATCCCCCCCAAGAACTTGAGGGTTTGTGTGTGTAGTGTTGGGTGTGAGTGTGATCAGTGTCTTCGACACTGCTGCATTTCTAGCCTGCGCGCACAGAGTCTCTTCACCGCGTAGGGTACACGAACGCCAAACAGGACGCGTTGGTCAAAAAAGGGAAGAAAGGGCTGGAGATCATCCACCTCGCTTCTCCTACAAGACATCTGCCCCAACATCACCATCGTCGTCTCAGAAGGCGTTGAAGAAAGTCACAATAGAAAGAAATTTCATCTGAGAAGAAGGATTAAGGAGTACGTAAGACTATAGAGGAGGCTCATACCGTTCCTGAGCAAAGGCACCATAGCCAAAAACGCGCATATAGTCACCCTCTAATATCTCAGACACCGCCTTGGAAGACAGAAAACATCGTGAAGCTCGGCGCGCTATGCACTATGTACGGCTAGCACAGTACGCTCAAACAAAAAGCGCATAGAATCGCGTACGCGATGACGCCGATCTGTCCAAAATCGTTGTCAACGTCGGGTATAGATGAGAGTCGAGAGACTTCACGGCAATGCGCAGCAACAGTAGCAGGCGCTTCCGGGAACGTCGAGAAATTGAAAGCCGGAAACGCGCTGTTCGCCGTTCGGTGACACTGAACAGTGATTAGAAAAAAGAGCGCAGTGTCACGCCCACACCATGACAGTCCTGAATGTGACATGCGTGACTTGGTCAGGCCGGTCTCGCTCCGTTTTCTCCGCCTCATCCGAGATAGTCCGAGGCTCCATGACGCGGGGCTTACTTCCCCGTTTTTCAGAAAATTTCCTTCGATTCATCCTCAGGGAAATAACAAGCAATATTCTCCGGAAGTAGTTGCTTTCCTTTAGTTTGTCTCCCCTGAGGCCTGAGGCCTGAAGCTGAAGACTCGCTGGAACATCACTCTCAAATTGCTCTATTATGGACTAATATGTCAGCTTATTTTCTTCAGAGTCTGAAGCTGAATATTGAATCTTCTAGCAGTGGACATATAACTGTGGAACACGATACAATGCAGCTTTGACCTGCTGTGATGCAGAAGCCCATTGGCCGGTCAAACGGTTTCAAGCCGCGAACTTGTTTCAACTTTGGGGCTCCCTTCGTCTTTCTTTCTTTCCCGAAACACTATACTCCGTGGTCATACTGATAATACCAGGAGTAGCATGGTCTGCAGTCGGCTGATGATGGTGACAGTTGATCCAAGAACATCCAAGGTTCAAAGTCCTCTTGCGCTTGCCATCTCAGATAAGTACTGCGGCACTGACGGGATGACTTAACAAACCTTTCGTTTCGTGTTCGTAAGTTCATTCTCAGCGCCTTCTCCACTTGCCCAAGTGTATCCAGCTTCGTGCATCTGACGCCTTGGCGGCTGCGAAAATATTTTTAGTCCAAGGACAAAGGCACATTCTGGCCAATCAAAGTGAGTGGCGTGACATTCATCTGATGTACAAGGACGATGATTCAGCTTCAAAGGTTTGAATACATATATCCATCGAACGAGATAAATTTCTTTTAATATTTGAACTCCCAAGGATGCGATCCCTACGTTCGGGAACAGGGTCGTTCATTCTCTCAAAATGACGGTATCAGAGGAAATGACCTCTTCAGCCAAGCCTCTTGCGACTCAATACGTTAACGTAGCCAGAGTCTTGGCAGAACCTGCTTGGGGACCCACATAGGCACAGCCTTGTCCCTGGCAGATCATTTCACTACCGCAATTCACACGCATGAGGCATATAAGGTCACTCAGCGCAGTAACCCACCACGTATTCCGCCATGCTCACTTTACTATTCTTCGCATTCGTAGTTCTACCCGTCTCTTCAAACAACCCTCAGGGCCCTCACAGCCCTGAAGTATGCAAAATCCATACATTCCTTTCGTTTCATTGATATTGATGATATCCCAAAGGCTACCGTCGTCCTACGCGGAGCAACAGTCAACGGCAATGTCATCTTCCAGCAAGACCGATCCGACGGGCCCGTTCAAATCAGGGGGCGTATTCAAGGTCTCGACCCGTCCGCGTTGCGTGGTTTCCATGTCCAGTACGCCTTGTTACTTGTCCTTCATCCCCGCGCCTCCTGACCACCCCACAGCGAATCCGGCAACCTCACAGATGGATGCACCTCCGCAGGAGCGCACTACAACCCTTTCAACACCACTCACGGAGCTCCAACCGACAGCGTAGAATCCAGACACGTAGGCGATCTCGGGAATATCCAATCCGACGAGAATGGCGTTGCCGTGCTGGATTTTAGTGATGGTATTATCAAGCTGGAGGGGCCACTGAGCATTATTGGGTGATTTTTCGTCTCTCTCTGAGTTCGTAACTGGGCGATTGATTGGGCTGTGTAGGCGTTCGGTGGTCGTCCATACGGGAACGGATGATCTTGGGAGGGGTGGGACGGATCTTTCGCTATCGACAGGGAATTCAGGGGAGAGAGCTGCGTGCGGGGTGATTGGTACGAAATACTCTTCACGTCCAATTTCTTTCATTCTGATTCATTATAGAGCTGACCTGAAACGGAAAACTAACCGGACTCGTTCTCCTGTAATGTATTGTCTGCTCTTCATTTCTATTACCAGTTAGGAAGTTTTCGGACCGTTACTATCCACTTTGAATTATTGCATGGGTAGAAAATCAAGGTTACGATGATCGCGCTCACTGCTGCCTGCGTTTTACCATCGGAAAATGTACCGCCCCCAGCAGTGACTGCTGGGCGTCTATCCATATCGGTGCTCTTTAGATATAGTGTCCGTCACAAGATCAGGCTATAGGCGCTGCACCCGTGTTAGATGAGTTGCGCTCCCACGTAGCCTTTCTTATCTCTCCTTCATCGATAATGAGTTCCAAACTATCACGAGCTGAGATCGTCGCTACGTATAGGGGTGTCACAATTTCGATTCGTAGGGTAGAAGCAACTTACTACGACGTGAGTATTCCGATGTGGTCCTCAAGCATCTAATTACTGATATGCGCAGAACTTGAGAACTGTTCTTCACAGACATTTTTCGAGCATTTCCAAAGACGACATGATAATTCAAACCAAAGACTTGGATATCTGTAAGGGGGAGTATGTCGATATTCCGGATGAATTATGGGTCGGCATCGGTCCCCGTCTCCGTAGTATTAAGATTGTCACCCGTGCGTTATGATACCTTACTCGTTTGAACTAATCAAACATTGATCAGGAGCAACCGTGACACGACCTCCTCTTGAGACATACCTCAGGCATCAGGCCTTCTATGGCGCAAACGAAGACACAGCTCTTTCACCGAAACAGCGTTACATCGTCGCCTCGGTGGGCGCGAACAGTGTTTTTGTCCCCAGGGGTAGAGTCACTGAATACAAGGTGTGTATCTTAGAAGTGATTCATCCATGTACACCTACTGATATGTTAGAACTTATGTAGGATCTAATTGTCACTCTTGTCCGGTATTTCCCGGCCCTGGGTGAAGATCACGTCGTCGTTCAAACAAGTGGACGAAATATTGATATTCCACCCGAATTGTGGCCAGACATTAGCCGGGATATTGAAAGCATCAAGGTCATTTCTCGTGCGTGCTTTACGTTTCTCGGCACTGTTGTTAGCTGAACTTGGATGAGGACCGCCCAATGTTTCTGTTGCTGAAGAAATCGCTGAGATCGGTGACACTGCCTGAGTCTGCATCAGTCGGTGATCTAAGGAGGATGAAACACAATCCTCAATATGTACCGTTTGATAAACAGTATATTAGGCATTACGGACAGTGGTTGGATCCAGATCGCAAACTATCTTCATGTAATATTCACGACGGGGCGACAGTTCATGAAATTGAGTTACGAGTATGTGGGTAGGAATTTGGCAGTCGCAAGCCGGATTCCGCATCAGTTAAAGCATTCTTTCGCTCAGATCCACTCAAATTGCAGTGTGAACCTTAGCGTTACCGATAAATGCCATTTTTGGTGTTCCGTCTCTTGTACCGTGCGAGGCGGTTCCGGAAGAACGTCCGATGATAAGGATATCCGCTCTTTCTTGTAAATACGCGCGCCGTCGGAGCGGGCCCCAAATCGAGCGGTGCAGGACATTTATACGAAGCCTGTAGAAGAAGGTTGAGTACGACGAAGTCGTGCTTCAACATAGATGGAAGCCAATATATGATGGGACTTAACAAACAAGTGATGAAAGTACTTACGTAGAGGGTAGCGGGATTGAGCCCAGACAACTGAGAAAGTAGTACATGGATAACGTCAGTATTCGGCAAATTTACAAGAACATCTACTCCAGTGATCAAAGTGGAGCTTGAGAAATATTCAGTACCCCTCCTGTAGAAGACGAATGACCCTATCATCTGTAAGAAACTCGTAATGCCCGCCGCTGACGAAGACCACCCTCGCGTCCGGCAGACATCTCTTGACTCCAAGATCTGCCCACTCCTCTAGATCCTCCTTCGTAATTGAACCTCGAGAGCCTTCTGGTGCAACGACGACGGTAATAGGAGCCTTTACCGTCCTTATCCACCGTGCCAAAATTTCAATCGAAGCCCGACCATCCCTCTCTGTAGTTAAATCATAAAGGAACAAGGTGATGGCGGCCGTATATGATTTGATGTTGTGCACTCCGATATTGATGATGTCGTTCACATATGTGCCGTCCCAGGCGTCCAGGAGCTGTTTCAAAGAACGCTGCAGCGACTCCCGATTACCGTCCCTATTCATCAGCCCGCCGATCGCCTTAATCCCGCCATCGATGATTGCCTTCATATTTTCCGGGTTTCTAGGGTCCGGATTGCCGGCTTTATTCGCAGAGTAGACAAACGTTGCAGGGAAATGGTCGAGCATTACAGCTTGCAAGACTGTGTCGCCGTTGTCTTCGAATAATTTGACCAGTACAATGAGTAGAATGCTGGTGGCCGAGTACGAAGCGAGACGATAGGGACCATGGGGTTGTTCTACTTTGATCTTGTGGAAGTAAAACGCGGCCATTTCATCGAGAGATCCGAACGGCGTTTCCGGTGTAACTTGAAGAGCCCAAACCGCTGTCCGGAACTTCTCAGCGTAAGGGGCGAATTCAAACACAAATCCTCCAGCACCTAGTTGCATCATAAACGAAAAGATCAAATACAAAGAAACAGAACCGACCGTGAATCAGAATAAGAGGTACCTCGCCTGTTCCTTCACGGATCTTAACAACAGTCTGGCCCTGATTGGGGATGGCCTCGTCGTTGAATTCGGGGTACACACGCTCCGGTTCCCGGGAAATGTTGGCCTGTTCGCGGACGGTGTTGGCGCCCAAAATAATTCCATGCACAAAAGCACCGAGCGACGCGATCGTGGGCAGATCAAAGACAAAATTAGATGGGAGTGATCTGATGACCCCGACCGGTAAATGGGATTTCCGCAGCGCCCCCATAATAGAGTTTCTTATAGACGTTGCCGTCAAACTGTGGATGACTGTTAATTATGGGGAAATTCAAGTGGAAAACACGTGCCTGTCTCCACCAACAGTGAAGATATCATCATTATCACCGACAGTGTCTTGCTGCAACGCGCCTTTGACGATGTCGCGAACTACGGTTGTTGCCGTTTTCAACGACAGAATTGGTGGGATTGGCACGTCCGGTGATACCACCTCGACGGCGTTGTATATGTCCTCGATTTCCTGTTCGTATGATTTGAGTATGGCTCCCCTTCTCAAAGATTCTTTCGCTGTGAATTCGAAGGGCTTGTCTGGACTCGCGACGAGGATCATCTTTGGAAGGGAAGGATCAGTTTACATTTAAAGGTCCTTGTGAGAGCATTCGATTCACCTCTTTGTATATTCTGGAATGTTGAGGCGCGACCTCGTTAATTTGCGCAACTGTTTCCCTATTGCACAGAGCATGTCAGTCCGGGTAAAATCAAATCAAAGCAGATCCAACCAGATGAGTGATCGATATTCGATTAGATGCTTCATGTTCTTTGGATCAAAGGCGAATTCCACCGAAGGTTGGACGAGTACACCTGGCTGGAATTTCCCTCGTCCAAACATGACAGCGCCAGAAATGTGTTTGTCTCCTAATAAAGCCGCCTCTACAGTATAGAGTAATGTTAGAACCAGATATCAGATAACGGTGAGATCTAACCAATGGGGCCTGGGTTTGTCTATTGAATAGAAGACGTGAGAATGAAGGCATTTTAATTATGGGCCTTACTTTCTCCTGTAGAAGAAACAATGAGATCTCCTAGTTCGGACATGGATTAATGACTTACGCCTGTACTGTGCATAATTTGATCATCTGATCACCGGATAAGTCAGGGGGATCGGTATTCATATCACAGCTATACTCGTCGTACCCGCACGACCATATACCTTCCATAATTTGGGGTTTGACGGATGTAGTTCGACTAGATCCTTTGTATCGAAAGCACGGATACCGTCAATTTCAGAGTTCAGAACCGCAGGTGTATTTGATGCGGATTTCTGTAAAATAATTAATGGAATACATTACAGAGCATCCACTAAAGACAATCTACCTTGATGAACATTCGATAGATACGTTCCTCCTCAGTCGGCACGAACACGACGTCAAGGTTACCGCGAACCTATCACGCAAATAAGGTAAACGAACTAATGGCAGAACTACGAAATACGAACCCCCATCCATTCCCAGCCTTCTGGCGGTGCAGATTCTGTGGGAGAATTTTCCATCAAGTCGAGAAGGAATAAAGGAATACTACGTACTATGAAACATGACCGAGACACCTCCGACCTCAGTACTAAGTGAAATTAATTCGCGGAAGACCCGCAAAGAGTGACACCCACAGTCCAAATGCCGAAAGTAAGTTAACTCCACCATCTGACAAAATATCGCCAGCCTCTTTTGAAAGAGGTCCTCCGCTGAAGACCTAACTGCACATTAGCTTGAAGGGCAGAGGGGGAGGATAGTAATACTTACTAATCCTTTTGTCGCTTTTAGAGCCTGGATAGCAGTAGGATCGTGGGCCCATTGCTATAGAACAAATGAGTTGCGTGCTAGCCCGGAGGATAGAAAAGGTACGCGTACTTCTAAGAAGGATGGGACAGAGAGGACATAGGTACATCTCGTCTTGATAAGGCTGGATAAGAAACGGTCGGCAGTGGGGATGATGGCCGGCTGTTTCGGAGGAAAGTGCGCGGTAATAGCACCTGTCGCCACCTTCATTGGCCGATGAATAAGATGGATAGAAATAGAGGGGGAAGCACGTACACCAATTGACGTTATCCAGAAACCAATCATATCTATAGAGAAAGATCCTATCAAGTACAGCCAATATGAAACTGAAGGTATGTACTTACGGTACATTGCGCATGACTGGGCAGCGAATACTTCATCACAGAGGTCCACTTCTCCATAATCTGTGAAGGTAACGTTAAATATTGATACAGCGAAATATGGGGAAGCGTACAGGCGGCCCTAATTAATTGCAACATAGATTGATGATTCTTAAGTATCGGGCTAGGGTACCTCGTGGTACCCGACGAGTGCATGATAAATGCTGTTTCAGTCAAGTCTGGTTGTTTGAACGGCGGAAGTGGCTCGTATGAACTGACATAGGTATCGCGGAATGTGGGCATCGGGATGGTGGTAATAATCCTCTCGTCGACGTTGTGGTGGTAAACCATGTCAGCAATCTTCTGAACTGTAGCATCTGCGGAGACGACGAGGTACTTGGAGTTGGTCGCTTTCATCAGGTATGCGATGGCGGGAGCCGAGTTGCGGATGGAGATAGGAAACGGGATATGCCCCAAGCGCATGATTCCGACAATCGTCGCAAAGAAAGTAAGAGTATCTGCCGGACTCGACTCCAACGTTGTTCCATGATATGTTAAAGACAGCGTACCAGAATTTGCCAAAATTCCGACAACGACGGGACAGGCCTCGCCGGCGAGATATTTCTGAAGATGTTGGCCGGCGGTATGGAAGGCTGCGACCCCCTCGCTCCAGAGAATGGTGTGGACATCGTCGCTGTCGGGGTCCTCGTATCGAAATAACGGGTGATTCGGGCTGTGCTTCCCATTGTAGTCGACTATCTCTGCGAAAGTCAGCGAGCCGTCTATAGGAGGGGGAGTGAAGGTGAGGGATGAACGGCCTTGAGGCGTTGGGAATTCCATACTGGTTACAGATGGGAAAACGCCTCGAAGCAGACCTCATTTATAGAGAGGGAGCCTCAAAAGGATTACAACATTATGTGCCATGCGAACCGTACGCTCCAATCGCACGAGTCCATGCTTTCTAACATGAAATAAAATGCCGAACGGCGGTTTAGACGATCCAGTTGACACAAAGAGTTTATCTGTGAGAAAAAGCGCTATGATTAGATGGAAGTAGGATGTAATCTGTCATGAGACGGTACTTTTTTGAGATCTGAGGTGACAGCCTCGCCATTTCATCGTACCTCGATTCTGATGATGGAACAATGAATCCTAAGAATAGCACAGTTATATTTAACAACTCACCAGCACGTGAGGTCTTTATATTCGTTTTACACAGTTAGGTGAAACCTCTACGGGCTTCCTCGGGGTTTCTTGCTAATACGTTTTCACGATGCTGGTGATCAAATGGTATCTTTCATGGATAAATGTACGGTCGACAATCAATGAGGCCGATTTGACCAATACCGAGACTCCGTGGTTGTACACGAGCCTTCAGTATTGAGTCTGGGTATCAGAGCTGCGGGTCACTCGTGACAGCTGAGCGGCAAGGGAACATCTCTGAATGATAGCAGCCGACATTGTCACAGTATAAGATAAGGAGCCGCAACAAGTCCTGTTGCTTTCAGCAGGAGACAGCTATAAAGGCAACGAAGGACTCGCCCTGCGATAGGACGTCTCAAGGAAGCATGCGGGCCAACTTTGAACATCCAGCATGTACGATCTGTCGGACGAAAGACGACACACCCTGCATATTGCCCATACACGATTCAGCGATCGTATTGGTTCAATGTTTCACACCATAAAGGTACCAAAGTCAAACTGACTGCCGTTTGGTCGATATTACCGGCGACTGAAGGAAAGGATCATAAGCCTAATTAATATTCGACTGCAAAGAAATATAAATACTCCAATCAGCTAAGAAGGAGCTTCGCAAATGCGTTGATCTTCATGCGCTCTATTCCGATACACTTAGTCGGTGCAAGTGGCGCTTCGGCAACGGTTTTGTAAGGTTTCAAGGGTGCATGAGTGCAGGCCGGCCGAGTTTTACCTGGCAACCAATAAGCTACAAAAGGGACAAAGTGACAAGTACTCAAAGTTCCTTCTGATTTCTGATATGCTGATAATTGGCGGGACATGACTGTCTTCTCGACAAGGAGGGCCATAATGCACAGGTAGATTTGGTAGAAGCAAGAATTACAACATTGAGTTTCAGGAGTGATCTCATAGACTACATAAATACTGCGATTAGCTGAAGAAATATCAGAGAAAAGGCTACTCACATTTCGTCCCGCGTTCCTCCTGTGTCTATTTGTTCTCATTCAGCCCGGCCCAGTAGTCCATCGCAGCATCTACCCAACATCTAGCAGCTCCTTTTCCCAGTCGATACATAACACCGGAAATCAATATATAGTGTTGGTATTGGTATTGGTACCGGCACAAGGTCCCAATAAGGAACGGCCGGGTCCACAGCCCTGACATGGCGTGCCTTGTGCTATGTACACAAAGGCTCACGCCGTTTTAAGCACACTATTGAGTGCGTCTCGCAGATTAGAGGTGTATCTAAAAGATTTCCGTCAGCAATGACAAGATGGTGAGAAAAGGCACCCCAGCCTAAAGAATCGCGATAGTCGTCTAATTCTCCGTATTCCGTAACGATTCCATATGAGCTCACAGGCCCCTCATTGCATGAATGTGGAGGTAAAATTTTTCGAGACATAGGCAAAGGACGACCAGTGTCGATGGCTCTGAAGAAGAGGTTCTCCGACGCGAAAGTCTTGCCAACCTTGTGAGCTCCTCCTTCTAACTTCTCGGATAACAGGTTCTCGCAGAGGTTCTGAATCTTGAAAGGACATGATTCCATGATCTCAAGCTTAAGTAGCGTTTCCTCAGTATACCGGATGTTTGGTGGAAGGGAAAAGACAGGGTTATTTCAATTTGCTGTCACAGACGCGTTATCAGTGCACGTGGTGGGAAGTCACCTTCCGTCTGACTTCGGAGTCCGGACCGGACCGGAACACGTCTACTTCTGTAGATTTGTTTTCGATCTGTTCCGTTCCGGTCCGTAATCACTGTGACATCCAAACACGTGCAGGACTAACGCGTTTGTGACAGCAAATTCCTTTTCTCTTCTGTACTACTACCATGAGCGCTCGCCAACACGTCCGCTACGCCACAAAAATCCCGTAATGTCGTTGTGCGAGCTTGATATGTTGGAATTTTCTGCTTCCAAAATCGAGACCCTCCGCGACGACGTGTTATTCGAGAAGGAACGACTCGCTATTGAACAGTATGGATTCTCGCCCTTCGAATGGTGGTTCCGCGACATAGCGGGCGTGAAGAATCGCCACAGGTTAATTGCGTGGAATACTGGCAAGCATTTCGCGTCGGAGAACCTCTTCTTCCGTACCATCGATACGGGTCGTCTCTTGCCTATGAGCCTCGCGGATTTTCGTGTCCAGATTTACGCGGCGAAAGGGCTATGGGCTTACATGGAGCATTATGGCAATACGGAGAGCTGGAAAAATGTCACGATCCTCGGATTGGTATGCCCCATTGGTGATTTCTTATCTTTGCTGACTGAACACCTTCAGATGCATCACATGCTGATCTTCCGGAACATGCACGATTTCGATGGCGGCGACATTCCCGTAATATGCATAGATTGGGATAAGGAGCTGGTGGATGCTGTGATGAACTACTGGGTCGACCTGAGTGCGAATAAATGGACGAAGGAAGAGCGCGAGACGAACTGTGTGTAGCATTTTCTCTGATTTTCTTCAGCTAAACAGAGGCTTTCTATAGTCTGTCAGGTCGCCGCTAAGGCGCACGGTCGTAACCCTTGTTTCTACCAAGTCGACCTGTGCATTAGGGCCCTCCTTTTTTGTTCCCTTTTTCGCGACTTATCAGCGTCATAGGCAAAGCTCGTGCACTCTTCACTCATCCATCCCACTGCCCACCACCCACTGTCCTCGACACCCTGCCAAAAACGTGCGGAAGCGCTTCATGCACTGACTCCAAGTGCGTCGGATTGTGGCGCATGGAGGCTTGTCGGACCCTGCATTACCCTAGCCCCATGGTCCGGGACCTGGAGCGCTATAATGATGGTATTGTGTGTAACTTTTGGGGATGCGAAGTAGAAATGGAGCTTGGTCCGGATGGAAAAGAGATTGGCCTTCAGAGGTGTCAGAAGTGTAAGGATGTTTCGTATTGCAGTCGTGACCATCAGATATGTTTGACTGTATCTTACATTGCACGTTTTCTAACTAACGTACGCATATCAGGCCTTGGATTGGCGTGTTCACGAACGCGTTTGCGAAGCTCCTCCTTAGCTTCTTGAGGTGAGTCTTCCTTTCGCTGTGCAATAGTATTCTGACAAAGGGCCAGGGATTTGTATCACCACCGACGGTAAGACCGAATTAATGTTAATATCCTTATGCTGTAAACTATTGAAAAAATGCTGCCGCTGAACCATGTATGTGCCGTCTGCAGCTTTATGTTTCGTCTTGAATCCCCCGGTAGCTGGTCCGTATACGACTACAAGACCAATTATGAATTATTCTCTCATTCGTTAGTTCAGCTCAGGCTCTTTCCATTATACTTTGAAGATTGACGTGCGTTGAAGCAGCATGAGTTCCTTCCTAGCTTTTAAACACTCTTTCTGAAGACAACGGAACTTGTCTGGGTACAAAAATACGATTGCTCTGTTATCGCCTGCCTCAGGGTCTTCGTCAAGCTCATGATGAGTTTATTTTATTCATGAGCATTGTAAACGATTCCTTTGGCGCCCCATGTCAGGGACATGGGCCCTTGTGCCGGTATCAATACCAGTACCAATACTTCCTAACATTTCATGGGCTATTCACGCTTCTGCTCGGTTCTTGTAATGGCGGTAATCACTGCATTACCTTGCAGAAGCCGAAGACATGAAAGCCCGTGTTCCGGTGCCGAATACTTATTCTGTTAGGCGTCTATCAGTGTTCTCTGATGACGGATACATCACGAGATCAGAGAATAGGCGCCCTGTCTTATCCTATATAAACGGCGCTTCTGGTGACTCAACTCTTCTTTCTGACAATCATGGGCGCTACTCCGTCGAAAGATTACATCGTTGCAACGGATGACACCGACACTGTTCTTATCGGCAGGCATGAAGCCGTTGACTACGAGGTGAGCGTTGTGATGTCGAAGATGATGGTGCACTCATGATATGCACAGGAGTTGCTCTCTGTTCTTCGCAAACGTTTCCCACACATCACTAGGGAGTCGATGATCATCCAAACGAAGGACTTGGACGTTTGTGCCGGACGATATGTCAGCATTCCAGATGATTTATGGCCCGAGGTTATCCATCGCATCGATAACATCAAGGTTATGTCTCGTGTGTCACAGTTTCTTATTCATCTGAACTGGCTAACTTTTCATCAGGACCAACTCAAGCGTCGACGCCCGCTCGTAGTCGAACGATGACGATTTATGTTCAGATGCTGGACAAAAAAATAATCACGATCGCAGGGGGACTGGAATCGTCTTCAACGATCGACAGCGTGAAAGCGATGGTGCAAGACCGTGAAGGTATACCCCCTGATCAGCAGCGGCTGATATTTGCGGGAAAGCAGCTTGAAGACGGTCGCACGCTGTCAGATTATAACATTCAAAACGAGACCACGCTTGCTCTTGTTCTAAGATTGCGTGGTGACAAGCCAGTCATATACCTGTTCACCCCTCTTCCATTAAACGCTACTGTCCGATTATCCCTCGTCAAAGCCTGGTCATTCTCTGCCATATACCCGGGTGCCCCCATCAAATCCTCCGAGTCTGGGCAATCCATCGAATGGAACGTCAATACTCACGAGGATCATACCATGACAGATATTGCTTCTGGTGCACGAGTATCCTATTTATTCTGGGAAGCAGAGTACGTTCTTTACATTCCTTCCTCCAGCTGTGTGTTCATCCGAGTCTGTGTAGGACAAACCCTGGTTTACCCCTGTCGCCTCCGTCATCTCCCCGACTGGGCCCAGCAGATTCGGATATCATTTCCCCCTTCGACCCATCAATGCCTAGACTCACCGACACCAACTCAGTCGTCCTTCCCGCATCAAAAACAGCACTGTACCTTGACAAGGCGTTGACCGCATTAAGTCTTCACGTTGAAGCAAGGACCTCATTCATCACGTACGTAACCACTACTTCCATCATTTCATTTGTACCGAAAATCCCATCAGATATTGGCTTCCATCCCTTTTGAAGCACGACTTCGTCGCCCTCCGTTTCCTCCCTCAAGCATCCTATGAACATACCGCGCCGCTCGATGTCGAGCCCAATCCCGATGTTGTTACTCGCGTGTTCATGCTGTTCAAGAAGGTCTGCGAGGACGAGTTGGACGAATGGGAGGATTCGCTCTCGCGAGCATCGGAGAATGTTGAATTTTGGAAAGATGTTGTTGGTGTAGACAGCGATGGGATGGAAGACGAGGCACTGTTTAGAGTGCTGGAATGGGGAGGGATGGAGGTGAAGAACTGAATGAGCTACGTGCTTGTCGCCTGTTTTTGTGAGATTGAATATAACCTATGTACTTCAACGTTTCACTGTCAAAGAGGTTGGGAATGTTGGCGCAGGCAGGTCAAGTGTCGGACTGGAAATCCGTCATCAAGTAACCGAACCCTAACCCTGTGCGGGTGGGCTCGTCCTTTCTTTTCAATTTCTTCTCGCAAGGGGTCTCAAAAATTTTGTGGAAGGATATCCTGTCCTAAAATGAAAGATACGTGTAAGAGTAATGACAGAAGGATAAACGTAAGAACTCAGTCGGCACAGCGAGAGCAGAAACGACTCTTATTGAGTAGCACTATACCTAATGACAGAAGGATAAACGTAAGAACTATAATAAGGTAAGTGCGAGTACGAAGTAATAAGGTAAAAGTATACACATCTCAGTCGGCACAGCGAGAGCAGAAACGACTGAGGTGCGGAAAGCTACGGTACGCCTTATATAGGTGATCGAGACATGATCGAGGTATGAACAGAAAAGGTAAGTAAAGGAAATTACAAACGACATACGGATCTCCTCCAACACTCCCCCTGATCCGTAGTTAGGTAACTTGAACGATATTGAGACTGGTGAGGTAACGGTGGTGAGCATCGCGAGCCAACGGTTTGGTGAACATGTCCGCGGGGTTTGAATCACCACGGATGAACTCGACCTTGAGATGGCCGTCCTTGACGAGCTCGCGGATGTAATGTTCGCGGATGCTGATGTGCTTGACCTTTTGATGAGATCGTGTGCTCGTCGTGAGCGCCACAGCACCCATGTTGTCGCCGTGCAGCAATCCTGGTCTTGGTTGGGGCAACGAGATCTCGTCCATCCAAGACATCATCCACATCATCTGCTGCGCCGCCCGTGTGAGAGAGATATACTCCGCCTCTACAGTGGACAGGGCAACAGTAGCCTGGCGCTTTGCGCTCCAACAAACGGCGCCCCCAGCCATCACGAATACATAACCAGACGTCGAGCGTTTAGTGTCACGGCATCCTCTATAGTCGGCATTGACGAAGCCCGTTGGGATGAGAGGCTCGTCGCGTGAATACACAAGACCATAGTCCAATGTCCCTTTGATGTAGCCGAGCACATGGAGCAGTGCCTTCCAATGCGCCATGCCAGGATTCGTCTGGAAACGGGAAAGGACACTGACAGTGTAACAGAGATTAGGTCGAGTTGCGAGCTGACCCCACATCACTCATCCAAGGAGCAGTCTGTAGGGAATGTCGGCCATCTCATCACGCTCTGCCTGAGTGATAGGTGACTGGGAGTTATCCAGCATGATCCCAACTGGTAGGGGAGTAGAATGTGGTGTGATATGCGTCAATCCGAAATCCTCTAGTACATTCTCCCAGTAGGGCCGTTGGGAGAAGGAAATCGTGCCCGCCGCCATGTCCTGGTCAATCCGCATTCCAAGGAAATAGTGATTCTCACCAACATCTGTCAGCTCCCATCTCTCCTCCAGCTCTTTCTTCCGACGACGCGCTTCTTCTGGGTTGGACGATGCACCCCAAACATCATCCGTGTACATGTCCGTCAAGGTGTAATCTCCATCTGGGTGACCAATAGTCCTCACGCAAGGGTCGGCACGGGAGGCCTTGTGACCTAGATCGTTGTACGTCTTGCCCAACGTCTCGAACCAGTCGTGGCCCCCCTGCATCGTGCCGTAAATCGTGTGAACAAGTTTGCAAACCTTGTTCTCCTGCCCGGGAATAATATAGCCCGTTGGCTGGCGCATGTAGATATCCTCTTTCGTCTCGCTATTGAGATATGCAGAGACGAAGTCAACTTGCCACAGATGTAGGTTGAGTTTGGCAGCAACGGCGGCAGACATTCGCACGGATTCGAGTCTAGTGACAGCTGCCCAAGTGTCATTATAGTCCAGACCATATTGTTGGGTGTACCCTTTCCCAACAAGTCTTGCCTTGTCTCGAATCCAGTGCCCATCACCGTCGGGCTTCGTGCCAAATACCCATTTACAATCCATGATATTCGCACCTTCGGGAGGATGCACCAGATCCCAGGTGTGCTTGGAGATATGCATGTCATACTCAACATCCATGGCCTTCTTCCACCGTTCAGAATCCACACGCATCGCATCCGAGAAGCTCTTGGGAATATAGGGATCTGGATCCGTGCTCGCAGCCATCGACACGCGTGGGCGTTTCGATGCCGTGGCCCAATCCTCGCCAGTTACACGGGCTTCTAACTCCCTTTGCGCAGATTGAAGGGAATCAACAGCAGCGTTACTCAGACGTACGAGACGAGGTGATCGGCGAGGTTCTGAGGGCGTCGGTGCAGAGATAGTAGGAGATTCGGTGATGCTCTCCTCAGGCTCATTGGCTGGTTCTTCTGGTTCGGTCAGGGTATCCATGTTGGATGTGACTTTGGCCTCTGTCTCCCCCTCATTCAATGTGAGATGAGCACCCCCTTCCTCGAAAACAACGTCGCGAGATATGAATACACGGCCCTGCTGATCAAGCACGCGGCAGTGTTGGCATTAAGGCCTTAATTAAGGTAAATTTCTGGCCTAAGGCTTAAAACTTAATTAAGGCCTTATTTAAGGCAAAACCTAAGGCTTAGCTATGACATCATTCGTAATCATCCCCTGAGCCCTCCAATGCACCATCATCGGGCTCCTCGCCTGAGTATTCTGCTGCCAAGAGCTCCATCATCAAGACCTCGCGATCGAATCGTTTGCCCCGCTGTGGACGCTGTATTGGCCGTGCCACAGTATCACCATCAAAAAGGACAGCAAGCGATAACGGCAGCCAAGCACGTGCACGCTGCTGCGGTGCAGCAACTGGTTCTGAATCTGAACCGCTTTCCTCCTCCCTTTCTGCCTTCATCCATTTCGCCATCTGTCTCCGCCAGCCCTTAGAGGACTTCACTAGCGCTGGTCCTGATGCTTCATCGCAGGACTCTTCCGAATCATTAGAGTTACCCTCAAGAGCATCTGCATAGCGAGGAACAGAGAGAAGGCTTTTTACACGGTCGTCATCATGATTTTGGCGTCTTTCTCGAGGGGCAACGCTGCCATTTTTGATGTGAGAGGTGCGTATATCAGCTCCAACCTGTATGTGAGATACTTAGCTCTGAGCTGCTAGACTGATTCATGGATTCAACGTACCCTGGACATCTTCTCGAGCCGTTTCAGTCCTAGCCGGTTCCGATGTTGCGTTTTCTTGATTTTCAAATCTGAAAATGTTCTCTCGGTTCCCGCCTGGTTGACGACAATGCTAAGCAGCAGGCAGGCAAAGTCAGCGAGCTCTGCCGTCTCTGCAATACCCTTGAAGGTGTTCCATACACTGATGGGGTCATCGCCCTAGGTACCTGGTGAGTGCCTTTCAGGTTCATATAGCGTAGTACATACATTTAATTGTCTGAACATTTCCTCGTGTTCCCGGAATTCCTTGAACTGACCACTACCTGATAGATACTGCATGAAGGCAGCTGAGACTTGTGTTTCTTTCAGCGACTTCGTTGTTGTCAGGTTGAGCAGCTCGGCAGCAGATAAGTCTTGAGGAGGTGGCCGAGAATGCACGCGTTTGTAGAGCTGTACATGTTCTGGTGAGTGAATGTCGTCATGAAAGTCTGACGATGTACTTACTTTGACAAGTTCGGTGTTCAGGACCCATGGATTGACGTTCGCTTTGTCTCCAAATCGCGTCACACCCTCATACGGATTCAAGACGAGTGCAAAGATGAACAACGCCTGCTCAAGCGCCTTCCAACGTTTTTCAATTCGCTTCTTCATCCCCGCCGCAACGGATCGATTTGCATGTCGACTGAAGTGCCGGTAAATGCCAGCAAAGGTGAGCAGAACTTGGTCAGGCCGAGTTTGATCGCTTTGATTAATGTTTGTTCCGTAGCAGATCGGTTCGAGATCCTCAACGACTGTCTGGAGGCCTTGCCAAAACTCGCTACCCTCGATGAGATCACAGTGAGTGTTTGCTGAAGTTGTAAGCCGGCGCTTCTCCTTCTGATTCTTCTCCGCGCCGACTTGGGCCTCTACAATTGCATTGCGTTGCAGGATAGCTGCTTGACGGAGGGGCATCTTTAGGTGTAAAAGACGATCAAATGCGAGGTAGTGAGTAGTCCAACGTGTAAGGTTGGCGACAACGTAAGCGAGAACAGTTCCGTTGTTTTGCGAAGCCTGAGCATCATCAAAGATGGCCCGGACCTTCTGGTGCCCCCATAGCCAGCCAATCAAGTCTGTTGCTTGCTCAGCAATTGCTGCGCTCTCTCCGCATTCTTTGAAATAATCTGCTAGCATGAGCTGAAACTAGAGGGTACGTCAGACCCATCTTCTCCTCAAAGAAATTGACCTTTACCTGATGGGCACAGCATGGCGGTATAAAAAGCCACGGCCGCTCGATTCCAGTATCTTTTCGGCCTCGTGAACTCCCGCCATCTTCATCGGTCACCAGAGCCACTACAAAACAGGCATATTTACGCTCTGTATCGTCTATCATCCGCTTGAAGGCTACGCACAAGGAGGCGCCATCTTTTTTGTCCTTGTTGGTCTTCTGAACGTCGATGAGGTATGATTTGAAGTTCACAGATGCATTTACACCTGTGACCGAGTTTTTTGAATTGCATTTCCAGCCGTCGGACCTAGATTCAAGGGTGAGCATCTAATTGTTTCTATAGATCAAAGTGGACGTACGAAAGGGTAACGTACTGTCCCTTCATCTTTGATCCCAGATCCTCGACCACTTCATTATTAGCGTCATCTAGAAGCCTTCCTCCTAGAACACGTCGCGATGGTATGACATCCTTTGCTAAGCTTCGGAACATCTCAAAAAGCTTGCGGACTTCTGGATCCTCAACCCAGCGGTAAGCAAGGTTTGCTGAAATTGTCGCTCGTAGAAATTGATTATGTATAGCCATAGCTTGATCCTTTGAAAACGGCATATCGACACCTTTGAAGGCCTTCAGTCGCGTCTGTACTTTCTCTGGTGACTGAGCCTGCTTCCGCTTCTTCCTAGGTTTCTCGGATTCATCGTCACCTTCGGTTCCTGCATCCTCATCCCCTCGCACTCTTTTTGCAGTCGCCCGGGCAGAGGAAGACGCATAAGGACACGGATGCTTCCCAACAAGGTGATTGATCATCACTGATTTCTCCCCTCGATGGCTTCCGGCGGCGTTACATGCTAATTATCAATGTTCTATCAGTTCTGTACTATACTTATTTTGATTTATAAGACATGCGTACCATCTTTGAACCACTGTTCATCAGCATAAGTTAGTAGATTGCGGTCGAGGTCAATTGGAATATGGGCCGGCCGATGGTGATCAATGCAGCCGTAGCAGTAGGCTTTATTATGTGAGGAATTTTGTCGGACACATGAATCAAAGAAGTGGTCCCAGAGTGGTCCCTTAGCCATCACTGTTGCGAACAATTGGGTGGAGGAAAAGTGGTGGGATCCTTTGCTTTCCGTCCTACCTTGCTTCTCGAAAATTTAACATCATGTGATCGCTCTAAGGTTAATTAAGCCTTAAGATAAACCTGGTCGCCGCTTAAGGCTTAAGTTAAATATAAATTAAGCCCTTAATTAAGTTAAGCTTAGAACCTTAGCGCCAACACTGGCACGCGGTAGTTCGTCCCTGAGTATCCCAGTAATGTGCATTTCCTCGATCGATCATCGAGCTTGCTGCCACCATCAACGAGGATTCCACCAGCTGTGGGACGTTTTGCCCAGCACGTAGACCCAAAAACTCGCAGGTATGAGATGTCTTGTCGCCTACCCGTAAATTTCTCTGTGGCAATATGGTCTGGGTGGCGACGTGATGGGATAAGGTTGCGCGTGTGGATGGATGTTGAAATTGCTTCAGCCCAGAACTTATCTGGCAGACCAGAGTCACTGAGGAGGGCACGGGTGTCTTCCATGATGGTGTGAATGGTGTGTTCCGTGAGACCATTTTGGGCTGAGGAGTGGGGAGCAGTAAGCTCCAATATAATGCCGTGCTCAGTGCAGTAGTCAGCCCACTTGGACCCTGCAAAAGCTCGATCCATCCTCAGCCGTTTAACTTTATAGCCAGTCTGAGTTTCGGCCATACGGCGGTAACCATCAAAAGCCTCAACAGTCGTGGCATCCTTTTTGTCAGCCAAGAATCCGCCCCACTTGAAAGAACTCCCACTATCTGCTGCCACCATCATGTATGTCTTCCCACTAACGGACACAGTGCGAGACGGTCCCCACAGGTCTACAGCAACGAGATCCAAAGGCTCAACATCAGGATCTGTTGGCTCATCAAATGGACGACGTGTCTGGCGTGCCAGGATGCAGTCGACGCATTTGCCAACCATGGTCTCGTCGTTTATGTTCAAGCTGTCAATGAGATTCTTTGACGCCATTTCCTTGATGGTCTTCGGACTCATGTGCGCAAGACGGTGGTGCCAGTTGCATAAGGATGTTGCAGTAGCACGAGAAGACATCGCTAGGGGAGATGGAGTAGCCTCAAGAACATACATGCCATCTGCTCCCTGTCCACCCGTTAATTGTACCTTAATCTATTAGCAACTGTAATGCCAATACAGTCATAATGTATAAAACCCTTGTAAGCGCAGTCAGGTCTAATTCATTAAACACCTGTACCTACAGTGAGATTTGGAGGGACATTTTGGAGGCTCAGCTACTCAGCTGTGGAATCCAGATGACTGAAGGGCATGCTCATCGTGCACAACCGTGCACTGCATCGACCTCGTTGAGCAAGACGACGACAAGGGTAGACCCTAAAAATAGGGTGCGCCATATTGCCAGGCTGGGATAGGATGATCCCATTGACCAATTTCCAATCTCCAGAAGTGATCTGACGTTCGCTTCTCATGTTTCAAAAGGATTCTCATTCTTTGATCGACATTCTGCAACACCAACACCATGTCAGCCCGAACGAATTGCTTGTTATTCCATTGATATGTTTTTTTTAGAATTTGTTTTTGTTCAGGAAAAAAAAAAACTGAGAAAATTTGCCTTGCCCAGGAGGGCAATTTTCTTTTCATTGATTCATGACAAGAACTATATAAAAATAATAGAACCCTCATGCACGTGAACGACCAGTCCGCTAAAAAGATGCAAAGCAGAATGACTGTCAGTGGTGATATCATTGTCATCTTGGTGGAGTGCCATGTCCATCGTTGTTCACTTGTAGTGGTGGACGACACTCAAAGAGCTGCCGTTGTTATGGCCGTTGGCATCTCCCTGTCATTCCGCGCCCGCTCTCATGTTCTCCCACCTTCCCTCACCTCATCAGCCCTCTGTTCAGCCCCCACAGCAAAACCCCACCCTCGCATGCACCCTTGATCCCCAGACAAGCCTTCCAGTCCTCTTCGTGCACTACTGCTGCTGTCATCATTGTCGCCAGGCTTGTTCTTGGCTTCGTGCACCCAGATGGCATTTGATCTTCGGATTTCTTGCATCTTTGGTGTCGTTCAGCTCTTGGAACTTTGTGATGCATGGGGATTGATGCTGATTGGCCAGTAGGTGGTTACGCAGGATGTGTTGCGGGATAAGCTTGTGTACTGGTGAACGGCGGCAGCAAAGCTTGTTGCGGGTAGTCAGAGACGTTGTGGGTAAGGTGCGGTGTGGTCATTCATTGTTTATTGGATGTGCGGCCTCGTTGGAGGGCTTGCACGTGGGTAGGGATGGAAGCGATTCGAGAGATTAGCTGATTACTTAATAGTGATCTTGCGATCCTATTCGCTCAAATTGTGATCGGCAGTCGGCAGTATAGTGAACCGGCCGGTCAATTGCTTCAGACATAGCTTGCGTGTAATGATATTAATTTTGGATAAGCATAAATACTAGGGTTTGTTGGAATTTAGGTTCTGGTGGTTCAGGAGGGCAGCGCAGTGGACTCGAAGGACAGTATAGGGACAGTGGGGGTTCGGAGTCAAGTAACAATAGGTATGAAATGTCAAAGTTTGAAGTAAGTGGTAAATAGGTATAAATAGAAAGTGGCGTTAAAGCCGTGAAAACCAAATCTCAACACTCCCACTATTTCACGGCGTCGTGAAGGTCTAAGATGAAAAGGATGAAAGGGGGGGTATAGTAAGTGAATGTAGAGAAATCGTCTCCCACTATTGCCATGATCCCTGGGGACCAGTCTAAATGACAATTTCCTCGTCGTAAGGACCAATGGCCAAGGCCGCGATCGAGGTAGTCGGTATGGTGATCTGGTTGAAGGGGAATGTGCCGCACTCATTCTTGAAGTGTCCCTTCTGGCCGCAACCATGACAGGTAATCGTAGAGCGGTCAATTGGCAAACGGGACCGACTAAAGTCAGCAGCAAGCGCAAGATGGTCAGGAGAATCGGTCTTCTCCTTGGATTGGTGAGTTTCCTCATTGAGGATGCAGGAAATGATGTAGGAGAGGTCGGTGTGCTGGGGATTGTTGTCGAGCGCAACAATGAGATTGTCGTATAAATGAGGAAGGGATTCCATGATGAAAGCAATAGCCAATCCATCTGTACACGTTTCACCTAAAGCCTTGAGCTTGTCAATGATCGTCTGAATATCCCCGATATGGTCCCTCATATGTATCTCCTCTCCAGCTTTCTTCAACCTAATGAGCTGTCTCCACATTGCGACGACACTCCCAAGACCCTCGGTGGTATGGTAGGACTTAATATTGTCCCAGGCCTCCTTGGCCGAAGTCGCATTTCGAGTCAGGTGATATTGGGAAGGGAGGATGTTGCTGACAATGGTCACCAATGCTTCTTCATCCCGTCTAACCCAACCCTTCACTGCATTGGAGTTAGGAGACCCAAGTGGCTTGGGCTCGCTCCCATCAGTAACAGCCCAGAGCTTCTTCTTGGTGAGGTCCATGTGCTGAGCATAGACCCAATCAAAGTAATTGGTGTTGTCGAGGGGAGCAAACTGGTATTTGGACCACGCAGCCATGATGATGTGATGTAGCGATGGAAATGATGGTATGATGATATGTCGGATAGGCACAGAATAATGATAAGGCACGAATAAACACGAGAAACACTATAATGAGGGGCCATGGCACTACTGACGGCAAGCACAAGAGAGACGATGAACGAGTTGGATAGGGGTCAGGACCAAGAAAGCAAGTGATAGAAGTTAGAGGGGCTCGGGGCCCATAACCTGTTGGAATTTAGGTTCTGGTGGTTTGGGAGGGCAGCGCAGTGGACTCGAAGGACGGTATATTCTGTTGTACAGTATAGGGACAGTGGGGGTTCGGAGTCAAGTAACGATAGGTATGAAATGTCAAAGTTTGAAGTAAGTGGTAAATAAGTATAAATAGAAAGTGGTGTTAAAGCTGTGAAAACCAAATCTCAACAGGGTTTTGGCTGTTGTTCATGCTCTATATGTATGAAAAATGATTACTGCACAAATTCTCAGAAGGTGCCTGACAATCAGTGAAGTCAAACCATTATTATTTTGATGACAACAGTTGCCAGTCAGTCATTGTAAACTCTGTATAGTGCTCTTAGTCCTGCATGTATAATGACTTTAAACTGATTAAAATTCATTTTGCATATTCCGGGCCTGGTATTTCCCAAAGAAGCACCGCATTGCAACTGGGGTACCTAACTTCGTCCTACATCGCAATCTCATACTCCTTGCTAGACACAGATAAGTAGAAACAATGTTTTGAGAGGCATTCTCGTTGAGTCCGGCATCCGGTCTGATCTTCTGGATAGCCATCAGCAGTACATCCAGAGACGTTGCTCACACATCCATTGAAAATAATGGAATATTGATTCATTCGACTACTCGTTGTGGTTTAGTAGTTACTTGATAGCATGTGTTTAATTTTATGTGTGACGTACCCATCTATAGCACACAAAATCAACCATTGTTTTTTTTTCTGAACAAATACAGCAGCTGAAATCGTTCTGGAGCAGATAGAAAGTACGGAAGACAGACATATTGGATCGATCAAGATATGCGATCGTTAGGCAAAAGCTGGAAGCGAAAAAATCGAAAACATATGACAGAAAACATATCACTAACATGTCCTGAACCCAGAACATGTAATCGATGGGTCCCAAGCAACGGACAACGATGATGATATAAAAATAGATATCCTCAGGGACAGCAAATCCGCAGAGGAACCAAGAAGTACCAGAGGCACAAGAAATCGGAGAAAAAAGAAGTTGAGATAAATTTAGAACAGAAGGAAAAGGGATGGCATGCCAAACAGCGAGCGCGAATATGCACAACCACCAGAGCATGTGGGATCCTGTGCTAGAGGTGGGAGGGACTACAGTACAAATTATTAATTAGCACCTACTTGCAGTTGTACTGAATATTACATTACAACGGCACTCCTATGGCAGTCTGTTAATTAAATAGAAGGGCATTAATGCCTGCCCCGTCCAGAGAAGATCTCACATTTATTTTGGTCACAGACAGAGACACGTCTGTCCACAAACATAACAGAAAGTACAGCGGAATTGAGGGCGCTGATGAACCTAGAGACTCCTGCGGGCGGAAAACACAAGACCTGTAATGGTGAGTGTAGTCAAGCACAGAATCTGAAGGCAGGTTCTAGCGAGTCTAGTCTTGCACCTCCGTGCGATGACTGTAGCTTCCTGGTGGTGTAGTGAAGTATTGCTACGCTTTGTTATGATTCTCTGTGGGCTGTTCAGAGGCTCAAGGTATGTACGTGAACTTTCCTGGAAGGGAAAAGGTGCGTAAACGTGGGTGTATGCTGAGCAGGGGCAACCTAGATGCGGTGCGAACTATGTGGTGTCGAAATCCTAGCTGCGGATTCGGTTGGGGAACTCTATGTGAGTTAATGAAGCTGGTGCTCTAGATGTGAGCGAGGTTTTGTCCAAGATAAAGTACGCGCAAGCAAGATATAGCTCTAAATGATCTAATATCAAGCAAGTCAGTACTAATCTTGAGTCGAGTTAAAAGGGCAATGGTAGCGAACTTTCTCTTCTATGAGAAAGGTAGCTAAGCCCTCAAGGTGTCTAACTCTATAAGAGTTAAGTGGTGTTGTTTCCAAAGTTCAGAAATGGTTGTACTGGGTTGTTAGTGGCTAAAGGGCTTCAATCCTAGCTGCGGATTGCTCTTTAAAGCGCACAGGTATGTAAGCGAACTTAAAACGTCGAGGATGCTTCACAAGGGTAACCAGTAAAGGTTTCCTAGCGAAGTTTTTGGAGAGGAGGTAAGTACGCGAAGTTATAGCTAACTGTATTAGCGAAGGAAAAGTTCGCTAAGTGTTATTTCTCTAATGAACAGTAGAGAAGCAATAACTTCGGGTGTGTGTATCGGATCTAGGAGGTGTGTAAGGTAGTGTACTTGTGGGCAAGTAACTCCCTTGGGTTTCATCTCCTTCTCCCTTCGTACTTTTAGTTAGCTACTTTTATACTACTTTGAGAATTACTTGTATGTAAGCTACATTTGTCCTTGCCCTGTTAATTCGCAACACAAGCGAACTATTTACTGTGCAATAGAGTATTCTTGTCCTTTCCTTACTAATGCTGAGTTGAGATCTGTCAGCAGCTGTGCAACTTTAAGAACTACGCAACTGTGCATGGCTGTGCATAACTGTGCATGTAGCTTCAGTTACTGTGCAATGCTGCTGCAACGCGAACTTTCTGTGCATTTACTAAGCCATGAACTGCGCAAAGTAAACAGCCTTGGTAAGGCTTTAACTGCTGCTGACTGTAGCAAATTATAATAGTTCGCTAACTTGTCATTAGAGTTGCGTAATAGGATTCAGGATCAAAGTGCCTGACAATCATGGCTGTGCTTTGATATGAAGGTTCGGAAGGGGTGGAATATCACTAGATCATTATAGATCCACGAATTTATGAGCGTACAGAGCCTGGAGGCTCATCAGCACTTACTGAGATGAGATTGGCTGCAAGAGAGGGTGAGTGGAGTGCATTTTTGAATGTCAAACATATGTTCTTCCCATTGACTCTGTACATCTGCGACGCCATTCCCTTTCCTAGGATTTCAAACTGCCCATTCCCTTCAACAGCTGAATTTCCAGTGCAATATGCAATGGCACTATAATCAATGAAATCCTTGCAATTTTTGAAGAAAAAGTCACTAGCGCCAGAGTCAATGAAGGTTGGGGTAGTCTTAGGATCTTTTCCTGGGAAGGTGGTAGTGACAAATGCGGTCTCAGAGATCCCTGCATCACAGGTAATCTCCTCAATCACAATTGACACCTCGTCCTGGCTAACATGGACCACAGTACAATCCTGCACATGAACATTTCCTTCCTCATCAGAGGTGTCATCCATGTCCTGCAAGCTGGGCATGTCACTGTAATCCTCAGATCCATTGTCAAACAAAAGCTCAAAATCTGAGCTTTCAGCTTCGGATGTACATATTTCTTTGAACAAGTCTGTATCTGAACTGTTCTCATCCCAAGCCAGAAAGACCTTGTCCCGTTCCACTCGAACACTCTATCCCCAGTGTCGCCATCCTTGATGATAATTCCATCCTCGTCATGGTCTATCTCAATGTGGGCTGCCCTAGCAGCCAAGACGAAGTGCCTGGTTCCATCAGATGATGTGGGGCCTTGGGTATTCATGGCTACATGATTGGCTCTGTGCTGACAGCTGAAGTTAGGTGGGAACTGGCCTTCCTTTCCTCCCCCAGGCCAGTAACAATTATTGGCCAAATGTCTGGTTTTGTCATGTGCCTTGCATCCGGGATTGGTACACCCAAGATGGGTGCCTGCTGCCAAGGCCTGGGCCTGAGATTGGGCTGGGCCTTTTCCGATGGCACGCAGTATCATTGTGTGGGTCTGGAGTTGTGAAATAAGATCTGAGGACGACACGAGGTTGTACAAGCTCGGGAGGATCGGCATCCAGTTCTCTGTGGGCAAGATAGAACGGATGATTATTCCACAAAACTCCTGGTCTGACAAGGGAGTGGTATGGAGGTCATTTACCGCCTTTCGCTTGGTTCTGAGTCCTATGAATATAGGAATAACTCGGTCATTATGTGGTCTGAAATGACTGTGGGAATTTCACAATGTCCAACATGCAACTTGCCAAGCTTGCATTACTGGGCCCACCGTGGGAACATTTTGCATCATCCATCACCGCTCTCCCTCCATCCACTCTTTTTTCATGCCGGTATCTGGTTATCTCTGCCTCCCTTCACAACGTCTTCGCCCGTTCCTTTCCTTCTTGAGCCTCTCTCTCCTATTTCACCTTCCAAATTCCTCTGCTCTTTTGCGTCCCCACTTATCCTTTCTTCACAATGTATGTTGTTAATGGGATGATGCTGCCCATTCTGGAGGAAAGTCTTCAAGGCCAGCTCTGTTACAATATGTCGCAAAGGTTGGAGTGTTAAACAACGCCTCTGGAAACTGGATCACCATTTCTGGCGCACCGTACTTTGAGTCTGTACATCACCTATTTTGATGATCATTTTATATTACTCACCCCATCCAGCATCAAACATCAACAGTGAAGTTCAGGTATCGGATGGGCTCCGACGTTTGCAAAAAAACATCCATCGTGCGTTCTATGCTTGTTATACTTAGGAGAGAATGTCTAACTCTGTTTTTTGCAGTCTTGGACTGTACAAGAAGACACCATGATTTTCCTCATGAACTCGAGATAATCACCACGACACGCTCTCATTAGGGTGGATATCTCCAAGGCTGTTATCACAGACCCTCCATTACCGCCACAGAGTGATCCTGTGGAGCCATCGATATTGGAAAGAGTGGGGAGCTTTGAGCATGTGCATGGATGTCAAAGAAGTATCCAGTGATTTGCATAGCTGCCTGGCGAGCCTGACATCTGTTTGCGACGATGTTGGCGCAACCTCTTCCTCTTTACATCTATTGATGGGGGGCACCTGTACCTATATACCCTCAGAGCAATCCATCATTTCAACAACCTGAACTTGTGCGTTGATTCTGATTGAACAGGGAACAGGCCACCATCTCGACAGACAAGGTTACGCACTGAACTGCTCCACGTTGCGGTGTTGCCACATGTACATCTAGGGATCTATCCTCATGGGGCTATCAATCCTCAAAAGTCTTCAATCTGATACTTTCCGTACTGATTTTACCTGAGAAGAGCGACTACTATGAGGCATGCAGTCAACAAATTGAATTGCTTCCGGGCCTGCTGGCTATTGCTTATGCCAGTATGTCTGTGACTCAGCTTGTGTACCAAGCGGTAAAATGTTCCTCCCTCATACTCGATGACCGCTAATTGCCTTCCAGGTGAACGACTCCATTGACTGTCAAAGGATTATGGTGACTTGCTTCGGTATCATGCAGAAAGCACTGTGGAATAATCACGCTCAATTGAAGCTGATAGACACTGGAAAGTAAGAAATTTTCTCTGAATGAATGCTGAGAATAAGGATACCAACGAACTGGTGGGCACAAAGTCAATGAAGCTAATGATGAAAGAGCCCAAACCAGCAAGTCAGTGTTATCGACACTTGGCAGGATCGACTGATTCAGTGTAGGACAATCAGTCAAGGCACCATAGCATGACAGTAATTCAAGGCACCCCACCCATCACAACAATCGACTTTTGGTCACCGCCTCCTTCAGGTATCCTTTCCCCCAGCTATCCACTTCTCAGACCATTAGGTTGCAACCAACAGCCAAGAAAGCAGTCTGGTGCTTCACCATTGCCGAGGTGCTCTCTTACATACTAAGCATCGTCCAAGACAGAAATGAAGCTCACTCGCCGTCGACTATTGATTTTGAAATTCTTATCCGCAATGACTGATACCCCAATAATCACCGAGGGAACCTACCTGTTTTCTGCCAAACACTTACGTGCTGTTAGGGGGTTTAGCCATCTGACAGCCTTGGAAACTCTACCCATTTAGCCCGATGTATGGGTATACTCACCTTTCTCAGACATTCGCCAGCCCGAGGCCTATCACTTGAAAATGCTTATAATGGGCCTGTATCAGTGTGTCATTTCCCAAAATATCATGAAATTTGCTAACAGCCTGCATTCAGCAGCCTTTGCGCGAGCTCGCTCCATGCAAAATGAAGAGGTCTTGATGATGTTTTTGTCCCAGTTTACGGACAGATCTGTTTCGACGTCGGCATCACGGGCTATGTACATCAATGCCATAGCCATTGGAACACCGGCCTTAACCATTGTCATGTTTTGCGTCTTTTCAGATATTAGGGCATTGTAGAAAGTCCTGGCACATAATTTGCAGGGATGGACTGTGGTCAGTGATTTATGCTCTACTATGTCATTTTTCGAGCTCAACAGGACTTTGATGGTTTGACAGTCGGAAATGCAGTTGTTCAAGGCTTCCGTCATCAGAACTGCCATCGAGTGACTTTTTTGGTGGTGCAAAAGAGGTTGCCAATTTTGTTGTCAACCAAGACATCTGGTTTGCTGTTGTTGGTACGTCATCATGCCACTTCTTGTCTTGATAGTTGCTCATCGGAAATGCAGTCAACTCAACCTCGACTGCGACAGTGGCTCTACAATCAGCATTTTCAGCAGTTAACTCACCATATGATGGCACAGAGGAGATCACAGTCTACGTGTTTGAAGCTGCCTAGAGAGTAATCACACTGCCTTCAAATTACATGTCCTTATATTCTTTTCTACAGTTGTTCATTGATTTGCCCATCTATATAAAATTCACTTGTAGTTATTGCTCAAACATTGTGTAGTCTTTTCTTCAGCTAGTTGCATCGTCATCGCCCGACAATCTGGCTTCACTTTCTGCTACCGCGCCCCAAGTTTTGACGGAACCCATCGGTTACACCCTCAACAACTTGCATGTTACAAAGGTGATCAATAATCAAGGCGAGCTTCAGGAGAATCTGCACGCACCTTGGGGAACTCAAAGGTCAGTGTTGGGGTGTAGACCCCAGCTGAACAATGCCCACAGGCCCCCGGTGGCTAGTGTGTGCAGTGCAGGCATCTGTGATGGAAGACAATGTATGGCATACATATATGTAAGGCCAGACGTGCAATGGCTAGTAGAATCAATAGATGGCTGACACTCCAAACCTGATAGACCACTGGAATAGGACTCGGATCTGCCACACGCATGTGATGGCCTTCAAATGCTAGTATGGAGATCAGCAACGTGGAGGTCAATGTCGCTGGATCCATCAAATTTTGCCGAGTTCAGTGCCTGTTCCGCCTCGGACAGGGCCATGTCCGATTTCTTCATGTGTTCAGCGGCAACAGACTCCCAGCATTCCTTCGCTGTTCCGTCTGTCTTGACCCCTAAGCCAATCAGGTCAATGATGTTCAGAACAATGTGCGAGTGGGTCAATTGGTCACAGAATCTCCACTCGTCGTGGGAAGGAACAGAAGAGTAGATGGGCATCGGTGCAGGATTGGGTGGGGGAGCACCAGTGGCAGATACTGGGATTGGGAGGCAAGTGATGGAGCCATCAATGTAGCCAGAAAGACCCTTTCCCTTGAGTAATTCAGATATCTGTAGCTTCCATGAAGCGTAGTTTTTGCCATTAAAATGGTTATTTGTGTCAGGGAGTATAGTGACTCCAGGTACGTTCGTTGACATGTCGGGCAAGACCAGGCAGCAATGTATTGTGTGTGGTACAGTGTGGTATGTGTAGGCAAGTTTTGTGTGGGCAGTATAAGATCAGAGTGGTGAGTCGCAAGTTCACTGTGTATCCTTTCTTGACTGAAAAGTTAAGAGCAACGGGGTCACATAACCTAATGACAGAAGGATAAACATAAGAACTATAATAAGAAGGTAAGTGCAAGTATGAAGTAATAAGGTAAAAGTATACACACCTCAGTCAGCACAGTGAGAGCAGAAACGACTCTTATTGAGTAGCACTATACCTAATGACAGAAGGATAAACGTAAGAACTATAATAAGAAGGTAAGTGCGAGTACAAAGTAATAAGGTAAAAGTATACACACCTCAGTCGGCACAGCAAGAGCAGAAACAACTGAGGTGCGGAAAGCTATGGTACACCTTATATAAGTGATCGAGACATGATCAAGGTATGAACAGAAAAGGTAAGTAAAGGAAATTACAAACGACATATGGATCTCCTCCAACAAAGAGAAGTCTAGGAGTACAAATTTTAATGCATAACTCTCACCCGTTACAGAGATATGGACTGTTTTATCACAAAAAATTCGCCTGATTTTTGACTATTGTACCAGGTGTTTTACCGCATTTTGAGCACTTCTTGAAAAACATTTTTGAAAAATCCGACCGACTGTGTGACAGAAATGCTATAAAAGGCGCGTCACGCACCATATTGGGCGATCACATGACATTTCCCACGGGGGTACCCTGTATCACGGAATGAAATCCCGGAGACCCCTTGTCTTCTCGTCACCTTGAACGCTAACAACCTCAATTTTGCCCCTCGAAACCACCTCTTTCCCTTCTATTCATTGGTAACTGGGTCTAGAAAGACGAAATGTGGCCATGGCAAGACGGTGCATGACACTGTAGCTGAGCGCTGGATTGAAGATTATTTGTTTTGTGATGAGAAGCATATTGGGTGCGTCTGCCAGTGTATCTGACTTGTCCACAGAACGGCAAAAAATACAGACGAAGACTATCACCACGATTCAGCCTGTCACTAGTCACTAGTGATCCACTCCTTTACACTTATTCATACTCGCCATCTTTACTTGTGTGAAAACTGTTCCCAAAGCCTTGCCCCTGGGTCTTTCATTCCGACATTGCCGGATTTTAGCGCGAGAGTCAAATAACGACGTCGACCATCGTTGCATACACTGCCTCCGTCAATGCCTATATATATATGCGGCCCTATCAGCAAGTTCAGACCCGTTCACCCTTTCGTCGCTCATAGACTTTGATGAAGTAGCTATAGAGAAATTGCAACAGCAAGTGCAAAGAACCCGCAGAGGACGACTGCGTGGAAGACTGGAAAGCATTTCGCGTCTAAGAACCTCTTCTTCCATAACATCGATACGGGTCGCCTCCTGCCTATGATCCTCGCGGATTTTCGTAACCAGATTTACGCGACAAAAGGGCTATGGGCTTACATGGAGCATTACTAGAATACGGAGAGCTGGACGGATGTCACAATCCTCGGATTGGTATGCCCTATTCTTGCTTTCTTAATATTATTTTCGCTGACTGAACCCCTCATAGATGCATCATATACTGGTCTTCCGGAACATGTATGATTTCGATGGCGGCGACATTCCCATCATATGCATGGATTGGGACAAGGAGCTGGTGAATGCTGTGATGGATTACTGGATCGACCTGAGTGCGAATAAATGGACAAAGGAAGAACGCGAGAACAACTGTGTGTAGCATTTTCTCTCATATTTCTTCTGCTAAACGGGGGCTTTCTATAGTCTGTCAGGTCGCCGCTAAGGCGCACGGTCGTAACCCTTGTTTCTACCAAGTCGACCTGTGCGTTAGGGCCCTCCTTATGAGAAGGTCGGCCATGTCCCACCATTTATCATGCATCATGATTCAAGAAGCTCGGAAGGGCGGTTAGTTCTAGTTAGTTTGTTCCCTTTTTCGTGACTTATCGGCGTCGTAGGCAAAGCTCGTGCGCTCTGCACTCATTCATGCCACTGTCCGCCCCCCGCCGTCCTCGATACCCTGCCAAATACGTGCGGAAGCGCTACCTGCACTGACTCCAAGTGCGTCGGATTGTGGCGCATGGAGGCTTTTCGGACTCTGCATTACCCCAGCCCCATGGTCCGAGATCTCGAACGCTATAATGATGGTATTGTGTATAACTATTGGGGATGCGAAGTAGAAATGTAGCTCGGTCCGGATGGAATGGAGATTGGCCTTCAGCGGTGTCAGAAATGTAAAGAGGTTTCGTATTGAAGTCGCGACCATCAGGTATGTTTGACCGTATCCTACATACACATTTTCTAACTAATATATGCATATCAGGCCTTGGATTGGCGTGCCCACAAACGTGTTTGCGAGGCTCGATCTTACTTCTTGCGGTGAGTCTTCTTTTTTCGCAGTGGAATGCTATTCTCACGAACCGGTCAGGAATTTGTTCCGCCGCTGACGGTAACAGCAATGAAATATCCATCAATTTAACGTTAATATCCTTATGCTGTGGACTATTGAACAAATGCGACCGCTGAACTATGTATGTGCGGTATACAGCTTTCTATGACATCTTGCTTCTCCTGGCAGCCGGTCCGTATAGGGCTACGTGATGATTCATGAATTATCCTTCAACTCATCAGTTCGGCCCAAGCGTTTTCAGTTATGGTTCAATATCGAGGCATGCGGTCGCAGTGTGAGGCTGTAATGATATTTCTAACTGTCACCTCTGCCTGAAGACGGCCGATCTTGCCTGGGTACAAAAACACGGTTGCGCCGTTATCATCCCTTCATCGTCTTCGCCCAGCTCATGATGCACCTTGTACTGAAACCCACCGTCTTTTCAGGACCCAAGACTTCGCTACCAAAACCTTGTGAAAATTCGTGTTATTTATGAGCGAGCACTGTCAATTATACTTTCCTGTCATTTCATGCCGATTCTCAGTTCTGATCGGCTCTTGCGATGGCAGAATGACCTCAGCTTCACTACAATGCAGCACAGAAGCTGAATTTCGTAGAAGACACGAAAGCACATGGTCAGCGCCTATCTGGATCGGTGTCAATCACTGAAATTCCCAACGTTTGGCCTTTTGCCTAGAATGCGGGAACGTTTAGGTTAGTGCTACATTTTAGAGATAGGGCAGTGGTCGGCTCATTCACATAACAGTGCTGTTATCCCGACTACTTATTCTGTTATGCATTTATCAGCCTTCTGTGTGGCCGGTCGGACGCAGGATCAAGCTATAGGCACCGCGTTGTGCCCTATATAAACGATGCCCACACGTGGGGGTCGTGCGGCAGAGCTCTTTTACCTACCAACCATGCTTGCTACCCAATCGAAGAATTACATCGTCGCTACTGATGATAAGACCGCCGTACTCGTTCGTAGACACGAAGTGGCTTGCTACGATGTAAGCATTCTAAAATCCAAGATGGATGGTGCACTGATCATACGCGATAGAGCCTGCTCTCCATTCTTCACAGACATTTCTCGAGCATTTCTATGGAGTCCACGGTTATCCAGACAAATGAGTTAGACATTTGTGCTGGACAATACGTGGATATTCCGCATGAACTGTGGTCGGATGTTGGTCTTTGGATCCATAAGATCAGGGTTATCTACCGTGAGTTGCGCCTTCATCTCGGCCCAGAGCTACTAACCTTGGATCAGGACCAACGCAAACTTCGACGCCAGCTCTGCCTAGTCAATCTATGAAGATTTTCGTCAAAACCCTGACAGAAAGACGATCATGCTCGACGTGTCTTCGTATGCGTCCGTCTCTGATGTGGTAGACCAGGTGGAAGCTCTTGAAGGTACACCTTCTGATGAGCAACGGCTGATCTTTGCGGGGAAGCAACTTGTATTCGACCGCCTGCTCTCCGACTATAACATTCAAAAGGAGTCTACTATTCATCTTGTTCAAAGACTGAGAGGCGGAAAGCCAGTCATATATCTATTCACCCCTCTTCCATTAAACGCTACAGTTCAATTATCCCTCGTCAAGGCCTGGTCATTCTCTGCCATATACCCGGGTGCCCCCATCAAGTCCTCCGAGTCTGGACAATCCATCGAATGGAACGTCAATACTCGCGAGGATCATACCATGACCGATATCGCTTCTGGTGCACGAGTATCCTATTTATTCTGGGAAGCAGAGTGCGTGCTTTCGACTCCTGTCTCTGACTGTTTATTTATCCGAGTCTTCGTAGGACAAACCCTGGTTTACCACTCTCGCCTCCATCGTCTCCCCGACTAGACCCAGCGCATTCTGATACAATTCCCCCCTTCGACCCATCCATGGCTGAACTCACCGACAGCAACTCGGTCGTCCTTCCCGCGTCAAAAACAGCGCTGTACCTTGACAAGGCATTGGCCGCTTTAAGTCTTCACGTCGAAGCAAGGACCTCGTTCATCACGTACGTAACCACTGCTTCTATCATTTTATTTGTACCGAAATCCCTTCAGATATTGGCTTCCATCGATTTTGAAGCACGACTTCGTCGCCCTCCGTTTCCTCCCTCAAGCATCCTATGAACATGCCGCGCCGCTCGACATCGAGCCCAAGCCCGACGTCGTTACTCGCGTGTTCATGCTATTCAAGAGGGTCTGCGAGGACGAACTGGACGAATGGGAGGGATCGCTTTCCAGGGCGTCGGAGAATGTTGAATTTTGGAAAGATGTTGTTGGTGTTGATTGCGACGGGATGAAAGACAAGACATTGTTTAGAGTGCTGGAATGGGGAGGGATGGAGGTAAAGGATTGAACGAGCTACGTTTCTGTTGCCTGTTTTTGTAAAATCGAATATTACCCGTGTACTATGTCATCAGGGAGGCGGGATTAGTCCTATTCTAAGGAGATAGTACTCTGCCAGAATTATGGTTAGGCGAAGTCCACGGATGAAGGCAATTTCCCCTCCTTGACTGATTCGCGAACAATTGCCTACCACTATCCGAGGTACAGCTCTCGACGTCGGTAGTGAATAGTGACACTTCGTGTCCCCCCTTTGTTGACCCATTTTAAGACTGCCACAGTAACTAGTTATGCTTCGCAATCGACAACTATATCACCGGTGCGCTTTTCACGGACTTCCTGCACACCACACGATCCAATAACAGCATATTCCTCATGTCGCAACCACGGCCTCGCCTGCACTCAGTGTAATTGACATAGAATAGGCGCCTAACAATTCACGCACGTGGTAAAGATACCGCGGACTGCTCTGATAAATCAGTCTCTCACGCTGTCCCTTCTTTGTCCTCAACCACCATGTCCAGTACTCGGTCAAAGTTTATTGTTATCACAAACGACGATAGGAATGTTTTCGCTCTGAGGGAGAACGTATCCCAGTACCAGGTCCGTGTTCTGAAGCTTGTAGCTGCATGTGCCCCTCCCTGATCCCTGTTACAGGCATTAATCACTATCATAAACGCTTATTTTCCCAGCATACGCAACAAGCAGATAGTCATCCAAACCCGTGACTTGGCCATCTGTGCTGGAAGATTTGTCGATATTCCAGCCAATTTGTGGTTGCACATCAGAGACGACATCGACAACATCCGAGTCCAGGTTATAGAAACTCGAGCCACGTGAGTTCTATTCAGAACCTCGTTTGTCATTGGCTGTGATTAAAATATGATTAGGCGCTATTGGAACCGTATCGCAGGTTTCGCTAGGAAAGTAGATGCGCTAGTGCAAGGCCAAAATATGAACAGGCCAAAGGCACATGTGGTTGCGGAGGACCTTGCTGAAAAGAGCTGTCTCGAGAAATGAATAACAGTAACAGTACGCCAAACCTTGATGTGCAGCTGTGGTAGGATGCAGTTGAGATCAGTGCAGCGAAACGTAGCGTGGATTCAATATAGGAGGAGAACAAGTATTTTATGATGTTGCCAAAGGCCTCTCGACAACATCAGGACATTATGAAAGAGTTGAGTAACGTTGGGCGACGCCAGTGAGCCACTCTCTCCCATTTATCAATCCCTGTGTATGGACCAAGGTATTTCAACTCCTGTCACGAGAGAAATTTTGATCTCTATAGATGGAGTCTGGAAGGAATGCTACTTCTTCCACAATGAAATTCGCTCAAAGAGGTACGTCAGTGGATAGAGCAGTGCATACATATATCAGGTCTTTTTTATGACCTCTCATGAGATGTCCTCGTCGCATCGACAGGCCGCAATAAGGGAAGCTCGCCAAGTCATAGCCCGAAGTTGTAATGAAAAAACATGATTCGATTCTATTTGCTGTCTAATGACTGATGCTAACTATTTCACAGTATATATGTATGCGATATGTCTTCTACGCGATCCAAATTTTCTAGGTCTGAGGACGAGGGTCGCTGGATATTACTATGAATTTCATTGCGATCGTCCTACTCAACAACATATATTACTATGAGCACACCTACACCATAGAACAGGCTCACCAAGGCTAAGAAGGAACCTCACAAACACGTTTATGGATATGCCAATCCAAGAACTGCGAACAGTCCATGAGTGCCGAACCGGACATGACGATACAAGACAACGCGCCTGATGTTCCCGACTGCAATACAGAACCTCCTTACACTTCTGGCACCTCTGAAGCGTCATCTGACCTGTCGTAGGATCCACCTGCATTTGGACTTCGCATCCCCAAAGGTTGCACACGACGCGATAATCAGGGCGCTGGACATCCCGGACCATGAGGCTCGGATGGTGAAGGCTCCGCGAATATTCGGCATGCCACAATCCAATACACTCAGAGTCGGTGCAAGTACTACTTCCACATGTTTTTGGCAGGGACTCCATGATCCAGGCTGATGGGACGTGGGGCGCGCGGGTGAAGAGTGTACGAGCCTTGCCTGCGTAATGCGGATCAGCAGCAAAAATAGAGAAAGAGATGCTCTCTCACCGTCCTTTCCCGTTTCGAACAGGACGATGAATGGAGGCACGTACCCGACATTCTCGTCCAGAAGGAGCGCACGGACGCATAAGTCGAGTTCGTAGAAGCTTGGTTTCAATCCGTGGGAGGTCCGATCGATTTCACAAACTAGTATGCGATCAGCTACTAATGAAGACGGAGAAAAAAAGGGATCGAGCACATTTATATTCACGTTCCTCTTTAGTCCATTTATTCTCACTCAAATCTACCCACTACCCAATAGTCCATCGCCATATCCACAAATTCTTTAGTCCAGTCGATGCATATGATAGGGATGTCTCCTCCTCCATAGTCGTGAATATTGCGGAAGATCAATATACGGTGCATCTATTACGGGTTGACTGAGTTTAGGACAGATACAAAAGCGAATATATGCACCAACGCAAGAATCACATACGTGGACCACTTCTCCTTCTCCCCGTTCCGCTGAAAAGCATCCCATAAGTCCTTCGTCGCATACATCTGGACGCGGAAGCTCGCGAGAGCCATGGGCAGGAGGCGGCCCGTATCAACGGTGCGGAAAAAAAGGTTCTCGGGATGAAATGATTTGCCTTTCTTCCAGGCGATTGTTCTCTGCTAAGTATTCACGCTCGTAGTGTCGAGGTACCACTTTTGGAATGGGGAGAAGCCAACGTCCTCGGTGATAAGCCGTTCTTTCTCGAATAAAAACTCGCGCAGCCTTTTAATCCTGGATGAAGAGAATTCCGTCACGACGAGCTCCGAGCAAGAGGACATGAGAGGAATTTCGGCAGCATAACGGGGGTGCTGAAGGATGCTCATGGTGGTTGTAGGTTGCGAGCAGAGTTTGTCAGAGTTGGATACACCCTTTCGGTTCCGGATCGCGATGGCCGCCATGATGATCTACCTCGCAACCGCTGAAATCAGTCGTAGGTTCCTAGTAATACACCTGACCTCATGAGTAGACATTTGAAGGTTCCGTCGGTGATAGACGCTCTTTGTGAAGCTGACAGTACATTCGAAACGAAACAACTTCATTGATTTTTCGTTGGGTCGCGGGATGAATATGAATCCACGAACACAAATACGGTCGAGATGCTGTATGCAGCACAACACGAAGAGACCTTTCCGATGTGTTCGTATCCTTAACACGTTCGTGCCACTCGCAAAATCCGCATCTCAAGGTGATCTGCTTAATGATCGTCGCCAGCCATCATTCGAACGACCAGGTGGTCTCCAGAAAGCTATCGCAACGTCTTCGCTGGATGAAGTTATATCTTTGCGCGAGGGAGAAGGAAAATTCGTAGAAACTGATAGCGTTCGGGAAGGGATAGAAGAACTAACAAGTATTCCACGGAGACATCGCTGTTCCTGATTCAAATTGATTAGTCCTAGTTGAGAAGAAGTAGGAAGATCCTACCTTCTACGGAACCGAGATATAAATTGAATGATGATCGCAGGGAAACCTGGTCATGCGGTCAGGTTGTACGAATAAGAACGGAATAAAGGAATTGGCTCACAGTAGTGTCCAGGTACCGTCGCTTCGACGATGAATCTTTATGGAGACGGCAGACTCCCATGTAATACTGAGATTCTATCTCTACGGTTTATGAATCATCAAAGAACGAGGCTCCTACCACATACCAGACTGCGTTGTGATCCCATATGAGCAAAGTGAGTGATTCTTTACATTGTACTATGATATCGAATATCTGGAATAAGTGGCGTTCAAGCTTTGGTACTCGTATGCTTGGTGCCAGGCCACAACTATGAGCCACGACAGCATGGTAGGCAAGTTCGGCTCTCAGAAACGTTCGAAGATATTCCCAAAGTCCTTGTAGCGAGGGCCAAGTGAAGGCAAGTGCCGCTTCCAAGGAGGAGAAGGGCAGTAGAAGAACTTGTGCGAAGACAGGGAGGACGTCATACAAGTCCTGCAAGACTAGCGGAACTACTTCAGCTATGTATGAGGGGGGTTATCGTACTGTTAGAATCAGAGATTGGATACAATCAGAGTCGAGGTTGAACTGAAGAATACAACTAGATCTACATATCTCCGTAGCTACTCTAACATTGCACAATGTCCGTCAATGGCGAATTGGTAGGCAAATGATTCTCAGTGTTCTGGTAGGGTATATATCAAGCTAAGGCTGTGGTATATTCGGCGATGGTTGACGTAGATATTCATTTCTGTTTGATCCTTGCGCTCACGAAAGAGACCTGCAGGTAGAATTCCTGTATATTTGGTCAGTATGTACACATGTTTAATACTACGGAACACGCACCGAATATTCCTCTATCATGACAACAAAAAAAGAACCAACAACCTTTTGACAACCTTCAAAAGTTTCCTCCAGCGCCCAGCTTTGGTTAAATACAAGGTCGCGCGCGCTGTCTCTTCAAAAACCACAATTCTTCTCCAAGTCTACTCACGAACGGAAAGGAAAGAAACAGATGTTCCCGAGGAGGAGAGATACAGCCAGTAGCGATCATATGTGGTTGTGCGAGGAACAGAAGGGCATGGCGCTTCGGGTTAGGGTTCGACTACTTTGCCGCGGCTTTCCGGTCCGATCCCCGTCCGCTTAGCCTTGAAAAAATTGAAGCTTGAGCTTGAACCTCTACAGTGAGGCAAGGAGGTATGCGATGCAAAAGCGTCAAGAATGATGCAATAGTGCTGATGTGACTGGGACCTGTACCTCAGTTTAGATGATACTGAGACTCAGGCAGCCAAGGCTTTCTAAATCAGATTTCTTATCACCATGGGCACTACGTGACACGTCCTTCGACAGTGCGCGACATCAAATGCGCTTCCACCGCATGATAATTCCGCTGCTCCCTCTCCCCCTTCCTGCTGATGGCGCTCCTTTGCAGCTCAAATGGGCCTCATTTCTCACATATCGCCGCCGTTATTCGATGAATGGCTTGTCTTTGTGTATCCAGGACAACGCGGAGGAGCTGTTCCGTTCAGCAGGATTAATGTCATAAAGGCTGTCGTCTCAAGTCAAATTTAATGAAGCTCGTCCCGCGATGTACTTCCCTGTCAGTCAGGTCGAGTTTCGCTTCCGGTATGTCGTCCGTTACTTTAAGTGTCAATGTTTTACCCGTTACTTTGTAGCAATGGCGACTATGTCATTCCTCATCTGTCAGATTAAAACATCGATAGTCGGACAGCAAAGTCAAGAGTTGGTCCAGAGTGAAACTATTACACGAAAAGTCGAACACGAAATAAATGGAGCAGCAGTTAGGATACGCTTCTCTCCATATTCATCCCATCTCAAAATCATTAAGCGTCAGTATAGTCTTAAGACCGAAACCCTGATCCCATCCTGACACTTTGACGCACTGCATGGTTCTCCTTGATGATGTCTTCGCAGGTATCATCTTCGGGAAGCTTTGCATATGGCTATAAGGTGTTCCTCGTACCTATGATCACCCCTATACCGGATACTCAGCATGGACAGGCATATGGCCGCTGAGTAATCCCATTCAGTATCTCGCCTTGAGGCTCTCAGAAGCTTGCGAATATTGAAGAAACTCATCTTGAGCAAAAAATTCATATCTCTCCCAGATAAAGGAACTGCGGGGCTGTTACATTGAATTCGGTAAATATTATATTTCAACCGAGGATCTGCGTAACCCGCTTGGATATATCCGGTCCGGATCGCTCTTTCGGAGTCGGTAGTATGTATCAATTTCAACTCGTCGACCCACCAACATGAACCCGACGTTGGCCTGAATATTACTAATTATCTGGAACATTGAATTCTTGCAGGCCAGGGCGCATAGAGCATCTCAGTCAGTGCCCTCCTTCGAATGGTTCATCTTTTTGTGGTTCCTTCCTCGCGCTAAAAAGCAGATACAGAAGTTCCCCCTTCGATCCCCATCTTCCGAGAATGTCATTGTATTTCACGCCGGATCAACTTCAATTTCAAAAATCAAATTTAATCCCCGTTGCACCCGTTGAGTCTTCACACATTTAACTGCGTATCTCTCTCGGAAGCCGTGTCATTGTAAGACACTTCTCTGGTCCAGAAAGTATCGCGACAGCTCTGGGTCTCTTCATCTCATGAAAATCTCCACAAGTATCGCCTATAATCCACGATGGGCGCGCATTTTCCAACTCCATGGTTGGAAGCATGTACAATTTTAACAAGCTCATTATCAGGCAGCGTCATTAATCTACGACAGATTCTATTACGTCTGCTGTCTCCTCCAGACTTGCCGAGGTTCTTCCAGGTCGGACTACTTCCGCGATTACGTCTCAGCAATCTCTCTCAGCATGTATCTGAAATCTTGGCCTAGCGCTGTTTTTGATAACGGTGCTCATAAAGGACTATAAAACGACCTCGGAGGGGACCCAATAGTCCAGTGCTCAGTACTCCCTCTCATCTGCTCCCCTCTTCATTATGTTCAGCTCCCGACTTGTTCTCCTCTTCTTCGCCTTCATCACCCTTGCACTTGGGCTCGTCAGTGCAACCCCGACCCCAGACAAGCAACCCGCCAGTGCCCTCGCCGTCTTGACCAACTGCAAGACCTCCACCGATCCCATTCTCGCCCAAATCAGTATGCTGCCTGCACGTACCCGTTGTGATTTTGAATTTGACGGAGTCATAAAGATGTCCTGGTGAAATCAAAGGCAGCGACTACGGCGAACGTCACCCCACTCTTGACCGAGCTCAGCGTGGTCATCCAAGCGACTGTCAGCTCCCTCGAGGTTGTGGGTACCGTTACGTCTGAAGCCTCCGCTGTTGCGACGCTGGCTGTCAGCATTCTGTTGGTGCGTGGTTTTACTACGACGCACTGTACAATCTCTCATTTTTGCAGGCCGTCAATGCAACCCTTTTAAGCCTCGTCGGTCTGGACCTCGAAAGTGTGATATCACTCGTTGGTGTGGTGGTTGGTAGCCTACTTGTGACGCTCGGTGCCGTCGTTCCCGGGTCGCTTGGTCTTATCCTTGGTTTGTGAGTGTGCCTCTTTTTGTTTCAGATCAGTAGAAGTGTCTAACGACGACTATGATAATATATAGGATCGCGCAGGCAGGTGTCCTTGGTCCCTTAATCAGTGTGGTTTTAGGGTTGTTGCCACTTTAACGTATTAGCTAGTTCGGACTTTCTGGTTATCCTCCCACCCCTTCTTTCTGTACGAAGACACAACGTCTGTTTAGTTTGGCTATGGACATTTACATTTGCGTGATGCATTTCTGGTCCAATGTTCCAAGTATCAAATATTCTGTTTTGAAATCTATGACCCGCGTATTTCTCTCGCTGCCTAAATATCGGGCTTTCTTTCTTAATCGGAATGAAAACTCAGCGATGCAGCAGCCCCCAAAATGAAGTAGTATGTTCATGACCAAAGTTGATAAGATCCGTATATAAATAAATCTTCTGGCTTTCATGAAAGCATAATGTGATTTTAGATGCTTCTGTTCGGAGCCTTCTTCCAACTAGCTGACATCCTACACGACCACGAGACTATCCTGTAAGGTCAATAACTAACTTTCGATAATACAATGGGAATAGTTCCTAGTAGGACAGTCCGCACATCGCCAGGATAGTGTTGAGCAATTCAATCATGAAACGGAATAAGCACGAGCATGAGCGGCTAACTTCTGCTTCCAAGAAGATGCGGCGCAGACCCCACCGCTCCCAATATTCCCCGGGGATGTTCGAACTCATTGCATCACCTGAGGTGTTATTGAAAGCTATATATCTCAGTAGAAGTTTGGATGGAGCCCCCAGTCGCCTTTCATACTTAAGATTCTCTTCATCATTATATGCATCCTTCTCTTAGGCGTTTACGCATTACCCACAGAGCTGTCCAATGCTACCACAGCATGGAACGCTACCGCAACAGTGATGGCAGAGAGCGCCGCACACACCTTTACGCTTGACTACAGGGCCTACCCTCAATCATGCGAGAACATATGTCAGTCTACTTTCGTATCTTCCTATATATAATTCTATATTAACTTGATAGATAGGTTTTTCCTGGTTCTGTACGTGCGCCCTTCTCCTCCACTTGATTAGACCTCCGACACCTTACCGAGGCAGGTAACAACGGACCTCGTTCTGTAGCTCCAGACCGCACCAACGCAGCTGCCCATCGTGCCAGCAACAGTTGTGGTAAAAACCCAAACCGGTGCAGCACCCGCGTATGTCCATTTCTGTCTTGGTATCTTACCCGGAAAACTAAGATACATACATTTACGATATCAGGACAAACATATCAGTGGGTACCAGTGCGATGAATGGCCGTGGGCAAACTCCAACGCCGGGGGTGCCAATGCTGCTACGAGGTGCATTCCCGCTTCCGACAATACGGGTAAGCTCCCCTGCTTGAATTCGTATTTTTATTGAAGGTTTGACTCGCTTGTTTCTCGCTAGGATCAGGTGCGCAGTGGGGGAATTTCGCCAAAGTACGTCTCTGTTTCTGGTAGCGTGAGACAGGGGATAGCACCCTTTGTCCGCGAATACAGAACAAAGGGCCTCAGGCTTCGGGATACGTAGACAATGGCGTTGTGAGTTTTCCTCTCCACCTCCATTTAAGTCTCTTCACTCTAAGGATTGTTTAGCTTGTAGCAATCAAAGTCAGCAATATCCCCAAAACCGTACACTTCTGCTTGGGAGAGATTGGAAGTAAGTTGCTATTTCTGCGGCACTATTTTTCCCGGTTCCGAGTCATTTATTATCCTCAATACAGCGCCCATAACCAAGGACTTTTGTAAGAGTGATCACGTTCAACCAATGTTGCAAAATATTGGTTGAGTGTGGATTCGGACTATTGCGCTTTGATATTTGTGTTACTTCAGACACTCTCATATATCCTGATTTTTTCTGTTTCTTCTTTTGACTATGACGCACTGTTTAATCTACAACGAAAGTCGCGTCGAAGAAATTATCGCATTCTATATACATGACATCGGGTCCAAAAAAACATTTTATCCCTCATCAGCTCGACGACCGACCCCCGTGAGACTAACTTTCATAGTTAGATATTGGGTCGGAAGGGGAGAACTTTCCAGGCTGCGTGGACAGCGACAAGATACTTACTAATATCTACGACAGAATATTCGAGAGGTAATTATCACTCTAAAATTCACAGCCCAGGTCCGCACTCGCCTCTTCAACGGTGAACAGTTAATGTACATGGTTCATTACCGATCTCACAACGCAGGCACCTTTCGCAGCGGTCCTGATGGTACTTCAGACCAGTTCTGAATAAATAAGGTGCCTAACGTACGAGGGATAACCTTGATGTTGTTTATGCGAGGGCTGACCTCCGACCATAATCTAGCCGAAATATCGACACATCGTCCGTTGCAGACGGGTAACTCATTGGTTTGGACGACCATTGATTCCGTTGGGATGTGTGGGAAATATTCGTGAAGGATAGAGAGCAGGTTCTGTTGTTATGGATATCGGGTATCTGCCGACTCGGTCCATTAGTCAACAAATGCCTGTACTCGGACTTCTCGGTCTTAGTGGTGGCTCGCTCGTATCTTCTGTTACTTTCTCTACTTTTCTTACAGATACTAGAATACATTAGAACATTGTAGAGTAATAATCACTCGAACTATTCCTAGTATAAAACACTGTACATACTATTATTGTATTAAGAATCTTATCCAATCTATTACTTTCAGTACCCTCACACTGCGTGAACCCTCAGCTACACCTAGCATTTGCTGAACAAGCCATTGGATACGCCTAGCGCTTTCCAATACCAATCCGAAGGTTATGCTTAGCTCTTGCCTTCACCTACGGCCCGTGATAGCTTCGCGCTTATTGATCTCATTAACCTCGCAAACCGGACCACTCAGGTCTCCTCACGAACCCTTTCCGGAATCCATTCTATTCCCTAACGACGTACATCATTTTCAATTAATCCTTCTATTGGAGTATGTGGCTGTACGAGTCGTCGGGATCGGTTACCCACATCGGCCGTACCTGGCCGTACCTTTCATTACTATTTTCAATTCCTTTTCCTTCTTTACCGTTTACCTTCACGTTGACGTACATAGGCTAAACGAGTTGCATTCTTGTGGCCTCCCGTGCTCGAACTCTGACACCTACCTCGATTCGATCATCGCTACTTGCCTCGTGCTCGCATATCCGATTTCGGCAGAATCCTAACATCTGCGCTCATCATGAATTAACCATCACCGCCGATTTCAGAATGCTCACTCGGTAGTAACTAGCTTCATTCCTACGGACAAGAACGGTTCGTGTGACATCGGTAGCCACGAAGTACCGTTTTGATTGGGAGGCTCCCATTTTTAAACCGTTGATGGTGTAGGATTGGGGAATGACGGCCGTGGGAGCGTCGCTTATATAGGGCGTGACCGGCGCTTATCGCTTGATCTTATGACTGAAAGATGTTCATAGAAGACTGGTAAGCGCCCGACAGGTTGATTAGTCGCTAAGGTGATACTGGTAGGCGATGTTGGAAATGTCCAAATCAGGTTATAATTACTTATAAGGTTAAATAATACTGAAATGAGCGAGAAACCCTTATAAGGGGTTATTAGGAACAAGCTCAGCAGGATAAGATGCCTTATCAGGAATCGGCAACGGTTATAATTATTCTAGTTACGATGCGGAAAAATAATTTAGTTCTTTCAGATTTCTAACAGTTTGTATCTATATATCTATATATTAAGAGAGGTAGCATCAAAGCTGACATAATAAGCTGAGTTTGAACTTTCCGGCCATTGCCATCCCACGGCCAATGCCAGCTGAGTTTGAATTTCATTGCATGCTGCCTCTCTACAGTGATGAGCTTCAATTTCACTGTGTTGCTGCCTCTGCAATCCCCCCATGACACATAATTGGGATGGCTGGCACCCATTAGTTACTGAACATAGACTGTTCACTAACTGCACATGCCATAGGCTACAAAGTGAATATTGAGCAAGTTTAACAAGCATTGTGCAGCATTGAACATCAAATGACAATTAACACATAGGATTAGAAACCAAGAGACCATCCAAGGAGAGGTAAAACATATACATGTACTGAATATCCTATAAGTTGCTTATTATGATGCTTTGACAAGGCTCAAGCCTTTCCCCAGCAGTTAGAAATGATAAGGAGACTATTTATGCAAGAATATGTGCTATGCTCAGCCTTTTTCTGTCCACATAGAGCAATAAGCTGATGATATTACCTGTAAGAATATGTGCTATGGTATGGTATGCTATGAGATGTAAGTAAGGCATAAATACAAAAAATACAGAATGGCTCAACTCAGCCTTTTTCTGTCCATGTAGAGCAACAAGCTGAGATAATGAGTACAAAATACCAGGTATACATACTACTTTAAAGTGTGAGGAAGTAAGGAACATAAGTAGGGATGTGCACCATACCCATAGTATGGTGGTTATGTATGATGTATATGGATATGGGTCTGTACTATGGCTGACTTTAATGACCTAAAATACAACTGTATTCATATGGTTTGAATATGGTCATTGAGGGAGAGGCAGATGACTATCTTATGCCATAAAGGTTAGTATCTATGACCTAAAAGAAGCACATAATACTCACCCTTTGGCACCAGATATCCATATATAAATGACCATATGGACATGGTATGGATATGACATCAACCATACCATACCATGGCTAATAACTTTTTGTATTTCTACAGTTGTATCTGTAATGGTATAATGCACATCCCTAAATGTAATGGCTAAAACATGGAAATGGACTAATAGTCATAATGTCCAAGAAGGGGATTATTGAAATGACAAGCAAGAAGATGGGATGACAGCATGTGAGGTGCTTCAGAGGGCTTTGACTTTAACAATTCAGCTATGACATGCTTATCCAGTTACTATGTCAAAAACAGCCATTTCCATACCATAGTGTGGGCCAGGTAAGTTTCAACTTTGCTGCCTCCATCAAGCCTCTACTCTCCCCACAGCACATCATTGGTGTGACAGGCTCCTAACTGAGCTTTAACTGAGACTACTTATCCATGCTATAGCATCAATGTGAGTATGACAGCTATTAACAGTGATCACCCAAATCATGGGAGTCCCTATCTGTCCATTACATGGCTTACAGAAGTAACAGAACAATGCTTTGTGGTACTCATAAAAAGCATTTTGCTCCATTGCAGTGGCTCCAAACAAACAACAGAGATTCAACAAGATATCATAGTAATAAGCCAGGTTTGGGGCGGGCCCCAACAAGCTGAAGTCCCATGTCGCAGTCAGGTTGCCAAGACCCGAGGTACGAGGGTCTGGCAATCATGACGAAGACACGGGGCATAGGCTTGTCTATATATTAAGACAGGACGCTGACATAATAAGCTGAGTTTGAATTTTCCGGCCATTGCCATCCCCTGGCATAATTCGGCTGAGTTTCAATTATGTTGCACTGCCATCGCTGTCGCCTCTCTACAGTGATGAGCTTCAATTTTGCTGTGTTGCTGCCCCCATGGCACATCATTGGCATGGCTGGCACCAAGTACTCACTGAAAATAGACTATTGACCAACTACGCATGCTGACAGGAGTCAACAGTACACTGTAGGCTCCAAAGCAAGTATTAAACAACAAGTATTGAGCAACAAGTGAACAACAGAAAAATTAGCAGATAGAATTAGGGGCCAGGAGACCATTCAAGGACAGGTGATGCATATACTATTGTTATACATATACTGACTATGTCATAATTTGCTTATTACAAGCCTTCTCCCCAGCAGTAGAAATGGCAAGGAGACTATTCATATAAGAATATGAGCTATGCTCAGCCTTTCTCTGTCCATGTAGAGCAACCAGCTGAGGTGACAGATACAAAATATGAAGTATATATACTACTGTTCAATTTCAACCATTGATTCATGTAACACATAACAGGAACCTGTGAAGTGAAGCTCTCAGTAATTCATTAACATGTAGCAAGCCCTTCTGAGAGACAGTATTGGCCAAATTTGGGAATTTTTGGCAGCTGGCTGTCACTGGAGACACTATATATGATAACTTCCTTTCATATTTCAGTGAATGAAGCTATGACAATTTGCCTATAAAGCATAACATGTAACACCCCATGAAGCTATAGTTGAAATCAAACAGTCCTCTAAAGTCTGAGCAGGCAAGGGAATTGCAAGAGAATGTAAGTACTGACTAAAACATGGAAATGAACTAACAGTCAAAATGTCAAAGAAGTGAATTATTGCAATGACAGGCACAAAGATAAGAGAACAGTGTGCAGGGTGCTCCAGAGGGATTAGGGGTGCCCACCATGCTCATACATATAGTGGATATGGGTACTGTATATATGGACCTGTACCTGTACTGTCAGTGCTCTGGAATTGGATTTTTACAGCTGTATTTTTATGGGCATTGGGTAGGTTGAATTGGGTTGTATGCCTATTCTTTTGCACATGTAGTGAGCAATTAATGAAATATAACATTTTGATGACAAATCTCACCCAAGATAGGTCACTATGCTGTTAAATGCCACCCGTATATGGTATACAGGATTGGTACAGTATAGTATATAGGCCAAACCCATACCATATCATCAAGACCTTTTGTCATAACCATATACAGTATGGTGGGCATCCCTAAGAGGGATTGGACTTCAACAATTCAGCTATTATAGGCTTACCCAGTTACCATGTCATAAACAGCCATTGTGATACTAACTGAGCTTCAACTTAGACTACTTATGCACACTATAGCAACAAAGCAAGTATCAAGCAATGAGCATTGAATGTGAATGGATGTAAGTCTTATAGAAATCATCAGAGCTCAAATGGTGACCATGGTAGCCCACCATGTCAGATATCCAAGTAAGGGACATAAGAACCAGACTATATATCTCTCCTGCCCTTCTGTGTCAATCCTGTGTAGTGACAGCTATTAACAATGAGCACCCAAATCATGGGAGTCCCTACCTGTTCATTACATGGCTTACTACAGAAGTAACAGCACAAAGCTTTATGGCACTTATAAAAACCATTATGCTCCATTGCAATGGCTCCAAAGAAATAACAGAGATTTAACAACATATCATAGTAATAAGCCGGGTTTGGGGTGGGCCCCAACAAGCCGAAGTCCCGTGTCGCAGTCAGGTTGCCGGGACCTGAGGTACAAGGGTCTGGCAATCGTGACAAAGACACGGGGCATAGGCTTGTTTATTATTTCAACAGGACTAGAACATGCTTAAGTAAGCCAGGTAACGTACAAAGGGAAAATATACAATGAGGGGAGTCGAACCAGCAACCTTAGATAAGTTAACATTTACAGATACAACATTACAGTTACACTACAAGAGCTATACTTAACTACTACATCCAGTTATTAAATGTACTAAGGTCACCTGATGTCATCGCACTTGAGCATCGGTTGCTCTTTCTAAGTTCACTTCGGTTGTGCATTCAAAGCAGATCTATTTGAAAATATATGTATAATTTCAGCCATAAACATCTTCATCCTCCAGACCTTCTGTAGCATCACTGGCCTAAACAGTTTCTTGTTGAGCTTCAGCACAAGTATGGCTACCAAGAAGAAACCTCAAATAGAAACCAATTAAAGAGCATGGAAACGAGTTGAGGTGGCAAGTAGCACATATAATTAAATATCCCGACAGCTTTCGTGGCCTCAGAGGACATAAATTAAGTAGTAGAAGCATGCCAAAGATGTATTTTGCCTTCATTTCACTCGCTCGCTCGCCTCAGACCGTACAACTGCACAGTGATTGAGTGGCTGTGTGGCTTCTTGCTTTACTTTTCACTATCACCTCGTCTCGCCTCCACGCCTCCCCATTCCCACCCACTCACCATCCCCCATATCAATATCGGAGTCAATCACTTTGCTACAATGCATTATCGCTGCAAGATAGCCTCCACTACACTGACGGAATTGATATCAGTGGCCATCTGCTACCATGGGAGCTGAACGAATGAGTACCAAGGATGACAGCGACAGCAAGTAGGGCGGTGGCGGTGGGCGATGCGAGGGGTGTGAATGATTGGGGAGACTATACTGGGGGGTCAGGGCATGGCTTTACACACGGAGTATGCCGATGTTCACTGGGATGGCATTTATTTTTTTTCATTTCGAAAATATTTATTACTTTCAAAGTTGGCTATGTAATGTATTCATATCAAGCCTTTTTAGTGTAGTGGTCAAATGTATTAGGTAGGTAGTCGACGGTTAATGTTCAATATCAATTCTGAGTGACATTGGTACCATTTTTGCGTTGGGAAAAAAAAGTCGTCTCTTTTAATGTGCTTATATCCTCACGGGTTCCGTATATGGTAACCAGCCATCTTATCTGGTGATTATATTCTCGGGCCATACCTTATCTCTAGCTTATCAGGGTGATCGGCTTATAAGGCCGAAATGAAATTTCCGACAGAACACAGGGATGAATGTCTTATCACTGAAATGAACATAGCAAGGATCTAAACTTTCTTATATCATACGCAAATGAGGAACATAACCGTGCATGGAAAATAGAACTCCTCCTATGTCATATCGATAGGTGCTGATCGTCGCAATTGAGCTGAACGTTTCGGCCTTGGTGTCTGCTAAGAATATAAGCGTCTGAAAGATATGCAATCAAGTCGGACTCGCAGTGTCATCACGGGATGGTGAGAGGCACGGAACTAGACCGCAGCTCGTTCAGTTCTTCACCTCCATCCCTCCCCATTCCAGAACTCTAAACAGTGCCTCGTCTGACATCCTATCACAGTCCACACCAACGATATCTTTCCAAAATTCAACATTCTCCGATGTCCGCACGAGCGCCCCTTCCCATTCGTCTAACTCATCATCGCAGACCCTCTTGAACAGCATGAACACGCGAGTGACGACATCAGGTTTAGGTTCGATGTCGAGCGGCACAGCGTGTTCATAGGATACTTGAGGGAGGAAGCAGAGTGCGACGAAGTCGTGCTTTAAAATCGATGGAAGCCAATATCTGATGCGATTTTCATCACAGCTTATAGAGTAATAGAAGATAAATTACATACGTGATGAATGAGGTCCTTGCTTCGATATGAAGACTGAGAGCGGCCAATGCCTTGTCGAGGTACAGCACGGTTTTTGACATGGGAAGGATGACCGAGTTGGTATCAGTGAGTTCGGCCATCAATGGGTCGAAGCGGGGAATGACGTCTGAATGTGACTGGCTTAGACGAGGGGATGATGGAGGCGAGTAGTGTTGCCGCCGCTCCGGCTCGAGCTGGTGAGCTAGCCGAGCGGAGCCGGTAATTTCCAAGCCGAGCTCAGAGTGTCGGCTCACAGCTCAATGCCGCTCGGCTTGACAATTTGACCAGCTTCGATGCAGCTTGAGCGGGTCAAGCTGCCAGCTTCTTCCCAATTAGGACACCAGAAACTTTATACTTATTTCTGCTCTTGTTTATGACCCAAAATTCAAACTACATCTCACATAGGCTCGTTTCCTCTCATGCATTGCTACCTGTATCATTTCCGCTAATCATTATCACTCAATGATACAAATTTAGTCGTATTTCCAAAATAGGCACTGGTGACAAATGGAAAATGACATCGTTGACATGTCACTCAAGAAAGTTTCGAAAGACACATTCCTGACACCTTATAAACATCTTGGTGGATCCAAAAAGGATACCTGAGGGTGTGGCTGCCCAAGTTTCCATATATTTACCACCAACGCACTTTAACATGTCCGATACATTTGTATTACCTATTTCGGCACCAAGCTGGCCGCTCAGCGGAAGCCGAGCGGAAGCTGAGCTGAGCGGACACATTTTTTGGCCGCTCGGCTCGGCTAAAAGCTATAAAAGGGTATAGCTCACAAAAAGCGGACCGAAGCCGAGCGGAGCTGAGCGGCGGCAACACTAGAGGTGAGAGTGGTAAACCAGGGTTTGTCCTTCGAAGACTCGGATAAGTACGCACCTCGAGAAGGAAACGAAAAGACTTACTCTGCTTCCCAGAATAGATAAGATACTCGTGCACCAGTAGCGGTGTCGGTCATGGTATTGTCCTCGTGGGCATTGACGTTCCATTCGATGGATTGTCCAGACTCGGAGGATTTGATGGGGACACCCGGGTATACAGCAGAGAACGACCAGGCCTTAACGATGGATAATCGGACGACGGCGTTTAACGGATGGGGTGTAAACAGGTATATGACTGGCTTGCCACCCCGCAATCTTACGACAAGATGAATTGTGGCCTCGCTTTTAATGCCGTAATCCGAGAGCTGGCGATTGTCTTCAAGCTGCTTTCCCCCGAAGATCAGTCGTTGCTGATCAGGGGGTATACCTTCGGTAAATTCCACCTGTTCCTTGACATCGGAAACACTGCACGCAAGCGCCATTACGCTGAGTGTAATCGTTTTTCCGGTGTTTGTTTGAACGTATATCTTTATGTATGATTCATTGGGAATATCAGACGTTGAAGTTTGCCTAGGTCCTAATCGCAGTTCAGTAAGATCAGACGAATACGAAGAGATGACGCACGGGAGATAACCCTTATGTTATGAATCCAAAGACTGATCTCCGGCCATAGGCCATCTGGAATATCGACGTATTCTCCAGCACAAACTTCCAGTTCATTGGTTTGGATGATCATCGAGTCCTTGGCCATGCTTGGGAAATGTGTTTGAAGAATAGAGAGGAGGTTCTGTGGGCTTCATGAGCGCACCGTCATCATCAATTTCAAAACGCTCACATCGTATTGGCCGACATCCTGTCTACAAAGGAGAACACGGTTCGTGTCATCTGTAGCGACGAAGTAATTCTTCGACGGCGCAGCACCCATTGTTGATGGCAGTTGGAAACACCCCAAAAACGCGTGGTGGAGAACCCCTTATATAAGGCATGATGGGCGCTTATCGTCTGGCCTTGTGACTGACTAGCGACACTTCGAGAAATCGTAGAGATCGCTGAGAGTCTCCTCTCTCGCAATGGATGTAGCGCGGAACTAAAACGTGGAAAAGCAATCCAGGCCGCCCTTTGTTTGGTTCAGAGGGTAGAAGGTCACCTCGGCACCGCCATCAGTACACCACGTGTTACCCTTGTTCTACGCTCATATTCTCGCTACATTTCTGGTAACCCGGCTAGATGCTGCTTTACCGCCGCCGCCGGGACAGCATAAGTCTAGGCCTGGAGATTCTCTCTATCTCCTCTTGCAGTTGCTAATTTTGAAAAATCTCCCGCTTTTGTTGGGGGTCTCTGTCGGTCGCTCCGGGCGTCTCGGAGTGTAGGTTCTTGTGAGCACTCAGTATTACCCATTCACCTAATAAAGATACACATCGCAGGTTCGCCGAGACATCCTCTCAGTCGTGCAGCTTAGTACTTATGCGCTCACGCGTCACCACAATGATGACCTTGGGCGTGCTTAGCTTCTCAGAGATCTCATTCTTCATTCCCTGTACCAAAAGCACCAAAGATGGCTGGTGTGGTGTTCCGTGCTGGGGGATAAAATATCTCCGAAATCAAACTATCTGTACCCGTATAACTGCGCATCGACTCCATCCATCCCGTTGGACACGCTCCATTGACTTCAGAAGCATCAAACCTTGAAACCTTCCCGAGTTGCCACGTGCTATTATTCTTTGACGCGACCCTGGCGCCGGCTATATTTAAGGATCTCAAGCTGTATTTCCTCTCGCTTTCCGCTCTGAGACTCTCCTTTCACTCTATCCATGTCCTCAAACGTCGCGAGCACCTATGGCGCGGTGACCATTGGTGCACTCTCCGCCTCTCTGTGAGTTTCTCTTCCTGAAACATATTCAAGCTAACGATTCCATAGTCTCTCTGGCGCTGTGGGCATCCAAACAATTCTTTACTACAAGCTGTATCCCTCCGACTCGATAAGAGTGAAGATACTCGTCAGGCCTGCTTCCGCTGTCATCGAATCTATCTCACGCTCAACGCCCTTACAGGTCTTCGCCATATGGTACGCGCAATCCCCCCCCCTCCGACTCGTCCCTGAACCCTACCTTCACAGGCTACTCGACATACTCCACACCTGCTTCGTCTGGGTGTCGCTATGGGAAATGATTGTCAGCCGCTATGGCATGCTCGATATTATACCTTGGTGAGTATCCATTCCCACCAATAGCAGCCACCATCACTCATGTGGTTCGGTAGGAGTATCCCGGTCAGTCAATTCTACCTGTAGTTCAACCTTTATTTTGATGGATCAGAACAGGTGACCATCTGTTATGGATATCAGGTACCTGCCGACTCGGCTCATGAGTCAACACATGCCTGTACTCGGGCTTCTCGGTCTCAAAGGTGACTTGCTCGTATCTTCTCTTACTTTCTCTATTTTTCCTACAGACACCAGAATACAGTAGAACATTGTAGAACAATAATGACTCGAAACCTCTAGTATATAATCACAGTCTATACTATTGTAAATCTTAATCTAATTTCACTACTCTTCAACGTCCACTTAACTGTGTGATCTAAGCATATCTGATCGGTTACGCCTAGCGCTTGCCGTTCCGTTTGCCTTCCGACTACGCCTAGCGCTTGTTGGAAACCCCGTCAATTACGCCTAGCGCTTGCTGACAAACTCGCTAACTACGCCTAGCGCTTGTTAGCACACATATCGGATCTCTCTTGGTGGTTAGAACTTTGCTTTCGGACATCCTCGCTCACGACTCGGGTTTTACTTGAGTATTCATTAACTTGTGTATTACTCAAGATAGTCCGATTCTTAACACCATCGTAATTACGGTATAGCGCCCTCGGGTCCGCCCCTCGTTGATAGCTCATCTGACGGTTTTCGTAGGCAGTTTTGACGTTTCTAGTACACTGGTATGTTCCAATCTAACGTAGCCAAGACCTCGACTGACCGGCTATTCAGCTTCTTTTCCTATCGGATATTCATGCGTAGGTCCCGCTCTTGCGTTCTATCTGTCGTGGTCTAACATCACTAGTTAGCAAACGAAATTGGTTTCTCACATGCCCTATAGTGAGCGGACCCTACTGCTATTTCATGTTTCCTATTCTGAATTGGCGCGCGGCAGCTGATACTAGTGGCCTTCCGTCTCGGTGAGAACCTCTATCCATATCACAGGGAGCCTTTGTTTTATTTCCGTCCATATCAACTAGCTTCTGCTTGCGGTGCGTTTCACACGACCCTTCTGCCACATACTAACATAGAACCATTCAGTGACGACATCGGAAATGTATGTCTACTCCAAAGCTTAAATCCTTCCCGTTGATAATAACCATGGTTCCCGGGAAGGCTACGCCTAAAAACTTACTCTGCAAAAAGAGGATTTCCGAGTAACTACTATCTTCTCATTGGCTTCTGGAACACCACTGACCGTTCAAGTATAGTGGGTATTCACGCTAGGCCTTGCTCTATCCTCCGCGGTCGACATTTTGATCACCGGATCCCTCTTCGGGTTACTCCGTACAAGTCGCTCGGACGCCGAGAAGTATGAAAAGCACTCCACTGTGTCATTTCACCAACTGAATCCGGCTCCCTAGCCTTAAAGCGGTCATCGATTCTTTAATCCTATACACCTTCGAGACGGGATCTCTGACATGGTACGCTTTATCTTCCCCACGCGGTCAGGTGCTAACCCTAGAGATAGCGCAGCAACTATCATTGATATGATATGTGTGAGTCTTTTTCAACATCCCGCGCTTGCCATCCTCATGTCCATTGTCGATGTCAGTGGATCACGATGTCATCAAACCTAATATTCATGGGCCTGCATTTTGTCATCGGCAAACGTACGTCTGGCGTGTGTGTACCCCTATCATATTAGCTCACCGTGCATCATTTGACAGTATACGCCAATTCTCTATTAGTAACGTAAGTTCTCCACATCTATTCTTATTCTTTATTGTTTTAGTGACGTAAAGGTGACGTTACTGACAGATTGAACACACGTCGTGGTCTACGTAGAGGAAGTCAGTCGTATTCCGCTGGTCGGACGGGGAGTGCGATACTTTTGGATAGCCGTAGACCGAGCGATCGAATAGTGGTGCGTTCATCCTCGTCCTATGGTACGGACGGGATCCTGACGTGTTCGTTCTACTTAGGCTGACCCGGAGTTGGCTAAACGAGCTGAGGTGAGTAGATAGCTTGATCGTCTCGTCTCGCTTGATTACTCATGATGGCGCGCAGCTTCAGATTAACGTGGAACGGAGCATACACTATTCGACGGACTATAATGTCAAGCTTGCACCTCGAGGTGTAACTACCCAGCAGAGTGTGAGTACAGGCAGCGTAAGGTGATGTTGTAGAAATAATATGGTTCTTCTTACTCCATTTGTCCTCACTTGCGGGCTAATAACTTCATTGGAACAAAAGATTACTTCCGTCGATCCATGCAGTCCAAGCTGCAAGCCCCGCGTTACTTGCTCGGTGTACTGTTCTTTAACAGAATTTGCGGGGATCGTGTTGTCCACCGGCTATTGCTTGCGGCTCCGGGTTCAATTCCCCACATCCAAATTGAGCAAGGGAACGAATGTGTTTTCTTTCAACGTATGGTGTTGCTTTTATGGAAAACCTATGCTCGATTCCGTTTTTCTGGGACTGGGTGCGATCCACGTGCACGGGTCTTTAGAAAACATTGTGAGGACAACATCGATATGCGACAGTCAAGAATCAAGAATCGTCACTCGATGCCCCTAGCTCAACTCAGAGCTCCTTTCCCCACTTAGTTCTGCCTTTGTAAATAGCCTAAGGCGTTGGTATGGAAGACTTTTATATTGTGTCTTCAAACCGGTCAAGGATCAGTCAACCTTGGCAAATAAACTCTTCTGCTAAGCTTCTATTCTTTGTCTTCTGGATGTAGGGATAGTATGATCTAATAGCATGCGGCTGTGGGTTAGGGTTCGATTCCCGATATCACTGTGGTGAAATATCCAGCACGCTTTTTTTCTTCAAGTCGGGTATGGGCCTTCCGGACTGTCTTTGTTTTGCTGGATTACTAACGAGCGGTGCACGCATTCTCTTTCTGAAAACAGCCACATGAATTTGATGTGAACGAGTTTCCGTGGGGTGCCCCAAGGTACTCACTTCACAAGACAACGTACATCCCCCGATGACTATAAGTGTAGCTGAAAACAGTCAAGGCCTAAATTTTTGCAGAGATTTGGATTCTCGTCTTATCGAAAATCCGGGTATGTCAGCATTTTCTGTCTATCTCTCTGGCTTAATGCATCTCGGGCCCGTTCTATTTTCCCAAGCCCTATCGGAATGATGAGGAGTCTAGCAAGCACGGAGTAGCGTTGCAAGAAGGCTATCATGGATGCTTTATGGATGATTTGAGATGGAGAGTTTCTATACGGATCATGTCGTACGACGGCTATGTGCCACGGGGAGTTCGATACCCTGAATGGGGGGGATACAGTAAGCAAGTCTTTTTACTTAGGGCTCATATCTCATCCCTAGTGCCACCCTCCGAAAGGGAGGTTATTGCGGACCATCACTACACGCAAAAATTTCTCGATGTTTTCCGGCGATGTTCACCTCCTAGTGAACTGTCGAGCTTTCATTCCAAGTTAGGTACGTTATAATAACTCCAGGGACATCGATGCTAATCCAAAATCGCCGTCTGGGACGGTGGCTAACAACACGTCCTGAGGTTCGATTCCCGGCATCAGAAATGATAATCGGAAATCCGTGGAGTCATGTGTCGCTTTTAGTGTTTCAGCAGACGATTCCACTTCAATCCTAGACTCCGAGCTGTACGAGGCAACATTCTACCGTCAGTATGTGTATTGGGAACCTGAGTATGATGTGCTATGGGTTAAATATTCCGACGGCTAACTCTGCTGCGTCGCCTTAGGGTTCGATCCCCTACATTCCATAATCACGGGAGTATCCTTTTTCGGTAGGTGTAGCAATCGATACTAATTAGCTGTATGTACTTTTTGATTTATTTTATTTTTGACGGAAACTTCCGTATCCAATGCACCCACTTCTGCGCTCAAGGATTTCTCGTCCAGGACCAGTTTAGAGATTTGCCGGCCCGGCCTGACTTCGTCACATGTGTGCAGTCAGCATAGAAGCTCGAATATGTATGGGCGTAATAGCGTGTAATAAATCGGATAGGCGCAAGTGTATTTTTTTGGACACAAGTTGGTTTTTGGGGTGCAAGTTCGCTGTAGGGTATACTTTTGGAGTAAGATCGGGGCCATGATATGTATATCTCTCTTGAGCCGGCCGGGTACTAATCATTTGTTATGTATTGTATGAATTCGAAATTCCAGAAAGGAATACGGTACCTATGCCAAACCCACGCGGACAAGCCAGTCATATTGCAAACCCCCTACCTTCTTAGAATTTCGTTCTCAGTGCATCTCACTGATTTTAATTTATCGTCTGCTTTCAATCTCTACAGTGCAAAGTCTTTGAATTCAGTTTTGACCATCCGGACGGCGTCGAAAGATATGCCAGTTTCAAGATATATCACTCGCGCAAAAGACATGCATACCGAACCCGTAAGGATGGCCTGCTTCTAAGGAACCTTAAATTCTGAGACCAGACACCAGTGACCAAAGGGAGTTAAATGTGAGTTTGTTGCATGAAATAGAGATGAATAAAAGGTAAGTCAGATGAATTCGCTGGAGGAGTTCGGACCACGGAGGAAAGGCTCGCGGCGAAAAAATATCGGCCTGCTGAGCCACATTGTCCTAACTCCGGACTCTGGGGTCTCTGACTCCCAGTGGTCCGAACCCAAAAACAACCTAACTTGTGGGGGGACATGAACTTGCGCACTTAAAAACTAACTTGCAGCCAGACAAAGTCAACTTGCACCCACCTTAATCTTTACATGCTATTACGCCCATAAATATGTGTTCGGTCCTTCTCTTTGTCTCTTCCTATGCGACTGCATGGGCGTAATAGTATGGGCGTAATACTGTCCGGAAAATAGAGTTCAGTCCTCTGTATTTCGAACACAAGCTGTTTAAATGGATGACTTACACAAGTTCCTTCTGTACCACGAATTCCTACAAGCTTGGAATGCACAGTGACTATATGCGCAAGTACAGAGCAGCTGTCTCGAAGATGCGCAAGCAAGCAGTTGAACGGTCAATCTCGCGCAAGTGGGAGATATTTCAAGTTTCCCAGTCGCGTTTCGGCATAATTCAGTGTAGCCATATCGGGCATGCCGGGCTTTCGGCAAACTAAGCCGGCGGCCACATCACGCAGATCGAGCACAAATCGAGCAACGTTGCTCAAATCTGAGCATTCGCTAAATACTTCGAAAGGTCAGTGCAAGTATTTATAGGGGATATTCTATGAATCTTCTGTAGTGTATTGATCCTTTTTTGTAGCATAGTTAATCAATAAACAGTTATATTATCCATGGAAGATATCAAGGCTGTAGATAATATTTTACTTTGAAACACTTCACCGCAGCATATTTTAAGCTACGTGAGATTAGTCTGAGCCTAATTGATCTACATTGTCATAGGCAGAAGCTTAAATAGCCATCAGAATAGATACTGCCTCGCATTAAGGCCTAAACACATGGATGCAACACTAAAACCAGGCATATTTGAGAGGGAATTTCAAAACGGAGACTCGGAGACTCGCTTATGCATTACCCTGAACCAAATACTGAGAAATAATGTCTTCAAAAGAAACGATGTAGGGTCAACTTGTGATTGTTGCCAAGAGAGGATAAAACTTGCGCTAAAAAGGACAAGTCCCTGACTTGTGATAAAAATTATGGGCAGAGATGTCGCAACTTGAGCATGAATTTTAATCTCGTTGAGTATATTAGAGGATAGAATGGTAACTTGTGCCTGAAAAGAAATAACTTGCACCTGAATGTATCCAATATCATATCTTGTGTGCATGCTCGGCCCCATCTGATTTTCCGGACAGTATTACGCCCATATAATAGCATGTAAAAATTCAGGTAGGAGCAAGTCATCTTTTTTCCGGTCCAAGTTCCTTATAAGTACACAAGTGAACTTGTCTCCTTGACTTCCCCCGCAAGTTAAGGGTCTTTTCCCCTACAAGTTCGTGTCCAGGATCTAGACTGTCATTTATCTGTGCCTCTGTTCCGCAGTCCGGATCTGGGATACCTGATCGAGATCGTTATCTACCGTACCAATTGACAGGGAAAGAACAAATCACAGTACCTATTACGCTGTTCAGCACGCTATATCACAAACCCTTGGGCCTTGAACTCTCCCAGATTTTCTCCTTGAACACCATTTATCACCGACTCGTAGTCACAGTCGCAGAGCATTGAAATCTAGGGTTTACAGTGGGTATGTAGTTCGAAAATAAATCATTGCACAAAAGAGTCAAGATGTACACACCTCAATATCAAGTGTTGCCAACTACTGAGGAATAAACACTGCACACAAAGCACAGAAGATGAAAAATTCATCTGACTTCACTGCGGGAACCTGGAAACGGCAATGAAGAAACAGCCAAGGTAGAAAAATCAGAAGCTCAAAGGAGCTCGGACCGCCCCGGCTTGACCACGACGATGGTAACCACCGAATAATTCGGGCCAAGAAAATTCTGTGTTTGACATCTGCATGCATGCGTTCATCTGCGTTCATCTGCGTTTGCATGAGTTCAACTTGCATACGTTTGTAGGCCCATCAATGCATTTAGATGCATGGTATCCTGATAGTCAGTACCATTTCAACGATACTGGTTAATTATGTTTTCTGTTGAATAATGACATACTTTTCTGAGTTTCCTGGAAATATCTCTGTGACTTACTATGACTTAAGAACGAAGGGGAATTATTTATAAAGGATATAAATACATGAATGTTAGTAAGTTCTAGTTTCACAATGACTATGGTACCATTTTATACTGAACTACTTGTGAGCCCTTCGCTTTTCTCAACTTTGAGTAAATCAGGCACCTCTAAAATCAACACAAAGACTCACGCATCTCAAAAATAAGTCACACATGAGCCGAAACATTGAACGCATGCGTTAAGATAGTCCATGCATGTGTTCCTTTTGAAAACGCATGCGTCTGAAATTAAACGCAAGTGTGTGACAGTGTTGTGACAAATCTGCGTTCAGTGCGTTTGATGCGTTCAAGTCTGAGTTGAACTAGTTGACTTATGATCGCTTCGATTTCTCCCACCCGTATTTGCTTTTAGTCGCTCACTCTATGCACATATTGCATTGTTATGATGTATTCTAGTTGTGCATAGCCAAGGTATCCTTTTCGAGCCAGGATTTGGCTCAGTTTCTTGAGCTTGTTCCATGACAGAATGGTCATGGTACCATAGTCTTTACCAAAGATTATCATACCTCATGACCTCTAACACCTCTTAAAACCTCTGACCGCTCTTACATTTAAAAGTACAGCTCCAAAATCAACGAATTCAAATGTACAGAGAGTCTACCATGACGAAGAAAGTCAATTATGGCCGGTATCAATGTCATACAGGGTATAAATCTGGTAGGTAGTAAGTCCTACTTACACTGTAGCTAATGAGATGATTTTACAGGTGTCTGTAAGTGACTCCAAATGCACAAGATGCCCAACAAATGCATCCATGTCATGCTCACGCAGACATGACAAATGCATGCATGAAAATGCAAATGCATGCACACAAATGCAAATGCAGAATTCTATGTGCCTGAATAATTTGGCCTGTTCAACCAAATCGTCCTCTGCTCATCCATCCTGCTCCCAGGTCCCCGCTGATCTTGTCCAGACATTTACAGTAATTGACAATGAATGACATGACCCTTATCTATAGAAAGGCGCATAAGCTGTGGGAAGATGCTAACTTATGCACTTATCAGTAACTTGTGACTGGAAGGAGAGTGCTTGTGTCCATCTGAATTTTTACATGCTATTATGCCCATACGATTGCTGAATATTGCCCCTTCACACTCCAATGGCCTCTTGAGAGTATCGCAGGTTGCTCAGGGAGCGCCTTTTTCAATGGATGGTGTACAAGCGAATCCAATCTGGATGATTCCGGAGTCAAAAATATGGGTCAGGACGGTTGAGTGTCCCCTTTGCGATACCTTGGCCACTCTCCCTCGAATAACCTCTGAGCATATCTCATGGTGTCGTTAGATTCTCTAGACGCATTTGCTTCGACAGACAGTACCCATAGTGTCTGCTGCAGAAAACAGGGGTTGCGCCACTTATGCATGTTTCTCCATGTCCCTGATGTAGTACTTCCCTCTGTCTCCCTGCTGTGTTACTGCTGTGTGGCATTTTCTGTGTTTCCTACTTGTTCCTTTCTTACTACGATGACCATTGCCTGCAAAACTCATGTGGATCGTATTGTCCAATGCCTGTTGCTATAGCTTGGGGTTCAATTCCCCACATCCCAATAAAAAATATATGTCTGTGTCTTTTTATTTAGGGTGCATGTGTCTGCTCAATGTGACCTTCCAAAGCCAGGGTATCTGTTGATTTTCAGACCTCTGCACATGCTAGTCAGTAGTATATTTGGAAACCTGTTCCTGTTAGATTCACATGGTGTGAAGTCAGGTACCATTCACTTGTCTGTAATAGATAAGAACACCACCTTGGAATTCGATTCTCTGTATTGGGATAGTTGTTTTTCTTTAGAGGGTTTCTAGTTTTGAAAGGTGCTGGGCACCTATATAGATGCGATGTGCTCCACACTACACACTACACAAACACTCAGTAATTGTGGTTTGAAGGTAGGTATGTTATACCAGGTTACAACACTTTGTACTGTAGTTTACTAGTTCCTGGTGCAATGTATATGGTTTGTATAAAGGATATATTGCAATGTCCACTCTAAGTTCAACATGTTACTGAACACAAACTTAAACTGATACAGAATATCTGCCTGGTGCAGGTTCTGAACTCATGCTGGCTGCCTGGTTGCAACTTAAAACACACTGACTGGTTCTGAACTATTTCTTGGGTCTGACTTTCTGTTTCTAGCTTAATACTGTTTGCTTGCTTGTCGGTTCTTGCACACATGAAGTGACCAGGTCACAATCTTTCTATTCCAGGTGAGTCTACAACTCAAAGCTCTTAACCAATTAAAAACCTGTACTATTCGCCTGGTAGTGTTCTGGGGGGTCAGAAACCTGCTTTCCCACTAGATACATGACCTGTATTTATACTATCCTACTGATACACTATTGCCAATCCTTTTACTACTGACTAATATGCTTGCTGACCCAGCCTAGTGAGGATGAACACTCTACTTGGCAGGTATTATCTCATCCATGGCTACCAGGTCGATCGATCATACTAGATCACCACCAGGTGATTGGATATCTTCTGCCAGAATGCCAGGTGATTACACCATGTGAGGCACAGCCTGGACTCTTGGTCTACCAGGTAGAATACTGGATCTTCTATCTATATATTAATACAGGTCAATGATGATAAATATAGTGGACTTTGAATTCTCCAGCCATTGCCATCCCCTGGCATAATCTGGCTGAGTTTCAATTATGTTGCACTGCCATCACTGCCGCCTCTCTACAGCGATAAGCTTCAATTTTGCTGTGTTGCTGCCTCCCATGGCACATCATTGGCATGGCTGGCACCAAGTACTCACTGAAAATAGACTATTGACCAACTATGCATGCTGACAGGAGTCAACAGTACACTGTAGGCTCCAAAGCAAGTATTAAACAACAAGCATTGAGCAACAAGTGAACAACAGAAAAATTAGCAGATAGAATTAGGGGCCAGGAGACCATTCAAGGACAGGTGATGCATATACTATTGTTATACATATACTGACTATGTCATAATTTGCTTATTACAAGCCTTCTCCCCAGCAGTAGAAATGGCAAGGAGACTATTCATATAAGAATATGAGCTATACTCAGCCTTTCTCTGTCCATGTAGAGCAACCAGCTGAGGTGACAGATACAAAATATGAAGTATATATACTACTGTTCAATTTCAACCATTGATTCATGTAACACATAACAGGAACCTGTGAAGTGAAGCTCTCAGTAATTCATTAACATGTAGCAAGCCCTTCTGAGAGACAGTATTGGCCAAATTTGGGAATTTTTGGCAGCTGGCTGTCACTGGAGACACTATATATGATAACTTCCTTTCATATTTCAGTGAATGAAGCTATGACAATTTGCCTATAAAGCATAACATGTAACACCCCATGAAGCTATAGTTGAAATCAAACAGTCCTCTAAAGTCTGAGCAGGCAAGGGAATTGCAAGAGAATGTAAGTACTGACTAAAACATGGAAATGAACTAACAGTCAAAATGTCAAAGAAGTGAATTATTGCAATGACAGGCACAAAGATAAGAGAACAGTGTGCAGGGTGCTCCAGAGGGATTAGGGGTGCCCACCATGCTCATACATATAGTGGATATGGGTACTGTATATATGGACCTGTACCTGTACTGTCAGTGCTCTGGAATTGGATTTTTACAGCTGTATTTTTATGGGCATTGGGTAGGTTGAATTGGGTTGTATGCCTATTCTTTTGCACATGTAGTGAGCAATTAATGAAATATAACATTTTGATGACAAATCTCACCCAAGATAGGTCACTATGCTGTTAAATGCCACCTGTATATGGTATACAGGATCAGTACAGTATGGTATATGGGCCAAACCCATACCATATCATCAAGACCTTTTGTCATAACCATATACAGTATGGTGGGCATCCCTAAGAGAGATTGGACTTCAACAATTCAGCTATTACAGGCTTACCCAGTTACCATGTCATAAACAGCCATTGTGATACTAACTGAGCTTCAACTTAGACTACTTATGCACACTATAGCAACAAAGCAAGTATCAAGCAATAAGCATTGAGCAATGAGCGTTGAATGTGAATGGATGTAAGTCTCATAGAAATCATCAGAGCTCAAATGGTGACCATGGTAGCCCACCATGTCAGATATCCAAGTAAGGGACATAAGAACCAGACTATATATCTCTCCTGCCCTTCTGTGTCAATCCTGTGTAGTGACAGCTATTAACAATGAGCATCCAAATTATGGGAGTCCCTACCTGTTCATTACATGGCTTACTACAGAAGTAACAGTACAAAGCTTTATGGCACTTATAAAAACCATTATGCTCCATTGCAATGGCTCCAAAGAAATAACAGAGATTTAACAACATATCATAGTAATAAGCCAGGTTTGGGGTGGGCCCCAACAAGCCAAAGTCCTGTGTCGCAGTCAGGTTGCCAGGACCTGAGGTACGAGGGTCTGGCAATCGTGACAAAGACATGGGGCATAGGCTTGTCTATATATTAAGACAGGTAGCTGACATAATAAGCTGACTTTGAATTTTCTGGCCATTGCCATACCCTGGCCAATTCCGGCTGAGTTTCAATTCTGTTGCACTGCCATCATTGCTGCTTCTCTACAGCAATGAGCTTTAATTTCACTATGCTGCTGTCTCTGCAATTCCCCCATGACACATAATTGGCATGGCTGGCACCCAGTACTCACTGAATATAGACTGTTCACCAACTACGCATGCTATTGGCTACAAAGTGAGTATTGAGCAAGTTCAACAAGCATTGTGCAACATCAAACATCAAATGACAAATTAGCAGATAGGAATAGAAGCCAGGAGACCATCCAAGGACAGGTAAAACATATACATGTACTGACTATGCCATAATTTGCTTATTATGAGGCTTTGACAAGGCTCAAGCCTTTCTACAGCAGTTAGAAGTGGCAAGGAGACCAATTATGCAAGAATATGTGCTATGCTCAGCCTTTCTCTGTCCACATAGAACAATAAGCTGATGATATTACCTGTAAGAATATGTGCTATACTATGCTATGAGATATAAGTAAGACATAAATACAAGAAATACAGAACAGCTCAACTCAGCCTTTTTCTGTCCATGTAAAGCAACAAGCTGAGGTGATGAGTACAAAATACAATATATACATACTACTTTAAAGTCTGAGGAAGCAAGGGAATATAAGTAGGGATGTGTACTATATCTGTAGTATGGTAGTTATGTATAGTGTATACAGGTATGGGTCTGTACTGTGGCCAACTTTAATGATCTAAAATATGGTGGTATTCATATGGTTTGAATATGGTCATTGAGGGAGGGACAGAAGACTATCTTATGCCATAAAGGTTAGTACCTATGACCTAAAAGAAGTGCATAATACTCACCCTTTGGCACCAGATATCTATATACAGAAAATAGTATGAACATGGTATGGATATGACATCAACCATACTATACCATGGCCAATAATTCTTATACAGTCTACAGTCATATTTGTAATGGTATAATGCATATCCCTAAACATAAGTAATAACTAAAACATGGAAATGAACTAATAGTTATAATATCCAAGAAGGGGATTGTTGAAATGACAAGCAAGAAGATGGGATGACAGCATGTGAGGTGCTCCAGAGGGTTTTGACTTTAACAATTCAGCTATGACATGCTTATCCAGTTACCATGTCAAAAACAGCCATTGCCATACCACAGTGCAGGCCAGGTAAGTTTCAATTTGCTAACTCTACCAAGCCTCTACTCTCCCCACAGCACATCATTGGTGTGACAGGCTCCTAACTGAGCTTCAACTGAGACTATTTATACATGCTATAGCAACAATGTTAGTATCATGCAATGAGCAATGATTGAGCAACAAGTTGACAATGAGCATTGAATATCAATGAATGTAAGTCTTATAGAAATTACCAGAGTTCAAATGACAACCATAGCTGCCCACCATGTCAGATATCTAAGTCAGGGACATAAGAGCCAGAATATATATCTCCCTCTCTCCTGCAAGTAATGACAACTATTAACAATGATCACCCAAATCATGGGAGTCCCTACCCATTCATTATATAGCTTACAGAAGTAACAGAACAAAGCTTTATAGCACTCATAAAAATCATTTTGCTCTGTTGCAATGGCTCCAAACAAATAACAGATATTCAACAACATATCATAGTAATAAGCCAGGTTTGGGGCGGGCCCCAACAAGCTGAAGTCCCATGTCGCAGTCAGGTTGCCAAGACCTGAGGTATGAGGGTCTGGCAATCGTGACGAAGACACAGGGCATAGGCTTGTCTGAGTGTTAGAATAGCTCGTTTCGAAGTTACCAGGTGAACCTTTTATCTTACAATGAGGTACTTTCTTCCTGTGTCTTACTTATTGGTACAATGTATTCTGATTATATTGCCTGAAAATGTTAAGTTACACACGTTTTACAGTGGTTTTCATAATTATGTGGAATCCAGTTTTGAAAAATTTATGTGGTTGTATTTGGATCCCAGGGCCCCAGCTCAATCTCTTACTACCACTCAGTCATGCCCCACAAGAGTGCTATCTATTCTACAACACTGTGTCCTGTTTTCAGCGAAATAAATGACATTTATTGACTGTACAATTATTTGCTCCTATAGCATGCTGTGTAATCCCATACAGGCAGGAGCGAGACATACTTTTCAAGTCAGGACTCAGATGCCATCATGTCCACTCAGTGCTCAAGCGCTCACTTCCAGGTCAGCTACTGGTGTAATGCCCTCATACAGGATAGGCTGCTGTGCCCATGCTTCCCTGAGCCACTGACCATTATTGGACTCTACCTCTCCCATGACCACTGACATTGGTACTGGAGCGACTGCACGATCGCAGCGGCAGAGTCTGGTATCTGCTGACACTTTGTATGAGTATACCATTCCTCCTTTTCCTTGCAGCTGACTCATGCTGTAGCATCTACCACCTGATGGGTATACATATATTGACAGTGACTAAGGACTATCGAGTCACTGACAAGTCTACTTCTAGATCTTTAAGCTCTTTAATATGAACTTCGGATGCGACTAAGTATGCCAACCAGACACCATAGGCACTGTTTACTAGAATTAGATGTATTTCATGCTCAAAGCAAGTAGCATATAAGATACAATAGCATATATCAAGCCTATATAAAGCATGTTCTGAAACGACAAAAACTTGAAGCACTGGGCCGATGTGTGGTGCAAATAGGACCACATAGATTTTCAATATTGGAATTCCACATAATTATGAAAACCATTGTAAGGGTGTACATCCAGCTGGTGTATCAGTTTTGTCTCTCATCTGAACAGCTGGTGTGGAATTATAGTGAGAAATGCATGTATAATATATGGATGTCATTGACCAATGGCTATTTCTGTGAGGCAGCCTAAGGGTTTGAGTCCCTACATCCAATGGCCATGTATCTTGTAGCTGCTTTTGCTACATGACTATCAGTATTTGTTATTTGATCGTTTCATTTCGTCTGCCCATAATTCCCCATAAACATTTCTTGCTGTGCAGAAGGGATTGTGTAGTTCTCTTCTACCTCATGTGCTTGTGAATAACTATCTGGCTAGGATCTGTCATTTCCAATTGAACATATGCCAGGGTGCGACGATCATGGATAAGTCACAACTACATCTTCTCTGTCTCTCGGCTTGAGTCCGTATATCAGAATATCGTACACAGATGGATGCAAGACCTTTCACATCTCACCTCATCTTATCACGAGGTAATTGTGGATATGCAGCTGAGATGCATTCTTTCCCTGCTGGGGTTCGATTCCCTATATCTCAATTTGTCAGTTTTGTGCCCTCTTTTTATTCAACGGGTGCAAAATTAAAACACTTTCTGGTAAGGTTTGGGTGCTGCCTAGAATTCGAGGTTTGTCAATTCAGATTGTATCATTTTTAATTCTTTATTGTATAACATCGCTGTGGGTTCAATTTCAGAGCATGGCCTGTTTTTGGAATGGACTGTTTTTCATCCCCCCAAGCACTTGTTTTGTGTAGCCACATTGTTGTTGTTGTTGGCAGGGATATAGCCAAGAAGCTGACTTCCATGTAGTTGGGAGGGTAGGGTTCTATTCCTTATATCACCATTAATTGGGTTGTTCACAGGTTTTGTTCATCTTATGGTCTTTGGTTTTTGGCAAGTAGGATTGGGTGTTCCGATGATGTGAGGTAGATTTCCGTGATGGTGCAGTTGCAGTTTACCTTTGTCTCGCTCGCTTCTCAATGTCTTTTCTTTGTGTCCTGTGTTACAAAATGGTCATACAATACTTTGTGGTAAGTCTCAATCCACGTTTACAAACATTCATGAGACGGCTGATGCGATTGAAGTCTTGAGATATCTCTATGCTATGAAAGCAATGAGTTCAGAACCTTTCAAGTCGGTGCGGATACCGAAGGCAGTGAGACATTATATTCGCAAGAATGCTCAGGCTCATTTTCCTCGGTGGATCGCTGGGGCAACTGAAGTACTGCTAGTACTGAATAGTTATGTGCCAGTTCGCCAAGATGTTGACAGGACCAGGATACAGAAAGCAGCATGACACGCCGTCGATCTTTACACCATGTGTGGCTCATATGGCTTGCCAAAACACAATGAAGCATCATCTCTGGTTCATGTCAGAGACAATGTTCAGCAAGCCCGAGAATAGACCGTGTTATGCGTAAGGTGTATCGTCCTGGAGAGTAGTGTTGTGTGTGAGTGAGAGAGCAAGGTGTGTGCAGATACATGCGCATGTAGTCAACTTGATACCACATGTACCGGTGCCCTCTTCTCTTTCAAATCAGTGACCTTGGCTTGAGCCCGGCCATAGTAGATTTTCCACTCTCTGGCTGAGATATGCACTGCGTATTGTGAGGGATGCTTAGAGACGAGATACTTGGGATGGTGCAATTCCAGATCAAAGATAGGCATGTGTCGCATGAAGAGAGTGACAAGGACATGTTACATCATTGATTGTCATGCCTAACTCGACATCGCCTTTCTTCCATCGACCACCATGTCTCTCAATAATGGTCTTCTAGCTTCCGTTGTGTCTTGTGCTCATTCCATCTGTGGTTCATATGGTTGGCATTGTGACCCCAGTCGGATTTGATCTGGTCTCGAGCAAACCTTCCGCAAGTCTGGCCTCATCGCATAGATGTCTTGTCAGCGTGGTGGACAGCCTCGGCTCATGGCTTCACCGGAATATTAGCAGCATTATTCCCAGTAGCTTTGACTGAACCCACCTCCCCAGCTTTAATCTCCTTCGGTATTGGCAGAAGCAGATATAATAAACACAACTTGATTTCTCTGGGTTACCTACCACACAGTGACCTGGGATGGTTCTGGCCATTGAACATTCTTGCAGGAGGACACGCAGAGGATGGAGTTGAATGTGACAATGGCTTGTCTCACCAAGTACGTCTTTTCTTTTCGTCTATGCCACTGGCTCATGTTCTAACAATCCCTTGTCCTGCATTCTCCCTCAAGGACATGTCTGTCATTTGTACTTTTTCTTGTGCTCCATCTGATTTCATACTGAGAATTTGAAGGCATGGTTACCCACCTTTTATTGTCCCTCAGCATAAGTATGGCAGGGACTGTTGACATGACCTCGGTGCATCTTCTTCTACTGCCCATATCTACAGCCTGACCGGAATTGGTAAACAACAAAAAGTAAGTACCTTGATCGTCTCGTCGAGTTTTGTTTACTCATGATGACATGTAGCTTCAGATTCGAGTGGGACTAGAAAGCGAAAGAGCTGCACCATGCAAGCACTTTGGTGTATAACTAATTGGGGGAATATCAGTGCAGGTAGCGTCGAGCGAAGCTTTACTTTATTCCACTGGTACCCATGCACTTGGAAGTTCAATATAATTCTCATACATCCACTTCCAACTAAGAACTGTCGGGCACGTAGAATTTTGCATTTTCCCCTTGCATGCTTGCATTCCCTTGCGAGTTTCCATTTACATTTGCATTTGTATTCGATCAAATGCATTTGCGTTTTGAGTGTGACATCATTTGCATGCGTGACATGATCGACTCTGGTCTCACTATGTCCCATGCACGAACACTTGTCATTGCATACAGGCATCAAGACCTGTTCTTACAGGATGAAGCATGTCCTCCCATGTCTGAAAGCGAGAGCGCTGATTGTTTTGCTATTGAAAAGGCATGGGAGCGATTGGTTAATTTTACTGGGCACACTACAAATGGGAAAATAAGGCCAATGTGGTCGATGTTGACATGGAGGCTCTCGTCATACTGGAGAAGAGAATGTTTGACACTTTGGAGGATGCAGGAATTGCAGGCAACCATCAATGGGGATTAGACATTGGCATGCACCAGGATAATTGGTATCCTTGGAATAGCCATGGACCGGAGGAAGAGAAGGATACTCATGAAGGAAACAAGTCGGAACTTGAAGTAAGCTTCCAGGAAATAAAGTGAGCATAGTGGGACTGAAAATTTCACAGGTAGGGCCAGAATATGATAAAGAGGAGATAGTGAAATGGCACAAAACCAAGCTAGAGAAGGAAGAGGTGAGGGAACAAATGCAAAGGTGAACACCCCTAAGTCCTACATTGCTGAGAAAGGGCATGAGAAAGGGGTGGGCTGCATCCAAAATTCCAGCAGAATCCATTGAGCTAAGACCCACCGATGATAGTGAGGAATATCAGCCACCAGCTAAGCATACCCATTGCAAATTGAGGGATGGTGATTCTAACTCAGCAGATGATAGTCTATAGAAAATCAGTATGCAAATAAGTACACAGATTAATCAAACAAGATGGTAATGGGTAGAAAGCTAGTGACACTGGAGTTGAACTCGATTTAAATTAGTGTCAAACGCAAACGTGACAGGTCTGTCACATTAGCATTCATTTGCGTTCACCTTGTAATGCATGCATTAGATATTTTACCCTTTGCGTTCGTGCTTAAACACTTGTGAGAAATGTTAAAACGCATGCATTCACTTTCAAATGCATGCATAAATCATGTCAATGCATGCGTTTGTGATTGAAACACTTGCATTACCTCCATTGGTGCATGTGTTCACATAATTTGACTTGTGTGTGGGCTTCCACTGATTTTCTGATAGTATTGTGGTGCAAACAGATCATTGGACCTTCTGAGGGGGCCTCATAGGTAGGTAAATTATTGTTTATTATGTCTCAAATACTGAACTGGACACTGAAATCCATCCAGAACAGTGGTGAAAACTCTCAAGGATCAAAAAAGCATCAGAAGTAGTCTGGTGTGTATATTTTCCTCGCATTCATATGTACCAACATGCATTGATGATGTCATAAACACATTGATAGGAAATGCAAATGATAACAAATGAAACACAAATGAAACACAAATAAATGCAAGTGAACACAAGCATGCAACTCAAAAATGCAAAATTCTCCTGGCCTGACATGTCACTAGAAATTGTTTTGATACTGCTGATGTCATGGTCCTTGCACATCTTTCCGCATGGTAGCTCTCCTGTGGCTATATGGCTCAGCTGCAGTGTACAATGTGAAACATTTGAATCTATACATCCACATATGTGAACTATATGCTAATTTTTATTCACAGCAGTTAGGGTGGTGTTTCCTGCTTGGTTTTACAAAATCCTTGCCATGTCATTCCATTACATGAAGTGCTATTTCTTTCACTGGGGTGCTGCATGTTTCCCTGAGGGTTCAATTCCTGATATCATATACATTTCTCAGGATTTTTTTCCCTAATACCCTGGGAGACCTGGGTAGTAATGTGCGAAAGAAAACAATGTGGATGCAGAACTGGTATGACCATGAATGGTTCTTTGTGCTTCTGATGACCTTACTGTGAATACCTCATATCTCGGTTGATAAATGGCTGCCATGAAGGGTTTGACTCCCTACATCCGAGTTGGTATGGAATGCTTGATCAATTTTTGTTTTTTCTCACTCTGTGAGGTTTATAATTGGCTATTTTATTTTTGTCATTCATTTTTGAGGTTGGATTTTGTTTTCCCTCCATGGGATATCACAACATTTCCCAAGGCGATTTCACAGGATGGGCTATCAGACCAGGACTGGGAATTTTAACCTGTGAGCATAATTTGAATCTCAAGGTGGGCTCGTATGTGATTGGTGTGGAGGACACTAGTTCTAGATTATCATGCTTGAATGTATTGCTACCACAAAAAGGGGTAATTGCGAAAGCATCAATCTTGGTAATTGGAACTCAACTTATGGACATAGATAGATGCACATATAATCAGCTTGATATTGTGGGATGGTGCACATACCAATGCCTTGGGTACCCTTCCCTGTTCCAAATCAAGGACCTCGCCTGGAGTGCAGCCATAGAGTATTGCTCAGATATGTGATACTTGGGATGGTGCAATTCCAGACTGTGTGTGGTGTGAATAAGACTGACGAGGACACATTGCATCATTGATTGTCACGCATAATGCACCGTCGCCTTCCTTCCAATGACCATCATGTCTTTCAATGATGCTCTTCCAGTTTTCATCACCTTGCTTGCTCCTTCTTCGCTCTCCAATGATTGGTATCTAATATCATTACCCTAGTCTTGTCTGGATCTGGCCTTGAGAATACCTTCTGCGAGTCTAGCTTCATTACAGAGATGTCTTGTCATCGGCACAATGAACAACCTCTACTCATATCTTCTCCAGAAGGTTAACAGCATCATTCCCAGTACTTCATTCAAATCTACCTCCCTGGTCTAAGTCTCCTTTGGTATCGGTGTATATGTTGATAATAAACACGGTTTGATCCCTCTGCGACCGCTGACAACATGGCAACATGGGATGGTTTCAGCTGTTGGACATCCTTGCAGGAGGAGATGTAGAGGATGGAGTTGAATGTGTCAATGTGCTGGCTCGCCAAGCATGTCTTTTTGTTTTGTTTACACCACTGGCTGATGCCCTTGTCCAGCATTCTTCTTCAATAACCCATCTGTCATTTGCGTATTTCCTGGTGGTTTGACTGACTTTCATTGCACATGGCTTTAGGCATCCCTCAGCAAAGGCACAGCCATGACTGTTGACGTGATCTCAGTGGGCCTCATACCACCGATATCTATAGCCTGACTGGAATTGTAAGTAGCTTTATGGTCTTGCCAAGTTTAAATTTAATTACTTGTGATGATATGTGGCTTCAGAATCAAGTGTAGCTGGTGTGTCAGCAGACAATTAATGTAAAGTCATGCATGTACTTTGGTATGTGACTGGTAACAGGAATGCTAATGCAGGTAGCACCAAGCGGAGCCTTACTTTACTCCAGTGATACTAAACCATGTGGAAGAAGTTGAATATAATTCTCATGCATCCATTTCTGACTGATAACTGTCGATGCCTGACTGGATATCTTACCATTGGATAGCATGACAAGGAAGGGGTGTGAACTTCATCAAAATTGTTCTTTTGCTGAAAGTAAAATATGGATAGTATTGTCTAATGGCCTATTACAGTGGCTTGGGGTTCAATCCCCTATATCCGACTATAAAGGTGCACGGTGACTTTTTCCCACAGGCTAAGTATTCTCATTCATTCCGCATTTGCATTTGATTCACAGTGTTAGGGCCTTTGCTGCATACCATCATTTCCCAGTGCGGTAGATATGACACTGTTCTCTTTGCGACAAGCACTTCCATTTTCAAGCCTTGCCACAAGGTTGGAAGAATTCAACTGTGTCTTCTGGTATAACGGCTAAGAACACATCTCGGGGTTCGATTCCTCATATCAGAGTGCCATTCAAAAATCATAATTGCTTTTTGTGTTCCAACTCTGAGGGGATTTGCTGCTGTGGTTGATGGTCTTGGATCGTCTGATTCTATGGGCCTCCCTGTTAATGAGAACCATGCTCAGGTTTCCTGTGTACATATATAGCTAAGCTGGAATATTCTCCTGTAGGGTTTGGTTCCCTATATCCAAATGAACACTGCAGTTTAGAAAATTTGTTCAAAGCAGTTCAGATCACCCTAGAAAAGTCCTTTCCTAATACTCATTGTTTGATTTGATGAAATGCATGTCGGACTGTTCCCAGAGATCAAACAAAGGGCTGCTTCTTGGTGCATAGGGATATAGGGAAGGGGTGCTATGTGCGTTGCCAAGGATTCAATTCCTGACATCCTAATTGTGTGGGCAGTCTTTCTTGTCTTTCTTTTCCAACACCCTCATGAAGTTTTGGCTGTATCATGGAAAATAATGACAGAAAACACACAACTGGTTGGGTCCTTTTTGTGTATCCAATGATCTTCTTACTGTGAATTCCCATGTCTCGGTTGCTCTCATGTATGGAGGGATCCTGCAAAGGGTTTGACTCCCTGCATCTAAATAAAGATATGATGAAGACATTGACTTTTCTCAGTGCAGGATGTGTAATTCAGGATTTGATGATTTGGTTCCTTATGTTTGAGTTTGAATTGAGGTATCTGATATTGTTATGGATGGACTCGGGAATAACAAACAAGGCATTTAACAGACACTGCCTCTCACTTTGGGCAGGCGGATAGAGCCATGGAGTTTGTTAAGGCAAGGTGGTTCTAATGCATAGACTCTCAGCAAGCATGAAGAGAAAAGTCTGTGTGATTGGATGTAGCTCGAAGCTAGGGTGCATGGCTGAGAGCTACACTACTTATATACTTAACTGTTGCTATTTGTGTATATATATCCATCTGTCATTCTGTGGCTTCGATCCAGGGTTTGTTGGAAATGTTGAGGTCATTCGATAATGGCATGGTTGTGCCAAGGTGCTGAGATGCTGAGATGCTGTTGATAAGAAAATGGAAAAATCGTAACATCACCCCCTCGTTAAAGGCAGGCATCCCAACTGCCATTAGGGTTCGTCGTTATCAGTGTTGCTCCAGGTGAAGTTTCAGTATTCTTCAATAAGGTGTCTCCATCTGTCAATGTCTGGGTTCTTGACCCACTTCTGTTTACTGTCAACTCTTTGGGCAAGATAGAATCTGGTCCATCCTTCTGGCATTTCTTCATATTTGAAGTCCAGGATCATCATGATGTGTTTATTTTCGTCTAGCGTGATGGGTTCATTGGCATCTATGCAGTGTGCTTGGCGATGTTTTGCCTCATATTCCTCAATTGCCTCCTGTGCATGTTCCATGTCTTCTTCCCGCACCCATGAGTTGTGCTCTCATGTCCACCCTTTCCATTTGACGAAGTAGTTGGTAATGGTTCATGACTTTTGTTCCCGTCTTCCACATGTTTGTCATGGGCGAGTGTCTAGGACTTCTTCAACTTCGTACTCTTCTTCATCCTCAATGAGATCAGGTGAAGGTGGAGGTGGCAATTCTTGGTTGGGGAATGCCGGGGGCGTGTATGGTGTCAAGAGCTTTTCATTGAACCATGGGTGGATCTTCCAATGAGGCGGCAGCTTGAGTTTGTAGGTGCTGGCCCCGGCCTTTTCCATGATAAGGAAAGGTCCTACTCGTTTATCATCCAACTTCTTCTTTGGACGGGGAAGGTGCAGATTGGTGGCATCGAGCCAGACACGGTCTCCAACCTGGTACGGATGCGATGCCCGCTTTTTCTTGTCGTACTGAACTTTTATCCTTCCAGCCACTTCTTCCAATGCCTTTTGAGTTTCAGCATGAACAGTAGTCATGTTCTTGACAAAGTCTTCCGCTGCCGGATTTTGGAACGAGGTGGACCGAGGATCGTCGGGTACAATTCGTGGATTCCTTCTGTAGAGTACCATGAAGGGGCTCTTCCCCGTTGTGCTGTGAGTTCTATTATTGTGTGCGAATTCGGCAAGTGGGAGCCAATCGCTCCAGTTGGTCTGTCGGTGATTAACAAAGATGCGAAGGTACTTTTTGATCTCCTGGTTGACTCGTTCGGTTTGCCCGTCGGTCTGTGGGTGGAAGGTGGTGGACGCATTCTGGGTAATGTTGAGCATTCAGTATAGCTCCTTCATAAACTTGGAGATGAACTGCAGGCCACGGTCGGATATGACTACTTGGGGCATACCATGGCATGCATATACATGGTCTCGTAATATTCTGGCCCACCCTTCGTCTGTCAATTCTGTACTGCAGGTGACTGGGATGATGGCCTTGGAGAATTGGTCCATGATCATTAGGATTGCATCATGCCCATTCGAGTCTGGGAGGCCCGTGATCATGTCAACTGAAATGTGGGTCCATGGTCCAACTGGTACCGCATTCGGGTAAAGTGGTGCAGCTTTCACAGTGGTACTCGTCTTGGTTCATTGACAGGTTTCGCATCCCTTGACATAGGCTTCTATGTCTTTCTTCAGCTTCAGTGACCAGTAGTTGCGGAGCACTAGCTCCTTCGTTTTTTCAATTCCCAGATGGCCAGCAGTGATGTGGTTGTGGTACTGGAAGATGATTTCGCCCTGTAATGCCTTCTTGCAGGGTATGTAGATCTGTCTGTCATAATAGAGAAGCCCCTTGTCTCAGGAGATTCCTCGCTCATGAGCTAGGGAGGCTGCAATGCCTTCATCCCACAGCTCCTCTTGTCATGTCGCATCTTCGATGCAGGAGTGTACTTCAGAGGTTATGGGTAGAATGAGTGCTCGGAAGTGAGCGGGCTGCAGGACAACAATGTCATCATTATCCTTGGTTCCTTGGTCATGGTCGCTGCGGCATGAGAGTAGGTCGGCCTTGACGTTTTGGCTGCTGGGTTTATGGAAGAGTTTGAAGTGGTACTCGGCCAGCTCCATGACCCATTGCACCTGTCTTCGGTTCAGCTTTTGCAGGAGTCAGAAGTACTGGATATTTTGGTGGTCCGTCCAGATTTCCACGTCTTTGGCAGCACCCATTAGATAGTGACACCACTCAGAGAGCATGAGCATGATTGCCAACAACTCTTTGTCATAGATCTCATAGTTCCTTTCTGTGGCGCTAAGGGACTTCAACATGAAGGCGACCGGTTGCCAGATCCTGTTCTGTTGCTGACTAAGCACCATGCCGACTGCCCCTTCGCTAGAGTCTGCCTCGACCCGGAATAGGTCTTCATTGTTTGGGATTGCGAGGATTACATCCTCGGCCATTCATTTCTTCAGTTCCTGAAACACCTTTTCTTGAGCCTCTCCCCATTTCCATTCTGCATTACTGGTGAACTGCGTGAGCGGCTTTACCACTTTCGAATACATCTTTATGAATTTGTGGTAGAAGTTTGTGAAGCCAAGGAATGACTGGAGTTCCTTCATACAACAGGGGGCTGGCCATTCCACTATCCCTGCAATCTTTATTGGGTCCATGCGTATGGAGTCCTGGCTGATGATGACACCTAGGTATTCGGTTTCGAGGACCTCGAATTCGCACTTCTTGGCCTTTAGAAATAGCTTATTTTCCCGGAGGCGTTGTAGGACCCGTTTTACGAGTTGTTGGTGTTCATGCAGGTCCCGGCTGAAGATGAGAATGTTGTCCAGGTAGATGGTGACCTTTCCTTCCACGATTAGATCCTTGAAGATGTTGTTCATCATTCATTGGAATGTCGCAGGCGAGTTTGTGAGGCCGAAAAACATGACTGTGGGCTCAAAGAGCCCTTGGTTTGTGTGGAAGGCAGCCTTCAGTTCATCCCCTTCCTTGATCCTGACGTTGTTATATCCCCAACGAACATTAAGTTTCGTAAAGTACTTGGCCCCGCATAGTTTGTCAATGAGCTCAGAAATGAGGGGTAATGGATATCGGTTCTTAATGGTCATCTCATTGAGCTTGCGGTAGTCTTGTACAGGTCGCAGAGTGCCGTCCTTTTTCTTGACGAAGAAGAAGGGGGAGGCAAATGGGGATTTTGAGGGGCAGATACGTCCGCTTTCCAAATTCTCATCGAGGAACTTGTCGAGTTGCTCCTGTTTGTTCCAGTTCAAGGGATAGACCTTACAGTCCAGGGTAGATTTGGCATTCGGGATTAACTCAATCGCATGGTCCCACGGTTTTCGCCCTGGCAACTCATCAAAGCTTTCCTTGGAAAACAAGTCCTGGTATGAATGATAGTGTTTGGGCACTAGCTCCTTGAACATCATTCAGGGCTTGTCAGTGTTTGCCTTGGTGGCGAGATCATTGGCATGATGCATGGTGTGGATAACCAGTTCCTCTTCCATCCGTATAGTGAGGATGGTGTCCCCCTCTTCCAGTTCTTCATCCCAGCAATCATCGGGATCTGCGTTGGGGAGTTCCACATGATTGGTGACGCATTGGCATCGTCCAAAGATCACATTTCCTGTCTTCCAGTTGACTATGGGGTTATGGTGCTTAGGCCAATCATGCCCAAGGTATACATCCTTCTTCCCTAGGTTGGTGACTGCGAGGTCAATTCGTTCCTGATGTTTGCCAATGGTTAGGCAGATTTCTACAAATTCGGTGATGTCGCCGCCTTGGTTACGAGTTCCATCGGCGTTGTATACTGGGATTGGTACCTTTGCCTGCTTTGTGTCGAGTTGATGCTCCTCGATGTAAGCGCGATTAATAGCACTCCCAGTACAACCGCTGTCCAGTAGTGCTTTCGTGCTGAGGACTTTTCGCCCTGTACAGGGTTTGATTACTACCAGGATCATTAGGTCGCTGGTGGAAGCGCGAATATACTGAATTGGTTCCTGGAGTTCGTATAGTTTTTCTCTGGCTAGTTCAGGGTCATCGTGAAGTTCCAGGAGTAACTTATTGGTGAGTTCTCCTAGCTGATCTTTGTGTATCCAGAGGCAAAGGACCGCCTGAGTGGTGTTATCGCTGGAGGCCTCCCTTATTGCCTGTAGAGTCCAATCGACCTTGAAGGGCTTCATCCAGTAGTGGGGGACCTTCTGAGCCTTCACACCAACCCTTACAGGTATGGCTACCATTAGCGAGGTCACCCCCTTGTTAGGGAGGCTCTTCACCTCATGAGTCAGGGATTCGGGAGGCATAGGGAGTGTCGCTTGTCGAGGCTTCGGAGAGATGGTCGGGCTGCCCATGGCAAGCCATTGCTGAAAGGACGCATCATCCTCGTCATCGGGTATTTCAATCATTGTTACCTTGGGCCCCCTCTTTACCACCTGGGTGCCAGCAGCTTCCTGTCCTATGGCTTTGCTGTCATGCTTGTGCTTGGTCGGGGCCGCACCTGTAGCAGGCACTTTCATATATCAATCACTATCAATTGACAGGCCAGCTGATAAATCCAGACTGTCAATTGACTGGCCACCTAAATAAAGTATTTTTGTCACTGTGACTAAAGCAGGACATTGTCACAGCCTCCCCTTTGATGGCTGTTGCACTGCCACCCTCCTCTCTGCTCATTGTCAGGGTCTCCCACCCTCCCTCCCATTGTTGTGCACTTTTTTCTTTTTGGGAAAGTTGCTTTCAAAATCTCCAAAATGCTTGTGGGCCTCATTTCCACCCTCCCACTCACTGTTTTAGGCCAAAATTGGAGATTTGAGGTCTTCTAAAAATATATTATGGATTAGTAAGCTGACCGCATGCCTCCCGAGCGCCTGGAGGCTGGATTCAGCCTCGGGAGACTGGATGTAGTGTGGCAGTGCAGCCAATTGATGGGATCAGCCATCAATATCAGGCCATTTTCGGAAAAATCTGGGATTGGGGTGGTTTCTGGGTACTGGATGGGCCAGGGGATGGTACTAGTATATGCCTAAATATAAATAACATAAAAGCGAACCCTCTGGTGAGATATGGGGGCCCTGGGGAGTGGGTAAAAAGGGTAAAATAGTGAAAAATAGCGGAAAATCGCACAAAACTCGCGTTTTGGGGTTGCTACGTGCATCAGATCGCTTCGAAAACTTGACTAATGAATTCCCTGGCCTTGAAAACCCTAAACCGACTCCTCTACAGTACATGTGGCGCATTTTATAGCTAGGCATAATCGGGAAAATTGGCTTTTTATGGTGCTGCGTACATTGGATCACTCCAGAGATATTACCAATCAATTTATACACCATGAAAACCCTAGAATACATCTTCATATGCTATATATGACTGCTGGAATCCAATAAAAAATGGGGGATTGGGGGAGAAATACGGTTTATTTAGTTTTCTAGCCATCGCGTCGGTCCGGGGACATCACCAATCGATTCCTCGACCTTTAAACCCCCAAACAACTCTTGGTTTCATTTGTGGGGTCTCAGTATCGATCATCATAATGATATAACTGTTTAGGAGGAGCACACATGGAAACTCGCATTTCTGAGCTTCGGAAAACTTCGGAGTTGTTGCCAATGAATTCTTTGACCTTGAAAACCCCAGAATAGCCCAAGAACATAATACAAACCTTCAGAATACATGGAGAAAAGTATGATAGTGAAAATCTGCGAAATACCTTATAGCTCGCATTTCTGAGAGTTGGGGAAGGTAATTCTGGTATAAAATACACTATATATATTGTATAATAGTGTGTACAAAAGATTAGGATGATCCGACATGTATTGGTAGAGATATAAGGAGATCTTTCTGAAAATGAGAAGGAGCACCCCTCAGATTTCGATGTTCTGGTATTCCTATGGCCTGGGGACTATCAGATTCGGATTCCTGGACCCAAAAAACCTGAGACTCATCTATCATCCATGAGGGTAATTTTTACTAGTGCATCATCCATGCAGACAGCATAACTTTGTGCATAAATGAGAGCACCTCATTACTTCGGAGTTTTGACACATGAACCCCATGGATGATAGATGAGTCTCAGGTTTTTTGGGTCCAGGAATCCGAATCTGATAGTCCCCAGGCCATAGGAATACCAGAACATCGAAATCTGAGGGGTGCTCCTTCTCATTTTCAGAAAGATCTCCTTATATCTCTACCAATACATGTCGGATCATCCTAATCTTTTGTACACACTATTATACAATATATATAGTGTATTTTATACCAGAATTACCTTCCCCAACTCTCAGAAATGCGAGCTATAAGGTATTTCGCAGATTTTCACTATCATACTTTTCTCCATGTATTCTGAAGGTTTGTATTATGTTCTTGGGCTATTCTGGGGTTTTCAAGGTCAAAGAATTCATTGGCAACAACTCCGAAGTTTTCCGAAGCTCAGAAATGCGAGTTTCCATGTGTGCTCCTCCTAAACAGTTATATCATTATGATGATCGATACTGAGACCCCACAAATGAAACCAAGAGTTGTTTGGGGGTTTAAAGGTCGAGGAATCGATTGGTGATGTCCCCGGACCGACGCGATGGCTAGAAAACTAAATAAACCGTATTTCTCCCCAATCCCCCATTTTTTATTGGATTCCAGCAGTCATATATAGCATATGAAGATGTATTCTAGGGTTTTCATGGTGTATAAATTGATTGGTAATATCTCTGGAGTGATCCAATGTACGCAGCACCATAAAAAGCCAATTTTCCCGATTATGCCTAGCTATAAAATGCGCCACATGTACTGTAGAGGAGTCGGTTTAGGGTTTTCAAGGCCAGGGAATTCATTAGTCAAGTTTTCGAAGCGATCTGATGCACGTAGCAACCCCAAAACGCGAGTTTTGTGCGATTTTCCGCTATTTTTCACTATTTTACCCTTTTTACCCACTCCCCAGGGCCCCCATATCTCACCAGAGGGTTCGCTTTTATGTTATTTATATTTAGGCATATACTAGTACCATCCCCTGGCCCATCCAGTACCCAGAAACCACCCCAATCCCAGATTTTTCCGAAAATGGCCTGATATTGATGGCTGATCCCATCAATTGGCTGCACTGCCACACTACATCCAGTCTCCCGAGGCTGAATCCAGCCTCCAGGCGCTCGGGAGGCATGCGGTCAGCTTACTAATCCATAATATATTTTTAGAAGACCTCAAATCTCCAATTTTGGCCTAAAACAGTGAGTGGGAGGGTGGAAATGAGGCCCACAAGCATTTTGGAGATTTTGAAAGCAACTTTCCCAAAAAGAAAAAAGTGCACAACAATGGGAGGGAGGGTGGGAGACCCTGACAATGAGCAGAGAGGAGGGTGGCAGTGCAACAGCCATCAAAGGGGAGGCTGTGACAATGTCCTGCTTTAGTCACAGTGACAAAAAATCGCTCTCTCACTCATCCCCTCACTGTCCTCCCAGACTCGGTATCGTAGTCTTTTCAGTTATTATTTTAATATCATTATATTCCATCCTCTACTCCGTATCATTACCTTTTGCTATGTCTGACATGGGCAACACACCTCAGTTCGGTAAGGAAATCATTGCCTCCCTCGAATCCATAGTCCAAGATTTTCGTGATGGCAAAAGAACCAAGTCGCAGACCCTTACCCTGCTTTACAGAACTGTTGGCAAAGCAGCAGTGAAGTTAGACCTGGGTCCCAAAATGGCTGAACCTCTCTCACGCCCATATGTGCAGCAGGTTCTCACTTACATCGAGCAGACTAAGATGGCAGCAGAGAGAGGAAAACCTATCAAGGGAGATCCATCAGAGGGTGAAGCCGACACAGAGCGAGAGAGTGATTCTGGAGAAAAGAACAAGAAAAGGAAACGGAAGGTTCACAACAAGCATAGGAAACAATGCAAGCAGGCTACCACATCGTCAGAATCATCCACAGACTCGGGTTCTGACTCCGACAAACCTCAGTCTTCTTATGCTTGGTGTTTTCCTAGCTTGATGGGGGCTAAGCCTACACTTCACCCAGAAGTGATCAAAATTCGCCGCCTCATTCAAGTCTATGGAAAGAACATTAAGAAAGCAAAACGAGACCTTCGAATGTCAGTTGACTGCCCTAGCCTACCTGAAAAGTTATGGACAGCTGTTCTTCAGGATGATGCTGTGGACTTTGATGAGATCTTTGCCAGCATTAACTTGGCAACCATAGACAAGGAGATAACTATGGAGATTGGTGAAGGGGTTTCCATCGCACTTGATTCCATGAAATCGAGCAACAAGATCACTGAACACGGCCATTGGGTTATTGCATGGCAGGCTTATACTGAAGCCGTGCTCTTTGCGTTCCCATCACGAGGATGCAAACTCAATGCTTACATGTGACATGTCAACAAGCTTTTCAGTATCTGCCACTCGTCCCTCCACTATCGAGTCATCAACTACGACCGTGCAGCTCGCATCATCATTGGTTCGAGACATGATATCCTATTCTCAGACTTCCATGAGTTTATGCATGAGAAGACGGCATACATTGACTCAGTTGGAATTGCTGTTGTCCAGGGCACAATGGAGACGTCTAAGAAGGTCATAGCCAAACCAAAACTGGTATCTCAGAATCCAGGTCCTGCCGTCTCCGATGAGGTCTGCAGGAATTACAACTGGGGAGAGTGCCACTTTGGCAACAAGTGCCGCCACATCCATGTCTGCGTCATTTGCTGAGACCTGAAACATGTGATTACAAGATGCCCACGCATCGGAAATGACAAACGATCCACTTGAACACTTTGTTAAGTGAGCTCGCGAGTTTTATCCTCAGCTTGTATCAACACACGGTCTATATTTTTTGTCACAGCTATAGCATCTGAGACACCTGCGCTACTTTCCTCTTCTCTCCCCTTTCCATCAAGACAACCAGACTCCTGAACACTATGTTAGGTGTTTACTAGGAGTCTTCAATTAGCACAAGCTGCAACGATTCAGAACCTGAACACTGGTTAAATTGTTCTCACACCACCAAAGTTCTATGGCTCGAAAATTTTCATTGTCAAAAGGGGCTAGACAACCGCATTGTGATGCATGGACCGTGGAATGCTTAGTTCACGAACGTTCTGTTGCTCTTGGGTTTGCAATTGATACGGGAACAGCTCATACATACATCTCTGCCCTCAATTCATACATTTCTTTCTGTCAGCAACACGACTTCCCTATTGAACCGACACCAGACATGCTCAGCTTCTTTGTCGTCTACATGTCATATCATATCAAGCCCAAATCGGTGGACTCTTATCTTTCAGGCATCTGCAATCAACTCGAACATTACTTCCCCGATGTCCATGCTATCCACAAGTCCTTACTCATCAAATGGACTCTGAAGGGATGCATGTGATTGCATGGCACCACAGTTAAACATAAACTGCCCCTCACCTGTCCCCAGTTACAACTTGTTCTTGACAAGTTCAATGCCTCTACATCTCATGATGACTTGCTCTTTGTGGCTATGATCCTTACTGGGTTCTATGGCCTTCTACGCTTAGCAGAAATAAGCATGCCTGATTCAAAGGAGTTGTGGGACTGGAGGAAACTCACTCGACAGGCAAGTGTGGAGATTCATGACAATTCTTACTCCTTTTGGCTGCTCGCTCACAAAGCTGATACATCTTTCGAGGGCAACAGGATCATCATCAAGTGCCAAGACACTGTGGATCCACATGTTCCCTTTGCCACATACATCGCTTCTCAGGACAAGCTTTTCCCAATTCATCCATTGCTCTGGGTCTGAGAAAATGTGGACTGTCCTACACATGGATGGTTCCTTCACAAACTCAGGACAGTTTTCCCAGACAAGCGCATCACAGGGCAATGCATGCAAGCTGGTGGTGCCACTGGACTAGCTGAAGATGGCACAGCCCTGCATATCACAAGCTACAGGGCATTGGTCGACTGATACCTTTCAGATCTACATACGAAAGAACCCTGTACTCCTTCAGGCTATTCTATTCTCCCAAAGAGAAGCCACTAGATCGACCCAATCGTTCTGAATCCTTGTGTCGCTGTCCTTCCCATCTTCAATCTCATCTTCCTTTCCAACAACCTTTCTCGCTCTTTCTTCACAATTTCTTCTCTCTATTACCACATTACTGGCTCTGACACATGACGTGCTGAAATTGATGTTTTTAGGGCCTCCTGGAAACGTTTCCAGGGGGCTGCTTTTGGCTACATCAGAGTCCTAAGGGAGTGATGCAATTAGAATACTTTATTTAGGTGGCCAGTCAATTGACAGTCTGGATTTATCAGCTGGCCTGTCAATTGACAGTGATTGATATATAATTTTGACTGCTAAGGCTGGGGGCCGTTGCACATCCAATGGTTCTTGTCTCATATGCATCTTTGTCAGGAGCACCAAGGGAGTTAGCTGTCTGGGCCTCATTGGAGGCAGCCGAATGTCGCAAGTTTGTCTGGACCTCGGGGCCATCACCAGAGGCGACAGCGGGCCTAACTTGAGCTGCCAAAGTGGGCTTACCAGCTTGGCCTGCTCCCTCAGGACTTAGTGAATCATTCGATCCCTGCCAAGGGGCTATCCTGTCCTTGGATCACCCTTTGTCTTGATGGGTGGTCACGCTCCCAGGACTCTTGCTGGACAAGCCCATCAATCACACAGGATGTGGCTTGTCAAATGACAGCGCAGAACGTGGCGGATCTTTCAGCATTGACCCTTGGTCTGTAATGCGCATGGTCTTGATGATCAGAGTCCCTTGTCGGGACTCGTTCCTTGCAGTATTCCCCTGATCCAGGACAGATTTCACCGAGGCTATTTTCTGCGCCTGGGAGGCTGCTTTGTCAAGGGGGGCATGACCCTTTGCAGGTGAAGGTGCTTGTTCCCTTGCCCCATCCAGTCAGAACTGGGGTTCCGCTGTTAAGACGGGTGGTGATATGGTGGTCGCCTTTTTGATCGATGTGTTCACTCGTGGTGAGGTACTAGCCAGTTGTGTTGCAGGGATTTCTCCCTCTTTGGCATACATGAGAGGGCCCACAACTATCCCTCCTTGTGGAGGAGGGAAATCTAGAAGGTCGTTAGTCATGCCTGAAAGGGTGCGGTATTGGTTTGCTGATTCTGTAACTGGTCACGGCGAGAAAGTCAGAAACTGTTGGCGCATAGGCTGTACATTGTTCATATCAATTTTGTTATAGGTACTAGAGGTCGTGTAAGTAGAAACGAACCCTGCACATAGGGGTCGGGGTATAGCTGAATGCGTGGTAGTAGAAATGTATGTAGATAAAACTGCAAGTGACTGTCCAGCAGAATTGGGGGGTGTACTAGTATAGTCCTTGGTCGTTGTGGGCGAATCAGAACCCAGACGACCTACTCTTTTATCTCTTCAATCTTAGTGTCCTGGGAGAGCGGCACTTTGACCATCTCCACCGCATGTATCTCCTTCTTTGCCTTCTTCATTGGGCAGTCCTTGCCAAGGTGCCCCTTGCCGCTGCATGTGAAGCACAGCCCTTCCTTCATATATCGGGCCCTATCTACCTGCATTTGCATGTCCGTCCCGGTTGGGGTTACCCACCTGCCCCCGCATCTCGATTCTTCGCATCACTGGTCGTCTTGCCTGCCAAGGAACCTGTTGTGCCACCTGTAGTGGGCTTGCTTCTGGTGGCAGTAATCTGCTTCTGGTTGTGCCATGGGGGTGCTTGTCACGACAGGCATCGATTTTGTGGGTCTGGTTAAAGACCTTCTGTTTCTGGCGCTCATCATACATCTGGAGGATTCGGCGCTTCCATTCAGGGTATGTGTGGGGAACCGCAAACCCGATGTCTGCAATGATGGCACCATACGAAGGAGGAATCCCCTTCCTTACTGCGTGAACTAGTGCCTCCTGATCGGTCTCATCAGCAAGTTGATTGGCGAGTTTGGCCTCTTGCTCTAGCTTGCAGAAGTAGACGTGGGTGGGGTTGGTTCCCATGTGGAGTTCGCCCATCCATTTCTCATGGACGAGCTTGATGGCTGGGTCTCGGAAGTGATCACGGAAGATATCGACAAAGTCATCCCAGGATGGAAATCGGTATCACGGTCCGGCATCATAGTCATGGATGTCTTCTTTGTTGGCACTGTAGTCAGGCTCAGCTGGTATATACCAGTAGTTGTCTCAGAGGTGGACCCACCAGCTCTGGGCGTCGCCTTCCAGGTGCGACATGGCGAAAACCACCTGGAAGGAGGGGATTCCTTGGTAGTGCCTGCGATGGACCTCGAAGTAGGTCACGCAGTCTCCTAGGAACCGCTCGATGTCGTCATGCTTGCCCGAGAAGGGTAGTGGGGCCTTTATTAGAATAGGTTTGACCCTGGCATAGGCGGGAGTCTTGTCCTCTGGCCAGGTGCCTAGGGGCCCCTGGGGAGGTGGTCCATTGTATCTGGGGGGTCAGGGGATCAAGAATTAATCTCGTTGTGGACCTGGTCGCGAGGGGCATCCTCAGTCTGGCTCCTTCTTCTTCTTTGCTTTTGTCAGCTCCTCCTTGAGTGTGATGTTCTCCGTTCGCAACTGGGCGTACTGCACCTCCATCTGCACAAGTCGCTCCTCCGCTGTCTGCCATACTCCTCCACCTGTTCCTTCAGCTTCCATCCCTTCCATCTGTGCTCCTTCACCGGCACCCGCAATGATTCTACTGGGGAATGGGCCTTGGTAGCCCAGTCGTCGAGGGTCGCACGTTATCGGAGGGGAGTCAGGGAGAGGCCTGACTTCAAAATCAGGGATGTCTGTCGGGTCCTGAGAAGAGATGAACCTGGCGGGGAAGAGGTAGTGGAAGGTGTCAAAGCTCTGGCCCCAGTTCCCGGTTCTGGAGGTGGTCATTCTCTCATGTGGCCAAGGGGTGGAGGGTGTCCTCCAGTGCCCTCTGCGCATCAGTGGTACAGAACCGTACATCTCATATGAGGTTCCCCATGGCGGGCGGGTATTGGTCTTGGTCTTGGTTCTCGAAGATCTGAGCCATGATCGTATCATGTTGTTGGGTGAGGGTTCCCTGAATGGGGTCTCCTCGTTCGGTGGCGAGGAAGTAGCCCATAGGTTCCCGCTCTCTTCGATTCTGGGCATTGAACCGCCACTCCAGGTCCTGCCACCTGAGATCCCAGGCGGCGGTTCGCTCAGGTCCAAGGATCTCTCAATCTCGGATGGAGAGTTCCGGCCAGTCATAGTCGGTTCAGTGTGGGTAGAAGGGGTCTCCGACAGTACATTCACAACCCTGATGGTCGTATCGGAGCAGGTCAAACTTGTGGTTGCAGACAAGTCGCTGCTGGTAGGTGAAGAAGTCCTTGGCTGGGGAGTCGGTGTCCTCGGCATCGGAGTCCAGGAACCTTCCCCTTGGAGCCATTTGGATCCCCAGTCCGAGGTGGTCGGGGTGTGGGATAACCACTCGGGGTACTGGGCACTGTATCAGTATTGGGCCCCCGGGGTATGCAGAAGCGGGGTCATCACTGTCGGTATCGCATATGGTGATGACCAGTACCCCCAGTTCTGCAGCGGTGAAGCCTGGAATATCTGGTGGGGCCACTGGTTGATCCCATATCTGAAGGTTGGTGGGGGTATCATCTAGTTGCCAGGTCCCCACAGGGTAGTCAGGGTCCTGGTTTGGTCTGTCAAGGACGTGAGTCCATACCTCCCTGGTCATGGGGATGGGGTGTGGACTGGGGGTTCTCAGAACATTGCTGGACCCGGGGGTTGCATTTCGGGGCTGCTGAATTGTCTGGGTCTGTGCCCTACTCTGGATGTCCTCGGTTGAGGAGGCATGGGATAGGTGGGTGCTTGTTCGGTGGCGGCGGTGAGACATTGTTGTTGAAGTCGTCAAGTTTCCTGGGGAATTGGAGTAGGAGGGGTAGCCGGTACTGGTTCATTGGGGGATTCAGGGGAGGACATAGTGCCTTGGGAAGGGTGTGTAGTCGAGGTTGTACCAGTTTCTAACAGGGACCAAAAGTCCCCAGTGCTGGAGTTGGTGACGGATCTCCTCCCGGTAGGCAAGGAAGATGAGGGCAGTAAAGAAGAAAATGAGTAGTGCCCCGATGAGGGCTGTGCTGATGGTGATGGTTTGGGCAGAGGTCAGGTCGGGGGTCATGGGTGTCGGCAGCGTTGTTGTCAAAGTCGTTCGATATTGCCCCAGAGAGCGATTATCTGATATAGGACAATGCGAAAAGTGATGTAGGCAAGTATGCCGAGAGTGCTGTTCAGCCTTTCTAGGTCTGTGTCCCTTGAAGCCGTTGTTGGAGTCGGTGGAGCCATATTCTTTGGATGAGGAGGAAACAGTTGAAGAAAATAAGAATGACAAGGGAGATCAGGAGGATGGTTCCCAAAACAGCGATTGCTGCGATGGTTCCGGCTGGCCACATTTCTTCTGGCATACACTGGCATATGTCAGGACGAGGAGTGTGATTAGGGCGGTAAGGAGGGACTGGTCTTCAGTCGAGGTTGGCATCATAGTCGCCTCTGTAATATCCACAGTAGTTGTAGGAGATGGGGTCGGTGTTGTGGGCAGGCTTGTCTCGGGAACATTTGGGGTACTTCCTTCCCTTGCGTCCTTTCAGCTTTTTGCTCCTTCCTCCTGCAGCGTTCTTCTGGCTCGGGTCTCATCAATTCTTTTGGAACTTCGGTTGTTGGGGTGTGGTCATATAAGATCTCCTCAGTGTATGATGGGAGATATAGTAGAAAGCTTCAAGCTAACTGTTATGGATGGACTCAGGAATAACAAACAAGGCATCTAACAGACACTGCCTCTCACTTTGGGCAGGCGGATAGAGCCATGGAGTTCATTAAGGCAAGGCGGTTCTAACGCGTAGACTCTCAGCAAGTGTGAAGAGAAAAGTCCATGTGATTGGATGTAGCTCGAAGCTAGGGTACATGGCTGAGAGCTACGCTACTTATATACTTAACCGTTGCTATTTGTGTATGTATGTCCATCTATCATTCTGTGGCTTCGATCCAGGGTTTGTTGGAAATGTTGAGGTCATTCGATAATGGCGTGGTTGTGCTGAGGTTCCGAGATGCCGAGATGCCATTGATAAGAAAATGGAAAAATTGTAACAGATATGGGGTACCACTACATTTCCCAGGGCGATTTTATTGGATGGGTTATCGGATCGCAACTCGGGTTTTTATTCTGTGAATGCATTTTAAGCATCAACATCTGCTCATACTTGACTGGTGTAGAGCTAATTCTATATTATCATGTTCATATTTAGAATGCTACCACATAAAGGGAGAATTGCAATAAGAAATCTCTCTTGGTAATTGGAACTTGGCTTATGGATATCTTCTCGGTAAATCAGCCTTCTTGTTCAGTATTCATTGACTTGTACATTACTCCGACTACTCATATCCTTAACAGTCAGTCATTGAAAGGATGGTATCTCAGTCATTCGCCATCATCTCATTATATAAGTCAGATCCTGATGGCCATCAGCTTCAGACACTGCTGGGGCATGCCGGTGTTTATGCTGGAAAGACCGCTCATAAATACCAGCATGTGTTTGTCTAAATCTTTTTGGGTGTAAAAACCGTACAACAAAAATATAGTGAAAGACTAGATGATTTCTTTCCCATGTTTGCCTCAGTGTTTCTGCCCTGGAACTACCTAGATAAGAATATGATGTTGTTCATGCCATGTTTACTCGCCAGTGTTTTGCCATAAATGATATTAGGTATTTCGTACCTGTCTTTACAAAGGGGTCTTTGTTCCAAAAATACCTGAGCAAACACATGGTGTGTTATGGCAGGTGTTTCTTGCAGTGTTTATGACAGGAAATACCCAGTCTTTCCTTTGTTCTGCAGGTGTTTCCTGCCATAAACACCTTAAAGAAACACCCATCATAACACATGGTGTAGTCGCTTGGGTGTTTTGGGACAAAGAACACGATCGGAAACACAAGAAGTAAACACCTAATATCACTTACAGTGGAAAAACTGACCAAATTACATTATGTACATACTTAGGTATTTTATGATCAAAACACTTGCATGAATACAAAGATAGAAATTGTTGGAAAAACTAATAGTATTTCTTCATGTCTTTTTGGGCTGGTGTTTATTGTTGGAAATATCTGCATAAACCCATGCCAGTGTTTACTAACAGTCTTTCAGGACAAAACACCCACGGACCCCAGCAGTGAGAGCAGGGAATGATGAAATGACTCATGAAGCACTAACCTGATATTATAATGAAGGTGCTGATACCCCACCAGTATCTGGGATGAATGTTGACATATTTTCTCTCGCAGACATACAGATTCTTTGTCTCAAGAAGTGTTTCGTCTCTTATTATGGAGGAAAATTGGGCCACTATGATATTGACAAACTGTGCACTCCTTTTCTGCAGTGAGAAGATGAGAATCCAGTGCTCATTCTACTCAAAAACTAAGAGCTGGTGCAACAAGCCACATTAAATAACTTAATGGCTCAGAAATATGCTCAACTTGGGTCTTCTGCTTATAAGCGATACCCTACATATTACACTATCTACCGTCGCAGCATGAAAATTCAATTACACATGTAATAAACATATTCTCAATATTTAACCTCCATTCCACCTCATTCCAATAACTAGAAGAGTTTTTTGTCTTTCATCCCCTCAGTGTCCACATCAATGATACCTTTCCAAAGTTCAACATCCTCAGATGCCCAAGAGAGTGCTCCTTCCCACTCATCAAACTCATCCTCGCAGACTCTCTTGAACAGCATGAATACATGAATAATAACATCTGGCTTTGGCTCAACATTGAGCAGTGCAGCATGTTCATATGAAGCCTGAGGGAGGAAGTTTAAAGCAACATAACTGTGCTTCAGGATGAATGGAAGCCAGAATCTAATTACATAGCCAACAATAAATCAAGTGATGGAACCCATCATGACATATGTGATAAATGACATCCTTGCTTCAATGTGAAGACCAAGAATGGTCAATGCCTTGTCGAGATACACTGCAGCTTTCGAGGCATGGAGAATGACAGAATTCCTGTTGTCGACTTCAGGACACAATGGATTAAATGGTTGAACAGTGTGCAGCAGCATTTGGGGAGACACTGGCAGCGAAGGTGGTAAACCCAAGTTTGTTCTCAAACAAGGATCAATAAGGCAGCTCAGAAAGATGCTTTAGAGACTTACTTGGTTTTTCAGAACAAATAGGATACCTGTATGCCAGTACCCATGTCTGTCAGGGTATGATCATCGTGAGTTTTAATGTCCCAGGTGATTGACTGTCTAAATTTGGAGTCTCTGATTGGGGCATCCAGGTAAACAACTGAAAATGACCAAGCTTTGATGAGGGATAGTTGGATGAGAGCATCTATCGGGAGAGGGGAAAATAAATATATGACAGGTTTGAGTGCCAGCAGGGGGTCTGAGTCCTTAAGAGAAATTGTTGCCTCATCAGTAATGTTGTAATCAGACAGTAGGAAGTTCAAGTTGAGGAGTTGGTGGTTGTACACAAGAAATTGTTTATCACTTGGTATATCTTTGGACTCTTGTATAATATTCATCAGCCCATAAACAGAGGCAGAGTGAGGGAGAGACAGTGATTATTTCCTTGTTGCATGTTTGAAGATAAAGGGTCATCAATTGAGGAGCTCTTTTCAGCTTTTGAATTGGGCCTTGTGGGACTTCAGCACTTCAGCTAGCACTAACATCAATAAGGAAACAACATGTATGAGAGACGACTTTACAGCTGTTTGCATACAGCTTGACAGTCAGAGGGGTTTTCGTGAATGATGAAAAGAAGCTTGGACTTTATCATAAACTGTGTTTTGGAAACTTCAAATGCATGAAATGGCCATAGATCACCTACAAGCATGTCATCAAGCCCTTAAACTGCAGTTTATGATGAAGCCCAGATCACTCTTTTCTCTCACACAAAATGCCCACTACTGCCAAGCTGTGTGGAAACAGCTGTAATGTTCTGGATATGAGGTTTGATCTCCAGCCACAGCTCAGGTGGAATATCGACACCTCATCTAACACAGATGTCCAGCTCATTTGTTTGAACAACAATTGACTTTAAGTTGATAGTTGGGAAATAGTGGGAAAGGTGATCAACCAAGTCCTGAATGAGATGTAATGTTGGCATGGTATACAATCATCCATAACTTATGGATGTTGTACCACACAACATCGACCCTATGAATGAAAACTGTAGTTTTGGTGTCCATGGCGATGACATAGTCCAGCTTTGATTGAGAAATGCCTATTGCTGTTGGATGAGGGGAAGAAAGGGATGAAAAAGAAGTAGTGATATAATAGCAAACACATTCCATAAGTCACATCACTCAGCACTTATAATCTAATCTTGTGACCTGACTCATATCAATATGAAATACAAGACTGGTACACTCCAGTTATATGTATAGCCTGTGTGTGTATATGTGTGTATTTGTTCTTACTATATATAGTAGTAGGACCTCAGATACATTGATATTGCTATATTAATATATATATAGAAAGAATATCAATTGTGACTAAGATGCATGCATCTGTGACTGTGCTTAAATATTGGCATTTATACTGCAGATCTTCATAGACTCCTGCATATACTTGTTATTGTTTGAAATTCATTTTATGTATACTAGAATTTGCAATCATTATATTCTTCCAGTATTTCTCAATTTTGAACTTGCTTCAACTCCTTTGTTCTGATAGCAAAAGCCCATGACTAATATGTTCTTATAGCAATCAGACTTGCATAAAATATGTTTTAAATTGATCAGATAATGAAAGATATAATGTGACAGGTCTACAATAAATCACATTTAAAGCAAATAAACTTAACTGCAACACCTCTAGACCTCACTGAATCAGTAAATAAAATTGTGACCATGACTATAGTCACATGTCATCTAGCTAGATAAAGCTCTTTGTCACATTATGTGACTTGTCATGCATCAAGGTGGATGATTTGCTTAGTCATATATATAATCATTGAGCTTTTATTATTATAAAATTAAAAATTATTATTCTTTTACTTCACATATATTTATTGCTATTTTCATAAATGATGAGATTCTGACAAAATAATTTTAAAGTTTTGAGGCTTGTTTGGGCCTCACTGAAAAGCATCTGAGTAAAGGGTTATAATAATTGACATTATAGGTTGTCTTGTGAGTTGACTCAGATGGTGCAGGGTGAGATTGGCCTTCGACATTGTGTCAAATTTTTTTTTTGAGAATCTCATCATTTATGAAAATAGCAATAAATGAATCATTAAAAGATGAATACATCATTGCTTGTTTTTTTCTGAGCCTGCTAAAGCCCTCCACCAGAGTCAGGCTTAAGACATAGCACAGATGTGAATGATCTGCAGATATCTGAAAAAATATCCACAGATGTGGCTGTGCCTGTATTTTCAGATCTGTGGCATCTGGATCTGCCAGATGCAGCCATAGCTTCAGCAATGAGCTATATCCATGGATGTCCTGCTTAAATATACAGTTGCTTTATCTCCCACCTGTGAAATAGGTATCCTAGGGTTTTTGAGATCAAGGAATCTGAATCTGTAGCCCGATTTATGATTGCAAGTCATCCAGGTGCATGGCAAGCAAACAAAGATTTTTTAGATTTTCTGTCAAAGTCTACTTGAATTTTCTGGCACTGGTTTGGATGGCAGGACTAATGCAATAAGGACATTATAATGTTCAATCATCTTGAGTTTAGTGTGAAGTGCCCAAGACATTAGCTAAAACTAGGCTCCCCACACATTGGGGAGCCCAAAATGTAATTGCTTCATGTATGATCACTGGGAAGGTTGTACAAATGAAGTAGCTATGAGTAAGCTAGATACAGTGTCTGCACAATGTAAGAACATAAGAACATATAGTGAAATACAGGACACATTTGAGGGTGGGTAGCAAGTAAAACTACATCTAACAAAACCATAAGTATACAATGCAGAGAGAACCATCAGGGCATTATACCTAGCAAGACTGTGAGGATACAATGCAGAGAGAGAATAGCCCCTCTCCTGCTCACAGACTGCCAGATAACCAATCTATGGGATTGAGTTGCTGTCCCACCTTGATTATGACCTAGGAGATGAAAGATGAGTACAGCAGTCAGGGATTCGTATAAGCTTGACTTCCTCATACTCGATCTTTTTGTGACCTTGGAGGTGAAGAGAGTACAACTTCACTTGTGACCTGCAAGAGGTGGAAGGTAAGGAGCAGGCATGTGGTGCAGATAGCAAGACTCATGAAAATTGTCCTCTCACTTGTGACCTTGCCATTGCAGGTGGAGAGGACATGTATCCTGCTTATAGCCTATGAGACAGGGATATGTGAGCTGTGGGGTCATCTCTCTGTGTGAAGTACTCACTTGATGATTAACCTTGTATAACCATCTTTAAACCCAATTTGATGTCAGGGAGCTCAAATTCACCATCCAATTTGTGCTCAGAGGTAACCCTGTCCCACACAAACTTGTAGAGATATTCGCGATTGCCACTCACAGATACCTGTGGTCCATTGTTATTTAAATAACTCATGATTGAAAAATGCAAAAAGAATGAAAAAATAACCAACCTTCACTATTTTTTGAGCTCTATTCAGTGACACATGAGGTTGTATAGTTCAAGAACATTTATGATTTCTAAATTGCAGTTAAATATAAAACTACATTCACCATTGAATGGAGCTTAAAAAATAGTGAAAGTTGGTTATTTTTTCATTCTTTTTGCATTTTTCAATCATGAGTTATTTAAATAACAATGGACCACAGATACCTGTGAGTGGCAATCACGAATATCTCTAACACAAAATGATCAGAGATTTTGTTGGTTTTCTGTTAAAGTTCACTTTCTTCTTCTGACACTCATTTGGAAGGTGAGATTAGCTTTGTGTATGTGGCCAAATGTTTTCAAGGTCACTGAATTTAATTCCACTGTCTGATCTGTGATTGGAGATCCTCCTGACCCATGGAAAACAATCAGAGATTTAGTCAATTTTATTTACATGTTTTCTTGCTATTTCAGGCTCTTAATCATTGATGGGCTTAGCCAAATTTATGCCTAATACTATTTTCAATGTTGTAAAATACAAGCTAACCTTGCACAGTCAACATGAAGTATCATGAACATATGTGCTTACATATAAGTGAAATAAACACCACATTTCTGCCTGATTTTTCTGTCTTGCAATTGGGACACTCTCTGGTAAACATAGTGTAGAATTAGTGTCTCAAAATATGGAGCAAACAGACCAATACCCATGAAAATAAGCAAAGATTTAATCTTAGCTAATACATATAGATATCTGCAGTGCAGATGCCCTGGATACAGATATCTATGCATGGCCACATCTGCAGATGTGGATATCACTTGTCAGGTACCCTAATATCCATAGAACAGATTCAAATCCATCCATGCTATGCCTTAGTCAGGCTGGGTCAGATCAGGTTGCAGACTTTAAGTCTGATCTAAGGGGGTTATAAAAATTTAATAAATATGTGGAAAATTCTATTTGGCTCCCCTCAGCAGTAGTTGCACAAGCCACTCCCCTTCAGACACAGGTATGACTACAAAGGTGTTATTTTGATCCTGCTTCCTCAGTCATCTTAGATACCATCATACTATTATGCTCATGTACTAGGCCTCTATATAATAGTTATTAAGGCATAGCACAGATGGCATTTGCATCCATCCATGTATTTTTGTTATTTAAAGAACTTTTGATTGAAATATGCAAAAAGAATGAAAAAATAAGCTATGAGCACCATTTTTTAAGCTCTATTCAATGGTGAATGAGGTTTTATATTTGGATTGTGTTCTGAAATCATGAATGTGCTTTGAATATAAAACCTCATTCACTATTGAATAGAGCTTAAAAAATGGTGCTCATAGCTTATTTTTTCATTCTTTTTGTGTATTTCAATCAAAGGTTCTTTAAATAACAAAAATATGTGGATGGATGCGGATGCCATCCATGCTATGCTTTAATAGTTATGCACAGAGACAGAGGAAAAAATATCATAGGACTACTGTACCATTTGAATCACTTTGAATGTTACATGTCATAAAGGGTGCATTCATATTCATAAAATGGCCATGTGTCATATGTCTCAAGGGCCTCATTTCACAAGGTTTAGTGTGTAATCTTGAGAGATTCAGTGAAACCACAAGGGGGTTCTTCTATCCTGAACTCCCTAGCAGAGCAGGAAATTCCTGGTGGTACTCCCAGAAGGTTTTCCTAAATAGTCATATTTATTATATTTATAAAGAATTCATATCTATATTTGGCAATACAGTGGTATCCAGGGTATTAAGGCAAAGATGCATTTGAAATAGAGTGTACCAGTCTTGTATTCCATATATCAAGCCTCAGATAGATGCCAAGTATGTGATTGCTGTCAAGTTGGCATTTAGAACTATGTCTTCTTTCCTTGCACATGTTTTTCAATATCTCTGTGATGATTGATTCTCATTGTCGGCTGTAAGTATCTTTACATCATAGCTTGCCCATGTCCGAATCACATCTCAATCAAATATCTCCCTGAATGTGTCAATGGGATGCATGTGGCACATGATCAAAGTGCACTTGTTTTTTGTTCTGTGCTGATAACATCTCTGGAGTGCCCTGTTGGACTGTGCCATGTAATCTTACCTACCTACACCATGGCAGATATTAGACCTCTGAAGTATGAGGTCCATTTGCTTTGTGTTGTCTCTTTACACCAGAGCCTTATTGTTGTCTGCTCACAGACCACTAGACAGCATGGAAATGAATTGGTACTGAATTGAGTATACCTAAAAACATGAGTATTGGCAGTAGACGACTGAAGGGGATCATATTCTACTACCTGTGTAACACTTGACATTCATGATTACTGATAGAATTTCAGTCTGAGAAGGACAACAACAGGAAGAGACTCACACTTGTCTATAATCCTTATGCAGCTTATCTGTGCGCCCATATTGCCTCACAACTCTCTTGGAATATCGACGTATATTCCACTGCAAATATTCGAAGCATTGGTTTTAATGGCCCAATTATCCTTATATTCCAGTCTAATGTCTGGAAAGTGCTGATTTAGTGTAATGAATAAAGCCTATGTTTTTGTCAGAATTGATCTTTCTGTGAAGATTGAAATGCTCATATCATAATCAGCTACATCCAACCACTGAAAGAATACATGTTGCACTCTCTTGAAATCAATAATATACTTCGATTTGGGAGCATCAGTGGAAGATGTCAGTGTCATTGTGGCATTGGTATTGGTGAACATCATAGATGGGAAGCAAGAAGACACTCCATGAGAGTGCTTCACACTAATCAATTAGAGACAGCCCTGTGCTGATAGAAGGTTAAATGTCAGACTTCAGCAGTTAACCTGGACCTACATTTGTTGTGTGTAGAGTTGGTACTAAACTGGGCCCAGATTGAATATGAGCATAGGCTTCTCGGTGGAAGTCATACTTAAACACCCAGATAAGTTGGCTTTTCTTGAAGTGTTTTATATTTTGGCTCTTGGCAAGCCACCTATACATAGAAAATCACAACTAGATGAAGGCGAAAGTGGTGATTCACTGTGTCATATTTGAAGGACAAATGAGATTATATTCATGACATAGGAGTGGGGTGGTGTGGATATAGGTATAGTGGAGTAAGATTGATTCAAGGCATCTTGTTGCATGGTCTAATTGCCTCAATCATTCCTAATCATAGTTTAACAAAAGTTAGCGACAAATGAACTAATGAATATAACTCACACTGTGCTAATAATTATATGGACATTATCAATCTTGGTGATAACTGTAGACCACAATCTGGATGGAATGTCAACATAGTTTCCAGCACAGATGGACAAGTCACAAGTTTGGATGACCATTGACTGGTGTTGTGTATCTGGAAAATATCCTGTTATACTATCAGTCAATGCCTGGATCTTATCAGCATACATGTTATGATAAGCTTCAGAACACAGACTTGGTAGTCAAATACATCCTTCCTCAATAGTAAAACACTCCTATCACCCTTTCTGACAATGATGAACTTCAATCAGATAGTGGTCATGGTGGCTGAGAAGAATGAAGGAACACTGTGAGATATCAGTTTATAAGAGACAGTGTGTGGTATCTTTATCAGGTGATTAATTGATAGGCACCCAGTCTATATCAATTCAAGTGCAGACAGTGAGGTCAGGGTTGCAGTGTGATGAATATGTTATTACTGCATCATGGTGGTATGTACAGAAAAAACACTGGTGATATCTCTGTTCACTGCATCACACACAACAAATTAGCTGACTACTATGGCAGCCTAAAAATGCTTTGGCACAGCAGGATACCAAATGTTGCTAGTCACAGCATCAAGAGATTCATCTTGCACTCTGACATACAATTGTTGTTCTCCTTTAGTTCATATGCAAACTTGTGAGTGACTGATTACAAACTGATTACATTGAATGTATGGATGAGAACGTACCAATCACCATCATCATAGTAATATTCCAACTCTTGGTCATGAATGCACAAAACATTACATCACCTTCATCCCAGACAAGGAACATGGTGTTTGTCCAGAGAGTAGAAGAAGTTCCATGCAAGCAAGGGAGACCAGGAGAGAAGGCAGCTCTGCATACAATCAGGATGATATCCCAAGAGCTATAATACATGTGCCATGTTGGCATCCTATGTGTTGAAGGGTTCCTCTGACATCCTCTGACATGCTATTCTTATTTGAGAATCCTTTCTCTCAGGTGGATTCTACTCTACAGCACTGCTGCATTGTGATCAAAGGGAGAACAGAGAGTGACACATGGAGAGAGTAAGGTGGAAGGAACATAGCCATCCATGTCATGGGTGTTGGCATGTGTTGGCATATTGGCAATCAGCATCATCAATTATTGATTATGAATTGATTAGCATGCATAGTGTTATGTCACTCTTGTCAGTAACCACCACATTGCTCAACTATGATCCTCTCAGCATGTCCATCTCTCAACTCACTTCCTCACATAACAAATGCTGCTTCATCATCAAATTTCATCCATGCCTTCTGCATTCTGGCCAACCTTCAGATGGACAATGACTTTTCTGAATGGTTCAGTATCATCTGCTCTGGTGTGCAATTCACCTTCTTTGCTTTGGAATATGCCCTAAGATCTAAGTCCAGTATTCTAGACCATTTTCATCTTGTTCCTATTGGTATCTATGCATTTCTTCCTCTGCAACAACAGACCTTGGTTCCAGCATTATCTTTGATCCCCACCAAATATCTCTTTGGGCTAGGACTCACTTGGCAATATCTTACATGGAAATTCTTCCACAATTGCTGGCCTTCTGGTAGATTCTCAATTAGTGATATTTTGTTTTTGGCTGGTAAGGCATTGTGGAGAGAAACTGATGACGATATGGTGATGTCAAGGTATGCTTTTTCTTTTTTAGTGTCACCAATCTTACATTGTAATAGATGGGCATACATTCATGGCCACTATTCTAGTTTCTCTATCTACCATCTGTATGTTATTCTCCCATGTCCATGAGGTTTAAATTGAACTTTCTTGCTCTTCTAGATAATCTATATGCCACTGAAGCTAGATATCTATTTCTGTCTTTCAAGATGGACTCAACTTAGCTCTCATAGTATATATTCTCGAAAACTCATGCGGTACTAAATTACCAATATGAATAAAAGTATGTCTTATCTTACATTCCTAGACTCTTTTATATTCTAACCATACTCATGAAACTATATCTACCGTCATAAATTCTGCTTTTGGATCACATTCTAAGTCCTATGTCCAACTGCTCACATCTGTGGGATGAAGTTCTCCATTTTGGTATGTCATGTTGTCCCTATTCTAAGCTCAAGGCTCATTTGATCTAGTTCATGCAAAGAGAGGTTTCTCTGGTGAAGGGAAAGGCTTCCTGATTTCTGAACACCCGAGAGAGGTACATTACATGTGGGTACATGGTGCATATCTTTTTTGTATAGTGGCCATAGCTTGCATTATGCTATCTAGGACTAGTAGAAACATGTATCCTAGCCGATAGATGTGTAGCAGTCTAGAATAATGAGAAAGCTGATATCATTCCAGTGGGTTATCAGAACAGATATTTTTAGACTCAAAATGTACTCAATAAGAGCCAAATGTTCACCTCTGTGATGTGGTTGTAAGAAATCTACCTCAAGAGAGTCTAAAACCTGAGAACAGAGCATAATCAGCATATATTGGCTACAGTATGAGAGGGTCAAAGATGTGACATAGAGGTAAAAATCAAAGGTAAAGATCAAAAAAGGCTGAGAATGGCGCATACATAGCTATCTGAAGCTGTAGGTAAATAGAAATCAAGAAGTGATGTAGCTACCTAGTCCAAAGGAAAATCACATCTCCTACACCCTCCCTCTGGAGATTGCAGCCACAGGTGTAATCTGCATGGAGAGATCAGTAACAAAATATCCAGATTTTTCAAATTCCCAAAACAACTGCAAAGCCCTGATTAAAATTAGGCATTGGAGGGATCACCATGTGATTAAGAAGATGTGGCACTTGAGGTACTCATTGAATCATCAGAATCTTCAGAATTCGCTGAGTCCCAAGTGTTGGCATAGTTTTTGATAATCTCCTCAATGTTAGATTTTGAGAGGATAGTAGAACTTGAGGTACTCATTGAATAGTCACTTTTGTGGTTGCTCACAGAGTCCCGGGTCCCACTGGAATATTTAGACTGAGTTTGCAGTGTCCCAGGTTGATTTTAAAGAGCCTTGGCATAGTGGGAGTATTGCAGGGAATTGTAAAGTTCTGCTTTTGCACCTCACTTGACAATCAAAGCTTGATGCATAATTTGATCAACAGTTGAAGCTTCAGCTGTAATATCTTCATGAGTAATCTCATGACAGATTTTCATGGGCAAGGAAATAAGCAACCGATGCCGAAATGAATAAGCATCAGGTGGAGAGAGCATTAGGTTTGCAAAATGGATAAGATCAGCAAATAATTGGTGAACACCACTATTTAACATATAGGTAACACTCTTGAAGTGCTGCACCATGTCATAGAGTGAGGATTCATGAATGAATCAATGGAAAAGCCCATTTATGACCTGCATAAAGGTAGGCAAGTCATCCTCAATGATTCCATTGTAATCTTCAACAGAATTGTTGTATCAAGTTCATGCATCACTATCTAAAAATGTTGCGAGTGTGTTTGTACATTGTACATCAATATCCAAGACTTGTGAAGTGCCTGAATCATCCGTTACATAGACAGGGCCACAGATATTCACAATCTTCATCCATTGAATGACTGAGAAGAGCTGTTATGGTTTATTCATTTTATTCATCTTTTCTTTCATAAGTGCTTCAGCATCTATCTTATCTTCAGCATTTATCTTATCTTTAGGAGTCCAGACCATTCACCATAATGCAACTGAACAACTGTTCATCTTTTATTCACTTATCATTCACCTTATGCATGTTTCTACTTCCTTCTCTCACTGTACATTTATTATTAGACCCTCACTTTTAGTATATAAGTAGTGTAGCTCTCACTGTATATTCTCTAGCTTTGAGCTAACATTTATTCATACCAAACTCCTACCACTTAATTCCTTGCTAAGACTAAGACATTAGCCTTATCTTCTCTTGCTCTGAGACTCAACGGTGACTGCCCAAATGCAAGACAGCTGTTGTTTACTCTTGATTGGAGTTCGAGTCTAACAATTAGCTTGAAGCTTCTTACTGCTCCTTAATCAGAGCTTTCATAACAAACACTACTGATACAGTACTTTTCGCCATCTTTATAGGCATAGGCAGCACCCTTTTCATAGCAGCCATCATCCTAGCTGTATGACCTTACAGGAGAACTCCTCCTGCAGATGTTAACAACTATAATCCCCCTTCAACTGTCAATCAGCATTTCTACCCTCTATCCCTAATAATGTCAGCCCACTCCAGCTACAGCCAGTCCACCTCCACCCACCCTTACCTAGTGACTGAGTGTTAACCCTCAGTCAGCTCCCTTGGTTGAACAGTGGGAGGACAGAGGAGGATATTCCTGGAGAAGATTCTGGCAATGTTCAAGAAAGAAGACCTTCCACCCCTCCCAGAGGACATGTCCCATTCATCAACCTTTCACTAACAACAAGCTCCAGCAGTGCCATCTCTATCCCCTATGTTGTTTGATCTCCCTCTCCCCTTTCCCCTGGAGCCCTTAAAGAGCAGCTTGTTAGATTTATGCTAGGCAACAGCTATTTTAGCAGACCTCCTACTCCTGAGCATAGTACTGTCAACCATAATGGGAGTGCAAGAGCACCAGATCCACCAACCCCCTCCCCCCTGCATGCCTGGTTCAACCCAGATGATCTCTGGAATAATCTCACCCTTCCACTTAGTGCCTACTTCTCTGATTATCTTATGAGAGTCATCTCAGAATACCCCACAGTCACCAATTGGGACCAGCCTTCCAAGTCTCTAAATGAACCCTGGGACCCAGTTGAGCCACCATTCCCTGTCAGAACTGAAGCCCATTACCCAAAGAGCCTGCCAGACTCCACAAGTTACTTGAGCGATGAGATCCACCACTCAACCAATTCAGCGAGACATCCAGGATCGGATACTGGCCAAGCAAGGATAGTGACTCTGACCCAAGAAGGAGTATGTCAACAGAATCCATAGAGAAAGCCCATCCCTGTTCCCACTCCTGTTGCTCCAGCCAGACACTGATAGAAATGATGCCTGGATTCCCCACAGCTTTAGCCAGTACCATCTACCTCCTTTCAACAGGGAAGCTGGTGCAAACCCTGAAGATTCTATCCTAAGCCACTTATCTTGATTTATTTAACCACTTCGTCTATGAGTTACTAGCAGATTCCACCTGGGCAAAAACCCCAGCAGGGATCGACTATTTCCACTATCAGTTTGATTATATATTACAGGAGAAAGCAGGATATTTCGCCTGCCTAATGTACAACTTGATTCATCCTGACGAACTCATCCAGGTGGTGTCCCACTATAAATGACCAGAAATCGAGATACCCCCAATTGTTTACACTCCAGAACCAATGCCGGATGAACCACCTGTACCACTGAAATGGGCTGAGATGCTGAGGTACTCCTACCCATGTGGACAGGCACCCCCAGGAACCTATGGACCACCCAGGCTCTTTGCCAGTGTAGGAGGGAGCAGCACAGGACTATTGAATCTACCAAACCAGCCTCCACCAACTAACCTGCCCACCCAACTGCCCCAGCCACCTCCCAATCTGCCTGTTGTCCCTCAGCTATGGGCAGCTCCTTGACACCCTTCACTGCCAGAGCCCCCTGATCCACCCACACCCTAGGTATTGACCACTGCCAACCCAGGACTCTGGGGAAACCTGAAACCAAACATCGCCAAGGAACCAGGCAACTTCAAAGATGATTCGAATGACATCACACACTTCTTCTCCCAGTGTGACATATACTTCTCCATCTTCAACCAGTACTTTTGACATCACCCTCATAAGGTGATCTTTTGTGCCACCCAGTTTGAAGGAGAAGCTCAAATCTAGTGGGAGCTAATCACCAGAGAACTTGGGAGGAACCAGAATGGAGACCAAGTCTACCCAGACTATGCTGTCTTCATACAGGAAGTCAGGAACTGGTTCTGGAAAGATTCCAACACTGAGATCAAGTATGCCCAATGGGAAAAGCTCTGCCAGGTGAACTTTTCCAATGGCGACTTGTTCTTCCAGCAATTTGAGGTGTTGGCATTCGATGCTGGAATTCTTGGCAACAATCAGATGATGAAAGCACAAGTCAAGAAGGCCTGCTGCAAGACAAGCAAGAACACCATATATGCAGGAGATGGAATGGTGCTGACCACTTACCCTGAATGGAAGAGCCAACTTTTCTGCATTGATTACAACTGGTGACTCAAGAAGGCAGAAGGCATGGCAGGTGTGAGACTGGCTGACACCAGGTCTCAGACTCAGAAGACAACTATGCCCCAGAAGGGTAGTCAGCAGTCAACAGCAACACCAGAGAAAAATACGGCGACTAGCATAACTTATGGAGGACAGGGCATGCCAATGGATATTGACAGGGCATGTGCCAAGGCAAAGTGTTACTGATGTGGGAAAATTGGACACTTTAAGCATGACTGTCCCGATAGTCTCAAGACAAGAGAAGAGGCACTACAACAGTTCAATTATTACTGGGACCACCATGCAATGGAGGAAAAGACAGACTCAAAGATTGAGGAGGTAAAAGATGGCGCTGAGCAGTAAGCAATTTGACTTGCTCAGCTAAGGACTTAGCTTCATCTGGTATGCACTCATTGCCTGCTAGTCAGACTTATGATATTTCTGTAGTTACAAATGCACATTTGAATATACCTGCCCATGACTTTATGACTTCCAGACCAGAAACTAAGCAAGAATCAAAACAGCATGCCAAAATGGCTAGTTTGCCAGAAACATGACTGGCTAAACATTTGGCAAGTAACTCATTACGAGCAAACACATTAAACAAAAAGGTGATCACCATATCACCACCCACCATAACAGTGTGACCAGATGGGGGAGGGGACCAAGCGCTTAGCGCCCCCTCCCCCTCCCCTGATGAAGCAGCTGCATGGAGCCCCAACCTCATCAGAAGTTTAGAGGGAATAGCTACAGCAAAACCTCCTTTGGAAACACAGACAACCGCAAGGAAACCAGAGTTTAAATCTCCTATCCAACAGGAGGCTCCAGTGAAGCATATGACCGAAGAACCCTTGAAGGGGACCTCAAACGCAAGCGACCCTGTGCAAGAGACCCCTAAAGAATTGGATTCATAAGGTGCGAGCAGAGGAAGTAGTTGATGAGATGATTGAAGGGCTATGCAGTTTGGAACACATTAGAGTCCTAGACTGGATGGAGGAGTTGCAACAACCAAGGTGATACATCTGTCAACTTAGTGGAAGCAGGAAGGATCTGGTAATCAATGTTCAAGTCGAGATGCTAGAAAACATAACCCAAATATCCACCACTGCCCTGGTCGATAGTGGCTGCATGAGTAGTGCCATTAGCTGAGCATTTGTTGAAAAACACAACATTCCCACTCAAGCAACTGCAGCCCTGATCACAGTCTATAATGCAGATGGATCAAAGAACAGCTCAGAGCAGATCACCGCCTTTGCAGAAGTATGCATCAAGATTGGAGACAATGCTGAGCAGATCAATCTTGCTGTCACTGACCTCAAAGATTGCACCATCTTCCTTGAGCATAATTGGCTGGCCAGGCACAACTCACTGATCAATTGGCAAACTGGAAAGATAACCTTCATCTGATGTCAGTGCCATCATACACCCATTGTATTACCAGATGCAGATCCATATGACAAGTGGGACAAGGAGCTGGAGGAAGGAGACACCATTCTTGCAATCAGCTTTGAGGAAGCAATCAGAATTAGAGCAATGAGGCATGTAGCAAATGATCTTGTGGCTAAAGCCAATACAGAAAAGAAGGCAAAAATGTTCAAAGAAATGATACCCAAGTGGTGCAGAGACTTCAAAGACTTGTTTGACAAGGACAACTTTGATGAACTCCCTGAATCCAAACCATGGGACCATGCCATCGAACTTATTCCAAATGCAAATGCCAATCTTGACTGCAAGGTCTACCCACTTAACCATGCTGAACAAGAAAAGCTAGATAAATTCCTTGATGAAAACCTCTCCAGCAGAAGGATATGTCCATCCAAGTCTCCTATGGCTTCACCATTCTTTTTTGTCAAAAAGAAGGATGGCAAACTATGACCTGTCCAAGATTATCAGAAGCATAATGAGATGATGATCAAGAATCACTATTCTCTTCCCTTAATCTCTGAGCTCATGGACAAGCTATGAGGTGCCAAATACTTCTCCAAGCTGGATGTTTGATAGGGTTACAATAATGTTCATATCAAATCCAGGGACAAGTGGAAGGTGGAATTCAGGACTAATCGAGGCCTGTATGAACCCACGGTCATGTTCTTTGGACTCACCAATTCACCCACCACCTTGCAATGGATGATGAATGACATCTTCAAAGACCTCATCACGTCAGGGGCAGTAACCATTTACCTTGACAATATCCTCATTATGTCCAAGACAAAGGAGGAGCATCATCAGATCACATGAGAAGTCTTAAAGACCTTAAGGAAGCACAAACTATTCCTTAAAGCTGAGAAATGCAAGTTCAAAGTCCTGGAAACAGAGTACTTGAGAGTCATCATCAGCAAAGGAAGCATTTGCATGGACCCTGTCAAAGTTAAAGGCATCATCGAATGGCCCACACCTACTAAGAAGAAGGAACTTCAGTCATTTCTAGAGTTCACCAACTTCTACAGGTGTTTTATTAAAAACTATAGCAAGATTGTAAAACCAATGACTCAATTGACAGGTAATGATGCATGGGAATGGGGAAGGGCTCAGCAGGAGGCATTCAAACAATTAAAAAAGCAACTAGCAGAAGATGTCATTCTTGTGATACCAACCAACAAGGGCAAATTCTGCATGCAAGTGGATTCCAGCGAGAGGGCAGTAGGTGCAGTTTTATCCTAAGAGCAGGACAGAAAATGGAGACTAGTTTCATTCCTATCAAAATCACTCTCAGTCATGGAATGAAACTACGAAATCTATGACAAAGAATTCCTCACCATCATACTTGTGCTCAAAGAATAGAGACACTACCTCATGGGTGCTTCTCAGGATTTTGAGATCTGGACTGATCACCAAAATCTCCAGTATTTCTGAAAGCCTCAGAAAGTAAACCGATGACAAGCTCATTGGATTACCAAATTGGCAGAATATCACTTCACCCTTCACTACAAGACTGGGACCACAAACAAGAAGGCCAACCTTCTCAGTCAATGAGCAGATCATGATCAAGGGAAAGACAATAATGATCAGGTTGTAGTCCTCACTCTGAACACTTCAAAGCCATGATCATGCCCACGATTGAGGAGACCCACCAACAAATTAATGCTGCCACCCAAAATATTCACTTATGGGACAACACTGTTACAGGATCCCTCAACCATAACAGGGGAATGAAGCTGAATGAGGGACTCATTTGATATGACAACAGGATTTATGTCTCTCAAGATCATGCTCTTCAAGGAGAAATCATTGAATGATCATATGATCATATCACTGTCAGGCACCCAGATATTGAAAAAACCAAGGAACTTGTGTTACAAGAATTCTGGTGGCCAAAGATGAAAAAGAATATTGAAGCTTACGTTCATGCCTGCAAAACCTGCCAATGAACAAAAACAAGCAATCAGGTGAAAGCAGCACCCCTTCATCCCAATGAAGTACCATTATGACCCTGGACCCACATATCTGTGGACATGATTACTGGGTTACCAGAGAGCAATGGCTATGATGTGATCATTATGATTGTAGACCACTTCTCTAAGGAAATCATTCCTGTCGCATGCTCCACAGAACTTTCATCAGAAGGATGAGTGAAGATCTTACGTGACGAAGTATACACCAAACATGGGATACCACAGGTAGTCATCTCTGACTGAGGAACTATGTTTGTCTCCAAATTCATGAAAGATCTCTACAATCTTCTCCAGATCAAGGGCAATGCATCAACTGCCTTTCATCCTCAAACTGATGAGCAAACTGAACAAGTCAACCAGGAGATCGAAAAGTATCTATGTATCTTCATTAACCACCTCCAGACTGATTGGGCTAAATGGCTCTCCCTTGCTGCCTTTGCATATAATAACCAAATGCATTCCTCCATGGGCAAAAGCCCTTTTGAAGTCAACTATGGCTACAATCCTGCTGTACTACCAGGCTCAAGACCTGCAGCTTCTTTCTGAACCCCTGCTTCTACCACCTTCATCTCCAAAATGCAAGAAATTCACACCACTGCCAAATGGTCTCTCGAAAAAGCCACCATCCAGATGAAAGTGCAATATGACAAGAAAAAGCACCCAGCCATCAAATACAAAGTAGGTGACAAAGTCTGGCTCGACAGGACAAACCTATGTCTCCCTCACCCCAAGAAAAAACTTAACGACAAATACACTTGCCCCTTCAAGATCAAAGCCAAAAAAGAAGCATCTGCATATACACTCAGACTCCTGGTGAACTGGTGCATCCACCCAACATTCAACAAAGTACTCCTTACCCCATATAACCCTCCAGCATTCCCTAATAAAGAACAGCTACCTCCACCACTGCCAGACCTTGTTGACAATGAAGAACATTATAAAGTCAAAAAGGTCCTGGACAGCAGAATTCGCAAGATCAGAGGAAAGGCAGGGGAACTGCCCAGAAGAGTAACTGATTACTTCGTCAAATGGAAGGAGTATGGACCAGAATTGAACAGCTGGGTATGAGATAATCATATGAATACTGATAAACTCATCGAAGAATTCCTGGCTGAGCACATTGACCTCATTGCCACTGACAAGCCAGATGCAACCATCATCATCACCACTGAATGACCAGATGGAGAGCATTGGGGACCATGAGAGGGATGGCAATATCTTGTGCAACCTGCAGACAGCCCAATATATGGACCAGCAGCCAAAACATGGTATTTCGAACATGAATTACCACAATACACAAAGCTTTTTGACCATTACTGAGAAATTAATTGGTATGATGAGCATGTCAAGCTGAATGGAGGGGAAGCAAGCTAACAGCAGTTGGGACACCTGCATTAATGAGGGGGTAATGTTATAGTTTATTCATTTTATTCATCTTTTCTTTCATAAGCACTTTAGCATCTATCTTATCTTCAGCATTTATCTTATCTTTAGGAGTCCAGACTGTTCACCACAATGCAACCAAACAACTGTTCATCTTTCATTCACTTATCATTCACCTTATGCATGTTTCTACTTCCTTCTCTCACTGTACATTTATTATTAGACCCTCACTTTTAGTATATAAGTAGTGTAGCTCTCACTGTATATTCTCCAGCTTTGAGCTAACGTTTATTCATACCAAACTCCTACCACTTAATTCCTTGCTAAGACTAAGATATTAGCCTTATCTCCTCTTGCTCTGAGACTCAATGGTGACTGCCTGAATGTGAGACAGCCATTGTTTACTCTTGGTTGGAGTTTGGATCTAACAATACCCCTTTAGCCAGTTATTTATATGTTGATGGTACCTTGATTGTTAGTATATAAGTAGTAGAATAGGTGCACATATGGGCCAGGCAAGCCATTCCCACAATTGTGACCTACTAGTCAGTATCTAGTGCCCCAATTAAAGGCTTTTGTGCTTAACCTCAATGAAGCAGCAACTAGTCACTAAGTTACCCATAGCATTGAGTGAATTGAAGTGTCTTAGGGCAATCTTTCATGTCCTGCAAAGGTCAAGAGTGTTTTGAAGTTAGTTCAAGCAAGTTCTCCAAGTTTAAAGTATTATTCTTAGGCCAAGAGCACCACTAGTCAGTCCAGAGTGTGACTAGTCAAGTGTTTATCACTTGTAGGAAGCAGTATAGAGCCAAGAGAGCCACTAGTTTGAAGCAGTCCTAGTCAGAGCAAGTGCAGTAGCTCAAACCAAGTCACTATTCACTCAATTGTGTCTTACTAACCCTACTAGTGCGAGTAGTACACTTGTATAGCTCACTAGTAACATATAAAACATCTTTAAACAACTTTCCTTGATTATTGAAGTCTGCAGAGTGCTTCTATTGTACTGGTAACACCCAAATTCAATACATTGGTGATAAGTGGAGAGTTAGTGTTAGGTTTAGTGTTGTTAATGTTCATTGCCCTTTACTAGTCCTTTTGCTACTTGCTGTTACTGAGCACATCACCGACCATTAGTATGGATAGATGCATAGGATCCCAACATATCAATTTTGGCACCAAGGTGTGGCCTTTAAACCATGAATGGGAAACATTGTCTCTGTGTCTATGATCTGTATGGAATAGTAGGGCAATGCACATCCTGCTGTAATGAGGGTGTCAGCCATGTTTCATTTCATGTCAATGACTGCTGTTGTATTTAGGTCAATACTGCCAAACTGAGAGCCTATAAATACATGTTACTACAGCTAATTTGACTTTCAAGAGTCAACTTCCCTTTGATGACCTTGGTTACTTTGAGAGGTGTTCAATAAATAAAGGAATCCATGCACCAAACCCATGCATAGTGTAGAGGACTGACCATCTTTAGCCCCTGTAGACCAGATTAAGTAGATTCTACAGGATATCTGGAGAAACTCACCCTATTGATAAGAACAGCATTTTGAGAAGTCAGCAGGTCTCAATGAGAGCAATGATGGTGAGATTGGATGACTATCTTGGCCAAAGAACATTATGAATGACCGAAGAATTAGGCTAGAAGAGTCTAGTCAGAAATTTAGAACATGCTTAATGGATTTTGGAACTTGCTCACATCAAGTGTTGGGGAAGGGTCATTTTTTAAAAATACATGACTGGTTCAACCCAGCAGTGGGGAAGCAGTAACAATAGCCCATAGCAAATGAAGTAAAGAAGACATGAAGGTTCCCATGATGATTAAAAATTGGAAGTCAGTTTCTCTGACATTGTGATATAAAGCCTAGACACTGTTGCACCTAGAGTGAATATGCCATGGTTGTCCCTTCTAATGGATACACTGACCAGAAGGTCATCAAGTAACAGTTGATGCTAAACCTAGTGGTGGGTCTTTTGTTCACCATTCTCTCCAGTAATCACCAATAGCTCTACCTCACTCTCAAGTTCTGCATCAGTTAGGGGTTTTTTTGGCACTTTGTGTTCAGAAAGAGTACTAGTTCCTGTGCCATTGCTCAAGTCTGTAACAGATGGAAAGACAAGGTTGATCAATGACTTGGATGTACATTATTGGATGGAGGATGGATGGACCACTCCTTGAACTCTGACCACCACCACGAGCTTTTTTCCCATAGTGAAAATTGCCACTCAGACTGGATAGAGGAGGCCCATCTAATGCTCTGCACTAGCTTTCCTGGCTATACTCACACTCAGATAGACTGAAAATGAAATGGCTCTTGTCACCTGATGTACTCCCTTAGTGAAGGAAATTAAATCAGCAGACTGGTTGGGCATCATCTGTGTCCACAACTTGATGATAAACTACACTGGGGCAGTCCTCCCTTAGCAAAGGAGGTTGATTCAGCAGACTTGCTATGCTGTCCTGGGCCCACTTATGATGGTTAACTGTACCCCTCTCCTGATAGAGTATTTCTGCTTGAAGATTTGGGTGTGTCTGGGCTGGCTTTTGCCACCAGGCATGGTCTGGTTCCTTTCAGCTGATAAGCCAAGCTCAGCTCATTTGGTTGATTGTTGGAATTAGATGTTAAACTTGCAATGGAGTCCTCCCTTGGCAAAGGAGGTTTGCAGAGGAAGTGTCTAAGCTCCAATGCACCAAATTAAATCTGCCAAATCTCATAAAAGGGCCCACCACTTTCGGTTTGGGATAGGCAACTATAATAGTAGGGAATGCTTTTAAAAACTATCTGAGACCAACACAGTTACAAGACACTTATAGCCTCCTCTGAAGTTCGCTTCAGCAAAGGAAGGTGGTTAGTCATAACATGGTTTGGGTCCATAGCTAGCATAGCAAGGCAGTGGACCCAGCTTGGATTGCAGATCCATACAATCTTCAATGGTCAAATAAAGCACCAGGCTGGGAACAGGAAGCTCTAGGTGGGAATTGGTCTTTCGTACCACATCAGAGTGGGCTGTGGCATGTTAAGTTAGTAGCTTAGCATAGCCCAAGAGGACAAAATCCCCTGCTGGTCTCATCACCTGAAATAGTGTCATCTGATTGACAAAGAGGCTCATGTTGTTTCCTCAGGACATGTTGATAGGCCTTGCAAGAGCATCTTTTATCTGGGGCAGCCATCCTGATCATGGGAGCTATACATACAACAGTGGCGGATGTGCTAGACATACATGCCAATCTGCTCCCTATGCAGAGACAGGTGGAAGTATATAGGCACAGAGCATTGGCATGCATGGCATGCCTATCACATGAGCACCTGCTTCACAAAACGATATGGAAGGCAACAAAATGATATATCAAGTGACACAGATCCTCAATCCATGAGATAACAAAGGACTTTGAGGTGTATCTGGACAAACTGGAGACTATCAAGGCAGTACAATTCCCTCCACACTGGGAGTCAAAAGTAGAGGTAGAGGTAGTAGAATTCATGTAGAAGGCAATAGCCATGGAACAAACTGACAGGAGTGAAGTCAAGATGTATGGAGATGGATCAAGGATTGACAGAGGCATAGGAGCAGCAGCAGTTGTCTACAAGGGCAACAGAAGGGTGAAGACATTGTGAGTGAGAGTAGGAGAGGTGAAGAAACATGAGGTATATGATGGAGAAGGAATAGTGCTTTTACTATGTCTGGAGCCGCTACAAACCATGAGGAACATTGAAATGGCAACTATCAATCTTGACAACACTGCAGCAATCCAAGCAACAAGACTGGTATAGCCAGCACTATCCCATCATATCCTCGACCTCTTCCACAAACAAGTTGACATGGTGCTACACCAACATCCAAAAATGCAAATCAAGATTCAATGGGTTCCAGGACACCAAGAAATTGCAAGAAATGAGGCAGCAGATGTAAAAATGAAAGCGGCAGCCTGAGGCAATGTGAGCAAGCTGCAAAAACTCTCTGTGCCATTACATAAACTGATACCTCACAACAAGACATTATTACTCTGGGAGTTCTATGCTGAGCAGAAAAAAAAAGCTGTCAGAGCTTGGAGAAAGTCACCCCACTTCTCCAAGTTCTGAACCATCGACCCAGCATCTGCTCAGAAGGCTGCATGCTGGTACAGGAAGCTGGCCACCTCCTTACCACACAAAATCACCAGTATATTGATGCAGCTTTGTACCAGATATGTCAGGCTGAATTGCCATCTCTTCAACATATGCCAAATCAAATCTCCTGCATGCCTGAAGTGTTTGCATCCCAACGAGTCAGTACACCACTATCTTATCTGATGCCTCGCATACCAAGCTGAACATGACACACTGCAATGTGCTATGGGTGTCAAAGGTACAAGGATGACAGTCAAACACATACTAAACAGCTGGAAAGATATCCTGCACCTGATCCAATACCTCAATGACATTTGTCGATTTGAGACAGTGTTTGGACCCTTCCCAGATGTCAAGATAGAGGATGACAAGGAAGAACAGTAACCTAAAAAGAGAGAACAAGAGGTGATGAAAGGCAGCAGACAAGAAATGATGCTTATCCACTCCTGATACATGTTGCAGGAAAGCAACAGTGGGACAGACACAAGAGCTTATCTCACAATGGACACTGATATGACCATTAGTTGTGACATACCATATGTAGATTGAAAGCAAAAAGTACAAATAGTTAGCACAATCCAACCATACATATACATGTAAGATAGAGTACAAATAGTACAAACACGGAAACAAAACAAAAAAAATTAAATGGATAACACAATACAAATTGGAGGTATCTGGAAATATGACCAGGGCTACCTTGTAATTCTGCTGCAGTCTTTCATAGCTAGCTTGAAAGGTATGCACACCTACATTATCTATTATGTGTCCCCCCAGAGAAGCCATTGGTGAGCACCAAACCAGCTATTGGGGAGGTTGTATCAGTAAAGGATGTTCAAAAGAGATGTACTTGTCATGAAGCTCAATAGCAGTGAGAGGGTTAGAGACATGTCCACCACAGACAGCCAAGATGTTAAAGAATTGCTCATCAGGTATGTGAACAGCACCTCCTTCATCAGTGACAGCTTGCTGAAATTACTATTTGAGGGTGTTGTTGAATAGGTGTATGAAATAGATTTGGTTATACTATAGTAGTAATTGCTACAATCATGCTAGAATTACAATTGAAGAGGTTCATCTCCACAGCACCCTTCTGTATCTGCAATCTATAAGTGCCTGACTTGGTTTGACTGATTTGAAGTCAGAGAGTGAAACACTGCAGGAGAAGCTGCTGATAGCACAAGCCTAGCAGGCAGGTGCATTCCTCTGTCCAGTTTCCAGGCAAATGACTTGGTTTGCAGTGCATCATAGGCACTAAACACATTGAAGCCATTAGCAATAGAACAAGGGGGAAAAAAGTGTCCATGGCATACTGATACAGGAAATGCAGTAGTTACAACACTCCAGTCAGTCACATCTGTGCATCTGATCTTTGTAAAAGAGAGCAGATGTGATTGTCCCATATTCTCTGCTTTACATCTATTGGTATAGACAAAGAGCATTCTTTATTTTGGAGATATCATTGTCTACAAGAGACATTATTAGCAGAGTGGAGCAGGTGGCAATTATCTGAATTTGCACAGTTCTGACACTTTATCACTAGTCAGGTTGCAGTAGTTTATATGAACAAACACTTACAGGAGATATCACCTTTTTTGGCAATAAGTCCCAGTCTGACACATCAACTGCTCTTGCTTGTGATCTCAGATGTGCAGGAATACCAAGACTGACCAGAACATTCCAGAGACCTGAATCCATCATACTTTTGACTAAGAGCAGAAATGGACCATTTAAGCTTGCATATGTTGTAAGGCTGGGAAACTAGGTGTAAAACAAATATATGTTTCCTAGTGAATACTTTTGAATGCAAGAAGGGCTTCAATGATTCTGACAGATGTGTACTGAATTAATTAAAATGAATGAAATAGTAATTGTGATTTAACAATTAGGAAGATGATAGGCAATAGTTTCCAGATACTGAATTGTATATAAAGCTCCTGGTAATAGTTCCCTAGGTGGTGCTAGGCAGCAGCTATGCTTGGAGGGTAAATGCAAATGCATTGGTAGATCTGACTAAAGATGGAGAGGAAAAAGTCCTCTCCTTTTCTTTCAACTTACAGCTACTTATATACTAGTAAAGAACAATAAGAAATGAAAAACAATAGAAAAATATATAATAATGGAAAGTAAAGAACAATAAAACAATAAGATATGAAGAACAATGAAAAAATAAAGAAAATTAGTAAACAATGTGGAGTAGATGAATCAGTTTGATCCATAGTTGATCTCATATCTGGTGCTGAGATATTAATAGAAAATACAATCTCATCTCTTTTATCTGAGACTAGTTTCTTATAGGGAAGAAAATATTCCTATATAATGAATTTGGTGTGCAGCTTGTGCAGGCAGCACACAGAGTGTTACATAACAGAAACAACTGTGAAATTGTCACATCCTTGGAAAGTAGTCTGTTATAGAGTAATTAGAAGATAGGTTAAGCTTCAAATAATTAAGTAAAAGTCAAATAGACCACTTATGGTTTTCTCAGTGCTTACCATTTTCTCTGTACTGGAGTTTGCCTGTAACTGGTCATTGGTTTAACAGGAGTAACATCCAAGAGAAATTGAATACACTTCTCTCTCATTACAGCAGCTCTTTTCTCTAAGTAATGGATGAGAGTTCATTTCATTAGAATACATGTGAGAGTGAGAAGGAAAGACTGGAAACACAGAACAAGCAGAAGTGGCTGTGATGTTTCACATGCATATTGTACTCTTGACCAGCCTGGGTTTCTTGGTTGTCTTCTTTTCAGGCATGTTGCTGAAGAAGTTTTCACTTGGTTATCTTATCTGACCTGATAGTTTGCAAATTCATCTGTTTATTCTGGATGTGTCCCATTTACGAGCCTGTGTGATAGACAATCTATTATCCTGACTCATTACAGTGTCAATGCAAAAGAGGCTGAACATCAAAACTATTTAGGTGAGTCTATTATCTGTAGTGGAACTCATTGCAGCAATGGTAACTTTGATCTAGGATGATTTCAGCAGCATGCTAGACTCTATCTGTGGCAACTATACTATTTTATATGGTGCAAAGTATTTAGGACATCATACAGTCGACCCAGTAAACTTGATGCACAATATGTGTCCTCAACTATGACTGTCAATTGTGCATATTATGGAAGACTTCAGTTCTACCAAATGTGCCTAGCTTGCCACAAAAGCTTTCCTGTAGACTTTACAGATGTTTCAACAAACTATCTTTACCTGATTGTTTCCAGGGCTAGTGTTGAGCAGCTTGATGAAATGCATAATCCCACAAACTAGAGAGCTTAAACTCTATGGCAGTCTTAGAATTGCTTGCTGACATTACTGAGCAAGAGCTTTGTGAATTTGCTTCAGTGACATGGCAAAGCAAACTAGACACAGCAGAAAGTGAAGATCTTGAGAACTTCAACTACAAAAAGGCGCTGGTGTTGGTGTTGGTTGATATAATGTATGCAGCAAACAAGAGCAATATTACTGCATAGGCACTTGCCTGCAATGTTGCCACCATTCAAAGAGACTCTGGAATAATTAAGACTATAATAGAGATTATGTGAAATTTATGATGTAGAGGTTGGAATTTCAAATGCTTTTAATGTATATTTGCAAAATAAATATTACATCATTCTACAACTCCTCTTCATACAATCACACATGCTTCTGTCTCAGCTCTACTAATTCCATTAGAAGTGCTGCCATCTTCTGCTGAAAAACAACAATCTCCTAACAGCCTATGACTATATAAGCGACATTATGTTGGACTTCTTGTGGTGGACATTCCAATGGTGAATCAAAATTACACAAAAGGTCCTCAATACAGCAAATACAATACTATCATTCCCTTTCAACTCCTGTGTCTTCACACTGAAGGCTGAACATCACACATCACTTGCACTGCATGCAGTCAAAAACTAGATGCCTTGTGATGGTAAATAGGATGTACACTTTTTGCCTGTAGATGGTCAAAAATAATCCAGTCACTGACACATACTGTTCCAATGTTCATGCCAGCCTGCTTTGATGACATGCCCATACCTGAAGCAACCATGGCAGCCCAAAACTAAGGCAAGCACTCACATCTCATATGTTCCAGTTGCTTCTCTGTGGCTGCTTTAGTGAGAGGTTGAAGATAGCCTTGCCAGAATTGTTCAAAGTTGGGAGCCACCCTGGCATAGCTTATCACAGCTAACTGCAAGAACTAAGCAGAAAGTTAAACTGAAGTGTATATTCCAAAGTGATGAGGATCACCCACCATCTCCACTATTTGGACCTTGAAGATACTGCTAAGATATTCTTGGCCACAAAGGACCATATAGTCACCATTGACCATGTCTAGGAGGTGACAGAAATCATCCTGAAATTGGCAGTCAATAGAGCACTATTACTGCAAAGAAGATCACACTTGAAGTTCTTGAACATCTTCTGCTTGGCTTAACACAGCACAGACCAGCTTTTGACTCTTCCTGTCTAAGAATTCAATTTTAGCTTGGCTCATATCAGGGTGAAAGATGTGTATCTTCAACTTGTTAGATCCAACAATCCAGCCTACAGGGTTATCATTTTGACATATGTTGTGTGTCATGGTGAAACAAGGGACTAATTGTAATTTGTGATGAAAAGCATGCACAGAGCTTCAAATATAGTCATGTGGATTGTGTCTGCATATGTCTGAACTCTGAAAAACACTGACATTGTTGAAGCATGTCTACAGGGTTACCATGTATGCCCCATGTATGCCAATAGCATGGTGTCATTCACACCAAGAAATATGTGAAACCAGAAATGATTTCAAAGCATACCACTTAGGTATTTTCACTCAAAACCACATTGTGAAGGGGAGGTGTTTAATGTGCAACACTGCTCCATGAGTGTTCCAGCCTCACATTTTCCAGTGCAACTCTGACTACTTGGATAGACAAGACAGGTTTTCTTTGGTGGTAGGGTTATTAGTATCCTTAAAGAAGAGTTATCAGGTGTCTCTGCATATGGCTGTCAAGAAACAAACATCACTCTCTGTTTTCATTAAGGATGACTATCCATTCTTTCCATATGATTTGAGTATACAACATGTCAAGTTCTGTCTTTTGGCATTGTATGTTGTATGGTATCTGTGGTGTGTGCTTGCTGTCATTTTTATATTCTACACACCACTTACTGTCAGTGTAGATAAGAAAGCTGATGAATTAGTAAGAATCAAGATTCTACTGAGCCTAGCAGTGTGTGGCTTGTTGTTACTGGTCCTAACAGGCAACAGCTTGGTCCTAGGATGCAACTACCTGGTGGTTGACCAAGCTTAAGATTAATCAAATTTACCAAACTCTAGTGATACTAAAGAGTCACATGGTTTCCTACCTGGGTGCACCCAGACCCAACCTGCTAAGTTCTAGGTACCAAAATGCCTGACCTGGGACCTGTACCTGGACCTGGGTCTTAAAAACCTGGGTCTTGCAGGTGCAGGTCTCAGGTTTGCCACAGGTGCGTGCAGGTTTTATACACCTAGCATATGTCTATGGGGGTTTCCGAGGTCGCTAAATCCGAATATATCATCAGATTTTTGATCAGAGATCTCCCTAATCCAAAATAGTCATTGGAAACTACTTTCATATTAGTTTCAGTTATTCATCTCTTTCTTTCTGAGTGCACTTCATCACATAAAATTTATTTGCATTGGTGGTAAAATGTTTTCAAGGTCGTAGAATCTGATTATGGCATCCGATCATAAATCGGGAATGATCTTGAGTGGTGGTAAGTGTTTGAAGCTTTTTCTTCGTTTTCTTCATCTTTTTCACTTTATTGTGACAAGCTACATATGAGCCAAATTCAAGATGTCTGTAGGTGTTTATATGTTTTCAATAGTGTAGAATTTGATTATAGTCACCGATCAATATATGGAGTCGATCCTGAGGCACAGTAGGCATCCAGAGCTACTTTGTTATATCTTGCAGTTTTTTACCTCTTATTTCCCAGTTCACAGACATACCCATAAATTGTTTGAAGGGTTGTATAAGGGTTTTCTGGGTTGTGGATTTCGAATATGACCTCTGATCACTGATCCAACAACTCCCTGAGTAATTTTGCTTGCATTAAATCAAATTTACATGTTTTTTTGCGGGTTTTTCATGTTTTTTTGACCTCTCAGCCCTCCCAGAGCCCACATATTTTATCTATGATATGTGTGCAGGTCCCAGGCAGGTCAACCATGGGTAAAACCATCTCAGAATGCTTTGACTGGGACCTATTAACCCATGGGTCTGACTTTTTAATAAATTGAAAACCTGGACCTGGGTCTTTCCATAGATCCATCTGGGTCCTAGTAGGAACCATGTGACTCTTTAAGTGATATATATCTGTGCCTTGTGCAACAAGGACAGCCCTATCATATATACAAAGGGTCCTTTTTGCTTGAATGTCAGCTGTCAGTTTTTCTGGAAGATTTTTTTTTTTCTCCCCCTCCTATCATATTGCTATATGATAACCAATTTTTAATAAGTTGTGTCTTCTGACATGCAGTGCCACTAATCCATGCAGTGATGTGTCAGGGTTCAACAAAGCCCTCAGGCTTCCATTGTTCAGATTGTGGAAGAATGACTTGTCAGTGCATCATTTTATTGGTTGCAGTAGCTTTCCATGTATTTATTATACAGCAGATACTTGTGGTTGGCTCTTGTATATGATTCTTGTAGCCATTGAAAGTCAGTGGAGCCTCCAATAAATGTATATACATGACTCTGGCTGGAACACAAAATCAATAATGAAAACTGTAAGTTCCAGTAACTTCTACCCTCTCATTCACTACCAACTCACTTAGGGATAGCTCTATCAACTTTTGGATTCCAATCACATCCTCAGCTCAAGGAGCTGCACATTTTCCAGATCAAAGGCCATGAGTATTTCACCCATTGCTGTTATTCGAGGTGATCACTGATGTTCCCACAGTGCATGTGTTTACTGGTTTTGGCCAACAATGACAGCTCTGGCAGATGCAAATCATTTCCTGAAAGAATACATTGATGTGAAAGCAAATCATCTGTTCAATTTCAAATGAACTCCTCTAAGATTAGTATATCTGTCCCATTAAGATTGATGAATAGTATTGCTCACATTCTCTCAGCATCGGTGTCTGTTTCCATAGTTGTGGATTACATTGCCATGTCTCACACTTGCCATAGGTGAAGGTACCATGTTTACAAATTACTTTTTGTATAATGGTGGGCAGTGCTTTGACTTGGCCAATAATGACTGATATCACATGCAGCAGGTGTTCCATACAATGTACATCAATGAAATGTCATGGGGCACTCACTCATGTGATCCCAGTACATAGGAGGGGATGGGTCCACCATGCCCTGGGAGGATGTGCTGTTGGTGATTCATGCTGCATGGGCCCACATTCAAGACTCTATTAATACAGTATTTGATGATGTCCCTGAATTCAATGAACTTTTAAGGTAAGGCAAACATGTTCTATGTATATTACTGACAAGTCATTCAAGTGTAGCATATCTTCCCAATCTGTTGATGGCAGTATGCCCTATTTGGATGACACTGTCCTCAGTTCTTGGCCCTAATAGTGCTTGGTTTCACAGCAACAATGAAATGGGGTGTATCCCTTCATACTGATATGCCTGCTGGGTGTACACCCTTAAAAACATGTGTAAATTAACATTTTTCAGAATACATTATACCAACCAGTAAGATACCAAAAGAAAGTAACACATTGTAAGACAAGAAGGCTCACCTGGTAACTTCAAAATGAGCGATTCTAACCCTCAGATAGAAGATCAGGTATTCTACCCAGCAAACCAAGCATCCAGGCTGTGACTTGCATGGTGTAATCATCTGGCATTCTGGCAGAAGTTTTCTGATCACCTGGTGGTGATCTAGTATGATTGATCGATCTGGTAGCCACAGATGAGATAATATCTGCCAGGTAGAGAGTTTATCCTCATCAGGCTGGGTCAGCAAGCATATTAGTCAGTAGTAAAAAGGATTGGCAATAGTGTATCAGTAGGACAGTATAAATACAGGTCATATATCTAATGGGGAATCAGGTTTCTGACCCCCAGAATGCTACCAGGTGAATAGTATGGATTTATTGGTTCAGAGCTTCAATTTGTAAACTCATCTGGAATAGAAATATTGTGACCTGGTCACTTCATGTGTGTAAGAACAGTCACTGTTAAGGCTTGCTGGTATTTTTGCCTCAAAGACTGCTAGTAAACACCATACAGTAAAAATATAATGAAATACCATTAGTTTTACCTCCAATCTTTAATCCATGTTTCTGCCAGTATTTTCATCATGAAACACTCAAATAAGAACATATTGTCATTAAATCAGTCATTTTCATCATGTGTTTATGCAACCAGATATATCTGGTTTTTACTTGCTTTGTTTCTGGGCATGTTTTAAAGAGTCTTTGTGTGCATAAATATGGAATGAAACACACCATATGTTATGATGGGTGTTGATAAGCCTTCAGGCTCTGTATGCTCAGAATTTGCAGATTTATCCTGCTAATTAACATTACCATCCCTTCAACAGCCTTTCAGTAAACCAATAATTCCACACACGGCAATACCACTTTCATCCTATAGCAACCACTCTTCACACACTTTGTCATCCATCCCATCTTGCTACACATCATAATTGCCATATTTCATCATGGCAAGGCACCTTTGATCAACAATCATCCTAATATGGAATCATTGCATCACTCAGAAGCAACTAGTTGATGTGCCCATTGATCACTTAATGAAATGATGTGATTGACGCAAGTACCCTCCCAGCTATGATAATTGCAGCTATGGCAACTACAGACCGTATTTACTAAGGCTATTGCTACACCAAGGCCTCGAGAAAATGTAGCCCCACACATACTCCTCAGCACAATGACTATTGCCCAGAAATCCACAGCTAAACAGCACTTAGTGATCCACTCGTCACTCCATAAAACCATACAGTTTTTGTCCAAACACAGCAATGTTGAAGAGTTTCTGTTACTTTCAAAGGCAAAGGACCATACATTCCCTATGATTTTACTAAGCTAAGGCTTTACAGCCTTACTAAGTCACTCATATTTACACTATTTATAAATTCGTACTTGTAGTATAAAAACTAGCTAGAAAAACATAGCTAGTCAGTTTATCACAGTTTATCTCAGTTCACCATGAGTTCATTGCTGGTTGCCCAGTCTATGTCAATTGTCGCCAGTAAACTATATTTATTCACCATTTACCCCAGCATATTCTCAATTGCACATCAACTCTTAAACTCACCAGAGTTATTCCACAGTTTTTAACTGTGAAGAGTTCTTGCACACTTGCTCTTTGCTCTTAACACTATTGGTACATGCTCATATTGTGCTAATATGTGATTGCTGCACCATACCTCATCCATGTTATCTTTTATTAGGCCGTTGTCATTTCACTCTCACACCATTGGAGTTTTCACCATTTCACTTTCACCATTGTTATTGTCACCCACTTGGGTAGTCTCTGAGTAGACTTAGGATCAGTATCAACAAGTTTTCATATCGCATCAGTATAGGACAGTCCCTCAAGCAGACTTGAAGGTTAGTTTTGACATAGGATAGATTGTTTCAATACAAGACCAGTTTTGACATCAACACAGTACCACCGCACCATATAGGACCAGTATCATCACCAGTTTTTGTAGTTCCCCATTTTCTCTCAATATTCCACTCTCAGTACCTCTTTCTACATTATCTCTTGCCTCACTCGACCTCAACATCAGGTTTTCTCATTGACTCTCTCACTTCTGGACTGATTGCTGTTGGTTTAGTCCATCTTCCATCATTCGCCCTGCTTAGATTACCATCTAGCAAGGTTTTCTAGTTTCACAGCACATTTTCTTATATGGATTTGTGGTATTAACATCATACCTATTTCCATCCCCTCTCACTTTGAGAGATCCCTACCAGCTTATAGCCAAAGCATCTAGTACTCAACTACCAAGCAGTACTACTTCGCAGACTTAAAGTCGCAGTGTATACTTGCATATAGAGGAATTGATTTACTGCATGGAGGTGCTCTGAACCCACTTGCACACACAATCACCTTGATTGCTGTGCTACTATATTAACTTGCCCAATCTCATTCTGAGTAGGTGTTGCTGTTGCCATAGAATTCTAGGCTCATCAGTGTTCATTGAGGTGTTTCTTTGAAACAAAGGAAACAACAAGACAAGGACTGGCTGTGTTTCAGAAAGTTTCTTTATATATAACACCTCCAAGTCCCTCAGTGACATGCAAGTGATTCCCTCATGACACAAAAGAGACTCAACAGCGACATGCAAGAGACTCAACAGTGACATGCAAGGGACATGGCCATGCTCACCAGTGATGTGCCATTGAGTGAACCCCAGACATGCCTTCCACTTTTGCCACTCACGGGATTGCAACTCACTCAAGTCTGTTTTTTATTTGAGTTCAGCAGTGGTCGACTGCCTACAGAGGTAGTGTGCAATGGCCTTAATATCCACAGATGAAAGGACAGGGAGGACAGCATTGAGCTAGAATAGAAAGACATTAGTAAAGGTTTGAAGATGACTGAAGGAGGAGAGAGATAGCTTAGGATGTAAAAGGACTTGACATCATCATTCCCAGAATATGGCTGCACAATCTGATGAAGCTGGCATAAGAAAGTGGACTCTTATGACAAGCTGAAGGATGTACTATTGGGATCACCAGCTTCATCTATAAATGATGAGCATGTAATGTATCCTGGTCTATCTCATACATCAGACAGCAGACAGGGGAATTTAAATGATGAAGATGTATATTTTCTGTGGACTTCCAAGAAGATACCAAGAAATGGTTGTAACTGATTGATACATCTGAGTGAAAGGTTCAGTTATTTGCAGACTTTTAGAAGGAAAACAGCTTACTACCCTTTCATAGTCTTTGGCTTTGAAGGTCATGGTGATTTTATTGGCCTTACAGACCCATGCTTCACTGCCCACTCCCTTATTTGCCAACTGCCATAAATACTATATCTCCTGCCACATTGAACCCTATTATGGTGTAGGGTTGAATTCAACTCAAGTTGCATGACTAGTGCCATCCCACACTGTCAATCGTTAAGACAGGACAGTTAAGATTCTCAATGACTAACAATATTGTGTGTGTGCATGCTCCTGACCACCAGATCTAAGCACCAAAGCAATGAAGAGCTTCAAGAGTTTGTTTTGTCCTGTCCCCCTCAAACAAGGGCTGCCCTCCAATCAACTGCTGTACATAGAATGTGTGCTTTAGGACGAACATGTCTACAGTGCAAGGATAAGACACCCAAGAAGAAGAACAAGGAAATATGCACTAAGGCTTCTGGCAAGCACAAGATCCATGATTGACTTCAAACCCTAAGTGAAGATGCGACTTAGCCCTGATGAAGCACAGATAGCATTCCACTCACCTTTGCAGAAAACCAGCATGACATCAAGGCAGAATGAAGTCAAGCAGACAAAGATGAGAGATGAAAGGTCAGAAATGAGAGAAAACTAGTGTGGTAAGACAACCACAGCATGAGAAAGACCTTACATATTGATTTCAAGGCAGTATCAAGCACAAATATATACAAGGCTGCTGGTTTGAGTTTCAATGGGCACCTGGAGAGATGCAATAAGCTGAGAAGACTCAAAATGACACATCCAGTCAAAAATTGTGGTTCTGAGGGTAGGCTTCTAGTGAAGAGATGTCCTACCATCTGAAGTTTGAGTACGGTTTCACATTAAGTGAGCATACATGCTGGTTTATGAATTAGCATGGTTCTGAAGACACACACACAGTATACAAGGTAGAGAGCATGTTATTGTATTAATTCAATCTATGGGAAGACAGTCAGTCCACAGTATTAAGACAGCAAATCAGAAAAAGATACCGACATATTGGTCCAAACTACATCATCCTCGGCAGCTAGGCTTCCATCCCCCTATCCTTTGTTTGCACACACGGGAGGCTTTTAGGTCCCCACAATCCCATGCTGCCTCTTCATTACTTCAATGTCCAATGACCTTAATATTCATAGAAAAGTTGCCTAAATACTATGTACATGATGGTAATTTGTTCTCACTCTCCCCTCTATATATATATATATATAGTGAATCACTTGATGATTATTCTTGCATATGTAGCCTACACCAGCTTGGCCAAATAGTAGCCTCCATATGCACACATTGAAGCTTGACTGAAGTTGGGTGATCGACCATCTCCCACCTCCAATAGACATGAAGAGTGCTCTCAACAGGGTCCACAGCCAACAAGGAACAATCAAGGGTGTTCCAAGGTGTAGAGCATGTATGCTCCCACCAGTCAGAGGATGACTCATGCCAGCTGCAGCCATGGTCTTGCAGAGGCATTGCAACAACCACAAGATCATCATACTCATGATGAGATAGAACTACTCAATAGCATAGATACAATGAGAGCAAAATCCAGTCACCACAAAATCGTGTTCTCAGATCTGAATGTTGAATATCAGTTAGCAATGCAATGGGAGAGTTTAACAAGGCTAACCTATGCTGGGATTGAGTATTTAAGATGCTCACGAGTCGCAACACCAATGTATGGGATAGCTCCTGCTGTCTGTTTGTTGGCATGATGATAGTCACAGGCAGCTGATCAGAGGAGGAATGGTAGTGTCAAAAGACATGTGTACACATGACAGGGAAGGGGTCTCTCACAAAGAGTTTTGCAGTGTCCATCCCACCAAGGGACTATTCTAGTACAAGTATTGGTGATTTCAGGCAGCAAGGGGGTAGAACTGATCTTTGGCATCTTGTCATGGAGTTGGATTCAAAACTAAGAGAAAGCTGCAAAATGAAGAAGCAGAGAGTTGGAAGGATCGGTCTGGTCCATGAGAGCAGGGATTCCCAAACACTGTTGCAGGTTTGAAGACACTTGAAGGTACTCTGCACAGTCTGTTGGTGACACAATAATGCCCAACGATAGACTCTGAAGGTGCACAAGTTTAACTGGAGACAAGAGTCACTGGGTGAGTCATCAGCACCTTCTAAATATGAATGGCCTCTGGTTTGAATCCCAGTCATGACCACTCTCTGAAGAGATGTGTGACATCCTGACTTGCTATATGAAAAATCTGAATCAGTAAGAGTATGATCAGGTAACAATAGTGAACTGATGATAATTCATTACAAGGCCATCATGTTTGCAGCAGTCTTCATTGTGCATCATGTTCTGGTGTCCACATGGCAAATATTCATATAAGATATACTGTGATTGGTCTTCCTTGGTGTAAGCAAAATGAATATGATCCTGTACTGCTTTTTTAGAGGTGGTGAAACTGCCTTTGGCATCAGTACAGAATCCAATGAGATCTTTACTGGTCACATTCAAGTTGCAAAATATTGAGAGAAGGGATCTTGATGTTCGTCAGAGAGTAAGGATAGAATGCGCTGACGATGAGTTGGCCAAAGTCAAAGAGAACAGTGTCAACATATAGCCTACTACACAAATGGGATCAGCCTGAGATGTATTTCCTCATGAATAATGAAGGTAAAACACATTTTTTTGGTGAATTCACTCATCATTCTTAACCAGGCACTCGCTAGACAATAATATTTCCCTGGTCGATTTCATTGCCAATTGCAGGGACTCTCCACTTCAGATTTGCCTTGACCCTTTAGCATACGCTGCAGAGACTCTGTGCATGCAGGCTAGAAATGCAACAGAGTAGAAGACACTGATCACACCCACACCCAACACTACACACACAAACCCTCAAAGTTCTTGAGGGGATATTATGTGATAAAAGTAGATTGAAGCAATACAACTAAACTCTCAGAATATATGATACACACATATAGCGATAGCACTCGTAGGGTATCTAGATCTCTCTAAGTCCAAAGGCTTTTATAACAAGAGGGATAACAGATGTCACTGGACCTCAAGGCAAGGTGTACTACAATACACAACATGTTGCCACACACCAACAAAACCCTCAATAAGCCTTGTGCGACACACTCAGGTGACCACAAGCAACTTAAACACACCCTAAATACGATTCAAAGCTTGTGCTCTAAGCAGAAACCCTTCAAAACATGCCCACTCAAGCCACAGGATTTGAACCCATGCGCTCAAGCTTCCAAAACCAATCATAGACCCACAGGGTTCGAACCTATGCAATCCAAAGACACAATAACCAAATAAACCCTGTCCAACAAGCCAAAGGGTCTGAACCTCTGCTGCTTGTGGAAATGAGAACCCTCAAGTGCACACTAATCAGACCACAGGGTTTGAACCTCTGCCGCCTGTAGTGCCACATGTTAAAGAAGGCCTCTGCACAAACACTAACCAGACCAAAGGGTTTGAACCTCTGCCACCTGTAGTATCTCGCACACCAAGAAACACCATCCGACATGCAAAAGGGTTTGAACCTCTGCCACCTGTAGCACCATGCATCACAAGAAACCCTCAAAACTCAAGAGCATATCCACAATGACACAATATCTCTTATTCTCAGAGTAGAGCACAAGTCAACCAATCACTCAAACCATATACAAGTCCCATACTAGCTTTCTACGCCTCATGCACTACTCAAGTCACTCAAATGTTATTAATAAAAGGTCTATTCTCTCACTCGAAGCTACAAACTAATCCTGAAGCTAGAGTGCTAAGCTGAGGGCTTTCACGCTCCAACAAGGGGGGTCCAAAACTTATACACTATTACTACACTACGGTATTTATACTATGCACTCTACATATTAATACAACCTTAAATAGTAACTCTTGGCTGGCCCAACTTCTTTTTCTGGGTCCTGCACATGTCACCATAATCATGCCATTGCTTGGCGCTTACTCAGAGCTCCAGCTCAGGGCCAGACCCTGGTCTCTCAGCTGCACGACATCAGTTAGCCATACTATCCACATGTACTGACGTCGCCTAGTATTTCCTCCGAGTTGTAGCCTAGCGCACAACTCATCTTATGGTAATAATATCTTCTAGTGATTTCCATGGTCTTCTAGGACCACTAGTTTCTAGTCTAGGCCTCACATGCATCAGCCAAAGTCAGAGATATTGGTCTTACTTCAATTCTAAACATTCTGAGGTCTAGAGTGCTAGCTCCCTGCATGGCAGTGCCATTGTGCATCATAGATCAAGGTTGCACAAAGTATCAGTTATCTCCTGAGCTTCACTGGTTCTATTCTTAGTGCACATCTTCCATGCATTGTCAGCATACTCAGTGTCAAGTGCTAGGGCTTTAGGCTTAGTGTGACCCTTATGGTATCACTCTGCAGTTAAGCCTTGTGCTCCACCAAGCATCACTCAAGGAACTTCATTGTCCACACTTAGGACACTGCGCTCTAAGGTATATCTCATTGCTTTGGTATCTAGGTTTTATAAAATGTATGTGTTGATACATTTCATGAAATTACATGTGTAAACACTTTTCAAGTGTGTCAATGCTTCATGACATCACACATCCTCACCTCAACTTACAGATCAGATCCTATCCTCAACTTCATGTTGCCATACCCATTCAATTAACAGTGCACTTTCTCTGCCATCCAATCTACTTGGAAGCTAGACCAGACAGGGTGGTTATACAGTGTGTCCCTTTTTCCCAAGTTCTGGTAGGTGATGTTTGATGATTCAAGTCATAGTATGCAAGCTGCCTCTCTTTATACATAGCAGCATCAAGCCATTGTATCATTATGCATTGATGTACTCTGCAAGCGTTTATGCATGTAATTTTGCAATTTGTACAAATCAATACAGGATACAATGTCCAGATATGAAGGCATTAAGAAATACCACAGAGTACAATGATAGAATGCTGGTAATGAAGTTACCTAGAGTAAAACTGGGCGGAGTGCATGGCTTAACTTAAGAGTGGTACTGGAAAGGCTGCACTAAGTATAAAGTACCAGTGCTTGACACTGAGTGCTCTGACAAGGCATAGCATATGCATGCTAAAAATAGAGCAGGACATGTTTGTGAGATAAATAAGACTTTGTGCAACATTGATCTATGATGTGCAAGGCCTGGCAGATCCGGAACTTAGCGCTCTAAACCTTGTGATGTCAGAACTCGAGTAAATCCGAAGTTTCTGACTTTGGCTGAAGAACGCGAGGCCTAGACATGAAGCTCATTACCTTTACTACAGTATAATTCCCTAAGAGAATATTATGAAGTGAAATAAGAGTCACGTGCTAGGCTGCAACTCTGGGGAGATAGCAACTGACATCAGTACACATGTAATAGTGCTGTTAATTGACATTGCAACACTCAGAGACAGGATCTAGCCCCAAGCCAGACTCCTGAGTCAGCACCAAGCAATGGCATGCTAATGGCGACATGCATGGGATGCAAGCAAGGGAGCTTGGCAACCTAAATAATACTATATTTGGTGGTACTAATTTGTAGAACATAAACTAGATAAATAGCGCAGTGTAATTGTAGTGTACAAGTTTCAGACCCCCATTGTAGTCACACGCAAGCCCTCAGCTTGATGCCTTGCTTCAGGATTTGTTTGTAACTTCAAGTGAGAGAATATACCTTGAATTGATAGCATATTGAGTGAACTGAGTTGCATTCGAGGTATAGAAAGCTAATGTGGCACTTGTGCTACTGCTGATTGATTGGTTGACTGGAGCTCTAACCTGAGAAGAAGAGTTTAGTGTCATTGAGGACACGCTCTTGTGCTTTGAGGGTTTCTTGTGATGCGAGGCACTACAGGTGGCAGAAGTTCAAACCCTTTGGCTTGATTAGTGCTCACTTGAGGGTATATATTTCCCAAGTGGCATAGGTTCAAACCCTGTGGCTTGTGGACAGTGGTTTATAAGGTTCTTTGTGTCTCTGGATCACATAGGTTAGAACCCTGTGGATCTATGATTGGTTTGGAAGCTTGAGTATGTAGTTTTGAATCCTGTGGCTTTGGTGGAAGGTTTTGTGAAGTGTTTCTGCTCAGAGCATGAAGCTTTAAGTTGTGTGTTGTGTGTGCAAGTCATATGGGGTCATTTTGTGTGTCACTCTAGACTTTGTGAGGGTTTTGTGGATGTCTCTTGATGTTGTGTGTATTGTACTACACCTTGCCTTGAGGCCCAGTGACAACAGTCACTCCTCTTGTTATTAAAAAGCTTTTGGACTTAGAGAAATCGAGATACCTGACATGCACTATTGCTATACTTGTGTATCTTATATTTTGAGGGTTTGGTTTTCATGTTTCTGTCTGCTTCTATCACATAAGAATCCCCCATAAACTTGAAGATTTGTGTGTGTAGTGTTGGGTGTGGGTGTGATCAGTGTCTTCAATACTGTTGCTTTTCTAGCTTGTGCATACAGAGTCTCTTCAGGATTGGCAAAGTCCTAGACATTGTCTATCCATTACAATCACATAACAGCTCAGGCTGGTTCAGGTGCAAATAAGTATTTCATTTATTGCAAAAAGAGGAACAGAAAAAATGGTCATAATCACCTGCAAGCAAAGGCAAGCACAATGTCCCCATCTCTGTTAGTATCTGAGAACCTAACTTCAATGGAATGATCACTAAAATATCTTCAACAGAGTCAAAGATAATAGCCATGCGAACAGGATGGATGTAGTCGTGGATTGCTTTCAAAGTTTTCATCAGGAATGGTTTCAGATCGAACATTCACAGCAGACAAGAGAAGAAAACAATCAAGAATGACTAGATGTCTAGAAACATATTATAGTACTGGTTATTAAGCAATAACTACATAGATAGTGTGTAGAGCCATGGTTGATTACTTATTGCTTTAATGTACATGACCACCTGCAGTTATACATTACACTATTAATAACCTAGACTCTGTCTTGCCAATCACAATTACATGATCATGTTTAGGAAGGACATTGATCTTGGCAAAGAGAAGTAAACAATTTATTGCTGTCTCTTTCAGCAGAGGGACATCAACAATGACAAGGTTGGTTGTAAAGAAAGGCAAACACAATGCCCACATGTGCTGCCAAGGTCTGTGAGTGTCATGCAATGTAACATCAACAGAATGCTCACCAAAATATCTCCAATGGAGTTGAACATGGGAAATTTTAGCCATAGCCCTTTGACATGTGCCAGGGTCTTGGGGGTACAGGTGGACATAGGGAGAGATTGACCAGGTGTAGGGGAGGGTAAAATTAGGTGGACCACAGTAGCCAGACTGCCCCTGAAAGAGAAGCAGCTGGACAATACCAATTGAAGGAACACATCTAAGGTATAAGGCTTGTGTTTGGGATGAATCTCCAGGCATTCAAGCATGGGAAAGGCCACAGACTGGAGCATAGGCAGCATCAGCTTTGGAGGACCTGTCACTTTGGTGAGTCTGTGGTTGAGCCCTTTCAGGCCATACAAAAGGGTGGGATGTTGAATCATCATCAACGATCATTGCAGATTCAGTTTCAAGGCATATGAGCATTGGATGATGTTTAACCAGTGCTCAGACCACATACGCTGGAAGCTCGATTGAGAGATGAAGCTCTGACAAATTCTTAAAGTACAAGTTGGCCAAGATGTCCCATCTCTCGGGGTTCCGATGTGCTGCACCACATCTATGTATGCACCAAATTTTGGCTTTCACCTTGATATAGCAACTAGGTGCAATGCTACAACTACTTTCACTCACTGCTCCTCCAGTCGCACTTTCCTACCATTCAAAAACAGAATTCCTGCAGAATCTGCCTAGGCAACCACCCATCTGCTTCATGTCCACCAAGTGATGCATTGTTCACCTGGCCACATGCTATCTGCCATGAAACCACCTCGTTTCATGGGAATTTGACTAGCCTAGGTTCCAGGAGCTGACAGCTATCAACCTGAAGTGCCCATGCCAGCAGATGGCAGAAGGATCATCCTTGAGAGAGCAGACAAATTGGCTAACAGTGGATAGCCATATATGGCTATTCTCAAACCAGACTGGATGAGGAAGGTGTTGCAGAGTGCGCTCAATGACACTGGAGTGGCTTATGCAGCAGATTTCGGCACAACAGCTCATATCAAATATCAGCTTTGAGGATAAATTCAGGGCTATTGGAGTGGACAGGTGCAGAAGCGGGGAGCTGGATTCGGATCTGCTACTATATAAGCACACATATTGTACTTAGAAAGACAGTTAATCTCACTTGCTTGTAGCACACTAAAGGAATAAATTCCACTACTCTCCTAAGCATATTTAGCTGCTTCTGAGCCTAGCATTGCAAGTAGACTGCAAGAAATTCACCTTTTCTCTTGCTATCTTCACACAACCACTCTCAGTTCAGCATCCTAAGTGGATGCTTGGACTACTTCTTTCTATTGTATCTGTAGACAGAGCAGATTCTATCGGATCCCTTCAGAGTGAGTGGTAACCCTCCTTGCATATACAAAAGATCTTGCAGATGCAGACACGACTTTCTCTTACTAGAGAGTTTGCTAGCCTTACACTGAGTCGACTCAGCTATGGTCAACTGTTCAACCTTTGGCGAGGAGCATAGCATCAAATCACATAGGAAAGAGTCAGAATCATAAATAGTGATATTCCAGATGGACTGGGAGGAAGGGAGGGAGAGGTGCATGCAGTCTCACAATCCACTACAATGGGGGATGAGTGGTTTTCTCACTGTAGTAAAGGATATTGTTGAGTGGGATAAAAGGAGAATAAGGGTGAGAAACCTTTCAAGGAGAGGCTGCTCAACTGCCATTGAAGGAGCAAGATTGAGAGACAAATGAACACATATGGAGGAAAATTGGCATCTTTTGGCAGATACTAGGGAAAGGAATTTCATAGAGCATTTAACTTCTTTGATATTATAAGTGAGGAAGACAAGTGTAAATGAGGAGGATTCCTTGTGCCCTTGCTGTGATGAGAGCCAGAGTTTTGCAGCATGATAGGTCTTGGTGATCACATAGATAGAGGTCAGTGAGGCCCACATCTCACAATGTTGAGCAACAATGTAGACAATGATATCCAAATATTGTTTACAGACAGTGGCAATCTGAAAAAGTTCACAGGTGGGAAGAGATGAAAGAATCTCAAGCTGGAGGTCATTGGGAAGAGTGAGTATGTATGTGTGAGAAGGTGATATTTTGTAGCTGGAAGATATATGGGAGGATCTTGGCAAGTGTGCCACATTGCATCTGGAGAGGTTGGAAGATGTCAATCTAGATTGAGTGGAGACTTTGAGAGGTGAATAGCAAAGGGGACTAGATTTGGTGGACAGGTTTCAAGGCATTGGTCAAGGTCAGAAATGTGAAAGACAGATTTCGCTCACTTTTATAGCTCACATACAAAGGAACTTTGAAAGACCCTGCCCATTGGCTAAAAAAGGCAACCAATTTCAAATGGAGTTGCCTTCGCACAATGCCCATAAGTTATCAGAGATTGAAGGCAGAGAGAGCTGCAAAAATGAACAAGGCAGAAAAGCAGAGATTGCAGCATTGTTGCAGTATGCAAGTCTCCTTTGACTCACTGAGAGACAGATTGGTCCAGTCCATGAGCAGAGCAGGGCTTCACAAACACCCTTGTATGCTTGAAGATACTTGATAGTACCTCATGCAGTGTTGGTGACAGGAAACCACCTGAAGCAGGACTCTGACTGTGTGAGGTGGACTGGAGAGGAGGAGGAGGAGGAGAAGGAGGTAAAGACGCTGGGTGAGTCCTTAGCAACTTCTAAATCTGGATGGCCTCTGGTTCAAATCCCAGTCATGACTACTCCCTGAAGAGATATGCAACAGGTAAACAGATGCTGACTTGCTATACAAAAAATCCAAATCAGTAAAAGCATGATCAGGTAATAACGGTGGACTGATGATGATTCATTATGAGGCCATCACATTCGCAGCAGTCTTCATTGCACAGCCTTGTTTGCATCCATCATATTGTGGTGTCCATTTGGCAAATATTCATACCAGATATACTGTGATTAGTCTTCCTCGGTGTAAGCAAAATGAATATGATCCTGTACTGCTTTTCAGGGATGGAACTGCCTTTTACATCAGTATGGAATCCAATGAGATCTTTACTGGTCACATTTGAGTTGCAAAATATTGAGAGAAGGGATCTCAGTGTTTGTCAGAGAGTAAGGATAGAATGTGCTGATGATTAGTTGGCCAAAGTCAAGGAGAATGGTGTCAACATATATCCCACTACACAAATGGGATCAGCCTGAGATGTATTTCCTCATGAATAATGAAGGTAAAACACATATTTTTTGGTGAATTCAAGACAATCTGCCCAGAGCTTCGCAGCATCCTTGAGCATTGTTGGTTTGACATTGACTCCTTGCCCATGTGATGACCTTCATAGCAGCGATAAGAGGCAGCTGATATCTGTGAAGAATGAAAACCATCAGAAGGTCAATCCCTCTCTCTGTCCAGGACACAGGAACATACTGGCATTGCTCTTCATCATCCCTCTCTTATCCATCCCCATCCAGAAAATTGCTGCAATTTCTATGTCAGTAATAGCCTCAAGTGAGATATACAATCTTACCTGGCACGTGTCAATTCCTGCATATTCTCCTTGAGAATGACAGGAACAACTGAAGCACTGAAATTTCAGTGCTTCATAGTGAACACTGGTGACAAGAGAGGAAAATCATGGGAACGTTCTCTTTCAGCTAGATTTGTTGGCCAAATTTCTTGACTCCCCTAAATCTGCAGCTGGAGGAGATAAGCAATTTCATGACTGATCTGGCTCCTGCCATCAATTTCTCATGCTTGCTATCATAATCTCCAACATCGCCCCTATTAGATATCACTATTTATGATCTATGCTACTCTTTCTGAGTGGGGCCCCACTGCTGAGCGGTGATGTGCTCAGTAACGGTGAGTGGCAAATGGACTAGAGGCTGGCAATGAACACCAACAACACTAAACCAATCACTCACTCTACACTTATCACCAATGTATTGAATTCAGGCATTTCGAGTACGATAGAAGCACTCTGCAGACTTCAATAATCAAGGAAAGTTGTTTAAAGACGTTTTATTTCGTTACTAGTGAGCTATACAAGCGTACTACTCGCACTAGTGGGGTTGGTAAGACACAATTGGATGAATAGTGACTCAGCTTGAGCTACTGCACTCGCTCTGACTGGGACTGCTTCAAACTAGTGGCTCTCTTGGCCCTATAATGTCTTACAAGTGAATAAACACTTGACTAGTGGTGCTCTTGGCCTAAGAATAATACTTTAAACTTTGAGAACTCGCTTAAACTAACTTTGAAACACTCTTGGCCTTTGCAGGACACAAAAGATTGCTCTAAGACACTTCTATTCACTCAATGCTATGGGTAACTTAGTGACTAGTTGCTGCTTCATTGAGGTTAAGCACAAAAGCCTTTAATTGGGGCACTAGATACTGACTAGTAGGTCACAATTGCGGGGATGGCTTCCTTAGCCACGTGTGCACCTATTCTACTACTTATATACTGACAAACAAGGTATGATCGAGATATAAATAACTGACTAGAGGGGTATTATTGATAAGGATTTCTTGGCTAGTCACGAATAATGGTGAATAATCACGCAATAGTCAGTCTAGAAACAGTTGCTTGCTGACTAGTGAGCCTAGGAGCTCTGCTAGCGGTTGTATTCCGTGTCTTGGGCCCAGCGACGCTCCACTAGTGCCAAGGATAAATGACTAGCCAGGCAAGCGTGCCTGTAACAGCTGTCAATCGTGATTGAAGGCACAGCCTGGCTATACTAGTACCGATTGCAATGGATCTGTATCATGCTTAGTCAGATTTGCCTCAAGGTTAATGCATTGCTAATTTATTTCTAAGTCCTGTTTTGAGATTGCCGTGTGACTAGTTAACCTGACTTAGGTGTTTATGCCCAGATCGACTCGCTAGTGACTGAACGTTACGAGATTTGTTTCCTCTGCTTCTTGTTTGGTGTGCTAGTCGCATTACTTGTCCACTAGTGGCTGTATTCACTTAGCCCTGTTAGCATTCAAGTCACTAGTATGGCTGGCTGGTAGATTTAACCCACTAGTGGTATCGCATCTAAGTCCTGGCTCTACTAGTCACATACTAGTCTAACTATCAGCTCGAAGCCTCAGCTATAGTCCTTTAAGTATCACTAATGTAAGATAGATATGCAATAGTATTATTATAAAATCACAAAATCTAGGTGTGAACATGTAGATGGCATATCAGCAGCCTTGACATTCATTGCATATTCCTACTCACAGTCAGATGCATCATGTCATGTTCCAGAGAAAAGGTCTCTCCTCACTGAACACAATCCATCAGACTCCATGCATCCCACATACCGACATGACACATTCTAAATTTGACATTAGTTGTTATTTTATGGCTGAATGACAGTATTTATTATCTCTGGATTATTGCATGCTAATTATGTCCTATACCAGAGAAGAAACAATATATTACAAGATGACAGCTCCAAACATGGTGACACAGTGCTCTCTAACCTTCTGAGCTTTAAAGAAGAGTTAGGATGGCACCATGACCGGGGAGCACCACTCACTAGGGATGTGCACCATACTGTTATGGACATGGCCATATCCTTAATGGATGCCTACAGATACGGATGAGCCGTAGCCGTACCGTAGGGACACCAAAAGTGAGCTTCATGGTACGTATGGGGATGTATACAGACATTACAGCCATATTACGGTCGTAGAATACATTATTTAAACGACCAGTACATTCTCTAAGACTCTATAGCATAGAACTAATCTTCTTCATCACCTAATAGCTCGTCTACTGCTGTACGAGCCAGGCACAACCTGTGCTTCACTAACATTAAGGTACAAATAGTACCAGGCTTCAAATTAGCATGTCGCATTGAGATTGTGTCTCTGCTTGAAGAAAAGATGCGCTCGACTGCTACTGCAGATCCTAAAATAGGTCAATGTGAGGGAAGAATACTGCTGATACTAAATCACATACCTGGAATAGACATCATATCATGAGCAAGGCAGTACAGATTGGGAAACTGGCCATGACACTTGTACCACCAGCTAACTGGATCACAAAAATCGAAGTCCTCACAGCTCTGCGTGAGTGCAAAGTATTCATTCATTTCATCGGAGCTCCATCTTGGTCCCTGCTTATAGTGCACTGTAAAGCTTACTTTTTGTGGTGAACTTTGCCCAAATAACAGTGCAGCACTGGCTGATGGTGTCTGAACAACAGGATTAGGCACTGGAGCAGCCACAGATGCAGTGGAAGCATAATTGTTGAGGTAGTATTGTCACAAATCATGTTTGGCTTGCTCAAGATATTGGTCCAACTCTTTGTCATCGGAGTACTCTGATTTAAGACCAGAATATGAGATCCGTGGATTGAGAACTGTACCGGGAATCATGTTAGAGCAAATAGATAAGGCAAACTCATCACTCACGTGCTGCCCATGTGTAAGAAGGAGATTCATCAAACTTGTAATAGTAATCACTAAGCTTCCGATATGCCTCAAGAAGCCACTTCTTGATTTTGGGTGGTGTATGGTCTGGAAGCAAGGCAAGAATCCCTTTAAGATGACGTTGAAGCCAAGGGGGTGCCGGAATGTTGGCCTGGCACACCAGGTAGGTAGGTAGGTTGGGCCGTCAGGCCTGAAAAAAAAAAGTTGACCACCCTTTCAGAGGACTAAAGATGGATCTCTAAGCACAAAGTATTGGCCATGTATAATACAAAATATACTCTTCAGTGTAGAATTTACCTTTGCACATCACACCTAGCTATGCAGACAGACAATCTAAGCACTGCTGAAATGACCCCGCTTACCAGACATGATGATGTCAGACTTCCTATTAAATGATTTTGCGATCCGAACATAAAATTGGACAGTTTGTACTCAAAATATGCACAGTACAGCTATTTCTGGTGTGGCACAACCAAAATTGTGTCAAAAGATGCCCAAACAGACAATATGATGTCATAAAAGTCACATGGAGGTAGGTAGGTCCAGTGCCGATGCACGAAAATATTTAATCGACCCCATGTGTTTTTTTGACATCCCGGCATCCCCTTTGTTGAAGCCCATGGAAGACTGCATGAACCACTGAGAGCATCAGCTTCTTGGTAACTGACATCTCCACAGTTGCAGCATGGAAATGCTTGAGCCAGTCTGCCACCATAGTAATAGCATCCCAGTCATTTGTGGAGAGCTCGTATTGATGAAGTTCCTGGTTCACAGCAACATATGTGTTAACGACGTGTTTGTAATTATATGCATGTCCTAGAAAACATGTTCAATGTACCATGTATACTGAATGCATATTAGTACTCACGGAGCATCTGATGTGTTGATAACCATCTTGTTCGAACATCCAGAATGAGCATGAGCATTGTCTCGGATGTGCCGTGTGCCCTTTCCTTAAGCCAGTTGGTGGCTTCTGCTAGCCATGACTTTCAGTGCTGAGGGCTGGAGCATACTGCAATGACAATCTTGTGTAGCTAAGAGGAGAAGACACGTTAGTTAATTAAACACAGAAAGTAATTGGTATGTAGTTATGTACCTTTCGTACTGCCATAAGAACACTGTGGGTGTCCTCATCTTCATCCGTCACCTCATCCTCATGAAGGACTGCTTCCTCATCATTGTGTCGGTCTAACAGGAAAGTAACAGTATCTTGATAGGCACTGCCACGTGTCTCAGCCTTCTTCCGCTCAGAGGGACTAATTGCCCCAATAGCTTCAAGGAGCTAAAATGGAAAATCATTAATGGTTTACATATCCTGAAAACAAGCATGTTATGATACCTTGATAGCCACAAGATGAACCGTGTGGGGCATGCAACAGAGGCGGCTCTCACGTGCAGAAAACTCAATACCTTCAAGAAAGCATTTTTGCTCGATAGCATCAATCATTGTATCATTGTTTGTTGTGTTATCCATGACAAAAGCTATGACCTTTCACATAATTAAGCAATGGAAAATAGAGATGGTAGACAATGACATACTCAACCGATTAAGCCAAACACTTTGAGTGTCTCCCATACCGCATCAGCCATGTTGTCGCCAGAATGTTCACCTAGAAGCTCCCAGAAATCAATGAGGGTCTCCTCTGGAAAGATTGTCAACTGATGATCATCAAGAAGCGAGATGGTACCTACCTAACTTTCCCTTATTATTGACATAATGTGTGACGATAGCCATAAAGGCATATCCATTCGGAGAAGTCCATGCATCCAGTGAAATTGACACCTTAGCTTCGAGTTTCTGGGTTGAATATTCAGCATGAGACCAAACCTTAAGCTGTATAACTGACCGAAAACATTTGTGTAAGACTAGCCGTCACATCTTTGCCCATCTTCATGATTTTTCATTGGACTGTTGTTCGCGTAGGAATTTGAAGGGGTTCCCCAGCTGGATGATGGGTATATATCAAAAGAGAGCAAAATTTGGGCCTCTCTACCTCCTCAAATGGCTGATCGCATGCAACAATCCATTCAAGGAGAAGTCATTCAAACTTCGCCTGATCCCACTCTCCCTAACAACGAGTGATTAAAATACTTTGATGCGAGACTAACCAAAAGACATACTGCTGCTTGTGCAGCCTGTCATTGGAAGGCCTGAACAATGTTCTCAGAAGCTATCTCAAGCTTTTTGAGATATTTGATGGTTGCCTTGACATCCAATTTCTGTTTCCCAGCTGCGATCTCAATTTCTTCTTCTGTCGGTGGTTCAGCATGCCCATGAAGAATGGTGTAGAGTCTGTGCATGGCTGGGAAGTGAAGTTTAAGATGGTTGATGAGCACTGTATGCAATTCATCAGAGAGCCAGCTATTGAGGCAGAGACGGCTGGACATACTGGTGAGATTACTCTGGCTTGTAGCTAGGATTGTAATAACTTTATGACTGCCATGAAGACACTGGTAGTGCTTATCCCCTGGCTCTCCAGGTATTTTGTTACCTTTCGCATCCAACTGGACAGGCTCAAAGAAATAATGAATAGCACTTTTCTTTTTAGATCTAGCCGCAGTGCGGTGCTGGGGGATGCAATGAGCACAAGGAAAGCTTCATGGACAGTCACACACCTCCGAATGAGAAGTAGGATTTGGTACAGAAGCACTTGAAGATGCTTCTACCTCTGTAGAAACATGCTGCTTCTTCTTCGGCTGGCATTTTGAAGATTTACATAGTTGATGGTCAGTCGGCCTCGCTCCTAGGGGAATCGTCTTCAATGGAAGCATATTAGCAAGCTGAAATCAATGATCAGTGCATAATAAACAGGGGATGGCTAAATCTACACCTCTTCATTGGGAATGTCGTCTTCATCTTCATCATCTGAGTCTTGATCCTCTGAATCCGAATCCGCATCCAAATAAGCATTGTCAACTTCATCGTTGCTGCCGATTCCATCATCAACAGCTTTTGCCTTGCCTTTTGCTTTTCGAGAGCATCGCTTCCAGGGTTGTGCTGGGTTTTGAATGATGTTGCCATCTTTATCCTGCTGTTCCGCTGTTAATGAGGCTGTCAGCTTGTTCATTCTCTTCTGACGGTGGCCATGCCTGCTAAGCACCTCCGCTATGATTCAGAGATCAGTGATACTAATATAGTCAGATAAGGAATACATACTGGCTGGTGCATTTGATGGTCCAGCATTAAGCAGAGCTGTAGAGTCAGCATCATGAAAAAACTGGATCTCTGATGCATCCTTCAAACTACCATCATTATTGAGAGCACACTGGTCTGAAGATGATGATGCTAGCAGTGGTTGAATGAATATGAGTATGTATTGGTGTAATGATAATGGATCTTACCTCCCTTGGGAATACAAAGACGCAACTGAAAATGAGTGAGAGAGGAGATGCCTAGCTCTTGCATTGTCTCGTCACCTTGAAGTGGCATGAATCTCCCCAGAAGATATAGCGCAAACTCTGCGAGCCCTGACAAGGATGGGATGTACCCTCCTTGGTGCACAAAGTTGATTATGTCAAAGACGGTGGTCTCATCAGAGACAACTATATGTCTGATTAGCACATTCTTTCAAGTACGCTAGGGAGAGGACACTCACGCATATGAATGGATGAATTGGAAGCTCACAGAACAAAGACGGTCGATGTCTGCTCAGAAACAAGCCTCTGAAAACGGTCCAGTCTCATGTGCAAGATATGTTCACGGCGGAAACGATAGGGGGGTTTTGGAATGAGGCCGTTCAGCCAAAACAAGGTAGGATATAGTGCATTTACTGGTAAGATGGTCAGATGAGAGGCATTTTGGAGATTGCAAGAGGACTTACAAAAAAAAAATGCCATAGCAAAGAAATAGAAGACGAGACCAGTCATACCAGCAGCCAAAAGTTCCCTGGATGTCCTCTCAGACGTACAGAGAAGTTGCATCAACCGTGGAGTCACAGCAACTAAAACAATTAAGACCAGGAAAACTAGCTTGGTCATCGCAGAAAACCATGAAACAATGCACCAAGATATACTGTTCTTTCTTGTCAGCCTCAAGAGACTGCAGACGTGCACCTTTCGTGACCCTGTACCGAGAAAACCAGATTTAGTTACCATTGCAGAAAGAAGGAGACACATACGATGGTCAAGAGTTTTGGGTCCATTGGCAGGCGACACAGTATGGGTCTGATCCATGGCAAGTGGGACAGAAAGAATGGGCCATCTTGCAATGAAATAAGCTGGAAATTTAATGGCTTGCACCATAGATTATTCTGAGACAATTGATTTTCATTAGGAGGTGCTACACATGGTTCCATGCTGTGGATTTGTCAACTGATTTGCATATCTTGTACTGCTGAAGGTATTGAAACACCTGACAGACTGCTGAAGGAGATTTTGCCACAGAAAGGTGAAATAGATGTCAGAAGGAAAGGAGTATAGATAGGCAAGCGGATTGTCAGCCTTGCTAGTACATAGTGAAAAAAGAGTAACATCCAAATGGAAAAGAGCCAAAGATTAGAGAACAACTCGGCACCATTGGTGCATCATCATCTTGGTCAATGTGAGCATAAGAAAAAAGCCACATAGTCAGCATCAATTGGCACTGCTTCAAATCGATCACAATCGCCCAAATTAGACTGCCGTATACGGCCGTGACAGCTTATCCCGTATGGCTGCTACAGGTAATTGCCATACCAAGGACCATACCCATACCGTATCTTGAAGCCTGGACAATGCCACAGCACAGACCCGTATCTGTATATGCCATATGTATTGACCATATTACAGACACGGTGCATATCCCTACCACTCACCTCATCCCTTATACAATGCCTTTGTCGATAACTCTGTGACCTGTTCTTGAGGATGATCTTAAGCATAGCACAAACAGGCCAGCAGATATTATATGGCTTCAACCATGGGTATTTGCTCTGCACCTTGATGCATGATTTCAGGAAACTTGCTGATGGCAAGTAAGTAAGAAGTCTCACCTTCACAATAATACAGTCAATCCTAAGTGGGTTCTTCTTCAGCTGTGTTCTGTAGCAAAGCTTGAACCCTATTTCCTGAGATGCCCAAGCCTTGACTTCACCCTGATCAAGATCAAAAGATTAGATTTGAGGAACAATGATCACATAATACCGCTTACCTTGATACACTCAAATTCCTCCAATGACCATCCACATTCCTCCACAAGCTTCTTCTCCAGGTTGTATGCCTTTGATGGCTCACCAGATGGTCTTTTGTACTTTGGATCCTCAAGGGGACTAGGGGGACCCACTTGCAAAGTTGTTGCTTGCAGATTTGATGGACCAGCTCTGGGTGTCATTGCTTGTGGATTCAGACCAGCTTCAGGACTCACAGCTTGTGGATCCATCAAAGGACCAGCCTGTGGTACTATGTGGATGGGGCAAGCCAATGCGACAGGTGCTGGCCTTTGAGCACCTCTTCGTCAGGCAATGTGGTTGAAGTTGATTTGCAGAGTGATGATCAGCAGTGGTTTAGAAGAGATGTGTCAAAAATTAATTTGTGGTGTGATGAGGGGTAGATGGCACTTGATGTAAGGAGACATCTGTTCAGAGAGAATTAAGAAGATTTACACAAGATTTAGACTAGAAAGAGCAACTGGGAAATGGGCATAGTGTCAAGCCCTTCACTTTCAACTTCAATTAAATATCTTTTCCACAGGTTCCAAAAGCACAAACATTCTTGTGTTAGAGTGCTTGCTATTCCCTTTTATAGAACAAGGCTGTTTCCATCATTCAATGTTCCTTTATCCTTGAATCTCTTTTTGGAAGTTGCTGCACTGACTTGGCCCTAGATGGCCCTGGCTACATATGCTCAATCCCAGCAATGTATTTTTAAGCACACATCTTGCCATTGTCACTCTCATTGCCACTCACTTCCCATACCGGGATCTGTCACCTCTTCATCTTCCTTTCATCCATCCCTGCACTCAAGTTTTCTCTTTCACTCCTGACTTATCCCTTTCAACGTCAGACACCATGGAATATTAATTTATGCAGTCTCTAGACATAGATGGCACCGTGAACTGTCTGATTTTCTGGCATGCTGGAGACACACTTATCAGCGGAGGTGTGTTAATGCCTAGCTTTTAATCATTATTCATGTCTTCTCATGTAACCTTGGATTGCAGATGATGACCAGACCATTCACTGCTGGAATCTCAAAAGTGGCGAATGTTGTCAAAGTGTGTGGGACTGGTGGTGGGGTCAAGTCACAACAATAGACCTATATTAAGACCCTCATCCTGCTGCATTGAACCCAACCATGCTCCTTGTTGGCACTGGTAGAGGTCTGGTGTCAGTCATTCCTATGCCAAAATGTATGCCTGTGAGTCACAGGCCACCTCTTTTTTTGTTTGGAAGGATATCATTTCTTGATACAATGCAGGAGTTCAATACACAGAAGGCTACAATGACCAATGTATTTGACAGCCCAGTTTAATGCCAAGCAGTTGACTCTGCCAATGGCCGTTTTGCTGTCACTAGCCATATGGGAATGGTCAAGGTGTTTTCCATTGAGGACTCTGGTACATTACTTCCCAAGTCTGCCAGTGCTAGTACCTGATATTTCTCCTACAGTCATTTTAACCCCACTCTGGGAGATTGATATGGGGGATATTCCCTACAACCTGGCCTTTGAAGGCAACAACAATGTGCAAATCATCACACACATGCCCTATAATAGTGAATTGTAAGTTACCTGTGTATAAATGATTTATACATCTTGGTGTAAATGAAGTTTACTAGGCCTTTGTACAATGCTTTGACTGGAGTCAGCCTCTCGCCTCTGATTGAGCTCAATAGTGGGATGTAAGCTATTTTCCCTTTCCCTCAGTGGCTGTCAAGGTGTTCCATTCTGACTTTTTTTGATGTTCAGCTGATCTGCAGCATTCTCTCCCAACCACAATACCATGGCCATCCATAATCTGGAAAGCAACACCTTCAACATCTATCAACCTGTGGATGCTACCCATCCTGCCCACAGCCTCGACTTGGGTGCACATCACAGGTACTCTAAAAAATGCACTTTTGCAGAGGAGAATGCTTGGGCTCTGGTTTGTGGTGGCAAAGATGGCATGGTCAACATCTTTGACATTGCTATGGGAAATCTAGTGCAGCATCTTCAGCATGAGAGTGGTATGTTCCAATTGAATGTGATCCCTTTAGTCCATCTGAATGATGACATGATCAGACACAAGTATGATCTACTGTGTGGCGATAGATACTTTTTTCATCTTCAAGAGATGCACTGACCTGATTTGCCTTTACAGACATACACCTCTCATAACTGACATCTTATTACCAGCAGAGAAACAGGCTATGAGTGTCCATGTATCTATATTTGGCAAAAGCCTGTGAGTAGTGGGTTCCTGGGCTTTTCTCCTTGACTCTGATCCTTTATCCCATAGACAGATCTCAGGGCCTCCAAGAAGTGTCAGAGGCAGCAAAAATTAGTAGAGGAAGTGGAAGCTGCTAAGGCTGAAAAAGAGGCAAATGATCAGTCTTGTGCTCTTGAGGAACAACTGGCCACCTTGGAGAGGCCCCCAGGAGGTTATACGTTGAATGTCTTGGCCAGCATACTCCTCCTCATCCTTCTCTTTATGACCTGTGAACATATCATCCAGGGTGAGTGATCATCATAAGATCTTTTCTGAAGTTGCTGCTAATGATAGCAGCTCAGTCTCCTATGATGCCTGGTGTTCCTTTGCAACATTTGTTAAATCCATCCTCTAATCTTCTCATCCATACTCTTACCATTTTTCCTTGTTCATCAGCTCTTATATAGAATATTTGAGATTTTCAAATCTGCTGATATTGTATGAAAAGCCATAGAGTGAATACCCTTACACCAACATAATATATATGTCAGAGAAATTGCAAATGCTATTTTTAGCAATATAATGTGTTATAATGCCAACTCTTTTATCATAATGCCATTTAATCCAATTTTGGTACCTTATAATGGCTTTTAATGCCTCATAAGGTTAAAAATGCAACACATGACATTATAATGCCCATCTACTAAATTCTGAACCACAAGGTCTATCAAGAAAGTCTTTACAGGAGGAGAGAGATCATATTCAGAAGTTAATCTTGGTAAAAATCTGGAGCCCTCAGACCATGGTAAACACTTTATAATCCATCACAAGGGTATTTAAGAAAAGAGTGACATAATAATGTCAAAAAAGGCAAATGCAGAATCTTCGACATATACTGTCTCTATTATGTGTTATGATATTCATGGATCTTCATGTTATGAGCCATGTTTCACAATACCAGGTCGTAATACTAGTACAGTATACAGATATCTGTAAGCATAATCCTGTTGATGTCCTTACTTCTGATGAGCATGGAAGAGAGTTAGAAGTTATGTTTCAGTATTATGGTGATGGTGGAGTGAGCAGCTCCAAGTTTGACACTTCACTCGCTTGACTCCCAGACATGGCCTTGAAATGACATGAGGTCAGTCCTTAGATGTTCACCACCACTGTTCTGTGTATATTTGTGAACAAAGAACTGGTCAGCTTGTGCAGTTCTAGCTGAAAAGAGAATGGTAACTGAACAGGGACCAGTGGTTGGAGAACATGAAGTGCATGTAAAAGGTGGGTCCCACAGGAGAAAACATCTGATAAGTAGTAAATGAGAATATTAATTTCAATGGTGACATCCAACTGGTGCAAGGTTTAAGGCTCAATGGATAAGTAGCAAGCAAGGGGGAAAAGGCATGAAAAATTGATGGTGGGAGCCAGATCAGGCATAAAATTGCTTATCTCCTCAAGCTGCCACACAATTTTACCTGGCACACATCAATTCCTGCATATATCATTCTTGAGGAGAATATGCAGGAATTGATGCATGCCAGGTAAGATTGTGCATCTCACTTGAGGCTATTACTGACATAGACATTGCAGCAATTTTCTGGATGGGGATGGATAAGACAGGGATAATGAAGAGCAATGCCAGTGCATTCCTATATCCTGGACAGATAGAGGGATTGACCTTCTGATAGTTTTCATTCTTCACAGATATCAGCTGCCTCTTATCACTGCTATGAAGGTCATCACATGGGCAAGGAGCCAACATTGAACTGACAATGCTCAAGGATGCTGCAAAGCTCTGGGCAGATTGTCTTGAATTTGCTGAAAAATATGTGTGTTACCTTCATTATTTATGAGGAAATACATCTAAGGCTGATCCCATTTGTGTAGTGGGCTATACATCGATACTGTTCTCCTCAACTTTGACCAACTCATCATCAGTGTGTTCTATCCTTGCTCTCTGACAAACACTGAGATCCCTTCTTTTGATATTTTGCAACTTGAATGTGACCAGTAAAGATCTCATTGAATTCCATACTGATGCCAAAGGCAGTTTTACTAACCCCAAAAAAGCAATACAGGATCATATTCATTTTGCTTATGCCGAGAAAGACCAATGACAGTGTTTCTGGTATGAATACTTGCTGTATGGATACCAGAACATGATCCATGTGAACAAGGCTGCACAACAAAGACTGCTGCAAATGTGATGGCCTCATAATGAATTATCATCAGTCCACTGTTATTATCTGATCATACTCTTACTGATTCAGATTTTTTGTATAGTGAGTCAGCATCTGTTTACCTGTTGTGCATCTCTTCAGGGAGTGGTCATGTCTGGGATTCGAACCAGAGTCCATCCAGATTTAGAAGTTGGTAAGGACTCACATGCATTTAGAGTTGTGATCAGCTTGTGTATCAGCATGTGCATTAAGCCTTTCTTATGGGACCCTGTTTTTGACTGAGACCATATCAATATTAATTCTTCCTTTATTCCTCAGGGACATAAAGCAGCTTCGCCATATGGGACCACAACACTCCTCTCTCCAACTATCCTGTCTCCACACAATCTGTGCCTTCTTATTTATGATGCTGCCTCAACCTCCTTTTGATATTGTCAACATGCCTGTCACACCTATGAAATCAGTGAAAAGAGAAGCTCCCATTGAAGAGGGCAACAACCATGCAGCAAAGGTATTCAGACTGATTTATGTTATCTTGCCATCCAATGTCTATCATTTCCTGTAGATCTGCATTGTTAATTCAGAGAAAGATGTTCAAGCTCTCTGAGACCATATTGCTGAACTTCTGAAGGAGAAAAGGGAGCTTCAAAATAAAGTATGAGGTATTGGATGGTCTTTCTGGGTCTTTGCTAATGATTATCTCTTTCAAGCATCAAGAGGAAATCCAAGCTTTGAAGAAGGACCATCACCATGCAATAGCCATCACTCAGGCCAAGGTGAGTTTTTCTATCTCCTTGTTGTCTGACTATATGTGTCACAGTCAATATTTAGCACCAGGGTGCTATAAATGCTCTCACAAATGGCCTCACCAATCAGGTTTGTAATTGATTTTATTTTCTTCCACACTGAGCTCATGGAGCCTTGTAGCTTAGTGGGGTTGTCACCAATCAAATGAGAGCATTGGGTGCAAATGATACAAGAGTCCAATTTGTTTCACTATGTGGTATTTTATCATTTAAATTTGTCTTTCTAGATTTATGAGATGAAGCGATGCCTCTCTAATACTTAATGAGACCTCAATGCCACAAACAAGAGCACAGATTGGGCTGAGACCAGTCTTGTCAGCACTCGCATGGAGCTCAAGCTCCTTCAAGAAAAGCTTCACACCATCAATGATGTAAGCTCATAATCACAATCTTTTGGTTCTGTCCTGACATGGGGTTAGTTCCCATCAATGCATTCTTACCTTGTTGATCAATTTGAGGATTTGGAGATCAGGTTGAACCAAATGGATGCACACTTGGAAATGAGTTTTGCAGTAGGTTCAGCTGCTGCCATATGCACACAATGGCCCTTGAATTTACACTATTTTAGGATGCTGATCAATGGAATGCATCTGAACCAGGAGCACATGACTGGAACTGTTTCATAAGTATCTTCTAGACAAAACTGTTCTTTCCTTTGTATGTGTAGAAGCAGTGGATACTTGATAAGTATCAGTGCAGTAGGGGTACTGCATCATTTACATAACACTGTATTACTTCAAGTGGAAAATTTGAGAGCACAGAGAGACATTCATATACAGAATTCATTACCAGGTGAGTGATCTCAGAACAAAAAGCATGGCTAGCTCTGCTCTGAAGAAATGCACCTGTCAAACCCATGGAGAAAAGTATTGCAGGAATACCTACAATATAGTCAGAAAACTGAGCTCCAAGAAAATGCTGGGACTATGAACAGAATGTCACAGCAGGGAAATCACTATGGTAAAGATGTCAATTGCCATGAGAAAGGGGATCAGGCTTACATCTAAGTGCATAATCAAAAAGGACAAATCATGGATGAACAATCCTGCTGGGTGAAGGTGTCATGTCAAAATTTGATGTAAATAGAGGAAAGCTTGAGAGTTAGAGATGTGCAACCTTTATTGGTGTGACCCAAAAAAGTATCAAGTTAGCTATAGTATATCTAATGGATCTGGACTCTAATCAGTACTATGTCGAATGGAAAGAAAGAGGATGACTCACTGTGGTAGCCAATATTCACCAAATTGGAATGTTGGCTTTGGACAATTTGCTGAGCATATCCATGTGTCACTGCCCACCATTCTCAGTGCTATTTTGGCTGGAATTACAATATTTCTTGATAGCCATATATCATCATACTGTGTAGAGTTCTATCCAGCTGACAGACTCTCACTTGTGCCATCCAGCACTACAAAAGAGTAATGATGCACACACTTCAGATCACAGAAATTCTACCATATCACTAGTGGATGAGTGCCTGACCACCATACCTATAGCCGAATGGAGGTTTATTTTGAGGATGATTTTCACTCACTTGCACACTAGATTTGTGGCACCTCTTCACCAAATATTATGTTTTTATTCTTATTGTTATAAAGAGCAATGGTCTGTTTGGTGATAAAGTTGCAGGTAAAGAGTAGGCTTCACCATGAACAAACTCGCAGCTTAAGGATAAAAAGAGTAGAAGAGTAGACTTGCATATGTATTGATGATAGCAGAAGCCAAGCAACAAACTCTGCTGTCTAAAGGCATCTATATAATAAGACAGGTCAATGATGACATAATAAGCTGAGTTTGAATTTTCCGGCCATTGCCAGACCATGGCCTATTCTGGCTGAGTTTCAATTTCATTGCACTGCCATCATTGCTGCCAACAAGCTTCAATTTTGCTGTGTTGCTGCCTTTGCAATCCCTCCATGGCACATCATTGGCATGACTGGCACCCAGTATGCACATAACATAGACTATTCACTAACTATTAGTCTATGCATGCTGACAGGACACTGTAGGCTCCAAAGTGAGTATCAAACAATGAGCATTGAGCAATGAGTGAACAAACATCAAATGAAAAATTAGCAGGTAGGATCAGGGGCCAGGAGACCATCCAAGGACAGGTAACACATATATATGTACTGACTATACTATAATTTACTTATTATGAGGCTTTGGCAAGCCTTCCCCCAGCAGGTAGAAATGGCAAGGAGACCATTCATGTAAGAATACATGCCACACTCAGCCTTTCTCTGTCAATGTAGAGCAACAAGCTGAGGTGATGAGTACAAAATATAAGGTATACATACTACTTTAAAGTCTGAGGATGCAAGGGAACATAAGTATTGTTAAGTAATGACTAAAGCATGGAAATGAACTAATAGTCATAATGTCCAAGAATAGGAGGAAGAAAGGAAGAAGATTTCATTAGTCATCAGTGATCCTGAACAGAACTGTAACAATGTCCATACTACAGTCATATAACAATAAGATATACCACTAACTAATAACTGCTATGGTACCAAACCTGGAATTGTTATAATGACAAGCAAGAAGATAGGATGACAGTATGTGAGGTACTCCAGAGGCTTTGACTTCAGCAATTCAGCTATGACATGCTTATCCAGTTACCATGTTATAAATGGACATTGCCATATCATGGTGCAGGCCAGGTGAGATTCAATTTTGCTGTGTCTACCAAGCCTCTACTCTCCCCACAGCAAATCATTGGTGTGACTGGCTCCTAACTGAGCTTCAACTGAGGCTACTTATCCATGCTATAGCAACAAAGTGAGTAGAGATCCACACCATATCCGTATATGGATACAATAGGGGGAGACAAAATTAGGATTATGAGGGTGATTATGAAGACAATTATACACCAATTATAAGTCCATAATCATGGGAATAATTGCCATCCACTATAATTGTAGAACCTCCTCTGGAGGAGGTTATGCAATTATGAGTGATTATGGGGATGATTATAGCTTCAATGATTATGCCTCCTGCCTCATTTGGGGAAGTGACATCACCACAGGCTTCAAAGAAGCATTTCAATGGCATCTCCAGCTCAAACAGTGGACCTATAATCATTCTCATAATCGTATTCATAATTGAGGCATAATTTTCAATTTTGACTGCCCCTAATCATCAAATATACAGGTTGACCCATACCTGTTAACCATATTTCTGGCAATGCCAAGTAACTCCAAGATTCTTTTAGACCAAATTTGTTTTAGATACACAAATAAGGTTAGTATCTGTCAGATCACAGTAAATTATTAAAAAAATTACCTATATTGAGCAAACCCATACAGAATCTGTATGTTTTCTGGATCCTGACATTGCATATGGTAGCTATATGAACTATCCTGTAATTCCATAAATACAGACATGGTGCAGATCCCTAAAAGTGAATATCAAACAATGAGCAATGAATGTCAATAGATGTAAGTTTTATAGAAATGATCAGAGTTCAAATGATGACCATGGCAGTCCACCATGTCAGATATCCAAGTCAGGGACATAATAACCAGAATATATAGCTCTCTCTCTCTCCTGTCAATAATCACCCAAATCATGGGAGTCCTTACTACCCATCCATTACATGGCTTACAGAAGTAACAGAACAAAGCTTTATAGCACTCATAAAAACCATTCTGCTCTATTGCAGGGGCTTCAAACAAATAACAGAGATTGAACAAGATATCATAGTAATAAGCTGGGTTTGGGGCGGGCCCCAACAAGCCGAAGCCCTGTGTCGCAGTCAGGTTGCCAGGACCCAAGGTACGAGGGTCTGGCAATCATGACGAAGACATGGGGCATAGGCTTGTCTATATATTAAGACAGGTAGCGAAGATGACATAATAAGGCGGACTTTGAATTTTCTGGCCATTGCCATACCCCAGCCAATTCCGGCTGAGTTTCAATTTCATTGCACTGCCATCATTGTCACCTCTCTACGGTGATGAGCTTCAATTTCACTGTGGTGCTGCCTCTGCAATCCCCTGATGGCACATCATTGGCATGGCTGGCACCCAGTACTCACTGAACATAGGCCATTTACCAAATATGCATACTGTAGGCTGCAAAGTGAGTATTGAGCAAATTTAACAATTATTGTACAATATTGAATGAGTCAACAAGCACCAGATGTGAAGTTTGCATGTAGAATTAGGGGCCCTGAGATCATTCAAATATAGGTAATACAGATATTATGCTAATTGGTTACTAATTTATACAAGGCATTTGCAAGCCTTCCCCAGCAGTAGCAATGTCCACCATACCCATAGATATGGTGGATACAGGTACTGATATATGGGCCCATACCCATACCATCAGCACTTTGGAATTTAATTTTTATGGCCCTATTTGGATGGGTATTGCATGGGTAGGACCTATTAGAGGGGGTTAAAATCAGGATTATGAGAGCAATTATGAAGACAGTTATACACCAATTATAAGTTTGTAATTGTGGGAATAATCCACCATCCACTGGAATCATAGAACCTCCTCCAGAGAAGGTTATTTGATTATGAGTGATTATGAGAATGATTATGGCTTCAATGATTATGCCTCCTACTTCATTTGAGGAAGCAACATCATCATAGGCTTCAAAAAAGCATTTCAATGGCATCTCCAGCTCAAACAGCAGACCCAGAATTCCTATCCAGTAGATAGAATTAACAAGGAGGAGGAAATTGTATTCTGATCACTGTCTCTAAGAAGAAGAGTCTATACTATACATGCATTACCTACCACTATGCAGCTATGCTACAGTCACATCTCTGCAAGGTGTGGCTTCTCAGCATACCAGTGTCAATGCTGTGAGGTTTACTATAGATATATACTACAGTTATGCTGTAATACCTGGATGCATATACAAAAAGACCATTTAGAACTTAGTTGATATTGCACACTAATTTATTTCCTAACATGAGCCTTACCCTGTAACATGACCACTTTAATGTGGGACTTAGCAGTGTTTAAACTCCAAATTTCACACCATCATTCATACAGCAGCATTATTACAGCTGTAGACCTGTCATCATATATTACGATATGAAGGCATTGAAGCCCTACTTTGAATCTAAAATATATAGAGATGGAGGCATATTTAAAGAACACTCTGAGCTCTGAGTCTGATACAGATGTAGGAGCAAAGAGATGTAATTCAAGAGCAATAGTATAGCATCTACTGTTCAATTTCAACTGTTAATTTATGTAACATGTAATAGGACCCTGTGAAGTGAAGCTCCCAGTAATTCAGAACATGTAACAAGCTCTTTTGAGAGGTAGTATCAGCCTAATCTGGGAATTATCATTATATATGGTAATTTTTCATTATATTTTGGTGAATGAAGCTATGGTTAGAATCAAACAGTATCTGGCATCTATAAGACTAATAACTGACACTCCCAAGTAATAAGCCAGGTTTGGGGTGGGCTCCAACAAGCTGAAGTCCCGTGTCATAGTCAGGTTGCCAAGACCTGAGATACGAGGGTCTGGCAATTGTGACAAAGACACGGGGCATAGGCTTGTCTATCTATATATTAATACAGGTCGATGATGACAAATATAGTGGACTTTGAATTTTCTGGCCATTGCCATCCCCTGGCATAATCTGGCTGAGTTTCAATTATGTTGCACTGCCATCGCTGCCCCCTCTCTACAGTGATGAGCTTCATGTTGCTGCCCCCCATGGCACATCATTGGCATGGCTGGCACCAAGTACTTACTGAAAATAGACTATTGACCAACTACACATGCTGACAGGAGTCAACAGTACACTGTAGGCTCCAAAGCAAGTATTAAATAACAAGCATTGAGCAACAAGTGAACAACAGAAAAATTAGCAGATAGAATTAGGGGCCAGGAGACCATTCAAGGACAGGTGATGCATATACTATTGTTATACATGTACTAACTATGTCATAATTTGCTTATTACAAGCCTTCTCCCCAGCAGTAGAAATGGAAAGGAGACTATTCATATAAGAATATGAGCTATGCTTAGCCTTTCTCTGTCCATGTAGAGCAACCAGCTGAGGTGACAGATACAAAATATGAGGTATATATACTACTGTTCAATTTCAACCATTGATTCATGTAACACATAACAGGACCCTGTGAAGTGAAGCTCTCAGTAATTCATTAACATGTAGCAAGCTCTTCTGAGAGACAATATTGGCCCAATTTGGGAATTTTTGGCAGCTGGCTGACACTGGAGACACTATATATGATAACTTCCTTTCATATTTCAGTGAATGAAGCTATGACAATTTGCCTATGAAGCATAACATGTAACACCCCATGAAGCTATAGTCAAAATCAAACAGTCCTCTAAAGTCTGAGCAGGCAAGGGAATTGCAAGAGAATGTAAGTACTGACTAAAACATGGAAATGAACTAACAGTCAAAATGTCAAAGAAGTGAATTATTGCAATGACAAGCATAAAGATAAGAGAACAGTGTGCAAGGTGCTCCAGAGGGATTAGGGGTGCCCACCATACTCATACATACAGTGAATATGGGTACTGTATATATGGACCTGTACCTGTACTGTTGGTGCTCTGGAATTGGATTTTTACAGCTGTATTTTTATGGGCATTGGGTAGGTTGAATTGGGTTGTATGCCTATTCTTTTGCACATGTAGTGAGCAATTAATGAAATATAACATTTTGATGACAAATCTCACCCAAGATAGGTCACTATGCTGTTAAATGCCACCCGTATATAGTATACAGGATCAGTACAGTATGGTATATAGGCCAAACCCATACCATATCATCAAGACCTTTTGTCATAACCATATACAGTATGGTGGGCATCCCTAAGAGGGATTGGACTTCAACAATTCAGCTATTATAGGCTTACCCAGTTACCATGTCATAAACAGCCATTGTGATACTAACTGAGCTTCAACTTAGATTATTTATGCACACTATAGCAACAAAGCAAGTATCAAGCAATGAGCATTGAATGTGAATGGATGTAAGTCTTATAGAAATCATCAGAGCTCAAATGGTGACTATGGTAGCCCACCATGTCAGATATCCAAGTAAGGGACATAAGAACCAGACTATATATCTCTCCTGCCCTTCTGTGTCAATCCTGTGTAGTGACAGCTATTAACAATGAGCACCCAAATCATGGGAGTCCCTACCTGTTCATTACATGGCTTACTACAGAAGTAACAGCACAAAGCTTTATGGCACTTATAAAAACCATTATGCTCCATTGCAATGGCTCCAAAGAAATAACAGAGATTTAACAACATATCATAGTAATAAGCCGGGTTTGGGGCAGGCCCCAACAAGCTGAAGTCTCGTGTCGCAGTCAGGTTGCCGGGACCCGAGGTATGAGGGTCCGGCAATCATGACGAAGACACGGGGCATAGGCTTGTATTAAGAGAGATAGCATCAAAGCTGACATAATAAGCTGAGTTTGAAATTTCTGGCCATTGCGAGACCATGGCCAATGCCAGCTGAGTTTGAATTACATTGCATGCCGCCTCTCTACAGTGATGAGCTTCAATTTTACTGTGTTGCTGCCTCTGCAATCCTCCTATGACACATAATTTGGATGGCTGGCACCTATTAGTCACTAAACATAGACTGTTCACTAACTGCACATACTATAGGCTACAAAGTGAATATTGAGCAAGTTTAACAAGCATTGTGCAGCATCGAACATCAAATGACAATCAACAAGTAGGATTAGAAGCCAAGAGACCATCCAAGGAGAGGTAAAATATATACATGTACTGACTATGCTATAAGTTGTTTATTATGATGCTTTGACAAGGCTCAAGCCTTTCCCCAGCAGTTAGAAATGGTAAGGAGACTATTTATGCAAGAATACAAGAAATACAGAACAGCTCACCTCACAGCTCAGCCTTTCTCTGTCCATATAGAGCAACAAGTTGAGGTGACAAGTATAAATACAAGGTATACATACTACTTTAAAGTCTGAGGAAGCAAGGAACATAAGTAGGGATGTGCACCATACCCATAGTATGGTGGTTATGTATGATGTATATGGATATGGGTCTGTACTGAGGCTGACTTTAATGACCTAAAATACAGCTGTATTCATATAGTTTGAATATGGTCATTGAGGAAGAGGCAGATGACTATCTCATGCCATAAAGGTTAGTACCTATGGCCTAAAAGAAGCACATAATACTCACTCTTTGGCACCAGATATCCATATATAGATGACTATATGGACATGGTATGGATATGACATCAACCATACCATACCATGGCTAATAACTTTTTGTAATGCTACAGTTGTATCTGTAATGGTATAATGCACATCCCTAAACATAATGGCTAAAACATGGAAATGGACTAATAGTCATAATGTCCAAGAAGGGGATTATTGAAATGACAAGCAAGAAGATGGGATGACAGCATGTGAGGTGCTCCAGAGGGCTTTGACTTTAACAACTCAGCTATTACATGCTTATCCAGTTACTATGTCATAAATGACCATTGCCATACCATGGTGTAGGCCAGGTAAGTTTCAATTTGCTACCTCTACCAAGCCTCTACTCTCCCCATAGCCCATCATTGGTGTGATGGGCTCCTAACTGAGCTTCAACTGAGACTATTTATACATGCTATAGCAACAATGTTAGTATCATGCAATGAGCAATGATTGAGCAACAAGTTGACAATGAGCATTGAATGTCAATGGATGTAAGTCTTATAGAAATTATCAGAGTTCAAATGACAACTATACCCACCATGTCAGATATCTGAGTCAGGGACATAAGAACTGAAATATATCTCTCTCCCTCTCTCCTGCCAGTAATGACAGCTATTAACACTGATCACACAAATCATGGGAGTCTCTACCTGTCTATTACATGGCTTATTACAAAAGTAACAGCACAAAGCTTTATGGCACTTATAAAAACCATTGTGCTGCATTGCAATGGCTCCAAAGAAATAACAAGATTTAACAACATATTTTAGTAAAAAGCCAGGTTTGGGGTGGGCCCCAACAAGCTGAAGTCCTGTGTCGCAGTCAGGTTGCTAGGACCCGAGGTATGAGGGTCCAGCAATCATGATGAAAACATGGGGCATAGGCTTGTCTATATAATAAGAGAGGTGGATGATGACAAATAAGCTGAGTTTGAAATATCTGGCCATTGCCAGACCACGGCTTGTTCCGGCTGAGTTTCAATTATATTGCACTGCTATTGCTGCTGTCTTTTGCCTCTATACAGTGCTGCTGCCTCTACATACCTTTATCAGTGTTCCATCCCCACATGGCAAATCATTGGGGCATGTCCTGCATCCAGTATTTCATGAACTGAGACTATTGACTACCTATGCATGCTGACAGGGTGCTGTATGCTCCAAAGTGAGTATCAAACAATGAGCATTAAGCAAGCAACAAGTGAACAATAAACATCAAATGAAAAATTAGCAGGTAGGATTAGGGGCCAGGAGACCATTCAGGGACAGGTAATGCATATACATATACTGATTATGCCATAATTTGCTTATATGAGGCTTTGGCAAGGCTCAAGCCTTCCCCCAGCAGGTAGAAATGGCAAGGAGACCATTCACATAAGAATACATACTATCCTCAGCCTTTCTCTGTCCATGTAGAGCAACAAGCTGAGGTAACAAGTACAAATCATGAGATATACATACGACTTTAAAGTCTGAGGAAGCAAGGGAATATAAGTAGAGATGTGCACCATACCCATAGTATGGTGGCTATATACAGTGTATACAGATATGGGTCTCTACTGTGGCCAACTTTAATGTCCTAAAATATAGCCATATTCATATAGTTTCAATACTGTCATTGAGGGAGGGACAGAAGGCTATCTTATGCCATAAAGGTTAGTACCTATGATCTAAAAAAAGCATATAATACTCACCCTTTGGCACCAGATATCTGTATACAGACAATGGTATGGACATGGTATGGACATGACATCAACTGTACTGTACCATAGCCAATAATTTTTATACAGTCTACAGTTGTATCTGTAACAGTACAATGCACATCCCTAAACATAAGTAATGACTAAAACATAGAAATAAACTAATAGTCATAATATCCAAGAAGGGGATCATTGCAATAACAAGCAAGAAGATGGGATGACAGCATGTGAGATGCTCCAGAGGGCTTTGACTTTAACAATTCAGCTATAACATGCTTACCCAGTTACCATGTCATAAATGGCCATTGCCATACCACAGTGCAGGCCAGGTAAGTTTCAATTGTGCTGCCTTTACCAAGCCTCTACTCTTTCCACAGCACATCATTTGTGTGACTGGCTCCTAACTGAGCTTCAACTGAGACTACTGTAGTATTTCAACTATATCTTCACAGGGTGTTACATGTCATGCACATCTTCACCCAGTTATATCTTCATTATGATGACACCTACCTTAATATGCAGTCCAGTGCAAGCCAGACTGAAAAGTTATTGCTACATTGAGTAATTTAAGGTACCAAAAGGGCCTGTTATATGTTATGAAGTTTGCCAATCTTCACATAATGGATCCTATTACATGTTATGTGAAGATACAGTCAAATACTACAGTTCTTATCCATGCCATAGCAACAATGCAAGTATTAATCAATGAGTAATGATTGAGCAACAAGTTGACAATGAGCATTGAATGTTAATGGATGTAAGTCTTATAGAAATTATCAGAGTTCAAATGATGACCATAGCAACCCACCATGTCAGATATCCAAGTCAGGGACATAAGAGCCAGAATATATCTCTCTTCCTCTCTTCTGCCAGCAATGACAGCTATTAACAATAATCACCCAAATCATGGGAGTCCCTACCCATACATTACATGGCCTACAGAAGTAACAGAGCAAAGCTTTATGGCACTCATAAAAAGCATTTTGCTCCATTGCAGTGGCTCTAAACAAATAACAGAGATTCAACAACATATCTTAGTAAAAAGCCAGGTTTGGGGTGGGCCCCAACAAGCCGAAGCCCTGTGTCGCAGTCAGGTTGCCGAGACCCGAGGTATGAGGGTCTGGCAATCATGACGAAGACACGGGGCATAGGCTTGTATTAAGAGAGGTAGCATCAAAGCTGATATAATAAGCTGACTTTGAATTTTCCAGCCATTGCCATACCCTGGCCAATTCCAGCTGAGTTTGAACTTCACCATGCTGCAATGGTGTGGCTTCAAGTCTGTGCCCTTTCCTTCTTACCCTCTGCTCTGTTCCACCCCCCCTCACAGTGTATCATCCCAGGCAAACATTACAGCCCTGTGATATATAATAAGGACTTCTGGGATCTCTCACAGCACTGTCTATCAATCTTTGATTAAAGCTCTTTGTTGCTGATTTTCTCTACAGGTGTCTTTGGCTCTTTGGCTCTTTCTCACACAGCATTGCTACAATTTTTGCCTTTCCATCCCCTGTGATGTATGTACCACTCTTATTTCTCCAAGATTAATGCTCACAGCTTTCTTTTAATAGGTCTCCCTCCACTCCTATCAGAGAGAATAATCATTTTGATTTTCCAGCTCCAGTTGCACCAGAGCAGAATTGTCATGAAGAATGGGAGCAGGATCATCTTCAGCATCTTCAGATAATCTCCCCCTCTAACCGTCGTGGTCGATCACCATGTCCAGGTCCTAATCCTAATATTGAACTTCCATGCTTAAATATCAATGGACCACCTGAGACACATATTTCATCTCAGTTAGATTGTCCACATGAACATCCCATGCCTGTAGTACCAACTCTTTCTGTCTTTCCAAGAAGTAGACATCATAGACAATTACATGGTGGTGCTCCTGAAGGATCACGATTACCTTCACCACCTCCACAGCCACCATTATCATTACCACATCTGCATCAACCACCACATGCTGTTTCTGTACCACTTCCTCTGGCAAGATGTCCATATGCTGAGGTGTACTCCCAGCATGATATTGAGAGTAGAAAATGGATGTGTGAATGTTGTGGGGCATTACATTGGCATGATGAGTGAATTAAAAATAAGTCAAAAGCTACACTGCATTTTGGGATGTGCTGTCTCCAAGGGCAGGTCAAATTACCTCCTCTTCTTCCTGCTCCTGCCATTCTTTGAAATCTTCTTTGTGGTGACAATCCAATGTCAAAAGCCTTCTTACAGGATATCAGGCAGTATAATGCAGCATTGGCATTTACATCCATGGCTGTAAAAGTTGATGAGGCAATTACCAACTCTTCAAGACCATACTGCTTTTGTGTGTTTGGCAAGCTTCATCACTGGATGAGATCTCTGCTGCCTGAGGAAGGGGGGAAATTGTCTTATGCACAACTGTATATACATGATCCAGTGGAGGCATTGCATATGCGTAATTGCTTCAATCCTAACTTAAATCCTGAAATCATGTCCCAATTACAAGATTTAATGCAGGATGTGAATCCATATGTTACTTTATATCAACATGTATATCTCATTATGAAAGAAAAGCCCTGTGAAGAGTATCCAAAGATTGAAGTACAATTGCATGTGGGTGATGGAACTGATGGGCAACGATATAATCTTTCAACAGTAGATGAGTTGGCTGCTATTATTCCTGGAGATGGATCTGAGCCTGTTAAGAATGATTGAGATATTGTTTTACATATGCATGATCATTCTCTCAAACGCAGTAGCCAACTTCATCCAAGTTATCAACCTCTTCATTATGTTCTCCTTTTTCCATATGGAGAATTGGGTTGGAATATACATATGCTCCTGGAAGAGACTGAAACAAGTGAATGTAGAGAACAGAAAAAGATTACTCAGCATATGTATTGTGCCTACTACCTACAGGATCATCCAATATTTGAACCAAATGCACCATTGTATAGAGGAGGACAGCTGTACCAACAATATATTGTGGATGCATGGGCCTCAATTGAACAAAGTAATCTCAACTGGGTTTGAAACAATCAGAAAACTATCTGTGCAGATCTGTATAAGGGAGTGGTGGATGCAGCTACTAATGCTGATGGATTGCAAGACTCTGGCCAGCATATTGTCCTACCTTCATCACATACTGGCAGTCCCTGTGCAATGTATCAGCTGTATCAGGACTCTATGGCAATTTGTAGAGCTTTGCAGAAACCAGATATCTTTCTTACAATGACAGCAAACCTACAGTGGCCAGAAATTGTTGAGGCTCTGAAGCATACAAATGGACCAGATCAGAAGATGGAGGATTGACCAGATATTGTGGCCAGGGTTTTCCAGTTGAAGAAGGAGGCCTTACTAAATGAAATCAAGAAGGGTGGAATATTTGGCAAAGTTAGGGCTATGGTGCATACTATTGAATTTCAGAAGCATGGACTCCCTCATATGCATCTTTTGATTTTTCTGGCTCCTGAAGACAAGATTCGCTCACCTGCTGATGCTGATTCAGTCTCATGTGCTCAGATTCCTGATCCTGTTACTCAGCCAATTCTTTATGAGATTGTCATCAGATGCATGGTCCATGGTCCATGTGATGATCACTGCAAGGGGCCTGATGGTTGCTGTACAAAGAACTTTCCAAAAAGAATTCAATGAGTATACTGAATTCACCAATGATAGATATCCCAATTTGGCACATCCTAACAATGGTTGTGAGTATGTCAAAATGTGTGGTGAAACCCATACTGTCTATACCAACCATGATATTGTCCCATACAATCCTTATCTCAGTGTAAAATATAACTGTCACATTAATGTAGAGGTTTGTGTTTCTGTCAAGGCCATCAAATATATCCATAAATACATCTACAAGGGCCATAACAGGACTACATTAGAGGTTCAGAATCACAATGAGATTAAGGAGTTTCTGAATGCATGCTACATCTCTGCTATTGAATCATGCTGGAGAATCTTTTCATTTCGACTACATCAAGAGGAGCCAAATGTTGTCCATTTTCAGGTCCATCTCCCTGATGAACAGCTTATCACATATGATGAGAATGACAGTCCAGAAGAGGTGTTAGCAGCTGCAGAGGCAAAGACAACAACTCTGTTACAATGGTTTGATCTTAACAAAAGAGATCCCACTGCACATCAGTATCAGGACCCCTGATTATGCGCTCAGTGGCCAGAGCGAAAGTCCGGACAAATTTTGACCAAAAAGTTGGGAACTTTTTTTGGCTTTTTTGCTTCAATTACCTCAAATCGTTTAGAACAAAGGTCAGAATCTGTGAGAAGAATTTTTAAACTCCGAAGAATCCAGACATTTACTGCCCTAACCTCTGTGAGCATAATCAGGGGTCCTTTGGTATCTGTATCAAGACATTCCTACCCACTATACCTGGAACAGGAGCAAGAAACACTGGAGTCCACATTAAAGATACACAACTATTGGTGTTACCATCAGCTGAATGTATCAGGCTGCTCCCTCATCTGGCGAGCGGTTTTATCTATGGCTTCTTTTGACTGCTGTTGCTGGTGCTCAATCCTTCCAACACTTATGCACTGTTAACAATGTGGAGTGTGCTACTTTCAAAGAGACATGCATTGCTATGAGATTGCTGGAAAATGATAATGAATGGAGACAATGCTTACAGGAGGCAGCTATTATGCAGTCAGGAGCACAGTTGTGATCACTATTTGTGACCCTCCTTCTCTTCTGCCAGCCAGCAAAGCCAGATGAGCTGTGGGAGGAGTTCAAGGAGAACATTTGTGATAATTTAGCACATAAGCTTTGCCAATGTGATGTTCCAAATCCAACAGATGCTCAGCTTTATGATTTTGGTCTCCATATTATCGATAAGCTTCTTCAATCTCATGGTCATTGTCTTTCCGAGTGGACCCAGATGCCAGCCTCTACTATAGACTGGGCTGCTTATGAAGATAATCCTCTTCTGGCTGCACAGCTGGCCTATGATATCCCATCTCTGCAGCAATTAGTTGCAAACAATCTTCAAACATTCAATGAAGAGCAAAAGACTGCCTATAATACTGTGTTTGACTCTGCTATGAATGAATGAGGGAAATCAGTATTTCTGCATAGTGCTGGAGGTGGTGGAAAGACTTTTGTATGCAATACTATTGCTGCTGCTGTTTGTGCTGAAGGAAAGATTGCATTGACCTGTGCCTCCTCTGGTATATTAGCAATTCTCTTAGTTGGAGGGCATACCAGCCATAGCATCTTCAAAATTCCAATTCCCTCACATGATGATACAACATGCAGTATCCATAGAGGGACTGTTATGATTTTTCCATTTATCTTATCTCATCTCAGCACCTCAGCATACACACAGTTACCAGTGCTAAACCGAAGGACTTCAGCATTCCTGCTGTGACACATGGTTATGGACAGACTTCTTGACAGGTATCGTATGACTTGCACATAGAATGGTTTATATATAGAAACAGATGAATAGTATATAAGTAATGTAGCTCTCAGCCTTGTACCCTAGCTTCAAGCTAAGTTTATACATACCGGACTTCACTCTTATCGCTCACTGAGAGACTAAGTGTTTCACCGCCTTGCTGTAGCAAACTCCATGGTACCTTAGGTGATTGTCTGAACATGAGACAGCCTTTGGTCACCTTGTTTGTTATTTCTGAGTCCAGGCCTAACAATTAGCTCGAAGCTTTCCATACCACTTCTCATATGCTAGCTGTCCAGGAGTTCCTCCCCTGAAAGAACAAAATCATGATCATTCTCAGCACTGTAGTCAGTGCCATCATAGTCATCCTTCTCTTCATTCTCTTCTTCCTACTCTACACCTACAACTGGAAAGCCAACGCCCAGCTCGAATGACAAAACAGATCACCAGCCCCATGACACTATGTACTGTCGCACAAAATATGACCTGAACCATCCCTTACACTTGCAATGAAGTTCATGTATGAACCTGACACCTCCCCCAACCCCAACCAAAGAAGACACCATCCTCTTCGATAACCTCGCCGCCCTTTTGATAGAACTCTTCCTTGTAGTCTATCGAGAGAATCACCGACTCTTTCCCTGACACTGTAGATGACCCCCAACTTGACCCTCATACAGACAATCAGCATCGGAGTAGCCATCAGGATAGCTACTCTCATTTTCTTTTTCACAGGGCTCATCACACTTCTCTATGCCAGGGAAGTAAGAAACTTCCTCCTCCAAATCAGGTTCCTACAAAGGGCCCCGAGAACTGATTTCAGAACTGCTCCATTCCCTCAACACTATGTTGACCCCTACACCCCCCAACCCAAATGAACCATGGTATGGCCAAGTATGGCAACCAACACGACAACGATGAATGCCTGTGCCCACTGGTGCACCATGACCATTCAGGCCTCCTCCTCAGATGAGTACTTCTCGTGTCAGGAGGACATCCCAAGAAACACAACTCTGGGTCCCAGTGGGATACGGTGATCCCCCAAGCCCACCGAGATCCAACAACCCATTCTGATCTGGCCGCTATGGCCTCTGAACTGAGGACCTGCATTCCCAGAGTTGGAGGGGGGGATCTTCTACATCAATGATGCCGACCAGGCAGCAATCACCACCTGGCTCAAGGAGAATATCCCCGCCGCACTCCAGGAGTGGGACCAGCCAGTGGGGCATGTACACCTTGCCACCTTCGAATTACCTGATGCCCCCAGGGAACCAGATGCAGTTCCCCTCTACTGGGTACCAATGGCCAAGGAACTTCCCCGGTCATGGCTGAGGCATCCCTGGCCAAGGGACATGCTTCCCTTTACCCCCAACGACAGGAACAGCATTCCCTTCCCTACCAACGAACTACCCCCAAATCCTTTCTCCGCTGAGGATTCCAACACCAGCTCCGATGAGTCAGAGCTTATCACCCCAAGAAGAAGAGGATAACACTTCGACAGTGACCCTGACCCCTTCTCCAATCCTGTCCCCTTCAGGACTGACAGTGACCCCTTTAATCCCTGGGGTCCAGACTATGAGTGGCTGGAACTTGCTGACATCAACCAAGAGCTCTTTCATCCCCACTGAACTGCTGCCTGAGAACTCAGGCAGAGGGACTTTGACACCCAGGCTGGATGGCCCCATGACCAATACCCCTGAGTCCACATGGACTACTACCTCGTGACAGAATGAGAAGATGAACCTCTGGGCCAACAACACAGCGAAGGGTCCCATTACAACAGTTGGACCTCTGGAATGGCAGCCCAGATACATGAGAACCAGCACCAAACTGTCTTTGGACTGTCTGCTGGCAACTGCATCTGCCAGGGGCTATGCTTCAGAACCACATCAGAGCAGACCTGAATGGAAGCCAACCTCAATGCTCTCACCATCCTCGAGGACAACAGACTTCGACAACTGGGACGAAGGGCCAAACCCCTTTGAGGACTTTTCCTATGATGAGGAAACATTCAGGAAAGGGTTCACGGCTTCCCAAAATGCAGAGGAGTACTACAGTTACCCACATCCAATGCTGGATGCCCCTCCAAACCTGCAATGACCAGGGTATTACCTGGGTCCCAACTTGAGTCGACTACTGGCAGGGGCAGGAATGGGGGGCATGGACAAAGATAACAGTAGATGAGAAGCACCAATGGCCCCCTCAGGGCCCATGGTTGAAGAGAGAATGCAGCAGCTCATGGAGCAGATGGTGCTGCTAAGGGACAAGAACCAACGGTTGACAAGTGACCTCGCCGACCTTCGCAACAGGGGAAGGAACTGCGGGTGATCAGGGCAGCCTCAGTATCACCCCGACCTGGACCAATACTCAGTACCGCGCCCTTCCAACTATCACCTGCCTGGTCAAGGGCCGGTTGGATCATGGGATGAGGATGACGCCCCTCCCTACTCAGGAATCAAGCTGATCCTGATGAGGATGCCCGAAAGCTTCACAGGAGAACATGATGACATAGACTGGTTCATCAGGGACTGCCTCACTTATTTTGAGGTGTTCTAACACCATTTCTGAGGCCTGGCCTCCCTAATGGTTCCCTTCACTGCCTTGCACTTCACAGGAGCCACCAGAGACTGGTGGACACATCGCAGGCAAGAACTCTGGACCAATGACCCACAAGATCCGGTACCCCCACAATACCAATACCTGCACTGGGACGACTTCGTTTGAGAAGTCAATGATCAGTTCTGAGACCTAGCCATTGAGGAAGTCTATGAGAAGCAGATGATGGAGTTGAGGATGGGAGGATGACCAGCCACGGTCTACTTCCAGGAGCTGGAATGGGAAGCCAAACTGGCCAGACAATGAGACAATGAGACCTAAAGGGGCACGCTGGTGCACACAGTGAGAATGGGGATCCCTGCAAGCTATACCTCCTTCATTGTGAACATCAGTGTCGGAGTCCCACATGACTACCCCACCTAGAAGGAGCACATCCTCCTCATGTATGAGGAGCAACAGCACAAGCTCATTTATGATCAAACCCATGGGACTGACCAGTGCAATGGCCAGAAGCTCCAGGGGAACCAGAAGCAAATTACTGCCACCAGTAGTAACAAGAACACTACAGGTGGCACGACAAGTTCCTCAATGGGCAAACAGAGAGCTGACACGCGAGCCAGGGACCGGATGGTGGGTGACCAAGACATATGGGGGATAGGGACAACCAATGGACATCGACAGAAAAGACTACATGAAGAAGGGACTGTGCTTCTGGTGTGGGAAGCAGGGGCATCTCAGCAGGGATTGCCTGATGAACAAGAAGGTGGAGGTCTGTGCAATGGAGATAGCCGAAGTGCCACTCTCCAAGGATACCAAGATCAAGGAGGTAAAAGATTAGGTCATCAGGTGCCTGACTCCACTGCAACAACCAAGGACTTAAATACTGGTGTGCTCTCTTCCCCTGTCGGCCAGTCTGACACTTCTTTTTTACATACAGACATTTTACCTACAACGCATTCAGATATACCCCACCCTACACATGCTAGGGCAGTTACTACGACTTCAAATATATGGCCTACACGCCATTTATCGACTTCTTCTTCAGACCCACCACCAGTATTAGAATTGACCAACAGATACGACGTTCTTCAGGACATGACTAACGACTTTTTAGATAACCCGACTCCCCCAAAAGCAGGGATAGCTGTGGGCCCCTTGATGCATGCTGAAGTGGGGGAAACCTCAACAACATGACCAGCTAAGCAGTGGTCAAGTAACTCATTGTGAGTGAAAGCATCTGCTGGAAAGTTGCCCACCACAGCAACACCCATCATAACGGTGAAGCGCCAGTCAAGTGGCTCCTCTGGAGTGCACACAGTGACGAACACCCAACTGGATAGGACAGAGCAAGTGCCTAGTGCAACCTCTGGAAAGGTGGCTACATGTGAATGTGTAGTTCCCCTAGCAGGACAGAGCGCCAATGAAATGAGCTGGCCTTGCCATGAAAACATGTGAACCGTGGGCACAGTGGTAACAACAAGGACGACTGACTGCACTGATGCTGACAGATCCCCAATGGGGCAGAACAACCTGCTAAGTCCTGAGGGAGCAGGTTCCAGGGCTCAACCCAAAGGGGTTTGAGACTCCTACCAGCCCACTGTCCACCCTGTGGATGGCCCCAAGGTCCAGCGAGGCTTGCTGAGTAGTAAATCTCCCATTGGTGACATCAGCGAAGACCAGCGAGTAGCAAGAACTGTTGGATGCGTAACAGCCCCGACCAAGACAGCTGAATGGATAGAAGCAGCTAGCACCCAGGTGGTAAAGGGGGGCATCAGGTAACCATGATAGAAGTACCTGATGAGGATGAGGACATGTCCTTCAACAGATGGCTTGCTGCAGGAAGCCCTATGATCTCCCTGAAGCCTTGCGCCGTAGTGCTTCTGACTCCATCAGAAACACCACCTACTACAATGAAACCACTCCCTAACGAGGGGGTTGAGGTGACCTCGCCAACAGTAGCTACACCCTCTGCAGCTAGCACAAAGGCTCAGGAGGTCCCTCACCAATGGATGAAGCCTTTCGAGGTTGACTGGACACTACGAGCCATCTGTGAAGCATGCAGCAACAACACCGCTCATGCTGCCCTTTGTGTATGGATGCACAGGGACTGACTTGGGGAGCTCATGGATGAGCTTCTCAATGAACTCCGAAATGACCAGGAGATTGCCAGAGAATGCTTCTATGAACTCTGCAAACCAATTCAGTACATTCACTGACACAAAGACACCGCAAACGACTTCATGCTCGAAGTCTGACTGAACCCGTGCACTGGGACTCAGGCACTGACAATGAAGACACTCACAGACAGAAGGTGTACTGGAAGCATGGTAAACCATGCCTTTGTGCAGAAGCACCGACTTGAAACCCAAAAGATAATTGCCCCCATCCCAGTATACAATGCAGACGGAACCTGAAACAAGGGTAGCAACATCACTGAAATTGCAGAATTCCACATGACAATCGGTGAACATGCTGAACACATCGACCTCACCATCACTGACCTTGGGACAAAGGACATCTACCTTGGGCACGATTGGCTCAAGCACCATAACCTGAGTATCAACTGGAAGACCGGTAGCGTCATCTTCAGGTGCTGTCAGTGTGTCAAGAACCACATTGAACTCTCTGATGCTGATCCCAACAACCATTGGGACGAAGAACTTGAAGAAGGCAATACTATTCTCACCATCCAAATGGAAGAGGAACTGGTCATTCACACAATGCACCACGCTAATGACCTTGTGGCCAAGGCTAATGCCAACAAGGCCAAGAAGACTTTCAAGGAAATGGTACTGGAACACTACCACTCCTTCTGCAACCTGTTCTCCAATGAGAACTTCAACGAACTCCCCAAATGAAAGCTATGGGACCATGCCATTGAGCTCATCCCTAACACGAAGTCGACCTTGGACTGCAAGGTCTACCCTCTGAACCGAAACAAACAGGAACAGCTTGACAAGAACTTGGAGTCCGGATGCATCCATCCCTCCAAGTCCCCCTTCATGTCACCCTTCTTCTTCGTCAAGAAAAATGATGGCACTCTTCAACCCATACAGGATTACCACAAGCTCAATGAGATGACCATTAAGAATTGTTACCTGTTACCACTCATCTCTGAACTCATTGACAAGCTTCACGGTGTGAAGTACTTCATGAAACTCAATGTCTGTTGGGGATACATCAACATCTGAATCAAGGAAGGAGATGAAGAAAAAGCTGCCTTCTGTATGAACCGAGGGCTCTTCAAGCCAACTGTCATGTTCTTCGGGCTCATGAACTTGCCCGCAACATTCCAGTGGATGATGAACAACAACTTCAAGGACCTGATTGCTGAAGGCAAGGTCACCATCTACTTGGACGACATTCTGATCTTCCCCAAAGACCTGGGGGAGCACTGACAGATCATGAAACGCATCCTGCAACACCTTCAGGAAAACAAGTTATTCCTCAAGGCAGAGAAGTGCAAATTCAAGGTTCTCGAGATAGAGTACCTCAGTGTTATCATCAGCTAAGACTCCATTTGCATAGACCCAGTCAAGATTGCAGGGATCGCTGAATGGCCAACACCCTGAAGGAAGGAGCTACAGTCGTTCCTCAGATTCACAAATTTCTACTGAAAATTCATCAAAATGTACTCAAGAGTCATATGCCCACTCACACAGCTTATGGGAAATGCGGAATGGAAGTGGGGAGATGCCCAAGAGAAAGCCTTCAACAAGTTGAAATGGTGCATGGCTGAAGATGTGATCCTTGCTATCCCAAACAACAACAACCTGTTCTGAGTCGAAGCCAATGCCAGCAAAGGCACAGTCAGCACCATCCTCAGCCAGCAACAGAACAGAGTCTGGCACCTGGTGGTTTTCATGTCCAAGGCACTCAGCATCACGGAACAAAACTATGAGATCTATGACAAGGAATTGCTTGCAATCATGCTTGCCTTGTGAGAATGGCGGCACTACCTTATGGGTGCCACCAAGGATGTAGAAATCTGGATGGATCATCAGAACCTCCAGTATTTCTAACTCCCTCAGAAGCTAAACCAATGACAGGCCCGCTGGGTCACTGAGCTCACAGAGTATCACTTCATTTTATAACACAAGCCCAGCACCCTCAACAAGAAAGCTGACCTACTTTTCAGATGAGACGACCATGACCAGGGCAAGGATGACAACAACAACATCGTCATCCTCCAGCCTGCGCACTTTCGAGTGCTTGTAATGCCAACGACTAGCGAAGTACACCAGAGAATCAAGGAAGCCACTCAACAAGAAGACCTGTGGGATGAAGGCATTGCCACATCCCTCAATCATGAACGAGGGATCTCTCACCAAGGCAGACTCCTTCAGTATGACAGACAAATCTATGTGCTCTGAAAACGCTCTCTACAGGGCGAGATTATTTCCCAGTTCCATGATCATATCACCACTGGATAAGGCATAGCACAGATCCGGATGGCCCACAGATAGCCAAATGGATATCCGGCACAAAATCCGCAGTTCAGATACATTTTTGGCATCCACCCGCAGGCATCTGTATCCGGCGGATACAGATACAAGACCTTGAATTGACCGACTTTCCTGCAGATATCCGCATCTGTACACTGCTGAAAACCTAAAGTTGAATGCAAGAAAAAGATGTACATAGGGAGCATGAAGACAAAGTGAAGACTATCTAAATATTAACATTATCACCCCCCATGATGACAACATCATCATTGTCACTATCCCCATTACCTTCATCACTTGCTTCTTCATTGTCATCATTGTTATCATCCTCTTCTTCGACACACCACCAAGGACCTTTCATATGAATGCCTTCAATGATTTCATTCTTGGGAATGAGCCCGACAGAAGCCCACGAGCCAAGAACAGTGGCAGCATGTACAGATCTGTCAGAGAGTGAATGCCGGAAGTGAGAGACATTCTGACTCCTGGCAGAGAAAGAACATTCACAGTTCACTGACGTGGCTATAGAAAAATATTGCATAAGCCCAACAAGTAGTCCTGCAGAAAAGGAGACTTACCAGGTACAGACAAGAAGTCCAGAGCAAATCATGCAAGTGAATTTGTTGATGGATTTTGAGATGTCCAGTACAACAGGGGATCCGAGATGTTGACAATCACTGGACTGTGCAGATAAAGCTCCAAAGGATCCGCAGCTGTTGCGATCGACGGTGTGATTGCTTCGCCTTCCTTATCATCGGAGTCCTCATCCCAGGTAAAACATCTCCGCTTGAAGAAGATCAGCTTGGCATAGATCAATCACAGAACTAAATGCTTACCTTCTTTGCAGAAGAAGTTGACTTTGCTAGAGTGATTCCCTCAGGCTCAATCCAAAAGTGTGTCTTGAAAAAAGCCCACTTGTTGCGAACCACCTCAATGGCTTCATCAACCCACTCTTGAGGCTATGCTTGAGTCTTGAAATATTGTGTCTTGTGGCTGGGGTGCATGACTGTTCCTATCAGTACTCGTTACATTGGATCATGTACTAATGGCTTACTGAGAGCGGTGCAGTGAATATGTGACTCATCCATTTTGGAGTAGTAGTCATTTAAAACCACAAGTGCATTCCAACACGCCAATTGTACAGCCACATGCAAGCACTCATTATCGTGGCCTCATTTGAGCTTGTGTGTGAGCTTGTCTATGGCTGGTATGACATCGTAAATCATAGCCTTGCCACTCACTGAAAACCTGAGGGTCATGTCTTTAAAACTCTGCAATGATAGTATGTTAGTTATGACTGATCAATAAAGAAATGGCCACTTACGTTGAGATACTTGGAGCACTGCTCAAGCACAGTCCATTCGTCTTCTGAAAGGATAAATCAGCGGAGGCACATGCTCCTCGGGGTGTCATTGAACTTGTGCATGTCGCACACATGATCAAGAACTTCTCTGAGGTCCATGCCACATTGCAGCATGTCGGAAACAGTGTTCCAATGTGTGATGACAGCCCTGATAAGGACCATAGGCACAATGTTGTGGTCTTCGCAGGCCTGGAGGATTGCCTGATGCAGGATAGCATTATTGAATGCCTTTTTACTGAGTTGTGTCATCTAAAAGCTTGTTAAACATCTAACAATTCAAAGGCAAAAGTGTGAAGACCTACCTTGAATATCGCAAAGCATGCTACCTTAGCCTCTGTAGTGGTGACAGCAGGCCTGGATTCATCCATGTCGACCTCACGATCAAGGTCAAGCCCATCAAGGATGTGTTCCAGGTATGCACTTTCCTTGGGATCACTCTCATCATCATCTTCACCATCATCACTGGTGGTATTGGCATCCATAAGATTGTCGAAGGCATCGTCTTGATTCTTCTTTGGGTCATGATTGAATTGTTTAAGAAATCCCTATCCTAGCATCAGTAATGACACCTCTAACAAGAACAGATGTAGTGGCAAACCTTGGTGACAAGGGCCCAAATATGGTCAAGGCATCGTACACAGTACTTGCAACCTTGGAATGTTGTGATGCGAGATGCAAGCTTGTCGGCAAGCACACCATTTGGGGCAGTGCCATCTGCGACCAAACTGAGACCCTGGGTGAACATCAGATAATTGTGGTCAATGTTCAATAACAGCCCAACATACCTTGTTTGACACTCCAAATTCGTCAAGGACCTTTATCATCTGTTCTGCCATGCACTCGCCTGTGTGTGACTCTGTACAACTATAATAATTGGTTAACTGTTGCCACTGAACATAGATAAAGGAAGTCGTACCGAATATAATCAAGGACAAATTCTTCCAATTTGCTGTCGGTTACTCTGGCTACAGTGATACCAAGGTAGGAAATGACGTTGGGTGACGTCCATCCATCAATCCCAAAATGAAGGCAACTGGGGGTTTGCTATCAAGTATGTAAGATAGAGCTAACTTGTGGAATCAAAGAACATACCTGCAAGGATTCCACTACTCAAGCCTTCGTGATCATGTACATTTTGTGGATGTCACGTGAAATGGTTGAGGGTGACAGGATATCGACTTTAGCATAGAGCATCCTAAATATTTCAATGAGCTTGGGATTAGAAACTATCTTGTATGGCCGATGGCGCCAAGCACACCAGATGTCCAATAGGTATCGAAAACGAGCTGCACCGTAGAGGTGGCCACTAGCAAATGTGGTGATAGTCGCTTGTCCAGGTCCTGCTTGAGGGCAGCAGACCTTGATGTGGTCATTAAGATTGCCGGTTGAGTCTTCGAATCTTTCATGACTGCATGAGATGTTCGGATGCCTGTTTAAGTCTCATATGGTCACTGATAAACTAGCAGAACTGTAAAGGACTCACACTTTGCAAACAAATTTATAGAGCTTTTTCCCACCTTCCTCAATGATAACCGGTGTTTTGAAATGTTGATAGGCAGTGGATCGCCAGGTTTTCATTTGTAGGGCTAAGCAAAGAAGTTCAACAGCACATAGGAAATTACAAATGACCAATGCACCTAGGATCTCTTCGTCACTCTTTCCTTTGTACTTTGCTTCTTTGTACTTCTTGCGAGCTGCTGCAGCAGTCATAAGGCCTTGGGGAACATTGGTCATTGATGGCTCGCTGGTGGCAATTTGCTTGCCCTGCTTTCTTCAGGATGTGCTGGACCAATTCTTTGACCCCGACTTGCCGGTGGTCTTTTGTTTGTTATTGACGGGAGCTATGATAGCATAGCGAGAGGAGTTTCTAGGGAGGATGGGGCAGAGAGGAATTGGTATGGAGGAAAATTGCTGAAGGCATTTTATACACCAACAGACGACCTGCCACACAAGCCAAAAGAAGCCTACAAAACACATTAATGGGCATCACACAAGGGAAGAAGCGATGCACAAATTAATGAACAATGTACATCCAAGACAACACCAGTCTCAATCAGGTAGATAGTCGTGGATACTTTGTTGGGGTGTCAAATATATTTCATTCCTGTGCTACCATGTTCTCGGAAACCCATGTAAATTCATAGCTTCACTCTGTTTTCAAGAACGCCATACATATTGGAATCAGGAGCTGCAAAAAAAATTCCGTTTCTGAATGACTTGTTTCACCATGTGAGGGCAGTGTAGGACGAATCGATCATTTGGCAGAAGGTGGAGGTCTTAGGAAACAGATATAACATATTTTGAAGGCATATATTTCAGTAGATTGCACGTAAATGCATTGTACAGAACGGATAAATAATACTGCGAGAGCAGATAAGGATCAAACTCCTTTGAAGAATCCAGGAGGGAAACTCACTTTCATATCCCTACCAAATTCTATGTCAGTCGGTGCTTCCATACATACCGTGTCAGCCAGAAACCCTCCACTTCCCAATGCTTCCAGTAAAACCTATTCAGGTCAACTGATTTCCAACCATGGACGTATGAGCCCCTTCAGAAAAAGACAGAGTACTAGAAGTAGATAAAACCTGTCGACAAAACATCAAACCGGGAGCCCAACCCATGCAGGTCAAAGGCAGGATGGAGAGGAAAGAGCAAGGTGAAAACATGTCAGCCTCAGGACGGCACTTGCCATCGGTACTGCGGACCATGGTGTGATCATTCATCCATATTGATTGCATTCGTATTACCCCATGCTGACCCATCCCATAATCTCCACATGCACATCGGCATCAATTGCTCTTTGGTACAATATTCAGAGATGCCAATAACCTAGGATCCTGCGAGGGATTCAATATCGGACACCATCTCATAGGATCACAGTCCACGGAGCTGAAATACCCAGGACAAAGATCCTGGCACCAAGATCCAATGGCCACACCCACGACAATGCCAGTTTTGGCGTTGAATACACTCATACGGGCACGGTGGACGACACCAAAACTACGGCAACGTGTACACTGACAGGCATCAAACCTGCGATGTTCACACAGAGGTGAAATCTCCAATCGCTAGGAGGGATACAACCTCCTCCCAGTCGATTTATGAGTCTTTGGGCTTGTTGGACTCGCATGGTGACATGACAAAATTTCGACCCCACGCCTTGAATGTGTTATAGTCTCATGATGGGAAATGTGCTCATTTGGGCAGGTTCCGATGATCAACTTGATTGTTGACCACCATCTTGATCAGCATCTCATCATTGGGCGTGGTGGTGAGCTCAAAATTTTGCTGTATTATTTCTTTGCTTATTCTCTTCCTCTAGCCTATGGCCTTCAAGCTCATTCTTGCCGTCGATTTTGACAATGGTTTCGAGGTAAAGTTTTTCTATTCCTACCATTCCAAATGTTTGCTAACGAATCTGACTTAGGCCAATTTGCACAAGTATTGAGTGACAGGCTAGACAGTTAAAGGTGCATGTACTACCTTTGTATTCCATTCCGATTGTTGAGTTGCTGTTGGTGTGTTAGGAGCTCGATTGTACATGTCACTCTCGCGTCCAACGCACGCTGAAGATTGCTCCCGACTCAGTAACAGGGCAGAACAGCTTGGGAACTCAACGGCATGCCATATCCCCACCAACATTTTTGATGGGGAACCATGATATCCATATGACATCAATAAGACAGATGGACAGGCAATAAGCTGGACTACTTGATGCTGAGGCAACAGAACACGGCGGTGACACTAGTCTGGTATGTATGATTGCTTTTCATGCATAGTTCACCACTGAGACAGCTGGCTTAGATGGCGCTGCCACTGCCACCTCTGCCCAAAACCAGCATCGACCCCTACCGCCTGCCCTCCCCAGGTTCAAACCAATCCCCATCTTCATGCATCCCCCATTTTTGACACGGGGGATCACAGCCATCATGTCTGTTTTCTCTCCCAACTTTGTCATCACGGTGATGACAACGACAACACCTGATTTCCATTCCCGCCACATTAGCCCAACAACTTCATGCGATGCTTTCTTCACCAGTCTGTCCAAGTTTTTGGTTTCCAGATCATACAATTCTACTTGGTATGAAGTATATGATAGTAGTAGTATACAATAAAGTAAAGTAAAGCATATGTACACATTGTTCATTTTTCCGGTCGTTTGTACTCCCCTGTCATTATGAAACTTAGTGGGTATGAATATATACATTAATAATTAGTGGATAGCTGCAGATATGTGTCTGCAGATATGAGAACCATCTGCATTAGACAGGTACCCACAGATATCTGGGGTGTACAGATATCTGCAGTTCGGATGCTCTGGATACAGGTAGCCATGCACAGCCACATCTGCAGATGCGGATCTCGCCCTTAGGTCTCACCATTATTTGTAGTACAGCTCCAGATGGATCCGCAGATCCATCTGTGCTATGCCTTACCACTGGATATCCGGGAATCGAGAAGACAAAGGAATTGGTCCTCTGAGAGTACTGGTGGCCCAAGATGAAGAAGGACGTCAAAGCATACATCAAAGGATGCGAGACTTGTCAGCAAACAAAATTGAGCACACAGGCAAAGGCCACTCCACTACACCCAAACAAGGTACCCGTCAGCCCATGGACTCACATCTCAGTCGACATGATCACCGGTCTACCAGACTCTGACAGCCATGACATGATTATCATGATCATTGACTGATTCTCCAAGGTCATTATTCCCATTGCCTGCAACACTGAACTATTGGCTGAGGGATGGGCCTGAATCCTCAGAGACCACATATATGCATGACATGGGATGCCTCAAGTAGTCATCTCTGATCGGTGATATGCTGTCTACGCGTTCACACCTAGATTTTGCGATTTTATAATAATACTATTGCATATCTATCTTACATTAGTGATACTTAGAGGACTATAGCTGAGGCTTCGAGCTGATAGTTAGACTAGTATGTGACTAGTAGAGCCAGGACTTAGATGTGATACCACTAGTGGGTTAAATCTACCAGCCAGGCGTACTAGTGACTTGAATGCTAACAGGGCTAAGTGAATATGGCCACTAGTGGACAAGTAATGCGACTAGTGCACCAAACAAGAAGCAGAGGACACAAATCTCATGAAGTTAGGTCACTAGCGAGCTGATCTGGGCATAAATGCCTAAGTCAGGTTAACTAGTTATGTGGCAATCTCGAAACAGGACTTAGAAATGAATTAGCAATGCATTAACCTTGAGGCAAATCTTACTAAGCGCGATACAGATCCATTGCAATCGGTACTAGTATAGCCAGGCTGCGCCTTCGATCACGATCGACAGCTGTTACAGGCACGCTCGCCTGGCTAGTCATTTATCCTTGGCACTAGTGGAGCGTCGCTGGGCCCAGGACATGGAATGCAACTGCTAGTGGAGCTCCTAGGCTCACTAGTCAGCAAGCAACTGTTTCTAGACTGACTATTGCATGATTATTCACCATTATTCATGACTAGCCAAGAAATCCTTATCAATAATACCCCTCTAGTCAGTTATTTATATCTCGATCGTACCTTGTTTGTCAGTATATAAGTAGTAGAATAGGTGCACACGTGGCTCAGGCAAGCCATCCATGCAATTGTGACCTACTAGTCAGTATCTAGTGCCCCAATTAAACACTTTTGTGCTTAACCTCAATGAAGCAGCTACTAGTCACTAAGTTACCCATAGCATTGAGTGAATAGAAGTGTCTTAGAGCAATCTTTTGTGTCCTGCAAAGGCCAAGAGTGTTTCAAAGTTAGTTTAAGTGAGTTCTCAAAGTTTAAAGTATTATTCTTAGGCCAAGAGCGCCACTAGTCAAGTGTTTATTCACTTGTAAGACATTATAGGGCCAAGAGAGCCACTAGTTCGAAGCAGTCCCAGTCAGAGCGAGCACAGTAGCTCAAGCCGAGTCACTATTCATCCAATTGTGTCTTACCAACCCTGCTAGTGCGAGTAGTACGCTTGTATAGCTCACTAGTAACGAAATAAAACATCTTTAAACAACTTTCCTTGATTATTGAAGTCTGCAGAGTGCTTCTATCATACTCAAAACACCCAAATTCAATACATTGGTGATAAGTGTAGAGTTAGTGATTGGTTTAGTGTTGTTGGTGTTCATTGCCAGCCTCTAGTCCATTTGCCACTCGCCGTTACCAAGCACATCATCTGGAGCCTACTGTGAGGGTCAAACTCGCAGCCTTCAGATTAGCACAATATCTACCTGTCAAAGGAAATATCAAGTCCAATTGAAATGACTAGTGATGAAGAAATCGAGCCCAAGATCTAATTGATTGCCAATAGTACAATCATGATCGGATGCTAGTGGAAATTCTAAGTCACTAGTGGACTTGTAATTCCGAATGAGTCACTAGTCACCCTCAATGGATCACTAGTGGCCATGCAAGTCAAAACCACCTCGTCAGCGTGAGAACTTCACTTAGACACAGTACTGAAGGAGACCATCGGGGGCCACAATTTGTCTCCAAGTTCATGAAGGAGCTGTACAGGATGCTCGACATCACGCCCAACACATCCACAGCCTTCCACCTGCAGACTGATGGACAGACAGAACAAGTCAACCAGGAGATCGAGAAATATCTCTGGATTTTTGTCAATCATCAACAGACCAACTGGAGTGATTGGCTCTTGCTCACCAAGTTCGCACACAACAACCAAATTCATAGCACAACCAGCAAGAGCCCATTCATGGTACTCTACAGCAGGAATCCTTGAATCCTTCCCGACTCCCCATGATCGTCGCCATTCTTGAATCCCGCCACTAATGACTTTGTCAAAAGCATGACTACTGTTCATGCTGAAACCCAGAAGGCACTCAAAGAGGCTGCTGGGAAAATGAAAGCCCAATACAATAAGAAGAAGCGCACTGTGCACGATTACCAAATCGGCGATCGCGTGTGGCTTGACACCAAAAACCTCCACTTACCACAACCAAAGAAGAAGCTTGATGACAAGCACATCAGGCCCTTCTCGATCCTTGACAAAGCAGGTGCTAGCACTTACAAGCTCAAGCTACTGCCTCACTGGAAGATCCACCCACACTTCAATGAGAAGCTCCTGATGCTGTATATGCTGCCAGCATTCCCTAACCAGGAACTACCACCTCCACCACCTCCAGACCTCATCGACAATGAGGAAGAATACAAAATCGAAGAAGTCCTTGACTCTTGTTCATGCACAGTATGAGGAAGACAAGGACAGAAGTCATAAAAAGTCATTGATTACTTTGTCAAATGGAAGGGCTGGACATGAGAGCACAATTCCTGGGTCAGGGATGAGGAGATGGGAAATGCACAGAAAGCAATCAAGGAGTATGAAGACAGAGTCAGCCATGCACAACAAGTCGATGCACCCAAAATCACAACCAAAGATGAGCCTTAATGGCAGTTGGGACACCTGCCTTAATGAGGGGGTAATGTTACAATTTTTCTGTTTATCTTATCTTATCTCAGCACCTTGGCATCTCAGCACCTTGACATACATGCGGTTACCAGCACTAAACCGAACAACTTCAGCATTCCTGCTGTGATGCAAGGTTACAGACAGACTTCTTGACAGGTATCATACAACTTGCACATAGAACAGTTTATATATAGAAATGGATGAATAGTATATAAGTAACGTAGCTCTCAGCCTTGTACCCTAGCTTTAAGCTAAGTTTATACATACCAGACTTCACTCTTATCGCTCGCTGAGAGACTAAGTGTTTCACTGCCTCACTGTAGCAAACTCCACAGTACCTTAGGTGATTGTCTGAATGTGAGACAGCCTTTGGTTGCCTTGTTTGTTATTCCAGAGTCTGGGCCTAACAGGGACTCACTTAGCTGAACTTCTTTGTAGAACTTCTCTCATCATTTGGGATGAGGTTCCTATGCAGAACTGACACAATATTGAGACTGTTGATCATACTCTTCATGATGTCTGCAATAAGGATGTTCCTTTTGGTGGAAAAACTGTACTTTTTAGTGGTATGTGTGTTTATTCTAAGTCACTATAGATTGACAATTCTAATTATTTATTTTAGGAGACTTTCATCAGACATTGCCTGTTGTTTCATGAGGATCATGGGAGCAGATTGTTGCAGCTTCATTTTGCCATTCACCTTTATGGCCTCACATTGAAGTCATTCATTTAAAGAAAAACATGTGCCTGGATCAGTCTTCTGAAAATGTAGAGTTTGCCCATTGGCTACTTACTGTTGGTGCAGCTGAAGGACTTACTGATGATCATACTATCACTCTTCCTGCTTCTATGCATCTGGCCAACAATTCACTTTCTAAACTCGTTCAATATATTTATCCAAACATTCAAGCTGGCCACTTTTAAGACCGCTTCTTTTTAGAATGAACAATTCTCTCTGGACGCAATGATGATGTTGATGAAATCAATCAACAGGTTCTGGATATGTTTCCAGGACAAGAGACAGTTTATTGGAGTACAGACAAGACAATAGAGAAAGAGTTCGATGATGCTGCTACTCTTTATCCAGTGGAGTTTCTTCAAAACTTCAATGCCTCTGGATTGCCACGTGCAAAGCTGGCTCTCAAAGTTGGATGTCCTCTTATGCTTCTCTGCAATCTGGATCCAGCAAATGGCCTGTGTAATGGGACATGAATGATTCTCACATGTTTCCATCCTCATGTATTGAAATGTCATCTTCTCAGTGGTAACAATGCAGGCAAGGCTGTTTTCATCCCACACATCACAATCAATGTAGATACAGCTGAACTTCCTATTGCATTTTCACATCGCCAATTTCCAGTCAGGTTGGCTTTTGCAATGACAATCAACAAGTCTCAAGGACAGTCAGTTACTTATGTTTGATTAGATTTACATACTCCTGTTTTTTCTCATGGACAACTCTATGTAGCACTTAGCCATTGCACTTCTGAACAACAGATTCGAGTTCTCTTTCCAGATACAGAAAAAGGTACACATACTTTGAATATTGTATACCCTGAGGCTCTATTGCATTTATAATACATATTTGTTTCTGAACTAATAACTGACACTCCCAAGTAATAAGCCAGGTTTGGGGCAGGCCCCAACAAGCTGAAGTCCTATGTTGTAGTCAGGTTGCCAGGACCTGAGGTATGAGGGTCCGGCAATTGTGACAAAGACACAGGACATAGGCTTGTTCTAAATGACAAGCATGCACAACAAAGTGAATATCATTTGTAAGCAGGAATGAGATGGGAGAGAATGAGAGTGAGATAAAAGAGGAACAGAGAAATGTAGATGAAGACAGAGACAGTGGAAGTCAACACCACATCAAATGAGTTTATGACATTTAGGCATGTGTGAGAGGATTGGAAATGTCATTGTCACATCTGAGATCAAGCACATCAGTAGACAATCAGGGAGCATGTTGCTGCAGAAAATAAGAATGTGCAGGGTTGTATCATGATCATGATGTTGTTGTACCTAGAATGTGGTCGTGAGTGTTCAAGATAGTATGTAGCAGAGACATGGGTACTGAATACAGAAGAAAGGTGATCACTGCTATATGCAGTATGGTTTGCAGAGTTTTTCTATGTGATGGAGGCTTGCCTCAGTAGGCTGCAAGTATGTCATTGAGTTGGGTTTGCAAATGGACCAACCTGATTTAAACATCAATACAGAGGTCGGTCATGGGTCCTTCTTCCCCTGACAATAGAATGTGGTTTTGGAGTGATTTCAAGTACCTATGGGGACTGTAAATACTAGTGAGTGGAATAAATGTTTAAAGGCACACTTACTGCTGATGCTACAATGGACAATCTGACACAGTCATGGTGGATCAGACAGCAGAGTATTGCATAACAGAAAATCTTCCCTTGTCGCTAAGTCAGCCATCAATACAGCTCACTCTCCTCAATCAATATGGTGAAATGTCCCTACAACATGAATGGTATTATCTAGAGCTTGCAGTGTGTCGTCTCCAGTCATACAAATATTATGGAGGCCAGGCTGTAACATTTGTCATCCCATTGACTTTTCAAAACAAAGTTTAAATAGTGTGTACTGGAGTGCCAGTGGAATTGACAGGTGAATATACCATATTGGCTGATGAGGGTGTTCAGACTTAAGAATGGTTGAGTATTTCGGATCCAGCCCAAGAAAGATATCAGTATCCCTACTGAAAATACCAGAGGATCGGAACATGCTGATGTCTACATATTGCCAGTCTCTAAACATGTTGCAAATCAGGAAGTCAAATACTATTGTCTGTCTTGAATGAAGCCTTCCTTTCTAGTCCCAACCGAGCTGTGTAGAATCTGAGGTATTGCTGAATGTGTCCACATACCAGCCCTGATGATATCACAGTAAGACAATTCAAGTGCAGTGAAATAGAGAGACTTACATCAACAACCATCTTTCAAAGCAAGTCAATTTGTGTATTCAGGTATTCCCACCTGTTGCTTCATTTATCAGTTACTGAAGACAGATACATAGAATAAAGATGCACATTTCTTCCTGTGTTCACAAAAAATATTAAAAAAATGAATTCAACTAGCTATTAGATCTGCAGGCACCAATTAATGCATTTTCAAAGTTTCATAAGGGAATATGACTCACCGGTCCATCAAAATCTGCTGGTTTGAAGATCTCCCACCTTTGATTTGGTGTATAGACCCATGCATCACTGTCCACCACCCTGATCACCAACTCTGCAGTGAAAACCATACTACCTGTGTTATTAAAGCCTTGAATGGTATAATGATCCATTTCACCAAGAGAGTTTGAATGGTGCCATCTGCAGCTGCAAGGAAATCAGACAAGCAAGTGAAAATGCAGAATACTTATCCTATTGCAAGTGTCTGTGCACTGGACCACCACACTTGACACCCAAAACGGTGGAGGGTTGTGTCGAGGATCACTTTTCCCTATGGTCCTTGAAGTCTTTGCTTCTTCCCTGTCACCCTGAAGCAAGACTGCTTGCTGACTGACTTTCATACATAGAATGCAGGCCTCATGACGAAGATATCTAGCCCACAAGGATGAGGAGATAGCAGAATACCAAAAGATACTCACTGATGATGGCAGACAGTACATATTTTGTGATGGACTTCATTCCCTGGATGAATATGTGAATTCAGCAAGAGGAGCAATGTTGAAGGACCACTTACCTTTCTGGAGAACCAGGACAACATGGCTGACAAAAATGAGAGTGAAAGGACAAGAGAAAGCAAAAGAAGGCAGAAAGTATGATAGAATCAGAGTGAGAATGGGATCAAATATGACCTTGGGTATCACATGCAACCTGGCACACACATTGGTATGTGATTCATGCCTTTGAGATATGCAGGGACCTTTGTGTTGCAATTGAATGACTTGGAAAGCTTGGATATCACACAAGACTTCATAGGATCAGGGTTTTGAGACCATGTTATTCATTTGGTAGCTTGGGATTTTGTTCATCTGAACTCCGAACATATTTTAACAAGGGATATGTCAACAGTGCTAATACATTGTTATATCTTGTTAGGTTCTGTGAGCGAGGGATTCGCAAGGTGAAAGGAATTATACTCACCTAGTTCACAGGGTAGATATAACAGGTATATATGAACATCCTTATATCCATTCCTCCTATAGGGACTTCTCAGCATGTACTATAAGGGCTATAAGTATAGTGAGTACCAACCTTGTGGACATTTTCCCTGGTTGTGACTGAACAATCTTTTTGTTTTGCTACCACCATGACCATAGTTGTTGAGAGCTCTAGATCTAGATGGTAGCAGACATAGAGAAGCATCCCAGATACCATGCACAACAGGGCACATGACATGTAGCCAGGACATTACACAAGCCACCATGGTGACCACAAGTCACTTTACCTTTTTGGCTACAAAGAGAGTCTCAGAGAGTGTGTAGAAAGAGATTATTTAAGAGAGAAGAATGTACAAGATTCAGGACAGAGCAGCCACATCATTAGTGGCCTTGACCAAGTAGTTGAAAGACACATTTGCTTCTCCTGGAGGCCCATCAATGGCATTCTGTAGGCCATTGTTATCAGCAGTGTCAGGCGATACCATTTGCAGGAGCAGGAAGTAACATACTAAAGTCCTTGACAGAAAACACCTTGACAACTCCCATCAATGGTGTAGCCTTCTGTGTATTGAATGCTCAACAAAAAAAGAGGTGGCTGATGCATGGGCATACATTTAGACATGGGATGACTGACACCAGACCTCTACTGGTGCCAACAATGAGCACAGTTGGTTTCGATGTGGCAGGACAAGGGTCGTGATATAGGTCTATCACCATAACCTGACCCCACTACCAGTTACACACACTTTGACAATATATGCTGCATTTGAAATCCCAGGAGCATGTCATTGTCCAATGACCTTACTGCAGTCATATTGGTGGAAAGGCAAATATAATGATGTTGTCACCCACATGCCTACAAGTTTGGCTTGAGTTGTTGACTGAAAAGGGTCCACTGTTTTCAGAATGTGAGACACATGTAAATAGATGCAGCAGTAGAAAACATCTGATAAGTAGTAAATGAGAATATTAATTTCAACAGTGACATCCAACTGGTGCAAGTTTTAGAGTTCAATGGATAAGTAGCAAGCAAGGGCAAAAAGGCATGAGAAGTTGATGGCTGGAGCCAGATCAGTCATGAAATTGCTTATCTTCTTGAGCCACAGATTTAGGGGAGTCAAGAAATTCAGCCAATGAATCTAGCTGAGAGAGAACATTTCCATGGTTTTCCTCTCTTGTCACCAGTGTTCACTATGAAGCACTGAATTTCAGCACCTCACTTGTTCACATTGTTCTTGAGGAGAATATGCAGGAATTGATGCATACCAGGTAAGATTGTGCATCTCACTTGAGGCTATTACTGATATAGAAATTGCAGCAATTTTCTAGATAGGGATAGATAAGACAGGGATGATGAAGAGCAATGCCAGTGTGTTCCCATGTCCTAGACAGATAGAGAGATTGACCTTCTGATGGTTTTCATTCTTCACAGATATCAGCTGCCTCTTATCGCCGCTATGAAGGTCATCACATGAGCAAGGAGCCAACATTGAACTGACAACGCTCAAGGATGCTGTGAAGCTCTGGGCAGATTGTCTTGAATTCACCAAAAAATATGTGTGTTACCTTCATTATTCATGAGGAGATACATCTCAGGCTGATCTCATTTGTGTAGTGGGCTATACATCGACACTGTTCTCCTCAACTTTGGCCAACTCGTCATCAGCATGTTCTGTCCCTACTCTCTGATGAACACCAAGATCCTTTCTCTTGATATTTTGCAACTCAAATGTGACCAGTAAAGATCTCATTGGATTCCATACTGATATGAAAGGCAGTTCCACCCCTGGAAAAAGCAGTACAGGATCATATTCATTTTGCTTATGCTGAAAAAGACCAATCACAGTGTTTCTGGTACAAATACTTGCTGTATGGACACCAGAACATGATCCATGTGAACAAGGCTGCACAACAAAGACTGCTGCAAACATGATGACCTCATAATGAATCATCGTTAGTCCACCGTTATTACCTGATCATGCTTTTACTGATTTGGATTTTTTTGTATAGCAAGTCAGCATCTGTTTACCTGTTGTGTATCTCTTCAGGGAGTGGTCATGTCTGGGATTCGAACTAGAGTCCATCCAGATTTAGAAGTCACTGAGGACTCACCCAGCAATTTTACCTCCTCTTCTCCAGTCAAACTTGTATACATTCAGAGTCTAGCTTTGGGTGTTCCCCTGTCCCCATCAAGTATCTTCAAGCTTGCAAGGGTGTTTGGGAACCTCTGCTCTGCTCATGGATCGGACTGATCCTTCCAACTCTCAGACGGCAGCAATGCTGCACTGCTTATGTGATCCACTTGATTCAATCTGTGTCCTCCCTTCTTTTCAAAGTCATTGACCCAGAATCACCATATCTCACCCCTCCCACTTGTATATATGTAAGCTTGGGCCTGCACACCCTAATATCCATCCGAAGACATCACCTCTCCTTGATATGTATTCAGCTCTCTCAATCTCACTCCTACAATGGCAGTTGAGTCGCTTCTCCTCCAATGATTTCTCACCCTTATATTATGCAAAGGCAGGCTGAAGGAGGGGAGGTTAAAATGCTCTGAGGGCAGCTCCAACTTTGTTTCATCACTATGTATCCTGTTCTGGCATCCAAGACGCATGGAACAATGAAGGTGCTGCAAGCTGTTGCACATAAGTTTAGAAGCTTAGCTGCTGTGTGATGCGAGGAAGATTCATTGACCATGCTTTGAACCTTGCCCATCGGCCTCACAGCTAGCGAGCATCTTGAAATTGTGGTCACTCTGCCATGGACTGGGATTGCAATTGGATGAGGAGCCTGCATGGGGTATGATTGGGTTTGGGGTACATTGTTGAGTTGGGGCATCTGCATCTTTTGCTAATCACATTGTGCAAAGGATTGTCAAGACCATTGATGGCACTCATGGCTTGACGGAAAGATATATGGTGTTGACTCCATCCTGTTTTGTGTCCCTCTAGAGAAGCATAGCACTGTATAAAGTATGTTGCCCATGGGTGCACCTGGGATCCAGTCCTCATGCTGAAGTGTGAGATTAAATGTTCCTCCAGTCTATGAACTTGATCATGAGCATCTGAACTACCACATTGCCTACATTTCTTGATCTGTTACTATCATCACCCTTGACAGCGACTCAAATTTCTCTAAAGCACACATCAACAAGGTCTTTAGCAAAGACTGCAAAGAAATTGCAGTTCTGCTAAGGATGCCCTTAATTGTCTCAACACAAGCTCATCAGGATTTAGTGACTTGCCAGAAGTATTGTTCATAGTTGACAATGCTGGAATCACACAGACACAGCAGCAACAAACCACCCAGGTTGCTACTACTGCTACTCAAGGTGATACAGGCAATACTTCACATTCTACTATGCTGCTTTATCAGCCTGTAGCTACTTCTACTTCTATCTAGACTGCTGCAACAACTGCTCTCATTGTTGTGTCCCACTTAGACAGCTGTATGCAATGTATTGACTGGCAGCTTATGACCAGCGATACTGGCAGCATTATCAGCCACCATCATGCTATGTCAAATGTGTCATGTTTTCACTCTGGTCTTGACCATTCCAAACAGTCTTGTAGGACACAGTTATAATGATGCATCTGAGTCCAGACACCTCTTCCTGAGCACCACTCCACTGCTCCCCATGCCAGCCTTGCTCCTGTCAGGGGCTATGTGGCTTGCTCATGGACCTGGCCATCAGTCTCAGAGGCAGGAGGCCTTGGCCTGCAGCCCTAGCATGATGAGCCCTGTCTACAATGTCAATGTTCCCCTTTGCCACCACAGATGAAGTCCATGTCTAATAGTCCACAGCAGTTACATCTATAATCTAAATAACAACAACATGTTTACACCCCACATGCCATCCCTCTCTGACATTCCCCAGCCTGGTACAGGTGCAGTGGCTTCCAAATCCTCCACCACACCCTTCCATTTCACATCTGCCATGCATACTGCTGCTGTGTTCTACTACCAAGGCAAGGAAATTCACAATATAGGGATCAAAATATGCATTAACTTTAATCTTTCAGAACAAGAGACAGCACTGATGGGCCTTAGACTTCTGTGGCAACGGCAACACCCAAAACTTGGAGAGAGCTTAGGCAATTAACGTAGCAACACAGCAATCAAGGAAATGTGTGTGCGAGTGGTTCGGTGCACCTCCATGCAGTCAATTCCTCAATAACACAAGATACACTGCAACTTTAAGTCTGTGAAGTAGTACTCTTGGTCAAGGAGTACTAATAGATGTTGGCTGTAAGCCAGGAAGGATCTCGATAAACGAGATGGAATGGAATCTGGTATGACTTGAATACCAAGAAACTGGAATAGAAACTGCAAAAATGGTCTAGAGACCATGAAAATGGGTTTAGAAATTGTAGCAATGTGCTATAAATCGTAGCAACGGTCAAGAAAACATGGGGAGAGACTGGAAAATGTAGCAATGCAATAGAAATCGCTGGGGAGGACGAGAAATCATGTGGAAGGACTGGTAATTGTAGCAATGCTCTAGAAATCGTAGCAACACGCTAGATATCATTGTGATGGCAATGGACTAGAAGACGTCGAAATAGCCTAGTAATCGTGGCTTGGGGTGTACCTAATATTGTGAGTCGAAACAATAGCAATAAACGTATGGAGACTGCAAGAAACTGGTAGAAATCATAGCAACTGAGGTGCTGAGTGGGGTGCTGCAGCAATAGATGCACAGCAACTCCAAACAATGATAAAGACGAGGGTGATCCTATGGAGCTGAACTGGGCCTACACAGAGGCAATACTGAACTGGGTGATGAAAACAATGGTGATGTGGAAGGTGAAAGCAATGAAACAATCCTATGTGGTGAAAGTGAAGTGATGTTGTGGCATTAAAAGACAAAAGCAAGTTATTGACGCAAGATTTCATGTATTGGTGCAACCAACAATGTTTAAAGAGTAAAGCAAGCGGTGGGGAATAACTTGGAGTAACCGTAGCTGACTGGTAATGCCGTAGCCTCATCAACTGGGTAAGAACTCCCTCCAAAAATGCGGTTTCTACCTAGTTTTTATACTACAAGTACAATTTTATAATAGAATATTCTTCGGAGCCTTAGTAAGGCTGTAAGTCCTTGGCTTTTGTAATAGCCATAGTAAACATATGGTATCTGTGGTTCTAAAGTAACAGCAAGTCCTCAACATTGCCATGTATGGATGTGAACCATGTGGTTTTATTGAGCAAGGAGTGGATCATGAGGTGCTGTGTAGCTGCAGATTATTGAGCTGCAGTTGCCGTGCTGAGGTGTATGCATGGGGCAACGATAATTTGAAGTCTTGGCACTGTAACAGCCTTAGTAAATACAGTCTATAGTTGCCGTAGCTGTAATTATCATAGCTGGGAGGGTACTTGCATCAATCATGTCATTTCATTAAATGATTGATGAGCACATCAACCAGATGCTTCTGAGTGATGTAGCAACCCTGTTTTAGGATGATTGTCGATCAAAGGTGCCTTGCCATGATGGGATACAGTAATTGTGATGTGAGGCGAGCTGGGAAGGATAACGGAGTGCATGAGGAGTGGATGTCATGGTTTTGGGACTGTATCTGAATGTTTGTGGCTTATACTGCAAAAATCCATGGTATTATTGAGAGTTGGCAGTGTTATGGAGTGTGTGAGGATTATAATGGTGTTGTTTTGAAGGTATTGGGTGATGAATAGATAAATCTGTGAATTCTGAGCATACAGAGCCTGGAGGCTCATCAGTGCTCATATGTAGTTACACTTGCTGATCTGGTGGAAGAGTTTCATGCATGCATTGTATAAGAAACATTACTTGAGCTGGGTATATTACAGATGACTTATCCAATTGTTCAGACCATCCATATGATGCTGATGAATGTATATACTACAGCCAAGTTCATAAACAACATACACAATGAAATGAAATCAGGATGTAAAAGAATGCAGCTCCAATATTCTATGTACTTTGTCTTCAAATGTATGCATCTTTTAATACCTTGCCAAAAGCTGGGCTCATATTCTATATAAGAGTTTGCAGGGTCAGGACTTTTGAAGCAAATAAAGGTATTGTTGCATGTTGAACTCATCAGGGAGTTGACCACCACTTCAGTGAGTCACAATCTTGTGAGTGGCGAGGGTGGAAGGCATGTCTGGGGTCCACTTATGGGCACATCACTGGCAAGCGCTGGCTGCATCATTTGTGTATTGCTGTTAAGTCTCTTGCATGTCACTGTCAAGTCTCTTTCATGTTGCAAAGGAATCATTTATGTGTCATCGAGGAACTCAGGGGTGTTATATATAAAGAAACTTTCTGAAACACAGCCAGTCTCTGTCTTGGTGTTTCCTTTATTGTTTCTTAAGATGTTTCTTCAAAGAAACACCTCAATGAACACCCATCATAAAACATGGCATGTTTTATTCCATATTTATGCATACAAAGACTCTTTAAAACATGCCTGGAAACAAAGCAAGTGAAAACCATATATATCTGGTCATATAAACATGTGATGAAAAAGACTGATCTAATGACAATATGTCCTTATTTGAGCGTTTCATGAGAAAAATACTGGCAGAAACATGGAATTAAAGATTGAAGGTAAAACCAATGGTATTTCATTACATTTTCACTGTATGGTGTTTACTAGCAGTCTTTGAGGCAAAAACACTGGCAAGCCCCAGCAGTGAGTAAAGCAAGCAAGTAGTATAAGCTAGAAACAGAAAGACAGACCCAAGAAACAGTTCAGAACCAGTCAGTGTGTTTTAAGTTGCAACCAGGCACAAAGTATCAGTATTGAAACTGCACCAGGCAGCCAGCACAAGTTCAGAACCTGCACCAGGCAGTTATTCTGTATCAGTTTAAGTTTGTGTTCAGTGACATGTCAAGCTTAGAGTGAAAACTGCAATATATTCTTTATACAAATCATATTCATTGCACTGGGAACTTGTGAACTACAGTACAAAGCATTGTAACCTGGTATAATATACCTCCCTTCAAACCACAATTACTGAGTGTTTTGTGTAGTGTGTTGTGTGTAGCATGTTGCATCTATATAGGTGCTCAGCACCTTTCAATGGTCAGGTTGTCATTGGGTTCTGATGCATTGATGAAGTTTCAGTGCAAAGAGTCATCCAAAATCAAGCAAAAGCCTTTCTTGTCTCTGAATATTAGACATGTGAGCTCAACCTAACAACCTTCTCATGCATGCCTAAACTGTTTCTGGCCTCAGGGTGATGTTGTTCTTATGGAAGACTTCCAGCATAACTTCCAGTAGGTCCAATGTCATACAATGGGATTCATATTGATGTTGGTCCAGGCACTGTGTTGTTCCCAAGGGATTTAGGATCATGGCTACAGCATAGATAATCCATTGAGACCTTACATAGTAATTAGGGGTCCTGTGCTATATAAGGAAGGCATCTGTCAAATTTTTTGATTGGTACTTGTTGCTCCTTAACCATCATGATACCACTTACAAAGCCAATTGAATCCTCACATCCATCCAATACTGTCTTCAAGGTTGTTGGTCTGAAGTCTCTTATGCTCAGAGTGGCACAAACACCAGAGAACACAGAGGACCAATTCGAAGTGATAAACCAAGCTCTCATAGCCTACATGGATTCTCAGATCATGCTCAACATGGATAGGTCAGGTCTGCAGTGGTGGAAAGTCATTAAAGCACAGGTGCATTGACTTGCCATAGTCAGATTGCATACTCTGACAGTGCTGTTCAGAACACCATTAATGATGTGTTGCAGAACTTCCCAGATAGCTGTGTCTTGTGAGGGAAGGCTCTCTAGGAAATTCCAGTGAGCTCCCCTAGCCCAGAGCCTGGAGAAATGATGTTGCTGACTCCTAGTGTACTGGGGGAGACAACAGCAAACAAACTGAAGACATCCTCAACAAATGTAGGCATGCCTGTGAGTAGCCTCACTGCTTTTGAGGTTTCCAGTGTATTGACCATTGTCAGGCCACACATTCTCAAGCAACCATAAAGAGAAGCTCAGAAAGACTGAAATCCATAGTGCTGACCATGAGTTCAGCCTGCTTGTGTTAGCGAAGACCAGAACTGGACAGTGACTACAGAAGCCTAACATTGATCAGAAACCAAAAGATGAAAATTTCTTGTGGACCAAGGTTTGCGATTAATGATTCAGGTGATTATAACCTAACTATCATATTTAAAATCTCACCTGCCAGTTCTGGATGATCCCAGAGTGGAATCATTGACAGAGCTCAAGGACATCATCACTGGGATGGGGACCACTATACAGAACAAAGCAGTGCTTAGGATTAGCCTAGGTGTCTGGTGTCAGCTGGTATTCCTAAATGTGCATTGAGGTCATTCCAGATCACTCAACCAGATGAGGGTATGCAAAGTTGACATCTTGGATTGGGATTTAATACCAACAGAGGCCAATGACCCAGTATGTCTTTTTGATACATGTGTCAGCCACATGCTGAGGTCCCTCCAGTGTAAGACTTGTGGAACAAAGATTGCTTGCCAATGGCCCAACACATCAGACCAGTCTAAGTGCTGAGAGTGTCATCTACAAGCAAAACATTGTGTCAGTGGTAAGAATGATCTGCTCAACAAGCCTCATAAAAGGAAATGAGCTTCAGAATCTCCTGGCCAGAACTGTAGTTGACAAAGGCATGACTTGGATGGAATTGAAGATGCTGAATGGGATGACAATGTGGGCCATAAACCTATGTCCACCCCCAAATCATGACACTCCCTCCAGACCCAAAAGGCAGAGGTGGTGGTATTGACAACTGCAAGTGCCATTTTTGTGAAGCCAGTTTATAAAAAGTTTAAACAAGGACAACATCTACCCAATAAACCCAATCTGACCCCAATAAAGTCAGTACATCCAGAAGCTCCATGGCCCTCCCAGAGGGCTACTGTGACAGTGAACACTTTGAGGGATCTTACAGGTCCACTGCTGTCACTGAGTCCCCTGCCCCCCAGAGACACACTATTGAAGTGGGTTGCCTTAACAGGGAGGAGGTCAGGCATGAGATTCAATAGTCACCTGGATGAAGCTGCAGTCAAATGCATGATGGAATTATATAAAGACCTTGATCTGGATGGGTGTAAGAGGGAGCTAGGGAGAACCAAGGCAGAATTGCAGTGCACTCTGGGAAATATGCACATGATGATAGAGGCCATGGAAAATGAAGTGAACAAGGAGAGGGCATTGGTCACACCCCTTATGACTCAGCATCATGTGACAAAGGTACTATTACACTCTTTTGTTTCTTCATAATTATTATTCTTCAACATGTTTTAGTCTACTTTGGTGAGGTTGAATATAGCAGGCCTTACCCCTGATGTGGGCTGTATAAGCTTTATACTGTATGATTTTGACTGTAGCTTCATGGTGTGTTACATATTATGCTTTATAATGAAATTTTCATAGCTTCATTCACCAAAATATGGGGCAAAATTGCTATATAGTGTCTCCAGGGCCAGCTGGCTGCAAAAAACCTAAATTAGACTGATACCACCTCTCAAAAAGGCTTGTTATGCATTGTGAATTACTGGGAGCTTCACTTCATGGGATACTGTTACACATTATGTGAATTAATAGTCAAAATCATACAGTATATCCCTTGCCTCACTTAATGCAAGGAGACATTTAAAGCACACAATGAAATGCTGTTGCCTTGAATCAGTCCCATTCAGTTCCTGTACCATCATCAGTGAATATACATGCTTATAAGCAATGCATCTGAAATACCTCCTGCAGGATATTCATCATGCTCTTCTGTACAGTGGGCTTTACCATGGACTCTGGAATAAGATCGTTCTTCACATTCTCCTGCACCAGTGGCTTCAGAACACTATTAATGTCCCTCCAAGGCATGCAGGTAGAACAAAGAATACCATGAATCCTTTCATGAAGTACATCTTTGCCAGAATTGAGCACAAGAGTCTCCCATCCAGAGGGTTCATGAGGGGGTGTAACATCCTGTATGGTCGGTAATACACCGTCTATGCATTCACACCTAGATTTTGCGATTTTATAATAATACTATTGCAGATCTATCCTACATCAGTGATAGTGAGAGGACTATAGCTGAGGCTTCGAGCTGATAGTTAGACTAGTATGCAACTAGTAGAGCCAGGACTTAGATGCAATACCACTAGTGGGTTAAATCTACCAGCCGGCCATACTAGTGACTTGAATGCTAACAGGGCTAAGTAAATACAGCCACTAGTGCACAAGTAACATAACTAGCACACCAAACAAGAAGCAGAGGACACAAATCTAGTGAAGTTAAGTCACTAGTGGACCAATCTGGGTATAAACACCTAAGTCAGGTTAACTAGTCATGCAGCAATCTTGAAACAGGACTTAGAAATGAATTAGCAATGCATTAACCTTGCAGCAGATCTGACTAGTGTGATACAGATCCATTGCGATTGGCACTAGTATAGCTGGGCTGTGCCTGTGATCATGATCGACAGCTGTTACAGGCACACTTGCGGGGCTAGTCATTTATCCTTGGCACTAGTGGAGCGTCGCTGGGCCCAGGACATGGAATACAACTGCTAGTGGAGCTCCTAGGCTCACTAGTCAGCAAGCAACTGTTTCTAGACTGACTATTGCATGATTATTCACCATTATTCATGACTAGCCAAGAAATCCTTATCAATAATACCCCTCTAGTCAGTTATTTATATCTCAATTGTACCTTGTTTGTCAGTATATAAGTAGTAGAATAGGTGCATGCACAGCTCAGGCAAGCCATCCCTGCAATTGTGACCTACTAGTCAGTATCTAGTGCCCCAATTAAACACTTTTGTGCTTAACCTCAACAAAGTGGCTGCTAATCACTAAGTTACCCATAGCATTGAGTGAATAGAAGTGTCTTAGAGCAATCTTTTGTGTCCTGCAAAGGCCAAGAGTGTTTTAAAGTTAGTTCAAGTGAGTTCTCAAAGTTTAAAGTATTATTCTTAGGCCAAGAGCACCACTAGTCTGCCTAGAAATCGACTAGTCAAATGTTTATTCACTTGTAAGACATTATAGGGCCAAGAGAGCCAATAGTTTGAAGCAGTTATATTCTCAGTGAGTACAGTAGCTCAAGCCAAGTCACATTTCATTCAATTGTGTCTTACCCATCCCACTAGTGTGAGTAGTACACTTGTAAAACTCACTAGTAATGAATAAAATGTCTTTTGAACAACCTACCTTGATTATTAAGTCTGCAGAGTGCTTCTATCATACTCGAAATGCCTGAATTCAATACATTGGTGATAGTGTAGAGTGTAGAGAGGTTTAGTGTTGGTTGGTGTTCATTGCCACCCACCAGTCTTTTGCTATTTGCCATTACCAAGCACATCATCAGTATAGATGGTATGAACAGAGATAGAGAGATCAAAATAGGAAATGCGGTCTATTGCATTGTCATTATGCATTAAGATGTGCAACACAGTTAGTGGAAGAGTACACAACTCAAATGTAGCTAACTGACCTTCTGAATCAGAAGTTGGTGCTCATGAACTGGGGACAGAGAACTTGCAGAGAACTGAGCCTAAACTCCTTTCCTCCCTGAAAGGTTACCAAGGACTTATCTATAAACTCAAGTGGAGAGAGCCAATAGAAAATAACTCCAGTGATGTGATCTATGCAAACATTTTGGGGATACTGTCTGATGGTTTGAACTGAATGAAGACTGACTCAGAAATTGTGAACTGCTGGCTGGTGGGAATGCTGCATCTAATGAACGAATGTAGAGAACTCACATCGAACCTAAGGTAACAGCTAATGGCAGAGTAAAATGAAATCATGCACAGAGGACTTATAGCAATATACACCATGAAGGTATCACTGCTGGGGCATGTTGGTGTTTATGCCTGAAAGATGGCAGGTAAACACCAGTATGTATTTATATAGATTTTTTTAAGTGTAAAAACTGTACCATAAAAACCCCACAAAATGCCATCTGCTTCTTTTCTAATCTTTGCCTTGGTATTTCAGCACATATTTTTGCTATGAACTATCAAAATAAGTGCATGATGTCATTCATGCTGTGTTTTATTACCTGTAAATAATATTAGGTGTTTATATCCTGTGTTTCCAATTGTGTTCTTTGTTCTCAAACCACCTGAGCAATCACGTCATGTATGATGATTTGTATTTCTTTGAGGTGTTTATGCAAGAAAACACCCATAAAACAAAGGAAAGACCAAGTGTTTCCTGCCATAAACACCACAAGAAACACCTGCCATAACACACAGCATGTTTGCTCAGGTGTTTTTGGAACAATAACATGATTGAAAATACAGGGTATAAACACCTAATATTATTTACAGTTAATAAAACATGGCACAAATGACATCATGCACTTATTTCGATAGTTCATAGCAAAAATATGCATCAAAATACCAAGGCAAAGATTAGAAAGGAAGCAGATGGTATTTTGTGGGGGTTTTATGGTACAGTTTTTACACTCAAAAAAATCTATATAAATACATGCCAGTGTTTACCTGCCATCTTTTAGGCATAAACACTGCTGGGGCCGGTAGATTTTTAGCATGGGAAAAGGAGATCTGAAAATGTTGTGACTTTTCCAGACATTTTCATATGAGTAAAAGTAAAATTAAAAGGAAAAGTAGCTCTTTTTGGTCATGTTTTAGGACAAATAGATGAACCACTTTTTAGGACATTTTCTGGATAGGAAGAGGGACAATAAAAGAAATCTTTTCTCAACTGTGTTGTACCTACAAATAGAAGTGCATTTACAGCTTGCAAAAGAATAGCTTTTCACAACCAATTTTGAATCCAAAAAAAAAAGGACTACAAAATTTGTTGAAAAAAAAAACCTTTTTCGTCATATTGTCCTTACATAAAAACCAGAAATTTGCAGGTAAGAAAAAGGTAATGTAAAAGAAGTCATTTTCATTTAGGTTTACAAATGGTAAAAGACATTGCATGCTGAGGGACTCTGCGAGTCTTGAGAGGGACACAGCGATACCCTCAGCCAATGAGGGTCTCAGTGTGTGCTGATTAATGGCTGGGTACACCATGATGACATCACCAACATGCTTACCTCCCTCCATGATCATCTCCCAGCAGGACACTCAGTGTGTCCTGGTGTTTAGTCCCAGCTTGGTGCTGTGGCTGTTCCTTGCTCTCCTCACTGTCATCCTTGCTCTCATTTATCCATCGATGCAGAACACCCTCATACCACCAAGATAGCATGCTATTGATAACAAGTTGCCAGTGTCACTCACTTTTCTTGCCTTGGAATTCCGCTAATGAATATTAACTACAGATTATACTATTGTACAGAGGTAATTGCTTACTTTTTTCTTTGTAGTCCCACCCTAGTTTTGGTCTGGATGGATATGGGGTTGGCTTATGGGTTTTGGAGAATGTTCAAGGTGCATATGCTATGCCGTCCAGTTTTCCTTACAAGCTGACATCTACAAATAGATTCATATTCCTCTACACCTGCGGCTCGCACATTGCGATCTCAGCCAGGAATTTGCCTGCTGCCATGTGCACCTGGAATGACATCATTGAGTCATTTTAATCTTAAGCCATCTCTCTTCTCATTCAATCATCTTCACCTTTGCTAATATTGTTCTTCTAGCCAAATGCCATTAAATGCTGACATATCTACTAATTGAGAGTGTTGACTCTGGTCAGTATCTCCTCCACAATGACCTCCCTTACAGACACAGTATCCTACATGCCACTCATCCCTTGACCAAGCACTGTTCAGGCTAGCAGCAGCTCATGCCCGTTGATGACCCTCCTTGCACACCCACCTTCCCACAGATATTTTGTTCCATGTCTGTGATACTCCTGGGCTTGGTTTGAGGTTTTCCACTGGCTTGAGCGAGACATATAATGATGATGATGACATCATGACCAGTCATTGTATCTTCTCTACTTTTTTCTACCTCCTCCCACCATCTCCCAGCAGGACACTCAGTGTGTCCTGCATTCAGTCCCAGCTCAGTGCTGCGACTGTTCTCTCTTCTGCCTATAGGTCTCAGCTCAGTGTTGCACCTGTTTCTCGCTCTTCTCACCATGTTGTCTGTCCAATGTGCTTCAATGCCAAACACCCAATGCTGATATCAAGTTATTGTCACAGGTCCATCAAAATTTATCTGTCATATTATGACTGTATAGCTCATCGAGTCCACAGGCTGTAATGCTCGGATGTGTATCCCCACACAATGGGGACCATCAGGAATCGGATTGAATATATCTGTGATACATACATATACTATGCAATCTATGGCAATATCAGGGTTGCCAAATGTGTACAATATGATTCTTTTTGCCAGATGTCTAATTCAAGTTGAACAGCTTACACTGTCATGTATTCTGAACCTCAGCTTCCAGGCTATCTTTCTATCCATTGTTCACACTGTGATGGGACCGATACATGTTCACTGCCATCCTGTTCCCACAGCCTTTGACCTCAGCTCAGCTAGTGCAGGTGTATGGAACAGCAGGAGGTGAATAGAGACTCAGATTATACACCATTCACCATTCTTCCAACCCCAGAGTCCTCAGCATCAGGTCCGCTACGGTCCATAGATTCGAGATCACCAGTTCCTCAATTTATCAATTTGCCGTCTCCACATACCATCTTCTGCTGACCCATTGACTCACTTCAAGCCGGACCGTTTCTTAGGGCATCTTTTGGATATCCTTGGATCTTGGCAATTTCCCATTGAAAATAGCAGCAGGAGTGGCTGTTAGTATAGACGTGTCATGCCCATAATGGCAGTGATCATTGCTATCTTCTTCCTGCCATCGCCGTTCCTTTTGAAGCCCCAGTGGTTCCTCCTCTCATGTTCTACTGTGTTTTCTGTGAGTCACAATCCCATATGTTGTGGCTCTCAGTAATTCCTGCCCTCTCCACCATCAGATTTGGTCATCCTCATTCTGCATCCGAACCTTGCACTCTCTGCCTATTTGAACATTGGAATGACTATAGACCCAACACAACCCGAAGCCCATACTAGTCAGTTGTCTTCTCCTTTTCTTTGTCCCATTCTTTGCATACTGTGTTTGATCACTAAAACCACATATCTGTGTGGTCAATACAACATCTCCATCTTCTGCTGTGATTACACAGTCCCCAATCCAGAGACTGGTCGCTTCACAGTCTGTAAGAACAACCCTACCATTTATAGATGTGCAGACAGAATCTGTGAGCCACTTGGCTATCCTGAGATACCTGGCAGTCCAGGTAATCCCAGCCATTAGGTATGTTCATAGCTCTAGGCCTATTTGCTACATAGCTCAACAACCAGGTCCCAGATGGGTGAACATTCTTGTTGCACCTGCTAGTTCTCCTGGGTATCAGCCTTTTCCCAGTTGTACATTATGTACACCATTTGAATTGCACTTATATATTTGCAATGGTTTGCTACTTGTGTAAAAAGGTATTTTATGAATTGTATATGTTTTCCTTTCAGATTGTCTTATGCCAGTGTCAATTTCGGCTGTCACTACGCAGTCATTGCTCATTCACTCCATTGATATGCTGTCTACACGTTCACACCTAGATTTTGTGATTTTATAATAATACTATTGCATATCTACCTTACATTAGTGATACTTAGAGGACTATAGCTGAGGCTTCAAGCTGATAGTTAGACTAGTATGCGATTAGTAGAGCCAGGACTTAGATGTGATACCACTAGTGGGTTTAATCTACCAGTCGGCCATACTAGTGACTTGAATGCTAGCAGGGCTAAATAAATATGGCCACTAGTGGATGAGTAACGTGACTAGCACACCCAACAAGAGGCAGAGGACACAAATCTTGTGAAGTTCAGTCACTAGCAGACCAATCTGGGCACAAACGCCTAAGTCCGATTAACTAGTCACGTGGCAATCTCAAAGCAGGACTTAGAAATGAATTAGCAATGCATTAACCTTGCAGGAGATCCAACTAGCACGATACAGATCTATTACAATTGGGACTAGTATAGCTGGGCTGCACCTTCGATCATGATCGACAGCTGCTACAGGCACATTCACTGGCCTAGTCATTTATCTTTGACACTAGTGGAGCGCTGCTGCGCCAAGGGTATGGAATACCACTGCTAGCAGAGCTCCTAGGCTCACTAGTCAGCAAGTGACTGTTTCTAGACCGACTATTGCGTGATTATTCACCATTATTTGTGACTAGCCAAGAAATCCTTATCAATAATACCCCTCTAGTCAGTTATTTATATCTCGATCGTACCTTGTTTGTCAGTATATAAGTAGTAGAATAGGTGCACACGTGGCTCAGGCAAGCCATCCATGCAATTGTGACCTACTAGTCAGTATCTAGTGCCCCAATTAAACACTTTTGTGCTTAACCTCAATGAAGCAGCTACTAGTCACTAAGTTACCCATAGCATTGAGTGAATAGAAGTGTCTTAGAGCAATCTTTTGTGTCCTGCAAAGGCCAAGAGTGTTTCAAAGTTAGTTTAAGTGAGTTCTCAAAGTTTAAAGTATTATTCTTAGGCCAAGAGCGCCACTAGTCAAGTGTTTATTCACTTGTAAGACATTATAGGGCCAAGAGAGCCACTAGTTCGAAGCAGTCCCAGTCAGAGCGAGCACAGTAGCTCAAGCCGAGTCACTATTCATCCAATTGTGTCTTACCAACCCTGCTAGTGCGAGTAGTACGCTTGTATAGCTCACTAGTAACGAAATAAAACATCTTTAAACAACTTTCCTTGATTATTGAAGTCTGCAGAGTGCTTCTATCATACTCAAAACACCCAAATTCAATACATTGGTGATAAGTGTAGAGTTAGTGATTGGTTTAGTGTTGTTGGTGTTCATTGCCAGCCTCTAGTCCATTTGCCACTCACCGTTACTGAGCACATCACTGTGCTCTCTGATCACCCAGCCTCCAGAGCGATTTTTATACAGGATCCAAAGACTTGTTGTCTGAGCAGGTAGAGACAGAGATAGATGGCCAGTAACTGTGTCCCTGGGTGAGCTGTGAGATGGAACTGTTTTTCCATTTTGGCTTGTGCTTTGCTTGTGCTTCTGGGGGAATTATTATTCATTATTTGGACCCACACATTTTATTTGATTAAGTGTGAAGAAAACTGCCAGAAAGGTCTCAGAACCAGTCAAAATGGCCTGTCAAAAGGTAGGTAAGTTTTCAATTTTTGAGCACTCCTTTTGCCCTCCCTCCTATCTGGTATTCTGGTGTCCCGTCAAAGGCTAGGCACCAAAGTGCAAAAGTTAAGAGGTCTTGAAACAAAGTATGCTGAAATGAATGTCAATAGATAAGAACAGTAGATAGATACATAGTAGTACTGTAGTCATACAAAAACAAGGAGGGTTGCAATTACTAGACTGATATAGTATTCTAGTAAGTTTAGCCATCCAAGCACATAGATCTCTGCCAATGTAAATTTGTTTTCAGTCTCAAAGTCATCACTTCGACCATAAACATGTTGGTAGGATTCCAGCTTCTTTCACCAGCTTTCATAGGCCTGTAAAGCTGCTTATACCCAGAACAATAATCAAGGACAGTGATTATGTGGCAGTCCGGTACGTTCTCCTTCTGGGCTAATGTTCATAGGTCTTGCATTGTACCATTTGAATCAGCTGAAAGATCTGCAACTTCACATGCCACAATGTGCATGAAAAAAGACTTATGGGCAGCGTTCTTTACATAGAACCCCCCCAAACAGTCTATCAGGAATTGAGCTTGAAGATACAAGCCATGATAATGTAACAAAATGAACTGGTTCTGGTGGCCTTTTTGCATTTCGCGTGATGTTCCTTCCAATCCCCACTTTGACATGCCTTGGAGCAGTAAAATTTGTCACCACAATCCATACAAACTCTGATGATTCCAGTTTTATTGAATGAACACTGCATCAAAGGATGAGTTTAAGCAAGCAGGAATACCACAAAAAGACCAACACTGGGATATTGACAGATGAGGCTATCGTGCCAGCTGTCATACATGTTGCCATACCATCTTGCCCTATCTCTCAGATGCAACAAGAGGTCTGGAGTATCTAGAGAACTGTCCAGATCAAGCATGCTCCTGACAACTCCCACCCTTGGCAGATGTCAACGAGCCTGTGAAAGGATGGGAGCCCAAATGAGACAGCCTTCAAGGGAAGCAAAGAGCAAAATCAATGCCTGGTTGGACCGCAACTTGTGATTGAGAGAAAATGTGCCTTTCACTATGATGGAGGCCACCATTTCAATGTATTCCAGTAAACCTTGGTGGAGAATTTTAGCGATCACCTCGTAATCCATGGAGGCAAGTATCTGCTGTATACAGCATGAACATTCCCAGATACATTCTATTATGTTCTGGGAGCAGACCTCCTTTACCAGCTGCTTCAATACTGATGCAAACCATCACATGCAGATTGGGAAGTAAAAGATGCAGTCTTCAGGGGCTGCTGTGATGATGTACAAAAGAGATCCCAGCATGGCGTGAAGTTCACAAATATAGCTGGAGTCGCATTTGGCAATGGGGAGTAAGCTGCGAGAAAATTCATCAATTGCAGATTCAATGACAGAGAAGGGTATTTTGAGTACGATATCTCTAGCCAACTCAAGGAGGCATATGGGGTCAGCTTCTGACAAAGACGAGATGATAATGAAAGAACTTTGATGAAATGGATGATGAGGGACCACCAGAAGCCAGATGTGGACACATGTAGCATAAAATGATGTGTGTAATGTGATTTGAGAGCAGATAGATGGCTGGGAAGAAAGAATCTCCATCATATGTAGAGCTGGTAACCCCACTGTGCTTGCAGTGCTTTGCAAGTCTGAAAGGTGCATCAAATGCTCTACATGACTCTCTTCAGCACTGGAATTCAATATTAATTTCCTGAATATCTCCTCTGCCCATGGATGGAACACCCTCCACAATGTCATAAGCTCAGGAACTACAAGGCCTAAAAGTAAAATTTTGTGTCTCAATGTGGAATGGACTATTCCAACTGCTGCAGCGACAACCTTGATATTTTCCAGAAAGTGGCCCTATGTCAACCAGCCTTTGAGTTGTACTTGCCATGACTGCAGACAGTTTCTAGAAGGGGGATATCAGAGATCTCAACATCTGACAAGGGGAGGACCGTCGAACCTTCAACTGATTAGCCTGATTCATGTGGAGTGTTAAACAATAGGAAATGGGATGGAGCAAAAAGATGGGTTTGTTCATAGCCTTTGTCTACTTCACCGGCTGAGTCACATGTAGGGGACAATTTCTTTTGGGAATCCCAGAGCAGTAAACAAGGACATTGGATCACACAAAAAATCAGATGAGTGGGACAGCATAGTATTCCTTAGAACTCTGGCAAAGTGAGTGATTGTCACCCAAGATGGGGCATGGACTCATATGGTGGCTGGGTGGTAGGACACCAAGACATAGCGTTCTGACAGAATGCCATAGTTGTATATATACAGACACCACATAGAAATCCCATTCCTCATGGTTCCCTTTATCAATGTGTTGAGAGACGCTCACCGCTGAGGGTGTCACCCAGCATCCGAGCATCACAGCCTGTGGATGTGATGAATAATGGAGTCAGGATGCAGTAGATAAATTTTGACAGACCTGTGACAGTATCTAGATATCAGTAAATGGGTGTTCGGCATTGATGTATGTTGGATGGACAACACGGTGAGGAGAGTGAGAAACAGGTGCAGCACCGAGCTCAGACCTATAGGCAGGAGAGAGAACAGTTGCAGCACTGAGCTGGGACTGAATGCAGGACACACCGAGTGTCCTGCTGGGAGATGGTGGGAGGAGGTAGAAAAAAGTGGAGAAGATACAATGACTGGTTGTGATGTCACCATCATCGTTACATGTCTCACTTGGCACTGGGTTCGACTCCCAGTGGGTGCAGTTCTCTCTGCAAGTTTGAACTTGCCCACATACCCATGTGAGTCTGACAAATATGGCATTCACCACTGGCAATCATCAAATGCAACTTGCATCAGTTCCCTTCTCTGAGCAGGAGACTCGGTGTCTCTCTGCTCCAGTCAAAGCTCAGTGCTTTGATATTCTCCAATGAATGTGATATGTCTTGATAGCTTGAATGCCTCCTGGCACACCATACGGTTCAAACGGTATTATATATTTTTTCTACCAATCTACCTTCTAATAATCTACATTAGAAAAAGTGATCATATCCTCTATCAATGTCAGTGGTGGGCCTTGGATGTGGTCTTGAGATGCAGTTTCAGCATGTCCCAAATGGGCCAGCATTGAAAAAATGGTTTCAGCATTTCATGCTTGTTGATCATCTGGCGAATCAAATCGTAGTCAGTTTCATCTTTGCCTTAAATCTACACAACTGAGAACTCACCTGTTTGTAGATACAAGCCACCTTGTAATCCACTTGTCTTTTATAGCAAATGGCCATGTCGAGATGTGTCTTGGTGAGGGCATGGACTTTGGCCTGCCAAGCAAATCAGTGAGGACGATATAGTGCTACTCAATGATCAGGGAATCTTACTGTGATGCTCTCAAATTCTTCTTTAGACCAGCCACACTTGTTCACCAACTTCTTTTTCATACTATATCCTCCTGAATTTGGCCGGCCTGATTGTCTGGGTGGAAGATCATAGACACTCTTCTTTGGTGGCTGCAGTACTCCTGGGCTTGGTTTGACATCTTCTGTTGGCTCGGTTTCCACAGGCAGTTCAGTATGCAATTCTTCCCATGACTTGGCGCCTCTCAGATTCTCGTTGTCTGGAATGTACATGTTGTCCACTGAATTCCGATGTCTATTCCCTTCATTGGGGACATACATGTCGTTACCCAGATTCCGAATGGGATGATTGGCCTGTCCCTCCACAAGAGCATGGTAGTTGATCCTTGGTGTGATCAGTGGAAGAGGTCATGACACAAACTTTTGGAATTTGATGTGAGGTGAGATGAGAGAAAAATGGTTGTCAATGTGAGGTGTGAGGCTCATGGTACAGGTCAGGTAGGAGTGGGACCTTTGTGTTAGGCTGTTCCTTTTGATTCTTAAATATAGCACCATCGCAAACATTCTTCATTGTCAATGGTGTCGCATGGTGATCCCTTCGCAATGGCAGTGGTACCCTCCATTGTGGATACACCATGCTCAAAGAGCACTTTGTGTTTGCCTATACTATAATGAGCCCATAATGGCTAGCGCTCATGCTCTTGTTCCACATTATGCACTTCTTACTTTGTCAATTCTACATGCAGGCTGGTGTCTGTGATATGTGATGAACATGCTTTGTTTTTGGTCTTGGGCCTTTTCTCAACCTCTGTTCCTCTGTACATAGGTTTGCAGACCTGGCAATACCTGAATTTAAATTCCATCTCTATTGTCATTCACTCAAACATGTGTTCAATTTTGAGGACAAGAAGAAACAGCCTGATAGGACCACTAGTGGGCATAATGAGATTGAGAGAGACCCCTTCTGTGACTGTTCAAATGTTCAATCATTGAGTTTTCATAGCCACCCATACAACCAGTGAATTTGAAACACAAATTGAAGATCACTACCTGAGATCATGTAGCAGACATGCCTAAAACTAATTGAAAACATGCCCAAGCACTGGATCTCTAAGAATGACCAAGACAGATGACAAGTATCACTGAGTGCCACAATGTATGAAGTTGTGACTCACAGAAAAGGTGGTAGAATATGACCAGAGGAACCACCGGTGTTTCGAAAGGAACAGTGAAGTGGGAAGAAGATAGCAATGATCACTGCAATTACAGGTGTGACACAAGGCCATCAATGCCACTCCTGCTGCTAATTTCGACATCCCTTACATCTCATGAAATACTATTGGACATGCAAATCCTCTCACTCAGGGCAAGCCTGGAGAACATGACAGAAGAGGGTGTTCCTGAATTGACTTTCAGGTTGGATCCAATGGCAAGGCACCAAGAGTATGTAGAAGTTGTAATGTTTCAGCTCCAATGGAGTCAACGTGTTGCCAGAAAGTGGTATAAATGGGCTGGCCTGCAAACAAAGTGACACAAATACAGTAACACTCATGAACTGCACCGAGGAACTGAGCTATCCTGGATCTACAGACTGGAGTGGCCCTGATGCTGGGAAGCAGACTGTGAATCTGAGTGCCCATTCACCAAGAAGAGATGTGCAATGAAAATGATACTGATGCATGATTATGATGCATCTCGCTTTACAGCTCTCCAATGGGTGAGATTTTAATTAATTAGGTACCTAATTCATATAATATACTCAAATCATGTTACTGAGATCTAGTATTTAGATAAAAAGACTCCTTCATCCACTCAGTACTTGTCATGATCATCGGGGTCAACTGAGCTCACAAGCCACACTTTGTCATAAAAGTTCTCCGGAAGATTCACAATTGGACAACACAAAGTCATGGCCACTTGGCAGTTGGGCTTTTGGTAAGGGAGTCAAGTCTCACTTGTGCTCAGCTCCCCAGCATGAACAGATGGCTCAGACATCTCTATGTCTTTGTCCACATTGAAACAGTTGAAGAAATCAACATCCATAGGATCTGGTGTTGCTTGTCATGGCTCATTTAAAGGCAGGTGTTGTCTGTAGTGCAGAGTGGGCCCCTAGAGGTCAATAAGGATGAGTCATCATATAACAACCAAGCAATGCCATACTTACCTGTGAAAATCTATTTATTTGATTGTCAAAATCACAGGCTGCTTGTTGTCTTTGAGACTGTGCCGAGTGTCTCCTCAGGATAGAGGGGCATGTGTCCTAATGCACATCAATGCAAGTAGAGATCAAAGTGACAACAGCAACATACAGCTCTGTGATTGAAATTTACAACCTCAGGCTGTTCTTCTAAGCACTTTTTCAACAATGCATTTTCAGCTGTTAACACTTGGTCTCTACTCTTGCATGCTTGGACTTCAGCTTTGGCAGCCTTAACACAGTTTTTCAGTTTTCCAAACTGGTCTTCCACCAAATTTCTGGCTTCTTCATGGCGCTTCTCCCATTTTTTCTCCACAGCAGAAGTCTCTTGGTCGATGGCCTCCAAAACTGTAGTCAAATTGAATGATCTCACTTTGTGACGATCACTCAAAAGAGCTCACCTTTGCTTCATTTTCCTCGACAAGTTCCTGTCACTTGCCTTTCACCTGTTCATGATTATCATTAATATACAATCGACAATCACATCTGGCAACATACCCGTCTATCAACCCCTGCTGAAACCATAGCTTCAAACTAGATCAAATACATTGGTGTTTAACATATACACATAATTGAACACCATGCACACCTTGTCATCTAATTCCTTCTGTTTCTGTGAAACCTTCGAGTCAAACTTGAACAGCAAATGCAAGTCAGCAAAAGAGACATATGATATGCCAACTTATACACACCAATGTCTTGAGTTCCCTCTTTCATGCCTCATGCTGTCAGCTGATTTAGACAGTATGATGCCAAGCTGTGATAAGACACACCTGTTTATCCAGTTCTCCCATCTTGGAGTTGACCTCTTTGTCGTACTTTTAAGACAGTCAGGAAAGGAAATGCACAGTTGATAAGCTGTACCAATGCTTTGAGATCCCTGTATCATGTATTGTACTGTCGACAATGCAGTTAGAAAGCAGAAGATACTAAAATAAACTATGAAAAAATACATTGGCATCCTGCTCTTCTTTTCTCTTGCTGAGTTGTTTGTTGAACTAGTAGTAGGTAGGGTGGTCAGCAACTAGTCTAATGAGAGGTCATTCCTATCTTTTTATCAAGTTCATCAAACCTCAGTTGAGCCTTAAAGATATAGAGATGATCAGAGGAAATGAAATGTTGACGCTCAGTCGGGTGACCCACCTGCTTTTCCACCTGCTCATTCATCTTACACTGCACCATTTCATGTTCCTTGGTGGCCTGAATTGACCCATTATCAGCTAATGTGGTCCAAAGGTTTGATTGAAATCCTCACTTCCATCTTGAGCTCCTTCTTTTGTGCCTCGGTCTAAAGGGTGTTCAGATAATACACAAAGGTTTATGGGGATCATGGCACCTTTTGTGTAACCTGCTCCTCGATAAGCTGATTACTCTTTTCATTCAACATCTGTTGCACCCTAGCCTCATCCTAACCCAGGTATTGGTGATCAATAGGAGATGATATTCCAAGTGACATACCACTTCCTCTTGCTGTTCATTGGTCTCCTTAAGCTGTGTCTGGAGGTCTTCATTTTCCCAGTGCAAACTGCTGATATGCACTTGTAATGAATCAGTTTCCCTGGCAGCCTGAGCAATGTTAGCTCTGCAAAAGTACAGATGGAACATGTGAGAGCATCTGGGCCCTGTATGCCTCTAGACCTGCTGATGTTTTGTCATTCTAGATAGCAAGTCTTTATGAACCAGGCATGCCATTGGCAGGAAGTAAGAACTGACCTCGTTCAAAAGATGCTGTATGTCTTAAAGTTGATCGTTGACCATCTGGCCAAGTTCACCAGCCTGCACTTTCCAGTATTCAGAGTCACACAGTGCCTCTGCCAGTTGACAAGCACAGTCTTTGTTCTTCTTCTCAGCTTTGCACTGGTCTTTCTCTTCTCTGTGGCTATGTTGTGAATCTTCTTTGTTTTCATGCAGTCATCTTTCAGGTTGGCTAATCAGGGAGTTGAGGTTATCGTGCGTATGCTCCACCTCCTTCACTAGACCTTGCAACCTCTCTATCTCAATCTTGGTCTGAGTCTCATATTGATGATGCTCACACATGTTTTCATCCTTTTCTTCCATAATCTGTTGAAGTTGGCCTGCAAGTTCCCTGGCCTGCCACTCCCAATCTTCCCAGGCATGCTGAGCCTCCTCTAGTTCATGGCTCTGTGTATCATTCAGCACAAATGGTAGCTGGATACTATAAAGAATGTTCACCTTGGTCTCTAGCTCACAATTGGCATATTCAGATGCTACTTCCATCTGCACCTGCATATCTATTAGGATACCTACTGTCTTGATGATCTCTCTACAGGCGACATTTAGAGCTTTACATGGCATGGATGGAAGAAACCGACTTCGTAACGAGTCTTGTTGAGCAGTTCTGTGAGTTGTTGAATATGCGCAGCTGTTTTGTGTGTACCGAATTCTGGCTGAGCATGAAGCCATGTCTGATGAAAGAGGGTCCATTTAATAACATAGCAGGATATTGCTGCTAATCCCACCTTGTGCGCTTGACCACCATTGGGCTCTGCATTTTTGGTTTGCTTTATGCCCTATGATATATGAGAGCAAGTCAAGATACAATCAAGTGATGCTTATGCATTTGGTCTCTGTTTCCTTAGCATCATCCTCCTCCTCCTCATTCTCATCTGCTGAAAAGATTGGTTGACGCATCCTCTACATGGAGAACTTTAGCAGGAATGCACACATGGTATAACAGACACACTTTGGATGAAAGGGTCATCCTAACTTCATCGGGAATGTGCAATGAAGGTTGTGAAGATAAGGGTTTTGGAGTGGAGGCTGAGGAGGAGGACATATTGCTGGTTCCAATACCAGACACTGGGGGGATTTGGATTGTCAGAGCAGATTTATGACTTTGGATGTTTCCTTTTGATGGAAGTTCCTCAATGGGGTCTGGCTGATCTTGGGAGTGAAGAGTCATGCTGCTGCTTGAGGTGTGGCATTCGATGGGGGTGGTAGAGGCAGTAGAGACCTTCAGGGGACAACCTCTGCATCACCTGGGGGGAATCTGAACATGCTTAGAGTGTGGATTTTCTTTTTCTCCATCTTCGGCCATTGGGACTTGAAAAGTGAATGAGAAAGGGTGATAGATCAACAATGCTTCAACAACTCACAAAACTTTGGTAGTTGAAAGGAAGAAGGGGAGAATCCATTCCGGGCAATAGGGTGCAAAAGAGACAAAGGAAGTGCCTAAACCCAATCAGGTTTGATATTTCAAGAGACTCAGCCCAGAAGGAGAGATGTGTGAGGACCCACTGAATATTAATATTTCGAGACCACACCCTAGGCTCATCGCCAACATTGATAGAGGATACAAGCATTTTTCTTGACAGCAGATTAGTAGAAGGTAAATTAGTAGAAAGAATTTATAATGCACTGTTTGAACCGGACATTGTCATGCTATGGTGTGTTAGGAGGCGAGGCTCAATGGGTTCAAGCTATTAAGGCATATCACATTCATTGGAGAATATCAAAGCACCAAGCTTTGACTGGAGCAGGGAGACACCGAGTCCCCTGCTCAGAGAAGGGAACTGATGCAAGTTGCATTGATGATTGCCAGCAGTGAATGCCATATTTGTCAGACTCACATGGGTATGTGGGCAAGTTCAAACTTGCAGAGAGAACTGCACCCACTGGGAGTCGAACCCAGTGCCAAGTGAGACATGTAACGATGATGGTGACATCACAACCAGTCATTGTATCTTCTCCACTTTTTTCTACCTCCTCCCACCATCTCCCAGCAGGACACTCAGTGTGTCCTGCATTCAGTCCCAGCTCAGTGCTGCAACTGTTCTCTCTCCTGCCTATAGGTCTGAGCTCGGTGCTACACCTGTTTCTTGCTCTCCTCACCATGTTGTCCATCCAACGTACATCAATGCCGAACACCCATTTACTGATATTGGGATACCATCACAGGTCTGTCAAAATTTATTCACTGCATCCTGACTCCATTATTCATCACATCCACAGGCTGTGGTGCTCGAATGCTGGGTGATACGCTCAGCAGCAAGTGTCTCTCAACCCATTGACAAAGGGAACCATAAGGTATGGGATTTCTATGTGGTGTCTGTATATGCATACTATGTGATCTACAATTATCTGTGTCTTGTGGTCCGCAGTGAATATCTTATGCTCTGATGTCAATACCTCACTTCTGACTGTCCATTCCTAGGCTACTGTTCTATTCATTTCTCACAGGGTAGTTAGACTGTAACACACAATATACATTGTTTGCTATCATGCAACCACCATAGTAGTTTCAGGTTGCATAGACCCATAACTTGAAGAACTATGATGGCCTGCCAAAGTTTGACACAGACGATAGCAAAACTGATGTTCAAGAATAATCAGTAACTGCTGCTATCACACTATTTGGACTTGTACAGGGATATGTTCAATAAATTCATATCTACATCCACTGACTTCATCAGTTGTAAGATGGAGGTAAGCCTAGATCCTCCCTCTCGGAAGTGAGAATGTACCACATGAGGAAACACTCTGTGATCATGAACATTGCAGCAATGACAGTGAAGCCAAGGCTGCTCACCTCCTCATTCAATGTTGCCAGAGTGCTTGATTCTTTGTTCCTAATGCTAGATGTCATAGAGAGTGTGAACACATAGAAAGCAGGTGCACCTCAACGAGAACTTTATCCCATAGAAGACAATAACACAGAGAATAGGAGCAGTGGCAGCAATGTTCTTCAAGAATGTAAACTTTGATCCTTTGGTGGCCTGGTCGAGCTCCAAGGAAGAAACAAAAGGGAGCACATCCTCCCAAAACTGGAGCAGGACTATAACTGCATGTCCTATGTGTCCACGAAGCCCTTTGGTGACAACACTTCTGCTCTGCATAAATTCATTGAAACAATGATTCAAATCATACATGAAATACTGTGAAAGAAGTGTTACACCTATGCACAGTGTACAATGGCAGCAGCTTACCCACAATGTGAACAGATACTTAGGAAGGGTGAGATGCTTTCCTCCTTTGAGAATTACCAAAGGGAATCTTTGCTCCGAGTCATTTTGGAAAGGGGGAGCCTCATCAGAAATAGTCATGGACATGATAGTGCAGGAAACTGAAAGGTGCAGATGACTGAGTGAGAGCAAGTGTGAAATTTGGTCTTCAGTCTTTATAAGTGGACAAGTACAAAGGGAATTGCAAAGCCATTTTGGCAGCTATAGGCAATTTCTGGCCCAATCAATAACCATTACATGCACTTCGAGTCAATGGAATAGCCACTTGTGATGTTGCTTCGAGTTCCATACACATCTGAACTCGACCTGGATATTTAAATGTTACTGCATTGCTAGAATACTTCAAATGTTCACTCAATACCATGCCTTGCAAATATGCTTTTTGAGGTCCGTTGATGCTTTACCTGGTCAATACTGGATGCAGAGTCTTGACTGATTATTGATTTCCTGTCTGTCCCTTCTTCGCTTTCCACCGGCACATGTGTTTGCGATATGTACATGAGGCTTGGCTGGCATCCTTTGTTGATCACTGGAAGGGTGCATTTTGGGCTGGCACAACAGTTTACACCCCTTTTCCGCTCTTGCTGAAAAGGTCTCTGAATGTTCATTTGCTGCCCCGTGCCTGGATCACTCTCTGCCACCACACAATCACTTTTATTGCATAACACACTATACAACAATGACTGCTGGACTTCCCCTTGCTCATGTTTATGCTGAACCATTAGGAGGATGTCTCCTACATTGTTACGCCATAATTTCTTTCGCTGTGCTGTATGTGCCATCAGTGCTTTGGAATTCCTGGGACCATGCCTCAATGCCCATGAAGGCTGCATTTTCTTAATGTATGCTGAAAATGGCACTTGTGTTTGAACATACCTCGCCTGCATTGAGGAGACATTGTCTTATATGGTTTCAGTTTTGTCAGTTTTATGATGCTGGCATGATGATACTTGTATATGTCACAGATATTCATTATATTTACCTTTTGTTCACACTCTAGTCCCTTCATATGGGTCCAATCCTGTGAGATGCTTCATAGTTCCTGACACTATGATGTCAGTCACAGCAGCAGGGCCCTGTGTGGTCTGCGATGCTACTATAAAGTATATTGATGGCTTGGTAGCAATGGTGCAGAAAACATTGGCTGTTTCCTTTTTTAGGGACTGCTTGCCAGTGCAACTACTACTACTACTACTTAGCCATCTATCTGCATCTGTCCACAACAGACCAAGAGCCTATCGCTCTTTTCATCTATAATATACATTACTTGATCCTTTAACACTTTAGTGCCCATACCTAGCAATAGATGTTGGTGAGTGCAGTTCGAAGAATAGATGTGTAAAATTTTCCAATTTGGCCATTTACCCTAGAATGTGAACAATAGAAAAAATCATGATGACGATAACTGAGGACAACTGATCATTATTAAGTGGACAAAGAAAGCAAGTAGTGAACTGGAGGTATAGGAATTGCAAACCCACAAGCTTGATTCAGAAAGACTACATAATGTACAACTTGGAAAAGGCTGTTAGAAAGACTAGCAGGGACATTGAGAATGACAACCCATAGGACAGAATCAGTTATAGACGCTGAAGCTAGCTGTGGATTTGGGACCTGATACTATGTAGCAAGTAGGCCGAGAGAGAGCTACAAACATACCTGGCAGCTCAGATTATCTGGACTGCCTGATGTCTCAGGGCGATGCGGCCTCTCACATCAACATGGGTCCAAATGCTGATGGATGGCTGCCATGGGGTTGAAACAAACATTAGTCCTAATAGTTTTCAGGTTGACTATTGTGTTATCACAAAGTGAAAAGTGGAAAGGCGATATGTGTTGCAGATGAAATATGTTTTGAAATTAATGCACACTACTTGAAGAAAACCAAATCTGATGGTGAAGAGAGCAGGTAACACTGAGCACTGCAACTGTAGGAGAGTGACTCCCAGAAAACACAGTAGAATGCAAGTGGAGGAACCACTGGCTCTTCGATGGAAAATTGCCAAGACCCAAGGACATCCAGAAGACACCCTAAGAAATGGTCCGGGTCAAAGCGAGTCAACAGGTCAGCAGATGACAGTATGCAAAGACAGCAAATTCATAAATTGAGGAAACATGCCATGTTGAATCTACGGACCATAGTGGACCTGATGCTGAGGACTCTGGGTCAGAAGATTGGCAAATGGTGCATAATCTGAGTCTCTATTAACCTTGAATAGGCATAAGACTGAAAAAGGATGTTATTATGCAAGTTTGGCGACCCTTGAATGATCATTGCAAATATCGTGTTCAACCTTATCCTTGATGGTCTCTGTGGGTGAAGTTCCAGAGTCGACACACTCAGAGTGATGCCCAGAGTCAGGACACCCTGGGTCCTAGGAGATGATGGCGATAGCGAGAGGGAGAATACCATGCAACAATGTTGCTACTCTTCACATGGCAGTATGTAATTTCATTTATGTAGGTGTTGATTCCTTGAACCTTAATGAAGTCTCAAACTCAGGCCATTTGTGTAATGGCACTGAGCTTACTATGTATACTATCTGCACTATTTTGTGCCCTATTCTCCGGAAATGTCTAGGAGAGAACTCCTGGCGAGTTTGACGTGACCCTAGGATGACATCGGCCTGTCCATCAGTGCGCAGTTCAGACCAAAGAAGTAGCTAAATGGCCTCACCTTACAATAAGAGTATAGATGTTTCGCTATCCCTCAAGAATTAACACATTTAGAATATAGCAACCCCATGCTTCTCATGAAATGTCAAGGCTCCACCTTCCCAGACCCAGTTTATAACCACAGTAATCTGAAGATGCACGTTGTTTAGGGAAGGCACAGAAGTCGGTCCAGTTTGTCCAATGTGCTTGCTGTTCCATCCACCTGCACTAGCTGAGCTGGCTGTGGGGACAGGATGGTAGCAAACACATAACTGTCCTGTCATGGTGTGAAGGATGGATAGAAAGGTAGCCTGGAAGCTGAGTTTTAGAATTGAGATACACATCACAGTGTAAGCTGTTCAACTTGAATTAGACATCTGACAAAATACACATTTGGCAGCCCTGATATTGCTGTAGATTGCATAGTATATGTATGTATCACAGATATGTTCAAACCTATTCCTGACTGTCCCCATTGTGTGGAGAAACACATCCAGGTGTTACAGCCTGCAGAGTTGATGAGCTATAGAGCCATAATACAACAGATATATTTCGACAGACCTGCGATGATATCTTGATATTAGGAATTCAAGTTGGGCATTCAGCACCAATGTATGCTGATGGACAACACAGTGAGGAGAGCGAGAAATAGTCGCAGCACTGAGCTGGGACTAACGCAGGACACGCTGAGTGTCCTGCTGGGAGATGGTGGGAGGAGGTAGAAAAAGCGGAGAGGCCAGAGAAGCAGCTGTTACCAGATCTTGATCAAGGGAGAAGCAATGGAAGAACCCAGGTGGTGACATCATTGTTGCGACTCCCTATTCTGACACTGTGGTTACGCATCTCCCTTCATATCTATGTTTGACTCCCAGTGCGTGCAGTATATATTTTCCTTCACATTTCTTGGATAAATCATCATCCATTTGTCATCAATACATGTTATCTATCCTAATGCCAAATGTACCACCACACTGATAACAACCTGAACATAGTAGCACCTAAAAATGAAAACACCATCCACTGCACCATCTGACCCAGGCATGCCAATTCACTGTCTTGAGCAGCCTGTATTGCTTGGGCTTGTTGCAGCTTGTTAGCTTGTTCTTCAGCTTGAGTATCCTCCGCCATCTCTTGTTCCTGCATAAGCCGCACTCTCTCTGTCTGTTGAGCTACAATCAGCTAGCTAATGGCATACAAGGCAACAGAGACTCACAGGTTTACTCCAGACATATATCTCAGAATCCTTCATTGCTTCACCACTGGCCATGAAATACCGATCAGAAGAAGAAAATGTCTGTTAGACTCCTGAATTCATGTAAGCCCTCAAGCAACAACTTTGTGGGACTTACTGCTACTGAATAGATTGTTCCTGAATCTGCATTGTCATTGGCTATTAGCAAATGACACTCAGTTTCTCAAGCAGCTGTGGACTTACCCTCTTCATGGTCAAGACACTGAATGTGATTTCCAGTGCCAATGTCCCACACAAAAGCACACCCCTTGTCTCTGCTGAAAACCAGTTGGCATCCTCCTCTTCAGCAAAGAGACAATGTTTCACCATCAGAACATTCAAAGGGAGAGACATAGTCTTCGAAGACTTGACAGAGGTAGGTGGATCATACAAATCAAACTGAGCATTGGAGATGTCATGAACTGCTGAGATCTGACAATCTGGAGAGAGTGCCCCACTTCTGCTAATAAGAAAGAGTGAGTGACAACGTCATAGGCACAGGAGTCCAGAAATTACTTACACGTCACCATCCAGTCTGTCTTCTGACACAGCACTTCCAGTATTCACCTCCTGGCATAAACTACAGCAGAACACAGTGAGTCAACTCACATCATCAGAGGAAACAAATTCATGGAAACTTACACCTGACCTATACACAAGGTATGGATCAGAACCTGCTGGTTTTCATTTCCATAAAAGAGAAGGCTGCGAGGAATATCGGCGCTGACCTTGAAGGTCCATAAAGACTCTAAGACATCTGGATAGAATCATTGGTAACTTGTGAAGGAAAAGGTGTATCATAATCTCTTACTTTTCTGGAGATCAATTTAGAACATTTTAACATGACCAGAATGGCTGGCGACCACCAATCTTTGATTTAACGAGTCCAGTGCCTGAAATTTGATGGAATCATTAAAGTTGAAGACCTTTGCCATAGATGATGTCTGTCGGTTGAAGCCTTGAGAAAAAGGACATCAGAAGCTGGAAGATCTTTGAATGAGACAGCCATACCTTTGAGGCATTGGAAAACAGATACATAGACATAACTCCTCTTGCAGTTCCGATGAAAAGGATCAGAGAAAGGTTGAGGTGTTGGTCTTCCTGAAGGAAATCAAGGGCAGTGACCTGAGCCCAGTGATTGTCATTGAGCTCTTGGTGACACTGACCTGTATTGACCTCCCAGCACCAAACACATTGGTCATCCCCTGGTCCTACATTAGTCAATGTGCAAATTCACAGCCACCAAAGTTAGCACATACCTCCACTAGCCAACATATCGCCATTTTGGTAGAATAGTAGACAGTTGATGGGTCTATTATGTCCTTTGAGGCATCAAAGGCAGCGGTATTCATCTGCATCTGACATGGTAACAATGGGAATACTTGATACTTGAGGGTACGAGGGTATGGCTGAGTGAAAGAAAGGCACCTCCCACATGTCCAAAACAAGAAAACAAAGGAAGTATATCTTCAGGGCAAACATGATGCATTTTCTTGTATGAGTGATACTGCTATGTATTTTCCAATTTGATACCAAGAAGATGCTTATGGTTGTCATGCGCACAGATCATCATTGACAAGGCAATGTTCAACAAATCACACCAGATATGATTGCCCCCTTGGCAGGCCATGGTCAGCCATGCAGCAACATATTTAAGGACAAATCACTACACAATCACAGCACCAAGCCAGACTGAAGACAGGATACTCCAAGTATCCCACTGAGTGCTTGCTGTACACTAAGTTGAAGTAGGTGTAGTAGTAGCAAGCAGTTGCTTAAAAGCTAAAAAGGAAATGGCCAAGTCTCCTGGTTACTTACTCACATCCAGTCCATTATGCTGAGTTACCATCAGATCGGTGAGGGCTAATCTTCAAGTTGCCAGTGGACTTTTTTCAATTTCCATCCAGACATATGGTGAAAGACTACACTTGAAGGACATGGCATTTTTAGGAAAGGAGGGTGGGGGGAAGTCATATATCCTTTCACGAGGCAATACTATGGTCTGTGATTCTTTCCTTTCCCTTTGTTCAGCAATGCCAGCTTGTTCTTGCTCTTCCTTTGTCTCTCTCGCCCCATCCCATATTTAAAGGTGTCAGTTCCAATTCAATTCCTTACCTTCCCCCTTCATTGTTGTCCTCACTGCTGATATGGACTATTCCAATGTCACCCATGCCACAGTACTTGGGCCAGAGACTTGCTCATACCTCATTGTTAAACGATGTGATACATTATTGGCTTTGCCCAAAAGGGTTAGCTTGGCACCTCTCCATATCTTGTTCCTTTATACTAAAAGACTCATATAAGATTTGCACAAACATCTGCAGCTGCAACATCGACTCCTACTTAGGACAAGCCACACATCTTACTACAACTCTCACAGGTCATGAAGGACAGAACATCTACATTCTCTTGGAATACATTTTGGAGATCCTTCCTTTTATTGCCTCCCTTGACATGTCCAATCATAATACCAGTTTATTGTGGGCTACCTTCTTCTCCAGTGCTTTTGTTGCTGTATGCTTGCTGTCGCTAGTGTTGTTTGGCAATGCTGCAAAAAATACATTGTAAACAACATGTTCTGCCATTTCTGCTTCTTTGAAGCTCACCAGTGCAATTAGCGGTACAGGCTTAGTCCCCTTCAGACACTATTTCACTGTCATCAAAAGGATGTTTGATGATGTCATGGCATTCTTCCTTTTTGTATTTGATGCACTGTTAGTTGTTTCCTATATTATGCAATGATGTATCAACTAAAACCATCGACCTAGGTGCAGAGATCAGGACTATCTCTCAGTTTTGCAGCTGTTCTGAACCTTAGAACAGTACTGATGCACAGTATCCATTATTTGATATCTCTTGTATTCACTAGCTATATGCAATTGGTTCAACAAGCAGCGCAGTCTAATATTTTCATTATCAACTAAAGGACTTCTCATTTGAAATAAAGGTTTGCCATGTGCAGAGCATTCGTTAGCGGCATTGACACTTCTTGATGGTATAGCATGGATTCAAGACCATATGATACTCTCAGTGCAGCTACACATGTGATTGAACAAAGATGGTGTTCGCATAAAAGGAGATAAACATGTCACCACCATGTCCGCTTTTTACCCTCTCGATGTTCCGATGTTCTTGACCAGTTAGAGAGAATATGGACAGACTGTATCCATGTCAGAGGTCTATTAGAAATTCAGCTTGAAGATACAAGGCATAATAATGTAAACAAACAGTACTAGTAGCTTGAGTAGCTGTTTGCATTTTATGTGTTGAAGCAGTCACTATGATCCATACAAACTCCTGAGGTTCAAGTGCCGTTAGATAAACACTACATCCAAGAACAAGCTCAAGCAAGCACAAATGTCACCAAAGACAGGAGAAAACCATTGGGATGTTGACAGATGAAGCCATCACACCAGCTTTCTTACTATGGCAGGCTAGGAATGAGTGGTCAGAGGGGAGGGATTCACAGAGTGTGAACTCCTTTCCCCTTAAATGGTAGTTATACAATGAAAAGGAATTACTGCACATATTTGGCAAGCAGTGAAGGGTCATAGAGGGAGCAGGGCAATTTGCAGGTGAACTCATGAATCCTAACATCTAACACTGGCACATGATCACTAAATGGGAATTCAAAATGTCCGAATACAGATACCACTTTCTGTTAGGTTCTGTTGGTATGTGGATGCCCATCAGTTGTGTAAGGAGTTGGTTGTTGTCCCCACAACATGCTCTTGTGATGCATTACTTCCTGTGATGACATGAGCTGTGTTAGCATTTTCAAAAGCACAAATAGAAGGGGTAAGGCACAAACCTTGGCAATGCGCAGGTTGGACTGTAGGAACACTTAGGGAGATGCTCAGCATGTTGCCCAGTGTCCGAGTGTCACAGCCTGTCAGTATGATGAGCAATGGAGTCAGGAAACAGTAGATATGTTTTGACAAGCCAGCAACAATTGCTAGTATGGTTGTTAGACCAGAACAAGGATGATACAGTGAGGAGAGCGAGGAACAGTCACTGCTGGGGCTGGTTCCTTTTCAGGATGGAAAAAAGTAATCTAAAGATGTTGTGACTTTTCGTTACCTCTGTATGCCGCAAAAACAGGATAAGGAAAACTCAATGAAAAACTTGTCCTTTTTAGTGCTCCTTTCAGGTGCCAAAAATAGCTGCTTTTCTATGAATGAAAAGCAGTTTCCTTTGTTCTGACTGTGGGAAACACATTTTACATTTTATTTTTCAAGCTCTTTTCCTTACCTTAAAAGAGTATGTAAATGATCCTGCCTTTCAACTTGTTTTTCTGAACTCATTTTTACCTTTAGAAGACCAGATGAAATGTCACAACATTTTGAGATCTTGTTTTTCTGATCGGAAAATGCATCAGCCCCAGCAGTGAGTCGCAACACTGAGCTGGGACCTAGACACAGAGCAGAGCAGACTCACTGCATGTCAGAACACACCAAGTGTCCTGCTGGGAGATGGTGTGAGGAGGTAAAAAGCAGAGAAGATATGGTGAGGTTAGGCATCTTCCTTACCACTGGGTTCAACTCCCACTGGGTATGGTTGTCTCTTTCTTTTTCAGTTTTCCAAGGCACAATTGGCAAGTCATTCAAGGCCTCAAGCTCAAGTCCAAAATGTTTTGAAGGATTTGTGCCAATTAATAATAGATAGTAGGTAGTCTGGCCATGGTCCGGTCCAGGACCCTGTGAACTCGGTCCAAACCTGAACCGAACCCACAGGTTCAGGTCTGGTCCAGGTTCAGGTTCAGCACAGCCACATAGGTCCAGGTTCGAGGTTCAGGCAAGATTGGCAGGGTGCACCCAGTCCGAACCTCGAACTTGTAGGGGGTATTCATGCAGTCTTTTTTGACTTTTTAGTGCCATTTTAGGCTTATTTTTATTGAATTATACCAGTATTATAGCATATCATTTTTAACTTAACCTGTAGACTCACTGAATCAACAATGATGCAATCTCCAGCACTCTTAAAGATGATATTGCCGGTAATAACATCATACTAAAAAATGACATCCAAACAAATTTGTTCACATCCAGCCTTTGTACAGGTATATAGCGGAACATAAGCATTGTAATACATAGCTATAATATAATAGCCTTCTGTGAAACCATCCCGTACCTCTGCAGAGCATCCCACCCATGCACCCACTGTTGGAGGTTCGAACCTGGTCCACACCTGAACCAGACCTGAACCGCAGATTCAGTCACGTGACTGGACCAAACCAGACCTGAACTCTGGGTCCAGGTTCAAGGTTCAGCAAAATCTGCCCAAACCTGGACCAAACCGGACCCCGGCCAGACTAGTAGTTGGTAGTTAAATAAGCATGCAAAGACACACAGTATTTTGATGCAAATTTAGACATGTGGATTGATAGACAAAAATATACCGATTTGACTCAGGTCCTAAATCCAGAAGTAAATCTGCTCCCAGAATGAACATATTTTGAATGGTATTTTGAGAACATATACGGAAATACCGAACTAAAGATGGGCACCCAAATCTTAGATGATCTGTGAGCAGTGTGCCAATGCAGTGCCTGCCAGTGACTGACCCACCAGACTGGATGGTACTCTGGCTCTCCCCAGCATCAATACAAGCTGGAGGTTCCTCCCTGCATTGACTTGCTCCATGACTCTTCACACATGGGGGTCGCCTGCTCCAGCCTTCGCCAACTCTTGAGTTGCCACCCAGTCTTTTTGGGACTAGTCACCCACCACCCTAGACTAATAAAAAAAGTAACCTGGTGTGAGTCTTGCCAAAGCCATCTTCGGTCTTTCGCACCACCACCCAATTCACTTCCTGTACTTATTCCAGGCATTGTTCTGACTTAGACTTGTACCATCTAGTACTGCAAGACAGTAGCTTGTAGCCTTCAAAGGCTGGATTTACTGTATCACTAGCTTGTGAATACTTGGCCACCCTGTCTTGACCATGATATGTGCCGGCAAGTGACACAACAGAAATTGAATACCTGTGAAATTGAACATCAGGTATGTCTCTAAACATATGCAGAGACAGAGAGGTTAATTTATGTAGTCTCAAACATACAGGGTGGAGGGGTACAATCTAGAAGAGTATGACATCAGCAGAAAGGGTGAAGGTGACATAGATAAATATTAGCTCAAGGTCATGATGGAGGGAGACCAGTGAGATGTTGAGAATTTCATTCTGGATGAGGAGAATCTGGTCTGGGAGGTGCCAAGTCAAAGGGTGAACCGCCTACTGAACCGCACACAGAAGCCAAGCCAGCAGAAGACATCAAACCAAGCCCAGGAGTATTGCAGACACAGAAGAAGAGCATCTATGATCTTCCACCCGGACAACCAGGCCAGCCAAATTCAGGAGGATATAGTATGGAAAAGAAGTTGGTGAACAAGTCTGGCTGGTCTAAAGAAGAATTTGAGAGCATCACAGTAAGATTCCCTGATCATTGAGTAGCACTATATCATCCTCACTGATTTGCTTGGCAGGCCAAAGTCCATGCCCTCACCAAGACACATCTCGACATGGCCATTTGCTATAAAAGACAAGTGGATTACAAGGTGGCTCGTATTTGCAAACAGGTGAGTTCTCAGTCATGTAGATTTAAGGTGAAGACAAAACTGACTATGATTCGATTCGCCAGATGATCAACAAGCATGAAATGCTGAAACCATTCATTCAATGCTGGCCCATTTGGGACATGCTGAAACTGCATCTCAAGACCACACCCGAGGCCCACCACCGACATTGATAGAGGGTGTTCAGCATTGATGTATGTTGGACAGACAACATGGTGAGGAGAGTGAGAAACAGGCGCAGCACTGAGCTGAGACCTATAGGCAGGAGAGAGAACAGTTGCAGCACCGAGCTGGGACTGAACCCAGGACACACTGAGTGTCCTGCTGGGAGATGGTGGGAGGAGGTAGAAAAAAGTAGAGAAGATACAATGACTGGTTGTGATGTCATCATCATCATTACATGTCTCGCTCAAGCCAGTGGAAAACCTCAAACCAAGCCCAGGAGTATCACAGACATGAAATGAAGTATCTGTGGGAAGGTGGGTGTGCAAGGAGGGTCATCAACAGGCATGAAATGCTGCTAGCCTGAACAGTGCTTGGTCAAGGGATGAGTGGTGTGTAGGGTACTGTGTCTGTAAGGGAGGTCATCATGGAGGAGATACTAACCAGAGTCAACACTCTCAATTAGTAGATATGTCAGCACTTAATGGCATTTGGCTAGAAGAACAATATTAGCAAAGGTGAAGATGATTGAATGAGAAGAGAGATGGCTTAAGATTAAAATGACTCAATGATGTCATTCCAGGTGCACATGGCAGCAGGCAAATTCCTGGCTGAGATCGCAATGTGCGAGCCGCAGGTGTAGAGGAATATGAATCTATTTGTAGATGTCAGCTTGTAAGGAAAACTGGACGGCATAGCATATGCACCTTGAACATTCTCCAAAACCCATAAGCCAACCCCATATCCATCCAGACCAAAACTAGGGTGGGACTACAAAGAAAAAAGTAAGCAATTACCTCTGTACAATAGTATAATCTGTAGTTAATATTCATTAGCGGAATTCCAAGGCAAGAAAAGTGAGTGACACTGGCAACTTGTTATCAATAGCATGCTATCTTGGTGGTATGAGGGTGTTCTGCATCGATGGATAAATGAGAGCAAGGATGACAGTGAGGAGAGCAAGGAACAGCCACAGCACCAAGCTGGGACTAAACACCAGGACACACTGAGTGTCCTGCTGGGAGATGATCATGGAGGGAGGTAAGCATGTTGGTGATGTCATCATGGTGTACCCGGCCATTAATCAGCACACACTGAGACCCTCATTTGCTGAGGGTATCACTGTGTCCCTCTCGAGACTCGCAGAGTCCCTCAGCGCGCAATGTCTTTTACTGCTTGTAAACCTAAATGAAAATGACTTCTTTTACATTGCCTTTTCCTTACCTGCAAATTTCTGGTTTTTATGTAAGGACAATAGGACAATATGATGAAAAAGGTTTTCTTTTTCAACAAATTTTGTAGTCCTTTTTTTTTCAGGTTCAAAATTGGTTGTGAAAAGCTATTCTTTTGCAAGCTGTAAATGCACTTCTATTTGTAGGTACAACACAGTTGAGAAAAGATTTCTTTTATTGTCCCTCTTCCTATCCGGAAAATGCCCTAAAAAGGGGTTCATCTATTTGTCCTAAAACATGACCAAAAAGAGCTACTTTTCCTTTTAATTTTACAGAATCCATTTTACTCATATGAAAATGTCCGGAAAAGTCACAACATTTTCAGATCTCCTTTTCCCGTGCTAAAAATCTACCGGCCCCAGCAGTGTATGTGGCGTTTTATATTGGAAAGATGGTCAGCAGTAGGCGTCAAATGCCACCATTGCCCACGTGGGGTCCAGAGTGAGCCCATTCAGCGTTCATGCACTCTGTCATCCTGGGTCCACCATTACATTCTGGCAAGGATACATCAAACTCTATGTCTTTCGGATAAGAATCTTCGGCATCCTTAACTTGCACGTTATTATATCTCGTATGCATTGTCTCCCCGTCCGTGCTGAATGGACTTTTCTATGGTCGATTTCCGGGGTGGTCCAGCGTGTTGTAGCGTCCTAATATTGAGTACTTTAACTATTGCCTCTTCAACGGATATCGGCTTTCGTAATGTGCGATTAGCTGGCTGTCGGCTTCCTGAAACGTGTGTCTAGTACAGTGTGAACAAAATCATATCATCGATCGGACAATACAAACCTAATGACAGAGGGAGGGACGGTATGTACAATTGTGGGTCACGATTGAGCAGGATTTCTGAGGGCGCGTGTAAATCTTGTTGCTTTCGCATGCCTGCCGTATTCTTCGTTGCTATTTCTGTCGTGATATGTGCAAGAATGTTCTTCGAAAGATGTACGGTTGCATGTATACTTACTGGAAAGTAAACGTACGTCCGGGATTATAGGATCATGAAACATGTATGCGCTTACTCCAGACCCTAGTTGTGCAATGGTGGCCTTTGACGCGCGCCTCTGACCACTTCTCCAATATAAAACGCCACATACCTTCATGGCGTCTATTGCTATAAGTCCTCCGCGCCTCATTCAAATTCACTCTGCCGTCAGCTGTTACCGTAGGTTCGATGCGAGTTCTTTACATTCATTCGTTAGATGCAGCATTCCCACCAGCCGGCAGTTCATAATTTCCGAGTCGATGCTTCGTTATTGTCAGAATCCATTCGGAGATAAGCCTCATGTCGGTAAGGACCGTCAGACAGAATTCCACAAAATCTTCCATCAGTCACATTTCCTGAGTTATTTTCCATTGACGGTTTCCGCTTTCGTTCGTCTGTAGGTCCTTGGTAGCCTATAAGAGAGGGAATTGATTCAGCCGCAGTTATCTGTCCCCGGCTCACGAGCACCAACTTTCAATTGAGAAGGTCAGTTAGCTACACTTGAGTCGCGTACACTTCCACTGACCGTGCCGCACGTCTTGACGCATAGTAACAACGCAACGGACCAGATTTCCTGCTTCGATCTCTCTATCTCTGTTCATAATGTCTGCGTCAAACGTACAGAATGTTACGCCACTTCCTCAAGCCTCCGGATGGGAGATTCTTTCACACGACGTCGGCAAAGATGCACTTCACGAGAAGATTCGTGGTATTCTTCACTCTGCCCCCACGCCTTGGAGGGACATCGGTCGTGTTCCGGAGTCCACGGTGAAGCCCACCATTCAGCAGAGCGTGATGAATGTCCTGCAGGAGGTATATCTGACTCTTCGTTCATAAACATAGACATTCGCTAATGATGGTACAGGAACTAGATAGGACTATTTCAGGACAGCATTTCACTGTGTGTTTGAAAAGTCTTCGTGAGTTGAGCAAGGCGAGGGAGATATTTCCGGACTCTATGAAGATAGTCAAAGCGATTGCACTCGATAGGGATCAGCACGGAAATGCGAGACCATTCGCTTCCGGAGTTTCATCGGTTAGTGGCCGTCTTCAAAAAGCCTCAGATTGTATTCACTGCTTATGATTCTGTAGGACGTGTATAAAGGAACGATGGATGGGAAGCGTGTCTGTATCAAGGCCTTTAGGATATTCGGAATGCCTTATGAAGAGGAACAGAAATTTTGGAAGGTAAGACTACTTTCGAAGTCCCTGAACCGTATCTGAGAAACCTTCATCTCAGGTATTGTGCCGTGAGACTGTTGTATGGAAACAACTACACCATGATAATATCCTTCCTTTTATCGGCGTCGACGTTGTAACTATGCCAGGCACGCACTGTCTTATTTCTCCTTGCATGGACAACGGTAATGTCGTGCGGTACCTGAACGAACATCCTGATCACAACCGCCTTAAATGTGTATGTTTTTCTTAATTGCGTATACCGACGCATTCTCATAGTCGTTGTTCATAGATTCGTGAAATCACTTCAGCAATCGAGTTTATTCATAGCTTTGATCCCAAAGTTGTTCATGGCGATATTCGTGGGGTAGGTGAACAACTCCTTAGGATATAAAACATGCACATTGATATACATAGGGCAACATTATCGTCAACGACCAAGGTCAATGCTGTCTAGCAGACTTCGGAGCCTCAATCATTGTCACTACGAATCTTCCTTCCACCAAGACCATGGGGCACAACACAGGACGTTGGCTGTGTCCCGAATTACAGGTGTACGATCCGACGAAATATGTTCCGGATGATCTACCTGGCAGGGATATTTATGCACTTGGATGCACAATCATCGAGGTATGTGGGTCTTATATGCAGCGATACCCGGTGATTTACTCGACGTCCACAGATTTACACTCTCGCGGTGCCCTTTTCCCACGTTCCTAGCACTGCAGTGTCAAACGCCATATGCAATAAGGAACTTACCTATCCACGGCCTGCTAAAATTTCATCTGATAGGCTTTGGCAGCTCGTACAGGAATGCATGACATACGAGCCAGAGCTGCGTCCCAGTGCAGCTTACTTTAAGGAGGCCTTACTAGTTGACATGTAAAGGAGAGAAATGTATTTTTAATGACCAGAGAATGCGCAAATGGTATCATCATATTTAGGAGAATTTTATTTTCACACCTCTGATAAACGTCTCGCCTGAGAAATCATTGATAAGATTCCGTACGATATGAAGATATAGCAGGAAGACGGATAATACACTGTACAAGGTAGTTATCTCAGCTTCATAAGCTCACATCTCGAATAGAAATACCCATCGAGTAATGCTTCGAAAACGACAATGCACCGGTAGTCCAGAAGCATCACTCCACGACGGCAAAGATTTATCATCGCCGCAGTGTAACAAGCTTAACATTGTGCTAAGTAACAGAGCGTACGGATCTGTGATAGTACATGAATGACCGCGAGTTTAATGTAGATTGGAATCAGGATTCGGGTATGACCGAAAACTTGACCTAGGAATATTTAATGCAGCTGCAGAGCTGTTTAACATACAACGCATCTTGAGTACTTCATCAGACCCGAAGACGCAATCAATAGTCGCTACCTGGCATACCGTGCTTCTCGATTTCCTTTACGGAATCGAAGCCGTCAACAACCTCTACAAAAACAATATCACGTCCATCCAACTAATGGAGAATTAATGTCAGAGTGAAATGTTAAAAAAGGTGACTGGACGGACCCAGGGGGTTTTGACGGTGGTGACAAAGGACCTTGTGGACGCTTAGAAACAACGCAGAAGGCTGGACTAGTGATCACACACCTGGTAACCGTTGGTATTGGCACCAGTATTTGCCATAGAGAGAAGGTCGGATTTCGTATGCTTCAACTCGAAGCTCTCGTCCACACTCTCAATCAGAGTCCGTGGGCTATGCAGTAAACGGCGCACCTTTAAACTTCTCCCTGTAGATCGACTTGGCACGGGTACCGCTATGCGATTTGAAGTCGCCACCATTGATCATGGACTGCGGAACGCTAAGCATGAGAAGGGCACCCCCGGAGAAAGGCAGTGGACTCACGTCTGGAACGATGCGATGGAAACCAATTTCAGCATATCGAAAGTCATGATATCCGGTTGAAAGCTCCCTGGAATCCTTCTCCATCTTAAGAACGACTTCGTCGAACAGCTTAAAGACGATCCGTCCTGCAGGTGTCGAATCGATATAAATGCCGAACTTGGGCCTACGCTGCCCGATCGTAGGCCGGTTACTCACGACAATGTTTGCCCTAAGATAGAAGACTGATTGCTCCCTGTTGTTTTGTAGACCGAGAGCTTGCTATTGGAATACCGGAAGCTGAATACAATGAGCATAACCTCTGAAGGAAGGAAGGAAACGTACGAATCTCCGCTGCCATAGTAACCCCTTCCCCCGCTCTGCCGCATCGCATCAGCTATAAACGCACCAAACACGGTGTTCGCAGTCGCCCTTCATAACAATGAGGGCACGAGTAGTCTTAGTCTGCTCAGAGCGTAAATAGAGCGTATTGGCCGGGATACCGTACTGCTCCAGAGAGTTGCGGAGCATCCATGTACGGGGTAAACGCGAGAGAGCAGGGAGGTGTAGCCGACCGAGTCTGCATACATTCAAATTCATGTCGTTTTAGGGAGCGATGTACTCACCAAATACGCTAGTGCCAATTCTCCTTATCTGCTAGCTCTGTTTCCAAATCATGCAAGAATCCCTCATTCCAGTCGTGGCATACCCCAGGGCACCGACTTGGAGGGATGTACACCGCAGAAGAAATCACCGTGTGACATTTCAACTGGGACGACGGAGTGTAGACGGGGTGGGTCGAAGAGAGAATCAAGACCAGCCTGTCTTGAGAGAGCGGGATAGACTCCAATGTGCCAAATTCTGCGTCTGGGGAACGGAGCGCTTCGAACTGAGGGATTGGAGCCGTGATGTCGGTGCGAGATGCCCGAGGAGTGGGAGGTGGCAAATACGTCGATCCACTCTTCGGTATATCGTGCTGGCCCGGGATTATCGATGACGCGCACGCCTCCTCAAAAGGCGCAAGGGAACGCACCTTGATATATTCAAACCTAATGAATAACCGTCTCTGTTAGAATTTATTGAGCATGGACTCACCCCTTGCTTCGACGGTCCAATGATGGAACCCTTCCCTTCCAATGATGAGCCGGGGTCACTGTCAGAAGTCCGAGAAAATATCTCAATCCTTATAATTTCGGTTGTGCAAGTCTCGTAGCCTCGGTGGAAGCAGTACTAGGTCGAAGGTAAAGAAGCTTGTATACTCTTGTTTTGCTCTTGTTTGCTCTGATCGCCACTACAAAATCCGGATCTCGGGCCGAGTCGTCTGTGGATGCGCCTATTCACTCCTTCCTGCCTCAACTCTCGTTTAATCCTAGCTTGTTCTTCTCATAAAATTAGGTCAACAGGTCTCCATCAGGTACGACCGAGATATTAAACATTCCATCTAACGCCTCCGTCCCTAGGGCGAAGATATGTCGGACTTCAAGAACGAGAATATTCGGTGTTCAAATGACACGGTTCTCGGTTGAGATATGAAAATGATCGCATCATTCCGGTCGGTTTCCATTGCTTGCCGGTGTCCCTGCTCTCGAGAATGATCAGTCATAACAGGTGTAGGACGCACTATCCACGATGAATTTACATTTGGAATTTTTTGGATACGGTAATAAAAACATCCGAGATATCAGTGAGCGCTGATCTTACATAGTCGAGGGAACATACGAAAATGAGACAGCTTGCGATTCGAGCGTGAGCGGAAAAGGGCCTCAGAAATCAAGAGCGGACACCACAGCACGGGCTTTGTCGCCAAAAAGAAGTGCATGAAAACCAGGGTCCTTGGGTGAAATCAGACATAGTTTTGAGAGTACTCGGGTTGTATTGCAGCAGTAGCAACCTCGGAAATCCAATTGCTGGTACAACCTTTCAAAAAGATAACAATGCGCGTTTGAGCGGACAAGAAATGAATGGAACCAGAGCTGAAATGACGTTACAAGCGTTGAAAGCAATGTTGGAATGTCAGCATGCTGGTGAATTTAGCTATGCAGGATGGAAACCTAAATGGAAACCCTTAAGAGAAACGCATTGCACCGAGTTGGAACACGGAAGAAGGAAAGTTTTTACTCTGAGATACGACAATCAACATCGGGAGGTGGTCGTGGTGTCAAAGTGATATCGGGATAAGCCGGACACGTGCCTGAGTTACCTTCCTCTTTGCTTTCTACTCTCGTTCTGATTGCTCTACCCCGCCATTTTCTCACTCGTGTGTCTGTCCAACGAAAACCCTTCAGCGCTGTCAGTGGCTTAGCATGCTGGCGCTGGAGGTTCATCAAAACCCACCATCTCTCAATTTCACCTCTGCGAATCTGGTGAGTGCATCGCTCCTATACCGACATAAATCTGACTCTATGCAGACTCAGCTACATCTTCCTGCTCTCTCGCGGCTGTCTCACACACAACACTCCCCACCACTCTGTATTCACCCTCGGAGCAGACCAAGCGCACTGGTGCACTCGCCGTTGTCAAGGACGACAGCGATACCATGTTTAACGCTAGCTGAGGGAATATGACAGAGCGGGGATAGGGCTACGATAGCAGTGGAGAGTTGTACATTTCCTTCCTTCATTCCGAGGCTATGCGCATCGTGTTCAGCTCCTTATAGCGGTATTCCAATGGCCACCTCTCGGTCTATAAAACAACGGGGAGGAATCAATCTGTTATTGTAGGGCAAATATCGTCGTGAGTAATCGATATACGATGGCACAGCATAGGACCTACTTATGGCATGGCCAAGTTCGACATTTTTATCGGTCCAAAACCTGAAGGACGGATTGTCTTCAAGCTGTCGCGGAGTAGTACTTCCTTTGAGACCACCGTTGCACAGTCGTTTTTGGAGCCTCACTAGGTGGGCCTTCCTATTCGATATGACAGCTTATGCAACTGGTATAACTACCACGTACAGCGCATGACGCGACTTCCTACTACCTTTTTTATCGCAGTGAATCCGGTCAACGATTTCCCAGGCAAGACGTATATCGTTGTTGTGAAAGATCTGAGGGATTCTCATGAATATAATGATGCCATTTGCCATTATCTCGTTATAGTAAACACATTTCAGTTATTACATCCTTAACTTGAGCTGCATTGGGACGCTGCGCGGGATCGTACGCCATGCATTGCTCTACGAGCTTCCAAAGTCCATCAGAGGAGATTTCTTTAGGCCGTCGATGGGTAATGCCCTTGGTTATGGCGCTTGCAATAGCATTCCTATGAACTTCGGGAAAGGGAACATCGAGAGTGTATATCTATGGTCTGCACGTGAATCCCGGGGTATTGGTGAATATAAGACACACGTACCTCGATAATTGTGCATCCAAATGCATAAATATCTCTTCCTGGTAGAAGTTCCTGAACATATGTCTCCATGTTGTACTCCTGCAGTTCGGGACACAGCCATCTCGATGAGTTCTGCGACATGGTGGTTTGAGAAGGAACGTTCGTAGCGACAATAATCGAGGCCCCGAAGTCTGCTAGACAGCAGTGACCTTTGTCGTCGACAATGATATTGTTCTGTAAATATCAGTTCTTATATATTACAATATTCAGAATGGTATACCTACACCACGAATATCGCCATGAATGACTTTAGGATCTATGCCATGAATAAAGTCGATCGCTGTAGCGATTTCACGAATCTATGATCAATGATCATGAGAACGCAATAGTATGCAATTGATTTCAGCATACGAATTTAAGGCAGTCTGTGTCAGGATGATTCTTCAAGTAGCGAATGACGGCACCGTTGTCCATCCAAGGAGATATGAGACAGGGTCTTCCTTGTAGGGTTAAGGTGTCGACGCCGATAAAAGGAAGAATATTCTCGTGGCGTAGTTGTTTCCATACAATCGTCTCGCGGTGCATGACCTAAGACGAAGATATTTCGTATATGTTCATTGACTACGAAATTCATCTCACCTTCAAGAATTCCTGGCTCTCCCTACCCTCCATTCCGAATATCCGAAAGGCTTTGATACAGACTTTCTTTCCATCCATCTTTCCTTGATATACGTCCTGCAGAACTCATCAATACTGAAGCCAGGCCTTTTCAAGATATCCACTGACAGCTGAGGATCCGCCATCAGTGGGAGTCAAGACAGGGCTTCTCCGATCCTGGGCGATATCAATCGCCTTGCTGATCATCAAGGATTCTGGATATATATCCCTCGCCTTACTCAATTCACGAAGACATTGAAAGCACAGAGTGAAATACTTTTCTTTTGAATCAGTCCCATCAAGTTCCTGTACCATCATCAGCTAATATCCATGTTTTTGAACCAAGAGTCTGGAATACCTCCTGTAGGACATTCATCACACTCTGTTGCACGGTAGGCTGCACGGTGGACTCCGAAACAAGACCGTTCCTCACATTCTCCTGCGCCGGTGGCTCCGGAACACACTTGATGTCCCTCCAAGGCGTGGAAGCAGAGCGAAGAATATCACGAATCCTTTCGCGAAGCACGTCTTTGCCGTACTCGGGCACAAGAGTCTCCCATCCGGAGGCTTCACGATGTGCCGTAAGGTCGTCCACGGTCGATGCAACGTCCTTTGGGGTCGATGCAACGTCCTTCATGGTCGAAGTAAGGTCCTTCACGGTCGACGTAAGGTCCTTCACGGTCGAAGTAAGGTCCTTCAAGGTCGAAGTAAGGTCCTTCACAGTCGACGTAGACATTATGAAAAGAAAGGAGAGATCGAAAGTCTAGTCGATGATGAAGTCTGGTCCGCTGGGTTGTCACTATGCATCGGATTGTGCGACACGGTCAATACAAGTTCATGCGACTGAAGCGTAGCAAATGTACCTTGTGAATTGGAAGTTGGTGCTCGTGAGCCGGGTACAAAGAATTGCGACTACATTCATTCCCTCCCTTATAGGAGGCTGAGGATCTATGTAAGAACGAAAGCGGAGTGCGCCGATAGATATAGCTCCGGAGATGTTATCGATGGAAAGGTTTACGGGAAATTTTCTGACGGTCCAAACCGACTGGAGGCTTATCTCCCAAGGGCCGACTCGCAAATTGTGAATTGTCGGGAGGTATGCATAATGCATCTCATGAATGAACGTAAAGAGCTCGCACCGAACATACGGTAACAGCCAACAGCGCCCTGAACTTAAATCAAGGGGTGGGGCGGCGGCGGGAATTGTGGGAATAGACGCCCTCAAATATGTGGCTTTTCATATTGGAGAAATGGTCAGAGGCGCCGTGCAAAGGCCACCGACACACTAGTGCCAGAGTAACACACATCGCCATATAGAAACGAAGCATACGGCAGGTACACGTCTGCTCCGAACTTCGACCATCTGAGAAATGTCTGTGAAGGACGTAACAGGAGTCAGGGCATAAACATATACAGTAACCTGAGAGCCGACGCCGGAGAAGATTATTCTCCGGTAGTCATCGAGTTTGATGTATGCTTTACCAGAAAGTACTAGTGGATCCGAGATGACAGGGTGCATGAGTCTTGAATGTGCTTATTCTGGACCGCAGTAGAGCAATGGTGGCGTTTGATGCGTGCCTCTGACCCCTTCTCCAATATGAAACGCCACGTATCTTGATGGTGTCTACTTATTGCTATAATTCCCTGCCCTTGGTTTAATTTCGGAGCGCTGTTGGCTGTTACCGTATGTTCGGTGCGAGCTCTTTACGTTCATTCATGAGATGCATTATGCATACCTCCCGACAATTCACAATTTGCGAGTCGGCCCTTGGGAGATAAGCCTCCAGTCGGTTTGGACCGTCAGAAAATTTCCCGTAAACCTTTCCATCGATAACATCTCCGGAGCTATATCTATCGGCGCACTCCGCTTTCGTTCTTACATAGATCCTCAGCCTCCTATAAGGGAGGGAATGAATGTAGTCGCAATTCTTTGTACCCGGCTCACGAGCACCAACTTCCAATTCACAAGGTACATTTGCTACGCTTCAGTCGCATGAACTTGTATTGACCGTGTCGCACAATCCGATGCATAGTGACAACCCAGCGGACCAGACTTCATCATCGACTAGACTTTCGATCTCTCCTTTCTTTTCATAATGTCTACGTCGACTGTGAAGGACCTTACTTCGACCATGAAGGACGCTGCATCGACCCCAAAGGACGTTACGTCGATCGTGGACGACCTTACGGCACATCGTGAAGCCTCCGGATGGGAGACTCTTGTGCACGAGTACGGCAAAGACGTGCTTCGCGAAAGGATTCGTGGTATTGTTCGCTCTGCTGCGACACCATGGATAGACATCGATCGTGTTCCGAAGCCACCGGTGCAGGAGAGTGTGGAGAACTATCGTGTTTCGGAGTTCATGGTGCAGCCCACCGTGCAGCAGAGTGTGATGAATGTCCTACAGGAGGTATTCCTGACTCTTGGTTCAAAATCATGGATACTCACTGATGATGGTACAGGAACTAGATGTGACTGACTCAAGGGCACAACTTTTCAGTGTTTGCTTGAAATGTCTTCTTGCGCTGAGTGAGACGAGGGATATATATCCAGAATCCTTGATGATCAGCAAGGCGATTGATATCGCCCAGGATCGGAGCAGCCCTGTCTTGACTCCCACTGCTGGCGGATCCTCAACTGTCAGTGGATATCTTGAAAAGGCCTGGCTTCAGTATTGATGAGTTCTGCAGGACGTATACCAAGGAAAGATGGATGGAAAGAAAGTCTGTATCAAAGCCTTTCGGACAGTCGGAATGCGGGATGGGGACAAGCAGGCATTCTTGCAGGTGAGATTAATTTTGAAGTCGATGAATGTATCTGAGATATCTTCGACTTAGCTCATACGCCTCGAGACGATTGTATGGAAACAACTACGCCACGAGAATATTCTTCCTTTTATCGGCGTTGACACCTTAACCCTACAAGGAAGACCCTGTCTCATATCTCCTTGGATGGACAACGGTGCCGTCATTCGCTACTTGAAGAATCATCCTGACACAGACTGCCTTAAATTCGTATGCTGAAATCAATTGCATACTATTGCGTTCTCATGATCATTGATCATAGATTCGTGAAATCGCTACAGCGATCGACTTTATTCATGGCATAGATCCTAAAGTCATTCATGGCAATATTCGTGGGGTAGGTCTACCACTCAGCAGAATGTAGTATATGTGAACTGATGTTGATAGAACAATATCATCATCAACGACAAAGGTCACTGCTGTCTAGCCGGATTCGGAGCCTCAATGATTGTCACTACGAGTGTTCCTTCCCACGACATCATGATGCGGGGCTCATCGAGATGGCTGTGTCCCGAACTGCAGGAGTACAACATGGAGACATATGTTCAGGAACTTCTACCAGGAAGAGATATTTATGCATTTGGATGCACAATTATCGAGGTACGTGTGTCTTATATTCACCAATACCCCGGGATTCACGTGCAGACCATAGATATACACTCTCGATGTTCCCTTTCCCGAAGTTCATAGGAATGCTATTGCAAGCGCCATAACCAAGGGCATTACCCATCGACGGCCTAAAGAAATCTCCTCTGATGGACTTTGGAAGCTCGTAGAGCAATGCATGGCGTACGATCCCGCGCAGCGTCCCAATGCAGCTCAAGTTAAGGATGTAATAACTGAAATGTGTTTACTATAACGAGATAATGGCAAATGGCATCATTATATTCATGAGAATCCCTCAGATCTTTCACAACAACGATATACGTCTTGCCTGGGAAATCGTTGACCGGATTCACTGCGATAAAAAAGGTAGTAGGAAGTCGCGTCATGCGCTGTACGTGGTAGTTATACCAGTTGCATAAGCTGTCATATCGAATAGGAAGGCCCACCTAGTGAGGCTCCAAAAACGACTGTGCAACGGTGGTCTCAAAGGAAGTACTACTCCGCGACAGCTTGAAGACAATCCGTCCTTCAGGTTTTGGACCGATAAAAATGTCGAACTTGGCCATGCCATAAGTAGGTCCTATGCTGTGCCATCGTATATCGATTACTCACGACGATATTTGCCCTACAATAACAGATTGATTCCTCCCCGTTGTTTTATAGACCGAGAGGTGGCCATTGGAATACCGCTATAAGGAGCTGAACACGATGCGCATAGCCTCGGAATGAAGGAAGGAAATGTACAACTCTCCACTGCTATCGTAGCCCTATCCCCGCTCTGTCATATTCCCTCAGCTAGCGTTAAACATGGTATCGCTGTCGTCCTTGACAACGGCGAGTGCACCAGTGCGCTTGGTCTGCTCCGAGGGTGAATACAGAGTGGTGGGGAGTGTTGTGTGTGAGACAGCCGCGAGAGAGCAGGAAGATGTAGCTGAGTCTGCATAGAGTCAGATTTATGTCGGTATAGGAGCGATGCACTCACCAGATTCGCAGAGGTGAAATTGAGAGATGGTGGGTTTTGATGAACCTCCAGCGCCAGCATGCTAAGCCACTGACAGCGCTGAAGGGTTTTCGTTGGACAGACACACGAGTGAGAAAATGGCGGGGTAGAGCAATCAGAACGAGAGTAGAAAGCAAAGAGGAAGGTAACTCAGGCACGTGTCCGGCTTATCCCGATATCACTTTGACACCACGACCACCTCCCGATGTTGATTGTCGTATCTCAGAGTAAAAACTTTCCTTCTTCCGTGTTCCAACTCGGTGCAATGCGTTTCTCTTAAGGGTTTCCATTTAGGTTTCCATCCTGCATAGCTAAATTCACCAGCATGCTGACATTCCAACATTGCTTTCAACGCTTGTAACGTCATTTCAGCTCTGGTTCCATTCATTTCTTGTCCGCTCAAACGCGCATTGTTATCTTTTTGAAAGGTTGTACCAGCAATTGGATTTCCGAGGTTGCTACTGCTGCAATACAACCCGAGTACTCTCAAAACTATGTCTGATTTCACCCAAGGACCCTGGTTTTCATGCACTTCTTTTTGGCGACAAAGCCCGTGCTGTGGTGTCCGCTCTTGATTTCTGAGGCCCTTTTCCGCTCACGCTCGAATCGCAAGCTGTCTCATTTTCGTATGTTCCCTCGACTATGTAAGATCAGCGCTCACTGATATCTCGGATGTTTTTATTACCGTATCCAAAAAATTCCAAATGTAAATTCATCGTGGATAGTGCGTCCTACACCTGTTATGACTGATCATTCTCGAGAGCAGGGACACCGGCAAGCAATGGAAACCGACCGGAATGATGCGATCATTTTCATATCTCAACCGAGAACCGTGTCATTTGAACACCGAATATTCTCGTTCTTGAAGTCCGACATATCTTCGCCCTAGGGACGGAGGCGTTAGATGGAATGTTTAATATCTCGGTCGTACCTGATGGAGACCTGTTGACCTAATTTTATGAGAAGAACAAGCTAGGATTAAACGAGAGTTGAGGCAGGAAGGAGTGAATAGGCGCATCCACAGACGACTCGGCCCGAGATCCGGATTTTGTAGTGGCGATCAGAGCAAACAAGAGCAAAACAAGAGTATACAAGCTTCTTTACCTTCGACCTAGTACTGCTTCCACCGAGGCTACGAGACTTGCACAACCGAAATTATAAGGATTGAGATATTTTCTCGGACTTCTGACAGTGACCCCGGCTCATCATTGGAAGGGAAGGGTTCCATCATTGGACCGTCGAAGCAAGGGGTGAGTCCATGCTCAATAAATTCTAACAGAGACGGTTATTCATTAGGTTTGAATATATCAAGGTGCGTTCCCTTGCGCCTTTTGAGGAGGCGTGCGCGTCATCGATAATCCCGGGCCAGCACGATATACCGAAGAGTGGATCGACGTATTTGCCACCTCCCACTCCTCGGGCATCTCGCACCGACATCACGGCTCCAATCCCTCAGTTCGAAGCGCTCCGTTCCCCAGACGCAGAATTTGGCACATTGGAGTCTATCCCGCTCTCTCAAGACAGGCTGGTCTTGATTCTCTCTTCGACCCACCCCGTCTACACTCCGTCGTCCCAGTTGAAATGTCACACGGTGATTTCTTCTGCGGTGTACATCCCTCCAAGTCGGTGCCCTGGGGTATGCCACGACTGGAATGAGGGATTCTTGCATGATTTGGAAACAGAGCTAGCAGATAAGGAGAATTGGCACTAGCGTATTTGGTGAGTACATCGCTCCCTAAAACGACATGAATTTGAATGTATGCAGACTCGGTCGGCTACACCTCCCTGCTCTCTCGCGTTTACCCCGTACATGGATGCTCCGCAACTCTCTGGAGCAGTACGGTATCCCGGCCAATACGCTCTATTTACGCTCTGAGCAGACTAAGACTACTCGTGCCCTCATTGTTATGAAGGGCGACTGCGAACACCGTGTTTGGTGCGTTTATAGCTGATGCGATGCGGCAGAGCGGGGGAAGGGGTTACTATGGCAGCGGAGATTCGTACGTTTCCTTCCTTCCTTCAGAGGTTATGCTCATTGTATTCAGCTTCCGGTATTCCAATAGCAAGCTCTCGGTCTACAAAACAACAGGGAGCAATCAGTCTTCTATCTTAGGGCAAACATTGTCGTGAGTAACCGGCCTACGATCGGGCAGCGTAGGCCCAAGTTCGGCATTTATATCGATTCGACACCTGCAGGACGGATCGTCTTTAAGCTGTTCGACGAAGTCGTTCTTAAGATGGAGAAGGATTCCAGGGAGCTTTCAACCGGATATCATGACTTTCGATATGCTGAAATTGGTTTCCATCGCATCGTTCCAGACGTGAGTCCACTGCCTTTCTCCGGGGGTGCCCTTCTCATGCTTAGCGTTCCGCAGTCCATGATCAATGGTGGCGACTTCAAATCGCATAGCGGTACCCGTGCCAAGTCGATCTACAGGGAGAAGTTTAAAGGTGCGCCGTTTACTGCATAGCCCACGGACTCTGATTGAGAGTGTGGACGAGAGCTTCGAGTTGAAGCATACGAAATCCGACCTTCTCTCTATGGCAAATACTGGTGCCAATACCAACGGTTACCAGGTGTGTGATCACTAGTCCAGCCTTCTGCGTTGTTTCTAAGCGTCCACAAGGTCCTTTGTCACCACCGTCAAAACCCCCTGGGTCCGTCCAGTCACCTTTTTTAACATTTCACTCTGACATTAATTCTCCATTAGTTGGATGGACGTGATATTGTTTTTGTAGAGGTTGTTGACGGCTTCGATTCCGTAAAGGAAATCGAGAAGCACGGTATGCCAGGTAGCGACTATTGATTGCGTCTTCGGGTCTGATGAAGTACTCAAGATGCGTTGTATGTTAAACAGCTCTGCAGCTGCATTAAATATTCCTAGGTCAAGTTTTCGGTCATACCCGAATCCTGATTCCAATCTACATTAAACTCGCGGTCATTCATGTACTATCACAGATCCGTACGCTCTGTTACTTAGCACAATGTTAAGCTTGTTACACTGCGGCGATGATAAATCTTTGCCGTCGTGGAGTGATGCTTCTGGACTACCGGTGCATTGTCGTTTTCGAAGCATTACTCGATGGGTATTTCTATTCGAGATGTGAGCTTATGAAGCTGAGATAACTACCTTGTACAGTGTATTATCCGTCTTCCTGCTATATCTTCATATCGTACGGAATCTTATCAATGATTTCTCAGGCGAGACGTTTATCAGAGGTGTGAAAATAAAATTCTCCTAAATATGATGATACCATTTGCGCATTCTCTGGTCATTAAAAATACATTTCTCTCCTTTACATGTCAACTAGTAAGGCCTCCTTAAAGTAAGCTGCACTGGGACGCAGCTCTGGCTCGTATGTCATGCATTCCTGTACGAGCTGCCAAAGCCTATCAGATGAAATTTTAGCAGGCCGTGGATAGGTAAGTTCCTTATTGCATATGGCGTTTGACACTGCAGTGCTAGGAACGTGGGAAAAGGGCACCGCGAGAGTGTAAATCTGTGGACGTCGAGTAAATCACCGGGTATCGCTGCATATAAGACCCACATACCTCGATGATTGTGCATCCAAGTGCATAAATATCCCTGCCAGGTAGATCATCCGGAACATATTTCGTCGGATCGTACACCTGTAATTCGGGACACAGCCAACGTCCTGTGTTGTGCCCCATGGTCTTGGTGGAAGGAAGATTCGTAGTGACAATGATTGAGGCTCCGAAGTCTGCTAGACAGCATTGACCTTGGTCGTTGACGATAATGTTGCCCTATGTATATCAATGTGCATGTTTTATATCCTAAGGAGTTGTTCACCTACCCCACGAATATCGCCATGAACAACTTTGGGATCAAAGCTATGAATAAACTCGATTGCTGAAGTGATTTCACGAATCTATGAACAACGACTATGAGAATGCGTCGGTATACGCAATTAAGAAAAACATACACATTTAAGGCGGTTGTGATCAGGATGTTCGTTCAGGTACCGCACGACATTACCGTTGTCCATGCAAGGAGAAATAAGACAGTGCGTGCCTGGCATAGTTACAACGTCGACGCCGATAAAAGGAAGGATATTATCATGGTGTAGTTGTTTCCATACAACAGTCTCACGGCACAATACCTGAGATGAAGGTTTCTCAGATACGGTTCAGGGACTTCGAAAGTAGTCTTACCTTCCAAAATTTCTGTTCCTCTTCATAAGGCATTCCGAATATCCTAAAGGCCTTGATACAGACACGCTTCCCATCCATCGTTCCTTTATACACGTCCTACAGAATCATAAGCAGTGAATACAATCTGAGGCTTTTTGAAGACGGCCACTAACCGATGAAACTCCGGAAGCGAATGGTCTCGCATTTCCGTGCTGATCCCTATCGAGTGCAATCGCTTTGACTATCTTCATAGAGTCCGGAAATATCTCCCTCGCCTTGCTCAACTCACGAAGACTTTTCAAACACACAGTGAAATGCTGTCCTGAAATAGTCCTATCTAGTTCCTGTACCATCATTAGCGAATGTCTATGTTTATGAACGAAGAGTCAGATATACCTCCTGCAGGACATTCATCACGCTCTGCTGAATGGTGGGCTTCACCGTGGACTCCGGAACACGACCGATGTCCCTCCAAGGCGTGGGGGCAGAGTGAAGAATACCACGAATCTTCTCGTGAAGTGCATCTTTGCCGACGTCGTGTGAAAGAATCTCCCATCCGGAGGCTTGAGGAAGTGGCGTAACATTCTGTACGTTTGACGCAGACATTATGAACAGAGATAGAGAGATCGAAGCAGGAAATCTGGTCCGTTGCGTTGTTACTATGCGTCAAGACGTGCGGCACGGTCAGTGGAAGTGTACGCGACTCAAGTGTAGCTAACTGACCTTCTCAATTGAAAGTTGGTGCTCGTGAGCCGGGGACAGATAACTGCGGCTGAATCAATTCCCTCTCTTATAGGCTACCAAGGACCTACAGACGAACGAAAGCGGAAACCGTCAATGGAAAATAACTCAGGAAATGTGACTGATGGAAGATTTTGTGGAATTCTGTCTGACGGTCCTTACCGACATGAGGCTTATCTCCGAATGGATTCTGACAATAACGAAGCATCGACTCGGAAATTATGAACTGCCGGCTGGTGGGAATGCTGCATCTAACGAATGAATGTAAAGAACTCGCATCGAACCTACGGTAACAGCTGACGGCAGAGTGAATTTGAATGAGGCGCGGAGGACTTATAGCAATAGACGCCATGAAGGTATGTGGCGTTTTATATTGGAGAAGTGGTCAGAGGCGCGCGTCAAAGGCCACCATTGCACAACTGGGGTCCAAAGCCCATTCGGTGTTCATGCACCCTGTTATCCCGAGTACACCATTACATTCTGACAACCATACATGGGGCTACATATTAGATAAATAGTAAGCGGCGCACCTTTGAACTTCTACATGTATATGGACTTAATACCGCTACCGTTAAGCGCTGTGAAGTCACCGTCCTGGATCACCAACTGAGCATACCAATTATGTCAATTATGAGATTAGCATCGCCGGAGAAAGGAAAGTTGACTAACATCAGGAATTATACGATGGAAGCTATAGCTAGAATATCTAAAGCCTTGCTCTCCCATCGCTAGCTCCCTGAAATTCTTCGCCGTCTTAACAACGACAACGTCGTAAAGCTTGAATACATTACGTCCTGCAGGGTTTAGGAATGTCGAACTTTCCTATTCATGATTAGGCCCTATGCTGCCCTATCGTATGCTGCTCACTCACTAAGAGGTTTGCCCTACGAAAACAGAGTGATTCCTCCCTGGTGTTGTACAGACCGAGAACTTGCCGTCGGAAATTCGCCATAGGAAGCTGAAAACGATGAGCATAGCGTCGGAAGGAAGGAAGGAAGGAAACGTACGGCTCTGCGCTTCCACAGTAACCCTTACCCCTGCTCTGCTGTATTCCGTCGGCTACAAACGCGCCAAACACGGTGTCGCCGTCGTCCGTGACAACGACGAGTGCACCAATGGGCTCGGTCTACTCCGACCGTGAATACAGCGTGGTGATGGAAATGTCACGCTGGTCCAGGTATCAGAGGAGGGTCCGTGTGTGAGACAGCGGCGAAAGAGCCGGAAGATGTGGCAGAATCTGCATACATTCTCCTTATTCGCCAGGTCTATTTTCAGATCCTTCGAGAATCATTTATCCTAGTCGTAGCCCTCACCGTGATACCCCGGCGCATCAATCGTAGGAATGAATACCACAGATGACGTCTCCGAAGCACTACCATGTGGTGCGAACGGAGCCTCGTGCGATATTTCGACTGGAACGACCGAGTGCAGACGTGGTGGCTCGACGTGGCGATGAAAGAGAGAATTGAGACTGGCGCATGCAGAGGGAGAGGCTGGCAGGAGAAATGTCTTCATGTGATGGGAGTGTCTGCGAGTGTGCGACGGGTGATAAGACGGATGATATTGTTGCGTAGTGGCTCGTGTGATACATCACGCTTATTCCGCTCCTGTGTGCGTTTCGCCTCCTTGAAGAACGTGCGACTCGTAACCACAGGCGAGAATGGTGCAGTCGCTGGCGGGTCCGAGTAGGGCGGGATTGTCATCTGGAGAGCGGGGTGAGTCGAACTGGGGGAGTGGAGGCAGAGTAAGCCCGAGGTATGAGCGGTGAGAACAGCATGGTGAATCTGCCGATACACTCTTCAATGTCTCGCACAGGTATTGATGATGCCATGACGACTGTGTAGCTTTCAACGCACGCCTCCTCACAAGTCGCAAGAGAACGCACTTTTATGTACTCAGTCCAAATCAATGACCTATCTCTGTCCCTCTTCGGTTGCATGGTATCGAGCTTTGTTTAAGCCTAAAGGTCTTTCAGTGAGCCTATACGCGCACTAGAATGGACGCACTCTTGCTTCGATGCCCCAGGAATGGATCCCTGTTCTTGCACTGATGAGCCAGGGCCAATCTCACAAGACGGCGAAAAGAGCTCACCAAAGTCGCTGTATTTTCGTTTGTGAAAATTTGGCATAGCAGGATTCATAGATACCGCGTGTCGTATTAGTAGAATCGAAGTAAAGATGGTTATGTGCGCTTGTTTGCCTTGATTGCGACAGAAAATCCGGCCCACGGGCCGGGCCGCCTCTTCCTTCCCTTACCTGACTTCGTGCCAATCCCTTCCTTCCCGACTCAAGCCCTTGTCAAATCTGAAACGCTTCTTCGCACCAAATCAAGCTGTTCGATGCAAAACGTCTCCCTCATCCAATCCTGTGCCCGTTACATGAATGGTTAGCATCATCAACTCCACTAGCATATGAGGGCCATCGCATTCGAGTGGTAAGATCCGGGTCCTATGCTCTTAATGTCCCTTTGCTCTACTGAACGATTATCTTGGGTATTCGGACATTCGATCCTACGAACAGTATGTAATTATTAATGAGTCTACATCCGAAGTAAAAGTGAGTGATATGCTGAACTTCACAACAAATAGTATTTGTACGTACTACGTTCCCAATCCGCCCCGTAACAGCGTAAAGAATAATGATTATGACATTTCCTCACCCTCTATCGCTTTACATTTCCCGAAAGTATCTACCTCTTGATCTCAATCTCTTCCCTCAGCATCAAGAAATGGCTATCCAACCTCAACGACAAATTGGTAGAGTTTGATGCCAGAGCCATCGCCTTGTACAACTTGGCCTCGGCACCCTCTAGCACCTCCGCCCATCCATCTGCCTCCTTCGCTATCGCCTCCTTCTCCTTCAGGTCAACGACAGCCAACTCGAATATCGCCACGCCACAGATCTATGTACTGACGCGGATATCCCCCTGCGCGTTTCGAAAAAATACGCGAGAGGTTTGCAAATCTTCAGTTACACAGTAGACGATGCCGAACAGAAGTGACCGTAAAGCAAGTTCATCAGGCGTGTCCAAGTCTAATGGTGCCTTGGTGAGAAATGTGAAGAACCGGACTACCTGAGAGCGCGGACATCTAATCTCAAATGGGAGCCTAAGCGATGGCTTTCGAGATTTGGACGTGAGTGTTCCAGACTTTAACGATGTCAGTTTCATTTGAAGGGTCATCGACATACCACCATCTCTAAAATACAAAGTCAGAGAAACATTCAGCATTAGCAAGGAAGAACCTTTCGGCTGGACTAATCTTCATGCATTGTACAAGATTCTTGTCCCCGCCACGTCGTTGCTTCTTTTCCTTGTAGAACACAACGGTGGATGGATATCAGGAAAGGTAAAAAAAGACTAGATATGCGACGATACCGACTCTTCTTCTTCTCGATTAGAACCTCCATTGGCAAACCTTACCATCCAGTTTTTGCTTATCAGTTATTCCAGGAACTGCGTCGAACAGCTCCTGGACCTTTCCTAGTTTGTCGATGGTGTTGTAGCATCCTACAATGAAGGTCATCAGAATGAGAAGAAAAAACACAAATAATCTCACCACACGCGATGAAATAATACGTGACAGGACTCCAGTTGTTCAACTCCGTCATTGTTACAACTTACGAATTCGATGACAGCCTCTCTGGGCGAGTAACGTCCAAGCTAGTTCAAACACAAGTAGCATATTAACCTGCTTAAGCGCAACCTCCCTATCGGGCTTCAGCCCATCTCACAGAGCTGCCCATACTAGCCTCGGGGTGTCGTATGACATTCGCTTGATCTTCGCCTTGTTAACATGTCAGGAAAAAGTAATGACTTCTGATATCGTATGCACATATCTGGTCCAATATCCACAACGAGGAGAACGATACGGTGGTGCGTCATCAGCACCAGTAAAAACCGAATGCGAGCCGGGTCTGGCGGCAGAAACTGCAAGTGCTTGTAGAGACAAGCTTTAGATCATGGTTAAAACCAATGAAACCGACAACGCCCCTGAGAAAAGGTGAGTGGACGATGGGAGAAGCTGTTAAGAATCAGGGTATATGAGCTAATACACCAGTTAATGAATTCTCAAGTAAAACCCGAGTTGTGAGTGAGGATATCCGAGAGCGAGTTTCAACCACCAAGAAGGATTCGATAAGGGTGCTAACAAATGCTGGGCGTAGCTGGAAGGCAAACGGAGCGACAAGGGCTAAGCGTAATCGATCAGAAATGCTTAGATCACACAGTTAAATGGATGTCGAAGAGTAGTAAAATCAGCTTAAGAGTCTAATACAATGTCAGGTAAGTATTTATACACTACTAGTAAGGACTCGCACCAGTATTATTCTACAAGATTCCATCGCATTCCAGCATTATCAAGAAGAATAGAGAAAATATAGGAAAATGCCAGTAGGCCGAGGTCAAGACCGAGAACGCTGAGAGAAAGCATGTTTTGACTCGTGTACAGACCGGAAAAGACCCGATATCCATAACAGAAGTGGAACGAGACTTACTGTATACGTTTAGGCAATAGCGAGACAACGGACTTAAAGAGTCCAAACTCGAGACCCGTGCCTGATATAACGAGCTCGTCGACAAGACCTTTAGGCTGCGGCACCGTTGGAGTGGACCCTCCAGACCATTTGCTGAAGAACCTGGTCTTGTTGGTAATTGTGGAAACAGAGTGGATACCAAGATTTCGCTTTACCAAATAGGTCCCAATTTATTCATATAATTCTGATCTCACGCCTTCTTCGCAGATTATTCAAGACCGTGTTTCCTAATGGTCTAGATGCGTACCAAACCCCAGCCGCATCGCCATCCGTGTCTCCGAAGCCCTTCAATTCCAGTATCCGTCAAGTTTGGCTAAATCTGGGAATAATTGGCGGCTTGGTTTGGTATAGAGAGAAGATGCTTGCCTGTTGAGAGAGTATCTGTAATTGGATGAGAACGTGATCATGCTGAGACGATGGTGTTACACGCACTGAAGGTATCTCACATGCGATTCTTTGGATGCAGCATCTGCAGGGACGGTCAGTATTCATTAAAAATATCACACAATTTGCTACACGCACCCCAGCGCATGTGTTATCCCCAACAGCGCGATCGAATCAGCATTCACTATTTCCCACTCATTTACGGCCGGTTGTCCCTCGTTCGTCTTGCTTTTGGCGGCCTTTATCCCCTTCATGGATCCAGCTGGACAGGGTCAGCAATTTCGCGGCTTCCTCTATCTTAGCTGACTGCGAAGAGGTAAATTTATGAATACGCCATTGTGAACTGCCGGCTGGTGGGAATGTTGCACCTAATGAATATATGTAGAAAACTCGCATCGAACCTACGGTAACAGCTAACGGCAGAGTGATATCAAATTAGGCGCGGGGGACTTATAGCAATAGACGCCATGAAGGTATGTAGCGTCTTACATTGGAGAAGTGGTCAGCGGCGCGCGTCAAAGGCCACCATTGCACAACTGGGGTCCAGAGTAAGCGCATCCATGTTTCATGATCCTATAATCCCGGGTCCACATTTACTTTCCAGTAAGCATACATCTAAGACTACGTCTTTCGGAGAAGATTCTCACACACATCACGAAATAAATAGACTAAGAATACGGCAGGTACGCAAAATCAACAAGATTTCTACCCGCTCTCAGAAATCCTGCTCAATTTTGGCGCACAATTTGGACGAGGTGCAATGATAACGGTACCAGGTTGCGACGTCGACCCGATCGATGATACAATTTTATTCACAGCTGTACTAGACATAAGTTTCAGGAATCCGGCAGCCAGCTAATCGAAGACTACGAAAGCCGATATCCGACGAAAATTCAGTAGTTAAAGTACTCAATATCAGGACACTGCAACACACTGGACTGCCCCGGACATCGACCATAGAAAAGTCCGTCCGGCACGTAACGGAGAGAATGCATATGAGATATAATAACGTGAAAGCCGAGGACATCGAAGAATCTTATCGTAAAGACACAGAGTTTGATGTATCCTTGCCTGAATGTAATGGTAGACCCTGGATGGCAGGGTGCATGAACATTAAATGTGCTCACTCTGGACCTCGGGTGTGAAATGGTGGTCTTTGACGCGCGCCGGTTGCCACTTCTCTGATGTAAAACGCCACATGGCGTCTATTGCTATAAGTTCCCCGCGCCTGAATTAATTTCACTTTGCCGTTAGCTGTTACCGTAGGTTCGGTGCGAGTTCTCTACATTCATTCATGAGATGAAGCATTCCCACCAGCCGGTAGTTCACAGTTTCTGAGTCGGTCCTTGGCAGATAAGCCTCCATTGTGTTCGGACCGTCAGACAGTATCCCGCAAACGTTTGCATAGATTACATCTCCAGACATATTTTCCATCGGCTCTCTCTGCTTTCGTTCGTCGATAGGTCCTTGGTAACCTATAAGGGAGGGAAGGAGTTCAGCCGTACTCTGTCCCCGGTTCACAACAACCAACTTCAAATTCAGAAGGTCAGTTAGCTACACTTGAGTCGCGTACACTTCCACTGACCGTTGTGGAATATTGATGAGCCTGTGGCTGTGCGAGCTGGCGCGATGTCCAGTTAGCCCGAGTCGTGCTGAGTAAAGGTTTACTAAGAGAAAGAAAGTACTAGAAGATACAGAAAGGTATTAAAGTAGCTAGATTTCGTAGTTTACTGCACTCGTTTGCCTCCTAAGCAAACATGGATTGTCGTTCCTAACTCGCTAGGCAAACGTGCCTGATCACACGGTGCGCTTGTTATCCAACAACCGTGTCGCACATCTTGGTGTATAGTGAAAACGCAACGGGCCATATTTCCTATTTCGATCTCTCTATCTCTGTTCATAATGTCTACGCCAACCGTACAGGATGCTACGCCACCTCGTGAACCCTCCGGATGGGAGACTCTTGTGCTCGAGTCCGTCAAAGATGTGCTTCACGAGAAGATTCGTGGTATTCTTCGTTCTGCTCCCACGCCTTGGAGGGACATCGATCGTGTTCCGAAGCCACCGGCGCAGGAGAATGTGAAGAACGATCTTGTTCCGAAGTCCACGGTGAAGCCCACCGTACAGCAGAGTGTGATGAACGTCCTGCAGGAGGTACGCTTTGTTCATAAACATGGATATTAGCTGATAATGGTACAGGAACTTGATGGGACTGATTCAAAAGAACAATATTTCACTGTGTGCTTTAAATGTCTTCGTGCGTTGAGTGAGGCGAGAGAGATATTGCCGGAATCCGTGAGGATTAGCAAAGCGATTGATATCGTCCAGCATCCGAAGAGCCCTGTCTTGATTCCCATTCATGGTGGATCCTCAGCAGTCAGTAGATATCTCGAAAAGGCCTGACTTCAGTATTGATGAGTTCTGCAGGACGTATATCAAGGAAAGATGGATGGAAAGAAAGTCTGTATCAAAGCCTTTAGGACATTCGGAATGCGGGATGGGGAGAAGCAGGCATTCTTCAAGGTGAGATTAATTTCGAAGTCAATGAACATATCTGAGATATCTTCGCCTTAGGTAATGCTCCGCGAGACTATTGTATGGAAGCAACTACGCCACGATAATATTCTTCCTTTTATCGGCGTCGACGCAGTAACTGTGCCAGGGAAATACTGTCTTATATCTCCTTGGATGGAAAACGGTACCGTCCGTGATTACTTGGAGAATCATCCTCATACAGACCGTCTTACATGTGTATGTTTTTCCGGATTGCGCGTACCATTGCATTCTCATAATCATTGATTATAAATTCGTGAAATCGTTGCAGCGATCGATTTTATTCATAACCTTGATCCCAAAGTCATTCATGGCAATATTCGGGGGGTAAGTATACCACTCTACAGGTTGTAATATATGTGAACTGATATTTATAGAACAATATCATCGTCAACGACAAAGGTCACTGCTGTCTAGCCGACTTCGGAGCCTCAATGGTTGTCACTACGAAAGTTCCTTCACACAGCACCATGCCGCAGAACTCATCGAGATGGCTGTGTCCCGAACTACAGATGTATGATCCGACGACATATGTTCTGGATCATCTCCCAGGCAGAGATATTTATGCACTTGGATGCACAATCATCGAGGTATGTGGGTCTTGTATGCACCAATGCTCGGGGATTCACGTTCCGACGACAGATATATACTCTCAACGATCCCTTTATCTATGTTCAACCTGTTACTGCTCTTCTAGACGTCATAACCAAAGGCGTTCCCTATCCACGGCCTAAAGAAATCTCCTCTGATCAACTTTGGCGGCTCGTAGAGCAATGCATAGCGTACGAGCCGGGGCAGCGTCCCAGTGCAGCTCAGGTTAAGGCCTTACTAGCTGACATCTAAAGAAGACAAATGTAATCATTGTAATTAAAGAATGCGTGAATGGTATCATTATATTTATGAGAATCCTTCAGGATTTTCACACCTACGATATATGTCTCGCCTGAGAAATTAAAGCATAGCAGGAAGTCCTATATTCCACTGTACATGGTAGTTATCTCAGTTTCATAAGCTCACATGTAGAATATTACGCCCATAGTAAGGCTCTCAAGATGACAATGCACTGGTGTGTTCACAGAACTACTGCTCTGGGACGGGAAGTCATGACAAATGGAACGTACTGCTGATCATGCAGTAATACAAGAGCTCTTGATGCGGGAAATAGAAAGCGGTCAGGTGCATTTAGTGGAATTTTAGTCTGCGAATGTGGGAGAAAAAGAAGAAATATAAGCAATGGAATGAAGGACATACTCCTAGTGTTATGGTCAATTTCTTGTAATTGTTTGGATCTGTATTCATCGTGAATTAATGGTACAGGATGAGCGTCTACATATTACGGTCTACATGACCAGAAGGTCAACATGCAAATGAATTTCTCACGTGAAAAGAGTACTAACGACAAGACGTTGACCACCGCGATGAAAATTGTACACTGCGTTCAGTCGAAATTTTTATTCAGCCATATCAGCTTAAGATCGCAGGAAGCGCCAGAGAAACAGATATTCAGGACAAAGATCTGAACACGAGTGACGCTCCGTGGCGATCAACCTACTAACAAAAACGACGACCCATCATCCAGTTCAAAAGTGCCGCCGTCCGGTCCACCACTCAAGGCGCGCTACTTCTCTATAATTGAGAAAACATCCCCATTGAATAATAAAGTTCAATTTACCTATGATAGACCGGAACATTGCTAGCTGAGGGAACTAACATTGATAGGCCACTGACCTGGGAACCTTCGACTTCTGTCCCACTTTTGCGGTAAGTTGATACGGGTAGTCAAAGACCAGGTCTTCGTCCATGCTGTCTATGCGCTTATACACAAAGTAGGTATCGATGGTAATGGCCAATGAATAGGAAAACGAGATGAAGAAAGCTTACAATCATTTCGCTCGTCGGATTGGCAAAGGAGATGACGTTATAGAGAGACCTGAAACTGGATAAGTGAGCGAAACAGGACTGGTAGGGCAAGGGCACTAACGCTGTCTCATGGGATGATGATGTCCCGGCGCAGTAATAGGGTCATTGTAATGGCCGTAAGGCACTAAGGGTTGATGTCTATGTGATGAGCAAAGATCGCTTTGACAGGTTACTCGTTACTGTACTTGATGCAGCTGAGCTTGGAGTACGTAGCTTATACATAAGTCAATATGCGAACTTGTGCCTTCTACGTGTTGCCATCACCGTAGTGTTCCACATGGAGTCCGAAAATCAGGCTTGACATTGTGTTACGTAACAGAACGCAGACATCTGCATCTGTGATATTACATGTACGACAGCGAGGTTTGGTTTCGATTGGAATCAAGGTTTGAGTGCGAGCGCTAAGGCTTGACCTAAGCGATATGTAACGTAGCTGAAGAGTTGTTCAACATGCGCCGTACCTTTACTTCACAACAGCCGCGATCCGTACTTTGGCCCTAGGCTCGCCACCTGGCGTACTTCTCGATCTCCTTTACGAAATCGGAGCCTTCGACGAAAAAGAAACTCTGTGGACGCTTAGAAACAACGCGGAATGCTGGACGAGTGATCACACACCTGGGAGCCGTTCGTATTGGCACCAGCATTTGCCATCGAGAGACGGCCGGATTCGTATGCTTCAGCTTGAAGTTCTCGTGTATAGTCTCAATAAAATTCCGTGGGCTACATGATAGATACATAGTAAGCGGCGCACCCCGTATATCGGCTTGCCACCGGTACCGTTATGCGCTGCGAAGTCGCCTCCTTGGATCATGAACTGCAGTATACTAATTATGAGAATGGCATCGCCGGATAAGGGAAAGTTGACTCACGTCAGGAATGATACGATGGAAGTCACAGCCAGAATATCCAAAGCCATGTTCTCCGGTCGCCAGCTCCCTGAAAAATTTCGTCGTCATACAGCTTGAAGACAATCCGTTCTGCAAGTTTGGGACAGATAGAAACGTCGAACTTTCCCATTCATCATTAGGCCTATGCTGCCCCATCGCATGCCAGTTACTCGCCAAGAGGTTTGCCCTACGAAAACAGACTCGTTCCTCCCTGTCATTTTTTGGACCGAAGAGACTTGTGTTGCAATACCGTCATAGGAAGCTGAAACCGATGAGCGTAGCCTCGGACGGAAGGAAGGAAACGTACGACTCTGCGCTGCCAAAATATCCCCTCCCGCTCCTCGGTCATATCTCATCGACAACCGCGTCGAACACTATGTCGCTGTTGTCCTTGACAACGACGGATGCACTAGTGGACTTCGTCTGCTCCGACCGTCAATACAGCGTGGTGAGGGAAATGCCGTGCCGGTCCATAATATAGAGGAAGGTCCACGTATGAGACAGCGTGGCCGAATCTGCATACACTGAGTTTCCTTGTTAGCCAGCTCCGTCTCCAGCTCCTTCGAGAATCATCTATCCCAGTCGTAGCCGTTCCCCCGATACCCCGGTGCACCACTCGGAGGAGTGAACCCCATAGATGACGTCTCTGGAGCATCACCGTGTGGTATGAACGGAGTGTCGTGCGATATTTAGATTGAGTGTGGAATGTGGTGGCTCGACGTAAGTTAACATGCAGAGAATCGAGACTTGCTCGCGCAGAGGGAGAGGGTGGTCGGCGTGGTGGCCGGTTCGTGTTCATCCATTGTGATGGGAGAGACGGATAATGTAGAGGCCATGGTGGTGCGGAAATCGCCCCAGAGAGAGTCGGTGCGCGCGAGGGTGGGGAGTGGCGATGCCGAGATGACTGACGATCCTCAGGTCCAATATCGGAGGTGACGCGTGACGGCTCCTTATCACGAAACAAAGGATCGTGCAATAGTTCGTCCAACGCATCACGCACATTCCGCGCGCTTCGCCTGACGAGTCCTTGGCTCAGGCGAGAACGCCGCAGTAGCTAGCTGAGGGCGGGACTTAGGAGTGCGAGGCGTCGATCTGTTTTCCAATGTCTCGTACTGGGCCCGGTATAAGCGGAGGTGCCGATGATGCCACGACGACTGCGCAGCTGTCAGCGCACGCCTCCTCGTGAGACGCAAAGGAACGCACCTTTATGTACTCAGTTCAGATCCATCACCTGTCTCTGGTCATCTTCGGTCATGTAGCATCGAGGTTTTCCGTCCATTTCACTGGGTGTCGCACGCTCCAAAAGGAGCAAAAAGAATAAAAAAAGAAAGGCTTCAGGAGACCATCAGAGACCAAAAAGCGGCTGTCCCGACATCAATTTTCGTCAACTTCGAAAATGGCCAAGGGAGTGTAAATGGAGTACTCTTTGAGCTTGCCATTTCATATTTTTCGGCTCAGGTAAGCTTAATGTGCATTGAAACAGGTATATGAGTATGTTACAAGACTTTCCTACTGTACAATCATGAGAATAAATTGTAATAGCGTCCACACCCGAAGGATGGACCCGGTATGATAAACTATGAATTTGTTGCGGTGTAAACATCTTTTCCGACCATTTCTCCTGCATGCTTGCTGCACGCAATCCTGTTCACAAGCTTCATTTCGAGCTTGTTGGCTTCAAATTTAAGTGAATGGATGTGCAGAGGAGGAGGAAAGTACATCTAAATATACTCACAGCATCTAGCAGAATTTGTACATGGGGAGGACATGCAAGCATAAGAGTCGTTGCAGCGCGTCGCGGGCAGTCCATGCGAACTCGGAAATATCGGACCGATGGCAGATCCCCGATTCTTTCCGATAGTAGAGAGGAAAAGAGAGGGTGTTTATCAAAGAGATAACGACCGATCGACCACCATAGGGCGTTGGCAGGGGCTAGTTGGACATATTTGGTTTCGCGCGCTTGATCTTCTGAACCAAAGTTATCCTCCCGACAGTCCCCGTTAAGTCTGAGACGGGTTTAGGCCGTCTGTTTCGGCCGGTGATGATCCCTTGGCTATAAAAGAGTTGTGGTCAATGATCATCCTCACGAATGTAAATCTCAGCTCTCTGTACCGGTCCCCAATATGTGTTTGTTGTATGTGCCAACAGACTTTTTTTTCAGGATGGCGTCGCATATTCCGAGTCCTGTGTATACAGGTCTCGGTCTTATGCGGTCCTGAGGGTTTCGGTGGCGGTGCATTTTCATTATTTCCGAGGTTTTCCCGTGTACACGTCATCTTTGCACGGCTTGTTTCGGCTAGTCTTCTCGGCATTGCCTGGCATTGCGTATATCTCGGCTTTTCCCTTCTTTTTGAACATTGCTGCCTTTCGTGCGGCCTCCCTTTTTTTTCTGCCTCTTCGACTGTCTTTCTTGTTTATTCTAAGTTTAGCTTGCAACGCTATTGTTCATGTCAACGGAGGACATAGGTTAAGGCTCATTTGAGTACAACGCCTTAATGTTTTAGTACAGAAACTGCCCAAAGTACATTCCTCTCTGAAACCCTTGTCCGACACCAAGGCTTGCCAGCATCAACAACGATGTTTGACAAGTGCTATCTTCCAGACTACCAGGAGCCTGTTCGCCATTCCGTTATGTTTTTCCTTCAATCCTGCGACACAACCTTCATTCGCACCTCGTATGACTCAACTGCAGACGATGCAAGCCGATTCCCCTCTCATGTGTCGGTATGAATATCCGTGGAGGTTGATCTGGGTTTATTCGCATCCGGCCTTCAGAAAAGTGCACCTTCATCCTTCCCGATGTCTTGGAAATCAACCGTATCATGACATCCCTTGGGAATGTCGAAGCCCCACTCTCTCTTACTCTTGCAGTTGTCGCTTTCATTGCAGGTGATATCCTCTAAGTTTAGGTGACCAGCCGAGCCCAAAATCTTGTCGGACCCAACACGCTGAAGACTATGTTCCTTCAAGGCCGATCGACAACAGTCTATATCACGAAATACATATTCGTATGAGATGCTCTCCCCGTTCAGCAATGCCTAGGGAAGATGGTCCAATGCGGTCCATACAGTCTGCCTGTACGCTATCCTGATGAAGGATCGGCGCCTATCCTTCGGTTCGACAACTCCTGCCCAGTAACTGCTACTCCAAAGCATTTCCTTCCATAGCTTGACCATTGTCATGTTTTCCTGCGAAACCTCTCTCGAACTGTACATCATTCAGCCAAGGCGTCGTCCTCGATTTTTCCGGATTCATAGATCATCCGGGGTGCTAACACATGTCGCTGCATAACCCAATGTCTGTCAGCTTCTCTACGATAGAACGGATGCCGCAATGATGACCGTATTCGCCTATGGATGGTATCGTCCTCCCATCCAGTGCCTACTGACACGTTCTCGCTTACCATGCACGAGAAACCTGGTGGTGCAGTTACAGGTGCACTGTTTTTGCTCGCATGGAAGTTGCCAGCGGAGATCTCGTCTGCGCTGTTGGGAGATATGTCCCTGTTATCGTAGGCTATCTCCCACCATGGCGACGAATACTACTCATGCTCTGAGTTGACGGGTTTACTTATCTTTGAACACCGGAAATGGGATGTATGGGAAGCAGAATACTGCGGTAACGTTGGTCACTACATCTGTTGCTGACGAACACGAGCCTGGCAGACAACAGACCCTGTTATGAGTGTAAAAATTTGTAGTACTGCCCGTGTATAGTATACTTCATAATATTATTGTAGTATCTGAGGGACCCGTGCACCGGAGATCATAAAAATACAGCTATAAAAGGTCTCTTCTGAGGTGCTGACTGGCACATGCATCAACATATCATTGTTCCAGTGCTTTCCTCCCTCCTCCTCATACAGGACTCGGATATGCCACGCCCCGCGATGGCCCTCCACTTCATCAGAGTGCGTGAATTAAACATGGTAGCTTGTTTTGCTAAGGTGCACCCGCTGAAGATTGACTGTCGTGATTCTGGGATTGCTGTTTAGGACCGGCACAATGCAGTCCCCCATATCCTTGCGGTAGCGACCATCAGCATCAAGGTGAGTGATCTGCGTTGGCTCCGCATCTAAAAGATTGGTAGGATACACTGGCGGCCGAAATGATGGGCCTGAGCAGAATGTTTTGAGTATGGAATCCACGAAGTCTGTCGTAATCAGCTTGACGTCTCCTCTGATCGAGTCGAGTGTACAACAGTGTGCCGGAAAAATCCAGGTTCCTTTGCGAGATATAGAGATCATGTTTGCACGTTCGAATTGGTTTCGCTTTCGGCTTTTATGCTAAATCCGGCCCATGCTCAGGTTAAAATAATGCATCGAAGTTCGAGTTTCAGCGCCTACTTGACTTAATCTTTCACATGTGCAACCTTTCATTCTCTAATCTGCCGCAGCCTGGTTCTTTCTCACAGCTCTGGTCTTGTATCGATTGCAGGAAGTCTGAAATGTTTCTTGAGCATCACTGTAGCCCCTACGCTGTCTAGGACCCCTGGTAAGCCTCTCAATCTCGCCCGCACATCATATCCCACCGTCGCATCTACTCTTCTCGTGTATGTGAAACTGAGCGTCTTGCCTTCAGTTGTCTCACCGATTGACCTGTGTGTCATGGATGGTTTAAATATTGGAGTGATAGCACCTACATCTCTCCGTCGTCACGTCATGCTTGACCAAATCTCTTCCACAAGATCCAGAGAGTAATTCCTATTTCCTTTCCTGTTGTACCGTAACCTCACGTCGCATTTCAGTTGGGCTTTCAATGAGAGGCACATGTAGGCTCCTTTTGATGATTGTCGTGGCCAGTATTCTCATTAGTAACGACAGACTAGTGGAGATCATGCTATTAATTCTGAAGGACATGGATCCCCTTGGAGTGATACGTTTCTCTTTCACTAGCTTTGGGGCTGCAAGTGTGGTAGCCTTGTTCATGGCGTCAATATGTACAACGCGCACCCTCATGTCTCCTTTCTTCCCTCCCAACCTGGCTCCCTTGTTCCAGTTGCTCCAGAAAAACACCGGTCTCATCGTTTCTGGATCAAGAGCTTTGAGTTTTCTCTTGCGAACGACTTTCCCTGGATCGAATATCGACCTCTATGTCAACTTCAGACACTTCCACCTCATTTTTCAACTTTAGCCGAGATTATACATTCTATTATTCTATTGGTTATGTTAATGTTCCTTCTCTGGAGTAATCCGGAAAAGGGGAAGAATCGGGGGCCGGCACGCAGCTGCCGCTACTGGATAACATAGGGGCATGGCAGATAACTGTTGGCAGGAAAAATGCTTTTTCTCAAGTATCGTGCTACACAGGATTCTTTGTTTTTCACAACTTTAGCAGCACATCAATCATTGTATATTGCATCTACAGTTAAATTTTAGGGCCTAAAGGTAAAGAAATGGTACCAGGAAAAATCAACAAAAGCGTGGAGTATTACTACCCTTTATGGGCATGGCAGATAACTGGCAGATAACTGACCATGGAAACCCAGTGAAACCGGCGGTAAACCAGCATTGAGCTTTCTCTGACCATAAAGGTCTTTGAGTGAGGCTATATGCATACTAGAATGGATGTACCCACAGTCCGATGCCCCAGTAATGGAACCCCATCCTTGCAATAATGGGGCCAATCTCCTGAGTCCATGAAAAAGCTCACCAGAGTCATTTTATTTTTGTATAGTCAAACCTGGGATCGCAGGATTCATATATTCCATGTATCATAGTAGTAGCATCGAGGTAAGGATGGTTATATGCACGTGTTTGCCTTGATTGTGATTTGCCACAGAATGCCTGGACCTCAGGCCAGGCATCCCATCATGCCAATCCCTTCCTTTTTGACTAGGGCCATTGTTGAATCTGAAGCAATTCTTCGCACCAAATCAAGCTGGTTGATGCTGTCAGTCAGGCAGCAAGTGTGTTGAGAGATCAGGTAGAAATGGTCAGATAGTAAGTTGGAATGAGGTACAGAATAAGTATAGTAACCGTGAGTAGCTGAATGAGCACAGCCTCAACAGATGCGACAGGTCTCCATAATGAAATGCTGCTCCCATTACACCAATGGCCATCAATGGAAAATTCCAAAGCATCCAGAATCTGGGCTTTTTACCAATCATACTAGGTGGATATGTGCTTTTCAGTCAGAAGTTCAATGTCTTCTCTCATACATACTGAAAGCTTTCTTCGGATTGGTTAAGGTTTTTCTTAATGGTTCAATTCTCCCTCCTCCTTGTTGCCCACCGAACATACGAAAATGAAAATGAGACTGGATCTGGGTTTGATGAGAAATTTGACCCTAGGGCAAGGGGGTGCCAGAATGTTGGCCCGGAACACCAGGTAGGGAGGGAGGGTCAAATGCCGGTCACGAAAAAATTTATATGACCTCTCCAAATTTTAATGTTTTCCTGTCCAAGCTAGTATAAAATGGCCGGTGCATGTTTAATTTATTCAATGCTTCATTATGTTAGGCAATATAGCCTCAGAACAGTGATAATCAACCAATATCACACTCAGCTGAGTTCAAACTGGCCCAAGCTGGCCTGGAAGGGATATTCAATATACATTGTGATTTATTGCCATATTATTTAAGAAAGAATGATACCTGATTATTATGGAGGTCCCTCATCTATATAAAAGCCCAAAGAGTATGAAACCAGCATTGAGGTGCAATGACAGCCTGATAGTGCTGAATTTTTGGCTAATTCTGACTCCAGCTGCCCTGGCATACCCTATATGGTGTGGGTATCAGCAACCCCCTGCCAAATTTGAGCTCCAAGCATTACTGAAAATGGACTGGAATGGCTGACTTTTATGGATGCACCTGCTGTGGGTCGAAAGAGTGAGATTCAGCAGTACTTTTGCTGGAACAATTTACTTAGAATATAATTTTACATGTATTTTTTGAGGCAGAATTTTGATTTTACATCATTTTTGCAAAACATCTTATGCTTGCACAATATATTTTCAACTTTTGCCTCAAAGAATATATGTATTATGGTCAGAAAGGCATCCTCATGAATTTCTGGAGGAATTGACCTTCTGTGGAAGCCTATACAAGGTGCACAAGTATACACTATAAATAAGTACAAATAGTCATGTCATGCCAATTTTGTCACAACTTATGGTGACTAATTGATCTCAAATATACTATTTTAGGTGAAAATGGACATAAATTGTTATACAGACACTTTGGGACAGTCCAGACAAACAGACATGACAAAATATATAGTAGCCCTGTCTCTTGTTGAGGATTATGGTTTCACAGCCACTGGGCTGACAGCATAGCCATCTCTTGTTTTACATTATTTTAATTTTCATATTAATCACTACTGCATCTTGGCTTTATACCACCACCACCTATGTATCTGTCACAAATATATGTTTATTCAAGCCATATCCTTCACATCCTCTGTGCCTGCCAATGTCTATTCCCAACATCTCTCTCTGCCATGGCAGAGAGAGACAGTAGCTACAAGCAAGCTACATATATTACTTAGCCAAGAGGGCCACTGCAAGCACAGCAGATACAAGTCCTGAATCTATATACAGGTTGTTCTATTGTATGAAATCAATGCTTACAAGGATCCTGGTCCTTCAATTTAGTTAGTAACATCTCAGTGCACTCTGCATTCTGCTCTTACTGCAATTAGACTGGCATTAAGCAAGCTTTAAAGTTTAAAGTAACCCCATTTTTTGGAATTGAAAAAAAATCATCACACGCAAGAGTTCAAAACTTCAAGGCCTCACATCCTAGGCTTAATTATGGCTAAACAATGCAGATATTGACTAGACTACTCACACATTTCATAAACAGAAATTATATTCTATTTATAGGTGGACATATACTATTTCAGAAATATATATATATATATACATGTCTTTGCAGTGAACAATACCTGTGCAGGTGTCATGGGAGGGCATGCTGTATGTCCAAATAAATGGTCTGTGGGTCCTTGTGGCAGTCACAACATCGATGGGATAGAGAAAACAGATGGGGAGGCCTTGGTGCTGCTTTCACGGTGATGGAGAGGTTGGAGGGAGAAATGGACATCACCACTGGATTCCCCAATGTTGAAAACAGGGTGGTGATGCCCTGGTGGTGGTTGCTAGGCTGTAAGGATAGAAATGGGCACATTTGTTGCACCTTCAAGTCATCCTTCAGAGCCTAAAAGGGCACATCTGTTGTTGTTGTTGTTATTGTGCACTGCCAGAGTCCCAATCTTTATCCTGCCATTCTCTTCAATGTCTCCCACCCTCCAGTGTGTTCTCTCCATGCTCTCCTTCCCCAGTATCCCTCCCCTAGATTGTCCCATAGCACCACAATGGAGTATACTAGCACCCACCCTCATCATTGTCATCATCTCATTGGTTATCATCATTGTGTCTATATGCACCTTTGGTAGCCCTTCCCATGCTGAGATAATGGCCGATGTCGAATCCCAGGATGTGGCATACACTCTTGTAGTGTGTGGAAGTTGTGTATGGCAGTGATAAGCACCAATGTTGATGCTAGGGGGTACTGAGTGGGTGGGGATGGGGATGGGGGTCAGATTTGTGGCTATGGCAGTGATCGGCATGGGTCGTTGTCATTGTGGAGCCTACTGGTGTCATCGCCATCTTCATGAATGGATGGATCACAGTGCTGCCTTCACCAAGGGCTTACACAGGGGGGTGGGGGCAGGATATATGCAATCCAGAGCTCTTGGGGCTGCCAGATGCATGGAAAGAAACTAGAAAGCAATTAGAAGTAATAAGATAAATAAATCATACCTTTAATGCTAAGAAAGAGCACAATCTACGTGCTATATAGGCATGGAGGTGAGACAAGATGGTGGTCAAAGGGAGAAAAGAAGCTGCATAGCCACTTGATTGCTGCTCACTTGGTTGGGACGACAGCGATTGAGTGCACAGAATAAGTATCTATGAAAGGAACATGAAAAGTATTAGTAGTAGAATAAAGAAAACATGCCTTTTGTGTACTATTCAGCTTCATATTAGCACACAATTTGGTGTGGTAAAGGTTGACATGAGTGTCGAAGGCAGAAGTTAAGCTGTTGCCATAAAAGGGCCAATGTTTGCCACTGTTGAATTCTAAGGTATAACTTAAGAATGCTCAGGGTCCTACTCATGAAATCACTCAGAAAAGGATGATCCTCATTACCTTGGATTCGTAAACAATAATAAATGGTTATTACAGTATTGCTGCTCTATAGAATACTATTTAGTATAGAACAACAGGACATATACTTTACAGGTCCTCCAAAGGACCTGCAGAAGGTCATAAATGAATATGGAAGTGATTTGCTGCTGGAAAGCCCCAAATGGGGCTTACTCAGCTCACAGTCTAGAACTGGGAGTTGCCGGTGCCCATATAGTGTATGCAATGTCATAATGGTCATGTGACAGGGAGGGAGGGTCTAGCCAAAGCCCAAAATAATTTACTGTAGTATTATGACCAGATATTCACTGGGTGTTATGCATTATGAGTTAGGTTCACTGGGACTCATGTTCAGGACTTGGTGTTATGTGTTATAGATTATGACATAGGTTCATGTTCATGGGATGCTGGACAGAATTGTTCTAGTTGAGTCATGAATTGGCCCAAAATGTTGCTAAAGCCTGTGAAGGATTGTATTTTGGACAAAAAATAGGTCTAAATTAAGTTGGAAAATAGCTGAAAATCACACCAAAACAAAATTAGTAAATATTGTTTGCCTAGATACCTGTTCATGACCCCATGTTATGCATTATATGATATGACTTAAGTTCAGTTCATAGTGCTGCATTATGTGTTATATGAACATGTGGTCATAATACTACAATAATCGACCCTATATATTTTAACTTTTTGAAACCCCTTTGCTCTAGAGGCTCAAATCAGAGCTTCCAAGAAAAGAAGCTGATGGTATGGGGAACATGTTAAACATGTAAGTCTTATGCATGCTCATGGCTTCGATCTCTTTCCATCATACTTGAATGGCTTCATTCTCACACTATGAATGCTGGTATTAACCTGATCAACACTGGAGCGATACACACCTCCAATTGACATTGAGGTTTGATTCCTCCTTTGGTAGATGGATGACACCCTGCCTAAACTCCAAACAATAGTCATTCCCATGAGCCCTCGATAACTACAGGACTTGCTTATCTTCCAGGAGCAATGGATATACTGACACTCATTTTTCATTCAAGAGGTTGCAAAACTGGTTATGGGGGGCACACCTCCCTATATAACCTGTCTCAGAATCTTCGTGTAGGAGAATGCAAAGTCATGCTAAAGGCAAAGCAGAAACATACATGACCAGAATAAGAGTTTAATAAACCTTTGGCTGATATCTCTCCTGGATTCTCTGAACAAAGTGAACAAAATGTTGCAGGGCTTAGAAGCTCAAAAATTACCCCTTACCCCATAGTTACAGCTCACATAAACTGTTAATCTGCTTTAAACCAAAAACAAATATGCATATGTTTTACTGCAAGGAATCAATAGGGCATTAAACCCTTTGTCTGGAGAGGTTATTTTGCCTGAGCTAGAATGATCCAGAAAAAATCACCAAAAACTACAAATTCTGCAGACTTGCTGGGAGGGAGCAGTGCCTTTTGAGTGTGTCAGGTTGGAATACAGGTGATCAATCTAATGCAGATATCCATGCATGCTGTCCTGGATTCTTCATTTATGTCTCCTCATCATTCATCATCTCAGTACTTACTATGCACCTCTGAGTGATTCCTCCAGTGCTCATGTTCCAATATTTTTATACCTGTAAGCTCAGGGAACTTGCAGGTCACCATCAGGAAGGCTCTGCAGTAAGATCAGCTAGTAAAAAGCAAACGACTTTGTCTCAGAGAGGAGGAGTTGAACCTCAAGTGCCGAGCAGTACTACCAAATGCTGCACTACTCATCTCAGAACAGAAGGTTTATTCTGAGCTCCTGTACATATTCCGGTGGTTCTTAATGCAGTGTCAATTCCCTCCCTTCCATGCCCATCAGAATATACCCTATAGCCACCAAGAACTAAAGTTCCATGATAAAAAATTTCAAGTTCCCTTCCACTAATATGTCGAGTCCAACTGCCTCAAGGACATGGGGGTGCTGCAATAGTTCACAGTGTTACAATTATTGATATCATTGAAAGCCCACTCAGAACAAAGAAAGGCACCATACTCCAAAATTTAGATATAGGGAATCGAACCCCTTGGCTGGAGAGGCCAGCTAGGATGTTCTGTGAAAACCACAAATTCTGAGTAAGTAGTCTCCCCCAGACTTATAGCAAATTTTTTTTTAAACCAGATACACAACAATATTAGCATATAGGGGATTTAATTCCCCCTGATACCCATTCGACAATACTATCTGTTACATCCCATACTAGTGCATACTCTTCCTTCCTGCAGCTCTTGAGGGGTTTTGAATTTTCACCACCACCTTCCTAAGAGAAGTGCGGTGGTCGATACTTACACCTCTGAACCCCCCACCACATGCATACCCAAGAGTCCTCTGATCAACTACTTACTCATTTAACAGCCCTGTCGGGGATGGCTTCACCAGGTTTAAGGCTTCAATCTCATGATTTCTGAGTATGTATCTTATGAGAAATCAGTCCATTGAAGTGAAAAATATTCAATATAGATAGCTTATTCTGTGTTCTAGTCATATGCTGGCTCTGCAGAGGCTTTTCCTTGTACAAACCAGAGCTTCCAACGAAGAAAACAAGAGTGAAGCATGGTTGAGAATCCTCCTAAATGAGGTTCTCAGTATAGGCAATGAGTAGGCCATTGCCTGAAGCTGATAGTGCAGGGAACAAGTTAAATGAATGCCAATGTGTAAGTGTTCTGATAGAGAACTAGCCCCAAATCCTATCCTTATTCACTGCTTCAATAATGCATTCACAAGAGAAAGGTAGGGGTGACAACTTAGTTAGAGACCGAATGCACGAGAGACTCAAATGCATCTTCAAGCAGTACCCTGGCAATCCACAGCCTCCATTAATATGCTGTCAACTGGTGAGTTCTCCAATGCACAGTTTACTAATACAAGAAGGGAAGCAGTAAAATGTAGTTTTCATTTCCCCAGAGCAGCAACCGACTGACTATGAACACCCGACAATGTAGCATGGAAACAGTGAGGTATTTGCCTCTGAGTCATCCCTGTAATTGAAAGAATAGCACCAGAAGCATATAAAACCCAGTTTCCTCTTGACAGCAAATGCTGTTTCCCCAAGTATGGGTGTGGATCAAAACAGAGGATTAGAACTGGCAGTGGACATGGCAGGAGGAAAGTGTTCATCCATCATGATGGGAGTGACCAACAGGTGAATTGGTGATGGGACATATGATGTAGAGGTCATCAGTGGTGTGGGTATAGCTGCAGAGATGATGTATGTGTGTGCAGGAAATGATGGTGCAGTCACTACTTGAGGTTTTGATATTGAAAAAGTTTTTGTCTAGTAGCAGCACCTTGTCTGTGCAGTAGCTCATCTAGCAATACACACACTTTGCCTCTTTGAAGAAGGTGGGACTCGTACTTGGCTTCATATCTATAGGCAAGAATGGTGCATTAGCCAGCAGGTCCAGGGAGAGAGGGACTGTTGTCCAGAGAGCAGGACAAGGCAGAATGCAGGCGGAGTATTGATAGGAGAGGTGGCAAGGACAGCACAGCAAATCTGTCATCAGGGCTGGTATGGGCAGAGGTATCTATGATGCCATGACGACTGTGTAACTTTCAACACATGCCTCCTCACAAGTCGCAAGACAATGCACCTTAGGTACTCAGGCCAAATCAATCACCTGCATCAGTTATCTTTAGTCATATAGCATCAAGCTTGGTTTGATCATAAATGTTGTTCAATAAGGTTATATGCACACTAGAATAGTATTGTGGTTATACTGTACAAAAATTATTAAAGTACAGGTAGTGTGGGATCTCCATCATACCAGGTACTTGTTTGAATGCACCTAGTTGTATCATGACCTCCAGGTACCTTCCAACATGGATACCAGCCAACCTATGCCTACATCCAATATCTATTAGTGATTGTCGCTTCACCACAAGAACTTTAACAAACCTCTTGCAATTAAGTAAAAGGTTCTGGTAAATCCAGGAATTGCCACACAGTAAGTCCTCAGTCTGAATAAATGATATTTAGGACATTCAAATGAGCAAACAGTTGAGGGAGTTGTTTGTGGAGGAAGAGAAAAGGAGGACAAACATGAACCTTTAGAAACTGTTAGGCTTTTTGGCAGTCGCTTGATACACTGCATCATGGGACATACAATGGGAATTTGGGCAAACATAATTTAAGGCAGCTGCTGTGCATGGCCTGAGAACCTACAGACGGTGATCCTCAGGTTCAAGTGGCCCTTGGAATAAAGTTAGAATCTGAGGTAAAGTACTTGAGAATTAGAAGTGGTGGTGGCAAGTCATCACACATTTATAGATGCATATGGGATATGATTCATGACACTGACCCTAGGAATCTACCTGCAGGACAAACACGGGGTCAAAATAAATAGTGTGGGAGATAACCAAAAGTAGGGGTGTTGCATCTACAAAACCAAGGAATTTTTATACACTATTACACCCATAGAATGGACACACCCTTGCTTCGATGCCCCAGTAATGGAACCCTGTCCTTGCACTGATGAGACAGGGCGGACCTCCCAAGGTGGCATAAAGAGTTCACCAAAGTCATTGTATGCTCGTTTAGGCATATATGGGATCCCAGGATGAGTATATTCTGCATGTCATAGCAACAGCATCTAGGTAAGATGGTTGTATGCACTTGTTTACCTGGAGTGTGATTCACTAGAGAAAATCTGGAGCTCAGGCCAGGCTGCCTTTCCCTTCCCTTAATCCCTTCCTTCTTGGCTCAGGCTCTTGTCAAATCCGAAATGGTTCTTCCCATCAAAATCAAGTCATTTGATGCAACAAGTCTCCATAATCAAACCCTGTGCCCATTACATGAATGGTTAGCATCATCAATTCCAATGTGTTCAGAATCTGAGCTTTTTTTACCAATCATGCTAGGTGGACATCTGCTTTGTGGTCTGTAATGCAATGCTATCTCTCATTCACTTTGTATGTTTTGTTAATGCTACCCCCCAGACTCTCTGTGTTTTATCCTTACCAAAAACTCGACAAAAACATAGATGAAACCCATTTTTTTCTCCCCTCTTCAGGTGAGTGGGGTCAGGACAATCTACACATTTCAAGTGTCCTAATTGGTTTCTCCAGCTATATAATTTCTCTCATTAAATACAAAGCCTGCCAAACTCCTGTCATCTCCTCAAATCACTAATGCTTCAGAGTTTTGCACATTGAGATCAAGGATGCTTCTTTCACTTTTTTATCATCTATCAGATTACACACACTTGCTCACTCAAACTCTCACCTGTGTGTTCATAAGCTGAGTGCATTTTGAAGCTAGTATTATGCCAACATTTATGATTATAGAAGATCCATCCTTGCAGTGTTGGAGTGTATTGGTTAATATGCCCCTCCCACTGAAGGAGAGGGTTCAATCCCCCCTCCCATACATGATCCATGCAGTTTACCTTCGTTTTTTGTCTACTGTTCCTAGAAAAACAAGATAATTTGATTGGTATCTCAGTTGTCTTCTTTTCCACTTACTCATTTTTCTGAGCCCACAGTCTGCCTGTCGTGATTATATATCTCTCTTTGGTGAATGTCAGATATACACTGCTCACCCTTATTTTCCAGGTAAGACTAGGACAACCTTACATAGTGAATGGGACAAAACTCAGCTTCTGGTGAAGCAAGAGGTGATCTTCAGCAGGCCTATAATAATATAATTACCAATTCCTCTGCTCTGAATCTACATACCCAAGCTCTGTACAAGCACCTCTCATGCTATTGGTACCATGCTATAATCTGTTGGGGGGAGCAGAAATTTACATGAGAGTCCACAAGTTCATCTAGGAAAAAGGGACATCCACATCTACGTATTGTGGAGAGAAGGGGTCAAACCTCTAGTGCAGAATGAATTCACTCCTGTACTACACATCTCACTTAAGTACTGGCCATGCTACCAATCTCGGAGGATGGGAGCCAGTCTCTACCCTAAAAATAGTGTTGAACAACTATCTAGACACATGGAGAGGAGGAGTCAAACCTCAACATTGCCTGTCTCTCCCATATCACTATGAGGCCTTCTTGGATAGAGTTCGAGGAAATAAACTAAGGAATGAAAAGGGCTAAATTTAATGGAACTATTCACAAAAGAGGAGCACATAAAGTACTACCCTACAGTTGCAGAAAATCTGGATTGAAGCTGATATACAATCACTGCAGGAACAGGCAGTTGTTGCCCCACAGCTGACTGACTTCTACATGCACTGATGTGATGTGCTTTCATCATCCCCCCCTGGATATTCTTGTGTTCTCAGAAAATAATGCCCTCATTAACCTTTTCTCATATTCAATGTCAACAAGTCGGATGTCATCTAGCCTCATGTATGGAGTTTTCCCCTTGCAACCATGGATGTCAATGGTGACTCATATTTGCCTACACATGCTACCATATGCATATTACTCATTAAATTGTAGTCACTTTCTGTCATGTACCCGAATGCTGCTGGTGCACTCATCATTGTCAAGGACAGCAATGACACTGTCTTTGGCATGTTTGTAGCCAATGGAATATAGCAGAGCAAGGGATGGGGTGTGAGGTATTCAAGCTTCTCATGGCAGACAGTTAGTCACTGTTTGGTTCTCATATGGATTTACTTACGTGTTTACTTATTTCCACAGGGATTTCATAGTATATAAGCTAGTATATTGTAGTTAGTTCCTATGTCACATTTACCACAGATGTAACCCATTTTTGCTACTGTAGTCACCTCATTTGAGAAAGGCCCCATGATTCTAACACAGTGTTACTATGGTAGTGGAGAATCATACATTTCTCCTCCTGCCACCTCTTCTCAGCTAACATGCCATCTATATTCCTATGGCAGTACTCAAACATCAAGCTCTCAGTGTACAAAACCACAGGGAGGAATGACTATATCACACTCTATGAACCTGTTTACCTGAGTTTTGCAGGTGAAGACAGATTGTATGGGTTATATGTTGATAAGAACCTGCTGGAGGGCGCATCAGCATGGTGTCTGACATTTGGGAATGACATGTTGTGTTCTCCAGAGAAGATGTGCATGGGCAGAGCAGTGCCACTTGAGTGTGTGGGCTTGGAAGTGTGGGCATAGGGTAGATTAATCTAATGCTGTTTTCAATGTGTGATCTCATCACTGCCCTCAATCCATGAATGCCTCCTCCTCATTCATTGTAAGGGAGCATCTTTTCTTGCAGTGCTGGAGCATAGTGGTGAATACAGCTTGCCTCTGGTTCATGGAGGTTTGATTCCTCCTCATGCACATATTGAGCAGTCTACATATCTTTTTCCCTGTAAGCTCATGGAATTCATGAGTCACTGACAGGAAGTGATATTGAACTCTGGTGTAAGTTGCTTTAGTTAATAAAACATATATTAGAATTTTTTACTTTGTCTCAGAAGAAGGCATGGAGAGGAGAAGTTGAACTTTGAGTGCTGGGCTAAATGCTGCACTAATCATGTCCAAAAGACAGGAACAGAGCTCAGTTACAAGGGGTATTACACCAGGTACTCATTATTGTGAGCTCGTGTCTCTTTAGCGACAGCCACCAAGTTCAACCCCAGCACTCTCTTTCCTACTAAGGCCCCACACTCTAATGGCTTCCTTTAATTTGTCATTCTCATGTCATGCATTTTGAATATCAGTTATTATAGTGCCAGAGCATAGTGGTTAATATGCACATCCAATTCATTGAGGTTTGATTCCTCCTTGCGTATATTGCATATTAGAATGAGATCTTTTTAGACCTCTGAATAATGGTCATATATTAATGCCTGTCACAATCATATTGGAGGAGTGTCAGATATACCAACACTCTCTTTTCATTCTCCAGGTCTAGGAGGGTTTGCAACACTTATTATTGGGGGCACACACCTCCCTATATTTCCCTTCCTGGAAGGTCAAGCTCTCATCAAAGCAGAAACATACATGACTGGAGTAAGAGTTAAGTTCATCCAGTAAATATCTTGCTTGGATTCTCTGAACAAAGTGAGTAACAAACATGACATGGGGGCTATGTACCCCATAATTCACACCAGTCCAACTCACAAATTTTCTTGGAACCAAAAAAACAAAGCTTTTTACACCTGTATAGTGTTGCCATAGCTCAACTCAACTCAACTCGGCTTGAGTTTGGATGACTCAGCTCCAGATCAACTCCGAAGTCAAATGAAATGATTGACTTTGGCTTGACTCAGCTCCAAGTCACTGAGCTTTGACGAGTCATTGATCACCTACCCAAATAGGAAAGTGCAAAAAGTACACTTTAATAACTGATGATTTATATGTAGAGATAGCTCGAAATGCCATAATGAATGTAGTTGTATGTAATTTTCATGCTTTTCTCCAGTTGTGAGGGGTATACATATAGCAAGGACTGAAACTAGTTGGCATGAGAACATAGGGCAGCAAAAACACAGCGATTTAGATAATATTTTCTCACATTACTTAATTTGGATGCCTACCTGCTGTTTGAATGCCAATGGTCAGTAATTCATCAAAAAGGGAGGGTACCAAGTGGTGGTCACTCTAAGGCAGACAAAATCATATCAGCTCAATATCAGGTGCACATATATCATGGTCTATGCCCACTAGGACGAGGTAGAGATAACTCTTCCAAAATTGAATGGAGTCATTGACTCGGCTGGCTTCAAGCCATCAAAAGCCGAGTCGAAGCCGAGTCAAGCCATTTTGGGCCCGAGTCATTTTTGTGACTCCGCTCAGTGCGACTCAACTCCACTCGATGACTCAGTGACTCCGAGCCAAGCCATGGCAACACTACACCTGTATCTAGGGAATCAATGGGGAATCAAACCCCTTGCCCAGAGAAGCCATTTCTCCTGAGCCAGGATGTTCCAGAAAATATCACCACAAACCACAAATTCGTAAGTAGTCTTCCCCAGACTGGTATCAAAGAGGATGGGACACGGTCTAAGCAATAATTATGTATGGGGTAATTGAACCCCCTTTCAATGATGCTATCCGTTACACTGAGCATGATATACTCTTCCCTCCTGCGGCTCTGGAGGGATTTTGAATTTTCACCACCACCACCTCCCATCTAACTGATCAGATATTTTTTATACCTTGATGAGAGAAGTGTGGTGGTTGATACATACCTCTCCGAATTCCTTGCCACCCACTGAACGCACGTATTTGAGAGTTCCCTGATCAACAACTTACCCATTTAACAGCACGTGTTTTGAGGTTTAGACCTAAAATATGCGAACAAAATTCCTTCGGGTCTGACTCCGAAAAGCTTTGATCCCAGAATTTCTGAGTTTGTATCTTATGAAAAACCAGTCCGTTGAAGTGAAAAATGGTCAATATAAATAGCTTACACTGTCCGGGCTGTATGCTGGCTCCGCAGGGACTTTATCTCGTAAAAACCAGAGCTTCCAACTACAAAACATAAGTCAAACACAACCAAGAAACATCATAAACAATGTTCTCAGTATAGTCAACAAGTATGCCATTGTCCAGGAGCCTATAGACAAAGCTAATGTTGCAGGGAACAAGTTAAATGAATGTCGCTGTGTAAGTGTTCCGGTAAAGAACTAACCCCAAACCCTATCTTTGCTCACCACTTCAATAATGCATTCAAAAGAAAAAGGTAGGGATAACAACTTCTCAGAAACGAAATCGGAATCTACTCATATATGGCTCGTCTCCAATCACAGGTTCTAACTGAAATGAAACACACAAGAAACTTAAATACACCTTCAAGCAGCACCGCTGGCTGTCCACAGCCTCCATTAATTTGCTGTCAACTGGTGAATTCTCTGCTGCACAGGTTACTAGCACAAGAAGTGAAGCAGTAAAATATGGTTTTCATTTCGCCAGAGCAGCGACCGACTGACTATGGAGAATTGACAGTGTGGCATGGAAACGGTAATGTATTTGCCCCCGAGTCAATCCCTGTAATTAAAAGCATTATGCAACCCAGTTTCCACTCGACGGTTTCCACAGAGTGGACATGGTGATCAAACACAGGACCGAGACTGGTGGTGGACGTAGCGAGAGGAATATGTTCATCCATCGTGATAGGAGTAGCAGACGGGTAATGCATGATAGATGATGGGACGTATGACGTAGAGGCTATTAGTGGTGCAGGTGTTAGCCGCAGAGAGTTAACGTGTGTGTGGGCATGGGATGACAGTGCAGAGTCACTACTCGATGCATTGGCGGGTGAAAATGTCTTCGTCCAGTGGCGACACCTTGTCCCTGCAGTAGCTTGTCAAACAATGCGTGCACTTTGCCTCTTTGAAGAAGGCGGGATTCATACAGGCTCTGTATCCATAGGCAAGAATTAGGCAGTCACTAGCGGGTCCTGGGAGGGAGGGATTGTTGTCCGGAGAGCGTGGCGAGTCGAAGTGGGAAAGTGGAGGTGCAGTATTGGTAGGAGATGCCCAAGGCTTAGGTGATGAGGCTAGCGTGGTGAATCTTTGGTCGAATGTCTCACTCTGGGCCCATATGAGTGGAGGTATCGATGATGCTGTGGCAACGGTGTAGCCTTCAACTCATGCCTTCTCATACAATGCAGGGGAATGCACCATTATTTACTCAGTCCAAATCAATCACCTGAATCTGCCCCACTTCAATCGTGTAACATCGAGCTCTCTCTGAGCCTAAAGGTCTTTCAGTGATGCTATACGCGCACTAGAATAGATGCACCCTTGCTTCAATGCCCCAGGAATGGAACCTTGCGATGACTAGACAGGGCTAATCTCCCAAGCATGTGAAAAGAGCTCAACAAAGTCGTTCCATTTTTGCTTATGCAAACCTGGGATCCAGGATTCGCATATTCCGTGTGTCGTAGCTGTAGCATCAAGGTTCTGGTAAAGATGGTTATATGCGCTTGTTTGTGATTCGCCACAGAAAATCTGGACCTCGGACCAGGCCGCCTTTTCCTTCCTTTCCATGCCAATCACTTCCTTCCCGACTCTGGCTCTCGTCAAATCCTGAAAGGGCTCTTCACATGAAAATCAAACCGTTCGATGAAACATTTTATGCCATAACATGAATGGTCATCAAATCCAAAGCGTCTTGATTACCCATAATGCTAGGCAGATAGTATCTGCTTTGTGGTCTGAAGGTCAATTTGATCTCTTGTATGCATTACAAGCTTTGTTAATGCCACCTCCAAAGTCATTTGTGTTTTCTCCTTACCTAAAGACTAGAAACCGACAACAATACAGATGAAACTCATTTTTTCTTTCCCATCTAGGGGTCAGGACAATCTACACACTGGGGTATCCTAATTGGTTTCTACAGATATATATTCGTGCCTCTGAGAGGCATAACCTGCCACTTCCCATCATCCCCTCAAAGAATTAGTAACTCTCGGTCTGCACATCGAGGGCAAGGATGTTTTCTCTACCTTTATCATCTACCCAGACTATGCCCACTTCCTCTCTCAAACGCTCAACTGTTCATGGGACACGTTGGTAGTGTGAATTTTGAGATTAGTGTTATGCCAACATTTTCCATCTGACGTGAACCATTTTTCCTGCAGCGCTAGAGCATAGTGGTTAATACGCACTTCCAGCTGAAGGAGGGGGTTCGATCCCCCCTCTTTCGCATACATATTCCAAACCGTTGAAGTTTTTTATGCCTCCCATCCTGCCACAAATTGGCTTAATGCATGATTTTATTTGTATCTCTCTGGCATCATCTTAGTCTCTATGTAAGTACTTTCCTTTCTGATCCTCTGTTTCTTCCTCTCGCAATGATACGTCTCCTTGTCAAGTGGCAGATATACATTTTAACTTGAAACTCGCTTTTATTCTCGAAGAACTACACAGGATCCAGGAGAGGAAACACTCATTTCTGGTGAAATCCACTAAGACTCCCTATAAATTATCAATTTCCCTAACCCAAGCTCTGGGACACCTTAATTCTTGCCACCTTTCACACTATGGGTAGCAAGCTATGACCTTGCTGGCGAAGCAGAAATTCAAATAAGATTCCACATGGTCATCTAGGAAAAATTAACATACACATTGGCGACATATTATGGAGAGAAGGAGTCGAATTTCGAGTGTTGGATGACGTTACTCGTGCACTACCCATCTCCCACAGGAACTCAAGTATTATAACTGAAATACCAAAATTCTGAGCTCCTGGATAGACATGAGCACAAGGCTGTATTTCAACTAAAAACCAAGCACCGTATACACCATTTGGACATGTGGAGAGGAGGAGTTGAACCACAACATTGTCAATTTCATTGTCTATCTCCAATCTGACTCCCTCTCTGGTCAGAGCTGAAAGAACAAAAAGGGCTGAATTGATTAGATCGCACAAGAGGAATTGAAATGCTCGTATCTACTATCACTGCAGCCCCAGAAAATATGGATCTTGGGCCGGGTCCTTGACTCAAGTTGATTGAGCCGCAGGAATGGGCGGTCAGTACAATCACAGCTTACCTTCATCTACATACACCAATGTGGATTACTATCCTCCCATTCTCAAAAAAGAACGCCATCATTAATATGTCTTTCTATTCAACTTTGAGGAGTGCGACATATCTTTCTGGATAGAATGAGCCTTACTACGGTGACTCAAAATTCCTCAGATGCGAACAGACCCATCAACTGAACGGTCATTTCTCAGCGAGCACTCATTTCCAATGGCGCGGCATTATGTTGGCACTGTGATATTTTCAAAGGTCACTACTGTATACCTTATCCCCAACCTTCCTTGCATGTGGCCCGAGGCTCACCTTTATGTGGTGCCTGGGTCTAAGCCTTAAAGGTAGGCGCTGAGTCATTATGCGCATCGACTCTTCTCCATTCTCATTCTTCTCATCCAATGCCAACCTCCTGAGGCTCCCCTTCCTCTGATCAAAGAAGCAATGGATTCTACTGCAACAAAAACAGACTACATATGACAACATTTAAGTTAGGTCCCATTGCTCGGTGCATGTGTATCCATAGCATGGTAAACATTTCACTTCATGCTCCAATGTACCAGGAATTACTCACCTTCCTCCAAGTCATCCAAACAAACAAATTTGACATCTATTCTGGACAACACAGTGCTGGGGAATCAAAGCTGTAAACTTCCTGTCTTCTGCATACTACCTATCAACAAAATTCAATGCCTTTGTTCCAGTTGAACTGCCAACATGCCTTGCTATCTGATACTTCAAGTCATCTGTAATGCTATGTCATGACACCTGATACATTACTTGATGATGCGAATCCAGCAGGGATATGGAAAACTCTCTCCTGTCCACTCGACGCTGAGTTTTGCAATTATCCTCCACATCTGGCGGTAATTATGTGAATGTTCGAATATTCGTACCTGTTTGATCTCATTTCCACAATGAGCATCATTCAGAACAACCACCACGTGCAGTCTTCCAATTGCCTTGATATTTTGTAGGACAGAGTCACCGACAGCTGCTATCTTCTCCCAAGTGCCCCCCGTAATATCTCTGCCTGGCACCCTTCTTTGCACCTTTACCAGAGACAGTGTGGCCTTCAGGAGCCTTGCTGGTCAGTTGAATCCTAAGAGGGAGATGATGATAATGAGGATGAGATGCAGTACAGGAGGGTCCTTGCAGAGCCATCCTAAGAGGAGAATAGATGCAAGGAAGAGCAAAAAGGTAAATGTATTCAGTTATAACACTTTTCCTTTGTGCTGCTGGTATATTCACCAAAATTCGGGCAGAAAGGAAATAAGAAATAATATCATTAGATAAGTGACTTTCTATAGTGCTTTCCTGCAGTCTACAAAGGTACAAAATCCTTCAACCACAATCCCACATATGCGATAAACACGTCATGCACCACAACAATGGTGGGATCGGGCGCCACTAGCTGCATCACCAAATCTGAGGCATGAAAGCCATTCAATATTCTGATGGGCTGGATGTCGGTGCTCACAGCAGTACTATTAACCGCTGAGACCGTAGCTTCGTGCCATGGGTCCTCTATAGTAAGTTTGACTAAAGGTCGAGATTACCAGAACAGCTTAGAGGCTTACGTTTACCATTCACAAAGAATAGTCGGGTATTGTTGACTCCCCATCCTCTGTAGAGAGTGTTCATTCTGTTCACGTTTGGGGTGAGGTAGTCTGAGAAGGCTTCAGGGTATGTGGTCACACAATCGCACTGTAATGAAATTAGTATATAGACAAAACTGAGACTCAGCGACTGACCATGTTATCCTCCCAAATGTTTAAGCGAGAGACTATTCCCCCTTGTCCGACAGGCGGTCCATCCTGAAGGCTGATATTCGCAGCCAAAATGGAAAATAATGAATTGTGCTTACCAAGGTGAATCTGATCTCGTTGCATCCACAAGTTTTGTTAACACAAGGATGATAGATGTAACTAGGATGCGGACATACACCAACCAGAACCATGAGCAGTATGCATCGTCAACAGGATAGTCGTACTGGGCATTCAACTCCCGAGGATGCAGGTTCTCTCGGTTAAGGAGAATGCTTGCGGGAGAAGGAGGAGTGCGAGTGACAGTGTTAATACAATCACTACAAGGTAGTTCTATGAGTCAAGTAAATCCGCCTCAAAACAAAGATGCTTACGAAATTTCACCCCAATCTGGTTCAGTTGTATGAGCATGGTCAAGGAGAAAGCGGCTAATGCGACAGACCAAGTTTCTTGGACAAAATCGACGCAGTGTCAGTGAAATGCAACCCCCATGCCTTGAGTGCATTGTCCAACCCCCAGCCTTCAGCAGAAGCAACGACATCACCCTTGACTTCCAATGCATCACAGAACTGATAGAATGCGGCGCCAGTGCCAGTATTGGGCTGCATATCCTGCCATGTCCACAGATCCCATCTTACTACAAAGGCATCAAATGGAAAACCGAAAACGCACTACTTAATTGATGAAACGTACAAGCCTGGGCGACTTCCAAATTCGTAAAAAAGCCAAACAGTTCCTGAAGTTCTCGTTGTGCGGTAGTGTTGGATCCGAAAAATACCTCGTCCACGTAGGTGATAACTGCTTCGACGTCAGCGGAACAGTTCTTGGGCATGTTCTCCCTGATGGGCTCATAGTATTGCCAGAAATCACTGATCAATGCGTGGGTCAGGCAGTCGGGCATAGAAAGACATGAACCTGTACATCTGAACATGGACAACACCCGATGAGGAGTATCCTATCCAGAACACGTCTGGATGTCTGTATCGATGCCGTCAGTTCTGACCCTTGTTTAGGAATACAACACATATGTGGCCATAGTCCAGCTGACCAATGCACCTGGAGCATTCATTAATCAAACGCACCAAGGGAATGATTCTCATACCCACCCGGGTAGCTTCCCCCGATGATTATCCACAGTGCTTTGTCCAGGCCGACTCTATCTCTATTGTCCTGCGGAAGAACAACATTCTTGGCAAAATATACATTATCCTCGATGGCTTGAGCTATGGTATGGTACTGAAAGCTGGATACGTCGAGGTTCGGGTAGAGATTACTCTCGCCAAAGAAGCGATGCTCCAGAATGATTGCAATGCTGCCGTATTTTTGTGCGATGACACCATTGATCGTACTGCTCGTCACATAACCGTAGTAAGCTACGATGATGGGCCTGAGACTTCCATGGCAATGGCAACACCAACTCGGAATGAGCTTGGTTAATTAATGTAGTGGCACGGCAATCAAGGCGATCATGTGTGTGAGTGGTTCGGGGCACCTCCGTGCAGTAGAACAATTCCTCTATATGCAAGAATACACTGCGACTTTAAGTCTGTGAAGTAGTACTGTTTGGTAGTCGAGTACTAGATGCTAAGGCTATAAGCTGGTAGGGATCTCTCGAAATGAGAGGGAACGAAAACAGGTATGACGTGAATACCACGAATCCATATGAGAAAACGTGCTGTGAGACTAGAAAATGTCGCTCGATGGTAATTGGAGCGGGGTGAATGATGGAGAATAGACTAAACGGTCAGCAATAGTCTATGGGCGAGCGAAGCGATGAGAAAACAGCGTGGGGAATGTGAGTGTCGAAGATAAATGTAGAACGAGGTGCTGAGGGTGGGCTGGCTAGAGAAAATGTGGAACTACGAAAACTGGTGGCGATACTGGTCCTATACGATGCGATGGTGCTGAGTCGATGTCGAAACTTGTCTGGTACTGAAACGATCCTATCCTATGTCAAACTAACCTTCAAGTCCACTCAGGGGACTGATACTATACGAAAACTGGCTGAAACTGATCCTAAGTCTGCTCTGAGACTACCCAAGTGGGTGACGATAACGATGGCGAAAGTGAAACTGTAAAAACTCCAATGGTGCGAAAGTGAAACGATGACGGCCTATAAAAGATAACAGGGGCGAGGTATAGCGCAGCGATCATGTATTGGCACAGTATGAGCGTGTACCAATAGTGTTAAGAGCAAAGAGCGCATAGCGAAGGACTCTTCACAGTTAAAACTGTGAGATAACTCTGGTGAGCTCAAGAGTCGACGTGCAATCGAGAATATGCTGGTGTAAACGATATATTGCCGTAGAATGGTGAATAAACATTGTTTACTGGCGATAGACTAGAGCGTGATGGTAATTGACGTAGTCTGGGGTCGACTAGAGATGAACTGCCTTGAACTACGTTTTCTAACTAGTTTTATACTACAAGTACGAATTTATAAATAGAGTAGATATGCGAGACTTAGTAAGGCCATAACGCCTTGGCTTTGTAAAAATCGTAGGTAACATATGGTCCTTGGTCTTCTAAAGTAACAGCAACTTGTTGACGTTGCCGCGTATGGATGCGAACCATATGGTTTTTGTTGAGCGATGCACGGATCGTTAGGTGCTGTGTAGCTGCGGATTACTGAGCGATAGTCATCATACTGAGGAATACGCGTGGGGCAACGTTTTCTTGAGGCCTTGGCGGAGTAACAGCCTTAGTAAACACAGTCTGTAGTTGCCGTAGCTGCAATTGCCGTAGCTGAGAGGGTACTCGTGCCAATCATGTCATTTTCATTAAGTGATCAATGAGCGTGTCAACTGAGTGCTTCTGAGTGATGCGTCAATTCCATATTGGGATGATTGTTGATCGAAGGTGCCTTGCTGTGATGAAGTACGGCAATTATGATGTGTGGCAAGATGGGATGGATAACAAAGCGCGTAAGGAGTGGTTGCCGTAGGATGAAAGTGGTATCAATGTGCGTGCAATCATTGGTTTGCTGAAAGGCCATTGAAGGGACAATAGTGTTAATTAGCAGGCAAAATCCGCGAATTCTGAGCGTACAGAGCCTGGAGGCTCATCAACAAAGTGAATTAGCGTGTTTTATCAGATCAGGGGAAATACACGTACGAGCTGTGTTGACCTCTCCTGCATTCATTAAAATGATGGGGCCACCCGGATATAATGGTTAATAGCAAACGCAGATGAAGAAAAAAGGGTCGAACCTTCTTGGTAATGCTCTGCCGTATGCCAGTAACGTTGCTTAAATGTGCCTTTCGACGGATTGTTGTGATCAATAAGCTGGTCAAAGTAGTATGTCATATCGTAAGGCGGCAAGGCCTTAGCTTTCAGAGCATGATGAACATAATCCAATTCGATATCCACCATAGGAATTCCTGGTGGTTTGGGGACACGACCATAAACACGGTGGACAGCAATGAGGAGAAGAATTAGCGAGATGGACTGGAGCGCCATGCTGCCTGCATCTTAGGCAAGGAGTTATGCCTTGTTAAAGGAAAACCACAATCAATCTGGGAGCGATAACCACAAGGGTGAGTACCTCCACCGAAAAAGACGTGTGAGCATATGAGAAGGTACTGGGAAAATGCCTGAATCTCGGTATCATTACATCAAGTTCTGCAGATATTATGAAGTCTATGCAGTTGAGGAGAACGTCGGAGAACACTATTTGAAGGATGTCTTGCTGAATGCCAGGTCCACGATGCAGGCCATGTGCATCGAGAGTGGTTTGTGCAGGTAGGTTACAAAATGGAATAGGGAAGTGGATTGTTTGGCAGGAAGGTGTAAATCATTTGAAGAGCTAGTAGGATCCAATGCCATCATCAGGCAGGACCTCTGGGAATGGTTCGCATGCAATCATGCATCTAGTGCTCTTAGTATGATGACGGTAACTCTGAGGCCTAGACTAGAGTAGAGAATGTTATCGTTGACGATATGAGTCGTTAGGTAAACAGAATGACTAAAAGACAATTTATTAGGAATAAGGAGATGGAAGGCAGGAGATAGAGGAGAATGCACAGTATGTTTGTACAGTGAATACCTCATTGACGATGGCTTCAGGAGTGTTGACAAGTTTATATTTCAACCACACTGAAGGGAATTGCTACAATACCCCTTCCAGAGGAAGCATCAATCCATCCAGGCATCTATCATGATGAAGATCCGCAAGAGACGTGACCTCTAGTGGGACTGGAACAGCAGTGAATTTCCTTTAGCTAGGAGAGGCAGAAAGTAAGAACACTGTCAAGTGGATTCAAGGGTCGATCAGTTTTCTTTGAATTTGTTGTTATGGTTCCTTCGCGACATTAATTTGACGACAAGTATGGAGCCGTATCCATGGAGCAAAACAAACTTTTGGACCCGGAGTATTCTCATAATCATCTCTCCACAGCTGCAAATGATTGACCTGTAAGATGGAAGGGGAAAAGGTCAGCAGCAGAGATCAGAAAAAAGATTTCACCAACTTCATGTTGTTTCTGTGGTGCAAGCAAGAAAAGGAATCTGACTTAAACCCGAGCAGCAGAGAGCTGTAGCCTGTTAACTGTGCGAATGGAGTGTAAGTACATGACAGTGAGGGATAGGTGGAAGCAGTGTATGTATGATAACTGCCTTGAGTCCAGTGTTGAGCACATTGTGGAAGAGAAGAAACAGGTGCTGGATCATGTGCTGCTGCCAGCTTGTAATGCAATTGTAATGTCAGATCTATGCTCATGTCGGGAATCCTTTCTTCTCTGCCAATGTCTATTGATGCTATGCACGATCATCTCCTTTGTCTTGCAAGTATCAAAATATGTGTTTATACGTAATCATCCTTGTTGCTACAGAATTGTCTCACTGATGTCTTACAGTACAGTTCAGTGTCCATTCCCAAAGCTTATAATTTCCATCTTTACTTGGATTTCCTTCATTGGTGGAAGGGGTCCATGGAGCTATGTATGGATAATCCAAAATTCTCATGGGTGATTTTATATAAAGACACAGTTTGCCTGTAATCTGGGAACAGCCCACAAGGCTTCCTGGCTTGATGCCCTTGCAGTGCTCAGCAATGGCCAGGGTTTTGATTTTGAGTTTTACTATTCTTTGGCTGTCGAAAGGGTGAATTCTTGTTTTTTTGGGCCCTTCTCTCCCATCTACATCTGACCCTGGAAATTGAGACTGTCATCAATCAAGTGGATCTGGTGCTCGATCATGCTATATGTTGTAAAACATGCGACACTAAACTCTGTTTAGTAAAATATCCCCAGTGAATGCTGTTTCATTATTGGCTGCAGTTGACCTGACCCTTGAATTACAAGTTCTGAAGATATAGTGTTTCGCATCTTCCTTCATCTCCTGAATGTGGATACTGTTTATGCAAGGCTTTGGTTCTCAAGGCTGTGATGGCCTAACAGACTTGCTACACTCATCATTTGAAGCACAGCCAGAACAAAGAACAGATACTACAAATTGATTACACAATTTTGTAAGGTTCCTTTGCCCTTATTTTCATATCCCTCACTTCATAGTGACCCTTTTGCTTCTTACCAACTCAAAACCCTTTGTATTTTATTCAGTCACTAAATGATTGGAAAATAAACCAGCTGGTAATTCCCAGTCTTTGGAATAATGGCAACTCTTATAAACAAAAGAGCTGTGCTTCAATTAACTCTAATGATGCACCATATGACTGAAGCTGCCTGATTCCAAATCAAGATACCATCTTACATCTAAGCCTCAGCTTTGGATGAGAGACATCCCCCTTCAACTTACTTGCCTACTCTCTACCTTCTGCTCCAACTAACTCAGTGAGTCCAAAGTCAACAGAATTTTCTGAACACTTAACCTGTTCATTAACATCTATTTTTCTCTGAGACTGTCACTCTTCCATCCACCAATATTCCTGTGACAAGGGCAACATGTCTTTATGAAGAAGAATGACTTGGCCTGCCATGAGCCTCTCTATTTAACTAAAGAGGACCATGAAGAAATTATTTCTCTGTTTTTGATGATATAGAGTGGACCACTGATTGTTTCACAGTATATACAAATTCTCAAGGTGTCGGGCACTAGAAATCAAGCATGATTACCTCTGTGGTACAATGCTGGCATGGTGCATGGCCATGCAGCCATGCAAGTCATTGGTTCAACTTCAGTTGAACTCAACTACATTTAAAATACATACTGTGCCTATGACACTTGTGAGCTTTCCTAATGACATTCTTATATTTGTTTTATTTTTATTCATGAATATCTTCCAACAAAATACCCGGTTGGAAAATGATATGAAAACTGCACTTCTAGTATCTGCCAATTACAGTGTTTCACACTTTGGGTCTATGGTTTTCAGTGACCAGTGTATCTTAAATGTATATTTTAATAAGTAGGAGAAGTTTAAATGTCCAAATTTTTATACCTTTCCCTACCAAGTACTCAAAGATCATAGAGTGGTGCTATAGACATCAATTACCTATCAATACAGCATTGATATAGCTTTGATATGTCGAGTACTGATACAACTGGTTATGGAGACTAACTTACTGATATCCCTTTCTTATGTGAAGATTTGCCTTGACTATGCAACCAACCATGCCAGCATACCATACAGCCACACCACACAGGCTAACTATACACAGCCATATGGATTAACCACACAGCCATGTGGACCATGCAGGCTTCACATTGATATCATGGTGGTCTATACAAGGTTCTCATCAGAAAGTACATCATTTGTGTAATTGTCTTTTAATTGACTTGTTTCTTTAGTGTTGTTCATACCAACTACAGTAACTATATTCTTCTCATGGTGTACTTTTCACAGGGAACCCCACATCATGTACCTCAAAAATTCTAGCAAAGATGACTGCCTCTAAGGCATTTTTATACTATTAGGATACTTATAAAATTATCCACTTTGACTACAATGCATTTGATGCTCTTAAACTTGGCATTCCCCTTTAAAATGTGGTCAATATCAAGAAAATATCATTCTAAAGTGCTTCAATATCCTACCAAAGCATTCATATTTAAACCTTACAGATCATCATAAAGCTGGTTCTATGGAAGGAACAACAGAAATTAACAGAACACATCGACTCTTGTTGCATTTGATAGACTTGATCAACTTTTGATAGGAGTCCAGTGATGTGTCAACCATGCTGACAACCATGCAGCCATGCAGGCTACCACACAGAATTCTTCTTGCCCCAAGGTGTCTATGCATGATGTGCCAATTATCCAACTTGCAGGCACATATCAGCTATGTGTAGTGAGTTCTCTGTTGGACCGCTTTTCACCCAATTGGCCTTCTGGCTATCAGTTTCACAGCCTGGACCAAAGAACAAAGTCTGCTGACTGTAATTTTGCTACTGCAGACCCAAGTCAGCACAAGAACTGCTATGGCTATGTTCCACAGCTATGCCTGCAATGCAATGTACCATGGGCAGTGACAACCTTCTCAGTGATTGATGAAATAAATCTGCAGGCCATGCTGTTTTTGGACTACATTATTGACATTATTTAGCCTACTGATTGATACCATAAATTTTAGGAGTGCTTCATACCACAACCATCCCTTGTAGTATTGCACTAAGGAATATGAAGTGGTGGGCCATCATGGGGTACAGCAGGTTCGAGTACTGTGTAGTTGCAGGAGGAAGCTCTCAAGGAATATCCAGGATATATTTCAAACAATCATTGATGCTACACAAAGACCTTCATGCAACATGAACTTTTCAGGAAAGGCTGCCACTTCACCATGTCAGTTTGCCCTGTTAATTCAGAATCTGTGTAGTCCCTAGAAAGTGCAGAGTGCTTACCATTTAACTAGAAACTCCATGGTCAAGAAACTGGAACTGTTACATTGTCATTCCCACAATGCCCTGCATTGTTGTATGTCTGAATCTGGTGGAAGTAAACATGCCCAGATGGCACTGTCCTCATGTTTGAAAGGCTCAACAGGAAAGCTGGCATGGTAAGTAATTGATTTGGCCTGCAACATGGCCAAAGCTTTTATCAATGGTATTGAATGTGTTGATCCATAGAATGGTTAATGGCTGAGGGACACTAATAAGCTGCAGGATAATAAATTACACTGACAAAGCACTTATGACCACCCTTGCAACAAACATACTGAGAATTTTGGTCTGATGGTCAATGTCCAGTGGAGTCTTCCCACTATGCAAACATCCATTATGGCTTCCCACTCCCGATATGAGCCTGCTGATACATAATCCTTCAGTAACTAGCATATTTAATCAGACATATGTATCTAAGTTCAAGAGCAGAGTTGTGTATGAGAGTAATAAGAGTCTGCATAGCTGTGGAAGTAATTGGGCAAGGAAGGGAATCACTTGGGTGAGAGCGAACCGAAACCTGTCAAAAACATGAGCAAAAAATGGTCACAAATACCCTAAATGACAACCTATTTTGCATCTAGTACATGCAATGTGTAAGAAATCTACCTTAAAGGAGTCTAAAACCCAAGCACAGAGCACAATTGGCATATACAGTCATCAACCAGCCAGTGAGACACCACCAGCCAGTGAGACAGGAGGACCGGAATCACTCAGGCTGGGTGATAGGGCTTCGGACTTTTATATAAACTGTTTGATATCATGCAGAGTACATTCTGTAGATTTCCGGGCACGCACAAATCTATTATGCATTAACCATAAACCATATTAGAGTGAAAAAGGTGAAAATGAATATGTTTTGACCTGCCATGTGCCCGGAATTAGTGCCGCTGATGCTAGAGGCAGGGTATATAATCCTGTACATGGTTGAATCATTACTGAACCATTTTGCCTGGGATCCGTGGTTGGTAGGAGGTAAAATTGCAGTAGTAGGTGTTGGAGGCAGTCCCATCATGTCACATCATGGCATTACCAAATTGGGTCAGCAATCTTATCTTGACATATTGCACTCAATATCTCATGTTTTCCTCACTTCTTCTTGGGAAAGACTCACCATAATCTTCAAATGGCTGGCCATGCTGAATCACACACTAAAAACATACCAAATCCAATAAAAATGACTATGGGGAGCGACCTGATGGGACTGATTAGATATTGATGGCATTCTGGATATGGTATATCAGCGTGATGTGATGTGTCTCACTGGGTTGAAATCACTGTAACCACACATTTTCTACTGATCTAGGGCGATATTGTGTTTCCCTCCCCCGATAAGGTTTAAATTGCATCCAATATGAGCCATTAGTACATACTACACATTTTGGCATAGCCCGATCTCTGCCAATACCCATGGTATTTATTTCCGATGGCAATCCCTGTTTGGGTGTCTCACTGGCCAGTTGATGACTGTATTAGCCAGAGTAAGTATGGGTCAGAGATGCAACATCAAGGTAAAAAGCAAGGTAAAGATCAAAAAAGGCTGAAAATGGCACATACATAGCTATCCAAAGCTGTAGGTAAATAGAAATCAAGAAGTGATGTAGCTACCCAGTCTGAAGGAAAATCACATCTCCTACACCCTCTCCCTGGAGATTGCAGCCACAGGTGCAATCTGCATGGAGAGATCAGTAATAAAATATACAGATTTTTCGAATTCCCAGAACAACTGCAAAGCCCTGATTAAAATTAGGCATTGGAAGGATCACCATGTGATTGAGAAGATGCAGCACTTGAGGTACTCATTGAATCTTCAGAATCTCCAGAATTTGCTGAGTCCCGAGTGTTGGCGTGGTTCTTGATGGTCTCTCCAATGTCAGATTTTGAGGGGACAGTAGAACTTGAGGTACTCATTGAACAGTCACTTTTGTGGTTGCTCACAGAGTCCTGGGTCCCACTGGAATATTCAGACCAAGTTTCCAGTGTCCCAGGTTGATTTTCAAGAGCCTTGGCATAGCGGGAGTGTTGCGGGGAATAGTAAAGTTCTGCTTTTGCATTGTGCTCGACAATAAAAGCTTGATGCATAATTTGATCAACAGTCAAAGCTTCAGCTGTAATACCTTCATGAGTAATCTCACAATGGATTTTTGTGGGCAAGGAAATAAGCAACTGATGCTGAAATGAATACATATCAGGCAGAGAGGACATTAATGTTGTGAAACAGATAAGATCAGCGAATAATTGGTGAACATTGCCATTTAACACATAGATAACACTCTTGCAGTGCTGCACAATGTTGTAGAGTGAGGGTTCATGAATGAATTGACAGAAAAGCCCATTTATGACCTGCATAAAGGTAGGAAAGTTGTTCTCAATGATTTCATTGCAATCTTCAACAGAATTGTTATATCCACTACCGCTTTAGGTGACAGTGGCTGCACAAGCAGCACCATCAGCCAAGCCTTTGTCAAGAAACACAACATCCCCACTTGAGCAACTGCAGCCCCAATCATGGTCTATACTGTGGACAGATCAAAAAACAGCTCAGGGCAGATAACCGCCTTCACTGAAGTGCACATCAAGATCAGAGACCATGCTGAGCAATCAATCTCGCTGTCACCAATCTTAAAGACTGCACAATCTTCCTCAGGCATGATTGGCTAGCAAGACACAATCTATTAATCAATTAGCAAACAGGAAAAATAACCTTTGCCCAATGCCAATGCTATCATACCCCAATTGCACTACCTGATGCAGATCCATATGACAAGTGGAATGAAGAACTAGAGGAGGGAGATACAATCCTCACAATAAGCTTCAAAGAGGCTATCTGAGTCAGGGTGATGAGACATGTAGCCAACAACCTTGCAGCAAAGGCTAATGCAGAAAAGAAAGCAAAGACTTTTGAAGAAATGGTGCAGGGACTTCAAGGATTTGTTTGACAAAGACAACTTCAATGAACTTCCCAAACCCAAACTGTGGGATCATGCCATTGAACTCATTCCAAATGCCAATGCCAACTTCAACTGCAAGGTGTACCCACTCAACCAGGCTCAACAAGAAGAGTTGGACAAGTTTCTTGATGAGAACTTATCCAGCAGGAAAATACAACCATCCAAGTCACCCATAGCTTTGCCATTCTTCTTCTGTTAATTTTCAAACTCATGGACAAGCTACAAGGTGCCAAATACTTCTCCAAGCTCAATGTTCAATGGGGGTATAACAATGTTCGGATCAAATCCAGGGATGAGTGGAAGGCAGTGTTCAGGAGTAACCAGGGCTTGTACAAACCCACAATTATGTTCTTCAGGCTCACCAATTCACCTGCCACTTTCCAGTGGATGATGAATGACATCTTTAAAGACCTTATCACATTGGGAGCTGTGACCATCTATCTTGACAATATCCTCATCATGTCAAAAACCAAAGAGGAGCATCATCGGATCACATGAGAAGTTTTAAAAACCCTAAGGAAGCACAAGCTATTCCTTAAGGCCAAGAAGTGTGAGTTCAAGGTCCTGGAAATGGAATACCTAGGAGTCATTGTCAGTGAAAGAAGCATCTGTATGGATCTGGTTAAAGTCAAAGGAATCATTGAATAGCCAATGCCTACCAAGAAAAAGGAGCTTCAGTCATTTTTGGGGTTCACCAATTTCTATAGGCAATTCATTAAAGGCTATAGCAAAATCATAAAACCAATGACTCAATTAACTGGAAACAACATGTGAAAATGGGGGAAGGCACAGCAGGAGGCATTCAAACAACTAAAGAAGCAATTAGCAGCGGATGTGGTACTCATGATACCAACCAATGAGGGCAAGTTCTGTGTGGAAGCAGACTCTAGCAAAGGGGTGATAGGTGTAGTTTTATCCCAAGAGCAGGACAGAAAATGGAGACCAGTTTCATTTCTATCAAAATTGCTCTCAGTCACGAAACGAAACTATGAAATCTATGATAAGGAACTCCTCGCTATAATGCTTGCACTTGAAGAGTGGAGGCATTACCTCATGGGTACATATCAGGATTTTGAAATCTGGACTGATCACCAAAATCTCCAGTATTTCCAAAAACCCCAGAGGGTGAATTGATGACAAGCATGCTGGATTATCAAGTTGGCAGAATACCACTTCACCCTCCATCATAAAGCCAGAACTACAAACAAGAAAGCAGACCTTCTTAGTCGATGAGCAGATCATGATCAGGGAAAAGATGATAATGACCAAGTCATTGTTCTTACTCCTGAACACTTCAAAGCCATGATCATGCCCACGATTGAAGAGACTCATCAGCACATTAGAACTGCCACCTAAAATGTTCATGTATGGGACAACATGGTAGCAGGATCTGTCAATCATGACCAAGGGATGAAGCTTGAGGAAGAACTCATCTGGTATGACCACAGGGTCTACATCTCTAGAGATCATGCACTTTGAGGGGAAATCATTGCATGATCACACAACCATATTACTACCGGACACCTGGGGATTGAGAAGACCAAAGAACTTGTCTTACAGGAATACTGGTGGCCCAAGATAAAGAAGGACATAGAAACCTATGTCCAAGCCTGCAAAACATGCCAATGGACAAAGTCTAGCAATCAGGCAAAAGCAGTGCCCCTTCACTCTAATGCAATTCCATCATGACCCTGGACTCATATATCTGTAGACATGATTACTGGTTTGCCAGAGAGCAACAGCTACAACATGATCATCATGATTGTACACCGCAGTTCTGACCAGATGTCAGTCTGAGGTTAAGGAAACGATCAAACAGGCGCATCGGAGATATGGTATAATGGCCTCGCACTGATGTCGTGACGCCGTTAGGATTGAACTCGGAAAATGATCAAGCAATAGACAGATCATTTTCCAACATCGGCGGCTAGATTGTCATAATGACATTGTCCTTGGTTGTTTTATTCCTGTTGGTACTTGTATGTTAGCATGATATTCCAACAACCTTGAAATAATGTTCGGATTGTGATGCTCCGACACCTTAAATCCCTCACAATGAGGTAGCCTGGTGGCTGTCTCGAGCTTACTAGGGCCACCGGCTGGTATGTTATTGATATTTCTCTCATCTCCGTTTATCGTTACTTTGGCCAATGAGTATCATTATCGCATCTGGTCAGAATGGTGGTGTACATATAATATAAATTCATTTCGATGCAGGCTTTGAGAAGCAGACGCCGAATCACCAGGGAACAGTGAGGAAGCAAGCATACACTAGAACGGAATTGGAGACAACTATGATAGGAGCTGAGAACGGACGATAACAAGAGAACATATGACCGGGTTTTAGAAATTATTCTTCAAAGTCTCTAAGATTGAACTGAGAATAGGACTTGAACCTTGACAGTAAAGATACACACCTTCAATCCCAACGATATACCATTCTCACTGGCAGTCTTTCACATTCCTTGCCACATAATGGTCCGCCACTTGCATATCACTGTTGAGTGATTGTGAAGAGTCAGTCAAGACTCTAGAGAGCGAGAATAGGAAACGCACACTGCAAGACTCGTTGCCGTCAAATTGGAACCAGGGCTTTCGCAGGTTGCTAGTTGGTCTGTCTGATTCTGTGGGTGGCAGTTAATGTTCATTGCCGGAATCACTTAATGGTGAAAATAAAATGAGGGGAGATTCCTGGAAGAATGTCCTTCGGGAGTAACAGAGCCTACAGAGGGTTTATTCATGATGCATCGGTAGCGAGAGCGAAAATCGAGATGGTTGGGTGAGCAGACACCAGCACATATAGGGAGAGGAATGATCTCCTCCATCACAAGTGCTTGGGTGTGGAGAGAACAAAATGAACATGAAAAGGAGGATGGTGAAAGAGTGAAAGGCTCGCAGTGGCACGGCGTCGAATGGCTGTGACCATCATGGCACGTGATGCTAGCTTTCGAGAATCTAAGTCAACGACAAGTCGATGGTTGAAAATTGAAACAAGTCAAAAAATCTAATGGTCTAGTGATGATCTGACAGTAAATATATAACCCGAACATCAGGGTAGAAAAGGACAAGGCAAGCAATGACCATAATACTCGAGAGTGCATTGCCATGACATTGAATTGAGCACTTTGATGACATCAGATGAAGGCTAACCTCTGGACCTCAATTCGGCGTCTTGCTCTGATGTCACTTTAACCAGGACCAAAGAAACATTAAGTTGACGTTTCTACAACCAAGATACATCATCTACTCTTGGCCTCGTCGCATCATTTTCCTCTAACATTGCTACGTCAAAACTTTGGATTTGTGGTGTAGACTGCTTTTCCAAAGAAATCATTCCTGTCACATGCTCCACAGAGCTTTCATCAGAAGGGTGGGCAAAGATATTATGTGATGAAGTATACACCAAGCATGGAATGCCACAGGTAGTCATCTCTGACCAGAGAACCATATTCATTTCAAAGTTCATGAAGGACCTCTATAACCTTCTCCAAATCAAAGGCAATGCCTCCACTGCCTTCCATCCTCAAACAGATAGACAAATAGAATGAGTCAACCAAGAGATTAAAAAGTACCTCTATATCTTTGTCAATCACCTTCAAACCAACTGTGCTGAATGGCTCTCCCTCGCCACATTAGCACATAATAATCGAGTACACTCCTCAACCAGCAAAAGTCCCTTCAAAGTCAACTATGGCTACAATCCTGCTGTTCTACCAGGCACCAGACCTGCAGTTCCCTTTCAAACCTCCACCTCCACTACCTTTGTATTCAAAATGTAAGAAATCCATGCCACAGCCAAACAATCCCTCGAAAAGGCTGCTCTACAAATGAAGGCCCAGTATGACAAGCACAAAAGGCCAGCTGTGGACTACCAAATAGGCAATAAAGCATGGCTTGACACAACCAACCTTCATCTCTCTCGACCCAAGAAGAGGCTTGCAGACAAATGAACAGGCCCCTTTGAAATCAAAGCAAAAAAGGGGGCATCTGCTTATACCCTCAAACTCCCAGCAAATTGGCATATTCATCGTACATTCAATGAAACGCTCCTCACTCCATACACTCCCCCAGCATTCCCAAACCAAGAACAACCACCTCCCCCACTGCCAGATCTCATTGACGATGCTGAACATTATGAAGTCAAAAAAGTCCTAGACAATAGACTTTGTAAAGTTCAAGGAAAGGCAGAAGAGCCAGGAAGGAGAGTAACTGATTACTTCATCAAATGGAAAGGGTATAGACCAGAGTCAAATAGTTGGATACGAGAAGATCATATGGATGCTGACAAACTCATTGAAGAGTTTCTTGCAGAACACATTGACCTCATTGCCACAGATAGCCCACAAGCCACCATCATAATTACCACAGAACAGCCAGACAGAGAGTATTGGGGACCACAAGAGGGATGGCAGTATCTTGTTTGACCAGCAGACAGCCCTATATATGGACTAGCAGTGGAAATGTAGTATTACAAACATGAATTAACACAGTACATGGATCTCTTCAACCGATACTGGGAAATCAACTGGTATGACAATTGGGTAGAACCAAATAGGGGAGAAGCAAGCTAACAGCAGTAGGGATGCCTGCCTTAATGAGGGGGTAATGTTATGTTTTATTCATCCTTTTCTTCATAAGCACTTCAGCACCTATCTTATCTTCAGTGCTTATCTTATCTTTAGGCATTTGGACCATTCACCACAATGCTACCAAACTACCATTCACTTATCATTCACCTACCATTCACATTTTGCATGTTCTGACTTCTTTGTCTCATCACATATTTATATTTAGACCCTCACTTTTAGTATATAAGTAGTGTAGCTCTTGCTGTATGTTCTCCAGCTTTGAGCTAAAGTTTATTCATATCAAACTCCTACTACTTAATTCCTTGCTAAGACTAAGACATTGGCCTTATCTCCTTTTGCTCTGAGACTCAACAGTGACTGCCCAAACATGAGACAGCCATTGTTTACTCTTGATTGGAGTTCAGGTCTAACAGTTGGAAAATGGTGAGCATAACATCAATCTTGCTCCAAGACACAGGATGATACTCAAATATTTCCTTATCATTGAAGATTGGGTTTTCCAAGTGATATCAGATATCTTGAAATGGAGCTGAAGAAAGTGAATGTTGGGGCCTGCCCAAAGTGTCCTGCTGCATAGCTGAATGGCAGCTATCAGAGTTGAAACTCATGGCAGGAGCATGACTTAGGAATGATTTCGCCTTCATCTGGTCTCATGATGAATTCTCAAGGCAATGATTTTTTATGTCTTGTGCCATAGAAGCCTGTTGGTGCCAAGATTTCTTTTGTGGAAGTGTAAGTGATTCTGACTTCTTCAATGGAGTACCTTCTTCATGTTGAATAGGTGCCAATAATCTGGGTTGGAGCTTAACTTCTATTGAACCTTGAGGCAAGAACCTCTTGGGTTCACAAGTCGAGGGCTTGATGTTATACTTAATAAAAGCAGACTCAGGCTGTCTGATAGGACTGTCTGCTGAAGTATCTTTCAGAGGCATAGCCATGACCTTACCCCTGTTAAAACAAGCTGAATACAAAGAAATATCCTCACATTTTGTAACTGGAGCTGGTACTGTGTCTTGAATGGGTGAACTTCCCAAAGCTAGGCATGCACAAGCATCTTGATGATGAGAGAATGAAACATCAGGTTTACCAGGTTGTTGAGGATGACTTAAGGTTGCAATGGCAGCCTTTATATCATGATCAAAATTATTTAAACCATGAGAGGAATTTTCTGATTTTGTATTACTATCACACTGAACTTGAGGTGTCAAAAATGACAGTATGTAAGGATGCTCTGATGTAATGTCCTGAGGGACATGGTGAGAGCATGGTGGAGTCAAAAAGATCTCCTGATAATCAGGCAATCCTTGCTTGACATCTGAAGATGAGGTAAAAGATGGTGGTGATGTGAGCAGTACATCTTGGAATGGCCATCTTGGAGGGATAGATATCAGTGAGCCAATATAGTTCTGTGAAATCTGGGAGCAAGCAAGTGGCATGGCAGGTGAGATGTGAGCTTGTGCCAACAGGGGAAGTGAATGTGGTGGTGAATGCATCCCTCCATGAGCCTCAGCATGAGGTGGAGGGGCAGATACCCATGAACCAGGATAGTCTGGGGTGGCTGTGAGACAAGCTGTGGGCAGTGATGAGGAGGCACAAACCAGGTAGAATGGGCAGATGAAGGCCCCAGAGGCAAGCACAATGGTGACAAGGTCATTATGTGGGATGGTGAGGCATTTACCCATGAGCCAACATGGCTTAGGGTGGCTGCAGCTAGAGCCATGGAAGGAGAGGGCAAGTTATGAACATCTAGATTGCTTTGAGAGCATACAGGTGCAGAAGAGTGTGGAGATAACTCACCAGGAACCTCCTCCTCATGACATTAATGATGTCAAGCCAATTCCTCCAGTATCTTCTCATTAGATGCATTGAGGTAGCTCCAATATGTATGATGCTGAGATGAGGGTGATGCCTGCCTGGATGGGACCTGGGATGGTGCAATTGGCAGGTGAGACAAGTGGGTAGTAGTAGAAGCAGTACAATGCCTCACTAATGATGCTGTATGCCTAGTGGTGGCTCCAGGGTCCATAGATCCTAGAGAAAGTGGCTGGTAAAGGTTCCAGTAGTGTCATGCATGTGTTCAGAGACAAACAAGTGCAGTAGAATCAAAAAAAAGTAAAAAAAGCTCTAACAAGAGTGTCAAAATAACTGTGAGAGCTGAGGCTGGTTGAGGTGCTGGTAAAGTCATGTAGTGTGTCAAATGGGCATTAGACAGGTAGACGTGGTGTATGAGACACAGTCAGGGTGCTAGACAAGCACCAAAAAAAATCTAAAAAGGTTAGTAGGCCAGGTTGGGTAGCAATGGCCAAAATACACTATGAGATGCTCAAAAATGTGTAAGAAATCTACCTTAAGGGGGTCTAAAACCCAAGCACAGAGCATAATTGGCATATATTAGCCAGAGTAAGTATGGGTCAGAGATGCAACATCAAGATAAAAATCAAAGATAAAAATCAAAAAAGGCCAAAAATGGCACATACATAGCTATTCAAAGCTGTAGGTAAATAGAAATCAAGAAATGACATAGCTACCTGGTCTGAAGGAAATTCACATCTCCTATACAATGCTCACCCCACAGGGTTTTGTTTTGAAAAACAATTGCATCTTCTTAGTCATAAGCTTACAAAACAGGGAGCAACAGAAGCTATAAGTCATTTCTAATGAAGTCTCACAAAAGAACATCTTGCAAACTTCGATTCTATAAATGGTCTGTAGATTAGGCTACTGAGAGATGCTAGCAGATTCAATATAATGGGATAAACAGTGCAACTTACCACTCTGGAGCATGTCTGCTACTGTCTCCAGCCATGCTCCCAGCCCTGTCATTGTGCTCATCACTTTCCTTGCCTTTACTATGTTCAAGTACCAAATAGAAGGCAAAAATTAAGTGCAATAATGCTGTTTGTGTACTATTGGCATCAGTGGCTGCTATCTCAAAATGAGGAAGGTGGCTTACACATGGGAGCAAGTTTTGTTTGAGAAAGGCATCAATTTAAAGGGTATGTTCACAACTGTCTGTATGAGGGTAAACCTGTTTCACACTGAAGGCAAGAAGGCAAGATTCTTTTCAAGCAGCATTGATGAGAATAGGGAAAGAAGGTAAGTTGAGTGCAAATTCTTAACAGCAAGAACACCAACAGAAGCACTGACACAACAATTGCAGATTCAAGGTCACTAAATCACAGATATTTAGGCAGGCAACATGATTGCAGTTCAACCATCAAGTAGCCTTCAAGAATAGCCAAAAAAAGTTGAAGTTGAAACAGTGATCAGTAGCTCTGATACATGAAGGTTTTTCCAAGGTTGAACAAATAGAAGATTGAGCTGACACCCAACAACAGGAGAGAGAATGAATGATATATCATTGCAAGCTGAGCATCAAGGAGAAGGCTAGGCAGAGAGATTATAATAAAGGGCAGTACAGACCTAGAACTTCGGAGTAGTGTTGTCATGGCACAGCAAAACCCAGCACAGCTCAGCCAATGATGGCTTTGGAAATTTTATTAGCCAAGCTGAGCTTAGCCATAAATTTGAATGCAGCTAAGACTCAGCTCAGTCGGCTAAAGGTGTGGGCCATGACACATCATCAAAAAAGGAAATTGATTACAAAAAGACTACATTATTTGAGTTCACCTGCTAGTGACTTGATAAATGCATGCATATCCTCTGGAACAAATGTCTGATGACCAATAAAGTCTTCCAGTTTCTGTAGCTGCACTTCCTCATCCATGCCATGTGTAAAACTGAGTCCCTGCCCATTCTAAATGGAAAACTTCAACATCTGAAGTGCTTTCATTGCTTTTGGACTTAGTCAGTTTTGTCATAATGCATCCATCTCTTTTGCACTAGAAAAAACTCACTCTGAAGGCACTGATGTGCTCTGAATTGGCAGGACATCAAGAGCAAATGCAAACAATGTCAGATAGTGATGTTGATTATCTTGAAAATAAGATGCTAAGACATTGGTATAATGGACACATATAATTGCTTTTACCTCCCAGTACTTAAGAACAGAGATGCTACTTCATGGCTCTGACAGATAAGCATTCACCTCGGTCTCCAGACTTTGACAGTGTGAACTATCTGTCTCGTCAATTATATCCATGCCAAAAATAGCAGCTGCACATGCAAGGGCTATGAAATACAAGACTGTGTCAGACATTCTGCACATGCCTTTTTTGGGAATATAATAGAATATAATATCGACTCTCCAGTAGTAACCCCATTTAATCTAATTTGTGCCTTCTAATTCCTTAAAATCCCTTAAAAGGTCCAAAATGCAACATATGACATTAAAATATGTATTTATGAAGTTCTGAACCACTAGGTCTATTGACATAGTTATTATTGAAGATAAGCAAGTGTATGCTGATATTAATTCTGAGAAAAATTAGAGACCTCAGATGACAGTACACACTTTAGATTTCATCGTGATGGTATTTAAGAGGAGAGTGACATTAAAATCCCAAAAAAGGCAATTGCAGAATCTCCAACATGGTATGCTTCAGTTATATGTATAGCCAGTGTGTGTGTATATTTGTTCTTGCTATACATGGTAGTAGGACCTCAGACACATTGATTTTGCTATATTAATACATATATAGAAAGAATATCAGTTGTGACTAAGATGCATGCATCTGTGACTATGCTTAAATATTAGCATTTATACTGCAGATCTTCATCTTTTCTCTTCTCATCTCATCTCAGTTGGCTTGATTTTATTCTATCTTTATGTTTTTCTATTTCTCTGCATAGCTGTTTTGTGCTCACACATTTCAGACATTGTGCAGATGATTTCTTCTGTGGAACTTGTAGGAATGTCCATTATAGGGCTTCACACTGTCACCATATAATATGGCTGTATGGGTGCCATCGTATGGATACTGTAACTGTATCATCAGGAGTTTGAGAAGCACCATATTGATGGCTGTCTACAGCCATATGTACAGTATGCAGCCCTGGATTACATGGAGGGTGAAATTCAGTGACAACTGGGGGTGTAGAAGCCCAGCCCAGCACTGTAGCTCTCATTTACATTCATTTTTGGGTTGTTTGTGACCTATTAGTGGTATTCTTGTGTATTTGGAGCCGATGATGTGATCGAGCAAGTGTTAGGGGCACCTCTATATGGTGAGAATCTCTCCTCTAAGGTCAGCAATGATGTCTTGTTATATCTGTAAACAAGCAAGGTAAGCTTTAAGGTCTATTCAGTATGATTTTATGCGATGCTGACATACCAAACCCAGCTCATAGCATACAGCTATATGCATGGCTGTGACAGACATACTCATATGGTCCATATGCCATTGACAGATTGGAGCTGATAGCCATATACTGTATACCATATGGTGTGAAGCCCTAGTCCACTGTTACTGTTATGTATACCAGAATGACATTTGCAATCATTATTATTTTCCAGTATTCTTCAATTTTAAACTTGCTTCAACTTCTTTGTCCTGACAGCAAAAGCCCATGACTAATATGTGCTTATGACAATTAGACTTGCACAAAATACATTTTAAATTCAATAACAGATCAAGTTGATAATAATATAATTTAAGATTGGTCAGATAATAAGAGATATAATGTGACAGGTCTATGATAAATAGTAATTAAAGCAAATAAACTGAACTGTGCCACCTTTAGACCTCATTGAAACAGCAAATAATATTGTGACTGTGACTATAGTCACATGTCATCAATGAAGCTCTTTGTCACATCATATGACCTGTTATGCATCGAGCCCGATGACTGCTTAGTCATATATATAAGTCATCAAGCTGGGCTTTTATTATTATAAAATATAAACTAAAAATTATTATTCTGTTATTCCACATACATTTAGATAAATCATTAAAAGATGAATACATCATTGCTTGTTTGTATGGTCTTGCATCTAGCTTTCCTCTCTCTCATGATTCTTATTTACATATAGAGAAGTTTTAGTAATGTTTGTAGGAATGCCTACTATATTGTACTATTTCAACTATATCTTCACATAATGTGTAATAGAGGTCATTATGTGAAGATAGGTGAAGATCATAATGCATAACAGTGTCCAATGAAGATTATATATTTTATACTCAAAAAACTCATATTAGGCTGTCAAAAGCACATAAGCAACTGACCACTCTTTCCACCATTCAAATGGTGATTATAAGCAACACAATCAATCCTCTTTTATTCCTTATCTTTATTGCTTCCATACATGGAGCTACAGTACTAAAAAGGTTTTCCCAAAATAGTTGTATTTATTATATTTATAAAGAACTCATATTTATATTTGGCAATACAGCAGCATCCAGGGTATCAAGGCACAGATGCATTTGAAATAGAGTGTACCAGTCTTGTATTCCATAAAGGGCTGTTGCAGCTGAGCACACAGATGTCTAGTGATTGACATCTGCTGTTTGGTAATATGACCAAAGCTAATAATGAAACATAAGGATGCATAGATTATCTAATAGTAGATACTGGACTCACTGTTTCAATAAACATCACCTGTATATTTTGAACCTTCTCTGGTATATGCTGATGAAACCACATGAGTTTGTGCATAGGATTGATTACTGTTAAGCATCAGAATAGAGATATTCTTCAAAGAATGGCACTTACAGATCGCAAAGAAGTACACCGGGACATTATCAGCTTGCTCATGATAATCATCAAGTTTATTGAGGCCAGCTGTTATAATGTCGGCAAGATATGGGAAGTTGAGCTGCTTATTCTCTCACATGGTATTCATGGCTTCGAACACAGGAATTATATTACAGATACATGGTGTCTTCTCTGTAGATAGCAATTGTTGAAAGGAATGCAGGACCTAAATATATGGGCATCAATGTTAGCTAAATAGAAGAGAAGGATCAAACACACAGAGAGGATTTCCTTAAAGTTAGCCAAAACATTTCATTCTGTGTCACTGAGCTTGTATTTTGCAGTTCAGGAAACTCTCTTGCACTCAGGAATTTATCAACAGCCTAAGCAAGTCAGACATAAATCCCATAGTGAACAAGAGGAACTAACCAGTCATAGATAGAGTGCATGATTAATCATCAAAAGAGTTAATAACCAGCGAGTGATCACATCATGGAGTAGCTGTAAGTTATTTAGCTTGAGAGCAGCAACTACTTTGGAAAAGAACTGGCACCAAAGTGATGAAGCACAAATCTAAGAGGGTAGCCAGATCAGAAGATAATCTACTGACTGATTGATTTGAGACATACAACTTGGACAAGGGTTCTCAACAAGGTGATTGGATCATATTGAAGTGCAGCTCCAAATGTGTTTGCTTCCTCCAATGTAGGCTCAAAATCCACAGCATCTAACACTGCAAATTCAAGATTGGTGATAGCACCGAGAACGGCTTTGTATGCTAAATTTACAATATGTGCAAAGCACCTATAGGAATCATCATAGGATTATATAGTGAGATTTTAATCATCTGAACATACTAGATATGTTGCTTGATGGCATCAAATGGAATGCCTCAGTGCCTCAGCTCTGACTCAAGAAAACACATAAATGTGTCATTATTTGAAGCATTGTCAAGGCTGATCCAGCCAATCTAAAAACAATGTCAATTTAGTAAATCATCAACATTTAAACAGTGTATAGGGCACCTTGATTGCGATCCATAACTGATCCAAAATAAAAAGAAATACATGTGCAAGATGTTCGCCATCATGATGGCCAGGGACACAGTGGAATCCAATTAAATCAGCTTGAAGGGAAAGAGAATACTTCATCTCACCTGTTCCCAGAACAGGTATCTTCTTTATCTTGATCCAGTGTGCTGTAACAGCCATGAATAGGACAAGATTTGAATTTGTTCATAGATCACATGTAAACAAAATCTTGCCAAGTGCACTGGTAATCTTGAGGATGATAAACAAAGAAAGTTTAAATTACAGCATATACCAACATATCTTTTGAGAGCTGCTGGAGATACTCCTGCCACATCTCCATGATACACTCTCATAGTTGAGTTTGGTGAGGTATATCATTGTTGGTCAGTTCCTCTTGAAGCATCAGAAAAATGTGACACAGTTTAGGAGATTCAATAATGTTGATCGACTATAAATAATTAGTATAAGAACAAACATAAAAATAATATATAACCCACCTGATCGGTGATACACCGTCTACACGTTCACACCTAGATTTTGCGATTTTGTAATCATACTAGCACATATCTATCTTAGACTAGCAATAACTAAAGGACTATAGCGGAGGCTTCAAGCTGATAGTCAAGCCAGAAAGCTACTAGTCAAGCCAGGATTTAGGTGCGATACCACTATTGGGTCAAGTCTATCAGCCAGTGTGACTAGCACCTTGAATACCAAGCGAGTCAGTAAATGATGGCTGCTAGTCGACAAGGGTAGCTACGAGTGCACCCAACAAGAAGCAGAACATACAGGTCTCGTGAAAGTACAGTCACTAGTGGAACAGTCTGTGCACGAGTGCTTAAGACGAGTTGACTAGTGGTGCAGCAGTCTCTAACGGGACTTAGAAATGAATTTAGCAATGAAGCGCAGCTGTCCAGATCGGGCTAGTACGATACAGATCTATTTACGATTGGAACTAGTATAGCCAGGTTGTGCCTTCGATCACAATCGACAGCTGCTACAGGCACGCTCGTTAGGCTAGCCATTTATCCTTGACACAAGTGGAGCGTTGCTGGGCCAAGAACATGGAATGCCACCTCTAGTGGAGCTCTTAGGCTCACTAGTCAGCAAGAGACCATTTCTAGACCGACTATTGCGTGATTATTCACCATTATTTGTGACTAGCCAAGAAATCCTTATCAATAGTACCCCTCTAGTCAGTTATTTATATCTTGATCATACCTTGTTTGTCAGTATATAAGTAGTAGAATAGGTGCATGCACAGTTCAGGAAAGCCATCCCCACAATTGTGACCTACTAGTCAGTATCTAGTGCCCCAATTAAAGGTTTTTGTGCTTAACCTCGACAAAGTGGCTACTAGTCACTAAGTTACCCATAGCATTGAGTGAATAGAAGTGTCTTAGAGCAATCTTTTGTGTCCTGCAAAGGCCAAGAGTGTTTTGAAGTTAGTTCAAGTGAGTTCTTGAAGTTTAAAGTATTATTCTTAGGCCAAGAGCGCCACTACTCTGCCTAGAAAGCGACTAGTCAAGTATTTATTCACTTGTAAGACATTATAGGGCCAAAAGAGCCACTAGTTCAAAGCAGTCCCAGTCAGAGCGAGCACAGTAGCTCAAGTCAAGTCACTATTCATCCAATTGTGTCTTACCAACCCTGCTAGTGCAAGTAGTACACTTGTATAGCTCACTAGTAACGAAAAAAAACATCTTTAAACAACTTTTCTTGATTATTGAAGTCTGCAGAGTGCTTCTATCATACTTGAAACGCCCAAATTCAATACATTGGTGATAAGTGTAGAGTTAGTGATTGGTTTAGTGTTGTTGGTGTTCATTGCCAGCCTCTAGTTCATTTGCCACTTGCCGTTACCGAGCACATCATCGGTCACAGCAATGAAGGTGATCAATGCTTTGATAAATGCTTTTGGAGAAAATGTTGCAGCATTAAGATTCATGGGCACAGATTTCCACTGTCCAGGCTGGCCCTTTGATGCATGATATTCATTGATGGCATTCAAAGCAGCAGGGGTGATTATTTCAACACTCATCCAATCACATGCTTTGACCCATAGGGCAACATATTGTTGGTACAGATGACAATGCCAGTTGCCTGTCAACATATCACAAGCCTACAAGGTTGACCATGTTCCATCACCTGTAGTAGCCACTTTCATATATCAATCACTGTCAATTGACAGGCCAGCTGATAAATCCAGACTGTCAATTGACTAGCCACCTAAATAAAGCATTTTTGTCACTGTGACTAAAGCAGGACATTGTCACAGCCTCCCCTTTGATGGCTGTTGCACTGCTACCCTCCTCTCTGCTTATTGTCAGAGTCCTCCACCCTCCCTCCCACTGTTGTGCACTTTTTCCTTTTTGGAAAAGTTGCTTTCAGTACCTCCAAAATACTTATGGGCCTTATTTCCACCCTCCCGCTCACTGTTTTAGGCTGAAATTGGAGATTTGAGGTCTTCTAAAAATATATTATAGATTAGTAAGCTGACCACATGCCTCCCGAGCCCCTGGAGGCTGGATTCAGCCTTGGGAGACTGGATGTAGTGTGGCAGTGCAGCCAATTGATGGGATCAGCCATCAATATCAGGCCATTTTCAGAAAAATCTAGGATTGCGGTGGTTTCTGGTTACTGGATGAGCTAGGGGATGGTACTAGTATATGCCTAAATATAAATAACATAAAAGCGAACCCTCTGGTGAGATATGGGTGTCCTGGGGAGTGGTTTAAAAGGCTAAAATAGTGAAAAATAGCGAAAATAGGCAGAAAATTCGCATTTGGGGTGGTTTCTGGGTACTGGATGGGCTAGGGGATGGTACTAGTATATGCATATATGTAAATAACATAAAATCTACCCCTCAGATGAGGTATGGGGGCCCTGGGGAGTGGGTAAAAAGGGTAAAATAGTGAAAAATAGTGGAAAATTGCACAAAACTCGCGTTTTGGGGTTGCTATGTGCATCGGATTGCTTCAAAAACTTGACCAATAAATTCCCTGGCCTTGAAATCTTGAACAACTCCTCTACAGTATATGTGGTGTATTTTATGGCTAGGCATAATCAGGAAAATTGGTGTTTTATAGTGCTGTGTACATTGGATCACTCCAGGAATGTTACCAATCGATTTATACACCATGAAAACCCTAGAATACATCTTCATATGCTATATATGACTGCTGGAATCCAATGAAAAATGGGGGATTAGGGGGGAAAGACAGTTTATTTGGTTTTCTAGCCATCATGTCAGTCCAGGGACATCACCAATCGATTCCTCGACCTTTAAAACCCCCAAAAGACTCTTGGTTTCATTTGTGGGGTCTCAATATCGATTATCATAATGATATAACTGTTTAGGAGGAGCACACATGGAAACTTGCATTTATGAGCTTCGGAAAACTTCAGAGTTATTTCCAATGAATTCCTTCACCTTGAAAACCTCCAGAACATCCCAAGAACATAATACAAACCTTCAGAATACATGGATAAAAGTGTGATAGTTAAAATCTGTGAAATACTATATAGCTCGCATTTCTGGGTGTTGGGGAAGGTAATTCTGGTATACAATACACTAGATATATTGTATAATAGTGTGTACAAAAGATTAGGATGATCTGAAATGTATTGGCAGAGATATAAGGAGATCTTTCTAAAAATGAAAAGGAGCACCCCCCAGATTTCAATGTTCTGGTAATCCTATGGCCTGGGCACTATCAGATTCAGATTCCTGGACCAGACCAATGTGTAAAGAACCACATCAAACTCCCTGATGTGGACCCCAATGACCGCTGGGACAAAGAACTCAAAGAAAGCAACACCATTCTTGCCATTTGAATGGAAGAAGAGTTGGTCATCCGCATGATGCATCACACGAATGACCTTGCAGCAAAAGCCAATGCCAACAAACCTCAGAAGACTTTTGAAAAGCTGGTACTGGAACACTACCACTCTTTCTGCAACCTGTTCTCCAAGGAGAACTTTGATGAACTTCCAGAATGAAAACCGTGGGACCACGCCATCGAGCTCATCCCAAATGCAAAGTTGACCTTGGACTGCAAGGTCTATCTGCTGAACTGAGACAAACAGGAACAGCTTGACAAGTTCCTCAACGAGAACTTGGAGTCTGGCCAAATCCACCCTTCAAGTCACCCTTCACCTCCCCCTTCTTCTTCTCTCTGAACTCATTGACAAGCTTCACAGTGCCAAGTACTTCACGAAACTTGACATTCATTGGGGATACAACAACGTCTGAATCAGGGAAGGGGACAAAGAGAAAGCTGCCTTTTGCACGAACTGAGGGCTCTACGAGCCAACCATCATGTTCTTCGGGCTTACCAACTTGCCTGTGACATTCCAGTGGATGATGAATGACATCTTCAAGGACCTGATCGCCGAAGGCAAGGTCACCATCTACCTGGATGACATCCTGATCTTCTCCAAGAACTTGGGGGAGCACTGACAGATCGTGAGGCGTGTTCTTCAACAGCTTCACGAGAACAAGCTCTTCCTCAAGGCAGAGAAGTGTAAGTTTGAAGTCCTCAAGACAGAGTATCTCCTAGTTGTTATCAGCCAGGACTCCATCTGAATGGATCCCGTCAAGATTGCCGGTATCGCAGAGTGGCCAACTCCTTGCCAAAAGAAGGAGCTTCAATCATTCCTCAGGTTCAACAACTTCTACCGCAAATTCATAAAGATGTACTCAAAGGTTGTTCACCTGCTCATGCAGCTCACGGGCAACATGGAATGGAAATGGGGGGATGCGCAAGAAAAGGTGTTCCAGGAACTAAAATGATGCATGGCTGAAGATGTCATCCTTGCCATCCCAAACAATGACGACCCTTTCCGGGTCAAGGCTGATGCCAGTGAAGGAGCAGTCAGCACTGTCCTTAGCCAACAGCAGAACGGAGTATGGCAACCAGTGGCCTTCATGTCGAAGTCACTCAGCGTCATGGAAAGGAACTACAAGATCTATGATAAAGAGTTGCTTGTAATCATGCTCGCACTCTCCGAATGGTGCCACTACCTCATGGGAGCCGCCAAGGACATAGAAATCTGGACGGATCATCAGAACCTCCAATACTTCTGACTTCCCCAGAAGCTGAACTGACGACAGGCCCGCTGGGTCATGGAACTAGCTGAATATCACTTCAAGCTCTTCCACAAACCCAAAGCCCAGAACGTGAAAGCTGATCTACTCTCCTGATGACAAGACCATGACCAAGGAGCGAAGGACAACGACAACATTGTCATACTCCAACCCATGCACCTCCACACTCTTATCATGCTGACAACCATGGAAGTTCACAGACAAATCGAAGAAGCGACCTGACAAGAAGAGTTGTGGGATGAGGGCATTGCCATGTCCCTCAACCATGAATGAGGGATATCCCGAAAGGAAGGGATCCTGTACTACGACAACCGAGTCTACGTACCAAGGAAACATGCCCTCCATGGTGAAATCATTTCGCAATACCATGACCACATCACTGCCAGCCATCCAGGAATCGAGAAGACAAAGGAGTTAGTACTCCATGACTACTGGTGACACAAAATGAAGAAGGACGTCAAAGCCTATGTCAAAGGCTGCGAGACATGCCAAAGAATGAAGTCAAGCACAGCTGCCAAAGCAGCCCCACTTCACCTGAACACAGTACCTGAAGGCCCGTGGACCCATATCTCCATCAACATGATCACCGGACTCCCAGACTCAAATAGACATGACACTATCCTTATGATTGTCAACCGGTTCTTGAAGGCAATCATTCCAGTTACCTGCAACACTGAGCTGTCAGCTGAGGGATGGGCCTGAATTCTCAGAGACCACATCTATGCACACCACAGAATGCCCCACGTAGTCATATCCAACCGAGGCCCACAGTTCATATCGAAGTTCATGAAAGAACTATACCAGATGCTCGACATTATGCCCAACACATCCACAGCCTTTCATCCGCAGACCAATGGACAGACCAAGCAGGTTAACCAGGAAGTTGAGAAATACCTCTGAATCTTTGTTAACCACCAACAGACCAATTGGAGCGACTGGCTCCCACTCACAGAATTCGTGCATAACAACCGAATCCACAGTGCAACGGGGAAAAGCCCATTCATGGTACTCTATGGATGGAACCCACAAATTGTACCCGACTCACCGCGATCATCCCCATTCTCGAACCCCGCTGCAGAAGACTTTGTCAAGAACATGACTACAGTCCATGCTGAAACCCAGAAGGCTCTCAAGGAGGCCACCGGGAAAATGAAGGCCCAGTACAACCAAAGGAAATGCACCGCTCACCCCTACCAGATTGGCAACCGCATGTGGCTTGACGCCACAAACCTTCATCTCCCCTGACCAAAGAAGAAGCTTGATGACAAGCGAGTTGGGACCTTCTTGATTCTTGACAAAGCAGGTGCCAGCATGTACAAACTCAAACTGCTGCCCCATTGGAGGATTCACCTGCGCTTCAACGAGAAGCTCTTGACACCGTACACCCTGCCAGCATTTCCTAACCAGGAATTGCCACCTCCGCCACCACCCGACCTCATTGAAGATGAGGAAGAATACAAAATCGAAGAAGTCCTTGACTCTTGACCCCACATGATCCGCAGCCGATGAGGACAGAAGTCACAAAAAGTCATCGATTACTTTGTCAAGTGGAAAGGATGGACACGAGAGCACAACTCTTAGGTCAGGGACGAAGAGATGGGAAATGCGCAGGAAGCGATCAAGGAGTATGAAGACAAAGTCAGCCATGCACGATGAGTCAATGCACCTACCAAAATCGTAACCAAAGATGAAAACAAGCACGTCACCATGATCCTCGATGCCAAGTATGAGAACCACAAGTTTTCCTATCTAGCACAACGGCAGGACGGGAAGCAAAAATGGGTCAAAAACCCGGACAGAGCACTGTAGCACAAGCTCATAGAAGAATATTTGGCAAGTGCACAAAGTGATTCAACAAACAATGAGCCTTAATGGCAGTTGGGATGCCTGCCTTAATGAGGGAGTAATGTTACAATTTTTCCTTTTTCTTATCTTATCTCGGCACCTCGGCAGACCAACACTTAACCATACGACTTCAACGTTTCTGACAGAACACATGGTAACCAGCAGACCCCCATGCCTCCTGATGCCTATTTGACAGATGGACATGTATATATATAGAACCAAACAAACAGTATATAAGTAGCATACTCAAAGCCATGTAACCCTAGCTTTGAGCTAAGTTTAATCTTACTGGACTTTACTCTTCATGCTCGCCGAGAGTCTAAGTGTTATACCGCCTCGCTGTAGCAAACTCCACGGTACTATTGTCCTGCCCAAAGTGAGAGGCAGTGCTCACTAGTCACCTTGTTTGTTATTCCCGAGTCCATCCATAACACCTTGTTTGTGTACATATTCCATACCATTCAAGTTTTTTGTGCCTCCTATTCTGCCACAAATCTGCTGATATGCCATCTAAGCATTCACACCTAGATTTTGCGATTTTATAACAATACTATTGCATATCTATCTTACATTAGTGATACTTAGAAGACTATATCTGAGGCTTCGAGCTGATAGTTAGACTAGTATGTGACTAGTAGAGCCAGGACTTAGATGCAATACCACTAGTGGGTTAAATCTACCAGCCAGCCATACTAGTAACTTGAGTGCTAGCAGGGCTAAATAAATATGGCCACTAGCAGATGAGTAACATGACTAGCACACCCAACAAGAGGCAGAGGACACAAATCTCATGAAGTTCAGTCACTAGCAGACTGATCTGGGTACAAAACACCTAAATCAGGTTAACTAGTCATATGGCAATCTCGAAGCAGGACTTAGAGATGAATTAGCAACAGATTAACCTTGTGGCAGATCCAACTAGCGTGATACAGATCTATTATGATCAGTACTAGTATAGCTGGGCTGCACCTTCGATCACGATCGACAGCTGTTACAGGCACGCTCACCTGGCTAGTCATTTATCCTTGGCACTAGTGGAGCATTGCTGGGCCCAGGACATGGAATACAACTGCTCACAGAGCTCCTAGGCTCACTAGTCAGCAAGCGACTGTTTCTAGACTGACTATTGCATGATTATTCACCATTATTTGTGACTAGCCAAGAAATCCTTATCAATAATACCCCTTTAGTCAGTTATTTATATCTTGATCATATCTTGTTTGTCAGTATATAAGTAGTAGAATAGGTGCATGCATGGCTCATGCAAGCCATCCCCACAATTGTGACCTACTAGTCAGTATCTAGTGCCCCAATTAAAGGCTTTTGTGCTTAACCTCAATGAAGCGGCTGCTAGTCGCTAAGTTACCCATAGCATTGAGTGAATAGAAGTGTCTTAGAGTAATCTTTTGTGTCCTGCAAAGGCCAAGAGTGTTTTGAAGTTAGTTCAAGCAAGTTCTCCAAGTTTAAAGTATTATTCTTAGGCCAAGAGTGCCACTAGTCTGCCTAGAAAGTGACTAGTCAAGTGTTTATCACTTGTAGGAAGCAGTATAGGGCCAAGAGAGCCACTAGTTCGAAGCAGTCCCAGTCAGAGTGAGCACAGTAGCTCAAGTCAAGTCACTATTCATCCAATTGTGTTTTACCAACCCTGCTAGTGCAAGTAGTACACTTGTATAGCTCACTAGTAACAAAATAAAATGTCTTTAAACAACTTTCCTTGTTTATTGAAGTCTGCAGAGTGCTTCTATCATACTTGAAATGCCTGAATTCAATACATTGGTGATAAGTGTAGAGTTAGTGATTGGTTTAGTGTTGTTGGTGTTCATTGCCTGCCTCTAGTCCATTTGTGACTTGCCGTTACTAAGCACATCACCGTGTAATGCATGATTTGATTTGTATCTCTCTATTATTCCATATGGGCATAATAGCATTCAAAAATTCAGGTAGATACAAGTAAACATTTTCCAGACACAAGTTGAGTAATCAAGTAGGCAAGTTAACTGATTTTCCTATGCTTTCTATGAATACAAAATACATGTATCAGCAGATAATTCATATCACAGTTTTGTAGATGTCCAGATAAGATCTGTGGGTCATGAGAGGGATGAGGTGGTTGAACAGGCTGACATCATTTCAGAGGCTGCCATAAGTCTTGGCTTCATTGTTTGGGTGGACCAAACTCATTGTATCTATTGGCTTCATCTATTATTTGTCACTAACTCACAGAATGAAGATTGGTTTTAGATTTCTTTGTCTTAGTTATTGTCAACAATGGTTTGCTCCTCAGTAGCAGGTCCTGCTTGAGGGAATTCAAGATATGTATGTCTTTTGTGCCATGATTTACTTCCAAACTGGCATACCTTTTGATATCATTCAGACAGTTAATCATGCATTCAAACACTCTTCAATCCATTGACAAAAAGAAGGCTTAATGAGAATGATGAAGCCTGCTGAAAGGCATAGGTACTAGACTGTATCATTTCTCAGAATTTTGGTATTGGTATCCTATATGGAATCAAGCATTAGATATCCAGGTGTTGGCCATCAGTGTGGAGATTTGCCTATGTCATAGATTTCTTATTCCGAAGTCATAGTCAACAGTATCCTTCAAGTTGTGTGCAATACTTCTTAACTTGAGGGAGGATACAGGCTAACTTGCACACCAATATTCAACTTTTGTCCAAAGAAATACCACTTGCATCCATCAGAATTTTTGGACACCATAATATGGGCATAATACTGTCCAGAAACTACAGTTCAGTCCTCTGTATTTTGAACAGAAGCCATTTAAATGGATGACTTATACAAGTTCCTTCTGTACCACAAATTCATACAAGCTTGAAATGCCTAGTGACTATGTGCACAAGTACAGAGCAGCTGTCTCAAAAATGTGCAAGCAAGCAGTTGAATGGTCAATCTCACACAAGTGGGAGATATTTCAAGTTTCCCAGTCACATTTCAGCATTATTCAATGTAGCTATATCGGACATGCTGGGCTTTTGGCAAACTAAGCCAGCCACATCATGCAGATCAAGCATGAATTGAGCAATGTTGCTCAAATCTGAGCATTTGCTAAATACTTTGAAAGGTCAGTGCAAGTATTTATAGGGGATATTCTATGAAGCTTCTGTAGTGTATTAATCCTTTTTTGTAGCATAGTTCATCAATAAACAGTTATATTATCCATAGAAGATATCAAGATCATAGATAATATTTTACATTGAAACACTTCACCACAGCATATTTTAAGCTACATGAGATTAGTCTGAGCCTGAGTGATCTACATAGTCATAGGCAGAAGCTTAAATAGCCATCAGAATAGATACTGCATCACATTAAGGCCTGAACATGCAGATGCAATATTAAAACCAGGCATATTCAAGAGGGAATTTCAAAACAGAGACTCAGAGACTCACTTATGCATTACCCTGAACCAAATACTGAGAAATAATGTCTTCAAAAGAAACAATGTAAGGTCAACTTGTGATTGTTGCCAAGAGAGAATAAAACTTGTGCTAAAAAGGACAAGTCCCTGACTTGTGATGAAAATTATAGGCAGATATATCACAACTTGAGCATGAATTTGAATCTTGTTGAGTATATTAGAGGATAGAATGGTAACTTGTGTCTGAAAAGAAATAAATTGCACCTGAATGTATCCAATATGACATCTGGTGTGCATGCTCAGCCCCGTCTGATTTTCTGGACAGTATTATGCCCATAGTTCCATGTACTTTCCTTCCTGATCCTCCATCTCTTCCTCTCACAATGATACTCTTCTTCATTCTCAATGAACTGCATAGGATCCAGGAGAGGAAACACTCATTTTCTGACAAAATCCATTAACCCTCCTCATAAATTACTAATTTTGCTAACCCAAGCTCTGAGACACATTAATTCTCACCACCTTTCATGCTCTGGGTAGCAAGCTATGACCTAGCCAGTGAAGCAGAAATTTCAATAAAGAGTTCACAAGTTCATCTAGGAAAAAGGGACTTCCATGTTTGGTATGTAGCATGGAGAGAAGGAGTTGAATACATACAAAGGCTGAATTGATTAGAGCTAATTAGTTGCAAAAGAGGAATTGAAACACTTGTATCTACTATCACTGCAGCTACAGAAAATATGGATCTTGTGCCAGGTCCTTGACTCAAGCTGATTGAAGTACATCACAGCTTACCAACATCTACATAGACTGATGTGAACTTTTTTTTATTACTTCCTGCCAATATCCTCAATTTTCCAAAAATAATGCCCTCATTAACCTTTCCTCCTGTTCAACATTGGCAAGTAAACATCATCTTGCCTGATGGAATGGTCCAAGTGTATGGAGTTTTCCCCTTGCTACCATGGACATCAATGGTGACTCAAATTCACCAATACATGCTACCCAGTATGTGTATTACTCATCAAAGTGTAGTCACTTTCTGTTGTGTACCCAATTGCTGCTAGTGCACTCATTGTTGTCAAGGATGGTGATGACACTATCTTTTGCTCTGATGTGCTCAGTAACAGGCAGCATGCAAATGAAATAAGTGTCTAGATCATCAATCTAGATACTAAATCACATACACACACACACAATCACCAATATTAAGTTCAAGGGTGAGTATGGTAGAAGCACTCATGGTGTACTTAGATTTTGATAATCAATTGGTTTTTGCTTTAAAACAACTTCAATTCAAGTCTAGAAGTGTTTACACGAGATACACTAATCATGGCAGTGAGGTAGATGGACATAGAGGTTTTTGTAAGGTATAATTTGAGTGGCTTAGACTCAAAATGACTTTGTCTGGAAAAGCTTGTAAGGCTTTAACTAGGGAAGCTTTAACAATCAAACAATCAAAGACCTAGAGGTCTACAAAGAGTGTAATTGCTCTGGAGTGCATGGACTCAATTACAACACAAGCACATGCACTTGCAACAAAGAACCAAAGTTCTACAAAAAGTACACTGACTTGTTAACTGTTCAAACTTAAAGTGTTCTAGGGCTTATTTCACTTCAACTAGGCAATGTCTTTGGTCTGTGGTTGACTTAGCATGTCTAGATCACTTTAGTCAGTGAGGGACCACGAGGCCTTTGTATGCGGAGCAGTTCAATTAACTAGCAAGGCACAAATGTGAGGACGACTCTTCTTCCTATTTTGTTCTTCTAGATTACTTATAGCTGCCCTTTTGGGGTTGACTTGGTAAACTTAATTCACTTCAGTTGAGGATATGCAAGTAAAACCAGTGATTGATTAGGTAGCTATAAGGCTACTAGCACAAATTTGAGGGGAATGCTTTCCTGCCATTATGTGTCTAGTTGCTGCTAATTTATACAGTTTCTAGCCTAGGTATAGGAGCTTGTATCTAAAAGTAATTATGGTATGAGTTTTGAGTATCAATACAAATGATGAGTAATTAATTTACAAGTATTGTGCCATTCCAAGGTTTCTATTTAGTTGGGCAGAATGACTAATAGTCATTCTATTGCCAAGGTGTGTCCTACTGATCTGTAGGAACCCCTCGCTTCTCTTTCATACCTTGTTGCATAGATTCCTATTCAATACTATGGCTTGCATGGTATTTCAAGGATGTAACCACCAATCATGATCAATCATTGGACCAAGATTGTATTGCCTCAATCAGTGCATGATCTTAATTAGCTATCTTGGCACCAAGTGTTGGTTATTCAGTTATTCCTAAGTTTAGTCGTGTTCTAAACTAAGTTCATTTCACTGTGTGTATCATTGTGGACTTAGCAATTCTTTTCTAGGTTCATTCAAGTCATCAAGATGATGAGTAATCTAGTCCTTCTGTGTTCTGCTTTTATGTTTGTAACTCATCTTGATGTGTCCCTTGGTTCCAACTGTAAATAGTCTTGTTTTGGGCAGGGAATAGCATTCAGTGTTGAAGGCTTATAGAGTTGACTCATCTAGGTGTTACTTCTAAGTCTGTTTTAATACTGCATTGCTCACTATCTTATGTAATATACTAGCTATCAGTGTAAAGCCTTCACTCTAGCTCTCTGTACTGCTCATAGACTGCACTATTTGATAGAAAATTGCAAAATCTATGGGTAGCCTGATACCAAGCATATCAGTGCGTTCATAGCGGATGGAATACTGCAGAGCAGGGGACAGGGTTACTATGACAGTGGATAATCATACATTTCCATTCCTGTCACCTCTTCCCAGCTAACATGTCATCTATATTTCTATAGAGATACTCTAACACTAAGTTCTCTTTGTTCAAAATCACTGGGGGAATCAACTACATGGCACTCTGCAAGCCAAATTACCTGAGCTTTGGAGGTGTAGGCAGGTCGCATAGGCTGTATGTTGACAAGAGCCTGCCAGATGGCTCATTAGCATGTTGTCTGACATTTGGGAATGATATGCTGTGTTCGCCAAAGAGGATGGGTGCCAGAGGAGTTGTGCCATTTGAGTGTGCATATTTGGACATGTGGTGCACAGGATAGATCAATCTAATGCTGATTTTAATGTGTGATCTCCTCACTGCCCTTGGTTTATGAGTGCCTCCTCATCATTCATTGTAAGGAGTTGTTTTTTCTTGCAATGCTGGTGCATAGTGGTTAATATGGCTCACCCCCAAGGTTCGATTCCTCCTCATCCACATGTTCTGTATAGTCTCGAAGTTTTTTTCCCTGTAAGCTCAGAGAATTCATGGAAGACAAGATTGAACTCCAATGTAAGTTGCTTAATTTACTAAAAAGTATCTCATTTTGTGTCAAAGGGCAGCATGGAGAGGAGGAGTCAAACCTGCAGTGCTGGGCAATACTGCTAACTGTTGCACTACCCATGTCCAAATAGAGCTCATGATTTGCTGGCTAGTCATTGTTCTGAGCTTGAGAAATACCTGTACTTATCTCAGAACTGTCCCCCACAGGTTACACAATGGGAAAATGTTTTTAGAAAAACTATTCCACCCACCCCAATCCTCATTCTTTCTTTAGCACATTAATTGAAAGCCAGGCTCTGTTTGAAACAAAAAAAATTGCAATTCCCTTGGAAAGAGAGTGGATTCAAACAACACTCTCTTTCTCTTGCAGGGTTTGGAATTTTCACCCACACTGCCCAGAAATATTTGATTGGGAGTATGCATGCAATGCTTGATGCAGTGTTGATTCCCTCCTTCACACTACAACCAGGTTCCATAATCAAAATTTCTCTCCCACTCAGAGAGGGCTAATAAAACCATGAAGAACCAAGAAAAAAAAAGCACAACATTTTTTATCCTACAGATTTGGATATAGGGACTCAAACCCCTTGGACAGAGGGGCCATTTCGCTTGATCCATACCCATGTACACAGATATACATCCTGGATGCAGACCATTATGAATAATCCCTACTTACTCTTCCTTTCCCAGCAGCTTAAATCTACACCACCACCAGAAAGAAGCCTCCAAGGCATTGAGGGTACTTCCATGTGAACAATCAGAATTCCATAACCCATGGCAAACAAAAGGGGCTTCCTCCCGAAAAGAAAATAAGGACTTGCTTGGAGATGTGAGACTTCAATCTGGGTATCTCTGAGTTTGTATCTGACAAAAAATTAGAATATAATAATGGTGGTATGCAGGGAATTTTCCTGTTCAAATCTGAGCTTCCAACCATGGCCAAGAAAATTCTAAATGAGGGTTTGCAGTATAGTAATCTGTTGCCTAGCCCATAGATGAAGCTTACAGTGCACCAGAGAACAAGTTCAATGTTTCAAGTGTCTAGATAAAGAACTGACCTTGGATAACAGTGTATGAACCTACCCTTGCTCACAGATTCAATCTGACTTTAATGCTCTGTATGGTGTGATGTCCTCTCTTTCCTTCATGCTCTAATGGCTACCCTCAATTCCTCATTCTCGCATCATGCATTTTGAATATCAGTTAACCTGATCCATCATTACAGCCCCAGAGCATAGTGGTTAATACACACATTCAATTCATCAAGGTTCGATTCCTCCTTGCATACATTGCATTTAGGCTGAGATCTTTTTAGACCATCAAATAATGGTTGTTATATTACTGTTCTGTTGCAATCATATCAGATGAGCAATAGATATACCAACACTTGTTTTTCATTCTCCATGTCTAGGAGGTTTGCAACACTTATTATTGGAGGCACATGGCTCCCTTCTCAGAATCTACATGTAGGAGAACACAAGGTCATATAAAGGCAAATCAAAAATATACATGACCAGAGTAAGAGTTTAGTTCATCCAGTAAATATCTCACCTGGATTATCTGAACAAAGTGAGTAGCAAGTATGACATGTTGTAGGGCTTAGAAGCTCAAAACTTACAACTCACAAATTTGCTTGTAACCAAAAAAATCAAAGTTTTTTACACCTGTATTTAGGGAATCAATGGGGAATTGAACCCCTTCACTGGAGAGACCATTTCACCTGAGCCAGGATGTTCTGCAAAGATCACAAAAAACCACGAATTTATAAGTAGTCTTCACCAGACTCATATCAAAAAGAATGGATCACACTCCCAGTGCCAATTGAATATGGGGGAATTGAACCCCAGTTTGATGATGCTATCCACTACACTGAGCATGACATACTCTTCCTTCCTGCAGCAACTCTGGAGGGATTTTGAATTTGCACCACCACCACCTCGCATCTGACTGATCAGATATTTTCCATACCTCAATGAGAGAAGTGTGGTGGTCAATACGTGCCCCTCTGATTTCCTAGCTGCCCACTGAACCTGCATATTTAAGAGTTCCCTGATCAACTACTTATCAATTTAACAGCACATGTTTCGAGGTTCAGACCTAGGACTCAAGGTGGGGAGGGGATAGCTGAGAAACTCCTTCACTGGGTTTAAGACTTCAATCTCAGAATTTCAGAGTTTGTATCTTATGAAAAATCAGTCTATTGAAGTAAAAATGTTTGATATAAATGGCTCACACTATATCTTAAGTAGATGCCAGGTCTGCAAGGGCATTTTCTCTGATTCTTGTGAGAACTCGAGCTTCCAACCAAGAAAACAAGAGTGAAACATGGCCAAGAAAGAACTAAAGTGATTGCTTCCCAGGTTTGCAGTCTAGTCAATGAGTAAGTGATTGTCCAGGAGCCTAGTGACAAAACAGATGACATGGGGAACAAGCTAGATGAATGAGTGTTCTAATACAGAACTAACCCCAGATAATAGCACAATGGTGATGCATAAAACAAAGTGATGGAGAGGTGGGAATGTGGACTTATACTCAGAGACCCAGTCGCCCTTGTATTACAGGTTCCATCCAAAATGAAATGCATGAGAGACTTGAATACAGAGATATGGCCATCCACAGCCTCCATGAATATGCATCTCAATACTGTCAACTGGTTAGTTCTCTGACATGCTGTTAGTTCTCTGACACACTGTTTACTAGCACAAGAAGTGAAGGAGTAATGGTAGTCTTTATTTCCCCAGAGATACAGTGGTGGACCAACTATGAACACCTGAGAGTATGGCATGAAAAAGATAAGGTATTTGCCCCCAAGTCATCCCCTTAATTAAAAACATGGCACCAGAAGCATATGAAACTCAGTTTCCTCTCTATGGTGAATGCTGTTTCCACGAGCATTGGTGTGGATTGAAACAGAGGATTGGAACTGGCAGTGGACCTGGCGAGAGGAAAGTGTTCATCCATTATGGTGGGAGTGGCCGATGGGTGACCGGTGATGGGACATATGATGTAGAGGCCATTGGTGGTGCAGATGTAGCTATAGAGAGAGTGGAAGCATGTATGTGTGGGAAAGGATGGTGCAGTCGCTACTGGATGATTTGGTGGTGAAAATATCTTCATCCAGTAAGTGGCACCTTGTTTGTGCAGTAGCTCATCCAAGAACGCATGTGCTTCACCTTGTTGAAGAAGGCAGGATTCGCACTGGCTCTGTATCCATGAGCGACAATTGTGCATTCACTAGTGGGTCCCAGGAGGGAGGGACTATCATCTGGAGAGCATGGCAAGACAAAGTGGGAAAGTGGAGGTGCAGTATTGGTAGGAGAGGCCCAAGGCTTGGGTGATGAGACTGGTGTGGTGAATGTTTCGTCAAATGTCTCACACTGGGGCCAGTATGAGCAGAGGTATCGATGACACTGGGCACTAGAAATTCTGCGTGGTCACCTGTGTGGTACCACACTAGCATGGTGTGTGGACATGCAGCCACACAAGTCATTGGCTCAACTCCAGTTGAACTCAACTATATTTAATATATTTACTGCACCTACAATTCTTGTGAGCTTTTGTAATGATATCCTCATGTTTGTTTTGTTTTTATTCCTGAATATCTTCCAACAAAGATACCCAGTTGAAAAATGATACCAAAACTGCACTTCCGATATCCTCCAATTACAGTGTTTCACACTTTGGGTCTATGATTTCGGGTGACCAGTATATCTTAATGTATATTTTCATAAATGGGAGAAGCTTAAATGTTCAAATTTTGGTGCTTTTCCATACCAAGTACTCGAAGATCATAGAGTGGTGCTGTAGACATCGATCACCTATCAATACAGCATCAATATAGCTTCAAAGTGTCAAGTACTGATACAACCGATCATGGATACTAATTTACTGATATCCATTTCTTATGTGAAGATTTGCATTGACCATGCAACTGACCATGCCAGCATACCATGCAACCACACAACCATGCAGCCATGTGGACCATGCAGGCTTCACATTCAGATCACATTGGTCTGTACAAGATTGCCTTCAGAAAGTGCATCATTCACATAATTTCATTTTTATTGGCTTGTTTCTTTGGTGTCACTCATATCAACTACAGAATACTGTATTCTTCTCACTGTGTGCTCTTCACAAGGAACCCCACATTGTGTACCTTATTACTTTTAGCTTAGATAACTGCCTCTAAGGAATTTTTATATTGTTTGGATACTCATAAAATTATCTACTTCGGCTACAATGCTTTTGATACTCTTAAACTTGTCAATCCCTTTCAAATGATATTTTCATGCTATTCACCACATTTTAAAGTGTTCCAATATCCTAGCAAGGCATTCATATTTGAACCTTACAGATCATAATGAAGCTGGTTCTATGGAAGGAGCAACAGAAGTTAACGGAACACGTCGACTCTCGTCGCGTTTGATGGACTTGATCAACTTTTGATAGGAGTCCGGTGATGTGTCAACCACGCTGACAACCATGCAGCCACGCTCCATGTGACCATGCTGAATTCTTCTTGCCCGATGACACCATGGTGACGGTGTAGCCTTCAGCACACGCCTCTTCATACAATGCAGGGAAACGCACCTTTACGATTTAGGTACTAAGTCTAAATCAATCACCTGAATCTGTCCCACTTCAGTCGCGTAACATCGAGCTTTTTCTGAGCCTAAAATCTTTCCGTGATGTTATATGCGCACTATAATGGACACACCCTTGCTTCGATGCCCCAGGAATGGAACCCTGTCCTTGCGATGACTAGCTAGAGCTAATCTCCCGAGCACGCGAAAAGAGCGCACCAAAGTAGTTCCATTTTTGTTTAGGCGAACCTGGGATCGCATGTCATAGTAGTAGCGTCGAGGTTCTGGTAAAGATGGTTATATGCGCTTGTTTGTGATTTGCCACAGAAAATCCGGACCTCGGGGACGGCCCGCCTTTTCCTTCTTCTCCGTGCTAATCACTTCCTTCCCAAATCCAGCTCTCGTCAAATCCCGAAAGGGCTCTTCGCATCAAAATCAAACCGTTCAATGAAACATTCTATGCCATAACATGAATGGTCATCAATTCCGAAGCGTCCTGATTACCCATAATGCTAGGCAGATAGTATCTGCTTTGCGATCTGAAAGTCAATTTTATCTCTTGTACGCATTCCAAGCTTTGTTAATGCCACCTCCAGAGTCATTTGTGATTTCTCCTTACCTAAAGGCTAGAAACTGACAAGGATACAGATGAAACTCGTTTTTCTGTCCCGTCTAGGGGTCAGGACAATTTACACACTCGGGTATCCTAATTGGCTTCTACAGATATATTCGCTCCTCTGAGAGGCATAACCTGCCACCTCCCATCATCCCCTCAAATAACTAGTAACTCTTGATCTGCACATCGAGACCAAGGACGTTTTCTCTACCTTTATCATCTACACAGATTATGCCCACTTCCTTTCTCAAACACTTGCCAGTTCACGGGACACGTTGGTAGCGTGGATTTTGGGATTAGTGCTACGCAAACATTTGCTATCTGATGTAAACCATTTTTCCTGCAGCGCTAGAGCGTAGTAGTTAATACGCACTTCCGGCTGAAGGACGGAGTTCAATCCCCCCCTCGTGTTGGTACATATTCTATATCGTTCAAGTTTTTATACCTCCTGTTCTGCCACGAATCCGCCTAATGCGTGATTTGATTTGTATCTCTCTGGTGTTGTCTTAGCTTCCATGTACTTTTCTGATCCTCCATCTCTTGATATGTCTCCTTGTCGAGCGACGGATATACTACATTTTGACTTGAACCCCGTTTTTATTCTCAATGCACTGCATAGGGACCGGGATGGGAAACACTCATTTTCCGGCAAAAACCACTAACCCTCCCCATAAATTACTAATTTCCCTAACCCAAGGTCCGGGACACCTTAATTATAACCACCTTTCACGCGATAGATACAAAGCTATGACCTTGCTTTCCAAACAGAGATTCGAGTAAGAGCTTGCAAGTTCATCTAGGAAAAAGGGACGTCCACGCTGGCATCATTTTATGGAGAGGAGGAGTCGAACCTCGAGTGTCATATGACGTTGCTCGTGCACTACCCATCTCCCACAGAAGCTCAAGTATTACAACTCAAATACCAAAATTCTGAGCTCCAGGACAGACCCGAGCATGAGGCTGTATTTCCACTAAAAACCAAGCGAATATACCATTTGGGCACGTGGAGAGTAGGAGTCGAACCTCGACATTGTCAATTACATTGCCTATCTCCAATCTGACTCCCTCTCCAGTCAGAGATGAACGAATAGAAAGGGGCCAATTGATTAGATATTTTTGCGCAAGAGGAATTAAAATGTTCGTATCTACTATTACTGCAGCCGCAGACAATACGGATCTCGGACCGGGTCCTTGACTCCAGTTGATTGAAGATGATATATCGCCGCAGGAACTGGCGGTTAGTACATCACAGCTTACCTTCATCTACATACACTGATGTGGATTACTATACACCCGTTATCAAAAAAGAACTAATCTTTCTTCCTATACAATTTTGAGGAGTGCGACGTTATCTTTCCGAGCCTTACTACTTACGCGGACGTCAACGGTGATGCGGATCCGAACAGCCCCATGAACTGAATGGTCATTTCTCAGCGAGCACTCATCTCTGATGGCGCGTGATTACTTTTGCAACAGAGGGCTGTCAGTATGCTTCGATGATATGAGGAGTAGCTGCAGGGTGACGATTACCTTACTACATACGTGTTGGTACTTTTAGTCGATGTGAATCCCTGCTTCATCCTAGTGTCGATGCGACGCATCAGCAGGGCATCTGTTAGTCTGCCAGTTGGCCCAAACGCGACCATAGGCCGAAGGATGATCATGTATATGACTGGTACATATTTGTCTCATTCTCCTTCTATCTTTTCTATGCTAACAATTATTGAATCGTCACATTAGGCCTGGATTGTACAGTCAAGGGAGCCCCAAGACATGTAACTGGAACAGCCAGAAGTATTTAATGAAGGAATGTATGTTCATCTTAAATCTTTCTTACACCTCATGGAATAGACCTTGCATAGAATCGGTAGTACGAGCCTAGCAGCATCGACAGAGCATGGACAATGTCTCTGTGTAACTCGTCTTCGGTACCCTTCCATACTCGCTGCTCATCATCGCTCTCAGTGTCTCGCAATGACCTCAATATTGCTCCGAGACGACGTGTGTTCTTCCCGCGAGCAAGCGTAAGTCATCCTCTTGCTTGCGCTTATCTGTTGCCAGTGCGAATGTCCAAGACGAGCTAAGGATCGGTTTCTGTTTTGTGGGGGACACTAGTTGATATGCGGCTCGTTTATAGGTCTCAGCGACCTCAAAATTGCTCCGAGACGACGGATCTTCTTCCGGCAAGCATGGGGAAGTCATCTCTTTAATCCAATGTTCCCTTTGCTTATTATTTGTCAGTTCCTTCCTGGGACGACGTCCATGACGAGTGAGTGGCTATAAGGGTTCGTTTAGCTTGTTTTCTGTCTCGTGGTGCATCTCAGTTTCATTTATAGGCTGCTAGATAAAGGCCTTGGACATTGGCTATATGTATCGACGTCCCGCAAACCAGGTAAGCCATCATTCAGGACATTCTTTCAGCCGTATTTGACAGATATCTCCTGAGTAAATGCCTCCGTTTTTTTCAGGGAAAAACCCGGCGGAGCCTACATCACGTGAGACGACATTTTAAGTGACTTGTTCAAGGTATTTTTCGCCTCTCAAAGTACTAATTTCTCTTCAGATTGAACCCTAAAATTTTGAGGTCCAAACCTTGCGAAGCCAAACTCGGCGAAGGAGTAAGGAATTTTTCATCAATGAAAGGAGGCTTACTCACCTCGCGAGATGATCTATTTTTGGGCGTAGAATAAGTCCCTGCTATATCGGCACCTAGTAAGCCTTTACTTTGAAGTCTTGTCTTGATTGTCTTGCTGATATTTTCCTGTTCTAGGTTCGAAAAAAGATGAATACTTAGTTGTAGAACAAAGCCTCGCAGAGCCAAAGCCAAGTAAGCAATTCTTTGAGCGTGGTTAGGCCTTGTTACGAATGCTGAAATTCAGACTTCCTAGACTTGCTTCGCCGCGAGCTTAGTACGAAATGCTCATTGCTGCAGAATCATGTCGGGTATGTTTGTATCACGATTTTCTTTCTAGTACTAACTTGGATTCTGGAATACAGCATATGTATGAGCGAAATAAAACTGGATGAGACGTTTTGAAGACTTTGATGGGTTTGCACGTAGCCAACGTCTTGGTAGCGATGTCAGCGTGCAATCGGACGTGTTGCTTATTCTTTCTACTTTGGGTGTAGCTACGAGGAGAGGTCCCTTGCATTGATGGCGGGGTCCTAGTAGTGTGAATAGCCCTCTTTGGAAGGTCCCAAGACTGGCTATTTTTTTTATGACCCTGAGAGAGGGGAATGGAGGGTGAGGTTCTGCTAGTTCGGAGTGATTACATAAGATTTGGTCCTCTACTTGCGGTCGCTCACGAAATTGTTGAGTTGTGAAAACAAATAGCCGTTTATATTCCTGAAATTCTCAACGACACGGTTACGAGGTCATGACATGCGCAGCAAGTCCATCAATTACTTGCCATGGCTATTCCCAATCCGGAAACAGCTCCTTCACTGTCACCACCACCACCTCGTCGCTTGCACCCTCATCTCGACATCGCCATTCCCCACCAACACACGCGCCAGCACTCTCTGCAGCGATATCTGCACCGCCGATAGCCTCTACATTGTCCGTCTCATTACCCGTCACCCACTCCCAGACTCTCCCATCACGATGGATGAACATCTTCCTCCCACCACGTGCACTGCCCTCTCCCTCTGCACGCGCCAGTCTCGATTCCCTCTTTGACCACCACACCGAGCCACCACGCCCACACTCCGTCGTCCCAGTTGAGATATCCCACCACACCCCCTTCGCACCACACGGCAGCACTTCGGAGACGTCCTCTGTCGTGTACATCCCTCCGAGTGGTGCACCAGGCTATCGCGGTGAGGGCTACAACTGGGACAAAGGGTTCTCCAAGGACCTGGAGACGGAGCTGGAAAACAAAGAGAACCGGCATGAATGCGCACCGTCTGCTCCTCCTCTGAATGTGGGAGACAGCATCGAGAATAAGATGGGCGATGTAGAGTTGAAGGGGAGGAGAGAGGGTACTGTGTGGGTGCTCAAGCAAACGCTAGCGAATTTGGTGAGAACCACCCTTCTTTGATAGCATCAAATTAATTGTATGCAGATCCGATGGTCGACCACACCTCCCTGCTCTCTCCCGTCTCCCGTGCACATGGACACTCCTGTACTCCCTCGACCAGCACGGCATATCTCTCAACACCCTCTACTCACGCTCTGAGCAGACCAAACCAGCCGGTGCACTTGTCGTTGACAAGGACGACGGTGACACCGTCTTTGGCGCGTTCATAGCCAACGGAATACTGCAGAGCAGGGGAAGGGGTTACTACGGCAGTGGAGAATCGTGCGTTTCCCATCCCATCCCTTCCCTTCCCATTCTTCCCAGCTAACATTTCCTCTATATTCCTATGGCGGTACACTAACACCAAGCTCTCGGCGTACAAAACCACCGGGAGGAACGACTACATCGCACTCTGCGAGCTGGACTACCTGAGCTTTGGAGGTTGGAGACGGGTCGTATGGGTTGTACGTTGACAAGAGCGTGATGGAGGGCTCCTCGGCGCGGTGTCTGACGTTTGGGAATGATGTGCTGTGTTCGCCGGGGTGGATGCGTGCCGGAGGAGCGGTGCCATTTGAGTGTGTGGGCTCGGAAGTGTGGCGCGTAGGGTAGATCAATGTAATGCTGATTTCAATGCAGCTGCCCTCAAATTTTCATTCAGCCATTCATTGTGAGGGACCATCTTTTCTTGCAGCGCTGGCGCGTAGTGGTTAACATGCGCCTCCGATTGACCGAGGTTCTATTCCTCCTTGCATACATAGTTTAACCAACCCACATATTTTTATGCGTGTAAGTTCAACGAAACAATAGGATAGACAGACATCAGTAAGATCAAATTCCACGAGTAAAGTGCTAGTAAAAAGGAAGTCATTTCGTCTCAAGCTGCGATGTGGAGAGGAAGAGTCGAACCTCGAGAGCCGGGCGATACTACTAACCGCTGTACTACACAAGTCCTCATAGAACTCACACTTTCACCTGCTACTCATTATTCTGAGCTCCAGAAATACCTGTACGTACCTCGGAACGGCCCCCCCAAGCCTAACCAGACAAACGAAACGGAAGAAACCGTCCCACCCACCCAATCCTCTTTCTTGCTCTGTCTCATTCGCACTCACGAAATATGTCCATACAGTCATGAAGAAACCCAGCTCGGAACAAAGACACGTAGACGCCGTACAGATAGGGAATCAAACAGTGAAGTGCCGGTCAGCAACTAGTCGCAAAGTCAGGGTCAAGTCGTTAGTCAACCAAAGGCAGGGCGTTTTGTGCCTCGACCTCTTCCCATGGCCTTTGCGTGACACCAAAGGCTCGGTATGAGACTCCGATTCTGGTCTCAGCCCCAGCGTCGTCATACCTCACGTTAAGAGGCGGTTTGATGTTCAAAAAGCGGCTCACTGCGTGAGAACATCAGACGCTTTGTAATGCTTGGTCGTGCCCTGAAAGCCGGGGCAGAAAATGACTTAGCAGCTAGTCACACAGGCATACCGCGACTTTCCACTTTGGGTCACTGCCTGTCCAACACTGGAATCAAACCCTTGGCCGGAGAGCTTTTCGACTCAGTTATAATTTGATATTCTTCAGCAATGCGAAACGAACTATAGTAGGCATGGAAATCAAATCATGATTGCCGAGCTGTGGGGAACTATGGACATACCCTGTGTCCTTAATCACTCCAAATATACCTACAGCATTTATGAGCATCTCCGTGTTGTCTTGAGAATCCGTGACTCGGAGTTGATACTCTGTACCAACGTTCAATTTATTAAAAAGTACCGGGAAATTGTCTTGAAACGTAGTGAAAGAGAAATAAATACACATACTGCGCGCATCCGGCAACAAGGGTGAAAGAAAGAGGACGGCAGTGTAAGAAACGTTCATCTGCACCGCTAGAGAAAAAGATATGAGAGGCATGCAATGAGAAAGGAAAGGTAGTGGTGGTTACGGATGAACGCTTGCTGCGTAACAAAAGCACAGGATGGGAGATGGGATTTGGAATCAAGCCCACCTTCCTTTTATACCTGCGGAGGTGGAATGTGAAGTACTGCGCAAATGAGAGATAGATAGAATAAAGTGCCTGCACTTACCAGTTATCCGAGTACGGACTCGGAGCCGCACTATCCACCGCTTGGACGTTCTTCTCGTTCATTTCTGGGATTAAATTCAGACAGTCTGTGGATGACTTTCGACACTGTATTCGTCTCCATGATACTCGGGGATGTCAAATGTTCAGGGATTAGTCGCGAACATCTGAAATAAATATGATTGAGCGAAGGTCGGAAGTTTGGGACATGTCGGGGACTTGCCATGTTGATGCTGTGGTTCCTGTCTCTGTGTTTGAAAGAAAACCCGTCTTTGAATGGTGCGGTGAACATTAAGAGATATGTATCCCACCTATAAATATTATACATCGGTTTAAAAAATGAAATATGAAGGGAAAAGATCGAACGGCGCTTGGAGCATGAAGTAACAGAACATGCAGGGTCGCCGTTAGCAATCCGGAAAAGGAAAGCCAATGCTTGGTATGCAAAAACATCCTCTCTCTGCATTCTCCCTGGGACTAGATGGAAGAAAATCAAATATAATTTAGTAAGAAACCTGACTGGATGCACGTGGTAGGATCAGAAGCTGTCGGTCTCATGAAGGAAGCGGTAAATCAATGGAAATGGGTTGACTGACTTTCTGCGTACCAAGGCTTTGGTCTCTCGCTTCCACGTTCCTAGAAGGTCTGGACTTTACGGAACGACCTTTATTTGAACTATTCCGCCAAATAAATCTGTATGATGTATATTTAAGTTTTCCTGGTCCCGACCAGACCTCCACTCAAGGCTACACTTAAGCACCGGCACCTGAGTATACCTGCTTGAGTGTAGGGCCTCGCACCTGAGCGTCCATTATGTACGGCACTTGAGTGTGTGCCCACTCAAGTCTCGACTCAAGCGAATGCTAAAAGCTCGCCTCGCTCAAGTCCGGCCTTACTCAAGTGTCTGCTTAGACTATCTCACCCAAATTATGCCTTGTCTGCCAAAGTTCGCTGTGTGTTCGGTACGGGATCGACTCTCGTAGCCTCGGATGATTATGTTCACATTGCACCGAAGGACAGGCAAACTGGATCTTGACAGCTGGAAGACGGTAGGACTATTTTCGCTCCGCCCAAACGATAATAACCACCCAAAAGACCCAGTGATCTCAACGAGCAGGAAACAGTGACTTCATGAGCATGGGTGCGAAATGAAATGATTTGGCGATGATATGGGTAGTGGTCATCGGGAGTGGTCGTTGGGAGTGGAAGTGCAGAGAAAGAAAACAGTGGCAAAGACCCTACCAACAGACAAAGACAAAGACCTTCGACAAAATTTGATACCAGTCCGGCATCTGGTAAAACAATTAAGTGTCTCATTGCTTACCACAAGACAATGTCGTTAGGCACACCAGCACCAGCACATGAGAAAACACAAGAAATGATAATGTTTGGTGTCAAAAGCCAATGCGGTATAAGTTCAATGCGGTACAGTTCAAATACGATGGTAAACTAAAGCCAGCGGAGAGTGATTTTGATACTGCAAGCGAAACCTATCCACAGAAATGTGATGTAAATATGTCCAACAAGCAAGAAGTTGTTGAATTCGACTCGAACAACCAAGGTGTTATCATTTACACCAGGAGTAGGAGGAAGCGGTCACCCAATTATAGATCCATGAGTAAAAGTGCGGCGATGACCTTCCCTTCCAAGTCGTCTGAAATTGAATACTCCTGTTATTCCAGGAGAATCAACAGCATAAAATGCCAACTGCATTTGTGAGCAGAAATTAGACATTGCCACGAAGGTGTGAACCATCAAACGAAGTGGCAAAGGATGGATATTTTGGACGAAGTTGATGAAAGTATCTCAAGCAATATCACCAGCAATGAAGACGATTGACAATCTGAATAATGATAATGTCTTGCAAGAGGATTATCAAGGCTAACTAAACTTACTGTGGCGAATACCCTGGCAAAGGAGGCGTGGCCATTGAAATACGTTGATTGCACTCTCAAGAAGGATTGCAATCACAGCTAAGGAGGAAGAAATTAGCCAAAACTGGATGTAAAAGGAAAATCAAGGACGTACTGTAACTTGTATAAGTGGTGGAATGAAGTAGTTGAGGGCTGCTCAAGGAAGACGGAAGACGAGGTAAACATTGAATATTTTGAGGTAAAATGGTCGCTACCTTTTCTGGAAGTTAGAGCGACCGCTGTCTCTTTCCTTCACTCTGTATTGGTGCTGAAAGAAGCTACGGTCAATGCATACTTCAGCCGCAGTAAGGATATTAGTGAATATTGAATACACTGGTACAAAGCAGATACATTGTAACATCCAGGAATAATGCTGCTACTGTTTCCAAGTAAGAAAAATGATACACCTAGCTTCGACAAGCCTTCTTTTTGGGTGGAGCCTTGTCACTGTCTTGTCCCTCAACTCGCACTCATTTCGACTTGCTCCATGTCTTCTTCAAGGTCGTGTCAGGAGATTGGTCAAGTAATGGTCACATTGCCCTGGGTGATTGCCACTTCCAATGTCTGGAAGCATGGCCTCATCAGTGAAAACAGTTCATGTAGATCACAGAGAATAACTCACCTTCCCGGTTGGGGTGGAGTCTTAGCATCAGTGTGGTCTCGTTTCCGTTTTGTCCCTCCTGATGCCTTGGCAGGCATGTCTCCCGCCTTCTTGGTACCACTTGTAGTTGCCTTTTTGGCCTTCTTTCCCTTCCACCTGATACCGTGCCCAGGACCTGAGGGTGCTCCCTTCTGAGTCTCAGTTGGCATCTCTGTCTCGTCATTCTCTTCCTCATCCCTACTAACACTGTCATGGTCATCTAGGTCTTCCTGCACCATCTCATCCACTTGAGTGAAAAAACCTTTCAATTACAATTCCAAGTCGCTGTTGTCAGTAAGTGGACTTGAAGGAGAATCCACATCCATTTCAATTCCACCATTCCCTTTCTGAATCTTCAGTGGCATCAGGATGAGGACTGATGTTCCATCCTCGAGCTTGGAAGATGAGAGAGAGCCGCCTTTCGAATGGGAAGGTGTAACCATCATTCTGTCATCCAACTTTGGAGCCAACAGAACAGCATCTTTCAACAGGGAGGGTAGAATCACTGTTCCACCCTCAAGCTTGGAAGGCGAGAGAGAGCCACTTTTTGAGCTGGATGGTGTAACCAGAGTTCTGTCCTTTAGCTTAGAAGGCGAGAGGGGTGTGTCTTTCAAACGGGATGGTGGAATACTATTGCTGTCAGTAGGCATGAGTGTCAAAGCATTTGACTTGGAACTAGCCGCAGTCAGGTCCTTTGGCATGTTTGCAGTGGGGGTAGAAGCATGGTCAGTCTGAGAAGTGTTGTCGTGGGCATGGCAGTCCTTCAATGGCACGGGGCCCAGTTGATCACCTGAGGACAATGCCGGCTGTTTCAAAAGTTCATAAAAACAAAACAGCTTGTCCGCACCTGCCGTACACTCCCTTTTGAGGTACTCCAACAGTAGAAGGCACTCATTTAGAGTGTATGGTTGAATGGCCGGGTCTCTCAATGGCACAGGAAGAACATGTTCTGTGGTGTCATAATATTTCTGAGGCGCAATTGTTAATGCGTGATATGACAGAGATACTGTAGGATTGGTGTAGTCTGTGAAGATGTTAGATTCAAATCAATAACCAGATCAGACATTGGACTCACTCCACACAGCTTCAAAGTGGGTCCTGATAAAGGTCGACCATTGGGTTGGCAGGGTTTTTTCCTTGTCAAAAGGGAGAAAATATGGGAATTCATGTGGATTCATGTGCATCTGAGATGATACTAAAGGATATCAGCAAGGTGGAAAGGACGATCAGTGATATTGATGTACTAGGCAACATCTTGTGTGACTGCTGGGCCAGCCATGTCAGCCAAGACTCCCAGTGTTCTTGTTCAGTTTGGCCAGGTTCATGCTTCATCCATAAACTTGTTAATGACCTTCCATCCAGAGTATTACCATAGCTACAAATCTATCAAAGCTGCATTATTTAATATGTTGTAAGAAGGACTTATGAAATGACTTTTGGAACCCCTGCCTGATCATGAAAGGCTACGAAAATATGAGCAAGCGCTGGGCCAACGACTTTGTCAGAGACAAGAGTGTCAACGAAATCGGGGAGCATGGCTCTCAAATCCTGCTGATTACTTAATCCAAGGTTAACATAGCACGCAATGAGCAAAAATTTACACTTATGCTTCTATGTCTCGTTTCACTAATTTCGCATCCTCATCCCAAACTCCCACCTCCTCTGCAGACAGTGTATTCCACAAGCCCTTTAGAGTGTTATGGTACTCTGCACTGTTGAAGAGACTCTGTGCATGCAGGCTAGAAATGCAACAGCGTCGAAGACACTGATCACACCCACACCCAACACTACACACACAAACCCTCAAAGTTCTTGGGGGGATATTATGCGATAGAAGCAGATTGAAGCAATACAACTAAACTCTCAGAATATACAATACACACGTATAGCAATAGCACTCGTAGGGTATCTAGATCTCTCTAAGTCCAAAGGCTTTTATAACAAGAGTGGCGACCAATGTCACCAGGCCTCAAGGCAAGGTGTACTACAATACACAACACGTCACCACACACCAACAAAACCCTCAATAAGCCTCGCACGACACACACAGGTGACCACAAAGAACTTAAACACACCCTAAACACAACTCAAAGCTTGTGCTCTAAGCAGAAACCCTTCACAAAATGTCCACTCAAGCCACAGGATTTGAACCCATGCGCTCAAGCTTCCAACCTGATCGTAGACCCACAGGGTTTGAACCTGTGCCAGCCCAGAGAAACAATAACCAAATAAACCCTGTCCGACAAGCCAAAGGGTTTGAACCTCTGCCGCTTGCGGAAATGAGAACCCTCAAGTGCGCACTAATCAGACCACAGGGTTTGAACCTGTGCTGCCTGTAGCACTGCGCTTTAGAAGAAGGCCTCTGTACGAACACTAATCAGACCAAAGGGTTTGAACCTGTGCCGCCTGTAGCACTGCGCGTCACAAGAAACCCTCAAAAACTCAAGAGCGCGTCCGCAATGACACAATATCTCTTATTCTCAGGGTGGAGCACAGTCAACCAATCACTCAAACCATACACAAGTCCCGCACAAGCTTTCTATGCCTCACGCACTACTCAAGTCACTCAAATGTTATCAATAAAAGGTATATTCTCTCGCTTGAAGCTACAAACTAATCCCGAAGCTAGAGCGCTAAGCTGAGGGCCTTTGCGCTCCAACAAGGGGGGTCCAAAACTTGTACACTATTACTATACTATGGTATTTATATATAACGTGCTCTACAAATTAATAAAACCTGAAATAGTAACTCTTGGCTTGTGGGACTTCCTTTCCTGGGTGCCGCGCATGTCCCCATAATCACGCCATTGCTTGGCACTTACTCAGAGCTCTGGCTCGGGGCCAGATCCTGGTCTCTCAGCTGTGCGACATTGGTTAGCTGCACTATCCATGCATACTGACATTGCCTAGTATCTCCTCAGAGTTGTAGCCTAGAGCGCAACTCATTTTTATAGTAATAATATCTTCTAGTGATTTCTATGGTCTTCTAGGACCACTAGTTTCTAGTCTAGGCCTCGCGTGCATCGGCCGAAGTCAGAGACATTGGTCTTACTTCAATTCTAAACATTCTGAGGTCTAGAGCGCTAGCTCCCAGCATGGCCGTGCCCTGTGCATCATAGATCAAGGTTACGCGAAGTATCAATTATCTCCTGAGCTTCACTGGTTCTATTCTTAGCATGTGTCCTCTGTGCATTGTCAGCGTACTCAGTGTCAAGTGCTGGGACTTTATACTTAGTGTGACCCTTATAGTATCACTCTATAGTTAAGCCATGCGCTCCACCGAACATCACTCAAGGTCCTTCATTGCCTGTGCTAAGGACATTGCGTGCTAAGGTATCTTGCATTGCTTGGGTATCTAGGTTCTGTAAAATATATGTATTGCTACATTTCATGAAATTACACATGTGAATGCTTTTCAAGCATGTCACCATAATTGAAGACGTCTCCCCTATTCTCTGCATCAAACTTCTTCTGGTCAACCTCTTTCTTCAGCTCGTCCTTCATCGAAAGTTTGAACCATTGTCATCCAGTAAGATTCCCAGAGAGTCAGAGCATCTTTCCAAGCTTGTGAATAGCTTCATCGCTAATGGTAATACCCCTGCCTGCTGAAAGGCCTAGGACAGCCTCAGACTGTTGCGACGACCGAGTTTTCTTCAGGTTGTCACCAAAGTTCTTGTACATGGTCTTGAAACATTTCTGATGAGACATTAATGCACTATTTCATTGGTAAAGTAGCAATGCCAAACTTACTTTCCACTCTTGGGCTGAAGTGGCACTGTCAAGTTTGGCACCGTTTGCGAACCGTTCATGAACCATGCATTCCTGGATAAGCTTCTCCTGCAGCAGCACAAGAGTGTTCCTGTTGGAAATGTTCATCTTCGTCCATCCGACTAGCGAAGGATTGAGCTGGTGGTATTCCTCTTCGTACTGGGGGAATGTCTTCTTGATCACATCACTCTGGCCCTTGGTGATGTTGAATCTAGTGAAACAGGGGTCCCGTTGGTCCTCACGAGCAATCGGAGTAGTCATGTAAGTTGATACAGTTGATGAAAGTGGGTAGTAAGATGTGACATTTGGTAATGTGTGATCCTTCTTATACATGATGCAATGCCACCATGTCATGGACCACTGAGAGGCCCTATTAATCGGTCTAACACTGCATATAATTGGGAACTTTGACCTACTTACTTTGACCTTCAATGGTTGCCTTTGCATGGTCCAAGCATTAACCATAATGTTGACTTGACCATCCAACACGGCTCAAGCATTGCGTTCTAGAAATCAAGTGATCACTTTTATTGTCTTTGGCTGTGCTTGAACAAGAAGACATCACTTCAAAACAATTTGCCTCCATCTTGAGTGCCTAAGTGCTCAGGATGTCTCGGCTAACTGGGTAACTGTAAACAAAAAGGCTTAAGTATTGCATCATAAGACTTAAAGCTTAAGCACTCACTTCGTATGATCATCATAGTGTCTTTGCTTGAACAGGACATCACTTGAGTCCAATCCAATCCATTTTCAATCTTATGCATGTAAGGACACCTAGGCTATTCAATAGTTTCATTAATCTGATCAATGGTACTACTACTGCACAAAATTTAAGAAAGGCAGGCACGTTTCTGACTGGATGAAGGCTCAATAACAAAGAGCTGCTTGGGGGAGCGCACAGGCTCAATCTCATCCTCGCTATCAGAAATCACTATGATTTCGTGAGCAAACGGGGAAGGCACTACAGAAATGCGTTTCCTATGCTTCTGGACAGGCTTCTTGTTGCTTGAAGTTACCTTAATGATGCTGCTCTTCAGTGGGTCATTGACCTCATTGTCCGAGATTTCAATATGAGGTGTATGCTCACTAGATGGTGGAGTGGTGACTGTGACAGTGGCACTGGCATGGTCGTCAGCACTGACTGCTATTAAAAGCTCAGTGTCAAGGCAGAGTAAACAGGTGGCAATGGTTTACGAGCATCTGGTTCCTCATGGGCTGAGTTGCCATGACCATCATCTTTACCAGCATATTAATGACAACGACGAAAAAAGGGCAATGGAACAAACTGACTTCTGTTAGTCGAAACTTGGACAACTTCAGTGGTGTGGTGGTCCATTGGTTCATCGTGGCAGGTGACAATGGTCCTGTCAGTATCTTGGACTTCTGTATCAGCAGGGTCTACATGTAAGAGGAGCGGAGCCAGGTCACGACCGTCATTTGTTGCAACGTCAATGTTCTCTGTGTGAGGAGGCTCAGCTGTGGAAAGTGTTGATGAGGATGCAATCCAGATATCTGTCAATGAGCTATGAACCTTGGATCGCATCCATATCTTCTGCTTGTTCATCTCCTGATCAAAGTGAGCGTAAATGTAAGGAATGATAATGGGAAATGCCTTCTACCTTCTACAGGGGCCTGGTCCACCTCTGCTCCTTCGCCCAGTTCATCATCGGCATCTAACAACAGAGGGTTACAACGATTCGAGAAAAGTGAAGAACAAACAATGTACCCAAATTATCACTGCCACCCAGTTTGTTTAACAATGATTCCAACTTCACCAACCATCTTGTGAGCAGAAGAAGTTTCCGACAACCTTCCTTCTCTCAGTCTGTGAGCTTGAGTATGTAATGATACAAGGCGGCAGTTTCGAGAGGCAATGACTCTCATAGCTTGTGCGAGCGGCAGACAGGGCCTGCACTCTGAGGGTCGTGCCTTTTGCACTAGATAGAGTCAGTTAGATAAATCTGCCAAGCTAAGAGAGGAGCAAACTCACAATGATATACTCATCTCCGAATGCACACTGACTATGACCAGTATTAGGATGATCATGGATGATATCGATGTGGTAGTTACCAGCCTCCTCATATTGGCAAACAAAGCACCTGTCATACTGTGGCTGCTTCATGTGAGGCATGTGTGCGCATAGATTATGCAGCTTTTGCTGCCTGTCAGTTTCATTGGGAGAGATACGTCAAACAATGTTGCTGCAAGGGTGAGGAACAGTAGGATCAGGCATGACAGAAAGGTGGTTGATTGACTATAAGGATGGACTGGTCAGCTCATTTATCAGGAGGTGTACTAGCTTTGACCTGCCTGCAAACATAATAGGATGGGGTGGCTTATACCACAGACAGGTCAAAGATCCACCATATTGTCTGTTTCGAGTGTCAACAAAAAGAAGACTAGTCAGGGTAGATCAATAAAGGTATAATTTTGGCGCATCACCCAGCAACAACTGGAGCAAGATGCAGACATCACTTGGTGGCCATGGGCATGGAAAGGAAAAGAGAAAAGGCATGGGAAACGGCACTGCCGAGTATTTGCACATGCAAAATCGCAAAGTCTGCTAAGTCCATGGACTTAGTGGACTTCAGGAAAACTGGCACTTTTCAATGTGGGCCCGACTTCTTTCTCACGCTTCACAACTTGCTCCCCACTTCCATGTCAGGAGCAGTTGGGAGCACTATACACGATATCAGAATCACTATACCCTTACTGTGTGCCAAAATTGAGTCCCTCAGCACAGTGAAACACTAAAATACATGCAATTACATCCGCAATGACTGCTATTGATATATCTGCAGTAGGGCAGCTCCCTCTGCCACTTATGACAGAACTAATTGAGGGCAAGAAGAATTTGGCATGGTCGCCTGCATGGCTGCATGGTCACGTGGAGCATGGCTGCATGGTCGTCAGCGTGGTTGACACATCACAGGAGTCAATCAAATATCCTTCGAGCATGTCTCAATGTGTCCATTCTCGCCTTCTCAGGATTATGTTCAGAATATGTAGCCTAACGAAATACTCCAGGTTTCTGTCATAATCAGTCTTGATGAGTTTTATGACTATTGACAGCATTATCGCTGAATCAAACATTTTCTTGGGTGTGTCGATGGTGTGAAAAGACCATAAAGTTGGTTTCTTAAGCGAGAAGTTGTAAGATACACGATGTGGGGTTGGCTACCACTGAAGATAGAACAAAAGAAGGCGTTCTGTATGATAACTATCAGAAAAACACCATGGAAACATGTTCATTCGTTGTGAGTGTACAATATTAACATATTGAACATATAAATACGTGAGTTCCAACCTACTATTCAAGAGCACATACCGACTTGACGTGGTCTAGATGTGGGCCTGCATGTTGGTGTGGCTGTGTGGCTGCATGGCTGCATGGCATATCAGCATGGCTGTGCATGGTTAGCCTGTGTGGTGTGGCTGCATGGTTGTGTGGCTGCATGGTACGCTGGTGCGGTTGGTTGCATGGTTAAGGTGAATCTTAACAAAAGAAACAATCATTAGTAAGTTAGTCTCCATGACCGATTGTGTCAGTACTCAACACATTGAAGTGATATTGATGTTGTACTGATGGGTGACTGATGTCTACAGTATCACTCTAAGATCTTCGAGTACTTGGTACAGAAAAGCAATGAAATTCGAACATTTAGGCTTCTCCTACTTATAAAAACATACATTTAAGATGCACTGGTAACTGAAAAACATAGACCAGAAGTGCGAACCACTGTAATTGGCAGATGCCAAAAGTGCAGTCTTGGTATCATTTTCTAATCAGGTATCTTTGTTGGAGATTATTCAGGAATAAAAACAAAACAAACATAAGGATATCATTACAAAAGCTCACAAACATTGTTTGGTGCAGTACATATATAAAAAATAGTTGACTTCAACTGGAGTTCAACTGATGATTTGCATGGCTGCATGGCCATGCACCATGCTAGCATGGTACCATGCAGGTGACCATGCTGAATTTCTAGTGCCCACTAATTGACCATCCCAGCGCTATCGCCAATTCTTAGATATTGAAGCTCAGGAGGACAATGAAGTGGACAAAGACCCAGAAGATGACCATGAAGATGACTTTCAAGGTGAGTAATACTGCTGCTATTCTACAGTAATGTAACTGACTCTCGTGATAGAATTTCTTGATGACTCTGAGCAGACCACCCAAGAAGGCTCAACAAATTTTTCTCACCATGGTGGGGAGAGCAAGGATGGCGACGAGGTCGAGCAATACATGAAAGAAGTTACTGAGCATGCATGCAAACAGCACTGTATTGAACGAGAGTCTTGTAACAAGATGCTGGAAGATAACTCAGCTAGCTGTTCTCTGGCGTGTACAATGCAAGGTGAGTCAGAATTCGATCTATGGTATATTTGTATCTCATAGCTCAAGCTAGCATGGCATGCGAGACCACCTGGTTACTTTTCTTCTCCGAAGGCAACATATCTGCAACAGTACTTTGCATTCTGCCTTTGCTGTACCAAGATCTTGCAACTGGGTTTACCTGCAAATACTTTCCCTGCATCCATCCCTCCACACACTCCTCACTTCATGCTCCTGTGTTATCATGTTGCAAGGCAGGCCAATTGTTGAACAGGTACCCTTGGATGAGCAAACCACCACTTTGAATTTGCTTTGGAGACCTCCAGCCCAGCTGGGTGATTGGGTGATCATTAAAGTGGGCCCATATTGTGGGGATATGGGGTGCATACTCAGTATACAGGACTGGGGCCTGGATGTGTTAGTGGTGCTGCGAATAATTCTGTTGGAGTTCATTCATACGCATAAACAAAATCGTACTCATACCAAGCATGGACTTTGGAGTACAGAGACTCTGTACTGTTTCAGAAGCCATCAGGAAATTCAAGGGATCACTAACCCTCATTGGAACGAAAAAAAAAAAAAAGAGATAGAACACAGTTTACTGGTACTCAAATGCCACCACGATGCCATCGCACCCGCAACAACTGCCCCGCTCTTAATCCTCAACCTTTTCGATCAGAGTGGACACCCTGCGATCTTCACCGCAGAATACAGGGTGCCATGTCCACATGAATGGAGCTTTGAAAAGGATGAGCAAGTGGAAATACTGTGCCGAGACAATCAGACATGTCATGGAAGAGTTATTGCGATGAGTACACACGGTGTTGAGGTTGACTTGAATGATGGTGCAGGGGTGCATCTCTATCCTTTCTATGATATAGTCAAGTTCTTCACCATTGGAGATTATGTGTGTGATGTTGACAGACAGCAGGACAGGTTTGTTCAAGCAGTGTCAGATTTCCATCTAACCGTATTCATGGGCCTGGAAGATGGTAATTTGCATGTAGCTTTTGCTCTTCACTCAGCAGAGTTTTCGTTGATACTGGCATATAGGAATTCAACTGCAGCAAAAACAGTATGCAGAAGAGCTACCCCCCTGAAAAAGGGAACTCACTCTCTAATGGCAGCAACTGGATAGGCATCCGCATAATTGTCACAGGCTACAACTATTATCTCAAAGGCCAACAAGGAACAGTGACCAGGGTCATTCAGACACAGTTTGGATTGCGTGCTGTTGTCAAGTTGTATGCACAAGAGGCCACCATGCCATTTCACGAGTACACCATTGAACTTGATAATCTAGTGGAAGAAACATAAGTTCGCAACATATCAATATGGGATGGAGCTGACACATGTATCAGCTCTCAGAAATTACTACAACATTGCAAAGGATCTGCTTCAGGGTCATCCAGCAGTTCAAGTTAAGCTGTGCCCCAAACTTGGATGGAAACTCCATGGCTGGGCATTCACGTGGTCATCTATGGCAAGGGACTACCTTTACAAACCAAAATTGGTGCAGTTAGGGATGTTATATGTGGGCAGCCTAATGAGAGCAGGTTATGAGTGGTCCTTATTCTGGAGAGCTATGACCCTAGTATCACAAACAAGGAGTACATGGTCGACTATGAGCATGTGCTGGAAGTGACGTGAGTTTGATCATAGTCAACCTGTACAAATTTTATATTTATGGATTACACAGAACCCGACAGCCACTCCACTTATTCAAACCCCTCAAAGCCTCCCAGGATGCCTTTTTACCTCGTCATTTCTTTGTCAAGTCTGGATTTGAGGAAAGGATTGCCAAGGAAGTGTCCTCTCATGTCAGTGTGGTTTTCTGTGAAAGATCAAGTTCTCCATGAGCTGAACCACTACCGCCAGTGTGGGACCCATGCTCAAAAACTCCACCTCCCATCAATGGAAACCCTGATGACACATTGTCATGTACTGGGCTGGATGCACACAGTCTGGACACACAGGGGCTTTGGGTCACAGACCTTTGCCTTCTGGGTCTGAAGCTACGTGTTCAAGTTTCAGGAAAACAGATGACAATGATAACACAGATGAGTCTTGACAACTCGGTGGTAGAGGTGTATTTGAAGAAGGGCAAGAAAAAGAAGGTTCACGTGTCTCCCTTGGTGGTGCAAGCCATGGAGCTGTCAACACCCTGCAATTACAAGTGCTGGATTGTTATCAAGGGCAAAGCTACTGGGAAGCATGTCTGTTCTATACGCTACAAAAAGGGCATCACTCCAAAAATGCCAATCTGGTGGACTGTGGCTGTGGTCCTTCCTGCCCCTGATGGCCCTGATACAGTCACAGGAGAGGAATTAAATATTGAATCAACTTGCCTTTGTCTTGAAGACAAGAGTGCTGACTCTAAACATCACAATATGCAACTTAGCCGAGGACTATGGGAAGAGGCACCAAAATCTGTTTATCAACCAACTGAAGGGACATCCACATTTAGGTCATTGTTAGCCCCATAAATGTAGGACAGTTTGTTATTGGATGTATATAGTAATATCTAGTAGTATCACAATTTATCGAAGGTTTCGGAATGTAACCCCAAAAAATCGCACCTCGGAGTTAGCGGATTTAAGACAATCCAGCCTGTATGACCAATGCACCAACATTTTCCCACAGTTTTTCTTTTTGTCTTAGACTGTCATGTCTCGCAAGATAAAAGGTATGTTTCATTGTATTATTGTCTTCATTCCAGACTGACTCAATTTCACAGTGACTTAAGTGGACTTGGAAGCTTGAGCATCCTTCAAGCACCGCTCAAGTGATCACTTCCACCATGGACAACAGAGTCATCTTGGTGCGTGTTGATGTTAGCTTGACTCTGTCGATCACTGACATCGAGTTCACCAGCTTACTGTTCAGGTCACCCACGTGTCGCAGTCTGTTGATGGTGAGGTGGTCAAGCAGTTCTGGCAAGATGATAATTGTTGCAAACAGGTCTGTTACAAACGTCTTTTGTTAGGTTGAAGCTGACAATACCTTTGTAGTGTCCTGATCCCACCTTCACTTGTGCCATGGCCAACTCCTTTGACACTAATTTCCGTTTGAGGGCCTTTAGTGGCACTACCAGTTGAGTCCATGATAGGTGTGGCCATTGTTTACAATACTGATCTATCCCAGAGAAATGTCGCACTCCCTTATGTGGTGGCATTGATGAGTCCATCACCCAGATTAAAGATAGACAGCCAATCAAAAAGAAGTAGCATATCTAGCATATGATGTTGTCCCTTCTTGCACATAATTCATTGATTACCATGCTGATTGTTGATGCTGAACTGCCACTGAGGTGGTTTTGAAATTTACTGGTCAAATTTTCCATGGACAAAACACCGAACAAAAAATGGTGTGTTTTCTATCTTAAGACAAGCCAAGTCACATACTAATTCAACTAGGTGTACCAGTGGCACCCATACATAAAAGGATTGTCAAGCCAGAAACTGTGCTCCATGCCTCTCACATGCACTCCGAAATCTTCTTCATCACGTTCTCTCTCATCATCGCCTGTGAAAGGCGTGCCATCCAAAACCACTGCCATAATCAATGATTGCTTGAAGGCGACACTTCAGTCCATCGCATGTAGCCTTCAGCCCAATCCCCACACTGCTCCACAGAAATTCTTGTGTACTTTGAGCAAAGATGCCGGCTGTCAAGGTGTCATTCATATGTATTATGGTGGCTTCTCCAAAGAGCCCGTCTGTGATCCGACTCATCCAATGTTCCCTCACCTTGGTCAAATGTACACTCATGTATGTGCATTTAATTGATTGTTATGCTAGTATTGACTACCTCTTTACAGTGCAATGTTCATAATCGTTTTGGGGAGTTCATCTCTGAAGCACTCCCCTTAGAGCTCCTGCTCACCGATGAGCATCTCAATGAGCTGCTATAACAATGTGCCACTTGGTTTGAGCAGAAATGCATGGCGGATGTATCTCCATCTTCTTTTGCTTCGTCTTACTCTCCTTCCATCCGCCACCCCAAGGCTGAGAGCCCTAAGCGCACACAGGCTCATGGTCCCCATTGAGGTATCTCAAAATATGACTATGCATTGTCGAGATCGCCACCAATCAAATTTGAGCCATCTTCTTCTGCTTGTCATTGGTTTTCAATTGATAAGCCAGAGATGATGGCTTCCCAGTCAGGACAAGGTTATGGTTCAACTTCCCCCCAAGAAGTCATAGTGATATCTTTGGATGAGGAAGATGATGGGGAAGACTCGCTCTTTGCCATGTTCTGGGATGCAGTATGTTTGATTTCATTTAGACCAGTTGTCTGAACTGACTAGGCTTTTCCAGACAAGGACCGATCCTGTTTTAATTCCTTTGGACAGCAGATCATCTACCATAGAAGATATACTTGGACTATTTGACCAGGATAGATCACATTTGGAGTTATACATGCCTGAGAGTTGCTTATGGGCTGTGGTAACATTGAGCACCATGGTCATTCTACACCATGGTGACTATGTTGCACTGAGACAGTCCAGCATGAAGACATTGACCAGCTGGAAGGATCACGTCACTCACCTGGAGACTGCTATTATCAAGTACATATAATCGGATTACAGACATTTCACATGGACTTATATTTAAATAATAGTTGATATTATTATTTAAAATTGTACAATCTATAGGGGTGTCTCAATTATCCTTGCCGCTACCATCATGGCTTTTTCCTCATGCAAACCTACAGACAATGCCGCCTTACAGGCATGTCAGGACAAGATCCGAGGAAAGAATTGAGCAGATGAGGGGGTGTATGAGCACAAAGTTGAGGTAACACATGGAATGGAAGGAAGAATGCTGACCACTGACATTAAAATGTGGCTGGATTCTCCAAACCCGAGCAAACTGTCTGTCACCACAGCAGACATCCAGGACCATGCTGAAAGGATAGAGGGAACTAAGGTCGAGCCAGAAGAAGAGAAAGGCAAAGACCAGTATGATTCTGTTCCAAAAAGAGCACAGGTGCAGGATTGTTATTTCACTGTAATCGCACTGTCTGCTGATGCCTACCTAGAACAAAAAGTACCTTGATGAATATGACCAAGAGGCAGATCTTCTGACAGCATGCGATATGGCTTTGAATTATGATTTGGCTGTGGGACAGACATGTGTGTGCAGCGAGGGGGTAATTGAGGTGCAGTGCAAGGACTGTGCAGAGTACGAAGCCTCATGTCATCATTGCTGGGCCAGTCAACATACGAGGTACACTTGGTGGCATTGGGCATTGATTTGGAAATGCAAGGGCTACTTTCAGCACTACGACTTTTCCAGGGTGGTCGAGGGAGCTTGCATCCAGCTTGGTCATAACGGTAATACATGTCCTAATCCCTCAGAGTCAGTGAGGATGATACATGTTCATTGTAACGGGGTCCACAGCAGCACTTTCTGATTTTGCCAATGCAATGAAAAGCCTTTGCCAGAGGACCTTATTTACCTGGAAAGGGTGGCTTACAGGCACAATATGCAGCTCATTCAAGCTCGACTCTTCCCAGCTACAGTCAAGCATGCGGAGACTGTGTTTTCCTATTCTCTCATGAAGACGTTTCAGCTGTTGCATTTTGAAGGGAAACTGAGTCTGTTTGACTTTATAAAAGGTATTCGACATTATACTGATAACTCATTAATAAATGATGTCTCTGTGAGTTCTGGATTTGTACTCTTGATAACGCTGGTACTGAATCTGTGTCTAGGACCTTTCAAGATAGTTTCATCGCTCAGTACGTGTATGGACACTGATGAAAGCGAAGGGTCACCTGGGGCAGCTTCATGGGATAGACCAAGTACTCAAGCACCATCCACCAGGGAATCTCATTGTATACTGTCCTGCATGCCCCGAGCCTGAATTTAATATGGAACCGGGTTGGGAGAATACCTTGCCTGAACTAAAGTATGTAACAACATGACTGCAAGGATGGATCAATGCTCATTTCTTTTGTAGACATCTAAACCAATGGTGCTTATTGTTGAATGGCAACTTCCATCTCAATAAGACCAAAAAAAACACCGATCCTGACAATGTGTCACTGTTTGAGGGGAAAGCATATTTCCTAGAGGAAGAACAATATAAGGCATATCTGAAGATGACAAAGCCATCGCAAGAGGTGAGCACAACCTGTTGAACATGTGAGGGCTCAGCTAACATTGCAACTTCATCTACAGAAGTCTATCTGCAACTATCTAAAGGTCATAAATAATCAAAACAAGTGCAAGTTCAAGACATTGGAAGTTACTGGTGTAGTGGCCTGCACTTGTAGCCATGTGAATGTGTTTGGATGTGTTGATCTACAGTTAGGGGAACAGTAAGTCACTATCACTCATCCTCAAGGATATGTTACTTAGATCTATGCTCTAGGTTTCGAAATACTGATGCCGCAATACTGCAGGCCCTCACGCTCATAATGGCAGGCCGAAAGACATCAAATCTGGATATTATGCTATCTTACGACTGTAACTGCTCCTATCATGTTAACTTGGCATCGTGTTTCGAAAATGTGGTGTTTGACAAAGTCCATGACTGTCTCCGCCACATGCGCTTCATGATTCTGGATCTTCATGTGCAAGGACACAAAGATGATTGCATCTATCTGTATAGCTCAGTGTACACCCAATGCAATGGACATAATCATGGTGAGGGCATCGAAACATTGTGATCCTTGCTCAATGAATTAGGACCCCAAACATGTCAGATAAACAGTGGTTTTCAACAGGATACTCTGATCAGTCACTACGGAGATCATAATTGGAAGAAAACCATCAATCAAGGTTCATTCATGCCATCCGCTGTACAGAGGCAACAAACTAAAAGCTGTTGTCAGTACCTCGCCTAGTAATTGAAATAACCGAAGCACAAGATCTGTTCATTCAAAAGGATTGCCAATTCAATGATATTTCCAACTGCTGCACTGAGCAGTACCCAGAAGCATACATGCAGTGGCAGGATACGGATCGAGAGGAAACTCAAAAAGTCGGTAAAGAAACGTGAAGCCCTTACCAATTTCAAAAGTATGAGTGTAAGTGGCCTTTCAAATTTGCAGTCGGCAACAGTCTAACTGTGAGCTTAAATCTAGTTCCATCTCTAAAATCAGTGGTGACAAAATTGGCCAAGATACCAGTGGGCGAAATTCCTGAAAATCCAGTGTTCAAAGCAAAGGTGGGGTCACTGGAGGAGAAAAGCTCAGACAATGAGGCTGAGGAGGACCTGGACGAACCTTTGGTTCCTGATACGATAGAGGAGAGTTCATGACCTCTGGCATGGCTTTACAAGGGCATTGTCCTTGAGACTGAACAGTAAGAGAAACCCAGGATGATCCCACCTCACTTACAATTAATATCCAGGTGCAAGCTATTGCATCACATACAACAAGAGAAGCAGCCAAGTGAAACAGAGAGAAAGTCCATAGTTGCGGCCCACGATACTCTGGGGCTCAGGATTTTTAGGTGGTACAGAGAAGCCACCGATCCAGTGATTGGGGAGGTATATGACAAAACTTATGCTGACGTGAAGCCACTTCCAGAGAAGTGCAAGCTAATCCTTCCCTCCTCAACTCCGCCGTCTCTCCAAAAGAAGCTTGGTTTTATAGGCCTCATGGCCTTGGAATACGACCTGCAGGAAGGAGTGGCATATGATGCCATTGGTGAGGTTCACCTCCGAGCATCATCAGTTGCATACATGGACAAGATGAGGCAGCACAATGAAAAGGGTGTACAGTGCCTGACACGGTCATTGCGTGAACTCAATGATGCACGGGGTACCCTGGAACTTTGTATTGCTGATTACAATGCTCATCGAAAGGCTTTGACAGCCTTGCATGCTCCAGATCAACCGCCATTCCCTTATCCTGAAATGAATCTCAATGATACATATCGGAAAGGTAGGATGTTGAAGTGTGCTCTCGGTGATTCATGCAGGGAGGATGGCAAGATCTTTGGGAACCTCATCCAGGGCAAAACACTGTCACGACCAGGACCATCAGCAGACTGCCATGTTCAAAATTTAGATGTTGAGTTTTCAGGCACTCAGATAACATGAAAGAAGGGATTAGAGGGTCAGATACATTATTCTGGCATACACATCCAAACTGATATTATTATGAAAGGTCCACAGAAAAAGCAGCCAAAGACCAAAACAATGAAAGGAGAAAAATATTTGGCGGAGGTGTCCAAGCCAAACGGATGGATCTGGAATATCTTGCGGCATCCAGGTATGACAGACGAGGAAGTCTTGGCATTAGAAATTGAAGGTAGATGTCCAATCATTGATGCACCTCAAAGACATACATCTTGTTCTTTAGGGGAGAGAGTGGGATTCTTCCATGCAGAGGCAGAAAGAGATCAGTGGTTGGAGCAGTGGGAGTTAAAAATTGCCAAGTTTCTCAGTGCATCCGGAGTTTTGAGCGATATGCTGTTACATGGGCTCAGTTGGCATCGATGAATCATGGCCAGCCAGGTTTTGAAGTGTATGCACAGGAGAAAGTCCATATGTACTCAAAACTGGCAGAGAGAGGGCGAAGAGAGTTTGAAAATCTTGGATACAAGGGTGCGCTTGATCGGGAGGACAGTCAAACTTTACAGGACTTCATCGTAGCACAATAGGCCAAGTACGAGGAGAACAAAAGGTGTGAAAGGGGTTTGAATCTTGAACAATAAGTTAATGTAATGATGGACAATAATATTTCCAATTAGCGTGGTCGTTGTTGGGTGGCAAGACAATGAGTGGCATGGGCAAATTGTTTATATAGAAGTTGCACAGGACTAAAGGACCTTTTTACCCTCTCTTTGTGACTTCATCCTACAGGCACATGGTCTGCATCTGTTCAAGCGATGTTGGGTGCTGGAGCTTAATGTGGTCTCACTTAAGTACTGTGCTGAAGCAACAGTTGCTTAAGTGAGATAGCAATGCTTCTCAATCGGTTCATCATTTGAGTGTGCACTTAGGTGTCGATCATTGTAGATAGCATGTATTAATAGTGGTAGCACTCAAGCAGAGGCACTCAAGTCTCCGCTTGAGTACTACCATGGTCGGGACCATAGATACTTAAATATAATTCATACATTTATTGCCGCCAAAACTTTGCGTTCCTAGAGGGAATATGCTTCAGAAATCAAGAACAAGTGAATTCACAATGTGTCTCAAATGACATGGGTGTTGTTACCTTATTGTTCCAAAATTCAGGATGAATTACTTGAGATAACAGGTTAAAATGATGGAATCATTTTCATGGTGTCAGGCAATATGTGTTGCTTGCCAGCCTCTTGCCAAGACATCCTATCAAAGACAATCAGTGAAAAAAGGCCCACCAACAAAAGTTTATCTTTGAATACAGTATTTATAGTATCTGAAATAACAATCAGTACAGGTCTTGGATAATTCAAGGAATATACGGAAAGCAGACTGTTCATAATTCCAACATGAGCGGAGAACGGTTTCAAAAATTAAGCGCAGACGCTACAACACTCGGAGCTTTGTCTCTATAAAGAGCCATATGCAAATCAGTGATGTCATCCTTGGTTTTGAGGAGTACTTGGGAGGTAGGATGTCAAGTGGGCTGTATTGCAGCGGTAGCAACTTCAGAAATCCAATCAACTGTCAAAAAGATAACAATGAGCATATGAACATATGAGAGATGGATGGGAACCAGAGCTGCAGTGACATTGCGAGGTTTGAAGGCAATGTTGGAATGTCAAGGCATAGCTGCTTCCTGGTAGACTCAGCGATGCAGGATTGAAATCAAAATGGCAGCACTTACTAGAAACATGTTCAGCTGTTTTGAGACATGGAAGTTGAATGAGGATAATACTCTCAGATATGAGAGTCGACATAGAGAGATGGTAGTTGTTGAAGGAAGACATGCACAAACATGCCATCAGAATCAGCCGTACACATGCATAGGGTACCTTCCTCTTTGGTTTCCACTTAGTGACATATATATTAGACTGGGATGACCAGGTGTGGATGTAGTGACTCGACATGGTTATCATACATAAAGTCGAGACTTGTGCATGCAGAGGAGAGAGTAGTGGGTGTGGCAGGAGGCTTGTGTTCATCCATTGTGATGGAAAAGATGGATGATGTAGATGCCCTGGGTGGTGCAGGAATCGCTGCACAGAGAGTCGGCCCGCATGAGGGTGGGAAGTAGCAATGCTAGGATGATGGCACAAACAATATAATACAGGTCCAATATTGGAGGTAACGCCTCCTTGTCACAAAAGAAGGGATTGTGCTTGTCCATCACATGATGCGTGTTCTGCACTCTTCACCTGACTTGTCTTTGGCTTTGAGATCACAGACGAGAATGGTGTAGTAGCTAGCTGGTCATAGTAGGTACTAGGGCCAGATTTAAGAGTGCAAGGCGAGTAGTGTTGTTGTTGAGAACAACGTGGTGCATCTGTCATCAAATTCCAGTGTCTCGCACTAGGCCCAGTATAAGTGGAGGTACTGACGTTGCTATGATTACTATGTAGCATTCAACACACATCTCTTCATAAGACACAAACTTGGAATGCACATTTTTGTACTCAGTCCAAATATATCACCTATCTTGGTCCCTCTTCAATCACGTACTATTGAGCTTTCTCTGAGCCCAAAGATCATTCAGTGAGATTATACGCACACTAGAATAGATGCACCTTCACTTTGATACTCCAGTAATTGAAACTCACAGGACCAACTAACAAAGCATTGACACTTGTTTGGGTCCACATCCTCAGCAGAGAGGTGATATCTGTGATTCTCCCTCACTTCACCTGGGTCGCTCAGCTAGTGTACATCATGGGAAATGCCAAACACACAGGACAAGGAGCCATATTGGACTTGAATCTCAAAGACCACTTTTTCAGCACTAAAGTTTAAAACATCAAGCACCTCCTTTTTGCTCCTCTTCATCTCAACATCGCCATTCCCCACACCACCGATAGCCTCTACATCATCCATCTCATTGTCCATAACCCACTCACAGACACCCCCATCACCATTGATAAAAGTTGGCACTTTTCTCCACCCTTGTCCTCTGCACCTTGATCACCACATCACCACCACGTCCACACTCAGTTGTCTCAGTCAGAGTATCACATGACACTTCATTTGCACCACACAGAAGTGGGGCCAGGAGAATTTTGCATTTTCGAGTTGCACACTTGCATTCACTTGCATTTATTTGTGTTTTGTTTGCATTTCATTTGTAATCATTTGTGTTTCCTATCAATGTGTTTATGACATCATCAATGCATGTTGGTACATATGAATGTGAGGGAAATATATGAACCAGACTACTTCCGATGCTTTTTTGATCCTTGAGAGTTTTCACCACTGTTCTGGATAGATTTCAGTGTCCAGTTCAGTATTTGAGACATAATAAACAATAATTTACCTACCTACGACACCCCCTCAGAAGGTCTGATGATCTGTGTGCACCACAATACTATCAGAAAATCAGTGGAACCCCGCACACAAGTCAAATTATGTGAATGCATGCACCAATGGAGGTAATGCAAGCATTTCAATCACAAACGCATGTGTTCTAACATTTCTCGCAAGTGTTTAAGCACAAACACAAATGGTAAAATATCTAATGCATGCGTTACAAGGTGAACGCAAATGAATGAAAATGTGACAGACCTGTCACGCTTGCGTTTGACACTAATTTAAATCAAGTTCAACTCCGGTGTCACCAGCTTTCTACCCATTACCATCTTGTTGGATTAATCTGTGTACTTATTGGTGTACTGACTTTCTATAGACTATCATCTGCTGAGTTAGAATCACCATCCCTCAATTTGTGACGGGTACGCTTAGCTTGGGCTCAAACCAGGGCTTGTAGATATGTTTGAAAACATAGCTTTGAGAGAGATATGTAAGCATTAATACATATTTTATGAGCTGTGAAGCTTACTAGATGATCTGAATAGAGCTTAAGACTGTAATCACCTTTGATTATGACTAGTGGATGAGTATTGAGGTGAATTCTGACATTATAATTGATAGAATACTACCTTGGACAGCCACATACTTGTGATCTCAAAGCCCAGGGCTTGGGCTTTCTCAAGTTGAAGCCTGAGCCTGAGTCCTGATGAAGCCCTACTGTTGGGCCTGGCTTTTTAGGGCTTGTCTTGGCCTGGCTTGGCCTGGCTTTCGGGCTTGGGCCAAGCCTTGTAAATTGCTAGGTGGATGATATTCCTCACTATCATTGGTGGGTCTTAGCTCAACTGATTTTTCTGGGATTTTGGATGCAGCCCACCGCTTTCTTGTGCCCTTTTTCAGAAATGTAGGTCTTGGGCATGTTTGCTTTTGCATTTGTTCCCTCGCCTCTTCCTTCTCTAGCTCAGTTCTGTGCCATTTTGCTATCTCCTCTTTATCATATTCCAGCCTCATTTCGCTAGAAATAAATGCTGGGACTATTAACTATTGAGGCAATCTGAATCTGTTGGAGAAACAGTATCATAAGCATAGAAGGATTACAGTGCAAGACAGATAATCAATGCAGCTGTGGCGGTAGAGCATGAGTTCGGAAATGGGTTCTTAGATGCCCGATCAGTTTGTGATGGTGGCTGTACCTATTGCCAGGCTCATGACTATCATTGATGTTTCTATGTGTTGCAACTGGATTTACAACACACAATGCACAGGTCTACTGAGGATAGGCATCAAAGACTTGAGAGAGTCGATCATGTCATGCATGCAAATGATGTCACACTCGAAACGCAAATGCAATTTATTCAAATGCATGCATATGAATGCAAATGCAAATGCAAATAGAAACTTGCAAGAGAACACAAGGGTGCAAGGAGAAAACGCAAAATTCTACGTGCCCCACGGCAGTGGAACTGTGTCGTGGAGTCGCTCTCAGTAGTGCTTCCGAGATGTCCTCAGTGGTGTACATCCCTCCTAGTGATGCACCTAGGTATCGCAGGAAGGGGTATAACTCCAATAAGGGCTTCTCAAAGAATTCGGAGACAGAGGTCACGAATAAGGAGAATCGATAAGAACTAGCGCCGTCTGCTTCTCCTCTGAATATGGGAGATGGGATCAAGAGGAAGATAGGCAAGGTGCAGTGGATGGGGAGGAGATATGGCATTGTGCAGGTGCTGGAGTCAATGCTAGCAAATTTGGTGACAACCATCCTTCTCTGTGATTGATGGCCTCAAGCTGACTGACTGTATGCAGATCTGACCACACCTCCCTGTTCTCTTGCAGCAGCTGCCTCAAACATGGATGCTCATCTACTCCCTCAACCAGCACAGCATATCCCTCAGTACCCTCTATTCGTGGTCTGAGAAGACCAGGTCTGCTGGTGTGCTTGTTGTTGTCAAGAACGACATGTTTGGTGCATTTGTAGCCAACAGATGTTGGAGATTCTGCATTGACATTTTAATGCTTAACATGTCCAAAATGAGCACAATTGGGCCAGGAAGCTTGTAGGAAATCAGCCTTGTCATTGACCCTTTAAAGTCATTGGGGACATTTTTCTGCATTGAAATGCCAAATAAAATACCATCCACATGAAAATAATCCAAAAAGTGAACTTAAAATATGACTTGCCTTACAAGGCTCATACCAAATCTCTGACATGAATATGGCAGATCAGGTGAAGGGGTTACTATGGCAGCAAAGAATTGTTCTCTTCCTTTCACAACTTCTTAGGTAACATTCTGTCCAGATGCCTATATGGTGCTACTCTAATGGCAAGCTTTCAGTGTACAAAATGACTGGGAGGAATTACTATATCGACCTCTGCAAACCGCAAGACGGTTATGAGTCTAAGCTGGAGGAATTGTGCCATCTGAGTATGTTGGGTTGGAAGTGTGGCGCATCCAAGAATCGACATTGGGAGGTGCTTCCTACTAGTACCACGTTTGGACTGAGCAGATGCTATTTTGTCTGTAGAATCACTGTTCAGACCCAGGATTATCATGACTTGGTCCTTTTTCTTCAAGGGAACACCAAAGGTTCTCTATTGGCTCGCCAGAACATTGGTTTGAAATTCTCAACTGTAGTAGATCCGCCGTTAGGATTGACAATGATGTATTATTAATTTGTCATTAATCTTCTGGAATTAAGTTAAATTTTATATGCTATAATATTGGTACATTATTTAAAAACATTATCCTAAAATAGCACTGATAAGGCGAAAAAATTTGCATACCCTCCAAAGTACGGGATTCGGACCGGAAACACCCCACCAATCTTACCCGAACCTTCGACGCGGATCGGACCAGGTTCACATGGTCCTGGATGGCCAGACTAGCTGGAAACTGCGGTTATGCGGTACCGAAATAGGAAGAAAAATCAAGTTTTTTCCTAGTGCTAATTCGACGTCTGAAGTATCCTATTGGTATGCACTCTGCGGGAAGTATTTCACCGTGGTGAGACCGATATGTTCCTTCATAATCTCAGTGAACGATGTTATCAATGCTCAATCGAACCTCTCCGGCACTGGGACGGTCCCTTGGCTGTATAGACATGCATTGCTCGACGAGTTTCCATAATTCGTCCGAAGGAAATACTTCTAGGGACGGTCGTGGGTGGCGCTCACCGTTATATATACGATACAAAATTGCTGCAGGTAGAATGTGAGAAAACGGAGGCTTAAGTGTGAATATCTGTATTTCAACATAAGTAACACGTCATATGCTGGGGAATGCTGTCACTGTACCTCGATAATTGTGCATCCAAACGCATAGATATCGCGTCCAGGTAAGAATTCCTTATCGAACGACATTGGGTCATATACCAGCAACTCCGGAGCAAGCCATCGTGTCGAATTTTGAGACATAGTATTGCAAGAAGGGGCTTCCGTAGCGATGCTTATAGTGGATCCGAAGTCGGCTAAACAGCAATGAAAATCATCGCTGACGAGAACATTGCACTATAATCGAGGTCAGATTTAGGTGGCTTACATATGCACGACGCGAATGACTTACGCCACGTATGTCTCCATGAACAACCTGCGGGTCTAATCCGTGCAAAAACTCAATAGCACGAGCTATCTCACTGACCTACTCAGGAATGCCGTTAGCGTTCAGATAAAGGCACAAACTGTCACAACGTACGCATTCAAAGCGATCATGCTCTGGATGAGATTCCAAGTAGTTGACGATGTTTCCGTTTTTCATCCAAGGTGATATGAGACAATATCTCGGCGTGAAGTACTCGGAATCTATTCCACAAAACGGAAGGATGTTTTCATGGCGTAGTTGCCTCCACACCAGAGCTTCTCGGCATAGATCCTGGAAACTATGGCTCGTAAGCTCGTTCACATTTGATTCGAAGCGGATTTCATAGTACCTTCAAACATTCATCCTCCTGGCACTTTGACCAGCTAAATGTGCGAAGGACTTTCAAGCACACGGCCTTCCCATCCATATCGCCTAGCCATATGTCCTACATAGATCAATTCATGCCCAGGCGAAAGTATACTGTGCACGTACGGAGTGACCTCCCCCCGCAAAGGGGTAATTTCCTCTCGTCGTTATGTGATGACGTAGAAAAGAATCGGGGAAGGTATTCCTCGCTCTACTAAGCGCAAGTAGACATTTCACGCTCACGGTATACCTTGTTTCGTTGGGGGTAGTTGCATCCACCACCTATCAGGACGAAGGGTGTCAGAATTTGGGTCAAGTTCCGACTAGAACAGACGTACTTTCTGTATGACATTCATTACGGGTACCGCCATAGACGGAGGTACAACGTCGATCTCCCTCCACGGCGTGGCGCCTGGATGGCTAAGGATTTTCTGGATATTTTCCTCGAATGTCCCGTCGACGGGATTCTTGGTGACAATGTCCCAGGACTCGTAGGCAGATGTAGGAAGCGCCATCGTTTCCGTCTGGCCGAGCTTCGTATCGCTTATATACGCCATGCGCCCGGCCGTTCCTGATTGGGACCTTGTGCCGATAACAACGCCAGCACCAACATCAACACCATCGGAACCAGTGTCTGGAAAACTTCGGATTCGTCATGTGGCGTTCTCGGCGGAGAAGAGGGCTAGATTGAATAGAAGTTCTAGGAGTGCCGAACGGAGGTGACAAACTCACCATGTCCTGGAAGATTATACCCAGCAGGGTTCGAGCACAGATATTGCCCTACCTCAAGGCGTTGGATTGAGAGAGACACGTGGGATGTCTGCAAATGTTCTTAGCGCAGAACCGTCGACAACTTATGCCGAGGATACTTATCATGACAGGAAGACGAAGCATTATCTGATCTATGTAGGTCCGTGATTAATGTGATCAGATTGTGACCAGATTGTGACTTGTGTCCGTGTGGACTTAGAAAGTCCGCATCTATATCTAGCTAGCATTGGCGCTGTGATAGAGCTAACGTTGACGATGTGTCACAGACCGTAGTTGCGGAGGATCCTCTCAAAGGAAAGATCTAGCGCCACGTTGCAACCTTGAGCACGCAGAAGCGGAGCTCTCCCTTTCCATTGGAACAGCATGGATCTATCATTAGAACGAATTCGGACAATGCGGCTCGGAACTTTGAGCCGGACCGTAGCCAAGATCACAAGCGCCGTATAAATGTAACTACAGTCGACTCTGTAATAACCCATACCCCTCCGTTCCCACTCGGCGCTATGGGTTATGACGGAGTATGGGTTTAAAGAGAGGAATTTGAGGGTAATTTGCACTTTTGTAGACAAACAAACCTATGGGTTATGGGGGTGTATGGCTTTATAGAGGTATGGGTTATTACAGAGTCAACTGTATTCCAAAAGGAAAGAAGCATTAATAGTCATCAAGCCGTCAGTGGTCGACTATTGTCATAGTCCGTGCCGCCCGTGTGATGAAATCTCGACAGCCCGTTCTCAACCCCAAATACATATGCAAAAATGGTACATTTTTGTACAAATATTTCGGACACAAATCTGAAGGTAAAAACGACACTAAATACATGTAGCTGGGTTTGCTGCAGGATTTGCCTCACTCGATTTGCGCGCCAAAACCAGATCAAAATCTGCCAAAGTATTTGACCCCACGAAAATACGAATCTATCGCAGCAGTGACTGAGGCAAAATCCCGGCACCTTTCCCAAAATAGAAGGAAATGGATTCTATTTGAATTCTATTTCGATTCGCACAAAATAATCACCACCTAGCCGTGATAAGTACTATGAATAGAAGCGCAGCATTCCTGCTGTCCAAAGGTCAAAATGGGATCGGATACACAGAGTCTAGAGAACACCGGTTTATCATGTTTCAAAACAGCGCGTATTAACAGACCCGTAGTCCTGTGACACACCCTTTGTGGCAAGCCGATGATTAGCCGATGATAAAACTGAGTCTTGGCTTTCGGAGATAACATTTGACATACTCAGCATATTCATTATCGACAGTTCCGACTCGCTTCATCCACAGTCTAGTGATGACGCTAATACACCCGGGGCCCAGAAGATAGTGCCAGCACATCACCCTGATCGGAATTGGATCGGAAGGCGCAGATGTTGGATCATAGGCAAGCCTAGGCTGTTAAAGGATATGTCAAACGAGAACATAGAATAATAGATCATAACCAGACTCTGCAGCAAGCTGACTAGACAATGATATTTTATACAAGGGCAGAATATATTTTCAATTGACCCAGTACTATTGACATAGCAATATGCAGCCGAAGGTATAGCAACATGAAATAGCTCCTATTATACCTTATAAGATATTAGTATACTGTCATATTTCAATCAATTCTAACGTCGCATGTCTCAGAAGGGACATTCGTATTCGGAAAATGACTTCTTGTCACAGGTCACACAGGTCTCGTTCGAGCAGGTTCGGCGGTCACCAATACCAAAAAGTCCTACTATTAGTAGTTTTTGGCCAAAATGGCGCATAAATTACAAAAATGTCTTCTCCGGGCCCATATGATGCTAATTTACATAGCCTTGATCAGCAGGATATGCAAGAGATATGTACCAAATCATTCAAGCACACCGTCACCTATTCGGATTTTGTCCGAATGTCACTGTCCCAGAAGAGCTATTCGGTTCATTCGAACTGGTCCCAGAAGGTCACGCGTCACAAGCCATTCGAATTCAAGGGGTTTGCGCATTTTACATATATGACATCGGGTCCAAAAAATATTTTTAGCCCTCACTGGCTCGACCGACCGACCCCTGTGAGAATAATATTCCAAAGTTGGATGCATCACATGATCTATATGACGACATCGTACCCTTTGATTCTTGCAAGACCCCTGAGTCAACCCGCTTTTGAACTCGTAAGTTGCGGGTTTCGCATGACCTGACAATACTTTAACGCATTATATTAGCTTTCTTGATTTAGACTGCTCACTGGAGCACCGTGGACCATGTTTGATCTATGCCAGGGCCAGTGGTAACACCGGCAAATGTTTCTTCTTTGAAGTTCTGTCCTTGTTCACCAAAATTTCTTATTAGAAAGATAGTAAACAGTTAGAATATATGCTATGAAACATGTCATAATGCTTGGATGGTTATAGTTTTCAGTTGGAGCAGGTGAGGTCCAAAAAAAATTTTAGGCGTCGCGAGGTCGACCGACCGACCGACCCGATGTGCCGGAACAACGGTCCGCCAACCACTTGTTCGAATTGATTGAGATAGGACAATATTATTCGAGCTACTGTGTCTGAGCGAGCCATGGCCCGTCAGACGTGGTGTCGAGTTCTGACCCCAGAGCATTTTATACACTTCTACGCTACCATGATTAAAGAAATTCCACCCATACCTTGAAGCAAAAGCACACGATACTACGATTCTCGCTTTGACAACCTCGGGTGAGCACCGAGATCACCCTGTTTATTCAAGTTTCTGACGGGAAACCATTCATGCCTCCAGGCCTGTTTTGTTTAGACAGCAGCATAACATCGATGCGGTCGATGTCGAGATATAATACCACCAGTGTTCTTCCACGTTGTGTCAATTCAGGGCCTAAAGTCAACAGCATTCCTGAGTACCCGTGAAATCTTATTGCTTTCACGCGCCTAACCGTATTCTTAGTTGCTATTCCGTGATGTGTGCTAGAGTCGACTGAGAATCTTTCACACACATTCTCGGCCAACTTTCATAGAATGCCTATGTCACTTTTGTATGCTCGACTCATGGTTGCGATTATCAGCGTACTATATTCATGCCTCATTCATGATCTTAAGTGGTATTTATACACGAGTTGTGTGTTGTGGTTCACAGCCATATTGTTCACAGCATGTACTAGAGACGCCCGTTTCAGCGAGGCCGGCCGGCAGGCAGCTGTATCGCAGATGACGAAAGCCGATATCCAACGAAGACGCAACAGTGAAAGTACTCAATATCAGGACACTGCAACACACCGGACTTCCCCGGACATCGCCCATAGAAAAGTCCGTCCAGCACGTAAGGGGAGACAATGCATATAAAATATAATAATGTGAAAGCCGAGGACGTCGAAGATTCTTATCCGAAAGACATAGAGTTGGATGTATGCTTGCCAGAGGGTAATGGTGGACCCGGGGATGACACGGTGCATGAACCTTGAATGTGCTTATTCTGGACCCGAGTAGTGCCGTGGTAGCCTTTGACGCGCGCCCCTTACCACTTCTCCAATACGAAACGCTGCATATCGTGACAGCGTCTATGTCTATAAATCCCACGGATCCGAGTAAGTTTCAGAGTGCTGTTAGCTGTTACCTTAGGTTCGATGCGAGTTCTGTACATTCATTCATTAGACACGGAATGTCCACCAGCCGGCAATTCACAACTTCCGCGTTGGCGCTTATTTATTTTCAGAATCCTTGGCAGATGAACCTCATTTCGGTAACGACCGTCAGAAGGTATTCCGCACAACCATTTCGATCAATCACATCTCCTGAGCTATTTTCTATTGAATCTCTCCATTTGCATTCGTCTATAGGTCCTTTGCAACCTATCAGGGAGGGAAGTAAGTCATCCGCAGATCTCCTTCCCAACTCATGAGCACCAACTTCCAATTCACAAGGTCGGGTGGCTACGCTTGAGTCACATAAACTTGCTCTGATCGTGTCGCACAACTTGATGACAACGCAACGGACCAGATTTCCTATTTCGATATCTGGCTCTGTTCAGGATGACTACGTCGACCGTACAGGACGTTACGCCACCTCTTGAAGCCTCCGGATGGGAGAGTCTTGTGCTCGAGTCCGGTAAAGATGCACTTCACAGGAAGATTCGTGCTAATTTGTTATGAGATGATGTATACATAGTATCATTAAAACAAGCCTATGCCCCGTGTCGCAGTCAGGTTGCCGGGACCCGAGGTACGATTGCCGGACCTTCAGCTAAAGTGTAAGGGCTCGTCGTAGAGCCGAAGTCTTAAGTCACGCGATAGAACACGACAATCATTAGATTGAAGATATACTACAGGTGATGGTAAAAGACTAAAGTAAAACTAGGAGATCGCGCTATAATATAGTAACGGAAGAGGCCGTAGCCACACCAATGGATACCAAGGCAAACAAGTACAGGAATAGTGCTACCCGTTACACCCTCCCCCACCAGATCGTTGTACGGTCTCTAAAATCCATGTTGACAAGACGGAATCCCTACAGACCATCGTCGTCAGACGGCAAGGGGATGGAGGCAGCAAGTTGGAGCTCAGGATCAACCATGATGGTATCACCGCCGTCATCCACTTGATTGGTGCCATTGTCGATGCTGCCAACTGTGTCAGAGGTAGATCCTAGTCTCTCGTAGACAGACGCAACATACACGACTACGGTGGGGGTGAGGTTGTAGTGAGTGTATGGAGTCTGTTGCTTAAATAGGCTATCTACCGTTCAACTCAGTTATTACAAATCTGATGGGACTCCGGCAATGCATAAATCGTGTATTACAGGGTCTTGGGACGCGTAGTGAACTGAGGAGAAGCAGGATATATAATGTTCAAAGTGTATGGTAATGATAAATAGAACAATTATGGAGGGAAAGCGAAGCAAGCAGTATTTTCTGTCAAAACGCGCTGGCCGGCTTGAATTCGGCATGCCAAACTTGCCGCCGGTAAGCACGAAACCTAATCGATTTGGCGTGGTGCCGACGCAAGGCCATCAAATTGTATAAGGCTTTGTCATAACGCCCTTGAACGGCAACCACCCCGCGTTAAACAATAGACTAGGTAGATCCGGGGACCGGAGTATTGCGCGACGCGACCTCAGAGGACGGGGCACCACTATCGGGCGGTGCATCCGTGTCCTGAGGTGCGACGGTGATGTGCTCGGTAACGGGCAGCGCACAAATGAAACTAGTGTCTAGATCATCAATCTAGATACTAAATCACACACACACACACACAATCACCAATATTAAGTTCGAGGGTGAGTACGATAGAAGCACTCGTGGTGTACATAGATTTCGATAATCAATTGGGTTTTGCTTTAAAACAACTTCGATTCAAGTCTAGAAGTGTTTACACAAGATACACTAATCGCAATAGCAAGGTATATGAACGTGGGGGGGTTTGTAAGGTATAATTTGAGTGGCTTAGACTCGAAACAACTTCGTCTAGAGGAGCTGGTAAGGCTTTAACTAGGGAAGCTCTAACAATCGAACAATCAAAGGCCTAGAGGTCTACAAAGAGCGTAATTGCTCTGGAGTACACAGACTCGATTACAACACAAGCACACACACTTGCAACAAAGAACACACAGGTCCTGGCTTCAAGTACGAGACTTGCAAAGAGTACACAGACTCTAGAGTACACTGACTCGTTAACTGTTCAAACTTAAAGTGTTCTAGGGCTTATTTCACTTCAACTAGGCAACGTCTTCGGTCTGTGGTTGACTTAGCACGTCTAGATCACTTTAGTCAGTGAGGAAGCATGAGGCCTTTGTATGCGGAGCAGTTCAATTAACTAGCAAGGTGCAAACGCGGGGACAACTCTTCTTCCTACTGAGTTCTTCTAGATTACTTATAGCCGCCCTTTTGGGGTTGACTTGGTAAACTTAATTCACTTCAGTCAAGGATATGCAATTTAAAACCAGTGATTGATTAGGTAGCTATAAGGCTACTAGCACAAACGTGGGGGAATGCTTTCCTGCTGTTATGCGTCTAGTCACTGCTAATTTATACGATTCCTAGTCTAGGTATAGGAGCTTGTATCTAAAAGTAATTATGGTATGAGCTTTGGGTATCAATACAAACGATGAGTAATTAATTTACAAGGATTGTGCCATTCCGAGGTTTCTATTCAGTTGGATGGAATGACTAGTGGTCATTCTATTGCCGAGGAGTGTCCTGATGGTCCGTAGGAACTCCTTGCTTCTCCTTCATGCCTTGCCGCATGGATTCCTATTCAATACTATGAATTGCGCAGTATTTCGAGGATGTAACCACTGATCATGATCAACCATCGGACCGAGATTGTATTTGCTTCGATCACTGCATGATCTTTAACTATCTCAGTGCCAAGCATCAGTTATTCAGTTATTCCTAGTTTTAGTCATGTTCTAGACTAAGTTCATTTTACTGTGTGTATCGTTGTGGACTTAGCAATCCTTTTCTAGGTTTATTCAAGTCGTCGAGATGACGAGTCATCTAGTCCTTCTGTGTTCTGCTTTATTGTTTGTATCTCATCTCGATGTGTCCCTTGGTTCCGACTGTAAATAGTCTTGTTTTGGGCAGGGAATAGCATTCAATGTTGAAGGCTTATAGAGTTGACTCATCTAGATGTCGCTTCTAAGTCCATTCTGACACTGTACTGCTCACTATCTTATGTAGTATACTAGCTATCAGTGTAAAGCCTTCACTATAGCCCTCTGTACCGCTTGTAGACTGCACTATTTGATAGAAAATCGCAAAATCTATGGGTAGCCTGATACCAAGCGTATCAACGGGGGTGACTGTAGATTTGGCAGGAGGCCCACTGTTGGACAGACCAGAGACCAAAGTCATTCCCATATTGAGGGCGACAGATATATCACCTCCAACACCACTAAGTCCAGTGGATGCGAAATCTGGAGGAACCACAGTGGCAGGTGGCAGGTCTGGGATGGAGTTGGATGCAGGAGCATCTGAGCAATGTTCATGCACCCACTTATCCATGCATCCCTGTCGGTACTTGGCAATCCAGGCCAAGTCCCATCCTTCATCAAGAGGAGGGGACCAGGAGGGGGTGTCATACCATGAAGGTTCTACGTATCCAGTTGCCTTAATCTAGTCATGGCTCACATCTAGCTGCTGTTGCCAATAACTGGATTGATTCGGGTGTAGTGACAGCATGCAAGTAGCCCATGTTTTGCCAAATAGATGGTAGGAGTTCATACTATCCTGACTGACTCCTTGTTCTGCAAGGAAATGTGAAAGGGCAGCGAGATCCAAGTTCTGAATCCAGTTTCCAGGGAAACGTGTATAGGGATCGTACTCTGAGGTGACAGAGATGGTATGGTGGTCCAAAAACTGTCTGTACCATCCCGGGCACAGTGTGAGCATCGTGAAGATTTCAGTGAAGTGTGTACAGAGGCGAGGATTGGCTACTTGCGAGGGAGTAAGATCCCAGCTAAGTCTCCAGGCCTCTACGGTTGAGCATACGATGGGGCCATCACACATAATGAATATGCCTGGACAGTCCACTGGCCAGTGATTCCACAGACACCAGGAGAACCAGTCAGCAGCGGGCACTGCCTTCAATGGCATCTGGATTCTGGCAGGGCTGAATGGTATATTGTTTCCCTTTTTGTTGGTGCCCACTCCTGAGAGCCAGTAAATGAGTAGCCAGTAAGTACCAGGAGAGGGTACTGAGCCTCTAGTCCAGTTGTTAGCACACAGCCAGGCTCATGCCTGGAGGTCAGAAATGATGTGTTTCCACCTAAAGGTGAGGAATGAGTCAGGGGACACTTTGACGAGGGCAATAATATGCTCAGCTTCATTGGCCGTAGCAGGGAGGTGAGGTTCAACGTGGCAAAGTTTCCCAGTGGGAGGAGGTAAGTCCTTCTTGTTGGGATCGAGCATGCAGAACACCAACTTAGACATGGGCTGATACTTCTACTGGTGAGTGATTTGGAACCATTCCTATTGGCATGTATGAACTTCTGGAGGGCTTTCTGTATATCCTCGTCTCGCTGTTCATCGTCCAAGTATTTGTCGCTATCTGATTCATCGTGTTTGGGAGGTGTAGCTTGGTATGAACCAAACAATCCTCCCTTTCACTTATTCAGAGGGCTTTCATATGGAATAAAAGCATGAGGACCAGTCAGGCTACATGAGGTGGATGGTGCTGGTTGGGAACCAACATCATCCACTTCCATGGCATTGTTGTGGCATTGAGGAACTGGGGCAGGCAGGGCAGGGGGAGTAGCTCAGTTTCCCCATGGGCTATCAGTCCTATATGAATTGGAAGGGCTGGGACAGTACCCCCTTTCAGTGCGAATCCATTGTGGTAGAGGAGAGTCTCCTTGTTCACATGTTCTTTTGAAGTGATTGGGGGGTGGTCCACAGGACCAAAGCTCGTCACGAAGGTGGCAAATCTTGATCTCGCATTCCTGCACAGATTCAGCCCAGCAGCAGTTCTTAGCAGTACTTGCATTGCGTTCCTCTTGTAGTCATGCATTTTCAGAGCATAACCTTGTGATCTCATCTTTTAACTCCTGCTCTTGCTTCTCTCCTTTGTTTGGAGGTGAAACCTGAGCACACGCTTCCACAAAGGAGGGTACTTGATCATATTCGGCATCCGAGATGTGGTGCCAATATGTTCGACACAGTTCACACTCCGAATGGCTCCACGACAGCGTCAGCTGGTCATAGCGACAGACACCATGAGCAATGTCTCTGACATGTATTACGTGTGGGTTAGACTGAGAGTGTTGTGGGAAGGGAGGCCCCATGTTGTACATGGTAGGTCCCTGTCCCTGAGCAAACAGACCCTGTATTTGATGCGAGGAAATTGGATTATTTTGATTGATGGGATGGGCTGTGGGGTTGATAGCAGAGCTCCCTCCCCCACCAAAAATCAAGCTCGGATTGACGGTACCATGGGCACCACCCATGATACCACCAATGGGGCCAAAGGAGCCAAACTCATAGCTGTCTGGCTGACAAGACATGGCAGTTGAAAGTAAAGAAGTAAGGAAAAAAAATTCAATCAAGAGCCTGGAAATTAGGCAACCAGCACATGCACCATGTCATCAACTATGGCGAGGTTGGCCCAGACCACATCTAGGGGCAGTCACAGGTGCAATTGGTTTGCCCAGTGTGAATGCGGGGGGCGGTGTGATCCTCGGGAGCTCCTTCCAATGGCGCACATTCATTAACTCAAGGTAATCATCAAGGAACTTAATGTCCTGAACCATTCATATGGGTTAAGCTGTGGTATCACCAAGGGCCTATCAAACTATAATGAATAACTTGTCATTCAGCCAGTAATGACCCTTGATTCCCTGGACGACTTCCTCCCCATCGGGAGGTGCTCCAAAATCATATGGTTTGGGAGATGTCCTGTCGGGGAACAGCAAGACATCACTCTCAACATATGGGTGTAGCAAGGAGACATGGAAGACGTCATGTATGCGGTGCTTCTACAACTCTTCAGGCAGGTTAAGTTTATAATTTGACGATTCAGGGCATGCTTCCAATATGACATAAGGACCCACAAACTTGGGTAGGAGTTTAGATGCCCGATCTTTTGGCAGGTTCAAATTTTTCATTGATAGAAAAACATAATCCCCAACCACAATGTGAGGCTCCTTTCCACACCTTTTGTTAGCATGGTGGACCTGAAATATGTGGCTTGCAATAATGGTGTCATGAGCTCCAGCCAGAGACTGACAAGCCATAGCAGTGAACACCCTAATCCCAGGGGTGAAGCCCAATGGGTCAGGTGCCTTCCACATCATGCAAGGCATGTGCCCACTAGTGAGCTCAAAGGGTGCGAAGCCAGTCATTGAACTCATACTAGAATTGAGTGTGAACTCGATCATGGGCACCTTGAATAGCCAGTCCCTTTGATCAGAATGGATAGAAGCACGAAAGATCTGGCCAATTGAGCAGTTGAGGTGTTCCATGGCACCATCCATTTGAGGGTGAAACGAGGTGGACATCAACAGCTTAGTCCCCATGAGACGATGTAGTTCCTTCCACCAAACAGAGGTGAACTTTGAGTCATGATCAGACATTATGGATTCTGGGAGTCCATGGTGCCTAACAATCTCCTTGAGGTATATGAACAATAGTTCCGTCGCTGTGGTCTTAGTGTTTACTGGGACCAGGTGAGTGTGGCCCATAAGACGTCATATGACTACCCATAAGTAGTTGAACCCATCTGTTTCGGGGAACAGGCCAAGAAAGTCCATGGCAATTGATTGCCATGGTTGTGAGAGAATCGGTAGGGAATGTAATTTCCCAGAAGGAGGGGTGTATGAGCCTTTTGAGTGCATACACACCTTGCAAGTCTGACAGAATTTCTCCACCATCGGGAAAATTCCAGGCCACCAAAACCAGCGACGTACATAGTTAGCTGTGCATTGGGGACCATAATGACCAATGACTGAATGAGCTTGTTCTACTATTTTGCCACGTAATGACCTAGATGCAGCAATGTTTTTGGGCACACACAGGACTCATTCCTTGCCCAAGTTCTGGGTCCATACTAGACCATCCTCAATGGTAAATCAAGGGTGATCAGCTGGTTTATCCAGAATCTTACTGAGCAAAGAGTCATTAGTGCCTGCAGCTCTCAAGTCAGGAAAGAAGGATGGATCCACCTCATACATGGGGATAGGTACACTGCCTCTTACCCTAGATTGAAACACCATAGGGTTCAGTTGAGGTGGGGGAGGTAGCACAGGCACCGTTATTGAGTCCTTGGCCACCTCCATTGTAGCTGCTTCAACGTCACGAGGCTCTACACACTCTTGAACCTGAGCGTTACAGGTTCTCATAGCCTTAATCTGCTCAGCCCAATGCACCATTTCAGCTCCAATGGCTTGTTCAACTTTGGCCCATTGATGCGGAGGCAAATCCTCGCATGCCAGGTCGATTCGAATGTCTGCAGAGACATACTCATGCAGTTCATAGTGATCTTGTGGAGTATCGTATTCATGATACCTAGACAGTGCATCAGCGACTTTGTTCGTCACTCCCTTGACATAGGTGATATCAAAATCAAAACAGGATAGATATTCCATCCAACACATTTGCTGACTAGAAAGGTTCCTTTGTATCATGAAAATTCGAGTGCACAATGATCAGTGACCACATGTACCCTATATCCCATGAGCTTGTCCTCCCACTTTAGTAGGGCTTTGAGAATAGCCAGCGTCTCTTGCTCGAATACTCGGTAGTGACATTGGGCATCACTAAACTTCTTGGACATGAATCCAGCTGGTCAGCAAGTCTGCCAGGTGGGTCCCTGTCCATACATAGCACCTACACCACAGGTGCTAGTGTCGCATACCACCCAGATGGGATCTGGTGATCGTGCATCCACTGGCTTCAAAATGGGGGTTTTGCAACACATATTCTTGATGTTTTGCATGCATACATCATGTACTGGCCACCAAAAGAAGGGTTGACCATTGTGTGACATGTCAGATATGGGGGTTGTCCATGCAGAAATGTCGGGAAGGAAATGGGCCAGGTAATTCACTGAATCCAAAAACTTCTGGATGTTGTGATAGTTATGGGGGATCCTCCAGTTACGGATGATCTCTAACTTATCAGTATCAGCATGTAGACCTTGATCATCAATCTTGTGACCCAAGCAGTCAATCTCCTCAGTGTAAAGCTCACACTTAGTCACCTTGAGGTATAGCTTATTATCTCATAGCTGTTGAAACACCAGTTCCAAGTGCTTCTTGTGATCATCAATGGTATTGCTGAATATGAACAAGTTGTCCAAGTATACATGGAGGAAATCTCCAATATAGTCCTGGAAAATTGAGTTCATGAGCCATTGAAATGTCGAAAGGGTGTTACAGTCCCCCTGCTGCATAACATGGCTAACAAATGTTCCATAGATAGATGAGAACACTGTTTTCCAGACATCTTCTGGAATGATACAAACCTGTTCATATGCGTCTGAAAGGTCAATCTTTGAACGAACTAAAGCTTGTGCCACACTAAGACATATATAGTCTTGGTCTGGCAATGGAGTTACATCCTTCATGGTGTTCTTGTTGCATTTGCGACAGTCCATGGTAGTACACAACTTTGTATCCTTCTTGGGTACACAGAGCATTGGAGCAGCCTGACTTGTCCTGGCCAACTCCCACCACACATTCTTGGTGTACCATTGAATCTTGTTGTGTAGTTGACCCTTCATTGATTCAGGACATCTGGGCAGGTAGTATGCATACCTTGCCTGATCATCCTTCAAGGGTATTGAATGGTTCATGCCTCGCAGTGGGGGCAGCTTGTCAGGAACTCCTCCTAGAATATCCTTACAAGATTCCAGCCATTGTGCCTGCAGTTGCAGTATATCTTTCTTCTTGAGGCACCCCATCTCCGACATTCATTCCTTGAATCATGAAGATGCTAGATGCATCACTTCATCCATGGCCATCTGACTGAGTTTCTCCTCAGCAGGATGCCCTTGTGGGTAGTATTCCTTAGTGAATTCTTGTACAAACTCATGAACTTCCTGAAGATCAGGTTGGTAGTTATTGCTATCCAACTCCAATTCAGCAGCTCCATTGGCCATATCTTTGATATCTTTGATGGTCACTGCTTCTTCCATCCCTATCAATACACTGGGAAACAGGCAAGGTAGTGTAGGTTTATTCCCTAGCTCCTCAAAGTCAGTGACTTCCTCTACCGTGGGTGCTTTTCTTCATGTCCAAGGTGGTTCAGGCCTATCTGAACATGCAAGGTTGCTGTTGCTTCCATGCAGTCAGTCCCTATATTTGGGATAGGTGACATGTTTGGAGTATCTTCAAGCAAGCTCCTGTGCTTCCTCCCCCTCCGAAAGTGTTGGCATAGACGTCCCCTGCCACTTGATTGAATCAGAGGCAAAGTGGAGGGAAATCCCATGCTTGCACATGAAAACCATGCTGACAATTAGGTTGTAATGGTTGACATTTGCAATGTTGAAGTAATCACGTCCCACAAGCTCATGTCCTGGGGTACCAAACTTGAAGTTCACCAGAGAACCATAGTTTATAGTGGACCTACTGCCCTTCATACCCAATTGGAGGATCACAGGGTTCATCAGTTCAAAACAGTGAATGTTCGCCACCAGTACAAAGTCTGGGCTAATGGCATCAGATGTACTACCACTGTCAAATAGTGTGAACGCCTTCACCCCATTAATTTTGACCCAGGCAGACAGGCATCTGTTCTCTCCTGAGTGATGAAATGGTCTTGTACCTTTATGCTGGGCCCATTCAATTCTGGTTCCAAAGTGGGGGTGAATTCGCCATGTTGTTCCTGGATAGCTCCCAGAAACTCAGGGTAATCTAATGACCACTCATCTTGAGAGTCGCAGTCACTGGCTACAGACTTGTCATCATCTTCATCATTGCCTGAGGATTCCCTAATTCCCCATATGAATTCTGGCACCTGTGGCTCATGGTCCCTCATAGCTCGATTCCACTCATCATCATTGCTGTAGTCGTTGGAATCTTCCACAATTTTGGCCTTGTATTCCTCAAAAGAATACTGAGAACCTTCATAGGGTTCTTCCATGATGACCTCAGGCTCAGCATTGGGGGATTCAGTGGGATCTCCCATGTCTTCCTCACCATTGACACTTCTGGCAGCTGCCATCCGATTAAACAAATTGTTCATTCATTGTTAATTGTACAAGGGGCAGTCAGGGTCGGTGGAAATATGGCCAGGTTTCCCACAGCAATAACAAGTATGGGTGGATGAATCAGACTCTTTACAAGCCCAGTTCATCCCACCCTTAGTATCTAGCTTTTGTTTGACAACTACTGTGTCTTGGCAAGCTGGAGGGCTAAATTTCCTACAAGTAGGGCTGACAGGCTTGTGTTGTTTCTTGCTAATTACACAAAGTTTGAGTGTGTGTCCATGAAATTTATCTTCAGGGGAGAGCCTGTGTCTCATCCTTTTTGCACACTGGCCTCGCTCTATAACCAGGGCTCGACACATAATATCAGGGCAAGAAGATAACTCAGCGAATATGCCCTTGTCATATAGCAAATCACTAATGGATTCGGGCATTTTGTCCATAATGTTATGACGAACATTGTACACATCAGGTTGAGAAGGCATGTATTGGATATGATATACCATGTCAGCATATAGCTAGCACAGCCCACCATCCCAGGAATACTTCACAGCCTGATATGACTCAGAGGCCAAACGAAGAGCATTTCATACATGAAGTTATGGAACATTGCCTTCGCCACCCTCAAAAATGTCCATTTGTATGCAACACAACCTCTGTCGATGAATGTGGAATACCATTGTTCAGCAGCTCCTGATAAGAAACCATGGAGTGCTAGTTTTCGTTGTTGGTCACCAGAGGAAGGGATAGGATCACCCTCATCATTGTGAGTGATTGGGCCACCACAATGTTCAACGAGTCGCATCCATCCAATAACACCTCAAAACCAGTGATCAAACTCAGGGAGGTCGGGTTTCCCATCGTACTTCACAGGCTTGATAGCACCACTCACCATCAAACGCAGCATTGCTGGGTCTATATTGAGGTCTGGATACAGTTCTTGACTGACTAGTAGAGTATATTCATTGAAAACTTGGTCAAGTTGATTATTACCATCCACCACTATAGGTCAATAGTCATAATCTTCCTCTTCAAAGTTGTCATATGCATGTAGCACAGTAGCTTCACACCTGAAGTTATGCGGGGGAGTTGGCACACGAAACAGATCCTTGTCATAGGACAGAGGAGGTGAGGGTGGGTTACCACCACCACCACCACCACCACCTCCTCCTCCTCCACCAGGTGCACCTCTGTCAGGAGGGCCTCCAGCACGAGATGGATGAGGGGATGGCGTGAATTGGGATCCAAATCCCCATGGGTTACCATGTTCAGGATCAGACAGTACTGACAATAGCGGGTTATTACCACCACCACCACCACCATCACCACCTCCACTACCTTCACCACCATGGGGTCCATTAGAGGGACCACCAGGGTTAGGAGTACCTGAGTCAGATTGTCTTGGAGGTTGCAGTGCTGATGATCATGATTGGCCACCTCCAGGTTGGGGAGGACAAGGGGGCATGCCATCGTTGCAATGGGATTCCACAGGAGGTTTGGCAGGAGAAGGAGAAGAGGTAGGCTCTGGCTTCATCTCCACACCTGGCGCCTTATCGGATGGTCATGACATGGTGAATGCCAATTGAGCTCCAGCTTTGAACGTAGGCAAATGCTGTAGAATAGGATTGACCAATGGTGGGACATACTCACATCCCTTACCCTTGTCAAGATTAGGTTCTGGCTCGTCAGGATGAGTGCCCTCCAGTCCCAACTCCATTCACTCATGGAGAGGAGTAGACATGGGCCTGAGACGACGGCATTCATCTGAGTCTACATGAGGCAGTTGAACCCCAATCTTAGGATTATCTGGATGGGATACAATGCAGTTAACGTCGATAACCAATCCGTAATCCGGAAGCGAAGTTGCTTTATGTTGCCAGACCTTCAGCTTGTTGGGGCCTGCCCCAAACCTGGATTTTTACTAAGATACATTGTTGAATCTCTGTTATTTGTTTGGAGCCACTGCAATAGAGCAAAATGCTTTTCATGAGTGCCATAAATTTTTGTTCTGTCACTTCTGTAAGCCATGTAATGGACAGGGAGGGACTTCTATGAATTGAGTAATTATTGTTAATAACTGTCATTACTGGTGAGAGGGAGGGTGAGATGTGTATTCTGGTTCTTAGTATGTCCCTTACTTAGATATCTGACATGGCAGGCTGCCATGGTCACCATTTGAGCTCTGATGAGTTCTATAAGACTTACATCCATTGATATTCAATGCTCATTGGCAACTCATTGCTCAATGTTCATTGCTTATCACTTTATACTCGCTTTGTTGCTATAGCATGGATAAGTAGTCTAAGTTGAAGCCCAGTTAGGAGCCATGGGATGGCATTGGCTGTTTATAATATAGTAACTGGGTAAGCATGTGATAGCTGAATTATTAAAGTCCAAGCCCTCTGGAGTGCCTTGCACACTATCAGCCCATCTTTTTACTTATCATTGCAATAATCCACTTCTTGGACATTATGACTGTTAGTTTATTGAGTCCATGTTTTAGTCTGTACTTACATTTCCTTGCTTCCTTGGACTTTGGAGTACTGTTCAATTTTGATTGTAGCTTCATGGGGTGTTATGTGTTATGCTTTATAGCCAAATTGTCATAGCTTCATTCACCAAAATATGATGGAAAAGTATCATATATAGTGTCTCCAGTGCCAAAATATAAGCCTCACTTACAGCTTGTGCTGATGTACTAATCTTGGATCTTGCTTGGATCCTCCCCAACTGATCCTGTGGGACTATCCCAAACCTATATCTCACCAATTACTTAGCCCACTGCTTAGCATACCTACCCCATACCCTATTGGTTGGGACTATGTACATCAAGAGGGGTGTGGAAATAAAATCCCTGACATGATGTACATTTTTGTGTTTAAGGCCAAGGGGACCCTCCCTCCCTCCCTCTCCTACTATATATGATAGTAATATATTCATAATAGGCATGATTTGTAATGTTGTTGCCATCATTTTGACCATGTGAGTCTCTCAGGGACTTAGCTCAGCTTAGCTGTGGCACATTGAAAGGTAGAAAACAGCCCAAAAATGTATGTATGATGCTAAGTATTTTTATTTGCATGTAATTCCCATTAGTTTATGCAAATGGTATCCAGCAGACCACACAAATACCTATATATAGTAAGTGAGATTTCATGTTTAAGATCGCTACCCCTCCCTCCCTACCCTCTGTCCAGGATTTTATTCCCACACCCCCCTTAATGTACATTGTGGCACCACTTTTTCCTATATATACCTGTAGATACATATAGCTACTTCTTCCTTTCTCCCCACCACCACCATTTTGCTATCTTGTTCCTATTTTATCACCCCCTTACATACTGTCACACCTCAATTGGAGTTTGTTCCTGTTCCTTCTTGTGTGATCTTGTGAGTCTTCATCAGTGTTGGCCACTCTTGAAAGAGAGCTGCCCTTCAAAGAAATTCCCAAACTGGGCCAATACTATCTCTCAGAAGGGCTTATTATGTGTAACAAATTATCAGGAGCTTCACTTCACAGGGTCCCATTATATGTTATGTGAATTAATGGTCAAAATTGAACAGTAGTATATACATCTCATATTTTGTACCTGTTACCTCAGCTTGTTACTCTACATGGATGGAGAAAGGCTGAGCATAGCATGTATTCTTACATGAATGGTCTCCTTGCCATTTCTACCTGCTGGGGAAAGGCTTGAGCCTTGCCAAAGCCTTGTAATAAGCAAATTATGGCATAGTTAGTACATGTATATGTGTTACCTGTCCTTGAATGGTCTCCTGGCCCCTAATCCTACCTGCTAATTTTTCTTTTAAGGTTTGTTGTTCACTTGTTGCTCAATGGTCATTGTTTGATACTTGCTTTGGAGCCTACAGTGTCCTGTCAGCATGCATAGACTAACAGTTAGTGTATAATCTCAGTTCAGCAAATACTGGGTGCTGTGAATGCCCCAATAATTTGCCATGTTGGGATGGAACACTGGTAAAGGTATGCAAAGGCAGCAGCAATAGCAGTGCAATGGAATTGAAACTTAGCCAGAATAGGCCGGGATATGGCAATGGCTGCTAATTTCAAAGTCCGCTGATTTTACATAAGCAAATTGTATGGCTGTGGTCCACCTGTATTAATATATAGATTATGAGCATTCTTCAAGATCTTCAGACCCAAGATGTATGTCTCACCTGAGGAAATCATTAATCAGATTCAGTGCAACATAAAAGCCTACCAAGAACTCGTGGCTCATGTCCAGTGCCTGTGGAGAGACTATGTCCCGATTTGTACATAGCACATACATATGCATCAGCCAATCATAATTCAATATGGCTTAGGCAGTTCATTCCTACATCAATATACCGGGCAATGCTTCAACACAATAATAATAATACTAGCCCTGCGACATGTCTCACTCGAAGCTTGTTGCTGTTGTGACATGTGCCAATACTCTGTTATATCACTTTAAACTTTCAACCTAATATCAGGGCTTGTTGCCATCAGGATGCTTGTGCTGCATGGTGAAAATCAATGGGATCCTGGCTTGATCCTGATTTCTGTCACTTGTGAATGTTTGAACCTTCAACCCAAGATGTAAACAGAAAATTTGCCATCAAGTACAAAGTTATTTGCATCTGAAATGTACTAATAGATGGGCTTTCAAGCAATTTTGGCACTTTGAGAAGCCTGAAACAGTAAAAGCAAGGTATGCTTAATTTTTTTACTTCTTTCATGCTTTCTTGAGCCACTGTGCAATCCAGGCAGAATATACATGTAAGTGTGTCCAACACAAACCACATCACTCCAAAAATAGTAGCAATAATGTTACAGGTACAGAGTCTCTGCCTTATAGCATCTAGAGTGAGTGAGTTGTGACATGGTATTATATGCATTCTGGTCTGTCTAACCTCCTGAACTAGCACCTTTGAACAACAATCAAAGAGACTGGCTGGAGCATAAATACAATATTCAAGATACTTCAACTATTGCCAACAGATCATCAAAGTTACATGATGGGTCTATGGATTTTAGAAGCTTGAAAAAAGGAAGGCAGCAGAAGAAGTGCTGCTGTGCCTGGTGTTGAGGCATCTCATACTCTCTCATGGACTGGTAAAGCAATGCCATGTATATGTGACCATCCCTAAACCTACTCATTGCCAAAGCAAATATCTATGACTGTGATAAGCACTAGATATTATGAAAATTGCTACAAAGCTGTTATGGATATCAGGTACCTGCTGACTTGGCCCATGAGTCAACACATGCCTATACTTGGGCTTCTCAGTCTCAAAAGTGACTCACTCTGTTAGACCCAACCTCCAATCAAGAGTAAACAACAGCTGTCTCATGTTTGGGCAGTCACCATTGAGTCTCATGGCGAAAGGAGATAAGACTAATGTCTTAGTTCTAGGCGAGTAATAAGCAAAGAGTTTGGTATGAATAAATGTTAGCTTGAAGCTGGAGACTATACAGCAAGAGCAACACTACTTATATACTAAAAGTGAGGGTCTAATAATAAGTCCTTTGTGAGAGAAAGAAGTGAAAACATGCATAAGGCGAATGGTGGTTGCAAACTTGTCAGATGGTCATTTAGTAGAGTTGTGGTAACTGGCCTGGATGTCTGTAGATAAGATGAGATAAGAGAAGCACCGAAGATAAGATAGCAGGTAGTGGCGGTGAGCACTGGGTCCCCGATTCTTTCTCACAGGGTGGATATCAAGAAAACAACAATTGCATCAGCCTAGAACCCATTTTGCACCTGATGGAGCTGTCTTGTACGAACTCATAAAATCTTACACAAAATCAGGATTTTCTTCCAACGATATCATCTCAACTTCAAAAGGATTTTGGGCATTATAAATTCTCCAGATATTCAAAGCTACCGACAACCTCTCTGGATCGAACTTATCATATTGAACCCTTGGAGGTGCGCTTAGGCCCAGACAGCCATTGATGAGAGTTTCTCATAACAACATTGATTTAGTGGTACACATACACATACAGGCTGTCAGAAATCCACCTCAGTTTCACTGCAAAACTCATCAGATGAGATTGAATAACAAGAACTGAACCCACAATTTCTTACACGTGTCCCTCGGTCCTTTCCCCATCACAAATGCCTTTGTATAATCGGACACCCTGCGCTCAAAGAGGTTTGTCTTTCCTTCCAACAATATCATCTTGACAAATTCGAATGGATTCTGTTTGTTATAGACTTTGGAGATGTTCAATGCCACCAACAATCTATCAGTGATGAATTTGATGTACTCCACCATTGACGGTGCACTCAATCCCAGAATGCCATCAATGAGGGTGTCTTATCAATGTAGGTAGTTATTGGCATAGAAGCAGTCAATATGCACCTTTCCAGAAATCCTGCTTGAGTTCCGAGGCTTCAATAATGATTCTGGTCAACATTGCATCCAGAAGTCTATGTCGCAGGCAGGAATACACATAACAAGCAAAATCAGTATGTAGCCCTTCATCCCAGGAGATGAGCTTGTTGGAAAATGTCAAACCAGGCATCAGCCCCTTTTTCTTCAGCCAAAAAATCAATGTGAAGGATCTGGAAAAAAAAATCCTTCCACTGCAGCAAAGGCTATGACACAGCTGGTGAAAGAAGCCTCAGATACAATCCAACACAGAGCCCAATCTGCCTTTGCTCACATGCAGGGAATGGTTGATATGGCATGGAAGAGATGAAGTTGCTCCTCTTCATTGGGAATGAGTGTAGTAATCAACAAAGAGTATACCTCCCAGTGCACATTTTCCATCATTGCCTGGAAGTCATAGAACATCCTGAACTCAGGAATCTGCACCTCTGCAGAGAATCTCTGCACTAGGTTCTTGCCAACAATAGAATCTGCAGTGGCAAAAAAAGCCAGGACCTGAGTAAGCATAGATCTCTCTGCAGGAGTTAACTGGTTCATCCACTGGAGTTGATCCTCAGTGAGATCCATTTCTTCTGCCATCCAGAGGGAAGCTTGCACCTTTTTGTAGAAGTCAAATGCCTATGCAGCCATGGTTAGCACATTCCTGTGCCATTATGGGAAGCAAAATTTTACCACAGAGTCCTTGAGAGAGAAGTGAATGAAATGATCAGGGCCAGGATCCAACAGAGGCTCTCCACAATCTTCTTTTTCTTGCATGGGTTGGGACATGACAGGAAACCAGAAGCTGTGTTTGCATGATGTCATTCAGCTGCACTTTTCTTCACTCTCACAATGTCATAAATGCATGTAACCCACCTTGATGGAACTGTAAACTGTGGCACTATCTCACCCTGCAATGATCCTCAGAGATATTTGTCGAACACAAAGAAAATTTCAATTACATATACAGGATAAGGATCATAATGTACACGATAAACTTCATGAGTCAAGAACATCAACCAAACTAGTTTCCAACACTGTGATCACTACAGCACATCGTACACTGCAGGCATGTTATTTCATAGTAGAACAGTAGTTATCACAGAGTGATTACCTATGTGATATTGACCGCAAAAGGGATGATCACACAAAAGGGAAACAGTGGCCTATTCTCAATCAGCCATGTGGATGAACCAGGGCAAGATATCATTACCTTTATACTCTCTGCGAGTGGCTAAATAAACATGGAATGAGATGCTGAGGGTGGACTGGTGAGAGAAAACATGGAACTACAAAAACTGGTGGTGATACTGGTCCTATATGATGCGAGGGTGCTGAGTCAATGTCGAAACTGGTCTGGTACTGAAATGATCCTATCCTATATCAAAACTAACCTTCAAGTCCACTCAAGGGACTGATACTATACAAAAACTTGCTGAACTGATCCTAAGTCTGCTCTGAGACTACCCAAGTGGGTGACAATAATGATGGCGAAAGAGAAACGGTAAAAACTCCAATGGTGTGAAAGTGAAACAATGACAGCCTATAAAAGATAACGTGGGCAAGGTATGGCACAGCGATCACGTATTGGCATAGTATGAGCATGCACCAATAGTGTTAAGAGCGAAAAGCACATAGCGAAGGACTCTTCACAGTTAAAACCATGAGATAACTCTGGTGAGCTCAAGAGTCGACATGCAATCAAGAATATGCTGGGGTAAACTGTATATTGCCATAGAACAGTGAATAGATGTGGTTTACTGGCAATAGACTAGTGTGAGACAATAATTGACATAGTCTGGAGTCAACTAGAGATGAACTGCCCCTGAACTATGTTTTCTAGCTAGTTTTTATACTACAAGTACAAATTTATAAATAGAGTAAATACACGAGACTTAGTAAGGATGTAAGGCCTTGGCTTTGTAAAAATCGGAGGAAACATATGGTATTTCGTCTTCTAAAGTAACAGCAACTCATCGACATTGCCACGTATGGATGCAAACCGTATGGGGTCATTGAGTGATGCATGGATCATTAGGTGCTGTTTAGCTGCGGATTACATGAGCGATAGTCATCATGCTGAGGAGTACATGTGGGGTAACATTTTCTTGAGGCCTTGGTGAAGTAACAGCCTTAGTAAACACAGTCTGTAGTTGCCGTAGCTGCTATTGCCATAGCTGGGAGGGTACTCATGTCAATCACGTCATTTTCATTAAGTGATCAATGAGCATGTCAACTAGGTGCTTCTGAGTGATGCGTCAATTCCATATTGGGATGATTGTCGATCGAAGGTGCCTTGCCATGATGAGGTATGGCAATTATGATGCATGGCAAGATGGGATGGATAACAAAGTGCATAAGGAGTGGTTGCCATAGGATAAAAGTGGTATCAATGTGCGTGCAATCATTGGTTTGCTGAAAGTCCGTTGAAGGGATAGTAGCATTAATTAGCAGGCAAAATCTGTGAATTCTGAGCATACAGAGCCTGGAGGCTCATCATCAGGAGCAAAAACAGTCCAACACTACATCACTTCCTTGGATCTCAACATCGTGCACTTCTTGAAACCACGCATTGCCGGACATGGCTCATATGCATATATCAATGGTCTCCATACTCTGTGTCTCAATGAACAGGAAGGCCATCGAGCCAGGCATGAATTTTTCTGCCCATTCTGTGGTGACATGTGACTGAAGGTTTCCAGCCATGAAGTCAATGATATGCAACACTGTCAAACAGGGAAACACATATTTTAGGTCAGGTAAGATGTTATCTAGCAAGCAGTTGTGCAGTATAAGGGAGCGAATGGTACACAGGAGAGACAAAACAAGGATGTCATAGTCCAGCTTGAATGAAAGCAAAGCGAGAGATAACATCTTAGGGAAGAGGTGGATGAAATTCTCAGCGACAACAGGATCTCCTGGAGTCACTCCCTTGGGCATGAGAGTGATGTGCCTGATGTGGTCAGGAATGTTGGGGGTGGAGATGAATAGATCAAGCCAGGTGAGAATGTCACACTGACCATCAGCGACCAGCATGTCAAATATAAGTGGTCTGATTAAAGGAACCCAAGTAGAGTGAAGGAGGCTGAGCATCTCCACATTTCGTGCAGCATTGCGAATGATCTGATTGATGAGTTCCAGAGGAAAGCGACCATTGGACATGATTGGGATGAAAGCAAAAAGCAACAGATGGACCCAAGTACAGTATTTTTATGATGATGAAGGCAATTATGGTGGGGTGACAGATATGCTATACAGCAGTTGCATTACACTGTTCTTTTACCAATTGGAGATGAGAATCTCGACCTTTGCACATGCAAGATTGGGAGTGGAACAAATCTGGTCAACAAACCTTGATCGAGAGCCATGACTGTTTCGAAGTAATCCAAACAGGTCAAAATTTAAATTCATGATGAATGATCACTGTTCTGTAATCAGTTGCACTAAAAAGTGTAATTTAAAATTCAAGTTACCAAAGTTGTAATCTCCATGTCCTTCCATTTCACATACCTATTGATCATGTTCTTCATGGATACATTAATGGAATATGTTGACCAACCTTGAGCATGGGCTATAGCTGTTTTGGGGTGACCTAAAAGGGATACAATCTAAACTTCTGGTCAACAATCAGTGCTCCAAAAGTAGTTGCACTAAACAGTATGATTTAAATCGAGATCCCATTACTACATCCATGAAAAATGTGATTGAGAAGTATGTGAAGGGAATAAAACTGACAAGGAGTATATGACTTTGGCATAATGCATCGTGGTCTCATGTCTCACTCCCACCTTGTGTTGCCTTTAGTATTGACCATGCGTTGTTCCACAAGTGAAACTGCAGTATTCATGCACAATGACTGCTTAATGGAACACCATGCAAGTCATTTACACTTTAATACACCTTTGACATAATTAACATCTGAGCCAGGAGTCTTCCAATCTTTGTGCAGGATGCTTACTGGGTATGCACTGTATAAATCCAATGATTGTGCTTGTGCCACATATATACAGCCGCATGTACTACGTGCAAGAGTGGATCAGTACTGGTCCAAACAATCCCCAGCTATGCTGCTGGTACCTCTGTGATCGAGGCATCTTCTCTTATTTTCTCTACCATGTTTCTACCCACATTGAAGAGGAATGGGCTCCTCACAACCGGTACATCAGTGGCAGTACTTACGACCACATCTGATTCAAGGGGAACATTCTTATTATGAAGCAGACAACAGAAGGCAAGGTTGTGGACGTGGACCATGATGAACTGAGCATATTGGCTGTGAGAGTGATGGAGTAAGTCCTTGAATGCTATATTTGTTTATTGCTAACAGTGGTCAACCAGATTCATCATTGCAGAGAACTATGACTGACAGAAGAATTGTTGATTTTTTTTTATCCTTCTCTCTTTGTACGTTATGTTGATGGAAGTGTATGAATACTATACAAATGAATTGACCACCATAATCTTCATTAGAGTGATGCTGATGACTTGAAAGACAGACACTGTACATGAGCAAGATCATGTAGACTGACAATACAATGTTTCATAAACAGTTAATGTACAAAGATTACAGGACTCCAACACTGTACTCGCAGACAGGGACTATATTACAAGGGAACACAGACAGCATACTTATTCATCATCAATTGTCACAGATGCAGGTACAATCTAGGAAAGAGTAAGCACTATGGGTATGTTACCATTGACACAAATGAGCCTGTCACATCTGCAAACCTGGCTAAGAACCCTCTGTCTTTAAACCAGAATACATGCATGAAACCGTCATTCTGCATATTGGGTGACCATGCCATGATGAGATTGTTGTAGAAATTGTACACTGCTGTCCAAGGTTGCAGCTCTTTCACCAGTAAACTGAGGTTGATGACCATGATTGCATCAAGTTCTTGAGCAGCATAGGCAGTATCCCAGCATTTAAGGCCTGCAAAGGTATGCTTGAATGATATCAGCGTGACACATATGTTGACATCCTCAAAATCTGGCAAATGAATTGTCTGAACTACATTTAGAAGTTCGTGGAGGCATAACTCTGATGTAAGGATATGGAAATGCTTCAAGTGTGGCATATTACTGAGATCCACAAATGTGCTGCAGATGAATGTGTCTAGCAGATGTGTCATGTCAGCATGGAGTGTACAAAACACATATACACATCATGAACTGATGAAATACAGTCTTATGGTCTGAATTGTAGATGCACAGAGGGAAAGAATGTTGTGACCAACCCTGACATTGTTTGTGAACAGCTTCAGTTCTAATGTAGTCAGAGGAACATGAGTGTCTAGGAGCAAGAGCCAGTATATTATTCTCAGATGCACACCAAGGGAGGAATTCTTCTCCCTGACCAGGGCTACCACATCCAGATGAAGGTATGTGAGGTGGGCTGGAAACCTTTTGAGAGTCTTGGCATCAGATAATATGTCATCACTGTAAAGGTCCTCCACAATCCTTCTCATATGTTAACTGCCCACTGCGAATTGGGTCAAATTGGGTAACATATGCATCAGAATTTGCAGGCCCTCAGGAGAAACAGCAGAATTCCATAGAAATAACTGCTGTAAGGATGGCTTTTTCCAGGCCTTGTCTGCACACAGCCGGTGATAACAAAATACATCTGGGCAGTGTTCAGAGCAGTGAGCTGCTTGACAAAATTGTTAATTGGATGTTTGCTGAATCATTCTTCCTGTTCTCCCTTGACCACCAGATGTGTTGCCTGTGGACTGGAATGGCCAGAGTCAAGCTTAATACCCTTAATGTCTGGCCACAAGAAATCTGAAATGGCACCCACAAAAGAAGCTGAGAGAGAGGTATGTGAAGTGGAGACAGCAATATCCTGACAGTGATGGATTAAATTGACCTGCATCCCATTACGGCTAATAGTGATCATGACGGCACTGTGAGGATGGGAGTTGGAAGCAAGGGAAAAAGACAATCAGCTTTCTGGTCATTCAAGTACAAATACCAATCACCTTGGTGGCATAGGTTTTCATTTACTATTGTTACCAAACAGAGCTAAAATGCAGTCAGGAAAAGCAGTATACATGGCACATTCCATTTGTACAGAGGTTACACAACATTTTTAAAAAAACAAGACCAAATATGGATAGAAGGTATCAAAATATTATCTGATGTCAATAACTTCCTTCCAGGGCCGCTGCATCAAAGAAAGCTGCTGCAAGGGTCGATGGGATAGGAGTCACTATTTCTTTCGAACATGCTAAGTTATAAATGCAACACTGATGGCATTGAGGAGAGAGAACCCCATAGTTAGTATGAAGGCAATGTCGCCCATGAGAGACACAAAACAAACACTGACACAATATGAATGCTCAATGTAAGAGGAAATAAAGTAATGCACACCATGTCGATCACCACAATTGGATATATTGTCCAGGTTCCAATGTTTCACAAACTGTCGTGGAAGTTGTGTTCCGCTTCATCTCCATCCATGAATCTGAGATCCTGCAGTATCAACATTCTCTTGATGGGGAAGGGGCAAAGCCAATTGGCATCTTGTAATTCATTGAAGGACATCCTGCTAAGGATCTGCTGCATGTTGGAGATCCACATGAGAGTAGTTCGATGCCATGCCAAGTGATCATCTTGAGCAGGGGGCAAGCCACCATGCCACATCTGGCAAAGGAAGTGGAACTAGGAACCATTATACACATTGGAACATGCCACATACAAATGCATACCTTTTTATTGGAACTTAAACCAGCATCAGACACGACATCTGTTCTGTGGTCACTGTTATCGATCTGTTCTTTGCCCTTGTCAAAGATAACGACTTGACCAGGTTCAATTGTCCTGCTCTGGAAAAAAGAAATAGGCATTGAGTCATTGGTTCAGAAGACATAGGCCCAGAATAACAAATCTTCTGAATGACGTGTGCGTCTGCATCAGCCAAAGAATCAGGATTGTTGAATATCTTCTGCTTGGTTCCTACAGCAAAACTGCCAACATCACCAGCATCAGTCACAGATGGTGATGGTGGAATGGGAGACATTGCCTATATGTCACTCAGTCACACTACACACCATAATAGCAGTCATGTCTGACCTCAACAACACATGTATGTGCCTCTCCTCCTGAAGACCAGTTCTGTTCAGCAAATTTGGTAAGTGTTGCCTGCATGAGGAGTTCCTCGGGTTTGACTGCCTGTGGTTGGGTTGTCTGTGGCTGAGGAAAACACTATCACTGAAGGAACCACACTGAAACATAAAAGGGTCACCAATACTGTCCACATACCAGCATGTTCAGGAAAATTGTGGCAGGAGCACACTACGATGGGGGTCCACAGGACCATGTCTTCAACCTTTACCTCGATGGTTGTCAATGAACAGGGTAGATGGCATTCCCCTGCCAGCACCATCCCACATCCAAGTAAGTTTAGCAGACTGTGGTTCAGCAGGAGGTTGGGCTGGGAGAGAAGATTCTGGTATGACATCAGCCTCAGTATAATCCAGCAATGTGACCTTCTGAACGATTTGAGTGGGCATAGGTCAATGGATACTACAATTGAATTAACAAATGTTGCAGTGTACTGAACTAGATCACAACATTGTAATCTCCACCACATAAACTGTACCCTGTGTATCAGTCAACTGCCACATTGCTGCTGAGTGCCTAGCATATTCCTCTCCAACAACAGCACATCTACCCGACCTTAAACTTCATGATGAGCAAGCCAAGAAATGAGGTCATGGCACAGATTAAAGCAAGCCCTGCATTGAATGGCAGTAGTAGAATATTGACATTGATTGCGGCATTCCACTCCATCAATTCATTAAATTTCAGACACAAAAATGAAGACCCATCGGTCCAATAGAATTGGGGCAAAATAATGGGTACAGCCTGTTTTTTGTCTCCCCACCCCCCTCCCCCCAATGTCTGACACTCACCCTCCCACCAAAAATATCTGTATTCTGATAGAATCAACAGACGAAATCATCGACCTCACACTCGAAAATTCTCCAACGGTGCATGCTGATGCAGAGAGCCTCAGTCTCAGCCATCGTCAATTCCAGGAAAGGGTGCAGGCTGTGTTGATTGCTGACATCTATATCAGCCATTGAACCCATCACCGCAATCTGATACATTTTTTTTATCCACTCTCCCCACCTCATACATCATGTGCATACTGTACGCATTCTCGGCAACAAGAATCAGTGGAAAGATCAATTTCCAGTGATCATCACCATGCTCACCACAGGAGAGGGACATGCAATGAAGATTGTTCTGGAGAACATCACGATTGGAGAGTTGTTGGAAGTAGGGGTGAATTGGGAGCATTTTGTGGATGCAATCATCAGTGACTGCGTCTTCACCTTCACTCATTGTTTTGAGTGGGTGAAGGAGCTTCACAACCTGCAGATGCTGATGTTTTCACGTGAACATCCTAACATCTGCTGTCATGATATAGCTTGCTCCATTCTGATGCCACTTCTGTGCCTCATCAAACTCACTTATCACCCAGAAGACAGTTCCTTGAACATTATGGTGGATGAATGATTCTCTGCCTGCATCTATGGGCTGTGCCATGATCTCCTTCAGCTGGAGATCATGGCAAGCATCCATAACTTTGATGGAGTGAACACAGTTTTACGCATGTGTCAAACAACACTAGAGACTTTAGAGATTCGTATTATGGGATGTGTGTACATGCACATTGTGGTCTGGGACCCTTTTTCACATTAACCTCTATCAGGGCCTATCAATCACTCCCCTCCATGTTTCCTTCTCTGAGGACATAGCTCGCTGCATTCACTGACATTTCATGCCAGTGAGCGTTATGCCACTTGGGTGATGAGCTCCTTAGATTCTATGGCTGTCTATAATATGCTCCATTTTATCAATGTGGACATGGCAATCCATACCATCACATAGTGTCTGCATCCTTGCCAGCCACATTGAATCATGTTGCCCACTAAGGCATCTACCCACTCCCATAAGCAAACTCATCGCCACAGTCATAGACCGTCGGATAATATACTGATCATGGAAAATGGAGCATTTGTATGACCAAAATCTAGCAAAGAACACCAGAAGGCTTGCACCCATAGTCCTTCTAAAGAAGTTATTGTGATATCTTTTGACAAGGACAAACAGCTTGTGGACGACATCTGCAGGAAAATATCAGAATTAGAAGGCACAGTTGAGCTCCTGCAGAAGGTAAGACACTCATTTACAGTCTACACATATGGTTGTAACCCATAATCAGGAAATGAGAATAGCAAAAGATGCTCAAGAGCTAGCTGAGAAAATTCTTGTGTGCTTTGAAGAAGAGTTACAGGACAAACACGAGGAGGCCCTTCAAGAGCAAAGTAATGTGTATCAAGCTCAAGAGAAAGTGGAGAAGAAGCTGGCAGACTGTGAAGAAGAGCTGCAAGAGTTCTGTGGTGAAGCTAGCGAGCCTAAAATTGTCAGTCACCATTTTATTCCTTCCCTGGCACCATTCTGGACTGACTGACTGACAAAGAATACATTGCAGCTGGAGGCAGATGCCACTTGTGAGATCTGTACATTGCTCATGGGATGCCCTTTCGTGTGAGTGTGTTTATGCTCGATAAACATGCCATATATATCTAAATCTCGTGCAGCCTTCCACAGTGTGGCCATGTACTATGTCCGATCTGTATCATTTCATGGTTTAACACTATCCATGATGATTACTGGCATGACGACTTTGGGTTTTATCAGGATGACCCCACTACAACTGTCCTACATGTTGAAAACCTGTGACAACTCAGCCCGTCGAAGTATATAAAATGAAGTCTGTGGTACAAAAAGTAGCAGCTTCATGGGGTGAACAAATTGTTGGGGCCAAAGGAGAAAGCCAGGACGAAACCCAGTGGGTACCCTTTTTCCCTTGAATATTATCATGGAATGCAGGAGAAAAGCTACACATGTATATACAGGCAACCAGGACAATAAATGTAATGAGGATGAGTATAAGTGCATACAAATGTAATATTAGGAATCCAAATACAGAAAAAGAGGATGGAAAATCAACTATGACATGTGTGGCTATCATGTAACCCATCTCAATGAGAAATCAACCCGAAGGCAACTATAATGCAAAAAATGTCATCGTGGATGACTGGGACCTATGAACCAGTGCAACAATAAGATGAAGCGAAATACAAATACAATTTACAAAGACCATAGAATACACATTCATAGTATTACATTAACATACATTCATAACAGGACAAGGCTTTGCAGCTAATACACCACTTCCTCCAGATCATACTCCATCTCCGCTTCGTCAACAGGAGCAATGGGTTCCTTCCCACTGACCCCAAAAGCATGCATCTTATGAAGATAAGTAGGCAGGGGCCATACTGGCTTCTCCCTATCTGTAACAGTAGGGCTGTCTGCAATCTTTAGCAAAACCTGGATGTTCATTGACATAAAATTGTATGACAGGTTCTTGTATCGTCCTGCAGTGAATATGACCAGTACGACATCACCTTCTTCGGGGTCTGCATGCAATTTGGGACACAAATGATACTGAGATAGTTTGAACCCTGCACAGCAATCAAACACCAGCACTCAAGGCATGTTAGTAACAATGCAAGCAGCGAGGGACATGATGTGCACCAGGCTCATCCCATGCGCATACAGCTGTAAGCAAATAATCTCATTGTTTAAATAAAGAATAGCAGAAGCACTTGCCTGGACCATGGCATTTTCCATTAACAGCACAGGGATGCACATTGCAATTACCACCACCTAAGACATGAGGCAGTTCAGAATGCATGAACAGCATTGTACAATAACAGAGCAACATACCACCCTCAGGCCTCATCCAGGAAGTGAGCAACATTCCTCCATGATAACCATTGAAGAAAAGTACACTGCCAGGTGCTGTACCAAAGACACACCTGAGAATGGCAGCCACCCATAGGAAGGAAATATCCAGCAGTTCCATGCAGATTTGCTTGGTCATGTCCGAGCCAAACAAATTGCTGTACACCACAGAACCAATGAGGAAGAAGCTTTGGGGATAAGGTAACCCATGGACAAGACATTCAGAAGCAACAGAAAATTTGGCAGGATCCACCAAGGCTAGATTAATGAGGTTGCTCTTAGACAGTATGAAGGCTAGCAAAAGCACCCTTCTGTAACTCAAATTGAGTGTTCCAATTAAGAAGAGCCAGTAGACGATGTACTTGATAGCCTCTGTGTTGTTGCAATATAGGCTCACAAGATCGAAGGTGAGAACAGAGTCCGAAATATTGTTGGTCTTCAGCAGGTCCCTGACATGCGGTACCAGGATCAAGGCATTGATAATACCCTTGTATGGGTTCTCATTGTCCTCATTGACTACTTCATTGGTGGCACTGAACTGCAATTGAGCATGACAATCTCAAATCAAGCTAGAAAACACAGACCATCTAAATGCTCAGTCCAAATCATCTGCAACTGCATTTAAGTCCTAGTGGCTACAGCACAGTCAGTCTTCATTCTGAACCAGTGGAAAGAAATGCTGGCCTTGGGTTATCAGATGCAGAGGATAATGGGGAGGTCTGGTGCTCTGATTCTAATATTGGATGTATGTTAACACAGACAGCAGGGTAATAAGACAAAAATGACAGATGGAGCACCTCAGTTGCACTGATTTGAGCAACATTGGTTTTCACAACCTTAGTCTTGGACACGTTTCTGTCTCCAGGAGAGTGTGCATGCTTTTGAATACTACTACTAAATTAGTACACAACACTGCCAAGGATTCAACAAACATACCATGTACTGACCATGCTAGCAAAGAAGGAAGATAGTAGAGGGAAAAGTGCAGTCAAAGGATGTAAGTACACTCTAATAACTTGTTTGTTACAGCTCACAGTCCTAACATGGTTATGCATTGCTAACAGAGGCCACATATGGACATCCGTATCAGGTCATCTTAACATAGCCATACATTCTTTATTTGTCACAACAACTATATTGGGATGTCCCAATGTATCCTTTTGCATTGGGATCCGTGGCCAATAACCATGTGAAGATCAGATCAGGCTGATACCAAAAATGACAAGTTATGGACAGATGCTTGCATTAGGATACCACTCATTTTCTGCAAAGGTGCAATATTATCCCTCACTGTTACACAAATGATACCAACTTTGTACCCAATCTGGAATGCCTGTGTCACCTGTTTCTTCTTAAGCAAGTCACCAGACCCTAGCAACATGTATGTATTCAGTCACACTTTGCTCCAATCCTACTATCACCTAGCACACACATCTGTATTCATAACAAATGCTGACTTCAGTGACTGAGGCTGCAATAGACACAATGTATGCGATCATCATCTTGCAATGCATAACACTAACAAATTGTTCTAGGCCAGTGGAAGTTGCCCACCTTATAATAGATTACCTTGGAATGAGGGATCTATGCTGCCTGTCCTCCATAAACACATTGTCATTCTGGAGGGTATCTGAATACATTCATTGTCACTGCTCAGTTTGCCAGACCCTCCTACCCTTCTTTCTGAGGGACAAAGATTTTGCCCTATTCCACAAACTGCAGAGAACCCACAGTGTTCTGATCTCAGGCTCCCAAGCGCTATCTGTTTTTATGCAGGAAAGTTTTAGAAATAGTGACCTTGACCTCTATGTCAACCAATATCAATGAAGAGACTTGAACAACACACTCAAATGCATGGGTTACATGACTCATGGGTCACTCCATCCTCCATTGCTCAGATGAACCATCATATGTTGGCAGTCTATGAGGGACAGAGATACCATGACACTGTTCAACGACAAGACACATCTTATAGCATGGAGTGAATATGCAGACAAATTGATCGCTGATGTAGAAGAGTATAGGAATGGTGGGAGGGCAGTGGTGCAAGTAATCAGCTCCTACAGCTCTCCTTTGGATATTGTCCTCGGTTTTCATTCCTGTAGGTGTGCAGCAGAGTCATGAAGACGTAACTAATACCAGTTCACAGTGTGTGTCATGAATGTGGTCGTATATCAATATGCCTACTGTCTCTATCTGAAGTGGAGACAATGACAATGCAATATGAGCACAGAACAAGTATGCAGACAGAGGCTATCAGCTACTCCTGCATGACACCTCAACACCAGAACTCGACTTCCAACACCAAGCCCAATTTGTCAGCGACAGACATTGTTGGACCCTTCCACTCACTCATCCATCTACATTGCTGGGGGTTGAAGAGCAGAAACAAATGAACTGATACGATGAGCTTTCAGGGCACAGCTGGATGCTCATCTTTGGACCAGAGGAAGACAGCAGGTTCTTCATGGTGTATGCCTGGCTCAAATTTCCTCGATTCCAACAGATGCTCTGTGTCTGCAGTAAAGTGATATGGTCATTAACTCCAGGAATGGTGTCATGGTTTGTCCATTACTCCAATCCTGTTGGTGTTGAACTAACCCAGTCCATAGGACAAACAATAAATTCAGGGACTTTCTTGGACATCTTTTCTGATACATGTGGACAGTCTCTGCAATGTTTGTCTTGTATTATATGAGGAAATTATATCTATACTACAACCATGTAACATGTAATTCAGGCATCATATGAAAATCAAGGGAAAAAATGATAAATATATGTAATGCCATGCATATACATAAACTGTGTTAGCAATTGAGAGACAATGCACCCTCCTTTCCTCTGCTGATGACTTTTCATACACTTACACAGACATATCCACCCACCATGTCCTTGACCAGCTACAAAGCACCTGACACATTGACAGTCATCATTCAACAAGAAGTGTTTTGTGAGTGTTCAATTGCAACCAGCTGCTAAGCATTTATAGACTGATTCATTCCAGAACAAGCATTTCAAGCAGCCACAGTGCTTCTGAGTGGAGAACCTGGGGATCTTGGGCTATATGATTTGGCTGAGGCCATTCTGGAATCCTTTGTCATCAACACCACACCATTGGATGACTTCATGTTCCTAGCGAATGAGAACAGCAGTGAAGAGGAAGTTTTTCAAGTTCAGGGCATCGTATCAGAGATCAAGCTTCCTCCTATCCTAAAAGCTCAAAGGTACCTATCCATACTGCGCTCAGCAATAAAGTAGCACGATATTAATCACAATCTGTAGGGTTAGCATAAATTAGCTGATACAGACCATGAAGCTTGTTTCAACCAATGGAGATGAGTTGTTCAAGAAGGCAGCCAGTGTGGCGTCATGAATTGCTGAGTTTATGGAACAGCATGTTCAAGAGACAGTCCAAATTCCCTACACTATCCGACACGAGGCCATAAAAGAGTTCTTGTTTGTAAACCGACTTCTGACACCTGCACACAGAACTGCCACAGAAGACATCATTGAGCTGCCCCTGACATACAACTCTAGCTGTACTCTGCAATCTGTCCTCAATGAAGAGAAATTTGTCTATACAAAGGATAACAAACCAGTGTTTGAAAAATTCATGCTCCACGAGAACAGACAGTGCATATCACACCTAAAAACTGAATAATATACTGACACCACCTAGGTACACCCAAATCCGTGGAGTGAGGCCAAACACATTTTGTCCTGGTCAAATAGTCACCTTTGGAGTAAAGATCTTCACGAGTGCCTACTTGAGTGCACTCGCACTCGAGAGCACAAGTACTTGACTATCAAGAGACATACTTACCATCCACAGACACATCCATGGCACGAGTTACTCATACCGCGAGACGAGTACTTGCTGTGAAAGTGAGTACTCGTAGCACTCGGATGTCTACAAGTACTCGAGAATACTTACACAAGTACTTACTATTTATCCGCCGCAATAATATACATTTTATGTACCAATAATGTCAATACTATTACTTGTTGTCCTCTTCACTGTCTTCAGTTGAATCATTGACCTTAATAACATCACCTTTGGCACTACCACGACATGATTTCTCATTGAAATGCTTCATGAGCTCCCTTCGAGGCACAATGCCATCAATCTTTGACCAGGAGTTTAAAATCATGTTTGCACGTGTAGACTCTGGGGAGAGATTATGATGGTGCTTGCTTATGATCAAGCCTCCATGCGAGAACACACACTCAACATTGGTAGATGCCACTAAAAGAGATTCATCAGCATATGAACAACAAAAAGAATGAAATGATGCCAAAAGTAGCAATGGTGCAACACCCACCTGGTGCAGAAAGAAAGTTGAGTGCCATCCGAGCCAATGCTCCTTCTGGCGTAACCATTTTGGCTTTCATTTTGGGCGAACATTTGTCAAGTTTTGCTGTCCAATACGAGATAGGATCCCCACAATCAAATTGTGGTGCCCTAATATATGCCTTGAATGGATCTTGCTCCATATTGCGGCCAAAGTTGTCCACGTCAGCAAAAGGATCATCGGAATCCGTCTAAGAAAGCAATCAGAATGTGAATCAAAAGATCTTGAAGAACATACCGGCAATGTGGTAGTTTCAGTTATCATAGGTTTATAATATTGAGTCCATGTCTCTCGTGCAGACTGCTCAGCAGTCTTGACCCATTCCGTCAACCAGTTTTGACAGCAGAAGTAATCGAGCTTGTAGCGGGGATGCAAGACTAGAAAAAATACAGTCAGGACCAGTACAAGCATGTAAATAAAGTGTGGACTCACTCATGGCCGTTTTCCACATAATTGATTCATCCGTCTTTGAATAATACTTATCGATGATGGCTAATCCCCAAGAGACACCCACATGGACACAGGGAAGTAGCACTGTGTTCTTGACAGCTTTCTCAAGCTCCCACATGAGGATGTCCATCATTGGAATGACCTCATGTAGGAGTGGAGCTCCCGACCGTGAGATGCGATCAGTCACTTTGAGGAAGTTCTGATAGACAGATATCAACATAAGCATGCATTTTCCATCAAGCATGAAGCCAACTTACCACAAGGATGGGATAAAGCTGTTGGAGCACTGTCCACTCAATATCTGTGAGACGGAAACGCCTAAGGCATTTCACTGGTGGCTTCCCCTTGTTATGATCCGATTTGATGCAGAGCGCATCTAGTGCCGGTCGTAGGTGGAGACCACGTTCAATCACATTGGATGTGGTATTCCAGTGTGTGACGACTCGCCAAATCATCTTGAGGATTCTTATGTCCTTCTTTCTGCAGAGGTTGGCAAGTTCCTTTTGGAGTGAACTCTTGTGGAAGATATGCTTACCAAGTTTTAATAACTATTGATGTATGAGTTGATGCCATGTACACGATGTCGCGAACAGATGCACCTTGGTGAATGCAGCAACCCCTAAGTTAGTCTCCTCATCAGTCAGCTCCAGGACTTCATCACGATCCCATGATGCCTCTTCAATAACAGTGTCTTCCTCTTCCTCTAATGTCTTCCATATGTCATCCAGTGCTGCAAGCTCCTCATCATCGAGAAGATCATCTTCATCATCCTCCACTTCATCGATGTCACTTTCATCATCAATGTTATCCATTCGTCATGAGCGGGATGTCTCAGTGGTATCGCTGGACCTCTTTTTATGATGTTTAGCCTCAAATTGAGAGAGTATTGCCTTTGGAACCAGTGAGTTACTGACATGAAAACGAGTGATTAAACATACCTTTACTATTAGGTTCAATATATGAGCGAAACAGTGGATTTGAGTCTCCCATCCCGTAATGATAAGACTGGAGATTTCCTTGAAGAGCATCTCCAGCTCATCCAGGGTCTTGTCGTTGACCGAAGCATTGTCGCCAGCTTCGCCGAGGATGCGCTCTTCGATGCCATACTCTTTGAGGACTTCCATGACCTTTTCGGCAAGGTAAACTCCGGTGTGCGCCTCCATCAGTCTAAGGAGAACAACATGAAGTTAGCATACATCCATGCAGTGAATCTGAGAGCGACATACTCAACCAGATCCAGCATAACTACACGAATCTGCCCTTTGTCGCACCACACCAACACGATACCAAGGTAGTCATGGCTGTTAGGTGCTGACCATGCATCAAAGGCGACATGAAAACGACCTTCATGTTCTTTCAACATCTCCTTCAATCACTCCTTAGAAACCTCATAGACCTCCTTAATATCACAGCTGAGTGTCGTGTCCAAATGAATCTTGACCTGCGGGTTGAGCAACCGATATATCTGTTGAAGTTTTCATCTTCAATCATGACGGTCGGTCGGTGAGACTGCATCATCCACTCAGCATGTAGGAGTCGAAATTCTCCCTCATTATACTGCGATGCGATATCCGTGATTTTCAATTGCTTCGAGGTTGCGCTGCTGGCCTTCATGTCACATCGTTCTGCATGGTTCTTCAGGTTGGTCATGCTCAAGTCTTTCTTGGTGTGGGTGTGGGTGGTGCCATGTCTACGACAAAGCATGAACACAATGAGGTCAGATGTAAAGTAAAATGAGATGGCGACTCACTGTTTGCAGGTGAAAACATACTTAACCATGCCATCTTCAACTTTGATGGAGGGTGGCAAATGATAGTGGTCATAAACTGTTGATGTCCAGCCTGCCATGGCTTTCTCTGTTGCAGAGATAAGAAAAATGAAGTCAATGAGGGGTAAGGGACGTACTGAGAGCCTGATCATTCTCATCCATATCTTCAGGTGCGTCATCCTGAGGGCTTGTCTCATCTTCGCTCCCGTCACCTTTGTCTGCAGTGTCCATGGAGGCTGTCAACTTCTTCTTCTTCTTCTTCTTCGTCTTCTTGGTTGAATGGCTACCCGTAGCCTCATCAGCAGATGATGCTGAGTCGTGTTTGCGTTTGCATGCCGTCGATGTTTTCTTTTGGGTTTTACTATCGTCAGACTCCAAGGATTCGTTGCACACATGCTTGCACGCACACTGCTTGTTTTGGGTACCTTTGGGAGGCTGCGAGAAAGACGATGAAGATTTAGAGAATCTGATTGGAGCCATAGTGAGAGTGTCAGTTGCGTAGGTTGGAGGAAGCTGGTGGGGGAAGCTGGTGGGTACGGAGTTCTATTTGAAGGGCATGGTGTCGGTGGCACCTATTTTGATGAACCTAGGACAATGACACACAATGTAAGCATGTAAGGTAAGAGAAACAAAACAAAATGGGTAGCATACCGGAGCAAAGACATCCAGGACTGCGGCAGAAAGTCCTTGTCCATTTATGATCTTGAAAATGATCTTGAAATGGAAGGGAAGGTAGGCAGACGTTTACCGACACGAGAGGATCCCAAGTGAGTGTCAAAAAATTGTTGGGCGGGTGCACGAACGACGTGGCTGCTGACTAAGCCTTGAAATCATGTGAGAAGCCAGGATGGCTCGAAGCAATTGAGCAATCAATGCTCAAAAGTTCACTCGGTAGACAGCCTAGCTACGAAGAGGTTGGTTGTTCCCCTTTGCTCCCTTACAGCATGATGCTTTGACAAGTTCACTGTTTACCCTCGTTAGCATACATACATGCGATGTAAACAAAACAAACTCACAAAATTCAGAGATATATCACATTTTATTACTATCTGAGGGAATGCGGGTTAGCCTGAGTGGAAGGTCACCTGAAGGAGAGACTCTTACCTAGTACAACAAGTTACAACTAGTACTAGTCTAGTATAATTAGCTGACAACTCGTTAGTTTGGACAACGAGCCGTTGGGCCTAACTTACTGTAACACTTGTCGCTAAGAAAAGAGGGATTCGTATCAGCAGCAAAAGTAGCAGAAAAGTAAAGTAAGCAAACGTACCATGAAAATTCCCCACAAGTAACCCATTCCTCTGCAACCAAACTCGAAAGGAAGCATAAAACATCTAGAGGGCTGGGGGAGACTCTGGCGCATCCGAGGGGGGTAGGCATAGAGAGTCTAGTGAAGAGGGTAGGAGGTCAATGAAAGAAGACGATAAATAGTTAGTAAACACACCAGCCCCATAGTCAGCACTTCAAATCAGTCTGGAAGACCGCAAGTCCTTCCATGAATCACCATACACACCCTCGCAGCGACACTTCCTCGTACATCATACCGCTGAGTGCAGCAAGATCACACCAATGAGCTGGTGGAAGTCCTTGACCACCTGTATGATGGAAGTCCGAGGATGATGGGGATGTTGGGATTAGCCATGGCAATGTCGATGATCTGTCAGACGGTATCAATCCTGGATTGATTCATTTGAAGGAGAGGTGTCTGGTGTTGCTCAGGCCATCGATCTCGAAGGCGTTTCTCGGTTATGGGAAGAAAAGAAAACACTGCCGACGAAACGTCAAGCAGTGAGTCCGACCTACTCAGGTCAGGACAATCCACACTTATCGAGGCACCACACTCCGAGAGAGCCGTTGCCATCTCCATTGCCATCTTGATGCCCCCATGGCCTTTCTCGCTGGACGTTGATATGATGTTTGTCCTCCAAGCAGTCTTTGGTGGGTCATCCCAATCATGTTGATTATGAATCTGAAAGGAAATGTTAGCGACAAAGGCAGTGCTTGACATAGTAGCTATGTACCATGTGCTGCTGCATGAGTACTCCATCGTAGTCCTTTCCAGTGTTAAACATTTAGCCTGAGGGTGGGGCTTATGATATACAGGGCTTACTGAAAGAGCAAGCATGACCTCAACATCGGACTTACCCATCCATCACGATGTCAATTTCAACAAAGTAGTTGGGACTGCTCTGTGCGGATGTGAGCTCAGCTAAGATGCAACGATTTACAAGCTGACATACATGATATGCCCAAACGGTGTCTAGTTGCACAATATCATCACTGAAGGTCATGGATTTGTATATGAGGAGCTGTAAGAGCTCGTGCAGGGCCGACTTTCCAGCCAGAAATTTGAACTGGCAGTAGATAGACCATGTCCATGCTATGATGATACCAAGACTGATCTGTTTACTTATGAATTACAAGTCGTTCAATGGATCGATCGACTTGCGATGACAGCACCCATGACTCCTGGGTCATCGGTGGTGACGATGAGAGTGAGGTCTGCAGGGAGGGAGGCATGCAATTGTTGGGCCCACAACTCACCCTTCGAAGCCCAAAAGGGCCTGGTTGCCATTGTTGTTGTTCACGGTTGGCATGCCGATCTTGATTCCGCCCTCCTCCTCAACGTCTCCTGCCCTCCGGTGTGGTCCCTCCACACTCTCCTCCTCAAGCATTCCTCCTCCATATACTCCCAGGGCACCACATCAGAGTATGGCCTCACCCACCCTTGTTGTTGTTGTCGCTGCTGTCTTGTTGGTCGTTGTTGTAATGGCTGGTTCCACCTTCCATAGCCCATCCCGCTGCCAGATGACACCCGATAGCAGATCTCCAGAAATATTTGATGTTGTCTATAAGTCAGAATACCATGTACAACAGCGATTGCTGTTGATATCGATGCAGAGGGTAGTCACTCGGCTGGGGTGGGGATTATGGTCGTTTTCGTAGCTGCAGCGGGGTATTGGTGGGGGTTGTTGTCGTTGTGGACAGTGGCGGGGTTGTCGTAGTTGTCGTCGGAGAGTAGTACATCGTGCAACCTCGTTCGAGGGCTGATGGGGGAGGGATGCATGCAGTCTGGGGCTCTTGAGGCTACCAGGTGCACTAAAAAGACCTAAAATGAAGTCAATTACAATAGATTAAGTCAAGCTTACAATTTTTATGCTACTCTGGCTTGTTGTGCATACGACACGAGCGGTAAGACAAAAAAGTGGTGGTGGAGAACAGAAGGAAAAGTAGCCACACAGCCACTCGATTGCTATCCAGATTTATGGTCCGGGGTGATCGAGCAAGGGGAATGGATGCTCGGGATGCATCCTCTGCTCAATTCTGGCACTTTGTGGCCCCGTATACCCTCGGCATGATATATCACTAGTGGCTACAATGGATGTATGTACTTTTTTATATATTTAAATCCCCCAGACCTATGGTATATGATTATTTGATGTGTTTGAGCCCTATTTTGTGTTTTGGTCAAGTTTTGGTACAATATAAATTCCCTATGCATTGCTAGGTAGTAATTTTTTGAATAAACACTATATATCATATAAGTACTTGTGGTGAGTACTCGTCACCCACACTGGCCTACTCACGACTCGAGCGACACTCGAGTGTGACGAGTGGTGGGGTATCTGTGAGTGGTCATGTGAGGGATACGAGTGCCGGATAACTCGTGGGTACAGGCCTTGCATCCAACACTCGTGAAGATCTCTAACTTGCTTGTTGTCCCATACCCCTGCATTGTAGGTGAGATCTTCAAATCGTTGGAAGAATTGATCACTGTCAGTATAGTCTGCCTGCCTGAGCTTTTTCCACTGTGCATATTTGATCTGTGAGTCAGTGTCCTTTCAGAATCACTTCTTGACTTCTGCACAGAAGGCTTCATAGGAGGGATACTGCTGGTCCCCATTCACATTTCTCCCTAACACCCAAGCAGCAAGTTCCCACCACTTCTGTGCTTCTCCCTTGAATTGGGATACACAGAATAGGACCTTGTGTGGCGAGTTGCAATAGTGTCAGTTCCATAAGGAAAAGTGCATTTTGCACTGCAAGAAGAAGTGCCCGATATCAGTAGATGCCCCTTTGAAGTTGTCAACATCTTTTAAGATTTTGGGTTTAAAGTCATCATAAGGGTCAGTGTTGCCCTGCATCAGTACCCAGGGTGTTGGCAGGTCTGGTGGCTTTGGTGGCAAGTCAAAACACAGTAGTGCCCATAATTGGGGTATATCAGGTGGGGGCAGCTGCAGCTGTTGCAGTGGCTGTCCTCTGCCCAATCCTGATGCTTCCGCAGCTTCAGCAAAGGGTACATAACCCTTGCTATAGGTTCCTGGAGAGGTGTGTCCTCTTTGGTAGAAGAAGACACTGATTGGTGCCTGAGGGAGTGGTATGGGGGGGTTCATCTGGCATTGGTTCCTGGATCTCGATATCTGGTAGATCAAGATTGATGGGCCAGTAAGGGCTGAGTACCCTCATTGGCGAATCCAGATGTATGTCATTATAAAGGAGGCAGGCATATCAGCTGGCATCTCCTTGTAGGATATTATCACAGGGGATTCAGAGACTGGAAAATAGAAATATTCATGACCAGCCATGGTGGTCGCCTATTCTGGGTCAGATAGTAATTGGTAGGCAAAGTATCTAAATAAGTCATTATAGTCTACATTAATCAGTACTCCCAGGATTCAGGTGAGCTTCCTGATCTTCAATAGCTGTATTGCTTCAGATAGTGTCATTGACAGCATCGGGAGTTCCCTCAGGGATGGGTTGCTCTGATGGAACTGGGGATGGGAATGGACTTGGCCCATGGATCCCGTTGACGTGCTCCACCTCAGGGAGTTGCTCAGTAGTGGTGTCAAACTCTGTGCTGCTTGTCTCACTTGGCCATCTGCCAAATCTCTGCATCTCTCTGAACCTATCGAGTGGTGGGTCCGGTTGCTTGATGATGATTTGTCATCATGGAGGACCGTCTGCTCTTGGCTGTTTCCTGAATCACCAGGTGAGTTGCTCAAGCAAGGTTGGTGCTGGAAGGCAGGATGTACTGGCAACTGGTGGGAACTCTGGGGAGGATTCTCTGGTTAGTTCAATAGGTTGTTCCCAATCGATGATGGTTGGGTAGTCGGGTGTGATGGGGTATTCAACAGGTAGGCTGTTTCCTGGGGTCCAGTAGGTGCTAGGGGGAATAGTAAGGTTGTCCCATAGGTTGCTAGGAGCTTAGAAGTTGTTGGGATCAAAGGACGTGGGTGCATTAGTTGATACCCTGACATCCCCATTACTGTTGACATGACTTCAAATGTGATAGGGAGTTGGGGGCCTGTCAGCATGGCTCATTGCCAGTTCAAATTCAGCGAGTCACTCCCCAAGTGTTTGGGGAGAAAGGGGGGTGGGAGTTTAAATGATATAGGGGGTAAAGCAGGAGGAGGAGGAGGCAGAGGGTGAAAGGATGATGACTGGGAGATGTTCTCAGAAAGCGATGGTAGATCCTCCTTCTTGAACATCCCCTTGATCTAGCTGATTATTGACCGGCTGCCACTCACAGATGAAGTGAGGAAGGCACTCAATTGATATTCTGTATAGTACAGGTGTGTGGATTGGGATTGGTTGGAGCGGGATGTCATTGCTGGTATTTATTTATTGATTAAAAATGACTGTGGGTTCCATCCTCCTGAATCGCCACACAAGAAAGATTACGGCAGTGAAGAGGATGATGCTGGGGCAAGGATACTGGTAATGATGGCAGTGTTGTCTTTTTCCATAAGGGCTCCTGTTAGGGAGCTAGGGAAGCTTCGAGCTAATTGTTAGACCCAACCTCCAATCAAGAGTAAACAATGGCTGTCTCATGTTCAGGCAGTCACTGTTGAGTCTCATGGCAAAAAGAGATAAGACTAATGTCTTAGTTCTAGGCGAGTATTAAGAAAAGAGTTTGGTATGAATAAACATTAGCTCAAAGCTAGAGACTATACAGCAAGAGCGATGCTACTTATATACTAAAAGTGAGAGTCTAATAATAAGTCCTTTGTGAGAGAAAGAAGTGAAAACATGTGTAAGGCGAATGGTGGTTGCGAACTTGTCGGATGGTCGTTTAGTAGAGTTATGGTAACTGGTCCGGACATCTGTAGATAAGATGAGATAAGAGAAGCACCAAAGATAAGATAGCTACTGAGGTGCTTAGATAAGAAAAAGTAAATAAATCATAACATACTCATATCCTCTCTTACTGTCTCTATTTCTCTTACAGACACTATAATATAGTAGAACATTGTAGAACAACAATGATTCAAACCATCCCTAGTATATAAAGCTGTACTTACCATTGTATGAGAAGATTAACTAATCTATTACTTTCAGTACCCCTCACACTGCATGAACTCTCAGCTACACCAAGCACTTGCTGAACAACTCATTGGATATGCCTAGCACTTGCCATCACCTCTGCCCTGTAATAGCTTTGCACTTACTGGGTTTCTGCATTGGTAATTACTTCGTGCTTACTGGCTTCTTCCCTTCAGTAATTACTTTACACTTGCTATATTCATTTACTTTACAAACCAGACCACTCAGGTCTCCTCACAAACCCTTACTGAAATCCATTCTATTTCCTAATGACATACATCATCTCTAATAAATCTTACCTCACTTTGATCATTGCTACTTGCCTTATGCTTGCATATCCAATTTTAGCAGAATCTTAACAAAAGCCATTTCAAAGCAATGGTAATAATACTTGCTGGTGTGCTTAACAATACTGAGCATGGTGCAGTACTTTCAATGCCTGATTTTTTTGTTCAAAGTGACAGAAATCCCTCTGAAGCCTTAGCAAATATGACATGATCAAAAGAAAAACAAGACTGACCAGATGAGGGTTCAAACAGCTGACTGATAAAATATACATATTAAAATTAGGCAAACTAACACCTAGACCAAACAACCTCAACATTTTATCAGCACACATTCCTTACAGTTGCATCCACTTGAAAACTTGAAAACTTGGATTCTCCACAGACATAATATATAAGTCCAGATCTTTGGCCTGAATACTGTATCTGTTTCTCTAGTGGTTCTTGGTGTCTTAAGCTGATATAACTGAATAGGATCTTTAACTCAATGCGTTGTACCCTTTTCATTGCAATGGTCAACACTTTTTCATTTCTAGTCTTTTCATACCAGCAATTTTTTTAATGTTTGTTGACTTTCTGATTATGTAGACCATAATATATAGATGCTCATGCTGTACTGTTTATTCATGATGAACACAGATTCAAAAAGTTCCAGCTACTTGTACACAGCTATCTATATATTAAGACAGGTAGCTGATATAATAAGCTGACTTTGAATTTTCCAGCTATTGCCATACCCTGGCCTCTTCTAGCTGACACTGTATGATGGCTTCAATAAACAAAGCTTAAATATTGAATTTGAAAGATTTTTATTTTTATTATATTTGAGCTTAAAATAGGCAAAAGAAATTGTTCATATCTTTTTTATATTTGTGAAAATTGCCTCAAAACTGCATTAAATCTTAAATATTGAAAAATTATTTTATATATTTCTTCAGTATATTAAGCACAAAAGTGACTGAAAATAAATATCTTTTAGATTCAATACTTAAGGCTCAATTATTAAAATCACCATGTAGTGTGAGTTTCAATTTTGTTGCACTGCCATTACTGCTGCCTCTCTACAGCAAGTTTCAATTTTGTTGTGTTGCTGCCTCTGCAATTCCCCTATGACACATCATTGGCATAGCTGGCACCCAATATTCATTAAACTTAGACTATCCACCAACTATGCATGCTGTAGACTGTAAAGTAAATATTGAGCATTGTTTGAGCAAGTTTAACAAGCATTGTAATCTGTGCAACACCAAATGAGTCAAGACTCAACAAGTATTAGATGTGGAGTTTACAACATATAGAATCCAGAGCCTCAAGATCATTAAAATATAGGTAATACAGATGGCATGCAAATTTGTTACTAATTTATATAAGGCATTTGCAAGCCTTTCCCAGCAGTAGGGATACCCACTATACCTGTACATACAGTGGATGTGAGTATCATATACTGTTCAATTTTGACTGTTAATTCATGTAATATGTAACCAGGACCAATGTAGTGAAGCTCCCAGTAATGTATAACACATAACATGGCTCTGTGAAGCTATGGTATCTTAGTGACCAAACAGCCTAATTTTAGTCTAATTTCTCTGCAAAAATCTGAAATTTCACCTCTTACATTATGGATATGTTCTTCTGATACAGAAGGTATATACAAGTAATACAATGAAATATCTGAATCTCCCATATCTTCAAAGCCTTAAGCCACTTTGAGGGTTTCCATACTCTACCAAATTACAAATGAAGCTAAATTCATTAACTATAACATGTAACTTAACCTCATAAAACTATAGCCCAGCCATTATATTATTATAAAGCATAACACATAACATACTGTGAAGCTACAGTAGAAATCTAATAGTATACAGGCCTATACTACCTGTACTATCAGCACTTTGGAATTTAATTTTTATCACTGTATTTGTATGGATATTGTATAGGTAGGTCAAATTGATGTGTATACCTATTATTTTGTACATGTTACTGCATGGAGAATCTAATATTTTAGCTTAAAATATTGAATTCTATAACTATTTATTTTTTTCAACTTCCATACTGGAATATTGAAAAAATATTAGAAATTTTTCAAATATCACAAATATATTAAAAATATTATCTCAATATTTCAGTCTAGTATATTGAATAAAAAATAAAAAAATTATAGAATTCAATATTTTAAACTAAAATATTAAATTCTCTATGCAGTATATTATGAGTACAATTAACAAAATATAACATTTTGATCATAAATCTCATCCAACACTGCATGGAGAATCCAATATCTTGGCTTAGAATATTGAATTCTATAACTATTTATTTTTTTAATATGTTGCTCTGAAATATTGAGAAGTTATTTTGATTATTATTCTGATATTCTTGTTTATTGAAAAATTATTGGAAATTTCTCAAATATCACAAATATATTAAAAATATTATTTCAATATTTTAGAGCAACATATTGAAAAAATAAATAGTTATAAAATTCAATATTGTAAGCTAAAATATTGGATTCTCCATGCAGTGCAAGATAGATCACTGATCTTCTAAATGCCACCTGTATAGAGATAGGTATGGTAGAGTATACAGACAAAACCTGTACTAAACCATTGAGACTCTTTTACCATATAGCTTACAGTCATAAGTTATAACCATATATAATATGCATACATGTCATCTCTACCTAGCAAATAGAATTTGACAAGGAGGAGAAAATTGTATTCTGATCACTGTCCCTTTGAAGATGACTGGCTAGAGTCCATACTATACATGCATTACCTACTACGACTGTAACTTTTTGACTGTATCTTCATATAATACATAATGGGGGTCTATTATGTGAAGATTAGTGAATTTCATAACATATAACAGGCTCATTTGATGCCTTAAACTACTCAATAAAGCAATAATTTTTGGTCCAGCATGCACCGAACTGCTTATTAAGATAGATGACACTATAATGAAGATGTAACTGGGTGAAAATATGTATAACACTTAACATCCTGTGAAGATACAGTCAAAATACTACAGTATGCAGCTATGCAGCCTATACTACAGTATAGAACAAACATTGGGCCTCACTGACACAGTCATGTCCTCACAAGGTACAACTTCTCAGCAGCCTCAGGTGGTACCAGTGTTAATGCTATGAGGTTTACTGAAGATATTTACTATAGTTATGCTATAACACCTAGATGCATATATAAGGAAACTATTTAGAACTTAATTGATATTACACACTAATTTATTTTCTAATGTGAGCCTTACCCTGTAACATGACCACTTTAATATGGAGTTTAGCATTGTCAAACTTCAAATTTTACACCATCATTCATACAGCTGTAGATCAGTCATCATATATATTACAGTGTGAAGGCATTGAAGCCCTATTTTGATTCTAACATATATACAGATGGAGGCATATTTAAAAAACACTCTGAGCTCTGAATCTGATGCAGATGTAGGAGCAAAAGATGTAATTTAAGAGCAATAATATAGCATCTATATCTGGCATCTATGAGAATAATAATTGACACTTTCAAGTAATAAGCTGGGTTTGGGGCAGGCCCCAACAAGCTGAAGTCCTATGTCACAGTCAGGTTGCTGAGACCCAAGGTATGAGAGTCTGGCAATCATGACAAAGACACGGGGCATAGGCTTGTAAGGTTTATAACATAAGGAGTTTGTTCTCCATTCCTTTGCTTATATTCCTTCTTGTTCTCTTAAAATTGCACAACAGACTGCCTCTGATCATTTTCTATTTCTAACATCAAGAATTCTTGTAACACTGTTTAATCAGCAGTATGTTTCATTTGTCATGACTCCCCATCCCAGAGCAATAGTTCAGTGGAATCCACCAGTGCATTGCCATCTTTACAGCCCTACTTAGTAAGAATTACTTGTGAGGTATTTGAGCCTCTTATGGTAGACAGTTAGTTACTGTTTGGTTCTCATTTCAATTTACTTATGTATTGGCATATTTCCAAGGGGATTTTGTAGTATATAAGGCTAGATATTTCGTAGTTAGTCTCCAATTCATATTTGTCACAGATGTAAACTAACTTGCTACTCACTTTGTTTGAGTTCAGCCTCACAATTCTAACATTTTTAGCCTAGATGTAAATTAATGATGCTGCAATAACTACTGTGTATAATGGAATATGAAACTTCTTAATATTTTTTAATTTCTCAGCTGTGACATATATTATAGGTGTGAAAACCTGAGAGATTCACATAAATATAATGATATCATTTATGCATTCTCTTGTTATAAGATATACATTTGTCTTCTTTACATTGCATGATAGCTTCAATAAATGAGGCTGAAATATCAAGTTTGAAAAACATTTATTTTTATCATATTTGCACCTAAAATAAATAAAAGCTTTGACAAATATTTTTTTTATATTTGTAAAAAATTGGCTCAAAACTGTATAAAATCTCAAATATTGAAAAGATATTTAACTTATTTTTTCAATATATTAGGCAAGAAAATGACTAACAATAAATATTATTCAGATTCAATATTCAAGGCTCAATTATTGAGACCATCATGCAGTATTACATTTTAGCTAATAAGACCCTAACTTGAGCTGTATTGAGACTCTGCCCTGGCTTATATACTATGCATTGCTCTATAAGCTACCGAAGTCAATCAGAAGAGTTTTAATTGGGCTGTGGAAAAGTAATGCCTGCAGTTATAGCACTTGAAAGAGCAGTAAAAGATTGAATATGAATAAAAGGATAATTGAGAGCATATATCTGTCATTGGCAATGAATCTCCAAATATTGCCATATAGAAGACTCACATACCTTGATGATTGTGCATCCAAGTGCATAAATATCTGCCTGAGAGATGACTCTGAATATTCATTGAATCATACACTTATAATTTAGGACAGAGCTACTGTAATGAGCCCTGCAATATGATGTCATGAAAAGGAATGTTTATAGTAACAATAATTGAGGCTCCAAATTTAGCTAGATAACAGTGATTGTTCTTATTGACAATGATGTTGTTCTATACATATCAGTTCATATATATTACAACCTGCAGAATGATTTACCTACCCTATGGATATCACCATGAGTGATATTGGAATTTAAGCTATAAATAAATTCAATTGCTGTCACAATTTCATGAATCTATAAGGAAGAATAGTGAGAATACAATGGTACACACAATTCAGAAAAACATACACATATAAAGCAGTCTATAAAAGGATGATTCTCCAAGTTATAAAGAATGGTACTATTTTTTATCCTAGGAGATATAAAACAGTATTTTCCTAGTGTGGTTACCATGTTGACACCAATGAAAGAAGAATATTATTGTGGTACAGTTGTTTCCATAAAATATTCTTACAGCACATGACCTAAGACAAAAATAGCTCAGATATGCAAGAGGGCCTGGAAATTGCAGCCCAGTACATGCCAGTGGTAGGTAGGTTCCTGGTTGAATATCATTAAAAAATATTTGAAAGGTTAGATTTTTTATGAAGATCTTTGCATTTTAAATAGTATGATGCATGTAGAACTTAAAAATACTTCAATGCTATGCTTCTACCATAAATTTGTCCTAATAAACCACAGATAATATCCTGGAAATTATGTTTTTAGATTTTCTATGCATATGATGCAGCTTATGGATTTACAAGACACTATTGGCAAACAATGGAAATATTTAAGGATAAGTACTGGAAATAGTTGAATAATGCAAGTATCTATTGACAACATGATAGTGTATGCAAGCATACAATACTGTGCTAGTTGCAGTCAAAGTATAGGGCTATAAGAAGCCAAAGCAAGCTGAATGATAAATATATATCTTATATGGGTATATTACATCATAATGTTATTATAGAGGTAGGTAGGTTCCCTTTCCAACTACTTTAAAAAATATTTTGACTCTGTATAATAAAATGAAATTTTGGGCCCTTTTGCAAATATGTTCATTGGCTTTGAAATTAATCTCACCTTGAAGAATGTCTGCTTGTCCCTATCCCACATTCTATATATATATAAGACTTTGATACAGGCTTGTCTCCCATTCATAATTCTTTTTTACATCCTATAGAAATCATCAGTAATTAATTTAAGCTATTTAAAAATAGTTACTAACTGCTGAGAATCTACAGCAGTCAAGATAGAGCTGTTTGGATCTTGGACAATATCAATTGCTTTGTGAATTCTCATGGATTCCAGAAATTTCTGCTATGTTAATAATAGGTTTTATTGAGAGATCATAGTTATGAAAACTTTAAGCTGGGGCTTTCCACAAAGTTATGGAAACTGCTAATGATAGAAATTCAGTATGCCTATTCACAAATAAATTCCTTTAAAAATCAGAACTTCAGGGTGGCTGTTGCTTTTTCTGTCACTGTTTACATGTGACTTCCTGTTACTATCACACTTGTCTATAGTTTTGCTTAGCTAAACTGGAAGGATTTCTTTCAAATGGTAAGTACATTAGTAGTAGGTTTTTCAAAGGATCATAGTTACTAAAACTTGAAGCTGAGGCCATCCCAAAAGTCATGGGAACTGCTAATTGTAAAAACTTAACCCAGCTTGGTACAAATAAATTTCTTTCAAAGTCAGAATGTTAGGGATAGCTGTTGTTGCTGCTTATGTCTGACATCCTATTACTGTTACTTTGATGTTGCATGCTTAGCAATATGCCCCTCTATTCTCATACTCACTGTTAATGTTAATAGGGTCATCCTAGTTTCTATTTATCTGTTATTGCTCTTGTTCTTATTTGCCATCCACTCTTCTTTGTTCATGGGGAATACTTTCAGCACTATGTCACCAGTTTCTTATCACTATTTATGAGCATAGTGTCAATTGTGGCAGTGCTTTCATTGATTTTCATGCATCCAATGCTTTTACTGAAGATATCTGTCTTGGATCTGATTGGTGCATTTTTTTTCATGAGTTAAATCCTTCTGGTCTTCACATATTAGGTATGTCCTCTTCTGTAGTCTCTCAGCATCACTGAAAACTGGGTGTAGTACCTTGCTGATTTTTATGTGGTTGGTTTTGCTTCAAACTGCTCATTTAAAAGCCCATCAAAACTTATCATTCTAAGGTGACATCAATGTCAATAGTGTGCTTTATAGTGGATCATTCACTTCTGAGTCTACAAACTTGCCAGATAAGTCTCCTCTTTCTGACCAAAACCTCATCTGCTCATTCTTTTTGCAGCCTTGGCCTCTCATCCTCTTAATACTGTGATATGCTGTCCTGTACCTGACAGCACAGTTGAATCTCTAAAAAAGCAATGTGTCCACCACTTTTCATCCTCAAACTGATGGACAAACAGAATATGTAAACTAAAAAATTGAAAAGTATCTCTGAATTTTCATCAATCACCTCCAAACCAACTAGGCACACTGGCTTCCTCTTGCAGCATTGGCATATAACAATCACATGCATTTGTCCACTGGCAAGAGCCCATTCGAAATCAATCATAGCTTTAACTCTGACATCATGCCAGGCATAAAACCCCACACACCTTTCTGGATACCAGCCTCAATCACTTTCATTTCCAAAATATAGAAAATCCATATTGAGGCCAAACAGTTGTTAGAAAAGGCCACCAACCAGATGCGAGCCCAGTACAACAAGAAGAGGAGATTTGCTATCAGATACAAATCAGGTGACAAAGTATGGCTTGACACCACCAATCTTCATCTTCCCTGTCCTAAAAAGAAGTTGTCAGACAAACACACTCATCCTTTTGAAATCACTACCAAAAAAAGAGCATCCACATATACTCTCAAACTCTCAACAAACTGGTGCATTCACCCCATGTTTAATGAAGTACTTCTTACCTCATATATATTTCCTAACCAAGAACAACCACTTCCACCACCACTAGACCTTATCAAAGGAGCCAAACATTATAAAGTCAAAAAAAGTCCTAGACAGCAGACTTCATAAGGTCAAGGAAAAACAAGGAGGTCTATTCCAACAAGTCATGGACTACTTTGTCAAATGGAAGAGTTATGGACCAGAATTGAACAGTTGGGTGTAGGAAGATAATATAAATGCCAATGAGCTCATTGAAGAATTCCTTGCCAAAGACATCAAAGCTGTTATAACAGATTATCCAAAAGCCACTATTATTATTGACACACAATACAAGGATAGACACCATTTTGGACTCTGAGATGAATGGCAATATCTTATTTGACTAGCCAATCATCTGATATATGGCTCAACCACTGAAACATGGCACTATAAGCATGAAGTTCCTTCATATACACCTTTAGTCAACAAATACTGGGAAAAAAATTGGTATGACAAATGGGTTGAACCAAATGGGGGAAAGCACAGGGCATGCACTAAGAAGATTTTTCAAATGACTAAAGCAGACCATAACAGCAGTTAGGACACCTGCCTTAATGAGAGGATAATATTACAATTTATTCATTTTCTTTCATAAGCACTTTAGTGTCTATCTTATCTTTAATGCTTATCTTATTTATAGATGCTGGACCATTTACCATGACTCTACTGAACAAACCTTGCAGCTATTGTTTCTGTTATGCATGTTCTTACTTCTTTCTCTCACCAAGAACTCATATTTAGACTCTCACTTTTAGTATATAAGTAGTATAGCTCTCACTGTATATTCCCTAGCTTTGAGCTAACATTTATCTATACTGAATTCTTTACTAATATCTTGCTAAGACTAATACATTAGTCCTTATCTCCTTTCACTCAGAGACTCATTGGTAACTGCCTGAACATGAGACAGCTGTTATTTACTCTTGAGCGGAGTTCAGATCTAACAACTTAACACTAAGTGCTTTGACAAGGCATAACATATGCATGTTAAAAATAGAGCAGGACATGCTTGTGAGATAATTAAGACTTGGCACAACATTGATCTATGACATGCAAGACATAGCTGATCTGGCACCAGGTGCTTTAGACTTTGGAATGTTAGAATTTGAGTAAATCTGAGATTGCTAACTTTGGCCAAAGTATGTGAGGCCTAGATAAGATGCTAGTTGCTTTTACTACCAAAGAAATGCCTAGAAAAATATTATGAAGTGAAATACAAGTCATATGATAGGCTGCAACTCCAAGGAGATAACAAGTGATGTCACTACACATGGATTAGACTACTAACTGACATTGCACCACCCAAAGACAGGATTCTAGCCCCAAGTCAGACTCCTGAGTCAGTGCCAAGCTATGGTGTGAGGTGTGATAATTGTGACATGTGCAGGATATGAGCAAAGGAGCTCTGCAACCTAAATAATACTATATTGGGTGGTACTAATTTGTAAGATATAGAATAGGTAAATAGTGCAGCGTAATTATAATGTATAAGTTTTAGACCCCCATTGTAGTTGTATGCAAGCTCTCAGCTTGATGCCCTAGCTTCTGGATTAGTTTGTAACTTTGAGCAAGAGAATATACTTGTGATTGATAGCATTTTGAGTGAACTGAGTTGCGCATGAGGCACAGAAAGCTAGTGTAGTACTTGTGCTACTGTTGATTGATTAGTTGACTTGCACTCTAACCTGAGAAGAAGAGTTAGTGTCATTGTGGATATGCTCTTGTGTTTTAAGAGTTTCTTGTGATGCAAGGTACTACAGGTGGCAGAGGTTTAAACCTTTTGGTTTGATTAGTACTCACTTGAGGGTATATATTTCCCAAGTGGCATAGATTTAAACTCTGTGGCTTACAGACAGTTTTTTATAAGGTTTTTGTGTCTCTGGATGACATATGTTCGAACCCTATGGATCTATGATCAGTTTGAAAGCTTGAGCATGTGTGTTTCAAGTCATTTGAGGTCATTTCATGCATCACTCAAGACTTAGTGAGGTTTTGTGGACATCTCTTGACCTTGCATGTATTGTGCTACATCTTGCCTTGAGGCCCAGCAACAACTGTTGCTCCTCTTGTTATTATAAGTCTTTAGACTTAGAGAAATTTAAATACTTGACACATGCTATTACTATATATGTGTATCTTATATTTTGAGAGTTTAGTTCTTGTGTTTCTATCTGCTTCTATTGCATCAGAATCCCCCACAAATTTGAGAGTTTGTGTGTGTAGTGTTGAGTGTGGGTGTGATTAGTGTTTTTGATGCTATTGCATTTCTCACTTGTGTGTACAGAGTCTCTTCACTATGCTGTATTATATCACAGATTATATTATAAAATCATGTCTCAAGGCCAATGTTGCTTATGCTGCTCTAGAATTGTCAGTTAAAAAGTTGGGAGAATTTGATCTGGAGGAAGACAGTGTCATTGTTTGTGCAAAACACTTGCTACAAAAATGCACCTATTCTATGATGTCAAAACAGGAGTTATTTGGACAAGAAGTTGCCATGTATTTGTCTAGATACACAGATCATTATATGAGCCATTCATTTTGAAATGTTTACTGGAGCAACTTTGAGTATACAGTCAATGTGATGGATCCCTCTCCTGAGTGTACAGTGAGCTCTTGCACTCATGATAATGTATCTGTCAATTTAGCTGACAGTTTGCCTGTTCTCAATGATACTGCTGACTCTGGTTTAGAAGCACAAGATGGCATTGATGTTGGAACAGCTCTAGAGAATAATGATAGTGTGGAGACTTCTTTTGTCACAGATGAAAATGAAGATGTGTATTTGGCTACCAACAAAGGTGGTTCCTTGATAGCAGTTGAAGACTATGTCTTGTGTTGACCAGACTTGGCTCACCTTTCTGTTTGGGAATATATCTCTGCTGTGCAGAAAGTCACCAAAGCAAGTCTGAGGCAGGGGACAGAAAGATCTGTAGAGGACTGTGATGATTTGGAAGATGAAGATGGTGAAGACCACTACATGAGAAGCCAGATACCTTTCAAAGAAGACCACAAGGAATGTCATTCTTATGTTCAAGTTGTTCTGGCAGATCATCAATGGTTGACTCCTGTTCCATGGGGAGAGGCACTTCCTTGAAGGGACAGGCTGACACTTTACAAAAGGTACTGTCATTTAATGCTAATTTTTTTCAAACTATAGAAGCATGGCAGGGATCTTCATATTTATGGCAAGAGCTGGGCTGATGCTTTATCTGAATTTTGTGCAGTACAACTGGAATAGATGCCATGAATGAATAACATGCAACTGTTGCATGAATGCTGAGATAGCCATGATGATCATTTTGAAGAGTGGCACCAGAGAGTTGGTACTAACAATTATTGGACCATTTGGATACTACTAACATGAAACACTCACAGCAGATAGAATGCCACACACATGCAGTTGAGGAATGTTTAAAATCACTTCACAAGCAAATATTTTCTTATCCTATGGAAAATCTTCATTGAGCTCTTCATGGTCCACTGACAAGTTAGAAGATGCTTGTAAGCTAGTAGATGAATCTGAGCCCTCCCAAGAATGCATCTGAGACAAGGCATATAAGAAGTGTCAGAGTGACTGGTGTCACAAAAACCAGCTGGTTATGGAACAAACAGACTTGGCCAAGCCATCTATGTCTACTACCAATGAAGCTGATCTCTCCAATGGTAATGACTTTCAAGATCCCTGGGGATATGAGTATGTTTCTTTAACAACTACTGAGCTTAAACAAAACATTAAAGGCCATGATCCTGATTGTGATGTAGACCTAGAAGAAATAGTGGGCAAATACAACTGAACACAGAACAGAGGCATGCTTTCATGATAATAGCTGAGCATAGCTTGAAAAATTGTCCAGAACAGCTATGGATGTTTTTGGGTGGACCTGGAGGCATGGGTAAGTCTATGGTTATATGAGCTTTTATGGACTTTTTTTCTCATTGAAAGCAAGAGAGAAGATTCAGACTTGCATCTTTTACTGGTGTTGCAGCAAAGAATATATCAGATGCTACCTTGCATTCTCTCCTGATGCTCTCCCAGCATTCTTGTCATGGCCACCCCACCAAAACCATGGCCAAGTTGATTACAATGTGGCAAGGAGTCAATTACTTGTTTGTGGACAAGGTATTTATGATAGGGTGTAAGTTGTTGCACAAAGTCTGTGAAGCATTGCAAGTCATGAAGGAGAATGACAAGTCATTTGAAGGGGTCAATGTCATATCCGCAGGCAACTTTGTGCAGTTGACCCCTGTCAGTCAGACAAGACTGTACATGAGATTGAGCAGTTTCTACAGGAAATGCACAGCAGATGAATATCATCAGGAAAATTCTATAGTATTCTATTGACACCATTGTGCTTTTTCACAGATTATACACTAATTTGGGATGGAAAATGATGCACTTGTTGATTTGTTGGGAAGATTGTGTATTGGTAAATGCACTGTGGACAACTACAAGACTCTGTTGCATAGAACAGCGTCTACTATCAGGCCTGACTGGACAACACTAGAATGGGAAAATTGCACCTATCATTGTGTATGAAAATACTATCAAGAATGCTATAAATGAAGAGGCAGCTATGGTGTTTGCATGGAATACTGACAGACCTTTGCACTGGTATTATTTGGTGGATAAACATCAAGGGGAAGTAATCACTGATTCTAACTTATAAAATAAGCTTTGAGATATGAATTCCAGCCAGACTCGCTATCACCTGGGCAGAATATGTTGGAAATTTCATTTCAGCCTTATAAGCCGATCACTCTGATAAGCTTGAGATAAGGTTCGGCCCGACAATATGATCACCAGATAAGATGGCTGGTTACCATATATGGAACCCATGCAAATATAAGTGAGTTAAAAGCATTGGATGCGTTGATGAGCAAGGGAGCATCGTACTGATATGTAGAAGTTTAGAGACATAATCCTAGCATGTAAAATGTTCACAATGTATTAAATGTACATATTTTTGTTGGCATAAACACCTGTAAGTGATGTAAATCCTTACAGCTTTGTGTCCTTGTTCATCCAAGTTTCCGAGTCATTGAAAATCTTCACTGATGGCACAAATGGAGGAATGACAAGAGCAGGTAGTTGCAGATAATGCTAGCCATCTCTATTCTTGTGCTATCTCAGAATTTGCCTTGACATCTTGATATGATGTGATTTCAGGGCATTACTCGTGTCAATTGGAAGCCCAGTGGCAACTTGCTGTTCCAATTGTCTTCTGTGCATGCGGTCTTGGGAGAAATGATTGCTCTGATAGCAGCACCATATGCTAGTGCTGCTACAGTAATACTGCTAGCCTGCAAGCTCACTGATTTCATATGCTTTGAGAGAGATTCTCTACTTTCCTGGTGGATTAATGCAAGCACAAGTCTGACTTAAAATTTATTATGCACCAAAGATGCGTGAATGTGCTCCAGTCATGTGTTCTACTCGGGTCTTGATCAGTATCGGAAATCAGAACAGATGAAGTCTATAATACTGCATGATTCGTCCATGCACCCTGTCTTTCTCCCATCACCCCCCTCTTGCACTACAAGATGCCATCTGATAGTGCACAGAATAAATCTGCTCACAAGAAATGCCTATACTGTAGAAATTCCTTCAGTATCTATGGCTTGGGAAATCACAAGAAAGTTTGTAAGAAGAGAATGGAGCAGGATTTGGTAGACTTGCAGTTCCATGATGACTGGAATCAAGTGCAGCAAGGTGCGCAACTAGTATCCTCTGAATAAACACATCTTCTCATGCTCAATGGGCTTTTTGGCACTATAGATTCTCACTTTATGCATGTCAATATCCAGCAATATTCAACAAATGCTACTCAGGATTGTGCGTGTCAATTTCTATTGTTCTATATCTTGTATGGAACCCTAATCTGTTACAATAGCTCAAGAATTTAATCCTGTTGATAATGCTGATGTTCCTCCATCATCATCAGCATCTATTAATTCTGAACCTAGTATGTAAAAATATTAGAGGCTGTCAAAGTCACTGGAATTGTGATTCTGAATCCAACTCTTGGTTCAATTTTGGTCTGCCCCAGATTCTAGGGAGGACTGGAGTTGTGATTATGAGTTTCAGAATTCAGAATTGTGACTCTGACTGCACCTATTGGTTTGAATTTGATGATTCTACTGATATCATGGTTTTAGTGGATGATGTCAATGGTGAAGAAATTTCCAATCTAGGAAATTGATTCTTGATAATGTCAATGTGAACAACGAGAATGTCATTATAGAGTATCACCCATCTGCTAATCGTGAAACTTATGTTTTACCTCTCAAAGAGTTTCTCGATAGCAGTGGTGTCAAGCAAAACTCCACATTTGACAAACACCCATGGCATCCCTTTCCATCTGAACTTGATTTTCAATTGGCAGAATTCACATTGAAAACTGGCTTGAATCATCAAGAGTGCAATACCTTTTTCAATCTTATAGACCAGTGTGGAGACAGAAAATCAACATCATATTCTATCAAGAATGATAAAGATCTTACAGAAGTTTGGGAGTGGGCTGACCATCTATTAACAAATGTGAGCTTATAAATCTACTTTGATATATTATTAGATTGCATTCAATATTTTATAGTTTAAAAAGGAAACAATTACTTTTCCATAAAATGATGAAGATAGATATTATAAGGTTCACTACTGTCCTTTATGGGATTGGACTCTTGATCTTCTTAATGATCCTGAGCTTGTACCACAATTTACCTGGGATGCTGTGCGTTTATTTTGAGAGGATAAAAAGAGTGGTGCTAGAGTACATTTTTCAATGAGCCATGGACTGGGGATACTTGGTGGGAAATTCAAGTGAGTGATAAGACAAATTGAGGGTGTTATTACCTTATGTATTCACAACAGAACTCACTTCCACCGGGTGGCAAACCTCTTGCATATATTTTATATGCAGATAAAACTTGATTGTCCTCATTTGGCACTGCAAAAGGATATCCAGTCATGGCACGCTGTGGAAATTTTCCATTTCCTATAAGGAATAGTAAAGACTTTGGTGGAGGCTGTGTTGTTGGATGGCTTCCAATTGTGAGTATGTAAGTTGTTCCAATACATTTCTTACATTTCAAATATTAGGTTGAAGAAGATGAAAAGCATAAAGGCAAACCATCATGGGTTAATTTTAAACGGGTCATGTGGCATGAATCCTTCTGAAGAATTCTTGATTCTATTGCACAACATTCACAAAGTGGTTTTGCATTCAAACTTCCAAACTCGGAAGTAGTCATTGTTTTGTATCCATTTGTTCTTATTCTTTCTGCAGACTATGAAGAACAGTAAGCATTGTTTTTGCAATATTATATCAAACTAATCGTAAAATTTAAGTTGCATGATGATATTAATTCGTGGGGGCAGATGTCTTCATCCTAGTCCTGTTTGCTTAGTACCATTGGATGAACTTCTTAACCTGTCAAAAAGACATTCCTTGCATACTACAGAAGAGATGAAGGATATTTTTCAACATGCAGAGCTACTTAACTATGATAATTCAGAAGCACTATTAAAATCATATGGTCTGCATAAAGTTCTGGTGCGATTTTTTTAATAAATGCTATTCACAATTAATTATGTTTTTAGAATGTCTTTTAGAATATAAATAGATCTGATCCTTACCATGCAGTAAATTGGGATAGATTACATGCATTTCTAAGTGGACTATTTGATCACTTACTCTCACAGCTTATTGAGCACATAGAGGGATTTTATGGTCAAGATGCTAGCATTATTGTTGATGATTTGTATAACTTTTGAGATATTATTTTTGATTCTGATTTACTAATGTTACTTATGTTTTAGAATAAAAGATTTTCCTTGATGGAGAGATATCACACATTTTGACTCGGTCATGTCATTTGACTTTACAGATGAAAAGAAGTATGAGCATATATCCAAAGTGAGACTTTAAGTTATTGACAGACAACCTTTATACTTATTAGAATGTTAATCTAGCAAATTCTTTTTGTTACACATTCTGTTCTAACAAAAGAAGCAGATCCTAAAGGATACTTGCTTCTCCAGTGCATCCGAAGTCATTTAGAATTGGATATGTATGCAGCAATGGATGTTCATATCAAGGAGACTATCACAGCTGGACAGAATGAGATGCAAAAATTTGGTGAAAAAATCAATGTATGTCATTCATTTTATCTATGTTTGAGAAGCTTGGAGTTGGATGACTATTCTTATTGACTCATGATCATAATTTTCACTCCAATTCTTATTCTCAATATTAAAATGCTAATAGAATTTATTTAGGAGTACTCTGATGCAACAAAAGAAAGTGGATACAAAATCCCGACAACTTGGAACTTTATCAAAATGCATACTCAGCAACATTTATTTGATGATATCAAAGCTAAAGGCGTGACCAAAAACTACAATACAAAAATCAATGAGAGTATGCATGGTCTACTCAAAGAAGCATATCAAATACAAACAAACTTTAAAAATGTTGCAGAACAGGTATGTAGTAATATTTCTAATAATACAACTTGGGCTCAGTATATTATCAGATTTTGAAAACAGATCATCGGTATAACATTGCTATGCAAATTTGTCAAAGGATTGATAGATTTAAAAAACATCAGAAGCAGCAGAAAGTGGTTTCTGATAGTGATGATGATATACCAGACAAGGAAATAACAACTGATCACACTACCGATAAAGCAAGCCTTCATAGTCTTCATAGCACATCTAAAGATCCTCACACATTTGCTGAGCTAGAAGAAGCCTTTCATGATGATCCAGCCTATAACTCATTCCATCTATGTCTTGGACATTTTATAACTGGATTTTTAAATCGACAATCAGAAGGGCTCATTCCAGAAGAAGAATGGATTCACTTTGTTCCAGAGGATAAGGTTGGTTTTGATTTTAATATTTATACTTACATGTTTTAATGTGGTTCCTATCAGATTAAAGTGTATCAAACACTCTCTGTTAATTATCAATCTTGCATAAACCAAAAACAGGAGAGAGATTTGTTGTGATGCAGTCCCAGCTTTTACAATCATCCTTGATATGATGGTGTCATCATAAATACAAGTGATGGACAGTACATTGCAGAGCTTATTCAACTTTTTGAGTGTGAGTATAAAGGACATCTTTACTCTCTGGCATTGGTTCATCCATGTGATCTTCCAATTAAAGATGGACAAGAACACTGGAAATTACAAAGAGATAAAGATCTGGGTTTTTATCGTGTTTGAGCACGTCCAAGGCTTCACTCAGCCTTTATTTCTATCAATGCTATAACACGTGGTGCACTTCTTGTTAAGGACCCAGACTCAGATCTTGAATATGGGCAAGACTATTTTGTGGTGGATATTATTGATACAGACATGGTTCTGCGACTGAAAGGACTGCGTAACCTTCTTCAAAACTATAAAGTCCCAGATAATCAAAATTAGGGCTTCACACCATACTGTATACAGTATACAGCTGTCAGCTCCAAGACACTAGTCGGTACATGAGCATTCAACCAGACCTTACCCAAGCACAAAAAGTCATATCTATACTTGAAGTTTCTATCTTACTAACTTAGCTACAATTTTGGGACACTCGTAGAATATACTAGAATACTTCTAGAGGTATAAAAGCCTCATAGTTGTACTGCTATACAGATAGATTATCCAATTACTCTTCTTCTCATTACATTGCTGCTAATATGATTAGGGATGTGCACCATATCTGTATCACAGTGGCTATGTATGGTGGCTATGGATACGGGTCCATACTGTGAGCACTTTGGATGAGCCAAAATATGGCCGTATCCATACGGTTGAAGTACGGTTATTGAGGGAATGGTAGGGGAGCATTCAATGTCATTGAGATCAGTAAATATAATCTCAATGATGCAAATTACACTTACATTTTGATGACAGTTATTCACTCTCATCATAAAACTATCTGTATACAGACAACTGTATGGACACAGTACAGATTTGGCATCAGCCGTACCATATCATGGGCAAGATTTCTCATATGGTCTATGGCCATATTGTTATGGTCATATCTGTAACGGTACAGTGCACATCCCTAAATATGATGGTATGAAGCCCTACCGCAAAGAGGTGCCTCTAACACTTGCAGGAATTTAATTGCATCTTCAATTCCAAATACACAAGAATAACACTGATATTGGTCGCAAATGACCAGAAAATGAATGGAAATGAGAGTTACGGTGCTGTATTAGGCTTATTGCTGAGTTTCACTCTTCATGTAATGAGGACTGCATACTATACATGGCCATCGACAGCTATCAATACAGTCCTTCTCAAGCTCTTGATGGTACAGTCCTATACATACAGGTGCCATGACAGTACCCATACAACCATATTATACAGTGATAGTGTGAAAACTTAAGATTCAACATCTGTGATTGAAAGAATTATTATTATAAAGTAGAAAGTATATACATTTTGTATGTAATCTTGGAATATTTATGTAACAAAAATAAAATAAAATGCATTGCAAACAGCAATGCAGGCATACACATTGTTGGCAGGCATGGAAAGTGGGCTCGTTGAGGGGGTTTGCATCTGGCACATTGAAATAGATGGTTATGGCGTAGTCATGACAGTCAAGGTGTCATTGGGATGGAGGAGAGGGGCAGGGAGGGGTTGGTACCAATTTGACGGTGACAGCGAGGTCGGAGGCAAAAAAGGACCTCACCACTGGATTCCCTGATGTTGAAAATGGAGGTGGTGAGGTCCAGGTGGTAGTGGCGAGGCTGTAGAGGTAGTAATAGACCAGGAGTGCTGGGGATGCAATAGCAATGCCCAGCGATGGGGGCACCGGAGGCACTGGCGCACAGAAAAATCGTGTTCCCCCACCCAAACAATGGGGGATGCATGACTCTGTCATGGCTGGGATGTGTGGGTGGAGCAGTGCAGCCCGATGTTGGATTTGGGTGCGGTGGGCAGCGGCAGGCAGAAAAATTGTCACATGGCCACAATTCTTGCATCATTCAGGATGCCCTTGAGTCCTTGATTGATGCCCCAAAGAGCTTGGCCGTCGTTGCTGTCGTTTTTCATCAGTGTCCCGATCTTGGTCCCACCATCCCACTCATCCTCTCCCACCTTCCTACCTCGTCCATGTCTCATCTCCTTTGGTATCAGCCCTCTCCAGGACAATGCCAGGGCCCTGCCTCACAGCAGAAATCCCTCTGCCCCCATCCTCATCGTTGTCGTCGTGCATGGTGTTGGCATCCTCATCGTTGGTTGCGCAATTTGTGGGCCTTCCTGCACTGAGATGGTGGCCGATACCATATTTGAGGGTGTATTACACACTGTTATAGTGTGCAGAATCCTTGCATGGTGGCAATTGACCCTGATCTCGATGTGGGGGATGCTAGGTTGGTTAGAGTGAGGATAGGGCCTGCATTTGCAGCCATGACGGGGCATGGGCAGGGTCATCATCATTATCTGACTTGCTGTTGTTGTTGTTGTTGTCGTGGGTGAGTGTATGGCAATGCTGCCTCAAGTGAGGGTGTATGCAGGTGGGTGGGGTTGGATGCATGCCATCCAGAGCTCTTGGGGCCACCAGATGCGCTGAAGTGACCTAAAACAACATTAGAAGTAAAAGAATAGATAAAACTTACAATTTTGAGTTTGAGAGGCACCCATTTGGGTGCTACATGGGTGTGGAGGCGAGAGGATATGGTGGTGAAACAAGAAGAAAGAAGTCGCACAGCCACTCAATCACTGTACGGTTGTACGGTCCGAGGCAAGCGAGCAAGCGAAATGAAGGCGAAATGCATCAGGGGATGCTTCTACTACTCAATCTATGTTCTCTAAGGCCACGAAAGCTGTCAGTATATTTGATTATATGTCCTCTATGCCATCTCAATTTGTTTCCATGCTTTTTAATTTATTTCTATCTAGGGTTTCTTCTCCTGTTTGAGCACTAACATTGAACAGTGAGGGTTCTTTTTGGGCATATCTGTGATTCCAGGATCTGAAGCTGCAAGCCTGAAACACACTCTTGAACAGTGGCACCTACCACAAGTCTCTATGGGCACCGATCCTCCTACTGGCTGTACTCATGGTGTACTTTATCAATTTATTGTGCTTTTGTGATCCCTTTTGAAAGCTCTCGAGACAGATTCTTCTTTACTGCTTTATTCCCTCGCATTTCCCTCATTTACAGCTGTATGGCTACTCAGCACCCACAGCCCTCTATGCCGCATCAATCAGCTCATAATACTATCCCACATCCTTCTCATATCACTGTTGAAGGTCCTCACGAGGCTCTCACTATCCATGACATTCAAGATCATTTCTCGATCAATGGCATCATTGATACACTGTGTCTTGTTAAAGCATATCACAAACTAGACAAGGTCAGTTTCATGATTTATTTATCTTGACATTCACGACTCATGAGGCACTTACTGCTGGTGTAGAGTCTTCGTGATATGCAGCTGAAAGTCAATGAACTGATCGAAGCAAATAGGCAGCTGGAACCTTTGGCTCCTCGCTCAAAGAAGAAAGCTATGAAGACCTCTGTTCTTACTGCTGAACAAGAGCATGGGATCCTCAAGTTCACAAAGCATTGTGCTGTGACCATCGAGATGTGGCCTGAAGATCTTGATGTCATATTTACACAGAGATCGTTTGTTGATGGCAATCTTATCCTTAGCAGTGCATGTTATCTGAGTCCAGAAGCAGAGCAAGATGCAGTATATGCTGAGGTTTACTTAGCCCTGAAAAAGGAGCTTCACCCATTTTTTGTGAAGAATTATGGGCCTGCAAAGAAACATGTATGTTTTAATACACATCCTATACCGTATGTCTCTATTTTTATATTGCTGACCTCGTTTCATATAGTTCATCAAGTGCGCAGGCGATGGCCAGTCAACATTTATCAACCGCATCAAGAATGATTGCTTTCTTGAAATCTTTGGCACTCTGATCCCCTCCGCTATCAGCAACCCTAAATTCAACACTTTGAACGATCCTAGGTGCCTCGAACTCCTCGGATACAGGCCCAGCAACAAGACATATTATTCTCTATCTCCAATCCTGTGGGAGGAAGGGTTGAAGGGCAATGTATGCCTTCTTTTTCGCAGCACAGTTTTAATGAAGGTACTCTTTCATGTATCATAACATTTAATCAACGTGAATTTCACTGATGTATTAAATGACAGATACTCTTAGCTATTTTTTATGGTGCCACACGCATCAAACCAAGCAAGATGACCTTCAAAGGAAAATCAACTAATGCTGATCTTTGGGAGGTGACTGAAGTTTCCCCTGGTGCTATCACCTTTGCCGCAACCGCAGTAAGATCAATATCTTTGATGTTCGCTTGATATTTTCTCAGACATTGAATTTCACTAGGCACATTATGTTCTCTCAGGCAACTTACAATTTGACAAATGGGGTATTCGCTCAGGCATCAACTACGAGTCCGACTATCATCAGTACAAGAAGACCATTATTGAGGCTTGGGACAAACCACATATGAAGGAAACAATTGCAGCCTTCAACAAATTTATATTCACTGGAAGAACAGCGAAACGTCTGCATGGTCCATCAATGGATCAAGAAGATGAGTTCATTAACATCCAGGAAGTGTTCGCCAACATCAGCAGTTCCGAATCAGACACACCTGAATCAGTGGATCAACCAATAGTCGGCAATGACCAAGATAGCATCCTCAGCCCTTCTGTTAGCAATAGTGCCGGTTCTAGTATTGATTCTGCAATGCAGGGGCTTGTCAGTGCTGTTGCTGGGGTCAATATTTGTGATGCAACTTCTCTGACAGGTACCGGTGAGGTCCTGTCAGATACCCGGCAAGTTAGTCAAGAAGGTCAGGGAACTTCAATTAGGGGATAATAATTTGTTACTGATCGAGAATTCTAGGAATTGCAGCAGAAGCACAGCCTCAAGAGAGAGCGCATGGACAACACAAAGTGGCAACATGTGGAAGGGGGAGTGGACATGGCCGAGGTACAGCTCAGAAGGATTTAGCAGAACCCCAGGCCAGCAGAATGCAAACTCGTTGCCGTACCCATGCTGAAGCTCAGCGAGAAATTGTTCATGCTGGTGATACAGAAGGTCTTGAGGAGGATGACGTTTATGGTTAAAATTATACATATATTTTTGAATAGATCTGGTTTGAATGCCCAACAGAAGTGATCTTAGAAAGAGCAACAATGCTCAAATAGTTGCGACAAGATCAGGTGACTTTGGTACATTTAATAACTGAATGCGCTACTTAAGTATTGCCCTTGTAGTATAACTGTAATATTGTATCTCTAAATAATGATTGACTGAAGGTTGCTAGTTCGACTCCTCGTATTGTATATTTTCCCCTTGTAAATTACTTTGCTTACTAAGTATGTTCTAGTCCTGTTCAAACAATAAATACAAATCTGTTATGGATCTGAAATAAGTAAATAATTTTTAAGCATCATAATTAAAGAAATTATAATCTGGCTTATCGGCATGGTTATCAGGCTGGCCCTGTTGAGCTCAGCTTGTTATCATTTATCATATTTCTGACTTTATTAGGTTTAATATACTATTGCTGACTCCAGATAAGGCATCTTATGCTACCGAGCTTGTTCTTAATAACTGCATATAAGGGTTTCTCACGCATTTCAGTATTATTTAATCTTATAAGTAATTATAATTTGATTTGGACATTTCTGACATACCCTTGATCATAGGTATGCCAGTTATGTTTTCTCAAAATTATGATGTTGATAGTGGTATTGTCCATGATGCTGCAGGTATCTTAGAAAAGATCTGGTACTGGACTGACAACTGTGGTTTGAGACATGTGGTGTCTTGTGTGATCAGAGTGGATGATATGATATCACACCCCTTATCTGACCTTGAAGAAGGGAAAGCTGTAGCAATACAAGATACTGCGGACTTAATTTTCATTGACGAGTTTACTAGGAAAAAAAGTGCATGATAGAACAATTGCAAGTTCCCATTACACCCACATTCACAATGACTGTCAACAAATCTCAGGAAAGAACTCTGAGTCATGCTATTATTGATATGGTGTCTTGTACTGGAACAGAAGTGCTATATGTTATGACTTTTTATGTCAAATCCTTACATGGCTTGTTGGTTTTGTGTTGCTTCCTGCAAAATAAAATCCAGGTGCAACCTTCTGAAGACTTGTGATTATAAAATACTCATCTCAAAATACAGGCTAAACAAACCAAACTTGATTATGGGACAGACTCTAAGAAATCTGAGGCCAAGAATTTTCTAAATTCTCTTGGAAAGGATGGGGCTTTGCAAAGAGATACTGTCATGGCAGATGTTCAACATAATCAAGATGAAGAGCTAGATATAAGTAGCAAATGATTACACCACTTACAGAAAGAGGTGGATCAGTGGCATGCAGCAGCAAGATTCCAATCAGGACTGCTAATGAGCCTAGACTTTTATGGCAATGACAACACCAACTCAAAATGAGATTGGGCAAGTTGATATAGTGGCATGGCAATCAAGGTGATCATGTGTGTGAGTGATTTGAGTTACCTCTGTGCAGTAAATCAATTCCTCTATACACAAGTATATACTGTGACTTTAAGTCAGGGAAGTAGTACTGCTTGGTAGTCAAGTACTAGATGCTTTGGCCATAAGCTGGTAGGGATCTCTCAAAGTGAGAGGGAATGGAAGCAAGTATGATGTGAATACCACAAATCCATATGAGAGAATGTGCAATGAGACTAGAAAATGTTGCTAAATGATAATCCTAATGGGGTGAATAATGGAAGATAGACTAAACTGATGGCAATTGGTCTAGAAGTGAGAGAATTGATGGGAAAACATGATACTGAGGCTGGATGTGATAAGAGAAAATGTAGAAAGAGGTACTGAGGGTGGAATGGTGAGAGAAAATATGGAACTATGAAAACTGATGATGATACTGGTCCTATATGATGTGATGGTGCTGAAGTCGATGTCAAAACTGGTCTTGTACTGAAACAATCCTATCCTATGTCAAACTAACCTTCAAGTCCACTCAAGGGACTGTCCTATACTGATGTGATACAAAATTTGCTGAACTGATTCTAAGTCTATTCAGAGACTACCCAAGTGGGTGACAATAACAATGATGAAAGAGAAACAGTGAAAACTCCAATGGTGTGAAAGTGAAATGATGATGACCTAGTAAAAGATAACAGGGACAAGGTATGGTATGGCAATCACATATTGGCACAATACGATCACATACTAATAGTGTTAAGAGTGAAAAGCAAGTGTCAAAGAACTCTTCACAGTTAAAAACTGTGAGATAACTCTGGTGAGTTTAAGAGTTGACATGCAATCAAGAAATGCTAGGGTAAATAGTGTATTGCTGTAGAATAGTGAATAAACATAGTTTACTGGCAATAATTGACATAGACTGTGGTCAACTGGAGATGAACTGGCTAGCTATTTTTTTCTAGCTAGCTTTTATACTACAAGTATGAATCTATAATTAGTATAAATATGAAAGACTTAGTAAGGCTGTAAGGCCTTAGCTTAGTAAAATTGTAGTGAACATATGGTTCTTTGCCTTCAAAAGTAATAGCAACTCTTTAACGTTGCCATATTTGGAAGGAAACCATATAAGCAATAAGCAGATCATTAAGTGCTGTTTAGCTGTGGATTACAGAGCAATAGTTGTTATGCTGAGGAGTATATGTGAGGCAATGTTTTCTTGAGGCCTTGGCATTGTAACAGCCTTAGTAAACATGGTCTGTAGTTGCTGTCTCTGTAATTATTATAGCTGGAAGAGTACTTGTGTCAATCACATCATTTCATTAAGTGATTGATGGCACATCAACTGGGTGCTTTGGAGTGATGCAATGATTCCATATTAGGATGATTGTTCATTAAAGGTGCCTTGCTGTGATGAAATACAGCAATTATGATACATAGCAAGATGGGATGGATAAAAAAGTGCATGAAGAGTAGATGCCATATGATGAAAGTGGTATCACTGTGTGTGCAGTCTTTAGTTTATTGAAAGGCTGTTGAAGGGATAGTGACATTAATTAGCAGGATAAATCTGTGAAATCTGAGTGTACAGAGCCTAGAGGCTTATCACTGCAATTCTTATCATATAGCTCATCTTCCTAAAAACATAGCAAAAAGGAGTCAAATAATAATAGTTGACTTAAGAAGCACCACAGAACCTGCACCTGATCATGTGCTTCAAAAAGCCAAATTTCAAAAGCTTCTGACATTCATTAAGAAGTTTTTGATGAAAGCATAGCTATCAGACTCACTTGCACTTACAGATATGAGTGTAAGTGTGCATTCCATGAAATTGTTTACATACTCAACTTTCAATGTGCCAGAACCCTCTGATCTCTTGAATGCTGATGGAATTGCTGTCTAAAATCTATATATTAAGAGAGGTAGCAAAGATGACATAATAAGGCAGACTTTGAATTTTCCGGCCATTGCCAGACCATGGCATTATCTGGCTGAGTTTCAATTATGCTGCACTGCTGCCACTGCCGCCTCTCTACAGTGATGAGCTTCAATTTCACTGTGTTGCTGCCTTTGCACCAGTGTTCTAAGCCCCCATGGCACATCATTGGCATGGATGGTACTCAGTACTCACTGAATATAGGCCATTTACCAATTATGCATGCTGTAGGCTGCAAAGTGAGTATTGAGCAAGTTTAAAAAGCATTGTGCAATATTGAATATCAAATGAGAAATTAGCAGGTAGGATTGAGAGCCAGGAGACCATCCAAGGACAGGTAAAACATATACATGTACTGACTATACCATAATTTGCTTATTATGAGGCTTTGATGAGGCTCAAGCCTTTTCCCAGTAGTTAAAAATGGCAAGGAGACCATTTATACAAGAATATGTGCTATGCTATGAGATGTAAGTAAGGCATAAATATAAGAAATACAGAACAACTCAACCCAGCCTTTTTCTGTCTATGTAGAGCAACAAGCTGAGGTGATGAGTACAAAATATGAGGTATATATACTATTTTAAAGTCTGAGGAAGCAAGGGAATATAGGGATCCACACTGTATCCGTATATGGATATGACCATCAAATTGATGGGTTAACCTGTACTGTCACCATATGGGCTGAAACTGTCAATAGTACAGGTTGTAACCATACCTGTTAACTGTATTTTTGGCAATGCCAAGTGACTTCAATGGTTTTTCAGACCAAAGTCACTCTGGATACACAAATAAGGTCAGTATCTGTCAAATCATCGCAAATTTTAAGCTGAAATACCTATATTGAGTGAACTCATACTGCACCCATATTTTTTCCAGATCCCAAATCTCTATGGTACAGTTACAGTACCTGTATGAACTGTCCCATAATTTCATAAATATAGGTACAGCGTAGATCCCTAAGAGAATATAAGTAGAAATGTGTACTGTACCTGTAGTATGGTAGTTATGTATGGTGTATATAGATATGGGTCTGTTCTGTGGCCAACTCTAATAGCCTAAAATATGGCTGTATTTATACGGTTTGAATACAGTCGTTGAGGGAGGGACAGAAGACTATCTTATGTCATAAAGGTCAGTACCTATGATCTAAAAGAAGTGCATAATGCTCACCCTTTGGCACCAGATATCTGTATACAGACAATGGTATGGACACGGTACAGATATGACATCAACTATACTATACCATGGCCAATAATTTTTATACAGTCTATGGTTGTATCTGTAATGGTGCAATACACATCCCTAAACATAAGTAATAACTAAAACATGGAAACAAACTAATAGTCATAAAATCTAAGAAGAGGATCATTGAAATGACAAGCAAGAAGATGGGATGACAGCATGTGAGGTGCTCCAGAGGGTTTTGACTTTAACAATTCAGCTATAACATGCTTACTCAGTTACCATGCCATAAACAGCCATTGCCATAACATGGGTACACACCAGGTAAGATTCAATTTTGCTGCCTCTACTAAGCCTCTACTTTTCCCACAGCACATCATTGGTGTGACTGGCTCCTAACTGAGCTTCAACTGAGACTACTTATCCACACTATAGCAACAACATGAGTATCAAGCAATAAGCAACAATTGAGCAACAAGTTGACAATGAGTATTGAATGTTAATGTCAGAGTTCAAATGATGACCAAAGCAGCCCACCATGTCAGATATCTAAGTCAGGGACATAAGAACCAGCATATCTCTCTCTCCTTCTCTTCTGCCAGTAATGACAGCTATTAACAATGATCACCCAAATCATGAGAGTCCCCACCTATCCATTACATGGCTTACAGAAGTAACAGAACAAAGCTTTTTGGCACTTATAAAAAGCATGTTGCTCTATTGTAGTGGCTCTGAATAAATAACAGAGATTTAACAACATATCTTAGTAAAAAGCCAGGTTTAGGACAGGCCCCAACAAGCCAAAGTCCCGTGATGAAGACAAGGGGCATAGGCTTGTGTTTCTTAGTACTAAAGAAGATGACAAAGTTTATCTGCAAGTAGGCAATTCCATCAATTCTGTGTCACTGTATAAAAATTTGAGTATTTTTACTTATAAATACACAAAAAATATATAAAGTTTCTTTTAAATAATTTTGCTAAGAAATTAGTAAAAATATTTAAAACATTTCACTATATTTTACAGATTCTATATAAAACAGTATAAAATTCAAAATATTTTCAGTACTTGTTTTAGCAAAGAAACTGTAAAGAAATTTTGAATATTTTTTCTGTTTTTATAGATATAAAGACATTGGCTTTTATCCAGTGTATATGTTATCATTACTGTATGGAAAATCCAATATTTTAGTTTAAAATATTAAATTCTATAACTATTTATTTTTTCAATATCTAAGATAAAATATTAAAAGATTATTTTGAATATTATTTTAATATTTTTATTTATTACAAATATATTGAAAAAATAAATAGTTATAGAATTTAATATTTTAAGCTAAAATATTGGATTCTCCATGCAGTGCATGAGTGTCTGTAAGCAGTGGTACAACATTACAGAAAATAAGTGTCCAGCTCTATAGGCATTATTGGCCTTCAGCTTTGGTACATGGTTCAGAGAAATTGAGGATTAGATTAGCTTTCTGACAGCTATCACTTTGTGCCATTTATCAGATTATCCTTTGAATATCAAATTCCAGGCTTTGCTCCTTAAAGACCATGTTGAGGCTAACATCACAGTTTTGCAGATTCTTCTCTTGCAAAGCATGTGGTGGCAATCTATAGACATGATTGTAGGGTCAACACATCTGTGTTTACTAGAAGGCCTTCAAAACACAGCTTCTCTACTATCATCTGCTAATGTCATATTTCCCCGATATGAAATCTAAGAACCTACTGAGATTTGTGCTTTTGAATTTGCCATAAATTTGAATGCATTGACTGTTTCTGGTCTTTAGCCCACAGCTACTCTCTGCACTCAAGAACAAAAACTTGCTCACTTTAAGAATGTCTATAAATTGATTGTCAGCATTGGGTTGAAAGACATTGTTGTGTCTCTTAGTTGAGCAAAAAACTTAACCTGTCTTTGCCTTCAGTATGCTTGAACAGTTAGAATATATAATTCACAAACACCAATCACCACTTTCACAGCAGTGATAGAGTTTAAGGTTGCATCTTCAAGAGTAATGGTGATCACAGCATTCTCTGTTCTGGAAACTCTGATCGTTGAGTGTGGTTTTGTTTAATGGGCCAACTTTAACTCAGACAATATAGACACTCTTACCCTCTCCACCATTCAAGGCCTTCTGGAACATTCCCACTGTCAGCATACCCTTCAAGAATTGGAGTTCCATAATATGCCACTTACAGGGCATATTTTGCTCATTTTACATCTTGCCTTGAATCTCAGTATCTTGGTTGTCTGTTTTGTGCATTGGAATATTGATGCAGATCATGTGTTCAGTGATGTTCTGTTGGAATTAAAACACACATGGTCTGACAGATCACTCACCATTGTGCCATGTCTACATTTTTTAATGCTCTCTATTTGTCATACCCCTATTCTAGTGTTTTTTTTTTTTTTGTTCCAGTTTGTATAATTTTATATGTATATCCTACATGCTAGCTAGCATATAGTTAGATCATCCTGTCATGTATACTACTGTTTTTGTATTTTAGGTGTCTTATGTCTATTTCTCTTGATCCACTGAGTTGATAAGGCATCAAGATAGAATTGCAACTGCATCTTTATCTACTGTTCTATACTTCATGATGGTGATGTTTGCTTTCATCTGCCTTCTTCTTCTTCAGTTTCTATATCTGGGAATACTCTAAATGTGGTTGCAAAGCACTGTATGTCATTGAGAAACTGAATGAGGTGTAGTAAGTTCTTTCGCTTGGATAGCATGTGCCTAGCTATCAACATGGTCCCATTGATGCCAATGGAATGCTGCATTGTTTTGTGTTTATTCTAATATATTGGACATCATATCAGATAGTGATGGACAGATTTGTTGGGGTGCAGACATATGGGGCAGGCAGGGGATTCGATGCAGCATATGTTAAAGAGATGGCAGTTCAGCCCAATATATCCAGTACAAAACTGCACAAGTATGCTTGTGATTTTGTGCAGTAGAGAAGTGGCCAGCTTCTGATACCAGCATGCAGCCTGCTGGGCAGGTGCTAAGTCGATGTTCTGAAACCTAGAGTAACAGGGTGACTTCCTCCAGGCTTGGTCAGCTTTGATTTTCTCCTTTGCATAGTTCTTCTGGAGTATTGATGTTTTGTTTTAGGGTATAGGTTTTCATAATAGTGCAGAGAGGCTCTGCATCATGCTGATATCACCATATGCTGCTGCCTTTGCTTCTTCATCTGCTGCTTCATTCCTTACAATGCCTTGGTGTCCAAGGATCCAACGAATCTTGAGAGAGATGTTGGGGTGTTTCCATAGAACTATATCTACATGTTTGTGAAAGAGGTCAAGGATATGGTGGAATGGAGCTGGTCTTGCCAGTGTTGTTGCTTGTATAGCAGCTGTGTTGTCAATACTGATAGATGCACATTTGATGTTGGACATGCTGTGCAGCAGCTCTAAACAGAAGGTTAGTGCCAATCCTTCTCTATTATATACTTTGTGCTCCTTTGCTGATCCAATGCTTAATCTCAGAGTCTTTACTCTTCTGTCTCCCTTGTATATGACAGCGGCTACTCCAATTCCTCCATCTATGCCTGATCCATCTCCATATGCCCTTACCTCGCTCTTGTCCATCCTTTCCATGACTATTGCCTCTTGCATCATCTCTGTGATCTCCACTGTGACTTTGGATTTCAAATATGGGGGGAACCTGACTGCCTTGATGGTCTCAAGTGTATCTGGTTGTACATCAAAGTCTCTTGCTAGCTTGTGAAGTGGGGATCTGTGTCACTTGATATATCAGTTTGTTGCCCTCTATATGGTTTTGTATAGCAGATGTCTTTTTGATAAGCAGGCCATGTGTGTGAGAGCTCTGTGTCTGTAAACATTAACCTGGCCCATCATAGGGAGGAGGTTGGCATGGATGTCCAATACATCTGCCACTGTTGTACACATTGCTCCAGTGATGAGGATTGCAGCCTTCCTCTGTATTGAGGCTAGACAGTTCACTGTGCAGATGCTGCTCTTTCTATCCTTTCACTTTTTCTTTGTTCACCTCTGTGGATTCAAAAAGACATCAGCTGCATATAGGTTTCTTGAGATGGTGATAGAGATATAGGTGAGTCTCATGCACTCTCTTGAGACTCCTGATCCTATTTGGGCAAGGTATCAGAATTAGGTTATCCAGTCATTTCTCTTTTTTACAGCTACTGCACCTTGCTCCTTCCACCATAGTCCTGCATCAATCTAGACACTTAGGAATTTTGTGACTGGCTTTGGATGGATGTTGTGCTAGCCAATCTGGATAGCTGTACCTATTGCTGGTTCCTGTTGTCGGACTACGGTGTTTGGTCAGAGAAGAGGGGGGGGGGAGGAGTGCCTCTCTTGTTTTGGTCATGAATTCAATGAGCTGGAATTTTTCCATACCATATTTACAGTTGTGCTTTGCTGCCCATTCAAGTATACCTCTTGGTCATTCCATGATGACCTTGATCTTCTGATGGGTTTCCATAAATATTTTGCCCTACATGAGGATTGCCTTGTCATTAATAAAGAAGAAGCCTTCTTCACCATTTTGAAGCTGTTGTATTGTGCTGGAGTTGTATATGATGTATAGTATCTGTGAAAGTGGATGCTCTTGATCCAGCCCATTAGTCACATTGAAGATGATAGATTTGAAGTCATCAAATGTTAGAATAGTCTTTTACACTCTAAGCCTCTGGCATACCAATCCATATATTGGGTTGGTATACCCATCATCAGCATCTCATGAATAAGCATATCCACATCAACACTCAGAAATGCACCCTTTATATCAAGGAATAAAACCAATACTACATTACCATTGTGCTATGCATTTTTGATGGAGGATATTATTAAATGTATGGAGTCTGTTGTGCAGTATCCTAGGCATCCACTAAAGTGTCAGTTTGGTATCAGGCCCAGCTATTTGCACCATGCTATGAGATCTTAGTTGAAGATGGCATCAGGCCCTCGTCCCCAGCTGTTAGGTGGTGTGATTGGGTGATATGCATTGGGGTTCTGGTGGTCGGGTTTTCCTGGTTTGCACAGAATGATGATGTTTGTTGCACTCAGTACTTCTGGATATTCTTCCATTATAAATATTGCTCAGTAGACAGGTCCTATATGTGGTGCAAGTAGATCAGCACAGTGGGTTAGAACACAGTTTGGGATTGTACCTGGTTTTGTAGCCCCAGATAAAAAGCACTCTCACAAAGCCTACCAACATGTCCTGAGAAAACAATATGAGCCTTTTTGTCAATCAGACGACACCATTTCAGGTGATGAGACTAGCAGGGGATTTTGTCCTCTTGGGCTATGCTAAGCTACTAACTTAACATGCCATGGCTCACTCTGATGCAGTACAAAGAACCAATTTGCACCCAGAGCTTCCTGTTTCCAGCCTGGCACTTCATTTGACTATTGAAGGTCATATGGATCTGTGATCTAAGCTGGGTCCACTGCCTTGCCATACCAGCCAAGGACCCAGACTATGTCATAACTAACCACCTTCCTTTGCTGAAGCAAACTTCAGAGGAGGCTGTAAGTGTCCTGTGACTGTGTTGGTCTCAAATGGTTTTTAAAAGCATTCCCCACAATTATAGTCGCCTATCCTAAACCAAAAGTGGGAGAACCCTTTTACAGGATTTGGCAGATTTAATTTGGTGTATTAGAGCTCAGACACTTCCTCTGCAAACTTCCTTTGCCAAGGGAGGACTCCATTGCAAGTTTAATGTCTAATTCTGACCATCAACTAAACAAGCTGAGCTTGGCTTATCGGCTGAAAGGAATCAGACCATGCCTGGTGGCAAAAGCTGGCCCAGACACACTTGAATCTTCAAGCAGAAATGCTCTATCAGGAGAGAGGTATGGTTAACCATCATAAGTGGGCCCAGGACAGTACAGCCAATCTGCCAAATCAACCTCCTTCACTAAGGGAAGACTGCCCCAGTGTAGTTTTTGATCAAAATTGTAGACCCAAATGATGCCCAGCAAATCTGCCAATTTAATCTCTTTTGCTAAGGGAGCATATCAGATGACTATAGTTCACTGTTGGGCCCAGGACAGCACAGCAAATCTGCTGAATCAACCTCCTTTGCTAAGGGAGGATTGCCCCAGTGTAGTTTATCATCAAGTTGCAGACACAGATGATGCCCAGCCAGTCTGCTGATTTAATCTCCTTCACTAAGGGAGTCTATCAGATGATGAGAGAGCTGTTTCATTTTCAGTCCATCTGAGTGTGAATATAGCTAGGAAAGCCAGTGTGGAGCATCAGATGAGCCTCCTCTATTCAGTCCAAGTGGCAATTTTCACTGTGGGAAAAAAGCTCATGATGGTGGTTGGAGTTTAAGGAGTGATCTGTTCTGGTATTTTGGAATGAATGGATGGTGCAAGCAATGGAATCTTATGTAGAAAAGCAGGTCTTTACCTTTGGCCTTTATGTGGATAGTGCTCACATGTACTTGCCACCTCTTACAAAGGAGCAGTTCTTATACTTGAAGAGTTATAGCAATCAGGATAGCTGTCTTAGATTCAATGACACTGAAGTCACAGTTGTGTGTGCATAATTGCTTTCTTGTTTGAGGCCACCACTGACTTGAGTTCAGGATTTTCTCTGGAGGGTAGATTGAATGGGAGTGGAATAAAGTTTGAGTCTGACTGGTAAATAAGCTATTTCTTCCAGCTGTGGCTTCTGTGTCTTGGTAGAGCTTGAAGGAGATAAGTCATGTGAATAGTCTCAGGGTATATAAATACGACTTTGTTTGGTTAAGTGTGCAGATGCAACTTGAACTTCTCAGTTTTTATCATATAAAAATTAAATAGTCCATATAAAAACCCAAGTCCAATTAAACTGTTCATGTACATGAAACTGTTAATCATACAGAGTATGAACTGTCTCATCCATGACATTTTGATACTCATCTTGGTATTTTTTAAGGACAGCTAAGAGATTCTTTCTCTCTTCATGTCATCCCTGGCCAGATGTTTCTCATCCTCAGGCCAGAGGAATCGAGCATAAGATTAGGGCCTTGTTGGATGTGCTTTCCAGCTGCCTAGATGCAGTTACAAGGCTGCAAGTGCATGGTTCTAGTGCTCTCAAATGCTGCACTTTCACTGACATGCATTTAGAGAAAGTTGTGTTGTTATTTAGCAACAATTAAAGGCAGCTACATGGTGTTACAGGGACATGAAGTCTTAGGTGAGGTGCATAACTTCAACATCCTTATAGTAGTATGTTACACTTATACTGAGATGCTTTCACTGATTAGTGTCAAATAGTTCTAGCAGCTGTGCTTACAGTGTCATAAATCCATGTCCCCCAACTTTGGCAAATTTTGGCTTGAATACTTAGGGTCTCTTGTACTTTGAGCTGGCTTATGCAAGCTGCAAGAAATGCACATAGACAGCATCCAGAGGCTTTGGTGCAGTATAGTCACTCAGAATATGACACTACTCCATTGCCTCTGTGATGGGTGTATTGGCAAAGCTGACATCAGTGCTTGGACAGTTGTATTGACTGCCCAGAAATAGATTGTGGGTTCTTTAGAATATATTGCTTGGATGCCTTTGAATTAACATGCATCAGTGTCAGGCTTGCATGGAAATGAAATGAGCCTATTTAGAAACAGGTGCTCCTGAAGACACTTCCTGTCTAGGATGCACTATAGATGGGATTCCATATATAGCTGTTCAAGATTTGTTGGAGCTCTATTCCAGTATGGTGTATATTTTCTATGGCTTGACTGAGCTGCATGAGTACATCTTGGTGATCAATGTCCTCAGTAATGAGCTTACAGAGACACAACATGAAGATTTCTTAATCTCTAGACAACACAAATGGCTTTGGAGTTGAACTGGGACTTTTGTTTCATTGTAATGCACAGAATCTTTATTACATTGCTGTCCTCATAGACGACGCATGTATAGAAGACAATTACCTTTATAAGAAATTTACAAATAAGATATTAGTATTTATAGTCTCCTCAGTTATCTTCCTCTTCTTGAGACTGTTTTGTTGTCTGGTAATTTGTAAATTCCTTTGTAAATTGTCTAGCTTTTGTGGCAGAAGATGGTAAGTTTTAGTTGAACAGGAGAGTAGGATAATAAAAACATGACTTACTTCAGCTCCTGCCCTATCAATGATAGTAATACTATCCAACTTTGTGATGAACTTCAGTTCTCCTTACTTCCCAAATAGCAGTTAGAAAGTCACTCCAACATCAACTAAATGTCCAGGTCTTAAAACCCTACCACTATCTCATGCCTGCAGGCTGAAGGGAGTTGTTAGGTATTTTGATTTGGACAATAGAGAATGCTTACCTCATTGTATCATTATCCAGTAAATGCCATTTGAATACCCCCACCACATTGTCTTTGGTGTACTGATGCTTTGTATCTTGGCAAACATAGCTGAGTGTACTTCATTGATGAGCCTAGACTTCTGTGGCAACAGCAACACCAACTAAAAATGAGATTGGGTGAGTTAATATAGTAGCATGGCAATTAAGGCAATCATGTGTGCAAGTGGTTTGAGACACCTCTGTGCAGTAAATCAATTCCTCTATATGCAAGTATACACTGTAATTTTAAGTCAGCAAAGTAATACTGCTTATAATCAAGTACTAGATGCTTTGGCTATAAGCTGGTAGAGATCTTTCGAAGTAAGAGGAAACAGAAGCAGGTATGATGTGAATACTACAAATCCATATGAGAAAATGTGTAATGAGATTGAAAAACATCACTAGATAGTAATCCTAATAGGGTGAACGATGGAAGATAGACTAAACCAATAGCAATTGGTCTAGAAGTGAGAGAATTGATGGGAAAACATGTTGCTGGGCTGAGTGTGGCAAGAGAAAACATGGAACTATGAAAATAGCAATGATACTGGTCCCATATAGTGCAATGGTGCTGAGTTGATGTCAAAACTGGGCTTGTACTGAAACAATCCTATCCTATGTTAAAACTAACCTTCAAGTCTACTCAAGGGACTATCATATACTGATGCAATATAAAAACTTGCTGAAACTGATCCTAAGTCTACTCAAAGACTACCCAAGTGAGTGATAATAATGATGGTGAAAGAGAAAAGGATGTAAACCCCAATGGTGTGAAAGTGAAATGATGACAGCCTAATAAAAGATAATAGGAAAAATATATGATGCAGCAATCATGTATTGGCACAATATGATTATGTACCAATAGTGTTAAGAGTGAAGAGCAAGTGTCAAAGAACTCTTCACAGTTAAAAACCATGAAATAACTCTGGTAAGTTTAAGAGTTGATGTGCAGTTGAGAAATGCTGGGGTAAATGGTGTATTGCTGTAGAATGGTGAATAAACATAGTTTACTGGTGAGAATTGATATAGACTATAATTAACTGATTATCAACTGGTTATAAACTCCTTTTTACATTATATTTTCTAGCTAGTTTTTATACTATAAGTATGAATTTATAAATAGTGTAAATATGCGAGACTTGGTAAGGCTGTAAGGCCTTAGCTTAGTAAAATCATAGTCAACATATAGTCTTTAACTTTCAAAAGTAACAGCAACTCGTCAAAATTGCTATGTTTGGACAGAAACCATATAGTTTTATTGAGCAACTAGTAGATCATTAAGTGCTGTTTAGCTATGGATTTTTGGGTGATAGTCATTGTGCTAAGGAGTATGCATGGGTTCACATTTTCTCAAGGCCTTAGCATTGTAACAGCCTTAGTAAACATGGTCTGTGGTTGCGATAGCTGTAATTATTGTAGCTGGAAGAGTACTTGCATCAATCATATCATTTCATTAAGTGATCAATGGGCATGTCAACTAGTTGCTTCTGAGTGATGTGACAATTCCATTTTAGGATGATGGTTGATCAAGAGTGCCTTGCTGTGATGAAATACAGGAATTATGATGCATAATGATATAGGATGGGTATTAAAGCACATGAGAAGTAGTTGCTATAGGATGAAAGTGGTATTGCCATGTGTGGAATTATTAGTTTACTGAAAGGCCATCAAAGTGATGGCAATGTTAATTAGCAAGGAAAATCTATAAATTCTGAGTGTACAGAGCCTGGAGACTCATCACCATTCTTCCATGTTAGTGTGGATAGAGATGGTGTTCCCAGATAGCTGGGACAGAGTAGTCAGCAGTTTACTATTAGTGTACAACACGGGCAAGCCTCTGAAAGTGCTGTCTTGTAACACAAGCTTTTCCAGGTTTCTGCTGTATTGCCACATGAATTTCTAAATTGCTTTCTTTGCCACCTGTGCCTGTTGGAAAATATGGTCATTTTCTGTAGACATGACTTGTATGAACTGCCTGATTGAGCCTAGGCAAGTGCTGGGGGACCAAATAAAGGAAAGCTCTAGTTGAGATGTTATGTGGACTCACAGTTAACCAGGAGACTCAGGAGTAAACAGGGTCATGCACACTTGGGACAATATGCCCTGGAAATGCAGGACAGCTTCTTCACCAGTGGATCTCCAAACCAGAACTTTCTATCCAGAGATAATGAAGAGTCTACCAAAAAAAGCTTCTTAATGTCCATGAAGTTGATAAAACATGATAACTGCATATTATAATGTTCAGGGGTCCTTTGTGCCATTGTCTGCATCTTGCAAACACTCTGTGGGCAGTGTCATGCCTACAGTGTGGCTATACATGTAAATTCACAATTTAGCATGTTTAAGTATTAGCTTATAGGCTACACTTAGCAAGCTTGCTAAGCAGACATGTGAATACCTATTCTAAGTCAGGTTACTGAAGTGATGTTGCAGTATGTCAGTGAAAACAACAGAGTCTAAGAACTTGGTTATAGCACTGTACCTGAAGGGCAGGCTTGATAGAAAGGCCAATTAGCAAGCTCACTTCTTCTAATAAGCTTGACCTGTACTTGCATTAGTAGAATGAACTTAGAGTTGGATCACAACATAATAATGATAGCCATATGCTCACTTAATGAAAGAAGCATGATACCTGAAAATCTGGAGATAACCTTGTGAGAGAAAAGAAATGAAGAGATACTACAAGGCAGGCCTAATACAAGGGTTTTGGCTGAGAGATTAGCAAGTTTGCTAGAAATCCAAAAGACCCAATGGCTAATATGCCTAGGAAAGGTGCTGTCCACCAGACAAGAGCTCCAGAAGAGAAATGCTATGGGTTTAATTATTGGTTGTTAAGGCCTAAGCCTGCAGAGGTGACTTTTAACATGCACTGTCATCACAGGGCATAAAGTACATCTTGAAGAGAATAATCAGAAACAGTCTAACTCACCTGCCAAGGAATACTGCAGCTGTGGAGGACTGACATTGAAAAACATAGAAATACATTGAAAGATCTAGACTGTTTATCTTACTTATAGATTATTTGTAATCATCTTTCACTTGTAGTATATAAGTAGTTCAGTTAGACAGTGTACAATTCAAGTTACTATTTGCTCTCTTCTCTGCTCAGGAACAGTGTGAATGGCTTCAGTTGCATTGAAAAAATTTAGCTTGAAATCTATAGGTCTCCTGCCTTATATAGTGAGCCTGCTAGTCACTAGCCTTGGAAATTGTGACAGACAAGTGCCAAGAGACTGTATTTTGGCAAGAGAGTCATTAATTTACTTTTGGGTTTGTGTGTTGTAATGAGCTCACAGAGAAATAGAATCAGAGAAACATTTTGAATAATAAACTTTAGTTTACTTGAGATAAATAAGAGATTCAAAGGCAGTGAAGCTGCACCAGCCTTGAGAGTATACTTGGTTACATCTGAGAGAAGCTCTATTCTATTTCTGGTGCAGTGTAAAAGAGAATTGTGGGATTTGTGTGGGAATTGGCCAGATTGAGCTACTCTATGATAGCTGCACAAGGTGTACTAGGTGTGCACTGGTGATAAGCCTCCAGGCTCTGTGCACTCTGAAATCATTGACACCACTTACAATTTATTGCTTATCTCCCTTATGTAGACTTTCAGTAAACCAAATGTCACAAGTCTGGCACAAGTCAAATCATATTAAAACTCCTATTCCATGTGAACTTTCACTTTGATATCTATGAGTCATTGTGCCTCAAGGCACATTGATTGCCAATTCTTTCACAGTAAATTAAACATGCATCGTTATTCTAGGCCTTTGCATGTGAACAGAGCCATATGGTCACACAGTTTGACTATGCATATGTTATGTAAGGCTATGGATGTTCAAAATACACATGGATGTGTCTTATTTTGTTAGAAGGTTAGTAAGGATTATTAATATGCTAACTACGAATGATTAAGTAGTAAGTAAATTAGTAATCTTCCATAGTCTAGTTAACCATATGAACTCTTAATATGTAATGCACAATAGAATAATGTGTAGCATAGTGGACTACAGATACAAATAGTTCACTAAGCTCACTAATCATGTGCTGCAGTCATCAAGCCAAAGCAAGAGTTTGCTTACTTAGCAAAGTACAATTCTATAGTACAAGCCTATATCCCATGTCTTCGTCATAATTGCCAGACTCTTGTATTTTGGATCCCAGCAATCTGACTATGACACAGGGCTTTGGCTTGTTGAGGCCTGCCCCAAACCCAGTTTATTACTATAATATCTTGTTGAATTTCTATTATTTTCTTGAAGCCACTATAATAGAGCAAAATGGTTTTTATGAATGCTATAAATCTTTGTTCTGTTAATTCTGTAAATCATGTATTGGATTGGTAGGGACTCCTATAATTTCAGAGATCATTGTTAATAGCTGTCACTACTGGTAGATGAGAGGGAGAGATATGTATTCTGGTTCTTATATTCCTGACTCAGATATCTGACATGGTCATCATTTGAGATGATAAATTCTATAAGACTTATATCTATTGTAGGGCTTCATGCTATACTGTATATGGTATATGGCCATATGGAGGATGGCTGTCAACCATCAGAATTTTGGCTTCAATGAGTAGTGATAGTGATAGCTATTTATACTGTAGAGTGCCTGACAGTTACCTATATGAGCAGAGGGGAGGGTCAAATATAGCATAAATCATAAGCTTTCATTGTTTTGTATCCAGATGGCTCAAACAACTCACCAATTTGTCCATTTTTAGGTACCTATATAGGACCCATATAGTCTAAATTGAACCTGACACCCTGATAGCATGGATATAGTACCTGTATGATAGCACTCATACAACTATACTATATAGTAATAGTGTGAAGCCCTAATCTATTAACATTCCAATGATGTTCAATGTTCATTGCTCATTGCTTGATATTGTAGTATTTTAATCATATTTTCATGGGGTGTTACATATTATGCATATCTTTACCCAGTCACATCTTCATTATGATGTTATCTACCTTAATGGGCAGTGCAGCATATGCTGAACCAAAAATCTACTACTATATTGCATAATTAAAGGCCTATTACAAAGTTCACCAATTTTCATATAATAGACCCCTATTACATATTATATGAAGATATGATTAAAATATTACAGTATATGTTATGAATTACTGGGAGCTTCACTTCACAGGGTCATGTTATGCCTTGTGTGAATTAATGGTTAAAATTTTATAGTATATATACCTTGTAATTTGTACTTATCACCTTGGCTTGTTGCTCTACATGGACAGAGAAAAGCTGAGGTGAGCTATTCTGTATTTCTTGTATTTCTTGCCTTACTTATGTCTCACAGCATGGCATAGCATAGCATATACTGTACAATTTCAACCATAGCTTCATGTGGTGTTACACATTATACTTTATGACTAAATTGTCATAGCTTCATTCACCAAAATATGATGTAAATCAACAGATTAGTGTCTCCAGTGCCTGCCAGCTGCAAAAAGTTCTCAAATTATGCTGATACTATCTTTCAGAAGGGCTTTTTACATGTTATGTTTTACTGTGAGCTTCACTTCATGGTTAACAGTCAAAATCATACAGTATTCTTACAGGTAATATCATCACCTTATTACTATACATGGACAGAGAAAAGCTGAGCATAGCATGTATTCTTACATGAATGGTCTTCTTACAATTTTTACTTGCTGAGAAAAGGCTTGAGCCTTGCTAAAGCATTATAATAAATAGATTATAGCATAGTCAGTATATGTATATGCATTACCTGTCCTTGAATTGTCCTCTGGCCCCTAATCCTACCTGCTATTTTGTCATTTAATGTTTGTTGTTCACTTGTTGCTCAATGCTTGTTGTTTGATACTCACTTTGGAAGCTACAGCATCTTGTTAGCATGTATACTTAGTGGATAGTCTCAGTTCAGTGAATACTGGGTGCTGGACATGCCCTAATCATTTGCCATGTGAGGATGGAACACTGGTAAAGGTATGTGAAAGCACTCATTGTTGTGTGTGGCACTGTAGAGAGGCAAAAGGCAGCAGCAATAGAAGTGCAATACAATTGAAACTCAGCCAGAATAGGCTATGGTCTGGCAATGCCAGAATTTGAAAGTCTGTCTTATTATGTCATCTTCATTACCTGTCTTAATATATAGATATATAGATAAAAGATAAAGGCTTGTAGATAGAAAAATAACAATTCCCTAGAGGATACATACACTATGTATATCACCCAATATACATAAACAAGCTTATGCCTCATGTCTTCGTCACGATTGCCAGACCCTTGTACCTTAGGTCTTGGTAATCTGACTGTGACACAGGACTTCGGCTTGTTGGGGCCCACCCCAAACCCAGCGTATTATTATGATATCTTGTTGAATCTCTGTTATTTGTTTGGAGCCACTACAATGCAGCAAAATAGTTTTTATGAGTGCCATAAATCTTTATTCTGTTACTTCTGTAAGCCATGTAATAATGGGTAGAGACTCCCATAATTTGGGTGATCACTGTTAATAGCTGTTATTACTGGCAGGAGAGAGGGAGAGAGATATATTCCAGTTCTTATGTCTCTGACTCAGATATCTGACATGGTGGGTATGGTCATCATTTGAACTCTGATAATTTCTATCAGACTTACATCCATTGACATTCAATGCTCATTGTCAACTTGTTGCTCAATCATTGCTCATTGATTGATACTCTCATTGTTGCTATAGCATATATAAATAGTCTCAGTTAAAGCTCAGTTAGGAGCCCATCACACCAATGATGTGCTGTGGGGAGAGTAGAGGCTTGGTAGAGGCAGAAAAGTTGAAACTTACCTGGCCCACACCATAGTATGGAAATGGCTGTTTTTAACATGGTAACTGGATAAGCATGTCATAGCTGAATTGTTAAAGTCAAAACCCTCTGGAGCACCTTACATGCTGTCATCCCATCTTCTTGCTTGTCATTTCAACAATTCCCTTCTTGACCATTATGACTATTAGTCCATTTCCATGTTTTAGCCATTACATTTAAGGATGTGCATTACATCATTACAGATACAACTGTAGCAATACAAAAAGTTATTAGCCATGGTATAGTATGGTTGATGTCATATCCATACCATGTCTATATGGTTATTTATATATGGATATCTGGTGCCAAAGGATGAGTATTATGTACTTCTTTTAGATCATAGGTACTAACCTTTATCACATAAGATAGTCATCTGTCCCTCCCTCAATGGCCATATTCAAACTGTATGAATATGGCTGTATTTTAGATCATTAAAGTTGGCCACAGTACAGACCCGTATCCATTTACACAATACATAACCACCATACTATGGGTATGGTGCACATCCCTACTTATATTCCTTGCTTCCTCAGACTTTAAAGTAGTATATATACCTCATATTTGTACTCATTGCCTTAACTTGTTGCTCTATATGGACAGAGAAAGGCTGAGCAGTGATGTGAGCTGTTCTGTATTTCTTATATTTCTTGCCTTACTTACATCTCATAGCATAGCATATATTCTCACAGGTAATATCATCAGCTTATTGCTCCACACAGATAGAGAAAGGCTGAGCATAGCATGTATTCTTGCAAAAATGATCTCCTTGCCATTTCTAACTGCTGGGGGAAGGTTTGAGCCTTGTGAAAGCCTCATAATAAACAAATTATGGCATAGTCAGTACATATATATGTGTTACCTGTCTTTGAATGGTCTCCTGGCCCCTGATCCTACCGGCTAATTTTTCATTTGATGTTTGTTGTTCACTCATTGCTCAATGGTCATTGTTTGATACTTGCTTTGGAGCCTACAGCATCCTATCAGCATGCATAGTTAGTAGATAGTCTCAGTTCAGCAAATACTGGGTGCCATCCATGCTAATGATGTACTCTGGAGGAATTGTGGAGGCAGCACCACAGCGAAATTGAAGCTCATCACTGTAGATAGGTGGCATGCAATGAAATTCAAACTCAGCCAGATAATGCCATGGGATGGCAATGGCCGGAAAATTCAAAGTCCGCCTTATTATGTCATCTTTGCTACCTCTCTTAATATATAGACAAGCCTATGCCCCATGTCTTCGTCACGATTGCCAGACCCTCGTACCTCGGGTCTCGGCAACCTGACTATGACATGGGACTTCGGCTTGTTGGGGCCCGCCTCAAACCCGGCTTATTACTATGATATCTTGTTGAATCTCTGTTATTTGTTTGGAGTGACTGCAACAGAGCCAAATGCTTTTCATGAGTGTCATAAAGCTTTATTCTGTTACTTCTGTAAGCCATATAATGGATGGGTAGTAGAGACTCCCATGATTTAGGTGATCATTGTTAATAGCTGTCACTACTGGCAGGAGAGAGGGAGAGCTATATATTCTGGTTCTTATATCTCTGACTCAGATATCTGACATGGTAAGCTGCCATGGTCATCATTTGAACTCTGATAATTTGTATCAGACTTACATCCATTGACATTCAATGCTCATTGTCAACTTGTTGCTCAATCATTGCTCATTGCTTGATACTTGCTTTTAGGGATCTGCACCATACCCATATTTATGGAATTATGGGACAGTTCATACAGATACCATATACAATTTTAGGATCTAGAAAAAAATAGATCTTGTATAGGTTCGCTCAATATAAGTAATTTTGTCTATAAATACTGTGATTTGACAGATACTAACCTTATTTGTGTATCTAAAACAAATTTAATCCAAGAAAATCTTGGAGTCACTCAGCATCGCCAGAAATACAGTTGATGGGTATAGTTGCGACCTGTACCATTGGCAGTTTCAGCCCATACAGTGATGGTACAGGTCAACCTGTATATTGGATGGTCATATCCCTACTCACTTTGTTGCTATAGCATAGATAAGTAGTCTCAGTTGAAGCTCAGTTAGGAGTCAGTCACACCAATGATGTGCTGTGGAGAGAGTAAAGGCTTGGTAGAGGCAGCAAAATTGAAACTTACCTGGCTTGCACTGTGGTATGGCAATGGCTATTTATGACATAGTAACTGGATAAGCATGTCATAGCTGAATTGTTAAATTCAAAACCCTCTGGGGCACCTCACATGCTGGCATCCCATCTTCTTGCTTGTCATTTTAATGATCCCCTTCTTGGATATTATGACTATTAGTTCATTTTCATGTTTTAGTCATTACTTATTGTCGGAAATTTCATTTCAGCCTTATAAGCCGATCACCCTGATAAGCTAGAGATAAGGTACGGCCCGAGAATATAATCACCAGATAAGATGGCTGGTTACCATATACGGAACCCGTGAGGATATAAGCACATTAAAAGGGACGACTTTTTTTTCCCAACGCAAAAATGGTACCAATGTCACTCAGAATTGATATTGAACATTAACCGTCGACTACCTACCTAATACATTTGACCACTACACTAAAAAGGCTTGATATGAATACATTACATAGCCAACTTTGAAAGTAATAAATATTTTCGAAATGAAAAAAAATAAATGCCATCCCAGTGAACATCGGCGTACTCCATGTGTAAAGCCATGCCCTGACCCCCCAGTATAGTCTCCCCAATCATTCACACCCCTCGCATAGCCCACCGCCACCGCCCTACTTGCTGTCGCTGTCATCCTTGGTACTCGTTCATTCAGCTCCTATGGTAGCAGATGGCCACTGATATCAATTCCGTCAGTGTAGTGGAGGCTATCTTGCAGCGATAATGCATTGTAGCAAAGTGATTGACTCCGATATTGATATGGGGGATGGTGAGTGGGTGGGAATGGGGAGGTGTGGAGGCAAGACGAGGTGATAGCGAAAAGTAAAGCAAGAAGCCGCACAGCCACTCGATCACTGTGTGGTTGTATGGTCCGAGGCGAGCAAGCGAGTGAAATGAAGGCAAAATACATCTTTGGCATGCTTCTACTACTTAATTTATGTCCTCTGAGGCCACGAAAGCTGTCAGGATATTTAATTATATGTGCTACTTGCCACCTCAACTCGTTTCCATGCTCTTTAATTGGTTTCTATTTGAGGTTTCTTCTTGGTAGCCATACTTGTGCTGAAGCTCAACAAGAAACTGTTTAGGCCAGTGATGCTACAGAAGGTCTGGAGGATGAAGATGTTTATGGCTGAAATTATACATATATTTTCAAATAGATCTGCTTTGAATGCACAACCGAAGTGAACTTAGAAAGAGCAACCGATGCTCAAGTGCGATGACATCAGGTGACCTTAGTACATTTAATAACTGGATGTAGTAGTTAAGTATAGCTCTTGTAGTGTAACTGTAATGTTGTATCTGTAAATGTTAACTTATCTAAGGTTGCTGGTTTGACTCCTCTCATTGTATATTTTCCCTTTGTACGTTACCTGGCTTACTTAAGTGTGTTCTAGTCCTGTTCGAATAATAAATACAAACTGTTAGAAATCTGAAAGAACTAAATTATTTTTCCGCATCGTAACTAGAATAATTATAACCATTGCTGATTCCTGATAAGGCATCTTATCCTGCCGAGCTTGTTCCTAATAACCCCTTATAAGGGTTTCTCGCTCATTTCAGTATTATTTAACCTTATAAGTAATTATAACCTGATTTGGACATTTCCGACAATGTTTAGGGATGTGCATCATACCATTACAGATATGACTGTAGACTGTATAAAAATTATTGGTCATAGTACAGTTGATATCATATCTGTACCATGTCTATATCATTGTCTGTATATGAATATCTGGTGCCAAAGGGTGAGTATTATGCACTTCTTTTAGGTCATAGGTACTAACCTTGATGACATAAGATAGTCTTCTGTCCCTCCTTCAATGACCACAAGCCTCTGTCCCATGTCTTCGTCACGATTGCCGGACCCTTGTACCTCGGGTCCCAGCAACCTGACTGCGACATGGAACTTCAGCTTGTTGGGGCCCGCCCCAAACCTGGCTTATTACTAAAATATCTTGTTGAATCTTTGTTGTTTCTTTGGAGCCACTGCAATGGAGCAAAACAATTTTTATGTGTGCCATAAAGCTTTGTTCTGTTACTTCTGTAAGCCATGTAATGGATGGGTAGGGATTCCTATGATTTGGGTGATCACTGTTAATAGCTGTCATTACTGGCAGGAGAGAGGGAGAGAGATATATTCTGGTTCTTATCTCCCTGACTCAGATATCTGACATGGTGGGTATGGTCATTATTTGAACTCTGATAATTTCTATCAGACTTACATCCATCGACATTTAATGCTCATTGTCAACTTGTTGCTCAATCATTCCTCATTGCTTGATACTCACATTGTTACTTTAGCATGGATAAGTAGTCTCAGTTGAAGCTCATTTAGGAGCCCATCACACCAATGATGTGCTGTGGGGAGAGTAGAGGCTTGGTAGAGGCAGAGAATTGAAACTTACCTGACCTGCACTGTGGTATGGCAATGGCCATTTTTGACATGGTAACTGGATAAGTATATCATAGCTGAAATGTTAAAGCCAAAGCTCTCTGGAGCACCTCACATTCTGTCACCCCATTTTCTTGCTTGTCATTGCAACAATCCTCTTCTTGGACATCATGACTATTAATTCATTTCCATGTTTTGGTCATTACTTATGTGTAGAGATGTGCATCATACCATTACAGATACAACCACACTGTAGACCATATAAAAATTATTGGCCACAGTATGGTACACTGTAGTATTTTGACCATATCTTCACAGGGTGTTACATGTTATGCACATCTTCACCCAGTCACATCTTCATTATGATGTCATCTATCTTAATAGGCAGTCCAGCACATGCTGGACCAAAATATTATTGCTATATTGAGTAATTTAAGGCACTAAATGGGCCTGTTACATGTTACAAAGTTCACCAATCTTCACATAACTTTGGACTCCCATTACATGTTATGTGATGATATGGTTGAAATACTACAGCAGTTGATGTTATATCCATACAGTTATCTATATATGAATATCTGATGCCAAAGGGTGAGTATTATGTGCTTTTTTTAGGTCATAGGTACTAACCTTTATAGCATAAGATAGTCATCTGTCCCTCCCTCAATGACTGTATTCAAACTGTATGAATACAGCTGTATTTTAGGTCATTAAAGTCAGCCACAGTACAGACCCATATCTGTATACACCATACATAACCACCATACTACAGGTATGGTGCACATCCTTACTTATGTTCCTTGCTTTCTCAGACTTTAAAGTAGTATGTATATCTCATAATTTGTACTTGTTACCTCAGCTTGTTGCTCTACATGGACAGAGAAAGGCTGAGGTGAGCTGTTTTATATTTCTTGTATTTATTGCCTTACTTACATCTCACAGTATAGCATGGCATAGCACATATTCTTGTAGGTAATATCATCAGCTTATTGCTCTACATGGACAGAGAAAAGCTGAGCATAGCATGTATTCTTACATGAATGGTCTTCTTGTCATTTTTACCTGCTGGGTGAAGGCTTGAGCCTTGCCAAAGCCTCATAATAAGCAAATTATAGCATAGTCAGTACATGTATATGCATTACCTGTCCTTGAATGGTTTCCTGGCCCCTAATCCTACTTGCTAATTTTTCATTTGATGTTTATTGTTCACTTGTTGCTTGCTCAATGCTCATTGTTTGATACTTGCTTTGGAGCATACAGCACCCTGTCAGCATGCATAGGTAGTCAATAGTCTCGGTTCAGGCAATACTGGGTGCAGAACATGCCTCAATGAATTGCCATGTGGGGATGGAACACTGTAAAAGGTATGTAGAGGTAGCAGCAACAGCAGTGCAACATAATTGAAACTCAGCCGGATAATGCCATGGTCTGGCAATGGCCGGATATTTCAAAGTCCGCCTTATTATGTCATCTTCGCTACCTGTATTAATATATAGATATTCAAACCATATGAATATGGCCATATTTTAGGTCATTAAAGTTGGCCACAGTACAGACTCATATCTGTATACACCATACATAACTACCATATTACAGGTATGGTGCACATCCCTACTTATGTTCCCTTGCTTCCTCAGACTTTAAGTAGTATGTATACCTCATATTTTGTACTCATCACCTCAGCTTGTTGCTCTACATGGACAGAGAAAGGCTGAGTTGAGCTGTTCTGTATTTCTTGTATTTATTGCCTTACTTACATCTCATAGCATAGCATAGCACATATTCTTGCATAAATGGTCACCTTGCTATTTCTAACTGCTGGGGAAAGGCTTGAGCCTTGTCAAAGCCTCATAATAAGCAAATTATGGTATAGTCACTACATATATGTTTTACCTGTCCTTGGATGGTCTCCTGACTTCTAATCCTACCTGCTAATTTGACATTTGATGTTTGATGTTGCACAATGCTTGTTGAACTTGCTCAATACTCACTTTGCAGCCTACAACATGCATAGTTGGTGAATAGTCTAAGTTCCACAAATATTGAGTGCCAGCCATGCCAATGATGTGCCATGGGGGGATTGCAGAGGCAGCAACACAGTGAAATTGAAGCTTGTTGCCATACAGAGGCAGCAGTGATGGCAGTGCAACAGAATTGAAACTCAGCCGGAATTGGCCAGGGTATGGCAATGGCCGGAACATTCAAAGTCAGCTTATTATGTCATCATCCACCTCTCTTCATATAATGATAGATTAAAAGTTAATATTTCTACATTCTTAAGAGATACAACACTTTGTAAGCTTTCTAAAGACTTGCTAACTACCAAGTGTTAAATAACTTGATTCATATCCTCTCATCTAAACACAAGCAAGGATATTCTATCAAGACCACCTTGTTTGTCATCCTTGTCTCATAAATTCACATATCTAAAGATTTCAAAGAGATAAATTATAGCTAGGATTCTAAACTTTTAAGTCTCTAATACCAACAGCATACTGTTCCTATAAGTTAGGAATGACACTAACATAAGTTTCTATAGTAACACCAGCTCCATCTCTGCCTTTCTCTAAGAAAGTATGTGAGTATAGGAGAAGATCTTCTACTGGAATCATAGCCAGGATTCCAACATCACATAGTTCACACCACATTTAGGTCGCTCCTGCTCAGCATACATCCATGTTTATGCATCTCTTCCCTTTCAGAAAAGTTCATGTATCTACTTTGAGCCTCTGAACAGCCTTCAGAGAATCATAACAAAGTGTAGCAATACTTTGCTACTTCACCAGAAGCTAAAGTTATCGCATGGAGGTGTAAGACTAGACTCACTAGAATCTGCCTTCAGATTCTGTGTTTGACTACACTAGCTATTACAGGTCTTGTGTTTTCTGCCCACAGGAGTCTCTAAGTTCATCACTGGCTGAAAGAACTCTGGTAGTACCTTGTTACTTAGTGAGCTCACTGTGTGCAAGACCTGTTTGTTTGAGGGTTTATTGTATTTTGTTTGAGAGTGCTGAGGGCCTTATTTGTGACAAGTTGGGATTCAGGTTTAGTGGACTAGAGAAAGATGAAGGTGTGTGCAGTTGAACCTAGTGGTACTTTATACTAGTAAGCTCACTGAATGAATTGTGTCATTTTCATAGATCTGTATGTCTGTTTGTACAAGCCTATGCCCCATGTCTTCATCATGATTACCAGACCCTTGTACCTTGGATCATTGTAACCTGACTATGACATAGGACTTTGGCTTATTAGGGCCTGCTCCAAACTCAGCTTATTACTTAGGAGTGTCAGTTATTAGTTCAGAAAGAAATATGTATTATGAACATAATAGAGCCTCAGAATATACAATATTCAAAGTATTTGTACCTTTTTCTGTATCTGGAAAGAGAACTCAAATCTATTGTCCAGAAGTGCAATAGCTAAGTGCTACATAGAGTTGTCCATGAGAAAAAACAGGAGTACGTAAATCTAATCCAATGTAAGTAACTGACTGTCCTTGAGACTTGTTGATTGTCATTGCAAAAGCCAATCTGACTGAAAATTGGCAATGTGAAAACGCAATAGGAAGTTTAGCTGTATCTACATTGATGGTGATACATGGGATGAAAACAGCCTTGCCTACATTATTACTACTGAGAAGATGACATTCTAATACATGAGGACAGAAATGTGTGAGAATCATCTATGTCCCATTGCATAAGCCATTTGCTGGATCCAGATTGTAGAGAAGCATAAGAGGACATCCAACTTTGAGAGCCAGCTTTGCACGTGGCAATCCAGAGGCATTGAAATTTTAAAGAAACTCCACTGGATAAAGAGTAGTAGCATCATCCAACTCTTCCTCTATTGTTTTGTCTGTACTCCAATAGACTGTCTCTTGTCTTGGAAACATATCCAGAATCTGTTGATTGATTTCATCAACATCATTATTGTATCCAGAGAGAATTGTTCATTCTAAAAAAAAGTGGTCTTCAAAGTGGCCAGCTTGAATGTTTGGATAGATATATTTAATGAGTTCAGAGAGTGAATTGTTGGCCAGATACATAGAAGCAGGAAGAGTGATAGTATGATCATCAGTAAATCCTTCATCTGCACCAACAGTAAGTAGCTAACAGGAAAACTCTACATTTTCAGGAGTCTGATCCAGGCACATGTTGTTCTTCAAATGAATGACTTCAATGTGAAGCCATAAAGGTGAACAGTGAAATAAAGCTGCAACAATCTGCTCCCATGATCCTTGTGAAACAACTGGCAATATCTGACAAAAGTCTCCTAAAATAAATAATCAGAAATGACAATCTATAGTAACTCAGAATAAACACACATACCACCAAAAAGTATAGTTTTTCCACCAAAAGGAGCATCCTTATTGCAGATATCATGAAGAGTATAATTAACAATCTCAATATCATGTCAGTTCTGCATAGGAACCTTATCCCAAATGATGAGAGAGGTTTGACAAAGAAGTTCAGCTAAGTGAGTCCCTCTGCAAATGCTGCATGTTGTATCATCACATGAGGGAATTGGAATTTTGAAGGTGCTGTGGCTTATATGCCCTCCAACTAAGAAAATTGCTAATATACCAGAGGAAGCACAGGTCAATGCAATCTTTCCTTCAGCACAAACAGCAGCAGCAATAGTATTGCACACAAAAGTCTTTCCACCACCTCCAGCACTATGCAGAAATACCAATTTCCCTTGTTTATTTATAGCAGAGTCAAATACAGTATTATAAGCAGTCTTTTGCTTTTTATTGAATGTTTGAAGATTGTTAGCAACTAATTGCTGCAGAGATGGGATATCATAGGCCAGCTGTGCAGCCAGAAGAGGATTATCTTCATAAGCAGCCCAGTCCATGATAAAAGCTGGCATCTCAGTCCACTTAGAGAGACAACAACCATGAGATTGAAGAAGCTTATTGATAAGATGGAGACCAAAATCATAGAGCTGACACTCCTGTCACTGAATAGTTTCCGCCTGAAGGAAATGATTTGTGGAGCTGAAAATGTTTCCGCAAATGGATTTCTGCCTGAGAAAAATGATAAATAACCTTAACATAAAAATCTTAAGAAAATAAAATATTTTATCAGCATTTCCTGTGATCCACAATCCCAAATTTAGTGCTGCATTTCTGTATAGGGTAAATTATGGCACAATGTCACAATTCCATTATATTTAGGGCAGAAAGAAATGATACATTTCTGGCTCAGTTTCCGTCTGGTGGAAATATATCATTCTGAGAACACATTTCCGGCATATTCAAAATGCTGGCTTTGTGGTCGATGGAAACTAAAGTGGAAAACAAATCATTTCTAACTGGCAGAAATGAATCATGTGCACAAGCGAGTCACTCAATCATGCAATCATCATGTGCTTAGTGTGCGAATATGTGTGCCCCTGTTGGGGGCACTGAAGCATCTGATGATATCTGATCAGCATCTTGGGATGTGGTCTCCAGAAACACTGTCAAGGATGGTGTGTCAGCATGTTGTTTCTCACTGCCAGCGGCAAAGATTCTCACATGTGCGCATGATCATACAGCAGTACAGCGATTGCAGACATCTTTTGTTAGGGCTTGACTCATTGGCTAATGTCATCACTTCTTGAATAAGAGGGTCAATACAAGGCATCTATTTTCGACACTACACTTGGGAAGGGGGGTAAAGACGAAGTGTGCACAGTGCTACCATCACAAGTGCGATATCTGAACTCTTTGCCTACATTGTCTCACTATTCCCCTGCTCGTCCTGATACCCAGACAGTCCATGCCAACAACCCTTGCGCTTCTCCAAATCCTGCAAACTATCATTGTGATGAAATGACACAATGCTACCAGCTACCTCCTCTTGCTCTCCGCCCTTCCTGGGCCCTGTCATTGCTGTATCCATCCTCACTGGTCCCTCCGCTGTATCCTTCCCTTGTCTCGTCTGTGCTCCTCTGCATCCCGTTCAACTTCTTTGTTGCATTGGTACCTTCTCGAGGAAAATCTGGTCGGCGTCCAAGCCGGTGATAAGCCAAAGACTTCTGTGGCAACGACAACACCCAAAACTTGGGGAGAGCTTAGGCAATTAATGTAGCAACACAGCAATCAAGGCAATGTGTTTGCGAGGGGTTCGGTGCACCTCCGTGCAGTCAATTCCTCAATAACACAAGATACACTGCGACTTTTCAGTCAGCAAAGTAGTACTCTTGGTCAAGGAGTACTAATAGACATTGGCTGTAAGCCTGGATGGATCTCGATAAACAAGATGGGACGGAATCTGGTATGACTTGAATACTAAGAAACCGCAATAGAAACTGTGAAAATGGTCTAGAAACCACAAAAATGGATCTAGAAATCGTAGGGATGCTCTAGAAATCATAGAAACGTGCTAGAAATCATTGCAATGGTCGAGAAAATGTGGGGAGGGAATAGAAGACGTAGCAATGCGATAGAAATCGAGGGGATGGACTGGAAAATGTAGGGAGGTGCTAGAAATCGTTGCGATGCTCTAGTAATCGTGGGGAAGGACTGGTAATTGTAGCAATGCTCTAGAAAAAGTGGCAATGCTCTAGAAATCGTGGCAATGGACTAGAAGACGTCGAAATAGCCTAGTAAATGTGGCTTGGGGTGTACCTAATATTGTGAGTCAAAAACAATAGCAATAAACATACGGAGACTGCAAGAAACTGGTAGAAATCGTAGCAACTGAGGTGCTGAGTGGGGTGCTGCAGCAATAGATGCATGGCAACTCCAAACAATGATAAAGACGAGGGTGATCCTATGGAGCTGAACTGGGCCTACACGGAGGCAATACTGAACTGGGTGATGAAAACGATGGCAATGTAGAAGGTGAAGGTGATAAAACAATCCTATGTGGTGACAGTGAAGCGATGTTGTGGCATTAAAAGACAAAAGCATGTTATTGACACAAGATTTTGTGTATTGGTGCAACCAACAACATTTAAAGAGTAAAGCAAGCAGTGGGGAATAACTTGGAGTAACCGTAGCTGACTGGTAATGCCATAGCCTCATCAACTGGGTAAGAACTAGCTCTAAAAATGTGGTATCTACCTAGTTTTTATACTACAAGTACGATTTTATAAATAGAATATTCTTCGGAGCCTTAGTAAGGCTGTAAGTCCTTGGCTTTTGTAATAGCTGTAGTAAACATATGGTATCTGTGGTTCTAAAGTAACAGCAAGTCCTTGACGTTGCCATGTATGGATGTGAACCAAGTGGTTTTATTGAGTGATGAGCAGATCATAAGGTGCTGTGTAGCTGCGGATTATTGAGCTGCAGTTGCCGTGCTGAGGTGTATGCATGGGGCAACGATAATTCGAAGTCTTGGCACTGTAACAGCCTTAGTAAACGCAGTCTATAGTTGCCGTAGCTGTAATTATCGTAGCTGGGAGGGTACTTGTGTCAATCACATCATTTCATTAAATGATTGATGAGCACATCAGCCAGATGCTTCTGAGTGATGTAGCAACCCCGTTTTAGGATGATTGTCGATCAAAGGTGCCTTGCCATGATGGGATACGGTAATTGTGATGTGAGGTGAGCTGGGAAGGATAACGGAGTGCGTGAGGAGTGGATGTCACGGTTTTAGGATTGTATCTCGGTTTTTGTGGCTTATACTGCAAAAATCCGTGGTATTGTCAAGAGTTGGCAGTGTTATGGAGTGTGTGAGGGTTATAATGGCATCATTTTGAAGGTATTGGGTGATGGATGGCTAAATCTGCGAATTCTGAGCATACAGAGCCTGGAGGCTTATCACTGGGTTGCTTGAGTTGATAGTTGGCGGTGGCGAGGTAATGGGTTGCGAAGTTGCATGCCTAGATTGATTTCCTTTTGCCTTCCTAAGTCAGGTCGTGGTTGGATTCATCAGATAGCAGGGAAAACAGCGCATATGCATGCACATGTGTGTGCAGAGTCGATTGTGGTGGGGGTTTGAGAGAGTGATGACCCCACGTGGCACACCCACATATGAGAACCAAAATCCTAGCATAGATGAGTAGTCCCTTAGCAAGCGCAAAGTAAAAGCAATAAGGAAACATACCTGATTCCTCACTGTCCTCAATCATAGCCGTATCATAATTCCATAGGCAAAGCCCAAGACAATGCATCATGCCTAGGTATTTGCATGGTAAGTCGGATACTATTGAGGTGAGGCTGACGCTGGTACCCATTGAACAGTAGCGTTGGCATGCTGTACTAAACCTGGGAACAAGATTGAACTAGTTGATAAGTTGGCCAAAGGCTTTGCTTACCTTTGATGTTCCATGCAAAGATCAGCTGTTGAGCTCGATGTTGAACGTTGAGCATTGCATGATCTCACATGCCCAACGTTGAATCTAAAGAACATCAGGAATATGCGATATGGGCAAGTAATATACAAACTCACCGCATATGGAAATCCTCTTACCCTCACTCATCCTATTGTCACAACACTTCCACTATCAAAATCTACAGCATGGCTGGCTATGTTGTGTCATGGTCGTAATCGGTGCTTGAGGCATTTCTAAACATAACAAATGGTAGGTTAATGAACACAGAGGCCATATGGCAGTGAGACGCACTGGCAATGAGTAGTTTACTAGCAGAAGGTGCTTTCGTCTCATTGTGATAAGTGAGGGAGCCTGTATCGTATCGTTCTTGACAGAACCTGTCAAAGTAAAAAAGATGCCTTGAATAAAATATAATGCATGACTTGCTGTTGCCTTGCTGGGCTAATGCCCATCATACGGAAGACATCAACTGTGAGTTTTCACTTTGAGATCTTCATGGTTGTTAGCTATTGAAGAATGAAACCAAATGAATCACTTACCTAGGGTGTTCCAGTTGTTGAGCCAATCCTTGGCATCACATAAGCTTGAGAACGTCTGATATGTGAAGCACAACATTAGAATGTAAACAGAATATGGAAGGAAGAGAACGAGCTCACCAGAACTAGGAGTGAGCACAGCACCATCATCGTGGTCGCTGGTAGAGTCAGAAATCAAATCGGCGGGTAGATCAAAAAAGGAAGTGATGGCGATCATGAGATCTCAGGCATCGACTCCTTGACAGTGTCAAGGATGCGTACAGTGATAAGATGCACTCAGAGACACCTTGCTCGACAGCAAACAGAGGGTGCTCGAGGTGTGATGGTGTAAACAGTGTTGGTTGGGAGTTCTGTAGAAAGAAAAGTGGCGGCCCACAACCTGTGGCTAAATCCAGTCCGAATGGCTGAGCCGGGTATTGGTTTTAGATTAGATCAAGGTCTTCATACATATGTCAGGGTCTAGACATCCATTTTTGAATCTTAGCAAGATGGTTTCTGATATTGACGCATTCAAACTATGGTTTCTATCTCATCTCTCAAGGCTGCAAACATTCTGCAACATTGCTTGTTTGACTACTAAATCAAGCATGCATCTTTGATTGTGCCTGCTCACAATTGGAAATATTGTAAACTTTGACACGCCATCATCATTTTTGAAGCTACAATTGACCCTTTGTGTGTTTGCAGATTCTGGAAATACCATTAGACCTCCTCCTTGAAAGGGAGTGTCAAAACATTCACCGATACTGCCTCATTCCAGTCTTCACTGTGACAGAAACTTCAAAGTTCTCAGTGCATATAAGTCCTTAGTCTTTTGTGGCTCCAGGTCAATTAATACACAGATATACAGAATCACCACCACTATGAAGCAACATGCACATGCAATGAAATCCCAACCATCTGCCTCTGAATATCAGCATCAGCTTCAGCACACCTTAGGACCAAACACTTTCTCGGTCAAAAATCTAGATGTTAAAGAATGGGTTCAGCGGATTTGGGGACTTAGCGAGGCTGAAGTTACTGAGGTTCTACACTACACCCGGAGATGGAAGTTGAAGAATTCAGCTTTAAAGAAATACGGCAACATTCTCCAGGGCAACCACACTCAGGAACCAGAACTATATGCTCAGTTCCAGATCATCTGCGAAGATATCCTCCAGCATCTCTCCAAAGATGCCAAAAGGAGGTCCAAACATAACATTGGCATTTGGTATGGCTCTGGGAGTGCTCAATTGCCCAATGCCCATACTCAGACAGTTGTCCGAAAGCCAGACATCCTCATCCTTCGTCGATCTACAATACAGTCCCTCAACCGTACCACAAAGCTGAAGATTAATCACATACAATGACATCACCTCTGGGGTCTTACACTATTCCCCACGGAGGTGGAAAAAACGAAGCAGAAGCCATCCCTGCCAAAAACCACTAAAGCAGTATCCAACAAGAAGTCGACTAATGATCCACGAGGGAGTCATTGGTACACGATCAAAGATGCCCAACTTGGATCATATGTCTTTGAATGCTTTTTGGCGAATTACTGCATGTTTGTAATTGCTCTTTTGCTGAAGAACTACAACATCACACTGTGGTACTATGATTCCATTGGTGCATTACGCAGCATTCCTTTCAACTTCCTGCATGACCCCCAGTGCCTTATTCTTGTCTTGCACTGCATGAATGAAGCCAGTTCAGTGCAGGCGGGTTTCAGCCCATTTATAGCAGAGGCAACAATACTAGGTGGATGTCCTTGGGTATGGAAAGGACAGAGACTCGAATTTATGAATAGTGGTGGTCTATTGTGTACCTTCATTGTAACTGACAATCCCTTGTTCATTTCTCGACAAATGCAAGGGAAGTGCACATTTATCCTTCCTGTGAAGCCTGCAGACAAAAAAGTGCCCAAAAGGGAGATGGTGCTAAAGTTTCTATGGCTAGACCGTGGCCAGAGCCCCGAAATTGTCCTCATCAATGAAATTTGTACTGCCACCCCAGAATTGAAGGAATATCTTCCTCAAATCCTCTTTGATCGCTTCTACAACTCTGAAATGGATCTTCACCTTCCCCACTTCAATCTGAACATCCAATTCAACAAATTGAAAATGCGCAACCTGATGGTTATCGTTGCCAAAAGCTGCTATGAGCTATGGATGGTTGATTCTCTTGAAGAATTTAAGACTGCATTTGTGAACATCTTCGAATGTGAGTTCAATGTTGTTTGGGAATTTCGCATGATGAGCTAATTTATTTTTCACCAAGGTCATCATCAAGTGTTTGTCAAGGGAAGGATACTTCATGGTGCCATCACTTCAAGAAACATCATGTTTTATCGCCGCGAAGACTCCAGTGTTGTCGGCAGCCTCCATGGCTTTGATGATTCATTCCATGTAGATGATACGGACACGGTCATCCCATCAGAAGTCTCGCATTGCCCTTGTATTAGTCCGTTTATGGCAACAGACTTGTTGGACATTACTGTCAAAACACCCCATCACTACTGCCATGACCTGGAATCATTTTTCTATGTTCTCTTGTGGGCTGGAGTACATTTCGACCTGAAAAATCACAAAGAGAAGTCAATGGATGAATTGTTCGCACTGTGGAATGTTCATACCGAAGCTGATTTCACCAAAGTGCATGACAACAAGAGCAAGATATGGCATAATGATGGATGATTGAATTGATTCAAGTCTCGTTTCACTGAGGACTTCATCCCCTTATGGGATGAGTGGGTTACCCCTCTGAGGGAGCTGTTCTATGATGTGCAAGAAGAAGAGAAAAGAATTAGGGCACAGACACCTGATCAGGAGATCTTGAACAGTATTCTTACTTTTGAAAATTTTATGGGGGCTTTGGAACAAGAACCCCATACATGGGACTAACATTCTTCAGAGTGATTGCATGTATTCCTTTGTTGTCATGATTTCAATGCAGATATCTTCACCCTTTTTGAACTCGATGACTAATCTCTGGTACTCCTTTCTCTGCTCCAAGCATTCTGTATCTTCCAAACAACATTTCTTCCCTGCAAGCAGTGTAAGCTCAGACTGTCCTGGAGTGTTCCTTCTGGTTCTCAATTTACATTCAAGTGCTTCCAGTTTTGCTTTCTAAGCTTCAGCCTTTTCAGTGGCGTGCTCCAGTTCTACTCCAAGATACTCAGGTAACCTAGAGAGATATTAGCTTAGGAATATTTATAAGCAGCAGGTATACACACTTCTTCATCAGATGAAAGGAAGCTCAATGCTGCATTATTCAGCAATCACTCACAGGATCTCCAGGTGTGACCCAATGCAAGATTCCCAGTTGACATCGTCATTGGTACGCCGATGAAGTTGCTTGAGTTAATCAAAGGCCATGGCTGGGAGCGTCGAATCGGGAATGAGACTCCAAAAGCTTAGGAGGAAAGCACCGGAGAAGAGAAAGAAGATGAAGAATTCCAGAGAAAGCCTAGATGCAGCAGAGATCTTGGTGTCATTCCCACCAGCACTTTGGGTGCAGCTCCAGAGATGGGTCCTGCTAATGTCAAATGGGTGATTGTTGATGAAGCTGATGTTCTGTTCGGTCCATAAATGTTCATGAGTCCCAAGGTTTGTACTAATAGTTCTTCAAACAGATCCCGATTTCCAAGAAACTACCCTCCTTTTACTCTCCGAAGTCTGCGCTGCTCGTGGATCACCTGTACCATACTATTACAACAACTTCAACTTCAAGACCAAGAGCATAGAACCAAAGCCAATTTCTTATCCATACAACCTCATCCTGTGTAGCGCTACCATCCCTTAGCCTTGCACTCTCTGAACAATCCACCAGTGTTACACCAGCAGATACAAGAACAACGCTGCCTCTTTCTTTCACCTTAGTTACTGGAGCCAATTGAGTATGATCGTCGGGTAGTAGCTATCATGTATGACTTACAGAACACAACTTTGGGCCCTTCCTTCTGTATCAGCACCACTAGCATTTCGCCTGGGTAACCGATGTTTGCAAATCAAACTTTGATGTCTTTGAAAGGACTGAATGTATTGAATACATGTTTGCAAGATATGCCCATTGAGCAAAGGCCATATAGGATTGGCCTGTCAAATCCACCAATCGCAGTGAATTCAGGAAGAATCTGAGACGATCAGTTAGTACAACAAGTTGTTTCAGGGATATAGCAGTAGCTATTAGTGTTCATGCCACCACTCAATCTAGAAAATTCTTGATGAATATGGCAAATTGACAAAGGACATAGCATCTGGAGCTTGCCTTGGTACTGCATTTGCCGCAGTAGCAGCCCCATGGTCTAAAATGCGGTTCCTCGATGACACATTCTGGGCAGGGTTACAGGACATTGTTGCCCTTCCCACGTGCTTGCCACCAAAGCTGCCAGAACCACGAATGAAGATGGTAGATTGATTCTCGCAAACACGAAATTCACCATGCCCATGCATGCTCCAGTATGTCTGTCTCAGGTTTAATTGATAGTAGTTACGGCCTCAAGTAGGCTGAAATGAAATTTGGATAACTGCAGGACTTCAATGACAACAATTCTGACTGGACTCAAGTGATGAATTCACTGCTGGTGGGAATCAATGCCTTGATACTGAGGGACTGCTCACCATGAGAGTGGCTTGACCTATGGGGCGGTAAACATGAGAAGACAAGGAAAGTTCATACAGACGACAAACAGGATTGTAATCTGGCAGCCAGTCAGAAGGGAAACTGCAGCTTGTGTAGGTCGTTGTCCGCCTCTGGGTAAAGAGCTGCTGTGATTTGTATAGTAAACAAAATCGGAAACTTGGGTAGTCCGTGCATGCGTCCTGTTTGCAGCCAATGGGTTCTGACTTTTTGTACGATAGGGACCCGAATACCACCAGTTGATGGCTATTTTGCTTGCTGTACTCGTATTCAGTATGGTGCTCTCTGTGAGCATCAGACAGAGTCTCATAAGGGAGAACCAGACTCGACAAGGAAGACACTGCAGATTGATGCAAATCGGGTGGAAGCAGCTTGGCTGTACACAGCTCCACACAGGTGTACATCCATTTGAACTGTTTTACATCAGTGTACATCAGTGTACACCTGGTAAAGTCCAGTAATTCCAGTTGTAGTAGACAGAGGTATCTTCCCATTGATACATGCAGACCACATGTGCACTGTCATTTGAAGTTACTAATACCACAATGGTATAAACAATGTAGCTTGGACGGTCGAATAGTCCAAGCCACTTCTTCAACCAACTGAATGACTTGGATGTATACTTGTTAATCTGACAAGTATTCCAGTGAAACAGAGCCTGCTTACAGGAAATAGAGAGACAGGGTGAGTTGGCATGCAGCTTGCAATCCACGAGCTTTAGCCACAGTATATTCTCAATTGTGTAGGGCAGCGACAAGGAGAGGGCCACAGATGAACACTCCAGTGTAATGATTCTCAGTATGTTGATCATCACGTCATCGCCATCCAGAAGGAGGTTGTCCTTGATGTCCCCATCGATTTAAGAATGCTGCCACTGATGAGCCTCCAGGCTCTGTATGCTCAGAATTCGCAGAATTAGCCATCCATCACCCAATACCTTCGAAACGACGCCATTATAACCCTCACACACTCCATAACACTGCCAACTCTCGATAATACCACGGATTTCCGCAGTATAAGCCACAAACATTCAGATACAGTCCTAAAACCATGACATCCACTCCTCATGCACTCCGTTATCCTTCCCAGCTTGTCTTGCATCACAATTACCGTATCCCATCATGGCAAGGCACCTTTGATCGACAATCATCCTAAAACGGGGTTGCTACATCACTCAGAAGCATCTGGTTGATGTGCTCATCAATCATTTAATGAAATGACGTGATTGACGCGAGTACCCTCCCAGCTACGATAATTACAGCTATGGCAACTACAGACCACGTTTACTAAGGCTGTTACAGTGCCAAGACTTCGAATTATCGTTGCCCCATGCATACACCTCAGCACGGCAACTGCAGCTCAATAATCCGCAGCTACACAGCACCTTATGATCTGCTCATCACTCAATAAAACCACTTGGTTCACATCCATACATGGCAACGTCAAGGACTTGCTGTTACTTTAGAACCACAGATACCATATGTTTACTACAGCTATTACAAAAGCCAAGGACTTACAGCCTTACTAAGGCTCCGAAGAATATTCTATTTATAAAATCGTACTTGTAGTATAAAAACTAGGTAGATACCACATTTTTAGAGCTAGTTCTTACCCAGTTGATGAGGCTATGGCATTACCAGTCAGCTACGGTTACTCCAAGTTATTCCCCACTGCTTGCTTTACTCTTTAAATGTTGTTGGTTGCACCAATACACAAAATCTTGTGTCAATAACATGCTTTTGTCTTTTAATGCCACAACATCGCTTCACTGTCACCACATAGGATTGTTTTATCACCTTCACCTTCTACATTGCCATCGTTTTCATCACCCAGTTCAGTATTGCCTCCGTGTAGGCCCAGTTCAGCTCCATAGGATCACCCTCGTCTTTATCATTGTTTGGAGTTGCCATGCATCTATTGCTGCAGCACCCCACTCAGCACCTCAGTTGCTACGATTTCTACCAGTTTCTTGCAGTCTCCGTATGTTTATTGCTATTGTTTTTGACTCACAATATTAGGTACACCCCAAGCCACATTTACTAGGCTATTTCGACGTCTTCTAGTCCATCCCCACAATTTCTAGAGCATCGCAACGATTTCTAGCTCATTGCTACGATTTCTAGAGCATTGCTACGATTACCAGTCCTTCCACACGATTTCTCGTCATCCCCCACGATTTCTAGAGCATCGCAACGATTTCTAGTCCCTCCCCACATTTTCCAGTCCTTCCCCACATTTTCTCGACCGTTGCTACGATTTCTAGCACGTTGCTATGACTACCAGTCCATCCCCACGATTACTAGCTCAGTTGCTACGATTTCTAGCGCATTGCTATGATTTCTAGATCCATTTTCATGGTCTCTAGATCATTTTCGCAGTTTCTATTGTGGTTTCTTGGTATTCAAGTCATACCAGATTCCGTCCCATCTCGTTTATCGAGATCCTTCCCGGCTTACAGCCAACGTCTATTAGTACTCCTTGACCAAGAGTACTACTTCGCAGACTTAAAGTCGCAGTGTATCTTGTGTTATTGAGGAATTGACTGCACGGAGGTGCACCGAACCACTCGCACACACATTGCCTTGATTGCTGTGTTGCTATGTTAATTGCATAAGCTCTCCCTGAGTTTTGGGTGTTGCCGTTGCCACAGAAGTCTAGGCTCATCACCACATCTGCTGAGGAGCTGGAAGCTATCCTTCAGTGCCTCGTGTATTTGATGAACAAAAACAGGGATCGTCCGAGTCACGAGCAAGCGGGTGCTAGTCAGAGCCCGCGCGATTGCCTGTCTTGGTCAGCCGAGTCAGAAATATAATAAATTGTTCTTGGTAAACAAAGGACAGTAAAATGTCTAAGTAATCATAACTTGAGGCTGAGGGAAAACAAATCTCAAATAAATGCGATACCCCCAAGTTAATCGACCTGGATATGCGAATGAGAAACTGCTCACTGGGGATAGCATTTGAAGACACCCTTCCACTGATTCCATGAACGCGACATTCTCCATAAATATTATACTGACTTTGCCAAGAGGCTTCGTCACCTAACTCAGACTACCAGAGCTGAACAAGGAGGATCGTATTCACAGGCTCGCCTATGATAAGTTTCCTGGGCCTGCTGATGCACCTGTAGACGTGATTGGCAATGGGAGAAGAAAAATAAGGATACAGCAGCATACGTACTGGCGATGATCCTTAGTGTCCACACTTTCGGCAGGTTTGTTGAGTACATCCAGCGGATAAAATGGTTTTGCACCCAAATCTTAGCAATTTTTTTTGGTGTGGAGAAGTGGAATGCTGTGTATATTCAGGTGGGCAGAGATCACTCGCTGCAGTGCGCATTGTGCTGCTGACAAAGCTGCCTTTGGCATCGTGCGGCTCAAATTTCTCAACTCCTAGTAAAGCCGAATTTGAACCTGTTTTGGAATTAACATCCTTCCATGGCTTCCTCATACTTTATCTGAGTATACTCTAGTGTGTATGTGGCAATGCAAATGGCATTGGATATTGAGGTTCATTCATTGACTGAGCCTCTGCTGACATGCACGAACAGTGACTTTGGAATGTATCACCCGAATGAAAAGAGTCTCGAGATATTTTCAGGCAAGGTCACCCAGTGCGTTCCTGCTTTGCCACCCTCACCCCCTGCCTCGACCACGTCAACCGAACTTGTCCTGACACTGCAACTTCCCTGATCACCCCCACAACTGTTTCCCCATGGGGCGATGGCCCCTTATTGTTTATCGGGGAGGTCAAAGGGTCACTGTTCCCAAGTTCACCCTGCATGACGCAGTAAGTTTATCCTACCGCATACTACTAGTAGGCTGTGTAGGATCATACACTGATTCTGGTCTCACAGAATGAGATCACCCTCCTATGGCTGACGTTCGATCAAATCCTTGAATCCTCTTCCAAGACCAAAGCATTCAAGGATCACGACAGTGTCATTGTATACATCCCCCCAACTACTTACTGTGCTTCAAGCTTCCGTAGGTCACATCTGTCGAATTTGATAGACGAAAGGGTTCCCACTCATTTACCAGTCTCCTCATCCTATTGACCATTGCAGTTACCATAGTTTCCCTCTTGTATGTCCATATTTTTCCCTCATATTCTTCACATTTTTAAGCTTGTACCGCAGAAACAATTTCCCTTTCATGCATCTCCCCCTCTATCTCTGTTAGCTGGTGTGGGTATCATGTTTCGTATGTGCCATTTGGTAGCATAATGGCTGGTCAATGGCATTGAGGGAAGAGGGTTATTGTAAGTTTGTCAAGTTGCAGTCTTCATTCGTATGAATAAACCTGAGCCAGTGATTTGAATAAAGGCATTCAAATCTAACTTTCCTCGTAAATTGACCTATAATTGTGTAACATGGTACTTTACCGACTATGATATGCACATGCGATTATGAGCCAATGTCTTCATTGGTGATCTGAGATTCATCGCAGTCAATGCTAACTACGCAAACCCTCAGGACAAGCAAAATTAGAAAATGACTTAATGCCATGGACAAATAGCTCCGAAGCACATGTGTTGGGTGCCACTTACAAGGCTCAAAGTTTAGTTTCAACCCACTCGCAGGCAATGTTGAGTCAATTATTCAATCACAATCTCCCACGTAAAAGGTATGGTGTCCTGAATACCCTGATATGGCACATTTTCAGCTCTCAGCATGAGGAGCGTTGTGCTGAAACTTAGCGCTATTGTGTACCCACTTTCTATTAAATACAAACTGATACTAACTGCTGCGGATAGAAGGGCATATGTTGAAACACAGGGGATCGAGACAGTGAGACAAATATAACTGAAGATGGCAATGAGGATGCACCATTCATAGTGATGACTGCCATCTTTGCCACAGGGAGCAGCACGGGCAACGTTGTCAGGGATAAAGCGCAGTGAATGTGACAACTTTACTCATCTTTATAATAGACTGCATTGGGCTTAGCATAAGTTTGCTGCCCATATAATCTGAAAAAAATTCAGAAGGGCACTCGTACTGACCAACTTGAAGAACTAGCTTTGTACTAGTATCGTTGCATCCAGTGAAAATATTTTTGTAAGCGCAAACGATTGTAAATGGAAAACTGTACACACCTAAGTAGTGCATTATTTATTTAATCATTACAATGTGCTGTTCCATCATCCATGCGCACCATCTGCAGAAAGAACACATGGGAATATAATCTGTCACAGGTGAACACTGATTGCCACACCTGTCACCTATGTCCACCTCGTCTTGCTATATTTGCATAGGGTCCTTGATGATGAGAGGAGTAAAGATGAAGATGAACCGGAAGAGAGGCAGGATGTTGAGACCAAACATTGGTGTGCCCCATGTCCTCGATAAAAAATTGACCTTCTGATGTTCTTGCAGATTGCACATACAATTCTCTCTGGACTACAAGGCTGCTGCTAGGTGCATATCTAATCCCATCGTCCACACTCTGTCCTTCTTAAGCATCCATTTTCAGATTGGCTTGTCATTTTTTTCTTCCTTCCTGTCGTCGTGGTGCTCATTGCCTCCAATTTTGTTGAAGTCCTGTCTTTGGTAGCTCAGCATGACTCCTGAGTCCTGCTATAGAAGAGCCTCCACTTGGATGAATGAGGTGCGCCTCCTCATTCTCATAATTCAATGGTCTGGATAGGCAATTCTCTACTGTGAAGCAGAGGGCCTTATATTCATGGTATGGTGCATCAGTCCCACTGATCATAATCCTTTGTGATTCAAATATTATTTTCACCCTTTAATGCACACAATCATATTCATCTCAATGGAGATACTTCTTCATGTGTTTCAGTCTCTTATAAGCGATCATAATACCGTATTTGGTGATACAAAGGAAGCAGGATCGGCATGTAGTCGTACCCTGCACATGTACGATTGAAAGCCACCCCCACCATCATTGTCTCTTCGTGAGTGCCCTCAGTACTTATAATGGCGTCTCTACTCCACCATGTACACGAGTTTCTAGAAAGCTGTCTTGCATCACCAGAGGAAGTAAGTTCACATTCACCTAGGAACTTTGTCGGGTCAGACTCAAAGTACCTCTTGCAGCGCTACCATATGATCACAGAGCTTACTGGGTCCTCTGCTTCAGTTAATTGTTTGTCTTTTTCATCAGACAGAGAATTACTGGCTAGCGGGGGTATGTTCATCCTTTTTTCTTCCAGACTGCTTGCTCAATCCTTGCTTACGATCCAGACAATGCAGAGTCTATTCACATATACGACACTCACACTGCAAAGAGAGTACAGCTCATTCAAAACCCCGGTGAGAGCTGGGGCCAGATCAGCAGTATTACCTGGTTGCCCTCTTTGAACCGGTCCAGTGGATCTCTGGCACTCTCTTTTGGGACTGGCAGGGGAATAGTGGCTGTTTATAAAAGAGCCAAGAACAGTGTGTGTCCTCTTTTTTTCACTTTCAGTGAACTTCCTTTGATGGCAGCAGTGCAAATTCCAGGAAGCTTTACGTCTATCTCCCTTTCCCTCTTCTGACAGTGTGGAAGCACTTTCCTACAATCCTCACAATACGCAGCTTGTCATTTCTAGCCAACATGGTGAACTCAAACTTTATGAATTGGACCGAACCTGTAGGTTGCACCCGTCTCTCAGTATCCTCCTACTTATCTCGTTTAGCATGGACCGTAAATGTCATATGGGCCCCCAAGTTGAAGAACACCATTCCACACTTGTTGCACTTCATTGATGAGGGCAGGCAGCTCATCGTCTTCTGCTTGGAATCAAAGGAAATGTGGGTTTGGTGTTTTCCCCAGAGTCACTATCATTCTCACAGATAGGTTGCTGGTTTTTAGGTTGTGTGTTGTGACTGAAGATGGGAAACTGACTATCAAATGGTCACGAATCCTTAGATTGCCCATGTGAGTATCATCTACCTTTGTAAGGACTGGTAAGACAGAGGCTAACTGACTCTCAAGTGGAAGCACCACTCTCTATAAAGGCCATCATTTACTTGTCGACAACTTGAAAAGTGGATTTGATCTCTACACATTTCCTCATTCTTCGACTAGCCAGTCATTTCATGTTCTGATGAGGCTAGAGCGCAGCATCATCAAAGATGCTGTTTTTGCAGAAGACGGTCAGGTTGTAGTCTGTGGAAGTGACCATGGGGTTGTGTATGTCTTTTCTTGCTCGGATGGAGGCAAGAAGCATTTGCAGACTTTGTGTCATGGCAAAGGTGAACTTTTGGCCTTTTTTTGGTTAGCTGTCACTCATCTTGTCCAGACTGCGATTATTTACAGGCCTTGGATGTAAGCAACAAGCAATCTGCAGGCTTAATCAGACTTACAGATAGTGAAACAGGCTACCACAGTATCAGCTCGGCATATCGTTGCCACTGGATCTTCTGGAAAAAATGGGAGCATCTTGTTGTGAGAGAAGCCAGTAAGTGTTTGATACCTCAAGTACTCCATGCATGCTGACACCTTTGAAGGTTAAACAGCTATCCAAGACAGAGCATGATTTAGCCGACACCAAAGACAAGATTCAATTGCTGATGTTTGCCTTCATTGTGTGGGTATCATGGCCTTATTTACTGGCGTTGAGCGACATATATCTCCATTGAGTTTCATGGAGTGTTCCAGCTGATTGATGACTGCGCAGGTGTTGGATTGGCTGCTTAGCTTTGTGAAGTATGTTATGGATTGCTTGGTTAAGCCACCAGTCCACGAGAACGATGTGGGGATGATTTGATTGACTGAATGTGCATGTATCATTGAGTATGTAGTACAATGTAGTTTATGTAGCACACGATGGCAACAATATTGGCAATACTGAACTGGTGAATGATGGAACCAAATGATGGCTTTGTCAGCAACACAGCAATGAGTAGAGTGACCGTCATTGTGTCTGTACTCACTTATTGCATTGCTCTCAAGTTTCTCTCTCTTGTTGTCATTATCTGGATCAATCACCAATATTTCTATCTGTATATGTATATCCCCTCCCCCTCTCTCTTGCTAGCTCTACACACTGACCAAACAGACTAGGGCAACAAGGTGCTTGGGGAAGGAAACCCATTTTCTCTGCTGGACATGCTTGGAAAATCTACAACATGTGGTGAGCATGTTTTTGCACATATAACTGCAAAATCAACTCACTAATCTAGTGTGTCTGCCAGTATTGTCTTGATGTCCCCACCTATTCATGACATATTTCTTCTTGTCTTTGCCCACCCTCATGACAACATTCGAACTGACCACTCAGTAAGGTCGTCACCCATGGGCTACAAACAAAAATGGACACTACACATCGCCAAGAAAGGTGGAGGAGGCGACCATGAATATCGCATCCCACCATGGCACGCCAGTTGTTGATACATTTCGAACGCACTCACCATCTGACATCAACGGCAAAGAAGCCATTTCAGCTAACGACAGAGGAAAAATGGTGAGATGCTTCACGACTAGTAACGGTTCTGTTAAAATTTTGTAACATAGCTCTCAGTTGCTCACTGTTAAATCCCTGTCTACCCAGGCAGATGTTAAGGCAAGCACCCATTTTTTTTATAGACATGGCTCCATCACTGAAGCATTTTATGACACTGAATTTCCTTTGCCATTCGAGAAAGGCAAAGTGGCCAAGGCTGGATTCCAATCTACGAACCCGTTTACTCATATCCAACTCTCTGTGCTAGGTAACAGGGATGATATCAAGTTCGTGCCAGGAGGTCAGCAGGCTCTGGCAGATCACGTCCGAATACTTCTAAGGCAGACTCGCATAAGCAACTATCAGCTGCACAGTTTGTGATGAAGGATTTTCGACTCAGTTTTGTGCAATGGTTGCCACATCTGAATCATGTAATAGTGGAACAGCACATGCCCTCTGAGTTCCAGTTGTCTAGTCCAGTTAGGCATGTTCTTCCAAGTGTAGAAGGACTTGGGAGATAAGCATAGGCTCTGCTAGCACCGCTCCATCGCTTCCTGCTATGAAGAGCCTTGCCCTCCCTGGATTTCCAAAATCGATGCCTACGTTCGTATTTCCCCCCTTCTTGTACAGAATTGTCAGGCATTGACTTTGAAATTTTGGATGTTTCATATATCCTTTGTACTTGTTCTAAGTATTGAGAAGTATTTTGTCTTTAAACCCCGACCTTGCAACCAGCTTCAAAAAGTATTTGCACCTCTACGCGAACTAAATTTACCTCATCATATTCAAAAAAAGTTTTACCCAACATCTTGTGTTGATCAAAGCACATGATCTCATCTCATAGACATAGGTAAGGGGTAATTTGATGAGCTTGTAAACAATCCTAGCTACGATGTTAGGGCCTGCCGCTCCCTTATATGATCAACACCGTCAATATCGGCTATGATGTTAATGACCACAGTCACACCTTTGACCACGAGATCGTCAATGCGATCCCTTGCATCCCAACAGAACTTATTGAAGATGGGCAGTGTCTTCCACTCCTTTACCAACACACTGTTATCCACGTGATGTACAATGCCTCTGCAGTTCTCTGCGAATCACAATATTTTCTCTACTAGCACAGCGAAGCACATTCGACTGGTAAGAGCTTGGCTATACTCAAGGGATATTTCAGTAAGATTTGGAAGAAGGGATCCCTCAGTGAGTCAATCTAACAGGTAAGGGATATCATCTCCCCGCGAACAGCTATTTCGATATTCAAATACAGAAAGGGATTGGCTTGATGCCAGAAGTCCATCGACAATGTGTTCCTGACACATTTCAATCCCAATCAAACAAAGGCATCTCAAGGTGCAGCAAGATCTGATGGAAAGATGATGGATGGCTTTCACAGCGTTGAGAGAAACAGTGGCCCACTTTTGGCAGTTCAATGAGACTGTGAGACATTCGAGAGAAGGGAGCACTAAGGTGTCAATCAGACCAACACCATTTGTGTGAAGGGAAACCAAAGATGTGTGTATGGATGTCCTTGGTGGACATTCCAAAGGTGCCAGGCAAGAACAACTGTGTCCTTGATTGACCATGCTGAATGCAGACAACATGGGTGTCTGATCAAGGACATCTAAACACACCTCAGTGCGAGAGAGCAAGGTGGAAAACCAATTGTTGATGGAGTATTCGAATTGTATGATCTGGTTCCATGGCAGAATGATATCAATATCATGAGTTAGGATGTAGCCCAGCAGTGTGACCCTCTTCAGCAGAGGGGCATCGGAAAATGCCCAAATGGCTTGCGGGAGCGGGGGAGGTCGGAGGAAGTATCCCACATATTCAAATGTCACCTTGCTGAGTAGTGGTACATTGCCATGTACAGCATTCAGTGTGCTGATGTCAATGTCGTCCCACTCCTTCTTTTCAAAGACCACTTCAGCCCACTGGGAGGAATGTGGAACCAACAGATTCAGAACTTCTTTGAAAAGCTCTGCCTGGGCACCAAGTTGTCAGAAACTTTGGGAGAGGAAAAAACAGAGATCAGCTTGACTAGAACGAGCCAGTGCAAGTTCTAATGGAGGAACAATGGCCTTTGAGGTAGCTGAATGATTAAGAATAATGAAAGGTCATGACCACAAGGTGGAGCTGAATATGACAAGCATTCTCCATCGGCCACAGACTCAGATAAGCATCCATGGGCCACTACTAGCATTGGCCACATTGTAGTATGTGTCCGCATTTGTACCGACGGTGACCCACACCTCTTGGAAGATTCGAAGAAGGATTTCAGGGGGGAGACAATGAATAGGAGATAATATTGACTTATTAATTAGAAGAAAGTGAAAGTATGCCTTGCGAGATTGGATACAAGATCCAGGATATGAGATGACACCATCGAGATGGGAAAGCTCTTCTGTGACAACGGCTTCAGCCTTGGCAAGGAGGTCATTCCATGACAGTGCCATGGGCAAGGAGGCAGAAGGAGGATGGTTAGATTGGAAGAAATGACTAAGCTCAAGAGAGGAGCTAATCCATAGAGTGAAAGGAGAGGTAGAGAACATGGTAGCAATCAGAGCTGTATTTGGGATTGCATGAATTAGATACGGGTAACAAAGAAATGAGGGCTCACAGTGTCAATTCTCGAATGCGGTTAGGAAAGTTCAACTATGGACCACAGCTCAGTGGAGTTGTAGAAACACAGAGGGTGCATGGAGAGGCGGTTTAGGGTAAGGTGAACTACAAAGAAAAGTTGGGGAAAGGGACAGCTGGGCGAAAGCAAGGACTAATCCCATCCATTGGAATGTATGCTGGGTGAAATCACAAAGAGGAGAAGCTAAGTTGACCGTATGCAAATTTATGGACAAGTGACGGGCACAACAAAGGAAAGCACTAGTGCAATGCAGCTCGGAGTTGACCAAGGTTGGAAGAGAACAAAGGAAATCGAATTGAAATTCCTTGCGATTCAATGGGAGGAGAGTGACATGAAGGATGTTCTGATATTTAATCTGTATTTGAAAAGAGCTGCTTTTCCTTTGATGATCATTCAAATATAAAGCTCAGAATAGCTGGCAAGAGGACAGACTCAACACCACTATTGAAGAAGATTGTCGCAATGTCATCGGATTGATCGAGCAGGGTGATCATCCCATATGCCATGTCACATGGTTCATTGGATTTCTCCAGTATCCTAATATATATCCACTACAAAGGGTTACTTTGTGTCCTGATCCAAACATGGCTACAGTATCCTCTATTAAGTACTCAACAAAGCAACAGATGAAACCAAATTGCTCATTGTCACTAGAAATTGGGAAACAATGATCATAACAAAGGTGGTCACTTGTTCTTAAGGTGAGCGGTGAGCAGACATTCCCTCACTCATCCATACCCTCTCTCTGTCACTACCGTCATGCTCTGACACCTTCCACTCATCACTCGTTGCATTGAATTCATGCCTCTTACACATACTCCTCATCCTTCGATAACTGCATGCTGAGAATTTGCTATTGCTTAGGAACGCAGTCTGTCACCTCCTCTTATTGACCCTGGCTTGCCATCTCTATCTGATGCCTCAGATGCTAGTGATGGCTCAATGCACTCCGATGATGACAATCCTTCTGGAAGCATAGTGGGGGACGACAGCATTGACAATGAAGATGTCAAAATTATACCCAAACCTCCTGGAGAGCCTGGCTGCCCGAAATCTGGTGGCTATAACCTCAAGCAAGCCCTGGGTTGGCTGGATGCCATTTATCAGCAAGTTGTTGTATGTCTGTCCTGCTGAGGGTTCTCTCCAAAGCTTACTTGTTTCTCCCAGAAGCATGTCCATCATGAAGCGCATCAAAGACTGGAAACCAGGAAGAGCTTCAAGAATCAAAGTGTTAAGGAAATCCAGGCTATATGTGATGCTGTGAGTCTTCACTGGTTGTCATCAACTGTCAACAGCTGATTCAACTTCATTGTTCTAGGCCGTGAATGAACACAGTATCCTTCGAGTATATGAAAATGCATGGCCTGTCCGTGATATGCTGAAGCTCCGCTTGAAGTACACATTCAAGAAAGCATGCCGCCACAAGGGCAAGAAGATGCAGCGGAATTTAGCTCGAGTACATCGTTCTTCTTCATACGTCTGCTGGTGACTTGCTGATCATGCTTCTCTTTGGTTTAGGTGGTGCGTGATGGATCAATGGGCATCGATTTATGATAGTGTAATCCTTTGACGGTTTGAATTCAAGTGCACCATTCTGTAGCCCTAGTCCCGTTATATACTATAGCTTACACTTAATCAATATCAAATACATCTCAGTTCAGTAAAGCATGATGAGCAAATGTTTATTTTCTAGAGCGAGAAATGACAAACCACCTGCAGAGGATTACAACCACATTTCATGTGTTGCTTTCATGTTACAAATAGATCAGCTTCATATGCACTGAACATACCTTACTATCATGAGCCTACTTACTTGGGATACCTCATTCAGAAATGAACTGATACCGATGTTTTTTCATGAGATGTACAGAAGAGTGGTGGTAATGTGTGAGCACCCAAAGTATACACAATGTTTGAAGCGACATTATTAGCACGAGCATGTGTAGTATGGGCTCATTGTATGTAATATCTAAATGCATGACAGTTAGCCTCAACTCGTCAAAGAAGGATGACCTTGCCAAACCAATGATATTTCCTGCACCTCCTATGGTGCACCATCAAACAAGCTAGCCAACTCAGAACTGCTCCGAGTCAGAATTACCATCAGGGTAGAAAAATAATAGGAACATGATCTGGGCTTAGAGCTGTTGCGTTCTCTCCAGAAGTGCTGATTGGTGCTGAATAGAACTTGGTTTCAGTCCTCAAGAATACATTTAGGTCGCAGAAAGACTGCAATAGCAAGGCGAATCAGGCGATATTGGAACTCTGACATTATTGTCTGTTGAGATTGATTCGAAGTCGGGCTTGATAGTTCAAGTTCCGCCCTCCAAGGTTAGAGATACGAACAGATCGACCTAAAGTTATGAGAAATCAATCATCCACAATGTCAACTTCTTGCCCATCTCTCACTGAGAAAAAACTTGGCATGAAGCTGGATTGAAAAGCAGCAGTAGGTTTCCATCAAGCGCTAGGTTTTCTGAAACATAACGTCGTGCAATGCTGGAAAGGCATCATATCTGACAAGGTTCAATCTCAATATCCTTCCAATCAATGAGTTTGAAGAAGCCAGCCTCCTCAATTGGAGTAATGCGGAAGTTATGAAAAGCGTAGTGTATTTGATGAACGAAAACAGGGATTGTCCAAGTCACGAGTGAGCAGGTCGTAGTCAGAGCCCACACGATTGCCTGTCTTGGTCAGCCAAGTTAGAAATATAATGAATTGTTCTTGGTAAATGAAAGACAGTAAAATGTCTAAGTAATCACAACTTGAGGCTGAGGGAAAACAAATCTCAAATAAACGTGCAATGGACATGTGCTGTTCTGCTGGTGACATCTGTAATGCTTGGCGATACTCCCAAGTTAATCGACCTGGATACGCAGATGAGAAACTGCTTACTGGGGATACAATTCAAAGACACCCTTCCACTGATTTCATGAGCACAACATTCTCCATAAATATTATACTGACTTTGCCAAGAGGCTTTGTTGCCTAACTCAGACTACCAGAGCTGAATGAGGAGGATCATATTCATGCAGCCTTAGCAGTCAAAATTATATATCAATCACTGTCAATTGACAGGCCAGCTGATAAATCCAGACTGTCAATTGACTGGCCACCTAAATAAAGTATTTTTGTCACTGTGACTAAAGCAGGACATTGTCACAGCCTTCCCTTTGATGGCTGTTGCACTGCCACTCTCCTCTCTGCTCATTGTCAGGGTCTCCTGCCCTCCCTCCCATTGTTGTGCACTTTTTCCTTTTTGGAAAAGTTGCTTTCAATATCTCCAAAATGCTTGTGGGCCTCATTTCTGCCCTCCCACTCACAGTTTTAGGCCAAAATTGGAGATTTGAGGTCTTCTAAAAATATATTATGGATTAGTAAGCTGACCGCGCACCTCCCAAGCGCCTGGAGGCTGGATTCAGCCTCGGGAGACTGGATGTAGTGTGGCAGTGCAGCCAATTGATGGGATCAGCCATCAATATCAGGCCATTTTCGGAAAAATCTGGGATTGGGGTGGTTTCTGGGTACTGGATGGGCCAGGGGATGGTACTAGTATATGCATAAATATAAATAACATAAAAGCGAACCCTCTGGTGAGATATGGGGGTCCTGGGGAGTGGTTTAAAAGGCTAAAATAGTGAAAAATAGCAAAAATAGGCAGAAAATTCGCATTTGGGGTGGTTTCTGGGTACTTAATGGGCCAAGGGATGGTACTAGTATATGCATAAATATAAATAACATAAAAGCGAACCCTCTGGTGAGATATGGGGGCCCTGGGGAGTGGGTAAAAAGGGTAAAATAGTGAAAAATAGCGGAAAATCGCACAAAATTCGCGTTTTGGGGTTGCTACGTGCATCAGATCGCTTCGAAAACTTGACCAATGAATTCCCTGGCCTTGAAAACCCTAAACCGACTCCTCTACAGTACATGTGGCGCATTTTATAGCTAGGCATAATCGGGAAAATTGGCTTTTTATGGTGCTGCGTACATTGGATCACTCCAGAGATGTTACCAATCGATTTATACACCATGAAAACCCTAGAATACATCTTCATATGCTATATATGACTGCTGGAATCCAATGAAAAATGGGGGATTGGGGGAGAAATACGGTGTATTTAGTTTTCTAGCCATCGTGTCGATCCGGGGACATCACCAATCAATTTCTCGACCTTGAAAACCCCCCAAACTACTCTTGGTTTCATTTGTGGGGTCTCAGTATCGATCATTATAATGATATAACTGTTTAGGAGGAGCACACATGGAAACTCGCATTTCTGAGCTTTGGAAGACTTCGGAGTTGTTTCCAATGAATTTCTGGACCTTGAAAACCCCAGAACAGCCCAAGAACATAATACAAACCTTCAGAATACATGGAGAAAAGTGTGATAGTGAAAATCTGCGAAATACCTTATAGCTCGCATTTCTGAGAGTTGGGGAAGGTAATTCTGGTATAAAATACACTATATATATTGTATAATAGTGTGTACAAAAGATTAGGATGATCCGACATGTATTGGTAGAGATATAAGGAGATCTTTCTGAAAATGAGAAGGAGCACCCCTCAGATTTCAATGTTCTGGTAATCCTATGGCCTGGGGACTATCAGATTTGGATTCCTGGACCCAAAAAACATCAGAATCACCAATCATCCATGGGGTTCATGTGTCAAAACTCCGAAGTAATGAGTGTGCTCTCATTTATGCACAAAGTTATGCTGTCTGCATGGATGATGCACTAGTAAAAATTACCCCCATGGATGATTGGTGATTCTGATGTTTTTTGGGTCCAGGAATCCAAATCTGATAGTCCCCAGGCCATAGGATTACCAGAACATTGAAATCTGAGGGGTGCTCCTTCTCATTTTCAGAAAGATCTCCTTATATCTCTACCAATACATGTCGGATCATCCTAATCTTTTGTACACACTATTATACAATATATATAGTGTATTTTATACCAGAATTACCTTCCCCAACTCTCAGAAATGCGAGCTATAAGGTATTTCGCAGATTTTCACTATCACACTTTTCTCCATGTATTCTGAAGGTTTGTATTATGTTCTTGGGCTGTTCTGGGGGTTTTCAAGGTCCAGAAATTCATTGGAAACAACTCCGAAGTCTTCCAAAGCTCAGAAATGCGAGTTTCCATGTGTGCTCCTCCTAAACAGTTATATCATTATAATGATCGATACTGAGACCCCACAAATGAAACCAAGAGTAGTTTGGGGGGTTTTCAAGGTCGAGAAATTGATTGGTGATGTCCCCGGATCGACACGATGGCTAGAAAACTAAATACACCGTATTTCTCCCCCAATCCCCCATTTTTCATTGGATTCCAGCAGTCATATATAGCATATGAAGATGTATTCTAGGGTTTTCATGGTGTATAAATCGATTGGTAACATCTCTGGAGTGATCCAATGTACGCAGCACCATAAAAAGCCAATTTTCCCGATTATGCCTAGCTATAAAATGCGCCACATGTACTGTAGAGGAGTCGGTTTAGGGTTTTCAAGGCCAGGGAATTCATTGGTCAAGTTTTCGAAGCGATCTGATGCACGTAGCAACCCCAAAACGCGAATTTTGTGCGATTTTCCGCTATTTTTCACTATTTTACCCTTTTTACCCACTCCCCAGGGCCCCCATATCTCACCAGAGGGTTCGCTTTTATGTTATTTATATTTATGCATATACTAGTACCATCCCCTGGCCCATCCAGTACCCAGAAACCACCCCAATCCCAGATTTTTCCGAAAATGGCCTGATATTGATGGCTGATCCCATCAATTGGCTGCACTGCCACACTACATCCAGTCTCCCGAGGCTGAATCCAGCCTCCAGGCGCTTGGGAGGTGCGCGGTCAGCTTACTAATCCATAATATATTTTTAGAAGACCTCAAATCTCCAATTTTGGCCTAAAACTGTGAGTGGGAGGGCAGAAATGAGGCCCACAAGCATTTTGGAGATATTGAAAGCAACTTTTCCAAAAAGGAAAAAGTGCACAACAATGGGAGGGAGGGCAGGAGACCCTGACAATGAGCAGAGAGGAGAGTGGCAGTGCAACAGCCATCAAAGGGGAGGCTGTGACAATGTCCTGCTTTAGTCACAGTGATAAAAATACTTTATTTAGGTGGCCAGTCAATTGACAGTCTGGATTTATCAGCTGGCCTGTCAATTGACAGTGATTGATATATGAAAGTGGCTGCTACAGGTGATTCATGGGCTTGCCTATGATAAGTTTCCTGGGCCTGCCGACACACCTGTAGACATAGGTTGGCAACAGGAGAAGAAAAATAAGGATACAGCAGCATATGTACTGGCGATGATCCTTAGTGTCCACACTTTCGGCAGGTTTGTCGAGTACATCCAGCAAATAAAATGATTTTGCACTCAAATCTTAACAATCTTTTTTGGTGTGGAGAAGTGGAATGCCATGTATATTCAGGTGGGCAGAGATCACTTGCTGCAGTGTGCATTGTGCTGATGACAAAGCTGCCTTTGGCATCATGTGGCTTAAATTTCTTAACTCCTAGTAAAGCCGAATTTGAACCTGTTTTGGAATTAACATCCTTCCATGGCTTCCTCATACTTTATCCAAGTATACTCTAGTGTGTATGTGGCAATGCAAATGGCATTGGACATTGAGGTTCGTTCATTGACTGAGCCTCTGCTGACATGCGTGAACAGTGACTTGGGAATGTATCGCCAGAATGAAAAGAGCCTCGAGATATTTTCAGGCGAGGTCACCACAAAATGGCCTCAATTAGACCAAGGGCCTGCTGGGCATTCTTTGACTACATTGTCGCATGGACCACCTCTGGATAACAGGACATTATGGAGGGTAAAATGCGAGGTGGGTCCTTGACATTTGTATCCCATTTGCCTGTTCATTTGACATCTAGAGAGGCCGTGAAGACCAGTTGGTCATGTGCCTTACGAAGGCCAATGTGTTAAAGAATGTCCTGTTCTTCGCCTTCACCATTTCCACTGCTTGGTGCTGGGTTTATATCCAGATCAAACTTCTCGGTTCATCAGCACTCAAAGCCTTCCTGGCCTGCTCAGCTGCTGTTATCAAGTCTCAGCACACCCTAATCCTGGAAGAGGTGGCCTTTGAAGAACAAGCATGAACCTTGAAACTGCAAGATGATAGGGTTCTTCAGGTGCAGGACTGGGTCGTCATCGCAGAGGGGATTTACGAGGGTGATCTAGGCTGTCTACTAGCTTCACATGAGTGGGGATGGGATGTCCTTGTGATACTGCAGCTTGTACCACCTGAGTTGCAAGACGTCTGCCAGAACAGAACGGCGATTGTGCCAAACTTGCTTATGCATGACTATAATTCGAAGCTTCAGGTCGACCGAGAGCTTTTAGTCCTTCAATGCAAACGTCAAGGTGTCTTGCGTGCCACCACCACATTACTAGAAGTTCTTGCGCTTTTCCAGTGAAGTGAACACCTGACTGTTATCACCACACAGTCTCAGTCACCGTGCCCCACAGAATGGTGCTTTGAAGTTGGGGAATCGGTCACAATAAGTGGCGCTACAATGCATGAGCACGTTGGATATATTTCTCAGATCAATAATAACAATTTGACCATCATCCAGACCCTGGAAGATGGCTCGAAAACCCATCGTTACCCCTACATCCTTGTTGATAAAGTCTTTACCATTGGGGATTATGTCCACCAGGCTGATGCTGGTCGAGAAGGAGTTGTCCAAAGTGTTGATGATTTTCATGTTACAGTTGTTCAGCACTATGAGGATGGCCACCATGATGTATGTTTCACTTTACTTCTGGAATACCCCTTAACTCACTGATCTCTAGGAGTTTGAATGTGCTAAAAATTCTGTTATAAAGGCACTTCCATTTAACCACAACCCCTCAGTAGAATCAGTGGGTGCACCACTCTTACCAACGGCATCTCCTCTGCTGCCACCGCCTCAAAACTATGAGTACTTAGGACACTGGAGTAATGATCCCTGGCTTGAGGGCCGCAAACTTCGCGTCTGCGTTGGAGGCAAAGCAAAGGTCATCGTGCTGCAGAAGGGTAGCAACAATGATTGAGTTCAGGCATATATCAGAAGAGGGAGGAGAAAACTGGAGCTAGCGGACCACAAACTAGTCAAAATGATGCACCCAGCCACTCCTCGAAACTATGAGCGGTGGATTGTTATCAAGGGCATACACATGGGAAAGTATGTTTAGTCCATTCGGTATGATAAAACTGACAAGAAGGGGTTGCTTCAGTGGACTGTTGCTGTGGTTGAACCAATATTGGGAGAATTGGAAAGACTGACCGGAGAGAAGCTGAATTTGGATTCTACATTGCTCTGTTTGGAAGATGAGACTGACACATCGAAATGGAGAAATATGAAATTTAGTTGTAATCTTTGGGAGGAAGCCTGTTGTTAGTCAGAACTGTGGTTGTGGGAAATAAACATCTGTTATACATATTAGTTAACTGGGGTGAACTTGGTATGTGTCCCTTCTTTTCAGATAGCTTCGATTCCAACGGTATCACTTAATCCTATGTAGATCTCCTCCTCTAGTCCATATTCGTGTTCACTGCTGACTCGCCTCATCGTCACTGTGCCTTTGTTTGATGAGTTCGTCAAAAGACAGATGTAGGGATGAGATATATGTATGATGAATCGAGCAATGAGCTATGGCATGGCAGGGTTTGAGCCGAACATCAGCTTTGTCAGCATCCCAATGCAAGTGTAGCAAGCTCAGTGACCTTCATGATCATGATTATCATCCTCGCTCAGTGGATCGTTCTCGAGTTGCACTCTCTCACTTCTATTATCCAATGCAGTCAATGATAATTCTATCTAACTATACATGGCAACCTCTTTCTTGCTAGTTCTGCACAGTGAAAAATTGACTAGGGCATACAGAATACCAGGTGCTTGGGGAAGGAAAACTGTTTTCTCTGCTGGACGTGCTTGACAAATCTACAAAGTGTGGTGAGCACATTTTAGTGTATCTAATGGTGAATCCTCAACTTACTGATCCAGTGCATAATCTGCTAGTACTGTGTCCTGACACCCCCGCATATTCACAACCCATTTCTTCTTGCCTTTTCCTGCTTTCATGACAATGATTGATCCACACCAACAATACTTGTCGCCAACGATGGCCTTGACGGTCTCATTCTCCCTCAAGAGTATGTGATTCTTGCAGAAGATTCGAAATATGTCACTTCATCTTCCATGGATAATCTGCAGCTCAGTCGTGTTCATAGGGTTGGGTCCGAGGGCCATCAAGCATGTGGGTGCACATAGGGTCCTGATCATTTCCATTATCCAAGGTTGGTATCTTGACCCAACGATGACCTTGATGGACAGAATATACATGTGCAAGAATAGGCCAAGTGACAGTCTGGATGCCCATGGCAGATTGTCAGTGACAGCAACAGAGTGTAGGTCCTGGAATCATCTCACCTTTCTTGACACAATGAAAGGCCATTGCCGCTTTGATGGCATGGGGATTTAAAGGCAGGGAGTAGGTTATGAATGGTGCATTTATGGTGCATCTTCTTTGCTGCCCTTTGTATCGGATAGTAATGGATACTCAGCAGAGTCTGGTGGTGGTATATCGTGCTCAAGATGCTTGATGTGATGTCAGCATGTCTGTCACATGAGGAAACACAAGTGCATAACACAACAAAGAAAGAATCTTCCAAATCCGTCTTGACCATTTACTTTTGGCACTCACCATCGCTTCACCTTACTGCCTCTAAATTTCAATGGTGGATTCCTTGATGTCAGATTCAACTAGATCCACGAGCACAGTACTCATGGACGTTGACAGTACACAGGTCGTTATACTCTTCTTCTTCTTGTGTCATCTCTGCTCACTTTCTGTATTCAGCATCCCTCATCACCCTCCACATGTTCGCCTTCCCAGCATGTACCAGGTGCCCTCATCTCTCCCATGCTTAGCCATGCCGACTTTTCTTTCATACCCCATGCAAAGATGAATCCCATGTCGCTGACTCTTGCACTTTCCAGACGTCATTCACTTATGCGTATCCTAGAGGATACTAAGTCTGCCAGTCTTCCACTTGAAAAGGTTTGTGGAGTGCATCCTTTCATGTATCTTCTTTCCTTACATATGCTCTCCAGAGGATGAATGATTCCATGTATCCCCCAGGTTGGTTGGAGTCCGACGACAATCTATCTGTTTGTATTTACCTTATGAATAGTATTCCTAATTTTCACATCATTTCAAAGATACATATCAGCAAGGTCCAAGTTGTTGAAGAATCTGCCCAAATGGCCACCTAGTGCCTAGGTGAGGTCAAGATGCAAGTCGATGAGTTGCATATTGCTCCAGAAGCCAAGGAGCTGTGCATTGCTCGAGCCGATCATGCCAGACTTGCCGATGAGTTAGACACCCTCACTCATACCTTTGATGATGTGGTGGCCTCCTGGATCGCATTGTGTTTAGGTGATGATCACAGAATACGAGACACAAGGGACCATGCACAGGCAGAAATGGCAGATGCACCCATGCACTCTCAGAGTATCTCTGACAAACTTTTGCATCAAAGAGAGCAACAGCAGCAGGCCATCTTGGATGGAGTCACGTGCCATCTTCAAGAGGATAGTGGTGTAAGGTTGACAGAGATTCACAGTCAACTTCTGCCTCTTCGGAATCACTTGACCCAATTATGTGAAGGATTGGAAGCTTTCATTGAGACTACAGCCAAAGATTACTTTCAGCATGAGAAGTTAATCTGACAATGCCACACCACCAGTTCAGTCAACACTATGCAAGCCTCCCTTGATACAAAATTCACACAATTTGCCAATCAGTGTCTCAAAGAGGAAGCAGCGATGGAAGGCGACCTCAAGCATGCTCTCTCCGAGGCGATTGCCTCAGAAAAGGCATGCTCTGCCATCATTGATGTCTCTCGGGATGTGATCCAAGATAAGAAGAAATGGGCTGCCCAGGAGAAAGACGCACATGCGGCTTGCCTAGCAAACAAGATTGCTAGATATCGAGAGACAAGTGGATGAGTGAAAGTTGGCAACGAGGGGTGCTTTTACAATGTTCGGGTCCATGACCAGGTAGCATGACCCTTTGCCAGTGCACAGCAGGTACAGCCTGAACATTCACAGGACTCTTCTAATCCCATGCACTCTGTTGAGGGGAAGACAGGTTTTTGTTCCTGCTCTATATGTCATCGGTCAATGTGAATATTCTCCAGTTCTGGCCCCTTCTCATAGTGGACGTGACATTTTTTGCTCTGTACTTATATTTCGTCTATCAATGTGCATAGTTCCATTATCTAGCATCTCATGACCATGTTACCTTCATAGATGTGGATACCATAATGCTCTTCTTATTTTTCAAAGATCTCAATATGAGTACCTCCATTGACAAGAAAAATGGGCCGGGAATTCACCAGACGTCTAGAAATAACACTGGCCAACTATGCAACTATTATATCTATCCTTACAGCCAATATCCTTTTGTCTCAAGTATCCCAGCATAGTTAGAGATGAGTGGTAGATAGATGCACAAGCATTGTAGAGACTCTAGGTAGGACAACACAATATCAAATCCCAGGTACATCAGTCCAATTCCAGGCCTGTTGTTCCCATCTGCACATCATTGTCATCATCATCATCATCATTGCAGCTGGCTCGAATGATAGCAGAACTGCATTCATTGTTCAGGCCTAGGCTGTGTGAATTCCGTGACTCCATTCCTGTTATTACATCATGGGACACCCTCAAACTCAGTGCTTCAGCTTCAAGCTGTGCATATGGTAAAACACTCCCAGTTTTTACAGGGAGTTGCTTTATCAGCATGTTCAGAGATGGTGGTACTTATGTTAGCAATGTCTATGGGTGAAACTCTTTGCACTCATCCATGTCATTCGGCGGAGGTATCAATCGAGGACAGACGCAAAAGAAATAACTAAGTAAGGCCCACTACCTTGAGTTCACATGGGATTTATCGACTAATGGGAACTTGAAGCACTCTACTTTTTGAATGACATGCACATGTACTAATGGTGACTGTGGATGGATGTGAGGAAAAGGTTTGCTTGGCAGCAGCTACACCACTGCCAGCTCACATTTTCCCTCACGCCCAATACTTGAGTAGCTATAGTTAAGCCTACAACATGGTGAAAGATTTCAATGTAACCACCTTTCTGTCGATGAATATGATGCATCCTTTGGGAATTATGATCTACATGAATGTTGAGAACAGCTCTCCTGGTGCGTAGGTGGTGCAGCAGTCACTGGTAGCAGTGGCTCACAATCTCAGGGAAACCAGGGGTCACTTTGGATTGCAATATGCAATAAAACTGGTTGCCAATCCTGTTGGGTGAGGCCTGACTCCCTAAAGATGATGGAGCGAACAATAGATGACTTTCCCGTACCCCAGTAACTGAAACATGCATGTGAGTAGCCCTTCATTTTCATTGAAGACTTTGAAGAGGAGGACTACAATGTTCCGCTTGTCGAATATGGAACTGGGGCAAGGTTCTAGTTGATGTGTACCATAGTTGAACTACCTTGGGGCATTAGCCTGAGGCCAAGCTAAAAATCAGAATGGAAGTACTGTAGTTCTTTGATTGCCTGATCTCAATGTCTGGGCGTTTGCTGAAGAAGATTCTTCTGATATTGAAAAACCAATTGTGAGTCAGCAGAAAGAGACACACCAGATATCCCACCTGAGTATCATAACCTCCATCGAGTCTGACTTCTGATGCATCTTCCGTGAATCTGCTCCATAAACTCCTATTTGCCACCATCCTGTACTTGGTCTCTCCCTCATCTATCCCCTGACCGGTATCTGATCCATCTTCCGTGAGACTGCCCATCTCTATAAAATTGACGGACTCCTTGGACTCACAGTCACAATACGATCTCCCCACCTGCACACTACGTCCCTCACAGCCACAAGATGACTCTCCCTGCAAAACGTCTGGCCTCCCTTCCTTCCTGCAACATCCCTGTTTAGTCCTCCTCCTGCACACACTCCCCACATATGCACCTGCCGCATATACACATCTGCACCCTGCAATGTGTCTGCACCCATCATGGCCTCAATATTTACAGAACATGTACTCTACATTTCCAATATCATCTATTTTGCTCTCAAGTTCAGTTCGATGTTCAAGACCATAGTCTATACAATCTATATATGAAGAGAGGTGGATGATGACATAATAAGCTGAGTTTGAATTTTCCGGCCATTGCCATACTCCGGCCTATTCCAGCTGAGTTTCAATTATGTTGCACTGCCATTGCTGCTGTCTTTTGCCTCTCTACAGTGCTGCTGCCTGTACATACCTTTATCAGTGTTTCATCCCCACATGGCAAATCATTGGGGCATGTCCTGCACCCAGTATTCCCTAAACTGTGACTATTGACTACCTATGCATGCTGACAGGGTGCTATATGCTCCAAAGTGAGTATCAACAATAAGCATTGAGCAACCAACAAGTGAACAATAAACATCAAATGACAAATTAGGAGGTAAGATTAGGGGCCAGGAGACCATTCAAGGACAGGTAATGCATATACATGGACTGATTATACTATAATTTGCTTATTATGGGGCTTTGGCAAGGCTTAAGCCTTCCCCCAGCAGGTAGGGATGTGCACCAAATCCATATCACAGTGGCTACAGATATGGGTCCATACTGTGAGCATTTTGATGACCCAAAATACAGCCATACCCATACAGTTGAAGTGTGGTTGTTGAGAGAATGGTAGGGGACTGTTCAATGTCATCAAGGTCAGTAATTATGATCTCAATGAAGCAAATTACACTTACACTTTGATGACAGTCATTCACTGTCATCATGGAACTATCCATATATGGACAACAGTACAGATACAGTATGGATTTCACATCAGCAATACTGTACTGTAGGCAAGATTTTTTGTATGGTCTACAGCCATATTGTTATGGTCGTATCTGTAATGGTGTGGTGCACATCCCTACCAGCAGGTAGAAATGGCAAGAAGACCATTCATGTAAGAATATGTGCTATGCTTAGCCTTTCTCTGTTCATGTAGAGCAATAAGCTGATGATATTACCTATAAGAATATGTGCTATGCTATACTGTGAGATGTAAGTAAGGCAATAAATACAAGAAATACAGAACAGAACAGAACAGCTCACCTCAGCCTTTCTCTGTCTGTGTAGAGCAACAAGCTGAGGTAACAAGTACAAATTATGAGATATACATATTACTTTAAAGTCTGAGAAAGCAAGGGAACATAAGTAGAGATGTGCACCATACCCATAGTATGGTGGCTATGTACTGTATATACAGATATGGGTTCATACCATGGTCAACTTTAATGACCTAAAATATGGCTGTATTCATACAGTTTCAATACTGTCATTGAGGGAGGGACAGAAGACTATTATATGCTATAAATGTTAGTACTTATGACCTAAAATAAGCACATAATACTCACCCTTTGGCACCAGATATCCATATATAGATAACCATATGGACATGGTATGGATATGACATCAATCATACCATACCATGGCCAATAATTTTTACATAGTCTACAATTGTATCTGTCAGCCAGGCAGCAAGTGAGTTGAGAAATTGGATATAATATGGTCAGATAGTAAGTCAGAATAAGGTACAGAGTAAGTAAATATAGTAACCATAAGTAGCTGAATGAGCACAGCCTTAACAGTATGATGCACATCCCTAAACATAATAACTAAAATATGGAAATGAACTAATAGTCATAATGTCCAAGAAGGAGATCATTGCAATAACAAACAAGAAGATGGGATGAGAGCATGTGACATGCTCCAGAGGGCTTTGACTTTAATAATTCAGCTATAACATACTTACTCAGTTACCATGTCATAGATGACCATTGCCATACCACCATGCAGACCAGGTAAGTTTCAATTTTTCTGCCTCTACCAAGCCTCTACTCTCCCCACAGCACATCATTGGTGTGATGGGCTCCTAACTGAGCTTCAACTGAGACTACTTATCCATGCTATAGCAACAACACAAGTATCAGGCAATGAGCAATGATTGAGCAACAAGTTGACAATGGGCACTGAATGTCAATGGATGTAAGTCTTATAAAAATTATCAGAGTTCAAATGATGACCATAGCCACCCACCATGTCAGATATCTGAGTCAGGGACATAAGAACAAGAATCTGTATCTCTCTCTCTCCTGCCGGTAATGACAGCTATTAACAATGATCACCCAAATCATGAGAGTCCCTACCTGTCCATTACATGGCTTACAGAAGTAACAAAACAATACTTTATGGCACTTATAAAAGCATTTTGCTCCATTGCAGTGGCTTCAAACAAACAACAGAGATTCAATCACATGTCATAGTAAAAAGCCAGGTTTGGGGCGGGCCCCAACACTATATATTAATACAGGTTGATGATGACAAAGATAGCAGACTTTGAAAATTGCGGCCATTGCCAGACCATGGCATTATCCGGCTGAGTTTCAATTCCGCCGCAATGCCACCTGCAATTTTTGTGCGCTTGCCATCCGCCCCCTGCTCCTGTGCTCCGTTTCGCGTCCCCTGTGCCGCGTCGCCCCAGGTAAGCATTAGTTCCTTCTTTGATGATGTTAGCCCATCTGATCACGCTCTTTTAGGCTATTTTGGTACCTTTTTCACGGTACTGCTCATCAATCTTTGATGGAGCCTGTTTTTGACTGATTGTCCCTTCAGGTGTTCTTGCCCTGGGTTCCTGTTTGCTCTCACAGGAGTGACTTCCCTTTGCTTCTGGAGTCTGTCTTTGGTTGCTTTCTGTTCAGATCATTTGCACAGAGTAGATCAAGGTGCCGCTGGGTGATCCCCTCAATTTCTGTGTCAAAGCAAAGACGAGAGCTCTCAGATTCGGTTCTGAGCCTCTTTCCTTTCTTTAGGGCACAGTTATTGGTGACAAGCCTACCCTCCTGCATGCCTGTGAATAGGGGCCTCTGTCAAGCGCAACAAGTCAGGGAGATTGGTGTGGCAGGACCGATTGGGTATTTGTGTTCGCACAGATATAGTTGCCCCCCCTTCTATTTGTGGAAGTGTAGCTCCATAACTGCTGTTGTTGCATCGAATTCCTCTGTACCAAATTTTGTGGTCCGTCTGCGGTCAATTATAGATTTCTATGGTAGAGAGGTTTGTTGCTCTGTGATTGAGTCCATTGCTGCCATCTGTTTGTACCCTGCAATGTATGTGTTTTTTATATCTGATAGATTGGGTGAGATGCTCATAGCTTTCCTCCAACAGGAATCCATCTACACCCTCCAGGAATGATGCCTTTGACTTTCCTCCCAGTATGCCTGAGCATGATCATCAGGCAGAGCGGAAGCATGATTGTATTCAACATCTTCAAATGACTTCTCCTTCTCATCATCGTGGCTGATCTCCTCATCCAGGTCCTGATCCCAATATTCAACTTCCACGTTTTAACATCCCACCTGAGACCCACATTCCATCTCAACTGGATTGTCCACGTGAACATCCTATGCCTACAGTACCACCTCATCCTGTTCTTCCCACCAGAGGAGGGCATCGTAGGCAAGCACGTGGTGGTGCACCTGGCGGACAGTTGCCTGCACGTGATAATGCTTCTGTTCCGCAGCTTCCTTTGCCACCACAGGGCCGTGGGCATGGTGGTGGATGTAGACATGCACGAGGGAGAGGAGGTCACAGCCATGGGAATCATCCTCCATGTGCATTGTCACCACCTGATATTGATATGATGAATTCTGTTAATGAATCCCGACAGTCACCACCTCTGCCTCCACCATCACCTACACCACCACCACCATCACCACCACCATCACCACCACCACCACCACCTCCTGTACCTCCAGTACCACCTACACCACCACCACCTGCACCACCTACACCACCGCGACCAAGGACCATACCTTCCTTACTTCCTTATGCGAGACATCCATATGTTGAACCACATTCTCAGCAGAGTATTGGAAAAATGGAGTGGATTTGTGAACACTGTGGTGCACCACATTGGTATAATGAGCGTCTCAAGAACAAGTCAAGGACCAGACCCCGTTTTGGCATGTGCTGCTTGCAAGGACAGGTTAAACTCCCTAATCTCCATCCTGCTCCTGGCATTCTCCGAAATCTTCTGTGTGGCATCAGTCCAATGTCTGATACTTTTATGAAAAATATCCAACAGTACAATGCAGCTTTAGCATTTACATCAGTGGCTGTAAAGGTGGATGAGGCAGTTACAAATTCTTCTGGACCATACTCCTTCCGTATATCCGGTGAGCTTCACCATCGGATGGGATCTCTGCTACCTGGAGAAAACCAAAAGATGTCTTATGCACAGCTGTATATACATGATCCAATGGAGGCATTGGGAATGCATAATCATCACAATCCTAATCTGAAGCCTGAGATTATGTCTGCACTGCAGGGATTGCTCCATGATGTAAATCCATATGTCCCATTATATCGACACGCCTATCTCATCATGAAGGACAAACCCCGTGAGGAGTATCCAAATCTTGAAGTGCAACTGCATGTGGGCGATGGCACTGATGGTCAGCGGTACAATCTGCCAACAGCAAATGAGTTGGCTGCTGTCATTCCTGGAGATGGATCAGAGCCAGTGAAGAACGAATGGGATATTGTCTTACGCATGCATGATCAATCTCTTAAACACATCAGCCAGCTACATCCAAGCTATCAGTCTCTTCATTATGTTCTTCTCTTTCCTTATGGAGAACTGGGTTGGAATCCATATATCCCTCTGGAGGAGACAGGAACCTGTACAGAGCGTAAAAAGGTCACCCAACATATGTATTAAGCTTATCATCTTCATGAGCGCCCAACTGTTGAACCAGATGCACCATTGTTTAAAGGAGGGAGCCTGACCCAGCAGTATGTTGTGGATGCATGGGCCTCAATTGAACAAAGTGATCTCAACTGGGTTTGGAACAATCAGAAAACTATCCGTGCAGATCTGTATAAGGGAGTGGTGGATGCAGCTACTAATGCTGATGGATTGCAAGACTCTGGCCAGCATATTGTCCTCCCTTCATCACATACTGGCAGTCCCCGTGCGATGTATCAGGTGTATCAGGACTCTATGGCAATTTGTAGAGCTTTGCAGAAGCCAGATATCTTTCTTACGATGACGGCAAACCCAAAGTGGCCAGAAATTGTTGAGGCTCTGAAGCGCACAGATGGACCTGATCAGAAAGTGGAGGATCGACCAGATATTGTGGCCAGGGTCTTTCAGTTGAAGAAGGAGGCCTTACTGTAGGAAATCAAAAAGGGTGGAATATTTGGCAAAGTCAGGGCTGTTGTGCATACTATCGAATTTCAGAAGCATGGACTCCCTCATATGCATCTTCTGATTTTTCTGGATCCAGAAGACAAGATTCGCTCACCTGCTGATGCAGATTCAGTCTCATGTGCTCAGATACCTGATCCTGAAACACATCCAATTCTTCATGAGGTGGTTACAAAATGCATGGTTCATGGTCCCTGTGATCATCGCTGCAAGGGGCCTGATGGTCGCTGTACAAAGAATTTTCCAAAGGAGTTCAATGAGCAGACAGAATTCACCACTGATGGATATCCTAATCTGGCACGCCCCAACAATGGTCGCGAGTATGTCAAGATGCATGGCGAAACCTGAACTGTCTATACCAACTGTGATATTGTCCCATATAATCCCTATCTCAGTGCACGATACAATTGTCACATCAATGTGGAGGTCTGTGTGTCTGTTAAGGCCATAAAATATATCCACAAATACATCTACAAGGGCCACGATAGGACTACATCGGAGGTTCAGGATCATGATGAGATCAAGGAGTTTCTGGATGCACGTTACATCTCTGCTATCGAGTCATGCTGGAGAATCTTTTCTTTCCGGCTACATCAGGAGGAGCGAAATGTTGTGCGTCTGCAGGTCCATCTTCCTGATGAACATCTCATCACATATGATGAGACCAACAGTCCAGAAGAGATCTTAGCAGCAGCTGAGGCAAAGACAACAACTCTGTTACAATGGTTCAATCTCAACAAAAAAGATCCCAGTGCACGTCAGTATCTGTATCAAGATATTCCTGCCCACTATACCTGGAACAAGAACAAGAAACGCTGGAAGACATGCCAAAGACACACAACTATTGGTGGTACTATTGGCCGAATGTATCAGGCTGCCCCCTCATCTGGGGAGCGGTTCTATCTGCAGCTTCTTTTGACAGCTGTTGCTGGCGCTCAATCTTTCCAACATCTATGCACTGTCAATAGTGTGGAGTGTGCTACCTTCAAGGAGGCATGCATAGCCATGGGTTTGCTGGAAAATGATAATGAATGGAGGCAATGCTTAGAGGAGGCTGCAATTATGCAGTCAGGAGCACAGTTGCGATCATTATTTGTGACCCTCCTTCTCTTCTGCCAGCCAGCAAAGCCAGATGAGCTGTGGGAGGAGTTCAAGGAGAACATTTGTGATGATCTGGCACACAAGCTCCACCAACATGATGTTCCAAATCCAACAGATGCTCAGCTCTATGATTTCGGTCTTCATCTTATTGATAAACTCCTTCAATCTCATGGTCGTCGTCTCTCTGAGTGGATCCAGATGCCAGCCTCTACCATGGACTGGGCTGCTTATGAGGATAATCCTCTTCTGGCTGCACAGCTGGCCTATGATATCCCATCTCTGCAGCAATTAGTTGCTAACAACCTTCAAACATTCAATGAAGAGCAAATGACTGCTTACAATATTGTGGTTGACTCTGCTATGAATGAACAAGGGAAATTGGTATTTCTGCATAGTGCTGGAGGTGGTGGAAAGACTTTTGTATGCAATACTATTGCAGCTGCTGTTCGTGCCCAAGGACAGATTGTATTGACCTGTGCCTCCTCCAGTATATCAGCAATTCTCTTAGTTGGAGGGCATACAAGCCACAGCATTTTCAAAATTCCAATTCCCTCACGTGATGATACAACATGCAACATTCGCAGAGGGACTCATCTGGCTGAACTTCTTTGTCAAACTTCTCTCATCATTTGGGATGAGGTTCCTATGCAGAACCGGCATGATATTGAGACTGTTGATCATACTCTTTGTGATATCTGCAATAAGGATGCTCCTTTTGGTGGAAAAACAGTTCTTTTTGGTGGTATGTGTTTTTACTTTGAGCCATTATAGATCATTATTTCTGACTGTTTATTTTAGGAGACTTTCATCAGACATTGCCAGTTGTTTCATGAGGATCACGGGAGCAGATTGTTGCAGCTTCATTTTGCCATTCACCTTTATGGCCTCACATTGAAGTCATCCATTTGAAGAAAAACATGCGCCTGGATCAGACTCCTGAAAATGTAGAGTTTGCACGTTGGCTGCTTACAGTTGGTGCAGGTGAAGGACTCACTGAAGATCGAACCATCTCTCTTCCTGCTTCCATGCGCCTTGCAGACTCTTCACTTTCTGGGCTCATCAGATACATTTATCCAAATATCACAGCTGGCAATTTTCAAGATCACTTCTTTTTAGAAAGAACAATTCTCTCTGGATGCAATGATGATGTTGATGAAGTCAATCAGCAGGTTCTGGAGATGTTCCCAGGACAGGAGACAGTATATTGGAGTACTGACAAGATGATAGAGGATGAATTGGATGATGCTGCTACTCTCTATCCAGTTGAATTTCTTCAAAATTTCAATGCCTCCGGTTTACCACGTGCAAAGCTGGCTCTCAAGATTGGATGCCCTCTCATGCTCCTACACAATCTGGATCCAGCAAATGGCCTATGCAATGGGACATGAATGATTCTCACATGCCTTCATCCTCATGTATTGGAATGTTGTCTTCTCAGTGGCAACAATGCAGGCAAGACCGTCTTCATCCCACATATCACAATCAATGCTGATACAGCTGAGCTCCCTATTGCATTTTCATGTCGCCAATTTCCAGTCAGGCTGGCTTTTGCAATGACAATCAATAAGTCTCAAGGCCAGTCAGTTACCTATGTTGGATTGGATTTGCATACTCCAGTTTTTTCACATGGACAACTCTATGTAGCACTTAGCCATTGCACTTCTGGACAATGGATTCAAGTTCTCTTTCCAGATACAGAAAAGTATACAGACACTTTGAATATTGTATATCCTGAGGCTCTATTACCTTCATAATACATATTTCTTTCTAAACTAATAACTGACACTCCTAAGCAATAAGCCGGGTTTGGGGCGGGCCCCAACAAGCTGAAGTCCTGTGTCGTAGTCAGGTTGCTGGGACCTGAGGTATGAGGGTCCAGGAATTGTGACGAAGACACAGGGCATAGGCTTGTTCATGTTAGTTTGCTATCGTCAAAGGTTACCAATATGCTTACCTTTCAAGTGCCTTTTATTGCTCTACTATCTGTAAAGTGTCCGTCAGTCCTCAAAATGCTGCGTTGACAGAATCACACTCACCTATTACATTTGGATCTTTAGATGAAAATGTTTGGCTTTGACTATGAAATCCGTCAGTCCTTCCATTTTCGCTGCAACAACATTTCCGACGCATACTGAAAGTAAATGCCGAGCACTCAGATTTGTAACCGGCCTGTATTTCACTTTTTAGATTAATCAGAAGTGGATAAATGAACAAGCTCACCTTGCCATCTGTACTCTCCCATATAATTCCCATTTGAACCTGCTGTTCCACAAGTTTGCGTGTCTAATGTCTTCACTGACAATGCGCCTTTATCCCGCTGCATAAACAATTCCGAGTCGGACCACATGTTTGATGCTGACAGCTCAACTGCTGAGGATGTCAATGAGATGGCATCTATCAAATTTCAGATCAGTTGTACTTCTCAGTGTCCACACTTAGCATGTACACTGACTCCACTCAATCCTTCCCCATTGCAATTTGAGCCTCCCAAAGGCCACTGTCTATGCTCTTTGTAAAAATCAGTGCCTAAATGACTTAGTAACGAGCTTCAGGACATAACATACCATGTGAGAAACGATGAGAACAAACAAGTTGAATCAACTCACCATTATAGAATGCAGAGTCCTGCTGCGAGAATCATTCCAATACCAAACACATCCTCAATGCCCACCAGCCTGCAGACTTCAAAAGACAGCATGTGATTAGATCATCATTTCTGGAGGAATCAAAATAAACTTACCTCAGCAGCATTTGTTCCAATGCATCTCTGCTCAATTCTATTCCTAATAACTCCCCCTTGCTTCATCCATACAGGAGCATGACAACCGGCGTGCCGTCTCAGTCCAATACGATACCCAAAATGCCCCACAAACCTCGACGAGCAACAAATTCCGGAGCCCTGTAAAATCCAACGACACATAAGCTAATGAAAATATAATGAAGCAGAGCCACATACATTGGAGCACAGACAACTTAAACTGCAGCCAGTTGTACCCCCTTCCAAGTGAAGGGCAATGTGTCAGTTAATGGAATACATATAATGTGGAACTACCTACTGAGCAGGTTATTGAGTCCACCACCAATAAAGTAACCTGTGACGAGGGTGTGTATGCACTGGAGAAAATATGTGTCAGCCCAGATTGAAGGGAAATGGTAGTTCACTGTACAGTTAGATTTCAACAGCGGACGAGCTTCTAATGGCATGTTAATAAAAATCGAGATACACAAAAGGAATGGCGAGTACGATGTAATCAGGATTCCGCTCTGATGACAAGTCAAGTGAGGAGGCCTACACAATGTCAGTGAGACTGAAAGCAATGAGAAAAGTACAAAGACTCACCATTATCAACAGTGAGCTCATCGTCGTCAGAGAGACAATCAATAAACCCTCTGGCCTGACAAGGTACATGCCATATGGTCACAGGACCGAGACCTTCGAACCCAACTCTTTCGACAATGGAGCATACAGAGCGAGGAACAGCCAGAGGGATGTTCAACACTGGGGATGAGACTAGTGGAGGCGAGGTAGAAGAAGAGGAAGAGGGGGGAGACTATAAGAGAGAAAGGTAGGAATTAATGGGATGATGAGAGAAGGGAGTAAAATTACCTCATATTTTAAGACTTTACATAGGCCTGGAGCTAAGGGAGCATGGAAGCAATATGAGCCTACTTGATTACAGCCAAGCGAATATCGGACATTGAATTCTGAGATGCCTGGAATCTGGAAGATATGAAAAACAGATCCACAGCTGAACGAGGTCCCCACATCGAATTGTATTTAGTGAAATAGAAATTCAGTGGCATACTATGTCTTTGAGCAACCTGCCTGTGTTAGCATGTTGGTGAGACTCAGAAGAGCAGTGAGCCAATTAGGCATTCCCTTCACCTCATCCTGCTCCTCAGTACACCGGTCCATGGGAACAGCAAGGCCACTCACCAACACCTGTCCAGTGAGGTCCTTGTCCAGTTTATCTCCGAATGCTTGTATTAAGAAGGGCATAATATCTGGCTCATGCCACAATGGTAGAGGGCATATCGCTGATGAGAAGGTTTCAGTCAGCTTTTCATAAAAGTTCGCCATCATAGCAGGATGCAGTGCTTTCTTGACCGTTGTCAACAGGTTGCGGATGTCCTCAGCAAATGCCTCTTGCCATAGTTCGAGCTCAATTGTTGAGCAGAGTGAATTGTGCATCCAGGTGATGTTGTAGGGAATCTGAGTCAGGAAGATCGATTGAATGCAGCTGGTGTGAATATTTCACAACATTTGGAAGATGAGGTCGAAGCATCCTGTGAGACGACAGAAGTTGACCTTGCGCTGGTGCTGAAGACAGGATTTGAGGGGACTTTTCTGATAGCAAGATATGAGCAACAATAATGTTTTGGTATTGGAAATGCACCTTGTATTTCATCTCTAACATTTCACATCTAACCCTGCATTGTTCAATTCTTCAGCATCTCCAAAGATGTCCAGTACAGAGACTTGAGCCAAGGAGTGACCAGCGCCCGGTCTGTCCAGTCCTTGGTCTGGTCATGACTCATGGCACCCAGTGAGACAGGGTCTTGCTCACTTCCAAATTGTCAATGTCGACAGTCACCTGCACCACAGCCTTTCCCTGTACCTCCTTAACCTTCACATCCACCAATTGCACTAAATTGCATGACAACTGCAATACAGGTTCGTATGCTTGGAAATAGTCATGTACTGTATATCTGTGAACTCTTAGTAACTGGAAAAGACAGGAGTTCCAGTGACAGGGGACGATGAACATCTTAGTAGGTACATACCGTTCACATGGTGAGTCTTGCACAGATGTCCATGTGGACTTTGTGGCTGTGGAGGGTCTGTCAGTTCAGCAGATATGAAGAAAGAAACACCTACCTCTGTGTGGGCGTCATACCTGATTCACTCCGCTCATGCCTTATTGTGCATCCACTTTCCCCAAAATATGTAACTTCATTGCTTGTGGGATGTTGATACACAGTAACAGCAAGATTCATAGACAGGCATGTCACACTCAAAACTACATATTGCAGCAGCAGCAAATAGTGTATCACACACCAATGGATGGACAGCCAGAGACGTTAACAGTACCAGTGGAGGTGTGGTTGCAAACCACCCCTAACTAAGTGCTACGGTCTACACCAGCAGCAAAAAGAGAAGTAAGGCAGGATTCACATATCACATCACTCATTGATCACTCAATGATAGATTCTGATGTGACGCAGGTGACAGAAAAAGCGTGGGGATAGTTGAATGCGCTTCAACAGGCATGAGCAAAATCAGTATAATGTGGTCCACTGGCACAAAGTCTTACCAACAAGGGTTCCATAATATGTGCATGATACTCTGGATGATCGTTGCAGGTAGGACCTACCACTATATAGTCCATGCCTGAACATACTAGCAATCACATTGTCATCTGCATAAAATATGAACAACTTTAATGAAGGTCAGCAAACACTCTTGTACATTGCTACAAATCCATACATCTGGGATGTGTATTGAAGCATCTACATGCCAGTAAGCCATTGTCAACTTGAAGTATGGAAGTACCGACATTCATGCTCATAGGCTTGTTCTGAGAATGGTTTGGGAAATAACTTTTAAACCTGACATCCGTAGGCAATTTCTCCTTGACTTCGAGTATCAAAGTGCACCAGTGGTGATACGCCGTCTACACGTTCACACCTAGATTTTGCGATTTTATAATAATACTATTGCATATCTATCTTACATTAGTGATACTTAGAGGACTATAGCTGAGGCTTTGAGCTGATAGTTAGACTAGTATGCGACTAGTAGAGCCAGGACTTAGATGCGATACCACTAGTGGGTTAAATCTACCAGCCAGTTGTACTAGTGACTTGAATGCTAACAGGGCTAAGTGAATACAGCCACTAGTGGACAAGTAATGTGACTAGTGCACCAAACAAGAAGCAGAGGACACAAATCTCGTGAAGTTCGGTCACTAGCGAACCGATCTGGGCATAAACACCTAAGTCAGGTTAACTAGTTACACAGCAATCTCAAAACAGGACTTAGAAATGAATTAGCAACATATTAACCTTGAGGCAAATTTGACTAAGCGCGATACAGATCCATTGCGATCGGTACTAGTATAGCCGGGCTGCGCCTTCGATCATGATCGACAGCTGTTACAGGCATGCTCACCTGTTTAGTCATTTATCCTTGGCACTAGTGGAGCATCGCTGGGCCCAGGACACGGAATACAACTGCTAGTGGAGCTCCTAGGCTCACTAGTCAGCAAGCAACTGTTTCTAGACCGACTATTGCGTGATTATTCACCATTATTCGTGACTAGCCAAGAAATCCTTATCAATAATACCCCTCTAGTCAGTTATTTATATCTCGATCGTACCTTGTTTGTCAGTATATAAGTAGTAGAGTAGGCACACGAGCGGCTGAGGCAAGCCATCCCTGCAATTGTGACCTACTAGTCAGTATCTAGTGCCCCAATTAAAGGCTTTTGTGCTTAACCTTGATGAAGTGGCTACTAGTCGCTAAGTTACCCATAGCATTGAGTGAATAGAAGTGTCTTAGAGCAATCTTTTGTGTCCTGCAAAGGCCAAGAGTGTTTCGAAGTTAGTTCAAGCAAGTTCTCAAAGTTTAAAGTATTATTCTTAGGCCAAGAGCGCCACTAGTCTGCCTAGAAAGCGACTAGTCAAGTGTTTATTCACTTGTAAGACATTATAGGGCCAAGAGAGCCACTAGTTTGAAGCAGTCCTAGTCAGAGCAAGCGCAGTAGCTCAAGTCGAGTCACTATTCATCCAATTGTGTCTTACCAACCCCACTAGTGCGAGTAGTACACTTGTATAGCTCACTAGTAATGAAATAAAATGTCTTTAAACAACTTTCCTTGATTATTGAAGTCTGCAGAGTGCTTCTATCATACTTGAAACACCTGAATTCAATACATTGGTGATAAGTGTAGAGTTAGTGATTGGTTTAGTGTTGTTGGTGTTCATTGCCAGCCTCTAGTCCATTTGCCACTCGCCGTTACCAAGCACATCAGTGGGCGAACAAGTCCATATTAACGTGTATATTGACTTCCTCATCTCCTGGAGCATGAACAAGAGAAGAACGATGAGATTTAGAGCATGGCCATAGAGAAGTGATGTAAGGGCTTGGCTGCCTGAAAAGGATAGAAGGTCAGCGGCCACAAGCAACAATCAGTCCCATGCCACATACCACATAGGGGGCATACTCTCTCACTGCCAGAAAGCAGTGCAGGGCCAAACGGAAGCTAGTGTGGTGCTGATTAGCCAAGTCTGATTTGCACAGGCTAATCAGCACCTGCTAATTAGCGCTACTTTGCAGCTAATCTGCAGAGGGATCGGACAGAGTCAATTTTACGGTGCGAATCAGAGTGAATCAGATAGAATTTGGATATCTGTATATTCAGCATGACTTATAACTTTCTGACAACAAATTCTAGTGTCGGAGCAGGAGGATGTTTATTCTAGTTTTCATGACCCACCATTCTGTTGAATCCATTTGTGTTGCCATAAACAGTCCCCACCCCATGACCCCAGACCTGGACAAGTCTTCACTATGGGCAGGAAAAGCTCGCCACCATTCCCAGCGCCCACCTAACGAATATTTAGGCTTCGGGTTTAACAAAAGCAAATGACCCAATTGGAGGCAAGAAGAATCCAGATGTTCTGGGTGGTTGTCTCTGGCTGGTCACCTTGCTGATTCGCAGCTGATTAGAGGCTGATTCATGGGCTAATTAGTGCCAATTAGCATTGGCTTCCCGGGGACTTCGCCCCCCCAGACCCCCCTCTGATTAGCAGTGATTCAGCCCGTGAATTAGAGTTCGTCACGAGTGTCAGATGCGAAGCCTGTACCCATGGGTCATCCGGCACTCGTATCCATCAAGTGATCATCCATGAGTACCCCAACACTCGTCGCACTCGAGTGTCACACGAGTCATGAGTATGTTCATGCAGGCAGCAAGTACTCATATAATATACAGGTTTGTTTGTCACTTGTTTTTTTTAAACCCAGAACAATGCATTGTATTGCGAAAAAGTAGTTAAAACTCGTCTTCCTTGGTCTCAACCTCTTCTTTCGAAGACTGCTTTGTGTCATCTGAATTATCGCAATACTCAGTGACGAGACGAAGAGATTGGCCTCGTGCTGGCACACTGAACACTTGAGTACGACAAGTTCATTCACTACGTGTCGAAAATCATGCTCTATCACCTTCAGATGGTCAGAACCATGCAGCGAAGCATTGCTGGCATTTTTTCTTGTGCAGAAGGAAGGCCTAACGGACAAAGTCATTACTTCGCCATGGGATTCGATTCCCTAGATTTGCCAAATTCGTCAGAAGAATGTGGGATCCACTGACAGGAGGGAGAGGGTGATGTCATTGACTCGCCATTGACCTTGGCCTGGATAGTGATTTCGACCTTGAGGTTGAGGTTAAGACACAGCTTCAGAGCAGTGGGAGGTAGAGCCTGGCATGCTAGCCACCTTGCCCGCATCACATCCTCCTTCGCCTGGATGGTCTGTTCTCTGCACACAACAAGGTTCTCTCGAGCCTTGATTCCCAGTCAAAAGTCTGTGGACATGAGTCAATTACCACATATATCAGTCGATAAATCTATGGGTACCTGTCAGCAGCTAAGAATGGCCCATTCTATATTTACTTCATAGGTAGCAGTCGACGTCTGTGGAGAGCCGTATATTGATATCGATGAGTACCTATAGATACCCATACACCCTACTGCTAATGATACCAGTGGATATATACTTAACCCGGTATACATCCCCACCTGTCCAGCACGCCTCGCCCATCGCTGCAGTTCTAATCCCGCACTGCCCATCGATTCTAGTATCAGATGGTACTCAGCACAAAGTCAAAGCGAGGGAATAAAGATAGATGTACCATCTTCAGTATCCTAGTATCCGGCAATGATCATGGTACATGTCAAATGCATTGAAATCTTCAGAATTCTCCAGGCGCACTGAGGACATCCCTGAGCTAAGTGGGAATATTTGATGAAGGAATAAGGACATACCATGACATCGAGGTGTGTATTACACCAGCACAAAAGGGTTTGGACTTTGTAGGCTGCAATAAGACTAAGACGACATCAAAGTGAAGGCCACTGGCCACCTGGCAAACTCACCTTTGCCAGAGACAAAGACAGTATCCACTACGCTCGCTCATCGCTATCCTTTGCGAGTAGCAAACCCTGGTTATATGCGGTCTCTTTGGTATCCTTCCAAGGCCTAGGCGCAATGGCGAGATCAACGATGTCACGACAAACACAGAGTGCTGGGAGCAGGACCAGAATCGCTGAGACAAACGACAATAGGCAGAAGGAATGGCAGGGAGATATGCAGTAGGCACGAATAGCAAGGTATCGGACCGCGGCAGTCATGGTGGTAAGAGGGAGAGAGCGTTCGGATTTAGCCGGTGTCTTACTATTCGGATTAGCTACTTGGGTGGATGCAACAACTTACTGCCTGCCCTGGCACCCAGAAATTTTCCAACACACTGAAGAGACTCTGTGCGCGCAAGCTAGAAATGCAACAGCGTTGAAGACACTGATCACACCCACACCCAACACTACACACACAAACCCTCAAGTTCGTGGGGGATTCTGATGCGATAGAAGCAGATAGAAACAAGGCAAGGCAACTCTCAGAATATAGGATACAAACGTATAGCAATAGCATGCGTCTAGTATCTGGATTTCTCTAAGTCCAAAGGCTTTTAATAACAAGAGGAGCGACAGTTTGTCGCTGGGCCTCAAGGCAAGGTGTAGTACAGTACACGCAACATCGAGAGACGTCCACAAAACCCTCACTAAGTCTAGAGCGACACACAAAATGACCTCAAATGACTTAAAACACCCAACGCATGACTCAAAGCTTCGCGCTCCAAGCAGAAACACTTCACAAAACCTTCCACTAAAGCCACAGGGTCAAACCTACATGCTCAAGCTTCCAAACCGATTGTAGATCCACAGGGTTCTAACCTATGCGATTCAGAGACACAGAAAACCTTATAAAACACCGTCTGCAAGTCACAGGGTTTGAACCTATGCCACTTGGGAAATATATACCCTCAAGCAAGCACTAATCAAGCCAAAGGGTTTGAACCTCTGCCACCTGTAGTGCCTCGCATCACAAGAAACCCTCAAAGCACAAGAGCGCGTCCTCAATGACACTATACTCTTCTTCTCAGGTTAGAGCGCAAGTCACCCAACCAATCAACAGTCACACAAGCGCCGCGTTAGCTTTCTATGCCTAGCATGCGACTCAATTCACTCGGTATGATATCAATTCTAGGTTTATTCTCTCACTCGAAGTTACAAACTGATCCAGAAGCTACAGCGTCAAGCTGAAGGCTTGCGCGCAACTACAACGGGGGTCCGAAACTTGTACGCTACAATTATACTGCGCTATTTATCTATTTTACGTTCTACAAATTTGTACCACCAAATATAGTATCATTTAAGTTGCCGAGCTCCCTCGCCTGCATCCCGCGCACGTCGCCATTAGCATGCCATCACTTGGCGCTGACTCAGGAGCCTGGCTCGGGGCCAGATCCTGTCTCTGAGCATTGCGACGTCGGTTAACAATGCTAAACACATGTGTACTGACGTCGGTTGCTATCTCCTCAGAGTTGCAGCCTAGCGTGCGACTCTATTTCGCTTTAATATATTTTCTTAAGGAATTCTTGTAGTAGTGAAGGCAACAAGTCTCTTGTCTAGACCTCGCGCGCTTCGGCCGAGGTCAGAAACTTCGGATTTACTTGAGTTCTGACATCATACAGCCTAGAGCTCTAGGTTCCGGGTCTGCTGTGCCTTGCGCATCATAGATCAATGTTGCGTGAAGTTGTAATTATCTCATAAGCGTGTTCTGTGCTATTCTTAGCATGCGCGTGCTGTGCCCTGTCAGAGCACTTAGTGTCAAACGTTGGGACTTCACACCTAGTACAGCCTTTCTAGTACTATCCTCAGGTTAAGTCATGCGCTCCACCCAGCTTTACTCTGGTAATTTCCTTACTGGCATTATAAACACTGCACTCTGTTGTTTTTCTCATTGCCTTAGTATCTGAGCACCGTTGCCTGTACTTATTATTGTAAATCGCAAAATTACATGCGTGAACGCTCATAGAGCATGTCAACGCCCTTATAATCAATTTTTGCGAAGCCGAATCGAGATTATGACCATATGCAAGTCTGAGGGTTAACTCAGGCAAGTGCATTACTCCATAAATCTCTCTACATACCTACAGGTGTCTATGGATCGACTCATACCTATAGACATCAACCTAGGCCCGCAGACTTTTGACTGGGCTTGATTAATGATTCCCAGTGAAAATACCGTCGAGCCAGTCTGAGCTAAATCAAGCTGCACAGATTCTTATACAGTGAGATCAAGCCAAATCAAATGGCCACATGGCGACACGCACTAAACGCAAGCTTCATCCACTCACCATAACCGGTGCACCATCTCTGTAGAACTTCATGGCCTCATTCATCTGAACGGTTTGCGGCCGACATGCTAATGCAAAATAATATCGAATCCAGCCATGTTACACTGTATATGTATATAATAGTCAATGGGAATAAAATCGAGGCTAATCAAGCCTGAAGGAATTTGATGAGGTTGACCGATACAGCTCGAAATGGCTCGATTCGGGCTGAAAAAAGGTTCACATTTCGAAGCCACGGCAAGCGTGACAAAGCCCCGTCGACTTTTTCCCTTTGGCTTGATTTTGCTCAACCTGGCTTGACCGACTTTTCACTGGGCTTGATTATTCGATCTTCTCTTTCCTTTTCTGCCTTCCTCATCTTGTTCTCTTCTTTGTGCACCAGCTGTCTCTGTTCATCTTCCTGCCAATGATCCCACTTTCTCTGCACCTCCTCGCGCTCGGTTTCTTTGTCCCATTCTGCCCCCTCTTCCCTTGTTGTCTTCTTCTTCATGTGCCAGCTTTCGTCATGCTTCCTCACACGCGCTTGCTTTATCCTGCCTCTCCCTCTGCTCCAGTTCTCTTCTTCAAAAGCCAAACATTGTTCTTCGTCTTCTCGCTCATGAGCTAAACTTTGCTGTGTGTCCTCGTGCTTAATCCGCTTCAAACGGTCCAACTCTTCACACAGACGGTTCCTTTCCTGGACGTCCATGCGGTGGGTGTTGGAGTAGTCATCAACGAGGTGCAAGGAGAATGCCATGAATAACTTGCTTTGAGCTGGCCCGGCTACTCAGATCGGTAATCCCGGTTTCAAGGCATGGTCAGCTGATATGTCGCTCGTCCGCTCGATGATGATGGTGCCATTATATCGACTGTGTGCCCCTCAACGAAGCTGTATTTGAAGAGTTTTTTGACTACGGGTCCAAGGTGTGTGTACTGACTATTTACCCTTTTTTTGCTGACCTCCTTCCCTCTTCACTAGAGCCTCTATGCTTATATCCTAGAATGTGCTGGTGTCTTCCCTCGTTGGCAGCCACTTCCCGATCTCGCTGATGCCATCTGCAATGAGATGGCATTGCGAGATGTGGAAGAGGGAGATATAATGGGTCGGACTGGTTGCTTGATGTTTCATCGGTAGCCATTACCTTTTTTCTCTCCCCGTCTTCTCATCTTTGCCCCATCCCTCCCTAGAGGAATAATGGGTGGTCCTCTGCCAACACTGCCGAGCACTGCAATGGCATGTCTTTGTTTTCATGCGTACCCATTTTTGTATTCATCGTATCCTTTGTCTCAGTGTACATAGTCCATGCCACCGACGTCGTTCCCTATAAATGCAGTCAATTTCTGGCAGTCATCACCACCTGGCACCGATTCCTCCTACTATGCCCCCCATCAGACCTTCGAAGGTGGCCTCAACATCTTCTTCCACTTTTTCGCAGCCTCCAAAAGGAACACAGCACAAACGGAAGGCATGGCGACCTGTTCGTGACGATGCCTCCGAGTCTGAGGAGAGTGAAACAACAAAGGCATCGAAGACGACTCAGAAGCGCAAGTGTGACACAGGGCCGTCTGCTGATGAGTCCACCGACACAACAAAGAAGAAGAAGAAGAAGACCAAGAAGAGGAACAAGAAACCCACCAATACCACTGACGATGAAGGAGATGAGAGTGATGACGAGACCGTACCTCAGGACGAAGCACCTGAAGACATGGATGAGAATGAGCAGGCACTCAGTACGTCTTTTACCTCTGCTTTCTCTTGTTGTTTTGATTTTAGTGACAGAAAAGGCCATGGCAAGCTGGACATCACCTGTATACACACACTACCACTCCCCACCCTCCATCAAAATCAAAGATGGCATGGTGAAGTATGTCTTTACATGCAAAAGGTGAGCTGGCATCTCTGTGGAACCGGTTTCTTGTTAGATGTTTTGTTGTGCTCACACCCTTGTGTAGACATGACACTACTCACACTCGTGCCAAGAAGGATACCAGTACAACAAATCTGAAGAACCATGCGGAGCGTTGTGATATGAAAGCGAATGCCTCCCAGTCGCAACAGTTGCGGATCGACAGTAGGAGAGCTTCGCTTGCTCCATGTCGAGTGGATGACCGAGTCGCATCGACCCAACTATATGATCCAAGATCCTGGGCTTCAGAAAATCTACCGCCTACTCAACCCTCGAGTACACATCCATTCAGACAAGACTCTCGGTCAGGATATCAAGGAGGTCTTCGAGGTTTCAAAGGAGCGACTGAAGGAGACATTGAAGGAGCATGAGGGGCATTTCCACATAGCTTTCGATGCATGGGCAGCCCCGAATAACCACGACTACCTGGGTGTTGTGTTAGTCTGGTGCCGGGAGGGACAGATTGAAGTTCTGACCCTGGATCTCATTGAGTATGTTTTCTTTTCCATGCGTGTGCTCGTACTAATTGTAGCATTAGATTGAACAAAGCTCACACCGGAACCTATCTTGCTGAGCAAGTGATGGAAGTCCTCAAAGAGTACGGTCTGGAGGAACTCATCCTTGGCGAGACCAGTGACAATGCCTCTATCAACAATAAAACCCTCGATGAGCTCAAGACTCTTTTCCAGGAGGTGTCGTTCACCATCATTACTGGTCACCATACTCAAATTCGCTGTTTCGCTCACATTCTGAATCTTGTTGTCAAGGTATGCATGTCCGCACTAGATTCTACAATGTCTCATTCTTTGCTACAGGCTATCCTTTCTCAGTTCAAAGTCAAGCGACGTCCCAAGGCCACTGCCACTGCCAAACAACTGGGTCGAAGATCAAACCAAGAGGTCAATGCCAAGGCAGAGAGTGATGTAGATGAATATGAGGATGATGAGGATGACGAGCTTGACAATGAAGATCGTGAGGCGTTGGAAGAGTTACAGGAGGAATTAGATGCTGAAGAAGAAGCTTGTATTGAAGAGTCAAGTGATCGTCCTGAGGTGGTTGCTTTGACAAACAAAGAGATCCGTGTAGGTGTATCTGCATTAACAAAGGTCCGTCACCTCTTCTGTATCCAGGATGTCCATCTAATGATAATTTTGTAGCTTCTGAAACTCAGCTAGCGAATCTTTCACAAGAGCACACTACAGAAAGATCTTCGGAAGCTTTGCAAGAAGAGAAAGATGAACTATTTGAAGATGATTCACCGTGTAGTGACTCGGTGGAACACAACATCCATGGTCATTGACCATGGGCTATATCTCAGGCCCATACTGGATTCGCTCTGCATCTCGATGGCCCACAATAAGGGACCACCCACAAAACAACTTAAGCATTTTTGCTTGATGGATATCGAATGGAAGGTTCTGGAACAGCTCAGTCCCATTCTTGTGGTAAGTTGGCCATCAGTCATGTCAACGTTGAGACTGATTCCTTGTCTAGAACTTTCTTAAGGCCACAAACCATATCTCCCGGTCAGGTGTCCCACTTCTTCATGAGGTGATCCTAATGATGGACATCCTCATGCATGAGCTCGAAAAATGCCTCAAGAACAGTGACATCCTGCCTGTTGTGCATGCAGCTGTTGCACGAGGGCTGGCTATCATCGACAAATACTATTCCAAAACTGATGAGTCTATCATGTGGAAGACCGCAATGAGTACGCTTCTCTTCTTTCTTGCTTCTGATCTAACTCTGGTGCTCCTAGCCATGCATCCCCATTACAAGCTAGACTACTTTCATAGTCAAAATTGGCTGACAGATTGGATCAAAACTGCAGAAGACTCTGTCCACGAGACATGGGTCAAGTATTACAAGCCTACAATCACCGAGAAGGCCTCGGACTCAATGGTAATTGTCTTCGTTAGTTCACCACCTCTTCATCACTGATTTCATGCATACTGGTTAGAACGTCAATGACGATCCTTTCGCTGATGTAGACAACTTTGGTTGCAATCTCAATCAAGATGCGTTTGAGGTGTATATCCAATCGTCAACCTTTGATTGCAGTGATCCGATTGCATTCTGGAGTGCCAAGCTGGACAAATGGTCGCCGAAGTCTAAGACAAAGATCATTACCTCAGAAGGAGCACTTGCCCGTATGGCGTTGGACTTCCTGTCAGCCCCAGATATGAGATCTCAATTGATATACTGTTTCTTCCATTGCTAATCTTGTCCTTTCAGCTGCATCAACTGATGTCGAGCGTGTATTTTCCCATGGTGGCTTGGTAGTCAGCAAGCGTTATCATAATCTTTCAGCTGAATCAACACGTGCAAATGTGGTCCTCAATTCATGGTCAAAGATTGACGGGGTTATTCCTCGAAAGGAACTTATGAAACGTTTCAATGAGAAATCATCCCGATAGGATAAGGAGCCCGAGGTATTTGTTGTGGAGGATGATGAGTCTGTAGGTGCTGATTCTAGTGATGAGGAAGCCGATTAGGTGCTGTTTGTATGATATCTTGCTTAAGACAACATTATTTCAAGAGGTACATTTTGAGTACTTGTGTAGGTACTTGTAAGTACTCCCAGACATCCGAGTGGTATGGGTACTTGTTCTTTTGGCAGGTACTTGTCTTGCAGTACGAGTGACCCATGGTATGAGTGTTGTTACGAGTCATGAGTAGATATTTTTTGGTAAGAGTACTTGTCACCTCGAGTACGAGTGCACTCGAGTAGGCACTCGTGATGAACTCTACCGTGAATCAGGCCCTTGCAGAGGGCCTGTGCTAATATACAGGGCAGATTAGGTCTCTGACCTAATCAGTGCCACACTAATGGAAGCACAATAGGGAATTATCTATAACCCACTACCAAGGTAGCGGGAATATGCCTATGTTAGAACCGTTTCCCTGGGCATACATATAAACCATATAGTAATAGGCTAAGCGGAGAGTGGGTATTCATAGGCTGCAAAAATGGTAAGCTCCTACTGCTCCTACTCCTGCCCAGTCTTCCTGATGTTACATAAACTCATTCTGGCGCCCTCGGAACCTTTCCTACAGTTTTGAGTATTGGAAATTAAGTTCTATGGTTGGTCTGAGTGTATCGAAGGTATGCATACATTTTGGCTTCATCAGCGACAAATCAACTAATGTTTTCTGGGCCTAATACTGTGAAATAATTCTATCGCTCCACTACCATCTGCTACTCGAAGGATCCCACCAACTCTTGAAAGCTTTACTCGTGAGTCTTTTCTGTCTGTTTCATAGTCTTAAACCAGTTTGACAGCAGTATCGTCAACAGTGTTTCATTGCAGTCAGAGCAGTCATAGGCTCTCGTATTGCACCAGGCATGTCACATTGGCTAAATTGTCTGCCTGATTGTTTGCAGTACCCTGAGACCTGTGTTCCTTTGCAGTTATAGGCTCTGACGCTGTGACAGGTGTGCTGTTTCTGTATGAAATGTATGCTTGCTTCCTCGCAGTCTCTGAGACCTGCATTTTGTTGCAGTCATAGGTCCGTGTACCCTTACAGGCATGCTGTTTCTTCACCCAAACAGTGTCCTGGGCTACAGAATGCTTGGTATCTGCGTTCCCTGTTACCTTGTTCATGTTCCATGCTATGATTTGGTGGTGGTGGCCCCCATCTCCTTGCTTTGTATGCCTACCAGTGGGATGGTCCATGCATATATATGTCTCACCCTGTCTCAGATTCAGTAAGGGCATGACCTCATCACTCTCGCACCTCAATGTTGTTGCAGAATGATATCGATTCCTTTGTTCTGTGCGTGGCTGCATCACTGTTCCCAGAAATTTTCATTGCGATACGACACCGAAGACTGAAGTCAACGTCTTTTGTGACTCACTTCCATTCATATTCCTTGGCAATGGCCCTACACTGAAAAGTGTTTGTGCACTTATAATGTCCTCGGGTTGGTGGAGCCTGAGCACTGTCGGTCCTGTGTGGTCAATGTCTGTACTGTTACTATCATCGTGATGTGGGGGATAAGTTCATGTCTTCTTCTATTACAATGGTTCCCAACTAGTAGCAAGCGCTGCCATCTGAGTTTTGTCACAATGTTTTCTGCATTGCGTCTGCCCTCTTTTCATTATTCTCAGCGCTCCCACAGGTTTCATTGTTATACAACTCCTACTCCAGACCAATGATGTTAGCAAGATGCATTTCTCACTGTCTTCCACATATGTCTTTACCAACATACCCCACGAAGTGTCTCTACTCCATGAGATGTATGCAACCATGCGATCAAAATGGTACGAGCCTTTGTGGCCACAGCACATGGCAAGCCATGTCAGGGCTGTGGACCTGGCCGTTCCTGATTGGGACCTTGCACTGGTAACAACACCAACACCAACACCATCTGAAAAAGAGTCCAGATGATATCCAACTGCTTGGCAGTCTATTGCGATCAGGAGGTATGAAATCGATTGTTATTGCAGCTTGTTCATCTAACAAGCCTGTTTCAAGCCTTTCTGAAGGCATCAAGCACCCATTTTAGTAGATATATCAATTGCCATCAGATACCATGGTGTAAAGTAGCGATTGTCTCTCCTCTTTTCACACAGGACTCAGATATGTGGGATAATGAAGCATACCATAGTCAGACAGATGATAAAGAAATTTTACTGAATGCAGCCATCCGAGTAGCCTCTTCTAGAAAAACAGACGATACAAGAGAAGGGGTGATCGTTTCATATTCCGTGTTGTTTATTTCTTTTTTGTAAGACACTTTGCAGAAGACTGCTCGGTAAAGAGTTGATCATAGATACGGGATACTACAAAAAGCGATACATCGATAAGAATGCAGCCTAAGTAATCTCACCACTATGCAAAACGGAAGGGTCCTTGATGTGTACTCACATCTCTCCTGGCATTGATGCCAACTTCAAAGGGGAGATCCAATTACTACCAGGCGGTTGTGGCATCAGACATTATTGAACTTCAGGGAATGTAATCGGAACCTGATCTACAAATTTAATTGTCCGCTAATGCGGGAAGTTGCATTTCATCCTGAGGATGCAAGAGTCACTTCTCGATGTCTGTAAGGAGCTGGTACCACTCATGGTCATAGAAATTTATATGCAGTCCTCGAATGGGTGCTCTTTTCGATGCTGTAGCCCTTCTATGCCACATCCGTTCATGTGGTCTATTTCCTGGATGCGCATTACCGTAGGCATTCTTCCAGTTGTACGATTTGTCGATGATGTCGAGGAGTTGTGTTAGCTCACTGCTACGCCAAGTCCTCCACTTAACCATACACAGTCAGTCCTCTCTATTGCTTTTGTCTGAGGTTATCCCTTCTCTCCCAAGAAGGTTCAACATCATATACACAGACTTCCACCTCGTGTCGATGCTTCCACCACCAAGGTCCATATTGTTGCCTGCAATTTCCAAGTGAACATCTCTGAGCTGTGCGTGTCAATCAGCACGTAGCTGATGGATAAACGAACATGGGGAGACTAACCATAAGACGATGTTGTGTTGGTCTGGAGATATCATGACGGTACTTGAGTGAGGCATTGAAGCGTTCCAGAGCTTGCACTGAGGTCTCATTTCTTAAAGGAGCCACCTTGTTTACATACCCATGGAGGTACTTGAGTTTGTTTTCAAAGGCGACAAGGATATCATTCTTCAAAAACTCGTACTTTGTGGGGTTCTCAGTGTCCTTACAAAATTGAACATAAAAAGCCTCTGCCAGATCAAGATTTCAACAGGAGGCTAAAGAACCCCAGTCAGGCCGCATGGGGTTGGCAAGTGGTGTAGGTCCCCCAGATTTATATTCTTCCACTTCCTCTGGAGACACACTGATCCCATTGAACACGACATCGCATCTGTTTTGAATGCCAAGGTATTCCCAGCAGAGTCGGCGAACCTCTCCCTGCATGAGAGTATTAGTCACATTAGTCAATGCTAGCTATATAAGCCTTCAACCTACCAAAATCTATTTTTCCCTTGGCAAGTGTTTCTTGGACAAAATATGGTCCTTGAAGGGTCCTGCCTGCTTCTTTTCTACCTTCCTAACCAGATTAGAGTCAGACAACCAGGGATCTGAGGGCGCTTGCTGTTCCAGTATACGATTCACGTTTGACATCCATCGCACAAATTCAGGTGGGCAGTCTTTCATCGCAGACTGTTCAGGGGGTGGTGAGGATACATATGATGAATCTGCGTCGGAAGCATTTGAATGGGTTCCATCAGAGCTCACTGATCTCCCATGCCCATGATATCTCTCCTTTCCCTTAGCGGTAGCATTACACTCGTGCTAATCAGCAGGTCCTGGGACACCAGGGGGTGCTGCAGGAGGCTCTCCGGTGTGTCTTCTGGATCCGGGCCGAGGATCGTGAGTAGACGATGGGCTCGAACCAGCAAGGTATGGCAGAGAATTGGGCCGTGAATTCATGAAGGGCTTGTTTGTGTGGAATCTGGCCCTACCTGCTTTACATCTCTTGAATTGTAAAGGCAGGGCAATAGTCTCTCATCCCTATGACATATGAGTTCGGATGTGATATAAACAGCTAATGCATACAATTTTATCATCTAGAACTGAGACCGGCTTCTTGGCAATACATGGTCGGACACTACCCTGCAAAGAGTGAATACAGGCTGTGAAAGAAGCACATGCCTTACCATTGATGCCTTGTCACTGGTAAAAGTGGTCTGATCATGGCTGGTTGTGGACACAGTTACCTGCAAAATCATTAATGATGGACAATCAAACAACATGAGATACGTACAGGTACTGATGAGCCATGATCAGGCTTGTTGGCACCAATAGCTATGTCTTTCCCTGAATACCTGTCCCAGCCTGACAGGGATCAGCTTCCCCTTCCCTCATTGTCTTCAGACGCGTCCACAAGATGCTGAGAGGTGGCTGGAGTTCCAACACCTGAAGCCTTGTGAGGGTGAGACAAATTATTTCCGGAGTTTTTAAACTCCTCAAAGGCCTTGCGATATGCATCGTCCTCAAATATGGGAGTAGAATTTTGGTCAATCTTGAGTGCCAAGAGTTTCTCCAGTATCAGGTTCGTCTCATTGTGTATCGTGGACTGCTTGTCAGAAATAAAGATATGACACCGATGATCAAATGGCTTGTGGCCAGCAGTAGCATCCTGATCAGTTTCTTCAAGAATTGCCTCAGAGAGAGCTAGGGTGCATGTATCATTGGTTTCAATACCTGTCATTCAAATAGCTGACATGGCACACAGATTGACGTGCATTAACTGATTGAAGATTTCATTGATGGAAACAGACTCACCTGGTACAGTATGATATACTGATAACAGCTCAGGTGTTTCATGCTTGCGATGTAGATCAATATTTGCCATATGATTGTCAAGCTATAGAGAGGTCAAGCAGAAATTCTGCTAACAGTGTGTGGGGCATATGTCACCAAGGGCACGATTTGTTTGATAAGTAGACTGTTCTACGACTCGAGGCTTTCTGCTGAGCTAAGAGGGGTAATGAGAATGGATAATCTTCGAGGAATGAAGTCACTCAACAAACCTGTACAGACTGAATATTAACATTGAGTGAAAAGGGATATATCAGAACAGACTGGAAAGCATACATTGACAGGTAAGGGTTGAGGATGAAAAGAAAAATGGCTTCTAGGCTGGTTTGTCCCTGAAGAAGAGTGCGAAGATATGCCATTGGACATGGCTTGCAATGGGACGGAAACGGTTGCCGAAGGCTGGATAGAGAAAAGTGAGTGAATGAAAGGGACATGGAAAGAAGAATGTAGTGACCTGTCTGCCATTGACGATCAGAGCTGCCAGGCTTTCAGACGTAGTTATATCTAGCATCAAGGAATCTTCCATCATGGTTTGCAGGCAGGAGGATAAAGTGATGGTGAGTGCCAAAAGTAAATGGTCAAGACAGATTCGGAAGAGCCTTTCTTTGTTGTGTTATATGCCTTTGTTCCATCCGTGACAGACATGCAGACAGTGCGTCGAGCGTCTTGAGCACGATATACCACCACCAGAGTCTGCTGAGTATCCATTACTATCCGATACAAAGGGCAGCAAAGAAGATGCACCATAAATGCACCATTCTTGACCTACTCCCTGCCTTTAAATCCCCATGCCATCAAAGCGGCAATGGCTTTCATTGTGTCAAGAAAGGTGAGATGATTCCAGGACCTACACTCTGTCGTTGTCACTGACAATCTGCTGTGGGCATCCAGACTGTCACTCGGCCTATTCTCGCATGCATATATTCCATCCAGCAAGGTCATCATTGGGTCAAGATACCAACCTTGGATAATGGAAATGAGCGGGACCCTATGTGCACCCACATGCTTGACGGCCCTCGGACCCAACCCTATGAACACGACTGCGAGCTGCAGATTATCCATGGAAGATGATGCGATATATTTCGAATCTTCTGCAAGAATCACATATTCTTGAGGGAGAATGAGACCATCAAGGCCATCATTGGCGACAAGTATTGTTGGTGTGGATCAATCGTCATCATGAGAGCAGGAAAAGGTGAGAAGAAATGGGTTATGAATATGCGGGAGTGTCGGGACGCAGTACTAGCAGATTATGCACTGGATCAGTAAGTTGAGGATTTGCCATTAGATACACTAAAATGTGCTCACCACACTTTGTAGATTTGTCAAGCACGTCCAGCAGAGAAAACAGTTTTCCTTCCCCAAGCACCTGGTATTCCATATGCCCTAGTCGATTTTTCACTGTGCAGAACTAGCAAGAAAGAGGTTGCCATGTATAGTTAGGTAGAATTATTGTTGACTGTGCCGGATAATAGAAGTGAGAGAGTGCGACTTGAGAGCGATCCACTGAGCGAGGACAATGATCATGATCATGAAGGTCGCTGAGCTCACTGTGCTTGCGTTGGGATGCTGATAAAGCCAATGTTCAGCCTGAACCCCATCATGCCATAGCTCATTGAAGGTCATGGAACTTCTGAGTGTCAGAAGGAGTCAGTTGACCAACCCAGCGACAGTGCTCAACTTGTAGAGAATTATTGTTGCCATGTGCACTAATCTAGGCATTGAAAAACGAACTTCGGCTGACCAGCTCAAAGTTACCAGTCACACGTCAGGTCTGCAAGTTTTCCGAAGCCCAAGTCTTGTACAAACTTTACATTTCAATGAATGGCCCACTGCGAGCATCTTATTCCAGCTTGACGCAAGTTTTGACACCCCTCCGAGTCGCTCACAGCTGCATTGGGTAAACATGAACCTAAGTCCTGAGTACTTACACCAGGAGAATACTGGACAAAACCCCCAGTTTTCCATGTAAATCCGTGTAGACACTGGCAAATGTATGAACACCGGTGTATTACTGTGTACATGGTGCCTCTCCATTGACAAATGTCAGGGAGACCTGTGTCAAACCAGTGTGTACCACATGTTGGCCCCCATCCCTCTTCCCGTACATCCATATAAATGCGTGTACATCTGACATGCCTGGTCGGCATTCGGCTTATCGGAATGTGCCAGGCTGCTACAGTTGCAGGTGGCCGCTGTCCTACAGAACTCCAAACACCCCAAACAATGCCATCACACCTCTTCTCATTCGCTCTCTCGACAACAGACTCAGTTCCATATTCCCCTAACCTTGACGGTCTATATCAAACCTCATGCCTGCTGCAATGGTGGTCTCACAAATGCCATGGACTCAGTAGCATTCAGTTTGGTTCAATCTCAGATCAGGAAGAAAGTGTGGGTCAGCACCTTGGGCGTGAGACGGACAGTTGGAGCGACACACTCTGTCAGTGTACATCAATGTGTCCTCAAGCTGGAGGTTACTGAAAGCGAGGTCGTCTGAGTCGAAGGCACTGTGTTTGAAGGGTCAAATGATGAGTTTTGCCACCAAGTCATGTGGCCAGCTCTGCACTGTGCCATTCCTGTGATGTCGTGCTTCTGAGGGAGAGGAGACACGAACCTGAAGTATCAGAGTGGATAGTTGTGCTGAGCGATATGCGGGGATGAACCTCATTGTTGGTTGATACAAGATGGACGAGATCCAAAGTGTCAAGCAATGGATCCTTGCAGAATGATCCCGAGTATGAATGCAAAGTAAGGAAAATTAAACCCCTCTTCATCACCTTTTCTAAGTCATTTCCAAGTTGTTCTCACCTAGCTTGCGATACCTTCTAATGCTCCAAGGTCACTGAACACAGCTATGCCCTCACAGATCGGATATTGACCTCAGTACTGTATCTTCCATTAACTCTTGCTTTTTGACTCTCACCTACCAACACATCATATTTTTACTGATGTCAGACATTACGTACTCTCAGTACCTCGCTTTGTTTACCTGTGCAGACCCGTTGATTGTTACCTCGCTCTGAGAAGGGATGGTGCATCGCACATTGAATGCATGAGTTTGTTGTCCTTCCAGAGGGAATGAATGTGGCAAGCAAATTGTACTTGTTCTCAGCGAATTCATCTGCACCTGGAGCTTCAGAGGCTTGCATTGGCTTTAACCCTTGGGATAAATGATTTGATTGTCTGGGGTGCGCTCAGTGTCATGGCCAAGGAGTTACTAGACATCAGTATAGTATATGTTGGCCATCACCATTACTTCATTTAGAATCTAAATCAAGATGAGAACTCGACGTGGCCAACCCTCCCAGTGGATCAACATGGTTGGAAATCTGAACAAGACATGGAAGTCCCCCTGTATTGAGATTCTCAATTATGTGAGTTCTTTCTCTCATTGTATCGTTCCCATCTGACCTCTTCCTTTCAGTTCACCAAATGAACTCCAAATTTGTTCATTGAAGAGCGCCAGACTTCAGTCATGTGGCGATTCTGGACAGGTGATCCCACAGTGGAATCTGCTGATCGTCAGAGGGCTCGAAGACAAGCTGCTGAAGCTCAGAACCACATCTTCACAGGTAAGTCTTTCTCTGTGAGTCTCTATCCAAGCACAATCTCATGTTCTCAGTCTAGATGAACGACATAGCCTCCGAATCATATCCAGGGTAAACAGCTTTCTCGTTCTGCTGAGTAATATCTCTTGGTTGACTGCGGTGGTGCATCCTGGTGGTCCTACACATGGCTCCTCTATCTGGAAGGATGGCATGGACATCAAATATTCTGGTGATGGAGTCTGGAAATGATCTGGTCGATGGCAAGCCAGATTGGAGATCAGCTATGGTGTGTGTTATTGATATTTTCCGTCTGCAGCTCGGATTTACCTCTTTTCTAGGACATGGAAATTAGGAAGGAAGACGAGCTGGATGGAATCCTGAAAAGTACAGTGAGTAGTCTACCATTTCCTCTTTGCAAAATGTACTCATAATACCTTCTGTTCCAGGCAGCCATTTATTTCTATCTTCAAAGCTGTGTTTCAGTCCCAAGGTCTCCCTCCGTGTTAGCCTTTGCATCATGTATGCTGTCTGAATGGCCGGCCCCACGATACAAACATGATCACAGCAAGGTTTCCATTCACATTATCTTTTGATCCTTTTCTGATGCTTTATTAAGACATACAGGCTTAGAGAGATTGAGACAGTGCACTCAATAGGTTTCGACGATGCTTGGGATGTAGCTTGAGTGGTCCACAGTAAGGGCTTTGATAAGTTACACATCCATGACCAAGCTTAGCATAGTGATGGCAGCTTGACAACTGTCAGGAGATGCGGCACCGTAGGTGTCAGCCAGGGAGATTTGCTGATCTAAGGCAGGACTAGTGTGTAGAGAATGGGCTCGAGGGATATTTATTCCCCTCTACTGATGTTCACAGGGCAGTACCTTTCACTTCGGGTTCTATCTAAATGACAAGAATTGGTGAGTGAGTTTGCTTGATTTCATATGTCCCATCACTTACAAGAGCTTCTCTGCAGTCAGTCACTCCGTCTCGTCTCCCACACTTTGAAGTAGTGCCAAGCCCGCTGTGAATTGATGGTAAGCAGTTATCTCCTTGTTAACACCACAGAACTCACATACTTGTCTCCTCCTAGATCTCCTTTTCAATGTGATGGAAGCCCAGTAAGTGCTGACTTCTAAGAAACAAAACTTCTTAAAATTTCAGGAACACAAAGTTTGAGGCAATCAAGACTTATGATGCGACATTTTCTCCCCTACTCATACGGCTCTAGAAAGTAGTCAGTTCTATTCTCTCGTAACAAGGGAATGACTTACAATGTTCTGTGCAGATCAAGAGAGGACCGTTTTAGATGGTGTAGGCTTGAAGGGTGAAATCCGTGAGTCCTGCTCTGTAGAACTTGTGACAAGGATCGAGGTTGTCCAGGAACAGCACATTTGATGACACTGTCAATGATAGCTACAAGGAATTGGTTTAAGTGAGTTAATTCCATACCCTTAAAATCTCTATTTCATCTCCAGATAGATGGCTTTGCAGCTGGAATTAAAGTCAATGCATGAAAGACGAGATTTGCAGGTACCTTGAGCTTTGTTATGGCATCATTCTTCACAAAAAGTATGTCTCATTGTTGATTACCAGACTCTTACGGCTTAATCCCACATTATCTGGATGTTTACAGTGGATTCAGAGCTGTACATGCAGCGAAGCATACAGAATCTGACTGGGACTAGGTTGATGAGTGAATCTCCATCAAAATATATAGGTTTTGAACGTCGCAGAAGGAGTTGATTTGATTTGGGGAGCAAGGTACACTTGAGTAGTAGTATTTGAAGCAATAGAACAAGTGGCACTACTTGGGTGAGCATGGCATCATTGATGGCAGCTTGATAACTGATGGGAGATGTGGCACTGTAGGTTTCAGCATGGAGATTTGCAGATCTAGGTTGGGACTAGTTTGTAGAGAACGGGCCCGAGGGATGTTGACTCCTCTCCACCGATGTTTGCAGGGTGTGGTCTGACATGGGGCATCCATAACGGCAGCGCCCCTCACTTCAAATCACATCTAAATGAAAAGAATGGTAGTGAACTTGTTTGAATTTGTATGTGGTATCATTTGCAAGAGCTTCTCTGCAGTCTCTGTCCTCCGTGGCTCATCTCTTGTGCTTTGAAGTAGTGCTGAGCCTACTGCGAATCAATAGTAAGTGTTATCCCCTGGTTAACGATGTGGAAATCACATAAAATACCTTGTCTCCTGCAAGGTGTCCATCTCCACCAAAGTGGCGGAGCCAAGCCAGTCAGAAAAGTAGTAAGTAGGAAGTGCTAACTTCCAGGAAACAAAGTTTCCTTCTAACTTCACAGGAATGCAATGTTAGATGTAATTAAAACTTGTGAAGCCAGCAGTTTCTTGCTTCCTCATCCCTTGTCCCTAGAAAGTGAGTTGCCAGTTTGCTTTCTTGTAACAAAAGAATAATTGCTTACATCCTTCTGCACAGAATGAGAAAGGGCCATCCTCGATGGCATAGGCTTAAAGAGCAATTACGTGAGTCCTGGTCTGCAGAACTGATGACAGTAGTTAACGAGGTCTTCCTGGAGAAAGACATTCAATGCTGCTGCCCCTACTGTGAACTGCACGCATCTCCACTAGTGTAGACCATGTCTTTTCAACAAAACGAGTCTAACCCAGATGTGCCCCAAGACAGCACTGTGCACTAAGACAACAGGCAGACGGTGTACCATATTGTGAGGGCAGAGTACGCTATGTATTGACACCAGGAGAAGCAGATGGACAGACATATGTACTTGCCATTTCAACAACTATTTTCATTGCCAATCATTCCAATACATGTACAGATGTAAGAGAAGTAAGGCTGTTCATCAAACTTCTAGACTTGTATTCAACATGAATGCCAATCTCTGGGACAATGACCTTTGCTTTGATGACATGACAGGGCTAATGGCCACCAGGTATGTAGCCGCCATGCCATGGCCACTCTCACTGCTAATCCTAATCATATAAATGCAGACTCAGTCCCTCATCAAATGTCAACCTCAAGCCTTCAAAACACAAACCATTTCCCACCTTTTCCACTTATGCTGCGGCACCTATCCCCTCACCATCGATGCATTATTTGCTCTGACCATATTTCATGTACAGTGTGCCTCCCGCTTGACCTTTTTTTCCCCAGTATCCTTTGCACCGTCTCGTCTTATTGTCGACTAGACTAAAGTGGTCACAGTATGCATGATCAATGCTGCCCAAATTGAGGCTCCCTTATCTGTATGCCTGACTTCTAGATCTAAATTCACTGACACTTTACGAACTGCAATACATACCCAGAACCACAACTGAGTGCATGCAGAGCCCCATACTGGCACTCACCCTCTGCCAGCAGGTCACAGGAGAGAGATAGCTTTTATAGAACAATAATTATGTCCTATGGGTGAGAACATTCACTACTTATAACCCAGAGCTGCCATTGAATTCCAATGCCCTTGTTTCTGCATCATCATGCCACAGGTGAGTACCAGTACACTCCAAATGAAAGATTTTGACATTCTAAGTTGTAGTACTGCTATATTCATAATCTTAAAGGTCAAGGCGACCTGATACTCATAGGAAAGCAAATTGTCAGTGAGATCACCATATCTCGGTCAACACCTGGCCATAATTCTGTGGTGCGCACCCTGTCTTGTTACTGTTGTATTTGGGAGTAAAGGCATTGTATACAGATTACCCCAACTGGGGTGTGTTCATTGTTCTTTATCTTCTAACCACAGGAGGCAGCTCAAATGCCACTACAGGCTTTGTACACCTTCGTCTTCAAGGATGGTGACCGATTAGCATATAAAGTGCCCATTGATTGCACCATTCCACATGAGCCAGCACTGTGAGTAGATTTCAATGCTGTACTAGATGTTAGCTGAAGTCTGGCAATGATGGATGGCACAGAGTTGACCAACGATCCTGACTATTTTGGGCTGTGAAAGATTGTCAAACTCCAACCCAAATCCTGAGTTCTAGTACATAACAAGTCATACACATGTTAATCCATATTATCATGATGTATAGTAGTATTCTTGAATGGTGATGTCTTGTTGTCCTGAGTGCCCCAGTGTAGTAAGAGGAGAGTGGTAGAGCAATTGTGATGGCAAATTCCGAGTCCTGTGTATATACTATACAGGCTTGATCTTATGCATCTCGGTTACTTTTTTTTTGGCCCGGTGGTCTGTATGGCATATCTTGTGCTGTCACTACAAGTGAATGTTTTTGCGAGCTTGGAAAACCTGTTGTATCAACCGTCGATGCGCCATCACCTCGATAGTCTATTCAGCTGAAGACGTCTCTGGAGGGCTCAAAAGACCCTCTTGCTGAACTAGAAAGCAACTTTGATTGCTATGCAACACTGTCGCGTCACTGGAAACTCAGATGTTGTGTCTTCAGTCACTCAAACATGACTGCAAGACAGAATTCTCTCCAATATGTCACACCATTGGAGATCATGATGGAGTTCTTACGCTGCTGGTGGAAAATGAGTCTTTCAGGATTTCACATGAGCTCTATATCTTCCCAAGTGGTTTGTTCTCTTTCTGTGCACCAAAATACGAGTTAGGACTTATATATCATCAGCTGCTCCCAAAAACAACGCAATTGCTCAGGAAGATTCTCAAGGAACGGTCCCCAAACCTTTCTCACTCCATTTTTTCTCAAACCAATGGGACTCAGCATTTGGGCGGGTCCATGAAGATTGTGGATTCCATGACATTTATTGTCTCTGCAACTATTGCTATGGTTGAGGCAAGCATTAATCCCAGAGTGTTGCGGTACGATATAATCCTTATCTCCTCAAATTTACATATACTGAGGGAATCCTAGGATGCTGCACTGGGATGTGATGATGGATGAATGAAGTTTTTTATGCATGTATTTATTTTGCATCTTTTCAGCCCCATTTGATGTCTTTCCAGTGAAGGTACAGGAAGAATGTCCCTCTTTGCATCGCAACTGCTGGGACATTTGATTACTGGCCTGACGGCATCAGTTAATTTCTTTGTCTGCTGTTTCCATTATATGTATCGGCAATTAACCCTCTGTGACAGGTTATGTCCTGGCAGCTGACGGTAAGTAGTTGATACCTGCTCATCTGCTCCTAAATTTTCAACTTGATTAAACAGTCCACTATGTTGGAATATGGCTTTAAAGTACTTGGAGGTGTTCAAGTTGGTGAGGGTCTCCGAACATCTTTGCTTCAAGGGATAGAACTAATGCATTACCCCCTGCAGCCAGATCATTTCCAGGACATCAGCCTCAACCAGATGAGAGAAGATTGTTTTGAGGTCGACTCAAGCTGACAGAAGTCTCCAACAGTTGACTTTCACTCCTCCTGCGTTAGTCCAAGCTCATTTGAATTTGACAATGAGACCATGAGCCAGCTTTCCAAAGTTAAGCCCTACCTTCCCTCTTTACACAGGACTCGGACATGCCACTGATGAGCCTCCAGGCTCTGTATGGTCAGAATTCGTGGATTTTCCCTGCTAATTAACGCTACTGTCCCTTCAACGGCCTTTCAGCAAACCAATGATTGCACACACATTGATACCACTTTCATCCTACGGCAACCACTCCTTATGTGCTTTGTTATCCATCCCATCTTGCCACGGATCATAATTGCCGTACTTCATCATGGCAAGGCACCTTCAATCGACAATCATCCCAATACAGAATTGACGCATCACTCAGAAGCACCTAGTTGACATGCTCATTGATCACTTAATGAAAATGATGTGATTGACGCGAGTACCCTCCCAGCTATGGCAACTACAGACTGTGTTTACTAAGGCTGTTACTTCGCCAAGGCTTCAATAAAACGTTATCCCATGCGTACTCTTCAGCACGACAACTACTGCTCAGGTAATCCGCAGCTAAACAGCACCTAACGATCCGTGCATTGCTCAATGACCCCATATGGTTCACATCCATATGCAGCAACATCAACGAGTTGCTGTTACTTTAGAAGACGACATACCATATGTTTCCTCTGATTTTTACAAAGCCAATGCCTTACAGCCTTACTAAGTCTCGCGTATTTACTCTATTTATAAATTCATACTTGTAGTATAAAAACTAGCTAGAAAACGTAGTTCAAGGGCAGTTTATCTCTAGTTGACCCCAGACTATGTCAATTATCGTCACGCTCTAGTCTATCGCCAGTAAACAATGTTTATTCACCATTCTATGGCAATATATTGTTTACACCAGCATATTCTTGATTGCACATCGACTCTTGAAGCTCACCAGAGTTATTCCATGGTTTTTAACTGTGAAGAGTCCTTCGCTCTTAACACTATTGGTGCACGCTCATACTGTGCCAATACGTTGACACGCTTGAAAAGCGTTCACACGTGTAATTTCACGAAATGTATTAATACATACATTTTATAAAAGCTAGATACTGAGGAAATGAGATATACCTTAGAGCATGATGTCCTAAGTGCAGGCAATGCAATACCTTGAGTGATGTTTGGTGGAGCGCATGGCTTAACTGTAGAGTGATACCAGAAGGGTCATGCTAAGTCTAAAGCCCCAGCACTTGACACTGAATATGCTGACAATGCACAGAAGATGTGCACTAAGAATAGAACCAGTGAAGCTCAGGAGATAATTGATACTTCACACAACCTTGATCTATGATGCACAAGGCACTGCCATGCCGGGAGCTAGTGCTCTAGACCTCAGAACGTGTAGAATTGAAGTAAGACTGATGTCTCAGACTTTGGCCGATGCGCACGAGGCCTAGACTGAAAGCCAATGGTCCTAGAAGACCATGGAAATCACTAGAAGATATTATTACCATAAAGACGAGTTGCGCTCTAGGCCACAACTCCGAGGAGATACTAGGCGACGTCAGTACGCGTGTATAGCATGGCTAACCGATGTCACGCAGCTGAGAGACCAGGATCTGGCCCCGAGCCGGAGCTCTGAGTAAGCGCCAAGCAATGGCGTGATTATGGCAACATGCACGGGACCCAGGAAAAGAAGTTCTGCCAGCCAAGAGTTACTATTTAAGGTTGTATTAATATGTAGAGTGCATAGTATAAATACCGTAGTATAGTAATAGTGTACAAGTTTTCGGACCCCCCTTGTTGGAGCGTGAAAGCCCTCAGCTTAGCGCTCTAGCTTCGGGATTAGTTTGTAGCTTCGAGCGAGAGAATAGACCTTTTATTGATAACATTTGAGTGACTTGAGTAGTGTGCGAGGCATAGAAAGCTTTGCGGGGGACTTGTGTACGGTTTGAGTGATTGGTTGACTGCGCTCTACCCTGAGAATAAGAGATATTGTGTCATTGCGGACGCGCTCTTGAGTTTTGAGGGTTTCTTGTGATGTGCGGTGCTACAGGCGGCAGAGGTTCAAACCCTTTGGTCTGATTAGCACGCGCTTAGTTGGGTATACCATTCCGCAAGTGGCAGAGGTTCAAACCCTTTGGCTTGTCGGACGGTGTTTCTTGGTGTGCGAGATACTACAGGCGGCAGAGGTTCAAACCCTTTGGTCTGATTAGTGTTCGTACAGAGGCCTTCTGTTAACGCACGGCACTACAGGCAGCACAGGTTCAAACCCTGTGGTCTGATTAGTGCGTGCTTGAGGGTTCTCATTTCTGCAAGCAGCAGAGGTTCAAACCCTTTGGCTTGTCGGACGGGGTTTATTTGGTTATTGTTTCTCTGGGCTGGCACAGGTTCAAACCCTGTGGGTCTATGATCGGTTTGGAAGCTTGGGCGCGTGGGTTCAAATCCTGTGGCTTGAGTGGACGTTTTGTGAAGGGTTTCTGCTTAGAGCGCAAGCTTGGAGTCGTGTTTAGGGTGTGTTTAAGTTCTTTGTGGTCACCTGTGCGTGTCGCGCGAGGCTTATTGAGGGTTTTGTTGGTGTGTGGCGACGTGTTGTGTATTGTAGTACACCTTGCCTTGAGACCCAGCGACATTGGTCGCCCCTCTTGTTATAAAAGCCTTTGGACTTAGAGAGATCTAGATACCCTATGAGCGCTATTGCTATACGTGTGTATCATATATTCTGAGAGTTTAGTTGTATTGCTTTAATCTGCTTCTATCGCATAATATCCCCCCAAGAACTTTGAGGGTTTGTGTGTGTAGTGTTGGGTGTGGGTGTGATCAGTGTCTTTGATGCTGTTGCATTTCTAGCCTGCACGCACAGAGTCTCTTCAACATGATTGCCGCACTATACCTTGCCCCCATTATCTTTCATAGGCCATCATCGTTTCACTTTCGCACCATTGGAGTTTTTACAGTTTCACTTTCGCCATCGTTATCATCGCCCACTTGGGTAGTCTCAGAGCAGACTTAGGATCAGTTTCAGCCAGTTTTCGTATAGTATCAGTCCCTCAAGTGGACTTGAAGGTTAGTTTAACATAGGATAGGATTGTTTCAGTACCAGACCAGTTTCGACATCGACTCAGCACCCTCGCATCGTATAGGACCAGTATCACTGCCAGTTTTCGTAGTTCCACATTTTCTCTCACCAGTCCACCCTCAGCATCTCGTTCCATGTTTATTTCGCCACTTGCAGTCCCCATGCCATTTTCTCATTGCCTTGCTCACCCCTAGACTATTGCTGACCATTGAGTCTATTCTCCATCAATCACCCTGCTCCGATTACTGTAGAGCAATGTTTTCCAGTCTCGCTGCCCATTTTATCATATGGATTCATGGTATTCATGTCATACCCATTTTCATTCCCTCTCACTTTGAGAGAACCCTACTGGCTTATAGCCTTAGCATCTAGTACTTGACTACCAAGCAGTACTACTTCGCAGACTTAAAGTCACAGTGTATTCTTGCATATAGAGGAATTGTTCTACTGCACAGAGGTGCCCCGAACCACACACACACACGATCGCCTTGATTGCCATGCTACTATGTTAATTACCCAATCTCGTTCCGAGTTGGTGTTGCTGTTGCCATGGAAGTCTAAGGCCCATCACTGCACCCCACAATGGCCCACTACTTCATTGTGATTTGAAGTTTGGATAGGGCAACACAGCGGCAAAGCCAGCTGCTTTGGCACGAAACTCACAATTGGCACCGATTGAAGTGAGTTGTTGTGACAACTAATTAGGATGTCAAGGGGGGGGGGGGCAGTAAATCCAGCGATCAGTATGATTGAGTCATGCAAAGTGAATGGGAGCATAGCAATGGCCATCGCCTCCATACAGAAGTATACAGGATTTTGTACTAATGGATCACATCCAGCCCTGACAGATGGTGTTTGTTCTCAAATCAATCTCGGAGCGATGTGTCGACATACTGTGTGACAAACCTTCACTGGTTTTAATCTCAAAGAAGAGATCGATCACAAGTGCACCATCTACAAGATGATCCTTGCTTCAGGTATTTTGATCTTGGGGGGAATTTGTGAGGACCAAAACATAATTATATGCTACAAAATACTACCCATACCTGAGTACAATATCTACCCAATATACATTCATTGGGTCATACAATGGTCCAATATTTGCCTCTCAGACTATTCTGCTATTATACATAGAATACAGCCTGTTTTGAGGCAACAGTGTCTGGCTACTATGTTGCATGAAGTCCAATGAATTTGGCAGGGTGTGGAGAACGTAGAGGGGCCTGTGAATATTAGGGCTTTAGCTGCTTGCTATACACCAACAAGGAATGATGCTACCTGGTTGTGAATCCGAATGCTTCCAGAACTCCCCTTATTGCCGCTTTCTGATTGGCTGTGCCTTTCTTGATAATTTGCAATCCTCTCTCTTAGACTGACTGCATGAGCATCTTCCTCCTGAGCAGCACTTTTCTTTCTGTCCTGAATCAAATCTTGAGCAATGTTGAGAACTGTGGCATATCCTTTCTCTGAGGTTGTCGCTTCTGAGAGAGCATGCGTGAGGTCGCCTTCCATCACCGCTTCCTCTTTGAGACACTGATCAGCGAATTGTGTGAGTTTTGTATCAAGGGAGGCTTGCATAGTGTTGACTGAACTGGCGGTGTGGCGTTGTCAGATTAACTTCTTGTGCTGAAAGTAATCTTCAGCTGTAGTCTTGACGAAAGCTTCCAATCCTTTGCGTAATTGGGTCAAGCGATTCCGAAGAGGCAGAAGTTGACTGTGAATCTCTGTCAACCTTACACCACTATCCTCTTGAAGACGGCGTGCAACTCCATCCAAGATGGCCTGCTGCTGTTGCTCTCTTCAACACAAAAGTTTGTCGGAGATACTCTGAGAGTGTGTGGTCACATCTGCCATTTCCGCCTGTGCATGGTCCCTCATGTCTCATATTCTGTGATCATCACCTAAACACAATGTGATCCAGGAGGCCACCACATCGTCAAAGGTACGAGTGAGGGTGTCTAACTCATTGACAAGTCTGGCGTGATCAGCTCGAGCAATGCACAGCTCCTTGGCTTCTGGAGCAATATGCAACTCATTGACTTGCATCTTGACCTCACCTAGGCACTGGGTGGCCATTTGGGCAGATTCTTCAACAACTTGGACCTTGCTGATATGTATCTTTGAAATGATGTGAAAATTAGGAATACTATTCATAAGGTAAATACAAACAGATAGATCGTCATCGGACTCCAACCGACCTGGGGGATACATGGAATCATTCATCCTCTGGAGAGCATATGTAAGGAAAGAAGATACGTGAAAGGATGCACTCCACAAACCTTTTCAAGTGGAAGACTGGCAGACTTAGTATCCTCTAGGATACGCATAAGTGAATGACATCTGAAAAGTGCAAGAGTCGGCGACATGGGATTCATCTTTGCATGGGGTATGAAAGAAAAGTTGGCATGGCTAGGTATGGGAGAGATGAGGGCGCCTGGTACATGCTGGGAAGGTGAACATGTGGAGGGTGATGAGGGATGCTGAATACAGAAAGTGAGCAGAGACGACACAAGAAGAAGAAGAGTATAATGACCTGTGTACCGTCGACATCCATGAGTACTGTGCTCATGGATCTAGTTGAATCTGACATCAAGGAATCCACCATTGAAATTTAGAGGCAGTAAGGTGAAGCGATGGTGAGTGCCAAAAGTAAATGGTCAAGACAGATTTGGAAGAGCCTTTCTTTGTTGTGTTATGTACTTGTGTTTCCTCACATGACAGACATGCTGACATCACATCAAGCATCTTGAGCACAATATACCACCACCAGAGTCTGCTGAGTATCCATTACTATCCGATACAAAGGGCAGCAAAGAAGATGCACCATAAATGCACCATTCATAACCTACTCCCTGCCTTTAAATCCCCATGCCATCAAAGCGGCAATGGCCTTTCATTGTGTCAAGAAAGGTGAGATGATTCCAGGACCTACACTCTGTTGCTGTCACTGACAATCTGCCATGGGCATCCAGACTGTCACTTGGCCTATTCTTGCACATGTATATTCTGTCCAGCAAGGTCATCATTGGGTCAAGATACCAACCTTGGATAATGGAAATGAGCGGGACCCTATGTGCACCCACATGCTTGACGGCCCTCGGACCCAACCCTATGAACACGACTGCGAGCTGCAGATTATCCATGGAAGATGATGCGATATATTTCGAATCTTCTGCAAGAATCACATACTCTTGAGGGAGAATGAGACCATCAAGGCCATCATTGGCGACAAGTATTGTTGGTGTGGATCAATCGTCATCATGAGAGCAGGAAAAGGTGAGAAGAAATGGGTTGTGAATATGCAGGAGTGTTAGGATACAGTACTAGCAGATTATGCACTGGATCAGTAAGTTGAGGATTTGCCATTAGATACACTAAAATGTGCTCACCACACTTTGTAGATTTGTCAAGCACGTCCAGCAGAGAAAACAGTTTTCCTTCCCCAAGCACCTGGTATTCCATATGCCCTAGTTGATTTTTCACTGTGCAGAACTAGCAAGAAAGAGGTTGCCATGTATAGTTAGATAGAATTATCATTGACTGCGCCGGATAATAGAAGTGAGAGAGTGTGACTTGAGAGCGATCCACTGAGTGAGGATGATGATCATGATCATGAAGGTTGCTGAGCTTGCTGCACTTGCATTGGGATGCTGACAAAGCCGATGTTTGGCCTGAACCCTGCCATGATCTCTTTCCCTGGCACGTTGGAGTATAGAGATTACATTGGGTCTGATTTCTTATGTACTCTACCTAACAAGAGCTTGATATTAGTGTCATTGATTATAATAATATCATGTCATTCCCAACGTGAACTGGAGGCTTGATGATAACCAGGAACCGATCCATCACATACTGCATCCAGTTCAGCACCCAATCCAACACCTTTACAGTCATCAGCTGAGATATCCAAGGAAACTCAATGAATACCTATGCCATTTGAAGCCAGAAGATATGACCACAATGCACAGATAATGAAGGCAAAAATAAATTGAATCTTGTCTTTGGTGTTGGCCAGATCACATTCTGTCTTGCTCAGTCATTTCACCTCCAAAGATCTCAGCTTACATAAAATATTGAACAATCAAATTTCAAACGCTTACTGGCTTCTCCCACAAAATGATGCTCCTGTTGCTCCCAGATGATCCGGTGGCGACCATATGCTGATCTGATAGTGTGGCAGCCTGTTTTGCCCTCTGTGAGTGCCATCAAGTATGACACTGTTTTCCGTTCACATCCAACACCTGCAAATAATTGCAGTTTGAAACAAATGAGCAGCAAGTAGTACCATGATTTTAACGACTCGCCTTCACCATGATACATAATGTTCCAATGGCTTCTTACCTCCGCTCGGACATAAAAATACATATGCAGCCCCATGGTCACTTCCACAAACCATGACTTGCCCGTCTTCTGCAAAAATGGCATCTTTGATGATACTGCGCTCCCAAGTCATCGGAACAGGGAATCTGGCTAGTCAAAGAATGAGGAAACATGTAGAGATCAAATTCACTCATCAGATTGTCAACAAGCAAATGGCAACCTTTGTAGAGAGCAGCGGTTCCACTTTCAAGTCATTTAGCCTTATCTTACTGGTCTTTATAAAGGTAGGTGATGTTCATATGGGTGATTCAAGGGTTTGCGACCATTTGATATTCAGTTTCCTATCTTCAGTCATGATTCAAAACCTAAAACCAATGGTATATGAATGAGGACAGCAAGGGATCTGAGATAACCTCAAACTTACATTTCCTTTGATTCCAGGCAGAAGACAATGAGCTGTCTGCCTTCATCAACAAAACACAATGACTTTGGAACAGTGTTCTTCAATTTAGTTCTCTATACAACGTTCGGAGTGCAAGCTAACTGAGGTAAATAGGATGACACTGACAGCTGGGTGCATGCTTACATGTCCAATCTAACTTGTACAGCTTGATTTCGCTGTATTGGCTAGAAACCACAAGCTGAGTGTTCCATGGGTCATAGGAAAGCACTTTCACACTGTCAGAAGAGGGAAAAGGAGATAGATGTAACACTTCCTGAGATTTGTGCTACTGCCATTAAACAATGCTCATCACAAGCTAAAGGAAGAGGGCTCACGCTGTTCTTGGCCCTGTTATAAATAGCCACTATTCCCCTGCCGGTCCCAAAGGAGAGCGCCATAGATCTGCTGGACTGGTTCAAAGAAGGCAACCAAATGATACTGCTTATCTGACCCCAGCTCTCGCTGGGGTTTTTGAATAAGATGTACTCCCTTTCCGGTATGTGTATTGTAAATGTGAATTGACTCCACATTGTCTGGATCATGTGCACACCCAGTAAGCAGTCTGAAAGAGAAATGGTGGGCATACCTCCACTTGCCAATAACTCTCCATCCACTGAAAAAGACAAACAGTTTACTGAAGCAGAGGTCCCAGCGAGTTGTGTAACGATATGATAGCACTGGAAAAGGTACATTAAATCCAACCTGACAAACTACTTAGACATGCGAACTTACCTCTTCTTGCGGCACAAGCCAGCTTTACAGGAAATCATATAGACGGTCAAGTAGAGACACCATTGAATTGCACGTAGGGCACTTGAGAAGAGATGAAGGTGGCGGTGGCTATCAACTGCACGTGTGCAGGGCACAACTATGTGCCTTGATATTGCTTCCTTTGTTTAGCCAAATACGGTATCATGGTCTACCGAGACATGCAAAGAAATATCTCCGTCATGATGAATATGTTGCATGCATAATCCTCAGTGCTGGATATCACCAAGTTTGATGTGTCACACTCCAAGCGCACTTGAACCTCGATTACATCTGAGGTCTTCCCTGATACAGAGCCTTCACTGAACGGCAAAGGATGGGGATGATGAGCACTACAACAGCAATGAAGTTTCAGGAGAAAGTCAATGACAAGCCCATCCAAACACAGACGACTATGGACAACAAATTGAGAATATTGCATTGTCATGATGAGATTGGATACACACCTGGCACTGGCCTCGAAGCACTGAGATGCACTGCCATAGTACATCTAGGTCCAACTCTGTGCGGTTCTTATCCTGTTCCTCATCCCATTGCATGGTACCCTTATCATAGCCTACCGAGAGGCAATCTATGGAAATCATAGATAAAATCTGCAAAAACATCAGAAGTGTTGATTTTCAATGGAAGACATGGGACCATATGAGTGTCAGCCTCGGCATCCTGGCTCTCTTCTGAGCCCTTGATTCACCTCATCATCAAGGAATCATTGGATTTTCTGTACTTGTTTGATGAGCTTGGTCAGGTCCAAGATGAGTCCTATGGTGACTTGTCTGTGGGTCAAGTTGCAGATTTAGATGGGCATTGCATTGGCGCTATGAAAAGGATCTTGTGCAAATATATCGAGATGGGCAGGTACCATAGTAGCACTGTGGTCTGTGGGCGTGAATGACGAGTGTGCTCATCAGAGGAATCGGACCAGTCACATACAGATCATTTTCCACATATGCTAGCTGTTGGCCATCAAATGGACTTTGCACGACACAAGGTAGAATGTCCTTGCATTTCATTATTATGCTCTTTAGGGTTTCGTTAATAAGTGACCTGTTCCTAACATATGTTGATGTTCCATGTTAAATACTGTTGATAACTCATGAGGCTAGGTCAAGTCCAGGTCAAATATGCCCTGCATTTTGGTGACAGTCCGAGAATCGTTGCATGTGATTATGACATGCGCTGTAATGCTGCAACTCATCTGTAGATGCTGCATTCCCCGACGTGCATTGTACAGCATCTGGATATCTACAGAAGGTTTGCATCAGAACTGGGTTCCGAGATTGTATTTGTGCACTCACCCATGGTAAGTTTCCCAAGAGTTTCAGTATATTGGAGATTTGAACAGAGCACTGTGTATACACACTGGTGATTGTCACAGCATGCTGGACACCTAGAAGGTATATAGTCCATTATGATTGCAGTCAACCTGCTGCAGCGTCCGCAGTGTTGCTGACAAAGCCACCTTTTGGCATGATCATCTTGTTGGCAAAATTCCTTAACTCCTGTTAAAGCCAAAATTGAATCCGCTTCGGCTTTATCGCCAGTGCTTCGAAAATTGAGAATATTTTGTGTACTCGCATTTTAACAGGAACATCTCATCAAGTACTAACAAGTAGGCTGGTGCGATGCATAGGTGCTCCATTTACAACTCAAAGGCAACATGGCAAAATCGGAGGAATGTAATGTTTAGTCCATATATACCATGTTAGCCAGAATTGAGGTTGTGAAAATTTACACTTGTGGATGATATTTGCTATGCACTGGAATGACTAGGTGAATTATAATAGGTTATATAAGACTAAGGGTACAGAAACATGTACTTTAGGCCGTCAAGCAGATATACAGTCATAAATCAATACCCGGGGAACTGTCGCATATGATCTAAACAGTGAAAGAGATGTACAATCAGCAAGTTGCTGTCAGATGTATAGAGAAAAATTATGTACCCGAGCTAAATCCTGCTGCATTTCCTGCCTTTCTAGTAGCGATGTGCTTTCTCAGACGTGTATTTTAATCAGAACTTCAGCATATCATGGAATCAGGCCATAGATTCTCGTAGACTCAAGGATGCCATTTTCATTCACAGCCTGCAACATCAAGTTCAAGTGAGCAGCCAACAGTGAACGAAGACTCACATCATCATCACAAATAGCCTGGGTTTGTTTGGTGCTTTGATTCTTGAAGCTCTTCCTGGTTTCAAGTCCATGATGAGCTTCATGATGGACACAATTCTGGAAGAGAAGACTTAGCAGGAGAGACATACGTCAACTTGCTGATAAATGGCCTCTGGCCAAACTGAGACAAGGTTCTAGCTGCTGGATTTCGGGTGGCTAGGTTCTCCAGGAGGTTTCCTTGACATCTTCATCATCGACACCTTTCTCCTTTAGTATGCTTCCTGAGTCCAAGTTCTTGTAGGCTGGCTCTACCAAGGGTGGTCAAGCCTTATAGTGATCGGATGGTGTCAGTACAATCTGTAGTTGAATACTAAGATTCTGTTGCACGAGCGAGGGGACAGCACTGCACGTGATGAGTACACTCATGCTGGCAGTGAGTTGGATCAGTGACAAAGAGGCTATTGTTATTTTGCCACTACTATCAAACTTCCATAAATCTATCTTATTATGAAAGAAAAGCCCCATGAAGAGTATCCAAATATTGAAGTACGATTGCATGTGGGGGATGGTACTGATGGGCGACGATATAATCTTCCAACAGTAGATGAGTTGGCTGCTATTATTCCTGGAGACAGATCTGAGCCTGTTAAGAATGATCGAGATATTATTTTACGTATGCATAATGATTCTCTCAAACACATTAGCCAACTTCATCTGAGTTATCAACCTCTTCATTATGTTCTCCTTTTTCCACATGGAGAATTGGGTTGGAATATACATATGCTCCTGGAAGAGACTGAAACAAGTGAACGTAGAGAACATAAAAAGATTACTCAGCATATGTATTATGCTTATTGCCTACAGGATCATCCAATATTTGAACCAAATGCACCATTGTATAGAGGAGGACGGCTGTACCAACAATATATTGTGGATGCATGGGCCTCAATTGAACAAAGTAATCTCAACTGGGTTTGACTCAATCAGAAAACTATCCGTGCAGATCTGTATAAGGGAGTGGTGGATGCAGCTACTAATGCTGATGGATTGCAAGACTCTGGCCAGTGTATTGTCCTACCTTCATCACATACTGGCAGTCCCCGTGCAATGTATCAGCTGTATCAGGACTCTATGGCAATTTGTAGAGCTTTGCAGAAACCGGATATCTTTCTTACAATGACAGCAAACCCACAGTGGCCAGAAATTGTTGAAGCTCTAAAACGTACAGATGGACCAGATCAGAAAGTGGAGGATCGACCAGATATTGTGGCCAGAGTCTTCCAGTTGAAGAAGGAGGCCTTACTGGAAGAAATCAAGAAGGGTGGAATATTTGGAAAAGTCAGGGCTATGGTGCATACTATTGAATTTCAGAAGCATGGACTCCCTCATATGCATCTTCTGATTTTTCTGGATCCTGAAGACAAGATTCGCACACCTGCTGATGCTGATTCAGTCTCATGTGCTCAGATTCCTGATCCTGTTACCCAACCAATTCTTTATGAAATTGTCACCAGATCCATGGTCCATGGTCCATGTGATCATCACTGCAAGAAGCCCAATGGTCGCTGTTTAAAGAACTTTCCAAAAGACTTCAATGAGCATACTGAATTCACCACTGATGGATATCCCAATTTGGCACATCCTAACAATGGTCGTGAGTATGTTAAAATATGTGGTGAAACCCGTACTGTCTATACCAACTGTGATATTGTCCCATACAATCCTTATCTCAGTGCAAAATATAACTGTCACATCAATGTGGAGGTTTGTGTTTCTGTTAAGGCCATCAAATATATCCATAAATACATCTACAAGGGCCATGACAGGACTACATTAGAGGTTCAGGATCATGATGAGATTAAGGAGTTTCTGGATGCACGCTACATCTCTGCTATTGAATCATGCTGGAGAATCTTTTCATTTTGGCTACATCAGGAGGAGCCAAATGTTGTCCATCTTCAGGTCCATCTCCCTGATGAACAGCTTATTACATATGATGAAAATGACAGTCCAGAAGAGGTGTTAGCAGCTGCAGAGGCAAAGACAACTACTCTGTTACAATGGTTTGATCTCAACAAAAGAGATCCTAGTGCACATCAGTATCTGTATCAAGACATTCCTGCCCACTATACCTGAAACAGCAGCAAGAAACACTGGAATCCACGCCAAAGATACACAACTATTGGTGTTACCATTGGCTGAATGTATCAAGCTGCCCCCTCATCTGGCGAGCGGTTCTATCTGTGGCTTCTTTTGACTGCTGTTACCGGTGCTCAATCCTTTCAACACTTACGCACTGTCAACAATGTGGAGTGTGCTACTTTTAAAGAGGCATGCATTGCTATGGGATTGCTGGAAAATGATAATGAATGGAGACAATGCTTACAGGAGGCGGCTATTATGCAGTCAGGAGCACAGTTACAATCACTATTTGTGACCCTTCTTCTCTTCTGCCAGCCAGCAAAGCCAGATGAGCTGTGGGAGGAGTTCAAGGAGAACATTTGTGATGATTTGGCACATAAGCTTCGCCAACGTGATGTTCCAAATCCAACAGATGCTCAGCTTTATGATTTTGGTCTCCATCTTATCAATAAGCTTCTTCAATCTCATGGTCGTTGTCTCTCTGAGTAGACCCAGATGCCAGCCTCTACCATGGACTGGGCTGCTTATGAAGATAACCCTCTTCTGGCTGCACAGCTGGCTTATGATATCCCATCTCTGCAGCAATTAGTTGCAAATAATCTTCAAACATTCAATGAAGAGCAAAAGACTGCCTATAATACTGTGTTTGACTCTGCTATGAATGAACAAGGGAAATTGGTATTTCTGCATAGTGCTGGAGGTGGTGGAAAGACTTTTGTATGCAATACTATTGCTGCTGCTGTTCATGCTGAAGGAAAGATTGCATTGACCTGTGCCTCCTCAGGTATATCAGCAATTCTCTTAGTTGGAGGGCATACCAGCCACAGCACCTTCAAAATTCCAATTCCCTCACGTGATGATACAACATGCAGCATTCGCAGAGGGACTCACTTAGCTGAACTTCTTTGTCGAACCTCTCTCATCATTTGGGATGAGGTTCCTATGCAGAACCGACATGATATTGAGACAGTTGATCGTACTCTTCATGATATCTGCAATAAGGATGCTCCTTTTGGTGGAAAAACTGTACTTTTTGGTGGTATGTGTGTTTATTTTGAGTTACTATAGATTGTCATTTCTGATTATTTATTTTAGGAGACGTTGCCAGTTGTTTCATGAGGATCACGAGAGCAGATTGTTGCAGCTTCATTTCGCCATTCACCTTTATGGCCTCACATTGAAGTTATTCATTTAAAGAAAAACATGCGCCTGGATCAGACTCCTGAAAATGTAGAGTTTGCCTGTTGGCTACTTACTGTTGGTGCAGGTGAAGGACTTACCGATGATCATACTATCATTCTTCCTGCTTCTATGTGTCTGGCCAACAATTCACTCTCTGAACTCATTCAATATATCTATCCAAACATTCAAGCTAGCCACTTCCAAGACCGCTTTTTTTTAGAACGAACAATTCTCTCTGGACACAATGATGATGTTGATGAAATCAATCAACAGGTTCTGGATATGTTTCCAGGACAAGAAACAGTCTATTGGAGTACAGACAAGACAATAGAGGAAGAGTTGAATGATGCTGCTACTCTTTATCCAGTGGAGTTTCTGCAAAGTTTCAATGCCTCTGGATTGCCATGTGCAAAGCTGGCTCTCAAAGTTGGATGTCCTCTTATGCTTCTCTGCAATCTGGATCCAGCAAATGGCCTATGCAATGGGACACGGATGATTCTCACACGTTTCCATCCCCATGTATTGGAATGTCGTCTTCTCAGTGGTAACAATGCAGGCAAGGCTGTTTTCATCCCATGCATTACAATCAATGCAGATACAGCTGAACTTCCTATTGCATTTTCACGTCGCCAATTTCCAGTCAGGTTGGCTTTTGCAATGACAGTCAACAAGTCTCAAGGACAGTCAGTTACTTATGTTGGATTAGATTTGCGTACTCCTGTTTTTTCTCATGGACAACTGTATGTAGCACTTAGCCATTGCACTTCTGGACAACAGATTCGAGTTCTCTTTCCAGATACAGAAAAAGGTACAAATACTTTGAATATTGTATACCCTGAGGCTCTATTACATTGATAATAGATATTTGTTTCTGAACTAATAACTGACACTCCCAAGTAATAAGCCGGGTTTGGGGCAGGCCCCAACAAGCCGAAGTCCCATGTTGTAGTCAGGTTGCCAGGACCCGAGGTACAAGGGTCTGGCAATCGTGACGAAGACATGGGGCATAGGCTTGTTATAATATAATATATGATTGCTTATATAATGGGAGGAGGCTCCTAGCTCTTCTACAACACACCTATGTCTGAAAAATTAACATTGCAAAGGTAAATATATTCGTGTATGAGATTTTTTACTATCTAGAAAGTATGGGAGTCATAGAGAAGGTGTAATTGAAATTAAACATTGATGTCATCATCACTGTCCTCGATATCATTGTCCAACTCCTCATGAAGCTGGCTGGTGCTAGCCGCAGGAGGTACCACTCCTTTCTTGGCATGCTTTTGACCACTGCTCTTTCCCTTCTTTGCCTTATGAGAACCTCCCTTATCAGACCTTTCTTTCCTCTTCTTCCCAACAACCTCACCATTGACTTCACGATTTACAATGGATGCTGTAATTTCTTCAAGCTCGGTATCATCTAATCTTATCCATCAGCATGCAGTAGTTTGAAGTGCACGGTGGAGGAGTCGAAGTTGGGCAATAGTACAAATGTTGGAGGGAGTTCTGAATGGAATTTGTGTTGGCCATCCAGTCAGCTTGACACCGTATCGCAGGATGATGCTCTTCTCATAATTTTGATAATTCATGTTGATTCCCTTAACACGTGTCACTGCCTCTGATTGAATGATGATATCAGTTATCAGTTATCTTATCATTAGTGATGCGGAACATACTGAGGCCATCTGAGATTATCTGAGTTATCTCCTTCCTAAGGCTGCTTTGATCTCGGTACGCCTCTGCCAGAACCAATCAATGGTTAAATGAAGGCTGGCAAAAAATGACTCACTATTTTCTATGGTGCAACTGAACTGCTCAAACTGGCGAATAAAATCTGTAGGATCGACTTTAATACTGCTCAACAGAAACTGAGTCGATCCCAGAATCTGGAGTAAGCATGGTTGCATAATATTGTCCACTGACCCTTGGGATAAAACTGCAAAGCCATGAGCACCTGTGCAATGGCCAAGTCCAATAAGCTAAAAATAATTCATCAGGTATGGCGCAGCATCACATGTAATTCTTAGCGCTTATGGTGCTTTCAATCAGGTCGGCAGTACAACGGTAATCCTCTGCTACACCCTTATGGGATACATGAGCTCCCTGCTGTTTGCTGAGCCTCTTTGCATAGACCTCTTCCTTAAGACTTTGAAGCTCATCTTTTGACATCTCCTCGCATCTCGGATCTGTCTTCGCTAGCTCAAGAAGCTCTGCAAGCCACATCTTCTCTCCTATGGGTTTCCCTAAAACTCAATGTTATCAGCACAATATGAGACTTAAAACTTGAAGAATAAACTGACCTTCATTATTCTCTTTGACCTGATATTGAAGCTTTGCCTGGAGATCTGAGACTGCTCGGTGGCCCTTGTACCTGCTAGAGCTTCCCACAATATGCATGACCTCATCAACCTTCTTTCCATGTTTCATGGCTATCTCCTCAAGTCTTTGTTGGTGATCCTCCATACCCTGCAGTAGATCATCCACAAAGGCATCTCTCTTCTCCTTTGCTAGTCTCTTTTTTATCATTGTGCTTGAAACCTCTGTTGAAGCTGGACACTGACTTTCTACTGTATGACATGTTTTTGTGGGAGCGATTGGCAAGCCAGGATTCTTTGCTGCCCAAGATGTTGGTTCTATAACTGTGGGCCTTGCAGTGATGGTGAAGCTTGCAGTAGGTTTTGGTGAGAATTCTGCTGGACTCAGAGGTGAAGGGGAGGGATGTTCGCGTGGGGATGATGGTGCATCGAAATCACAGTCTTCTTTATTGATATCCACAGGATAGTGGCAATTAGCCACAGGAGAAGGGTTACAGGATAAATCACCACAGTTAAGACAGTCCAGAAAACTGTCGAGCGTGTTTTCATCATACAGGCTGCTCTTCTGGAAATGGGCTGGAAAACTGGGATCCTCCGTGCCATTGAAGAGGTCAAGAATAGAAACTTGGTTCAGAAATGTGCCTATAGTTGGAGAAGTCACATCAGCTGGCTGGGATACACTGGTGTTTGTTATATTGGTAAATGGTACTGGGCCACGTGTAGGTGTTTTCAGAAGAGGGTCAGCATCTTTTGATAAGATTTGACTGGAGGAGATGTGCTGATTTTCATTCATTTTCAGTGAGAGGTGGGGTGGTGTGGGAGCAACGGATTGTAGCAAGCGCATGGTTTCAACAAACACTCCTGAGACAAGCAAATACATACATGGAGCCATTGAGTCACATTACAGACATGCGAAATGGCAAACCATGTTAAAAGATATATTTTATGTCAAAATATAAGCAGTATTAAATTTGATGCCATCAGAACTTAGTAATGGCTGGTAAGCACGCTGATTAAAGGACTAATTAACATTGAAAAGAGAATTTTCAGTGAAAAGAAAATTTCCAGTTGGTTTCAAAAAAAATGTTTAGGTACAGAAATTCCAAGAGAAAGAGGGTGCCATGTAACAACACCTTACAGAATAGCTGGTATGGCGATCAGACAAACCATCACTGGGCAACCCTGCAAACATTCTCACAATAAGTTATATATTTGGCTTGACGTCTTCTCCCCTTTGCCCACCAAATACTTTCCGCTTTCCTAGTTTCTGCTATCACTTAGTTTCTGCCTCACAATGTCAGCATGCCGACCTTATTGTAAGTCTTCATACCTTGTATCTGATGACATTTTCAACTTAAACAATCGTAGTGAGTCCATCAGCCCATAGTTCACTCGGAATGACTTGTTCGAAGATGAACAACCACTCCCAGCCTCTCTGTAAGTTTCCTCATACTCATTCATTTCTTCCTCTCACCTATATATTGCCTAGCTCAGTCTATTTCAATGACCTCTGAGTCATCACTCTCTCTGTCTGAGATTGATGTGTCCTTAACTGGAATGGCATCCATTGTTCTCACTGATAGCGATGGTGACAATAATGGGTCAGATCACTTTTGGCATATGGCTGGTAGCAAACACTTGCATACTAAGCAATCCTTTGGTGTGCCGGTTTCCCCACGTTCTCCGAGACAGCTGCCTCACACGCCAACCAAGGAGACCCTGATGAGCAGAAAAGCTGAATCTTCCCACTCAAATTACCATCACCACTCGCCAGACAAATTCTCCCATGCACCACCCTCTTCTCCAACACTTAGCAGCCAATCTGCCAGAGGCTCTGCTTCTAGTATCTCAGACACATCCACACGGCCTGGTCTCAAGGAGGCTACACCTGGGATGGTGCATGCTGCTCCTGCTGGTACTTACCGCTGCTGGAAGGAAAAGTACTATGTTGTAAAAAATGGCCAAACAATGAGGGTGTTTCTAGATTGGTATGTCACCTTCTTAGCTGATGAGATTGATGCTGACACAACATTTTTCTTTTGTAACTAGGGATGCAGTTCAGGAATCAACTACTCATTTTAGCTCGCCCCATCAGAATGCTGCTTCCCCAACATTGGAGCATGCTCTCGAGTGATGGAATACAATGTGGATGACTGATAATATAGGCTACAACAATAAGTCTGGTTCCATGGCTCAGCCCAATGGTTCGAAAGGAAAAGGACGGGATATACTCCCTAGATTTTATTACATCATCATCAAAGGAAAGATTCTGCACATTGTCTCCTCTCTGTAAGCGAGGTTATCTCATTAATCCGCTTATGACTGATATTCTATCTTGTGTAGTGAGGAAGCGATTGAGGATGCAGGAGAGCATCCTTATCATGAAATCTTTGTAATGAGGGATAGGTTGTTGGCGCTGGAGTTCTTAAACAAGAAGCTCCAGAATGATGAAGTGCTCCGAGCTGATTTCTAGCATGTATACCGTTGAAGAGACTCTGTGCGCGCAGGCTAGAAATGCAACAGTGTCGAAGACACTGATCACACCCACACCCAACACTACACACACAAACCCTCAAGTTCTTGGGGGGATATTATGCGATAGAAGCAGATTGAAGCAAAACAACTAAACTCTCAGAATCTACAATACACGTGTATAGCAATAGCGTGCGTCACGTATCTAGATCTCTCTAAGTCCAAAGGCTTTTATAACAAGAGGCGCGACAGTTGTCACGGGGCCTCAAGGCAAGGTGTACTACAATACACAATACGTCGCCACACACCCACAAAACCCTCAATAAGTCGCGCGCGTCACACACAGGTAACCACAACAACCTAAACACACCCTAAACACGACTCAAAGCTTGCGCTCTAAGCAGAAACCCTTCAAAACACGTCCACTCAAGCCACAGGATTTGAACCCATGCACTCAAGCTTCCAAACCAATCGTAGACCCACAGGGTTTGAACCTATGCCGATCCAGAGACACAATAACCAACTAAACCCCGTCCGACAAGCCAAAGGGTTTGAACCTCTGCCGCTTGCGGAAACGAGAACCCTCAAGCGCGCACTAATCAGACCACAGGGTTTGAACCTGTGCTGCCTGTAGCGCTGCGCGTTAGAAGAAGGCCTCTGTACGAACACTAATCAGACCAAAGGGTTTGAACCTCTGCCGCCTGTAACACCACACGTCACAAGAAACCCTCAAAACTCAAGAGCGCGTCCGCAATGACACAATATCTCTTATTCTCAGGGTAGAGCGCAGTCAACCAATCACTCAAACCATACATGAGTCCCTGCTAGGCAAGTCCCCTGCTAAGCAAGTCCCCCGCTAAGCTTTCTATGCCTTGCGCGCAACTCAATTCACTCGGTATGATATCAACTCTCGGTCTATTCTCTCGCTCGAAGTTACAAACTAGTCCTGCTGCTAGGGCGTCAAGCTGGAGGCTTGCGCGCGACTACAACAGGGGTCCGAAACTTGTACACTACAAGTACACTGCGCTATTTATCTATTTTACATCCTACAAATTTGTACCACCAAATATAGTATTATTTAAGCTGCGGGGTACTTTCGCCTGCGTCCTGCGCATGTTGCAATTATCACGCCATAGCTTGGCGCTGACTCAGGAGTCTGGCCCGGGGCCAGGTCCTGTCTCTGAGTGTCACGGCATCGGTTACCAAGGCTATGACATGCGGGTTGACATCAGTTGCGATATCCCCGGAGTTATAGCCTACCTCGCAACTCTTATTTCGCTTCCTAGTATTCTCACAGGGAATTCCATTGTAGTGAGGGCAATGTGCTTCTTGTCTAGGCCTCGCGCATTTTGGCTGAAGCCCGGAACTTCGGATTTACTTGAGTTCTGACATCTCAAGGTCTAGAACTCTAAGCTCCGGGCCTGCCATGCCTTGCGCGTCATAGATCACTGCTACACGAAGTCTTAATTACCCCGCAAGCGTGTCCCGCGCTATTCTTAGCGCATGTATGCTTTGCCTTGTCAGAGCACTCAGTGTCAAGCACTGGGACTTCATACCTAGTACGGCCTTTCTAGTACCATTCTCAGGTTAAGCCATGCGCTCCACCCAGCTTTACTCTGGTAATATCATTACTGGCATTATAAACACTGCGCTCTGTTGCTTTCATCATTGCCTTCGTGTCTGGGCATTATTGCCTGTACTCATTTGTACAATTCGCAAATTTACACACGTGAATGCTTTTCAAGCGTGTCACCGTTCCACATTTTCCACCCTCTTTGATGTTCCTGTAGGTCTTGCAGTCATCATGTTACTGTCATTACTGCTTGTTCTTCGCTACTGCTCATTTAAAAAAATTTACATTGATGTTATGTAAATAATGGAGGATGTATTTATTGAAGTACCTGTCAGACTTCTAGGAATTTCCAGTGGCGAGATTTGTCCACATCATGAGGCTAGTCCATGCAATTAAGTACATTTATATGAAGTTTTTATTGAAGTACAGGCACTCCCAGCAGAGCTAATAAGTGTTGGAGGTGTACACCATATTTATTGAAGTACAGGCAACACTAGTAAGTACCATGGACCCTTGACTTCTCAGCGATCAGTTGCTCACTGTCAAGTGGGTAATCCTCAGGATGGTGAAGGTGCCCTCATTGCTGAGGTCGGTCCAGCATCATATTGATGTTTTCCACGTACTTGTCCATGAAGTCCCTGAAATAATAAATATCATTAGTATGTTAGAAACAGTCTGGAAGTATGCATATGGACCGTTTCATCTCAGCCTTGTGCTGAAGTTGAGCACGGTGTCTATGAAGCAACATCAGCTACTTGGGTATATTCTAAAATGAATACACTTACTATTGGTGGTATGCGGCTTGTACTCCTTTATTCTGTGCATTGTAATTAGCTTGCTCTTTGGGTGTCAACAACTTTATAGCCTCACGCCTACTATTAGATTTTTAGCTTTTTAAAAAGTGAGTGAGAGAAAAAGAGGAGCTCACGCCCTCATGCGCTCCAAGGCTTTCCTCCATCTTTCCTTGCTGTGAGAGGCATCATATTGCCTCTCATAGATATGCTGCACTTCACACTTCACATGCCTCAGTTGTTCCGAGGACTCTGGGGAGTTATAGTATGCAGCTAGAATAAATTTGGATTAGGATGTGGATGGGAAACAGGAATATTGAATGTACCCAACATTTTGAAGGTGGCAGTTGCTCATCAAGATCTCAGCCAAGCCATGGCAGAAATAAATAGCCAGTTCAAGTGAGTTCTCCAGATCAGGGCGGCATGAGTTCCGATCGTTCCTATGTAGTGAGTTCCCCAGATGAATATATCGAATCCTTAGAGAGCTATAGTCGTCATCCAAGTTAGAGGCAACATCAATCTGTGAATCATTAGAAGTATCATGCAATTTTTTGCGAAATTTTCCCCCCAATAATGGGTGGAATATAGCTCAACAAAGGTGAGGGAGGATGACTTACTCCATAATAATAGGTTTGATCATTGTGTGTGTTAGACCTTAGTGACTTTCTCACTTCATACTCAGCTTATCAGACACATTGTGAGATGGAAGAAAAATCTTTCTGATTGATGCAAGTAAAATACATGATGAAACTCATGCCCAGCCTAAACAAGCAAGTCCTTCTGCCCACAGCGTCTCACATTTGCGTCCATTTGCAATACTCTCAACCCATGACCCCCATTCCTCCAGGTCCTTATCAGTGTGATAGCCATTATCCACCCATCAGAAGAGACCTGCTACTGAATATTGCGTAAAGGAGAAACGAGTCTCACCTAAATTAGATAGTATCAATACAATAACAAGGAACATCGCACCATACCCACCTTCACTGATTGGAACATTAGAATGTTCAATGAGAGCTGACGGTATGATGATAAGACTACCAGATGGAAACTCGATTACAAGCTTCAAGTCCCAGAGGACAAGATGCCCACCCTTAGTGGGATCAAAGTCACCAACGGTGAAGACAGGGCAAGCACCAGGTCTGAAGTTTAGGTGATCATGGTGGCATCGAGTAGTTACTCCTCCGACATTGAGTGTGCAGGATGCGAAAATGCTGTGGTTGTGAGGGAGTAAGTGAGAGAGGTATGGATGTTTGTCTATCAGGTCATCAAGCAATGCATGGTAACACTTCCAAAGTTGAGGATGTACCGCAGCAAATGTTTCTAGCATTGGTTAGAAACTCGATACAGAGATTAGAAGTGATACTCACTGTTGATAAACTGAATTACATGTCGCACCGCCCAGTTTGTGAGCAGGTCCTCCATGACTTGCTCATTATGTGCTGTATTGCACAAGTTACCTGGCCTCATTTGACTGCCACCAAATGATATCCCAGATGCAATAAATCTGAAGTTGCCATGGCGATGGTGTGTGTGACTGATGTTAAGCTGTAAGCAACGTTCAGCTTCTTCAAATGCACGGAGTGTATCCTTACACACCTCGTCAAAGTTGTCCGAATGCCCGGTGAGATACACAATAATATGTCGCTTGATATCGAGTATGCGTATCGGTTTTCTAGGTGAGGTCAGTAAGAACAAAAGAAAGAAAAGTAAGGGGATGCACTTTCCGCCCCATTTCACCAACATCATCCCAAAATCATCCACCAACTCCTTCAACATATAATCCTGTGGCTCACAATTTCGTGGATCCTTTGGCCCAGTGTACCCATGTCGGTGCGCGGGCTCGTAAGATGTCGGGATTGTTGTTGAAGTAGCGACATGTTTGAGAGCTACCTGTTTTACTGGCAGGCCACTCTCTTGCTGCTCTCGAAGCTGTATTTCACAGCGTTGGTGTCAAGACTTCAAATGGTTTTTGAAGTTTTTGTGGCATCGACCATGAATATCGTTGAGTGTCAAAGTGGAGGCAGGGCCTACTGATGGCATTGTTGGTCCTTGGGCCTCTGGTGGATGATATACGGATGCGTCGTAGAAGTCATGGAGATCTACGTCAGAGGCCCTCTCATCTGCTGGTTTGGGCAGCGACATTGCAATGTCATTGATATTAATGTTGACTGTGAATTCATTGATGTCATCCCAGGATTTGAAAGCTAGCCCGGAGCACGTAAAACCTAAAAGGGAGGGAGATTCAGCCCATCGTTGACTCACTGCTCCAGGGTCAGAGACGTGGGCCCCACAGTGTGCTGCCGCCGCCAAAATAGGGGATGCTGCGCTGGTCCCATGAACGAAAAAACAAGAAGAGGACTCACCACGGCCCTCCATGGAAAATTTTTTTGTGTCTTGGGGTGCTGTCGCATTGTTGCTTATCAGTAATGGAGTTGATGGAAGAGGCACATCATTGGAAGTGAGCAGAAGGAAGAACACTGTGAAAATGCCATACCATGGGATACTGCAGGCCGTGGCACAGCCATCATATGATCACATGTCTCAGACATGTGCTTTGACATGTCATTGTTGTGCCTTATCAAAAATAGCTCTAGCTCTCAACATGCCTCCTACTTGCCCTACTAGTAAGCATACTGGGACAGCTAATTCACATATAATTCGAGCTTCTTCATCCTCATCTCAGGTTCACATGATGATTGACTCACAGCAACGATCGATGAGTTCCTCAGCTCAGAGTCACCGCAAGGTTCTACAGCAAAAAGCAGCAAACCAACAAAATTGGCAGGAACGTCAGAAAGGTATGTATACATATATTAGGAAATAAGTGCTTCTCATAGACATTGTCGCAAATAGATCTTACTGCAGACCAGGCATGACAGCTTCATGATATTCATGCCCAGCTATTTGATGCAGACAATGATAACCCTACCTGGGAAACGCAAGCACAGATTTCAGAAAGTCAAATTGGACAGGATTATGAGTGTTTGGGGGCTGTACTCACAGGGCATGAGACATTAGAAATTAGCCATGAAGGAGGGGAATTAAGAGACATTTGGAATCACCTTTATGAGGGAATGTCGCGATTGGAGCTTCCACTGAGTGAAACCTTGAACATGCCATAAGTAAATCTGAGTGGAAGATATGTATAACTGACCAATGAGTAGCAGACATCATGATACTTGAACACAGAGGGACCATATGCAAAATCATAGTGACGCATTCGATGCTGTCATGGAACCAATTACAAGCGCTTACATGACTTGGGATTTGAAACAGCCTATCGAGGGGCATATAGAAGTCGAAGAAGGTCCACCTCCATTGAGCAGGAAGACAAGGGATAGGAGGGTCATGCGTGTACTAGATATATTCCGTTTGTATTTTTATCTCTCCTCAGTTTTTGTTTAATAACAAAATTCTAGGCTGTTTCTATACTACTCCCCAGCAATTCACCAGTGAAGACTGCATTCCAGCCATTCTTGTGAAGCAGGGTGTTGTTCCATGTGCACCTTACTTTCCTGAGCTATTGATCTCTGTCCACACTCTGGAACTCTTTCATACAACCCATCTTTGCTGTCCCTGGTTATCCCTTCAAGCATTTCTTCGGATTTTATGTGACTTGAACAACATTCCTTATCAGCCATATATGCATCGGCAATTCACTGTTTGCTACGATCTCTATATCTCGATCCTCCAATGAGTGGAGGGGTATATTAAACAAGCATTATGCTGAGACACTGGGGATTACCAACTTTGGAATGCTTGTCTGGCTTGTACCCTTGTTCTTCGCAACGAGTCAGGAAAGCCAGTTCATCTGAATTACTGCATTGATGGCAACAATTCCCTGAAGAGACCGCACACTCCAGGGGCAGATCCATCTGTTCCAAGCCAGGATAATCATGATAGGAGTGAGGATTATTTCATACCTAGGGAGGAGGTGAATTCATGGTCTAAAGATGCCATTGGTGACACAGTGGTCACGAACACAGCAGACATAGATGGAAATCCCTGTGCTGATTGATGGGCAAACATGAAAAACGACATGCATTCAAGTATGTGGGGAGTATTTGATGAGACGGGAATTTTTGTATCCCTTTGCAGGCATGGGTTTATGCTGCTGGCTGCAGATATGGTCCAAAGCGGAGAATTGTAAGTTTTACAAGACTTTTATTGATTTTTTATTGACAGCTTTGTAGAGCCAAGTATCCACTTTCAATTGCAAACCATGTCATCAAGGGGCTAGGCCCAGATTTGACCTGTGGCTATGACGTAGGGTGCAAGTTTGGCACAACAATTGCGAAGTCCCCATTAGGCCATTTAGCCGCAGAGCAAAACCATCGCACAGTTGTTGGTTCCTTCCACAGTCATGCTCACTGTTGTGTGTGTCAAATATGTAAACTGCTGCTATACACCGATGGGCAAGGCCTTACAGATCATGAGGAGTGTGAGCATTACTTTGTGGAGTCAAATGCATTGGCATCTAGCACTCACTATGCCAGCCGTTTTCATCGTATGCAAGCTATAGTACAGTGGATGAAACACAGAGACTGTGTTGATACATACTCAAGGCTTAGTGAGTAACTTTGTGCATTATCATATCGGCATGGTTCTAATTCTCGGGATAGGTAAATTCCTGTGCGACAACTATAGACAAGCTCTTTCAATTGTAGCAGGTATACCTGCTTTACAGGAAACTATGGCTAAGCTGAATATTCTGAACGTGAAATGCTTTCCTCAATGGTTATCAGAAGAGCTTGCCTATCTCAAGAGCCGAGAGCAAGAGCCAGAAGGGGGGACTTTAGAGATGGAGTACTACTCCAGACTAGTTGCCTACTACTGTATTGAGTATATATGGTACTACTTATTGAATTGCTCTTATTAACACTTTCTCCAGGGATGACATCTGCAAGATAAGAACCGTGTGGATAAACCACAACTCTACGAATATCAATGAGTGAGACAACACTGCATGGATTGAAACTTCAAGGCGGCAACTTCTCAAAAAACAGGATAAAGCCCTTGAACGTGTTCAGGAGTTGGAGCATGCTCTAAAAATATCAACATGCTGGACAATAGGATCCGGAAAGTGGAATGAGGCCGAGAAATTGGTCACAACACAGGTATACCACCAATGCCTTGATCGCTTGGAAGGGGGCCTGGTATCTCGACTCTTTGAATTAACCAAGATGAATAGGTCTGGCACAGGTATGCAAAACTATTCACTTGTAGCGTATACTAAATCAATGATAGGTTACAAAGCATGCAGGCACATTGGAAAGGCCCTGAAAGCACGATCTCATGCAATTTGAGGCCTTGTGGACCGCTATAATGCTGCTGCTAAGGCACTTGATCCCCCTCGAGAAGCACTAAACTGGGATGATGCAATTGAGTATACCTTCCTATCTCAATTTGATCTCCTGTGGGACACAAGGGACGACATACATAAAAAGCCATGGGCTAGCAGTGCAGTCCGAGAGGCCACAGATGCTTATTACAGAATCATTCGTGCGAAAGAGGAAATCCATTGCCTTAATATTGAGATTCGCTGAGTGGTTACCAAGATCAAGGCTGAGGACAAATATCTACGAAGAGCAGTTAGTGATCTCACTGACCACGATCCTCTACTTGCCCATCAAACAGAGAAGTACTGCCTTGAACAAGCAAGATTTGACACTATTCACATGCAATGCTTTCATGCCCTTGCATGGCATCCATCCTTTTCTGGAAACTTGAAGCCTGGCGATGTGGCGAATAATTTACAGTGAGCTGAGCTATGGTTGTCAACTATTGATGATTCAATTGATGTAGATGATGCCAGGAATGATGGGGGCCACAGTGATGAGGAGGAGGAGGAGGAAGAGGAGGAGATCATGGAAATTCAGAAACAACAGGAAATTGAGAGCATAATGTTGGCATTCACAGACTGATATAGCATCCATAGATACTTGTTGTATCCTCCTTATTTCTGAGATTTATTTGGAATTTATATGATTTTATTTGATGAAGAAACGCGAAGACGACGAGTAGGGAGCGGGAGCAATGGGATTCGACAATGCTGACAGTCGGCACACCGGCAGACCCTTCCCAAGTTGGGGATGACGCGATAATGACATCACATACTGGGTCCAATGCTTTCTCTGATGGATTATCCTGAGAATTCCCATGCATTGCCAAATTGGGACTTTGAAGTATGGGAGATGGGGCGCACATGAGTCAGCACACTCGGCAGGGGGGAATATCCCCGACACATGTTGGAGGCAGTGGCTTACACTATCCTACACCAGACAGGCATGGGATGTACTAATTAGGTGAGCCTTTATTGCAGTTTTATTCGAGTACCGTCATTTTGTTTAAAATCATGATAATTATCGGTTTGATCCGGCCGTCACGGCCATACTAATACACGACGTTTTATGGGCTGTATAGGTGGTGTGACTTGATGATAGATATCTGTGGAGGCTCGTCTTGTAGAGACAGCTTTATGAGCTGATCGGTAAGGGGATGAAGCAGACATGCTTATAATTGATTATGGGAGGGTAGCTTAGGTAGATGTCATGGTCATATTGGATATAGGGTCCATTGGTTGTGTCTGAAGGCTGGTCAGGAATAGGTCAAATGTGTTCTCATGATGATCTGATATGGCTCCTGCTGAAAACATTACATAGAAAGCCAGCCGCATTTCATCACAAAAAATAGAATTGACTCCCATCACAAGGAAAACAATCAAATAGAACACAATAGTGAGGACAAAACGAAAGTTATGAAGCTCGACGAGGGTTAGTGTTTTCCATGAGATCAGCCTTTGGTCGCGGATGTTTGGGTGTCCATCAGGGACAGAACGAAGTGAGGACATTTAGCCAGTCTTCGGAATGATTAGGAAATACTTAGCATGCTCCTGAAATTGAAGGGATGTATGACTAACAGATGTGCGAACTAAGTGCACAGGCTTTGACCTTGAAAGCTACGTAGTTTTATGACTGGTGCAAGATCTGTGGCACTGATAAGATTGGGATTCATCCGACAGTGTATTCAAAATCGAACCGTGTTTCTGTATTCTCCTGTCCTTGTATTGGATGCTGCCTAGCATCGATTAGCATCAACCACACCGGAAATCTGGAAATTTAGGGCATTCCGATCTTGGCACCTATACCTAAGTTTTCGGAAAGTGAATGAGACTTGCTGAAATTTCGTCCGACACTAAAAGTTCCAAGACGGCATGAAGTCTATCCGGAATTGAAGAGAATAGGAATGAATCACGAGGCTCCAGTGCTCGAGCTGAAACTAATTGTTCCTAGCTACCCTAAATTGTTGCTGAAAGCACTTGTTTGGGTACATATTTTGGCAGGATCAGTACTAAAATTATGAGTGCTACCGAAATCTAGTCTAGAATATTCTATTTCGATATTCATGTTAGGGAAAGCCTAAACTAAGGTTCCAGGCTTAGTTTCGGGAGGACTGTGCCGAAACATGGTCCAAAGTCTTAATTTTGGTTTTTTTGATGTCGGCACGGGAAACAAAGTTCTAGGCATGCGTTCCCGACACCCACAAACCTTAAGTTTCCCATCTGCCGAAACTTCACCCTGAACGAAGGCTTTTGTAATTAGTTCAGGGAATTCCTGAATCTTTGCTCTCAGACCTTGATTATGGCAGCCTGGATTCAAATCCAATATCTTACATTCCTGCGATGATTCAAAGCTTTCTTGAACCTTTGGTACAGCTACCAGTATCAGTAACTCCTGTTTTTCATATGAATTCTTAGGTATAGGTAAGTAAATCATACTGTCGCAAACTTCTGTATTCCTGGAGTGAACGGTAAGAAGGGTTTTCTGTCCATTTCACTGGGTATCGGAGGCCCCAAAAGGAGAAAAAGAATAAAAAAAGAAAGATTTCGCGTGCCAAATCGGGCGACTACCGACGTTTGTTTGTTTGTATTATATTTAAATGCCGATCTCGATCACTACACGTTTGCTTGACTTGTCGTTCAATCTCTGCTTCAACATACACTAATTTAAGCCTGGGGTGCCATGCATTTTTTCCCTCCATCGACGCCCCGACATTCATCCAGTCTCCCGCACCATCGGCATGGTACAGTGCATGCAATCTGACACCGCAAAATGTCATTACCTCCAGGGCAAGTCTCATTGCGGCAGCGTTGACAACTACGGATTTTACGGCATTTCCTCTCCTCTGTGGGTATGGTACATCTTCTCTTGCTCTCTCTTTCCATGTCCATGTGCTGATGGCTGCTGGAAGTGCCATTTCTAACAACTATGGACAGGGAATCCAATTGAGGCTTGCCTAGTGGCTGGTTTTGGGCCGGTTCAGTACGCGACGCAGGAATTGGAGGAGGAGGGCTTGTAGGAAGCTCATCAAATGTAGCAGGGATAGGTGCAGGGGATCGAGGGGATTGAGGTGGGCCACCGCTTGTGGGGTGGGCAGATATTAGTGTATCAGTAAACCGGGAAGAATGCGAAGTAGCAGGAGCCATCGAAATTGACAAATTCAGAGGGAGTGACTGTTCTGAATCTATTTCAACAACCCCTTGACTTGGATGAGTGAATGACGTGTCTCCAGTCAAATAATCTGGGAATGGAAGATCTGCAGCTGCAAATACTTCACTGCTGCGACATACTTCTTCAAGCCCATCAGACATCAAGTCCATCGTTGCTCGGATATTGTTTGCTTTCTCCATGATTTTGAATATGCAGCCAGGACCTCTGGAGAGACATAAACATGCTCAGTTCCATCTGCCGTCCGGTTCCATTCCTGAGCAAATGCTTCATAATCAACTCTGCCTTTGCCATCAGCACTTGCCTTCACAGAGAAGATACGTATCTGAGCAAAGAAGTAGCGGCGAGCTTCTTGAGTGGTTGGAGGAAGAACAGGCAGAGCTAAGCCCTGTCGCTGTCGCAGCCAGTTGTTACTTGCATTGAGTTTATATGCCTTGGAAGCTTCATCATTGTATGATGCCATACCAAAGCGAGTTCACAATGACTCTAACAAGTGAGAAATATTAGACACACATCCTTAGACTTAAAGAATCCAAGTAATACCTGGAAACAAGCATACCCCGAATTGCTCTGCTGTTCTCTCATAAAGGTCTCCATTGATCCAATCGGAATAGGACAATGCACCTTTAACCGTATCAGAGAGATAGTTCAGAAGAAATGATGTTCGATTGATCAGGCCAAGATCATGATGATAGTTCCAGTCAACGCTGCATGTATGCTGTGCATAAGCCTACAATAAGAATTTAGTTACAGAAGACATTGCACATTATTTAATTTCACCTGAAGATTGTACCATGTTTGGTGATCGGTTAGACAGTTGACTGTGAGACAGGGACCAGCTTTGTAGTATAATGTGGTCAGATTTGAAGAAAATTTATCCTATGATTCATATCACATACCATGGAGAGCACCAAATTTCCTGTATATATCACTGTGTGGACCACCTTCAACCTTATTTGTTCCTCGAGTACATCTCCACTTCTGCAGCCCATATTGATCAATTCCAGCCTTCTCATACAGTACAATTCCCAAGTTATCAGAGAGATATCCCTCGCGAGCCAGGTCTAGTACAGCATATGCCTTTGCCCATGATTTTTTCGAAAATAGTGGTGCTCCAGTTTTAGCATCAATAGCCTTTCCAAAAGTCTGAAACACATGCAGCAGAGATGGGACTAAAACACTAGGTGGTGGAACATGGCGTGGTGTTCGCTCTTCAATAAACTGGGGATTCCAAGCAAGCATTTCGTCAAAGGTGAGATTGAAGAATTTTCGACAGACACAATCAACCTTCTCACAGATGAGAGGATCCCATCGAAGTAGATGATCACACATCTCATGAAGATATTCTGGTCGAGCACCATGGTGATGTGGAGTCGGAATCATCTGGAATGCATGAAAGATATCCTTTTTAATAGTTTGATATGTTGATTGTGAATCAGGTGGAGACTGGATTATTTGGTGGAATAATTCAAGACCAGGAAGTTTGGATAAGCCTGAGTCATCTGTATTCTTCAAGAAATGCATGCTTGAATTATGGGTACGTTTTTGGCCTGAGAATAATGATTAATATCAGAATATGGTTCAATATACAGAAGTAAAAACCATACCTCTAGGTACAGCTGATGCTTCATAATTGGCTTGCAACATCTGTGCTGCCAAAGTACTTGACTCACCTGTGAAGTCCTCCTGAAGCTGTTGAGGATATGATTGATCATCTGATTCCTCGCTGTCAGATTCTAGTCCAGGTTCCATATCAGGTGAAAGAAAAGGTTCCATAAATGGCATGGGTTCCTGTGTATTGACAGAAGATTCCAAGGCTTCAATGTCACGCTGATGTTCAATGAGCAAAGATAAAAAGAAAATAATGTCACTATAACACACCACATTACAATTGTCAAATATTAGGAGAGATGTTGGTGTAACCATCAAAAAGCTTGATGACATTGATGCCTCTTGCAACTGCCCAAGAGTAAATGCACCTAGCTTGGTCCTACCATTCTTTGATGCTGTGCTATTGGTTATTGAATGGTCAATGTGAAGTACAGCCACAGCAGATGGTTTGAGAAGGGTGTCAATGTCAATGACAACATGATTTCGATTTGGGACCTTGACACGAACACCCTTGAATGGTGAAGATTGGTCTGCAGAAATTTTCCCATATGCAATGATTTCACCTCCTTCTTGAATAAGAAGAGCTATGCGAGATCCTGCAGGCATATCAATAGTGACATTGTTGAGCAGTGGTGACTGATAATTTCTCGAAAATGCAGCGGGATGCAAAAACATCAGTTGCAGCATACTGAATCAGATCAGAGCTGAGCTTGCCATCTTCCCAGCACTCACTCTTCCGAACCACATCCTCCTTTGGGAGATATTTCTCTAATGTCTTTTCAACCAATGCATCAAGACTCCCACTATCCTTTCGGTGAATGACACCTCACTGGATGGCATAGTCTTTAAGATCAATGGTTGTGATTGGCTTTCCTGAGAGCTGTGAGAACTGCTTTTTAAGCCGTGTCATATCTCTCTTGATGCCTGAGCCTATCTTGAATACACGACTGGATAGCATTAAGTGAAGAAGAGATGGTGGGAGAAGTTTTTTATCAAAGCGATAAATCTAAAAACATAAAAGATTAAAATTTAAAGCAGTTGCATTTGTGGAAAATATCATACTGGTATCAGAAAAATCTCTGGTGGGTCCTGGTGGGGTGCGAGTTGAATGATAGAGACTCCAAGAGTCCTTGACACATTCCATTCAGCATCAAAGCTAATGCACAAAGAAGCATCTTTGTCAATATCAAGTGGAGCCATTAACGATGACAGAGTACTCTCGATGAGCATAGCAGTAGTAAGAACAACTGGACTCAGTGTTGATGGCAGCTCAAATGGAATCAAACCATGAGCCTCAGCAATGGGTGTGAGATTCTTTGATAACATGGGAAATGCAGAATTTATGAGATGCTTGTCCTAACAGCAGCATTAGAAAGATACAAGGTTGATCATAGAAGTTTACCTTTATAGGATCATCTGAAAAAATGATACATGGGTTATTGTGCCCATATCGCTTTGCAGATTGTGAGATTCCTGTCAGTGGACCAATACGTTCTTCATGAGCCTTAGTCAGAGTCAATGCTTGTGACCGGATATAGCGAGAGGTCATGCATGTCCACATTGCACCAAAGACATTAACATCTTCAACCTTAGCAATATGCTTGTTGACCTGCAACAAAACGGTTTAGATAAATATAGAGATACTAATATACCAAGTACAGACCTTGTGTGAGTTGTCAATAGCCAGCTGGTCTGGTTCAAGTAAAGATGTATGCTGGTTGGCATCAGCTTCATCCCGTTCAATAGTTTTATTTAGCATGGCGGCAAGATAGTGTTCACCCGGAATGAAGCCACCATAGCCATCTACATCGCTGAAATTCCCAATTGAAGGGACTTTCATAGAGGCGTCAAAGTAATTGCGCAAATCAGCATTGGCTGATTCTCTAGTCTGAAGCCGCTCAAAGATTGACTCTAAATACTGGAGCTGTATTATATTGAATCAAGGGGTGTGCATTTCAAATAGTAGTGAGCGAACACCAGATGGTCCCATCTTATGCTGATTGCCAACACGGAGAGTACTGACAACATTGCATGACAAGCCTATTTTGTGCGAGAGCACAGCAGGAAAAGCCAAACGCACATAGGGGGGTAATGAGTTTAGAAGACGCTGGCTCCACCCATGAAAATGTGCTTGGCAGCCCTGCCGGCAATAATATGCCCATGCAACAATGTAGAATGAATCTTCAAGATCTACAACACAATGAGGTGGCAGTGCACCATTCTTTTCAAGTGGTTTTCCGCATTTGGGACAGGATAATATGTCGACAAAGAAATGTACAAGCCAAAGCAAGACACGTGGGTGGAAGAGAAGGGTGGGCTCAAACCGATGCACAGACAGAGACATGACTGGTTCCGGAGAACGGATCCAGAGTGTTGGCAGGGCATAAGGTTTAGACTCTGTGAATGTTGGTGGTGCAAGCAGGATCTTGCCGCCATTTTTATTGTGGATAAGCGGGTGTATAACCATAGCAAAGTACCAGTACAGCCAATCTTGCATATATTTCGGCTTAGTGAACCACGCTAGTGAAAAACGTGTCAATTTTTTAACAAGGAAACTTTGAAGGTGCGACATACCTCCAGGTTCGTCATTTATGTTATGGCTTTGTGCCGCTGGCTCATTCCCAGTATTGCGACTGATGCGTGGGGTCTTGGCTTCATTTTGGGAGTCCAGGTCCTCATCCTCATCACTTGCCGCATCAGAGAGGGGTCCTGCAAGTGGATTAAAGAACGGTTCTATAGGAGAATATGAGTATCCTATGTTGCAACAGAAAAAAAATAGTCCGTACGGCTAAGCGGATGATTTGCAGCCTTTTGTAGGTCTGCAAGACGTTTCTTGCAGGCGTCTGCTTCTGCTTCCAATCGCTTGAGCTCTGCATTAAGAGGCAGCCAGAAAATCATGAAAAACTCCGAAATTGAAAGGAGAATCAACTTACTGGCTATAGCATCGCTTTCAGCCTTATCCAGACGCCTCAAAAACTCCTCTGAGTACTCCTCATCATCAAATTCGTATTCGTCGTCAGCATCCGAGTCTACAGATGTCACATACAGTGAGTAGAATATTTAAACTCCAGAATGAGACATACTGACCATTTTCCTCCTGGGATGGAATATCTCGTGGTTTTGGTGGCCGTCCTCGCCTTGGAGCATTTTCCGGTCTTGGGCCATCCTTCACACCGCTTGGACGTGCCATGCTGCAGGAAATAGAGCTTCAAATTTAAAAAATGCGAGCTATTTATAAAAAGAAGTTCTTTCAGCATGTGCACCACATTATATCACAAAAATAACATACCAGACTGACACAGATGTTACTACAATAGTAGCAGCTAAGCAACACGACTATAGGGACAGAATACGCGACGGGAGTAAAGAAAGAACGGTCGTGCGGGCGAAACTCGGCCTCATGGCAGATAACTATAGGGGCTGATGGCAGATAACTTTGGCGGGGAATTGCGTCTTGAGTGAATAGTGTCATCCTCATCGCGTTTTGAGCCACAGAATTTTACTCCAAGGTTTATATGAATATATTCAATTTATATATACAAGATTTATGAGGATCAAAGAAGAAACGACCTCAAAATAAATTGTTGAAGGCGTGGGGCCCACCTGCCCAGTATGGGCATGGCAGATAACTGGCAGATAACTGCCGTGGGAACCCAGTGAAACCGGCGGTAAACCGTAAGAAGCAAGGACTGGTGCCGAATCACCGGCATCGGCTTTATGGCAACCGACGTTCAGCATCGGACCGATTATCCGATGTCTTCCTTTTCTTACCACCTCGCAGTTGTGAATGTCATCGGTACCGACGGTCAGTATGCCTGGGGCTTAGACTATGGCTCGGAGTGGTCGTTCATGGTGTTTATAATCCACATCGAGTAGCAAAACGGGCAATTCAGTAGCCCGCAGAAGCAGATGGCGAGGTATTGCAGTCTCCCGTGACCAGGATTGGTGAGTTCTGTTTCTCTTTCAAAAGTGAACCAGAACTCTAGATTTTTCTTCCAGATATTCTCGGACGAAGGATCTTCGTATCCAACCCATGCATTCAGACAGGCTCGTTGTCAAGTAGCTCCGTTTCCTCTACGTCCCTCCAACATTAATATGACTTATTGCCAGGCGGACACTCGCACATTCTGCCTCTAATTTCGTGTGCTCGCGCAAATTCTGACGCGTGACGAGCGACCCTACTTGGATCACGCGCGATGCCAGTGTGAATAACTAACGCTCAGTGTCGTGGTTCTGACTACTTACAGCTATTCTGTTCGTTTCTTCCTGACAATTCTTTGCGAGCACTCACTATTCAACAGTTCACCATTTCTCTGAAAATCCCTATACCTTTACTCCCCGATGATCTAAAGTTGTACGAGACCCAGCGTACGCATATAATCTACCTTTCTAATAGACTGGACAAAAATCTTACATTGTGTTCTTACAGTCGTTCCAGAAGATGGCCGAGATCGTTTATTCGTACTGAAGGCTGATTCCATGCAATGCATTTCTGATCAGGATGAGATCATCGATTCGCGACGCCTGGGAACGGACGCGCTTTCAGCCTGGGTGATCAAGTACAGCAATGCTCGTGATGAAGTAGATCATCTCGTGGCGTTCAGTGCTCACTCCGAACACGAAGAATAAACGAAACTCGGCGTCTGCTCCACCATCTTGATAAACAGGTAGGCTGATTCAATTATCGTTCCGTATCACAACACTGATCACGACTTGTAGGTTGACTCGACAACTTGAAATCTTACTACATCCATCTGTCGCGGCCCTCATGATTATCTTCTATCTTACTCATTTTCTCCTCCTCAGCCTCGTCGTTATGGCAGAGCTGACAAACCACACCATTGACGATACGCTTGGAGACGAGCTGACCGGGTTTCAAGTCGACTATAGTCCCGCTTCGAATGCCGGTGCTCTTGTCTGGAAGAGCGCCTCTCAATGTAACAATTGCGCTATTGTTCCCGGTTCGTCGTCCGCTATGTACAATACATGGACTAGCGCGACGTACTACCCAGCACTCGGGAACGTAACGGCCCAGATGGCCTTTCACGGTGCGTTGCTATGGAGGTTACATCTGAATTCTGATCATTGATGATCTCTCAGGGTCTGCCATATACATCTATCTGATTCTTTCAAATTATCCGAAGAGTACGGGCCTGGTTAGTGATGCGGCATGCGATTTTAGGATCGATGGGGAGGTTGCGGGAAGCTTCAGGCATGATACGGATGGCTCATATCAGTTCGAATTCGACGTCTTGGCGTACAGCAATGCGACATTGGACGACGATGACCATTCACTTTTGATAGAGATCTCGGGGACGGAACCATCCTATGTCATTTTCGACTATGCGGTGTATACGTACGTTCCATTCTGTTTTTTTCTGGAAGCTGGAAGCCTAAATGTGATTTCCAGGAACACCAGAGTATCCATCACATTTCCAGCGGCGGTGTCTCCAACGTCAACTATTACACAACACCTCGCCACCACTAGTCTGTTTGTATCGACAGTCGAACCTCCTCCTTCGTTTTCAGCGTCCTCCTCCTCCAGACAGCCTTTCAAAGGTGCCATTGCTGGGATAGTAATGGGAGTCTTGATATTCATCGCCTTGATCGCATCATCCTTTCTATACTTCTATGACAGTGCGTCAGAACATCAGACCCTCCATGAAACGGTATTTCGGTCTTGTGTGATTGAAAATTAGCGGTGCAGGATCCTTTCCAGCTACGGTACAACGAAGGAACTATTGTGATGAAGAGTGTTATGTTACAACGATCTGTCATAAGGAGCATTCGATCTTTTGATCGTAGACAGTTTGTGATCGTCATACGCATGGTGATGGACTCTGAACTCTATGGTGCACCGGTCAGCCTTATTTTATTCCGCTCATAATCTTCTTGATGTTGATGAGACCTAGCTGGAGCGTTCCGAACACCGGGTTGATATGATTGGCCCATAGAGTCGTATTGATTTCGAGGTCACCCTGACTACCGCATTAAATGGTTCCCGTCGTGTTATTTCTCTCTCGCTCTTCAGCCTACATCCTCTACGTACCACATCTTTCGCTCCGAGAGCCCGTCTCATTTCCCTCCTTCATGAACGCTTCCTTCTTTATCTTTATCCTCTTGCTGATCTCGCTCTGTTTCGCAGCCAGTACGAACCGCACGATAGACGATGGTCTCGGAGATGTCATCACTGGTCTGCAAGTTGAATACTTGCCATTGAATAGCCCCAATAATACGGGAGAGCCCTTTTGGAAGCACGAAGATCAATGCAACGGCTGTGCGATTCTGCCTGATCGGACCAAAGCCTTTGACGAAACGTGGACCGCGACGACTTACTTCCCTGCAGTAGACTATATGTCGATCGGGTTTCGCTTCAGTGGTAAGTCGTTAGTCACTCTAGGTGCTCACTTTATATAATTTTCTCGACTTGTAGGGACGGCGATATACATTTACCTCATCCTGTCGAACTATCCTGAAAATACAACTCTCGTTAGCCGGACTGTATGTAATTTCAAGATAGATGGGAGCATCGTCGGAGGATTCCGCCACGAGACAGATGGGACGTTGAATTATGAGTTCAACACGCTAGCATATAGCAACGAGTCAATGGGCGAGGGGGAGCATACTGTTCTCATTGAGACGACAGGCAATGAATCCTCTTATGTTGCTTTCGATTATGCGATTTATACGTCAGTTGTCTCTGTGAACTTAATCTCGACTCTATTGCTGACATTGAGCTTAGACTCAACGACGGTTCTCATTCGTCGGCGCTATCCGGTGGTGCAGTGGCAGGCATTGTGATCGGTGTCCTTGCCGTTGTGACGGCTACCGCATGCGGCGTGTATTTATTCTACCGACGTCTCCACCCACGCAGTCCACTGAAGATTGACGAAAACACCAATACCGCGGGAGTGACACCATTTAGCGTCTTCCATCGCAGTTCTGCATCTATGTATACCACGCCAACGTCCTTGTCTGTACAGCATGAAATGACTGACAGTGGAGAGAGCCGCTCTGGAGAAAAATACCTGCCAGGACGAGTTTCTGCGCCGCAGGCCCGGATGCAGCGCGTGGAGGAGGAGCAGTCTGGAAGTAGTTCTCAAGGTCCCAGGGAACCGGCTTCGTTCTCTCCTTCGGATCATGACGGGAGTGTTACACTTCGTCCAATGCGGTGGGAGGATGTAGATGCACCTCCCAGATATACGGAATATCATCCTTATGACTCCAGCGGATGAGCTTCGCCATCGTCATCATGGCGCAGAAATTCTGGTGTGAGAAATTTCTAGAACGCAAATGGTCAACTTTGCCAGAATAGGCTTCATATTGCAGGAAGATTATGCTCCACGCGGGAGGGGAGTTTCCGTCGCATGATCGCTTTTGGACATTGGAGTACCTGAAGGATCCGCCGCCACATAGCGTGCGTCCTCTTCTTAATCAAGCGTGTAAACTGAATGTAGTCCGATCATCTCTAGCTACATGTTCTTCTTCCACAACTTTGAATTTCACGCTAGATCGTCAAATTTCGAAGTTACGAAACTGTCCGTGTGCTTACGTGAATTAAACCATGTTAGGAGAGACTCCCCGACATTCCTTAGCGCGTGTATTGTCCTTGGCTTTACCTGTTGAATTTCGAATGGCGCCGCTCCTTCGTGTCAGCAGTAGCCTCTGACTTCTGACTGTTCACTGACGGGAGAAGAAAGCTTTGCAGACGCCATGCTGGAACCTTGACTTCTAACGGAAAGACCATCTGGCATACTAACGCATGTGTTTACGCACAGGGTTTACCCTCGGACTCGGAGTTGTATCTATCAACCAACGCTGCTACATTGCTGTACATTGGTTCTATTCGGATTCACTGCCTCCATACGCTCTCAAACTATGGTAAGACTTATACCCAACGCGGTATAAAAGGCCTTCGAACTCGACTGTACATACCAGCACTTGCTCTACCTCGCCCAGAATCCTTCGCCCAGAATCCCTCCTTGTATAACAATGTTCTCCAAACTCACAGTCGTCTTTTTGTCTCTCGTCGCGTTCGTCGCGGCTACCCCCGCCCCGATTGTCACCCGTGCCCCTACCAGTGTCATGGACATTCTCACCAACCTGAAGAGCACCACGGACACTATCCTTCCTCAGATTGGTAGGCAAAATTCCTTTTCTTATTAGCGTTCTCATTCAAACACATGATTTAGATGCTCTCGTCGGAAACAAGACCGCTACGGAGGCCTCTGTCACACCCCTCCTCAACCAAGTCATTTCAGCCGTGGACGCCTCCACTTTGTCCGTGTTTACCCTCCAGGCGCAAGGTGTCATCACCAAGAGGGACGTTAAGAGTGACGTCGCTGCTCTGGCTGCCAGTATTATGAATGTATGACACTGTCTCATCTCGCAATGTTGATGCTAACGGATGGTGGTAGGATATCAACAAAACCATACAAGGCCTTGGGTCCTCTGGTTGCGGATGCGTGAAGGGCGGACTCTTGGGGGTTGTTGGTGCCACGCTGTTCAAGCTTCTCGTGACGTTGGAGGTTCTCGTTCCTGGGTTGCTCGTGGTCGTCGGATTGTTGTAGGTGTTATTATTTTCTGGATTCCGATCGTTCTCTGACGGGCGGGGTGTAGGCTCAAGGGTGTTGTTGGAACTGTCATTACCTTGCTTTGTGGTCTGTTGGGTGTCGTCACAGGAAAGTAGGCTCTCTAAGTGGATAGCTCGATGACCGACGTTTTCTCCGATTTGTTTACTTTTCTATTTTTACGTTTCCGTACTTCCGTTGATACTGCTTGTCCTTAAATTTAACGTGTGAAAGTTCAATTTCATGATTCTTCTCAGATCTCGGAACCGCAAGTTTTTCAAACACCCATCTCATACCAAAGATATATAATAAATGTACCTTGACAATGCTTCAGCACGACCATTATTAGCACTTCTACTAGTAGACATCGAGTTCAGATATGTCACGACATAGTCAGGTTCATGAATAGAACGTGACATTGAAGGTTTCTCTATTGACCGTGTAGACTACAAGTCATTGTTTATGCGGCATGGTGACTGTATTGCCAAGGCCCAATTGGCAGGTTTCTTCATCGAGCCTAAATTGAGCCTTCAAGTTGATCGAGCTCCAGCCATTGAGTTATTTAAACTTCTTTTCCCGTCGATGGATAGGCAGGCAGTATTCCAGATGACGGAACCCTGCGTTGAATTGCAAAAGTCACAAAGAAGGTAAGCTCATCAGAAGCATGAACGATCCTAGCCCGTTCACCCCTGCCGAAGTTGACGCGCCCGTGGCATGCGAAATTGGCTTCGCATTGTCGGCACTGCCACCCGAACAACAACAACAACAACCACCACCATCAACAATCCCATTCCCTCTCGTCTTATGCTCTATTTCATGTCTATTACAAACTCTCTGCTTTAATCTATCCTTTAATCACGCCTATATTCATCAACACCCTCAGCCCCAACCAAAAACGAACATGGTCAAACCAACATCTTCCGAAAGGCTGGATTGACTCAAGGGGGTGGCGGAAATAAAATTGCGCACATGATGTACATTTTCGTGTTTAAGGTCAGGTCGACCCCCTCTCCCTCCCCCTCCTGCCATATATGGTAGTAATATGACCATATATGGATGGCTTAGTAATGCTATGTCAGCGCAATATAGTGGCCCAAAGTTGCTGGCTGGGTTGCCATGACTCACTATAACATGAAAAAGTAATATAAAATGTTTTGGATGCTTTAACAAGCTCACAATAAATCCTATTCAGATGGAACCATCTCTACATGCCTCATCAGGCCATATCATAGTGCTATGTAAGGTAATTCGGTATCGCATTTAAGGTCAGGACCCCTCCCCCCCTCCCTCCCCTCCCCTGTCCAGGATTTTATTTCCACCACCCTCTTGGATCGACTCGAGACCGAACTCATTGATATATGGCAGGAGATAACCGTGAACCTCAGTAGTGTATATAGGAGGCTCGTTGTAGTTGGAGAGAGACTGGAACAGGTGACGGATGCTATTGCTATATTGAGGCTGACCCTGCAGAATACACAGATGGCTTCACTCACCTTGCATCAAAGAGAGCAATTGGCGGATTGCAGGTTGTCCCTTTATTGGCAGTACAACTGACTAATACACAAAATGAACAAAGTTACGAATCCAGAGGAAGCCAGTATCATTGAAATCAAAATGGACGAGCTCGATGACAAGATCGATGAAGTTGACGAGCAACTCACCAAAACCGACACAACCATTACTGGATTAATTGCTGCACCCTCTCAACTCCTCTATATTGAAATGACTACACAGTGGATGGCAATTGACAGAGTGCAGAGCGCCATGATGAAGATGAACTTCTCTGCTGATGGACCGGGCTCTATCTCATCCTCGGTGCTCGGCCCACTTTATGACTTTGTCAGTCCTCACCTACATTTACATCTTCTGTGCTTCCAATTCTCTAAAATTCATTGAACTAATCCAATCTCGTTCTTGCTTCATGACCTTCGATGTCTAATTCACTCATTCTTCACATTGTTCTTGTCACTGTACCTTTCTTGTTTGCTACTCATTCTAAGAATGTCCCTGTATGCTATCTCAAAGGCTCTCCCTCTTATCCTAATATATTCACTAATTCTGTCATTCTCATTCCCATATACACTGGCTGCTATAACAGGACATATCTATCCTTCTTCTACATTGTCTATCTACGCACTTAATGCTAATGGAATGCACCATGCACTCAAGATCGTTCACATGAATAATGCGATTATATATCGAAATCCCTCGATCTTTGTCATCTCCGAACTGAAATCATTGACTATGCTTGCTGGGTGAATCACAGCTAGAAACTGCAGCATTTTTGAGGAGTGCTCGCAGCCTACCATGGGAACTTGGAAGTGGGGAATCATCTTGGGAGTGCGTAACGATGTCCAGATAGTCCAACAATTGATGGTTTCTGATGCTAGCCTCAAATCCCGAGTTCTAGTAGTGGATGTCGCTCTCTCAGACAGTCGTGGCCATGCATTCCTGCATTGCATCTTTGCAGTATATGCTTCATGGAATCCTGGAGGCAATAGTGCAAACTTCTGGGCTGTGCTTGCTGATATGTGCAATTCTATGCCTCATGGATGGTCACTGGCAGGTGATCTTAATGCTACAGTCTCCTCCATTGAGTGAGCTTCATCAGGTGATGATAATCCATGGTATTTCAAAGACTTCTTGGAAAGAACTAGTGGTCTGGATCTCTGGCAAAGAAATCCTGAACGATCTGCACACCATGACTGGACTTGTCAGGCAAAAGACCACGATAAAGGGGGTAATATAATTGATCGAGTGGTTATCTCAGGACATGGAATGCTTGATGGTCATATTTCTGTGGCTAGCACTTCACAAGACTACATACCTGTAACCGATCATCATCCTGTATGTGCACACATAATCCCTTCTCCACAATCTGGGTCATTCATCTCATGCGAAGTATTAAACCCTGAACCAAAGATCTCACGAATCTGATATCCTAAAGCTTCCAAGAAAGCAGTATTCAAAGCTTATGAGAATGACACTGAGAAAATGGCTGAAGAGATGAATCTGTTCGAAATTGAAGTGAACAATGAAACATCATGGATGCATCTATATCAAGGCTTGACACTCACTTTGGCTACATGTGCAGAACAACATTCCAGATGCAATAAACCCTACTCTAAATCTTCAATCATGGCTGTGGTAACATCCCCAATGGATCAAGTGCTCACTGCTGAATGTAAACACATTGGAGGAGCACTCTACTTACTTCATCATCCTGAAAAGGCCTGGGTCTCACTAGGTACTCTAGCTTACTTGAAGAGGTTTATGCACCAAATTTCTCCAGGCTCACCAGATGATACTGAAACACAGCTCATCACTAGACTGAAAGCTCTTGCTAAAGAGCTCTATAATGAGCGGGCATGAGAGGTGTTCAATCAAAACTGGAATTCTGATAGGTGAAGGATTAAACTATCTCTAAATTCTGGATCGATGAAGAGACTTATAAGCACCATCTCGGAATTCGTGGGACTACCTACTGTGGTTAATAAAGCTGGCATGGATGAACTAATTGCTGATCCTGAAAGGATCAAAGAAGAGACAAGGGCTTATTTCACAAAGCTGTATGACTGACCTCCCCCACTGAATGTGCCTAAGCCATGGATAGACACACCTTCAGTCATAAAAATTCAGGAGAAGGTCAGGGTTGAACCCTTCCACTGGCTGAAACAAGCATCAATCATGGATTACTGTTCCATGCTTTGCAAGGGCAACAACAAGCCTAGTCTGGGTCCTGATGGGTGGGAGAAGTGGTGTGTCAAGGCTTTGAATGATCGAACACTTGAACTCATTGTCAGACTTCACAACTACATAGTTGAACACTCAGTATTCCCCAGCAACATCAAGGATGTATGGGCAACCGCACTGTACAAACAGGGTTTACAGACGGATCTCTCTAATTACCGAGGACTGCAGATATCTAACTTTATGGCAAATTCTCTGATGACTTGGCTTAACTTCTGCCTTGCACCATATGTTTCAAAACTTGGTATTATTCCAGATACTCAGGTTGCCATGCAGCAAGGTGTTCAGACTTGAGATCTAATGAGTTATCTGGCTGGGGTGGAAACTTGAGCAAACCGACACAAGCAGACTGTCTGGTGCATCAAGCATGATCAGATGAAAGGGTTTGACTATTTGTCTCTGCAGGGTTTTCATGATGCAATACGAGTGTATGGGCTACCTTCTGATATTGTCAAACTTGATATGGCAGCACAGTCCAGAGTGGAATGCTCAATTTGTACAGCATATGGCATGATGGCACCAATCATCATAGATGGAGTTACAAAACAAGGTGGTTCCCTTTCACCCTTGAAGTCTACTATGACAACGAGTCTCGGTCATCGATGGTTGGACGACCTTGCATCTGAAAGCAAACATACCTTGGTAATCAGAACTGAGTCAGCAGTTCAGAACAATCCTCATATAATGATAGATCTGAAGCAGCTCACAGTGACAATGGCTGAAGCTACAGATGACTCTTTCCTCTTTGCAAAAACTCTCACTGGTCTACAATATTTCTGTCTCTGTATGGAAAGGTTCCAGTTTGCATATGGATGGCTCACCCAATGGCTCAAGACAACAGTTTACATTTTACAACCTCGAGGAGATATCCCAGAGATGGTTACGATGCCCTCGATAACAAACAAGCACGGAAGAAACCCCTGGAATATTACTTATCATCCGGTACCTTTACTAGTGAACCAGATGGATATGCTACAGACACGGGTCAACAACGCAGTGCAGAGATATCAGGAGCTTCGTGACTTCATTGATGACTTGACCATCCCCAAGTTCTCTGTCCATCTCCCAATAACCTTATTGAGGAAAATCGCAATGCAGAATCTGGCTTCTCGAGCTCGTGCACTTCTTTCGCTACAGCCTATCATGCATTTGGAAGCTGATCAATTGGATCATCAAATAACAGCCAAAGTACATGACTTACTAGACTTTCCATTTTGACTGCTTTCAGACATTCTGAGTCTTCCCGTTGCCTCAATGGGATTCAAATTTCCTTCTATTGCTTGCATAAATGCAGGAATCACAATTGATGGCTTGGCATGGGACCTCAACCATCATGTTCCTGCTTATAGACTCATGGCATGTATAACAATGGCCGACTGGACATGCACTATCAGTGGATGCACTTACCCTCTTGAATCTGAAGGACTTAAACAAGACTTTACGCACTACTATGGCTGTATTCCAACAGCTTGGATTGTTGCCCAAAAGGAAATGGGAAAGATGCCATCACCACTGTCTCTATGGTGTACGGATCTGAGTTTCATCTCCAGGGGCGAGATGAGTTTAATGCACACAGCTAAGATATGTGTGAAACATGGCAAGAAACTATCACATGGCCATACCTGGGTATCTTTGTGGGCACGCAGAATTCAATGGCTACATCAAGTTGATGAGTGGTGTGGTTCATTCTTGGAAATCTGACAAGTACTGCCATTCTTGACACAGCGCAAAGCAGATAAGGGAGCAGTTAACATGTGGAACACAATGCATCAAACAATACACAAGATGCCACTGTCTTGGTTCCATACTGGCAATGCCAATCTTTTACTTGACCGGGAAGCTAGGTGCCACAAAGCTGAGAGTCTGATCCACCTCTTCAGCCACCTCTCCAAATTACCACCATCTCAAACATCACATGGCTCGAATAATGGAACAACTTATTGGGGCTCTGATGGATCCATGATACCTGCAACAGCTAGCTCATTAGAGAACAAGACAATCATAGCTGCTATCTCCGGACCAGTTTCTGTGGCAGCTCTTGTAACTGGCAGGAATTAGTCTCTCGTTGACAGACAACGATATAAACCTATTGTTGGAAGGGAGGGACGGTCTGTATGTAGTCTGTTGCTTAATCGGGCCATCTGCCGTGCAACCCAGTTATTACTAATTTGATGGGAAGCCGGCAGTGCGTAACTGATTTATTAACAATCTTGGGACGCGTTTGAAGGCTATATAATGCTATAGGCTTACGATATAGCGTCTCTTATCACATAAAATGAATTTATTATGAAGGGAAAGGTGGTACTGTATAATTTCGATCGGTTCGTCGGTCACAGGTCACAGACCCCCTTGACGGCGACGGATTTTGGTACTGGTCACTGGTCACAAGCGCCGTTGACGAAACCATATTTGTACTCAAAAAATGCTTGAAAAATGCGGATAGATATAATCCGTTTATTTATGTCTCTTAAATACACATGAAGTACACTGTATTAAAGGTGTTACAAGCTTCCAATATGCCGGGGCCCGGCCATCCCAAGTAGGTACCTAGTAATCACATCAATCACTATCTGATGTCTCATCGTACTGCCAGAACCGTGACGTGTACAGCCGCAACCAACTTATAACTGCTACGAAGCCAGCGTTTGCACAGGAATTGTGTATTTAGTGTACTACATATTTAATTAGGACATTCAGCGCTCATACCGCTCACACCGCTCAGAAAATGGATTTCAATAGTTTGACGAAAATTTCTGGTTGGTCACAGCAATATCTAGGTGACGACGAAACTAAAATTTCATCAACGCGGTCACAGGTCACACGGCCTGACGAACCGATCGAAATTATACAGTACATGCATTATTTTCGGTCCAGACGCGATGACCGGCTTGGAATCGGCACTCTAAACTTGCCGCCGGTATCCTCAAATGCGATTCGGTTTGGCGCAGTGCCGATGGATGGCAATCAAATTATGTCATGCTTTGTAATAACACGGTTGCAAGTACTGTACAATTTCAACCGTAAGTTCACCTAACGCCTAACAACGGACTCTGAACTGAACCTATTTCATATGTCCTAACACCTAACAGAGGGGTCTGAACTGACATCTGTGCAAAGCAAAATAGGGCTAAAATTTGCCTCTTAAATCTATTTTTTTTGTGCATAACTACGATAATTGTACAATAATGTATGTAAATCTGGCTTCCTCCTGATCTTCCAGGTTCCTGCTCCTAAAACTTAGTGTCATGCTAGTTATCCTCAAAACACTTAAGCAGATTCTGGTAAAGGACTGAGAGTATGGTACTACATGTACTAAGGTTTTGCAATTCAGCTCACTGAAGCTCAAGCCATGCCGGCTGAACTGAACTGAACTGGTAAGTCCTAACACCTAACATCAGTGTCTGAACTGACAACCCGACAAAATACTGTCATAACGCCTAACAAAATTAAACAGTGACTGAACTTACAGTTGAAATAGTACAGTAAACCCCCCCCACGTTAAACAATAGACTACAGGAATAGCTCTATATTGCACGGTGAGCTCATGGGTTTAGTCATGGATCATGTACTCTCACAATCCCAAGAAGGACTTCAAAAACTCTTTTCAGATCATCTCAACTCGGTGCGCATCACCCAGGATTCGAAGTCGGCCGAGGTATTGAAGCTCGATTACGGCAGCTCCCTGCACAATCCTACTATCACTGGATCATAGAAATTCAAAACTCATCACCTCATCTTACGCTTGAGTATACCCCTGGACATAGCCGCGAGAAGACGACACCCACAATTCTCAACACAGAAGCAGATCATTTTGCCATGTCTGCACAGAAACATCCAGGCCAACTTCCAATTGCTCCTATCCCAACATTCTTCATGGACGAATACACTTTCTTTACAATTGACAATGGTTGGATTGAATCCGATATTAAGTCATTCGTCAATACGTCACTGATAAATGCTAAAGTTCGTGAATTAGGTTTTGGGCGACATCATCGGATGGCGTCCTGGCTGTATGACAAACGCCCACCACCCAAATTCATTTACACACATGCCGTCTCAGCATACTCAGCGGCTGTGCAGCTTTACGCACGGTCAGGACAATTAGCAACAGCAAGCGGATTGTGCCAGAAGAAGATGCTAACGCACGAGTTATGTCGATCGGGATGTAAGGCAATTGAAAATCCTCATCACATATTCGTCGAGTGCCCGGTTTTCCAAAATCCAAGGGACGAAACTTTGCAGGAGATACTCAAGGTCACGGAGAGGGCTCTTGAAGCTGTAAAGAAGGAACTGCACGAATTCCCTGGTCTTCGTATGGCAGCTGAGTCTTTCCTTCTTGATTGCAACATCACCTGGCCTCTCACCATCACACAGTTTTACCTGGGCCATGTGCCTCCGCTAGAACGCTGTATATATCAAACTTCCTTCTCCAGCACGGTAATGCGTGACCGAGTCTTGCATAGTATACACTCAACATGGCATGTAGCGGCCGTCAGATTAACTGGTCGAATATACGGGGACTTCTTGCGACGAATATCCATCAAGGGACCATTCACTGCAGCAATTCGTCGTTGACAGACTCCAAACCTCTGTTGATCTGCTACAAATTTTCAATACTTACCTTTCGAACCGACAGCCATGTAGCTTTCCTCGCCGGTTGTTTTCTCCTCACTGAGGTTTTCTCCCGAAGGTTTTAATGCGCTGGCCTGCGTCGCCTTTATACTTACTTATTATCTTCATTGTGGTACTGATGTTTCATTATTTTGGCCCGTCGGGAGTTTACTCTTAGCTTTAGATAGCGTTGGCGGTTCTTTAATTGTAACATTGTAACAATCTTGTCTTCACTCTCGATTCCCTCTGGGACCCGGCATTCTATGCTAGGCTTCAAGGATTAATCTCGACCTTGTATCCGATGCCGACCGTATCCAAAGTTTCACGAAATACCATCCGTGGGAGTATGAATCAAGTCCAGACTGAGCTCTCACGGTCAATAAAGACCAGCATTGCGTTTCAACAGCGGTAAAATTCGTCGTTTCCCTCAGGCAAAGGCACCTTGCCACTGACGGTCCTCATCTCAACATAACTTCACGACCTTTAATCTGGCACGATATGAAATCCTAGTATCTTATCAGTTGCCGGGGAAGATAATGGCAGCTACTCTAAAGACTAGCTTGGACCATCCTTCGTTCAGCGCATCTTACTACAGGTGGTGCAGTATACGTTAGTAATAGGGTTGGGTTGTCGTGGACGGGGCTTGGAGTGCAAACACGACGTGCCCTGTATGAGCGCTTGAGCGCGCGCGCTGCTTCGAAACATCTTGTGAGTGGTTTACCATGTAATCTTGACCAGCGATGAAATCCTGAAACATAGTGTCTGGAGTATAAAGAAGAAGACGATGTGTTATAGAGAATCATCAATACGCTCTTCTCTTTCACGGATTTCGCTGCTTTTTATTGTTCTACCGTCTTTTCATTTCACCCTCATTCACACTCACCTTCACGATGTTCAACGCTGCCGCTGTGAGTAACCTCCTACCTCCACGTTAATGTCTATCCAGTGTATCGCTCTCTTGACCGTCCTGTCCGGCATCACTGCTTTACCTTTCAACGATCTTGTCCGGTCCCTTCCTACAGACATGTCGGAGATTCTGCATAAGCATTATTATGTCAACTCTCCAGTATTATACGATTATGGCATATTATAAGGTGTTAGCGTAGCCCGAGGGCCTTCATTTTTGGTCAGGATTACCCTCAGAATGTGCTCGTTCAGCTCCAATAAAAATCATCTCGATAAGCCTTGCGGTTCAGATTATTTTGTGACCATTATAAGGTAGTTTATAATATCACGTGATACCTTATGAACCTTATTTGACATTACTACCGGAGAGTCGGCACTATTTTGGTTTATATGCCCAAATAAGGCATTTGCAGAATCTCGGACACATCTCCCACATCGCCGTCGATGAGGCGAGGGGATACTACCTCGCCTTCAAGCGCGATGGCTCCTTCTATGGGATGTACCCGGTCGATTCCAAGTCGAGCGTCGTGCCGAGGCCAGCCCATGCGCACAGCTGTCGGTCAACGCAGCCCGAACCAGTCAGTCCTTTTGCCTCTGCGAACGGATGTTAATCAATTGACCTCAGTACCTGGATGGAATGCTATCGTGCAATAATTGGGGATCCGGTTCGCGCAACATCATTACGAACCCTACTGATATAACGCCCATTCTTTGTTCATAAGTTGATGACTTGACCGTCCTCTTTTTTAGTATGTCGACCGCCCGGCACAAGTCTGTATCACGGATGATGTTGTTCAACTTGGCTATTCTGGTGAGTCTGCGGTTAGGTTGTTTTTGACCCCGTTCTAACTCTAAGATAGGCGACCCGGTTTGGCAGTCATATGCCACCACCTCTCAGGGCTGCCTATTTGGGACCAAAGGTGAAGTCGACCAAGGATTTAATAGCAATAGTTCATATACTGTCAGGTGTATGTGTTTTAATCTCTTTCTCAGACGATTGTCACGTTATTGATCCTGCACTCAGCTGCTTCAACACTCGGTGTCTCGGGTCAAAATCGGTGTTCCAGACGTAGCTGAGTTAACTAGGCTCTTACTATCTCTACTTCCGTGACGAATACTACATCGAGCACGTAAGTTATTCAATTTTCGGGACTCCCGATGGCTTGACTCATTTGGTCTATAGCTTCGATGGATCTTAGAAAGACGTGAGAAAAGTCACGATAAAGATGGCTGCTCCCGAAGGCAAGACTTGCGTGGATGTAGTGAGTCTCTTCTCTTCTGATGATGATAAGTAACTCCGTGACCCTTTCTTCTCAGACCAACACCAAAACCTGTAATATCCAGGCGACGGGCAAGCGACCGGCTGGATCTGGTTCAACTAAAACTCTGCCCCTCAGGGCCAATACAAACGTTAGTACTCAAGCAAACGCCTGGCTCCGTGCTCTAAATCGGTTTTTATTCGAGGGGCTGTCAATATTGAATCTGTCCTTACGAACTAGGATGATCGTTGCAGCTTTGCCACCTTCAAAGTATCCGTGGTTGCAAACACCCAGACCAGCTGTGCTGGGAGTTGTCGGTAAATTTCACGTACACTGTCTGTGACTGTATACGTCTATTGCGAAGCCGCAGCCTTTTTATCACGTCGAGTAATGAAACACACACCTTCTCTTTGGATACCTATCCGGCATTGATTGATCCTATTTACTCGTCCTCTGAAATTATACTTATAATATTTTATTTACGACACACATCTATTCTAATTCTCAACCATCGCGTTTGGTTTATCATTCAATTGCAAGAGACCCCAAGTCCGGAAAAGCCGAGGAGGGGAAAATCTGTTTGAAGTCTGAGGCACCAGTATATGTATGAGCATGAGTAAGTTGTACGCTCTTCATTGCTACTCATTCGATGTCAAACATTAGCGCAGCGATCGCGATATCCAAAAAGCTAATGGCAGTCTGAAGTCGTGGTCATTCTCCCACGCCACAGACGCGATTGAGGCGTCATCGCCCATCACGTGCCTCCGTCTTTTTTCTTTCTTCCCTTCACTGCAGCTTTTTCTTCTCTTCATCAGGATGTCCTACTTGTGCCGATTCATGTCCACAGCGAGTGCTGGGAAATCTTTGTATGTGCTCCCACTCGCCGATAGTGCCCTGCTGATCTATAGCCCGTTTCCATAGGGCAAACGTCTTCGTGAGTAACCGGCATACGACGGGACAGCGCAGGACCTAATCATGACACGGCCAAGTTCGACGTTTCTATCGGTCCCAAACCTGCAGGACGGATTGTGTTCAAGCTGTACGATGACGTCGTTCCTAAGACGGCGAAGAATTTCAGGGAGCTGGCGACGGGAGAGCATGGCTTTGGATATGCCGGCTGTAGTTTCCATCGTATCATTCCTGACGTGAGTCAACTTGTCTTTCTCCGGAGGCGCCCTTCTCATGCTTGGTGCCCCGCAGTTCATGATCCAGGGCGGTGACTTTACAGCGCATAACGGCACCGGTGGAAAGTCGATATACGGGGAGAAGTTCAAGGGTGCGCCGCTTACTGTTTTGCTATCATATGGCCCATGGGTTCTCATTCAGAGTGTAGACGAGAACTTCAAGCTGAAGCATACGAAACCCGGCCTTCTCTCGATGGCAAATGCTGGTGCCAATACGAACGGCTCCCAGGTGTGTCTCACTCGTCGAACTTTCTGCATTGTTGCTGATCATCGATACAGTTCTTCGTCACCACCGTCAAAACTCCCTGGGTCAGTCATGTCACTTTTTCAATGTTTTCCGCTGAGGCTGATTCTCCTGTAGTTGGATGGACGCCACGTCGTTTTTGGAGAGGTTGTTGAAGGCTTCGATTTGGTGAAGGAGATCGAGAAGCAGGGTACGCCAGGTGGGGAGCCTAGGACCAAAGTACTGATTGCATCTTCGGGTGTGGTGGCGTAAAGGTGCGTTGCATGTTAAACAGCTCCGCAGCTGCGTTAAATATTCCTTAGGTCAAGCCTAGTGCTCACACCTAGGCTCTGATCAAATCAAATCAATATATGCTGTCTTTCATGTTCCATCACAGATGCCTACGCTCTGTTACGTAGCACAATGTAGAGCCTGATTTTATGACCGCTTGTTGAACGTTGCAGCGATAGCAACACGTACACAGCACGACTTTGCGTAGTGATTTGGGCGTAAGGTCCATACTCTAAGCACAGCTCAATCAAGTACAGTAGCGAGTAAGCTGTCAAAGGCGACCTGCCCATCGCAACGAAAACAGCTGACGACCACTACAGTGGCCTTGTTGCGGACGACGCATCGCCATCCCGACATGAAGGGTAAGTGTCGGTCTCCGTCCAGTCGTCTTGACTTATCTGGTTTTAGCTGCTCCTGGAACACCTTTGTCGGCCTAGCGAGCTATGTGACCATAAGGTTCGTTTAACTTCTTATTTGCCATAGCCTTTGACGTTCATTTTCCTGCATATGCAGATTGACAGCACGGGTGAAGGCTTGGTTTTAGCCTATACATGTATTGATGTCCTAGGACTGTGCTTAGTCGCCATTTAGGAACCTTTTCGTCTGCTCGTGAAAACCTCTGATTTCCTCCGGAGAAACCCCTGCGGAGCGAACGTAACGTAGGAGCACTCTGGAGGCTATCCAGTCAGGGTATCCTTCGTTCCTCTGAGAGTTAATTCTCAGTCAGATTCAAGCGCCGAAATCGCGAGGTCGACGCCTTGCGGAACTAAGCCCGGATAAGGAGTAAGTAATTCTTCATGCATAAAAGGAATGCAGATGACTACTTTCTGTTGCTTAGAATGTCCCGTTTGTATGCGAAGTAGATTGGGAGTCCTGTTTTCGTGATGGCCTGTAAGCTTGATCTCGAATACTTTTTCGGATCTGCGCCTGATGATCTCGTGCTTAATGTCTAGCAGTGGGCGTAATATCTGTCTTTCAGCGGAACACTCAAGCGTCTACGTTGCCTTGAACTTCTACCGCATAACAGCTATTCGCCGCTTGAAGTAATCCCGTTCGGTCTTCATCCGCACGCCTTCATGCCGCTCTTGTCCTCCAGGTTAGTAAACGCCTTCGGAGACGCCGATGCCGTATGCGCCTTGGTATTGATTATATTGGCCGTATCAGTAGTGTTTCACTTCGTCGGCAACGTCGAAGGCTGAATTTACCACCGTCTTCAGCGATAGTGACGCAACCTTGTGCTTTCTCCCAGCCATTCGGTCATACCCCGCTATGACCTGCGGCCTTTAGTGTCGACGACACGTGATTCTCGAACGAGACGTTTGCGTTCCGGATGCGTGCTCCTTTGGCCCGTGGTCAGCGACGAGAGGCACCAGTGAATCATTCGTGAATACGAGTCTGTGTCACACTCCAATACCTCGGCACCCTATTGATCAAATCACTCTCCCCATTTCTCCACAGAGTATAGCGCCTCTCCATAGGGCCATCCTGTGAAGCCCAATCAGCCGCTTTGGTAGTACCTATCCCCTCCCTTGACATCGCCTGCTTTTGTGTTCACCAATATCTATCTTGTTCACATGCGACAGCTAATTCGGATCTTTGCACTTAACGACATCCTCCTCCCTCTTGCATCGCTCTCGCAAAACATGGATACTAATTCCACGAGCCTGCGTATCGCCACGTATAGCCTCCGATATGACTCGTAGCCCGACCAGATCACCGTACCGGAGTTTATTTCTGCTTTGGGCAATCCTCTTGCGCAAGCCACGTTTTTGGGGCTGTCGGGGGAGCAGCCGTGAAGCATGAGGAGGCTGCGTGTTGCGGGGTATTTGTCGAGTGCGGGGATCGTTATCGCTGGGTTGTAAGAGGCGCTGGTGAGACAGGTAAACGACCTCGCGGAGCTCTTTGGGGATGACTGGGGTTGGGTTAATGCTATTTTTATCGCTGTGGCGCTTTTGGCTGATGTATCGGTAGATCAGTGTGGGACGCAGCGACAGGGTGGAGGCAGAAGAGTATTGTCCGTTGTTCTATAAGAAGTATGTCTAGGCAAGACAGCTGAGATACAAAGATCTGCTGTCAAGTTGCTCTCGAATGATACCTTCTGGCTTTCGTGCGTTCATCATCGTCTTTTAGTGATCCTTGGTTCATATTTCACAGAGATACTCTCCTCAAGCCATCTAAATACCGTGGAGCAGGCACTTTCCGACTGTATGGCGGCAAACTTCAGCTTAACAACGGGCGCCAAGACCAAGTTTACGGTGGTGAACGCGCATCTGGATAATCGGTCTAATATGCAGCGACGTCTTGGGCATCGTTGATTCTGGAGAGAGCGCGGTACGAAGCTGTGCAGTCACGCGATCCAGTATTCGTAATGGGTGATTTCGACAGGTCGGTGGGTTCGCTGAGGCTTTGATAAAATGTGTTAATGACTTTGAATATAGCCTCTCGACTGGTGAAAGCTCTGGCGCTTACGATATCATCACAAGTACAAGCGCGTCTATCGTCATTGACGCGACATTTGCTGTGAGGTACAAAGTCGAGAATCACTGCCAGATTTCAAGATGCTCGATTTGCGTGGAGAGGCGCCGAGAAAGAGAGTTTCTAATAATTTCGCGACATATACTGGGTTCAACAAATGGTCTAACACTTCAGTTTGGGAGAGGATTGATTTTGTCTTTGGAAGAAGTAACCCTGGGTGGTATGTGCGCCTTGTCTTCTGAGATGGATCCTTTCGTTTTATGTTTCTTCATAGGGCATCGGAGGCGTACAAAGTTGGGAGTTCGCTGTCGGATGATGCAATTCTGGCGAGCGATCATCGTCCTGTGTTCGCAGATGTGGCTATTTGAACGGATCCTATGATGATACAATACCGAGCTATGCCGTTCACTGTGGTTCGTCTACAGATGAAGGTTATAACGTACGTATCTAGGTTCTGAATTATCACACGTCTGTTTATGTCGAAGGATTTCCCAGGCCAGGGGATAAGACATAGCGGAGCGGAGATGTTTCCCGCATAAGTCATTGACTCAGGGCCAAGAGAATTCTGCGTTCGACCCCTGCGTGCGTGCGTTCAACTGCGTTCGTCTGCGTTTGCGTAAGTTCAACTTGCGTGCGCTTGTGCCCTGATCGATGCGTTTAGATGCGTGGTCGTCTGATAGCTAGTGTCATTTCAATAATACGTCGTAATTATGTTTTCTGTTGAAATTGAACTTGTCCGGATTTACTGGAGATATCTCTATGACTTTTTATGACTCAATAATGAGGTGGAATGGTCTGGAAAGGCTATAAATACATGCATGTTAGTAATTTCTAGTATCACAATGAATATAGTACCCTCTGGTGTCGAAGTACTTATGCTGTTCTCGATTTTGAGTGAATCAGGCACCTCTAAAATTAACCCAAAGACTCACGCATCTCAAAATCCAAACATTGAACGCATGCGTCCGAGATTAAACGCAGATGTGTGACAGTGTTGTGACAAATCTGCGTTCGGTGCGTTTGATGCGTTCAAGTCCGAGTTGAACTAGTTGACTTATGATTGCTTCAATTTATCCTGCCAGTAATTGCTTCTAGTCACTCATTCTAGGCAGGTATTTTATTTTTATGATGTATTCTAGTCATGCATAGCCAGGTTGCCGTCAAGTCGTTGTTTTTGAGCCAGGATTTGGCTCAGTTTCTTCTTGGTTTCTTCAACTTGTTCCTCAACAAAATGGTAATGGTGCCATGGTTTTTACTGACAGTTATCATACCTCATGGCCACTAACACTCTCAAAACCTCCAAATGCTCTTACATTTAAAATACCAGCTTGAACATTAATGGACTCAGCTGTACAGAGACTCTACCATGACAAAGAAAGTTAATTATGGCCGGTGTCGATGTCATACTTGGTACAAATCTAATAAGCAGTAAGTCTTACTTACACTGTAGCTAATAAAATAATTTAACAGGTGTTTGTAAGCCCAAACACACAAGACTGCCAACAAACGCATCTATGTCACGCTCACGCAGACGTGACAAACGCATGCGTGAAAACGCAAACGCAAATGCAGAATTCTATGTGCCCATTGACTCATATGTGTAGTTCAGTTCCTACACGTGAGGCCTCGGGGTGAATGGCTAGCTTTGTTTTACTAGAAATGCTTCAATGTTAGATTGGAAATGACTGGTGCACCTGATAAACCCCCCCTGCACTCGAGGTTCGAGTCCTACTCTCCACATGCAGTTTACAAATACAAATTTTTCCAGCTGAAGCGCCTCCAGTTATTGTACTTCGACTCCAATTTTGGGACGGTGGTGGCGAAGACTGGTTTGGTCTATGACGAGAGCAGTAGGTGAACAGACTCAGAGTTTTGAGGGGGGCTAGGCTTACGTGGCCTCCCAGCGCAAATAGGATACCCGAGTACCGATGATATTGTTGACCATCATGGTATGATCCTCTGCTTGTGCATCGCCTTCCCACGTAATGGGTTGTCCAGACTCGGAACAGATGTTCGGCTACACTGGCACAACAGAAAAAGACTACGCTTTGACGAATGATACGCATGTCGGGGCCGGGGGTTGAGAATTGTTGACCTTAGGGTCTCTGGTCTTTACAGTTACGCATTCTATTATGATCTATTTACCTACAGCTTTGCTACACTACTTAGTCGCCGCTTCCGGTTACTTGCTCCTCAGTTGCTTTTACCATCTCATCGCACTGAGGAGGTTCGTGTCTCTTTTCCCTATACCTAACCGTACCTATATCTAACTCTCACATAGTTATCTGACTCGTGTCTACGTACGCTCAGGTATAAAGTTATAGGTCTATAAGAATGGGTATATGACTGGTTTCCTGAAGACCGCACCACGCCCTCTTCCCTCCGAGATCTGTCAAAGCTGGAAGTTGGGAGTCTATGTTTGGGGCTGGTCCCTGCCATGTAAGGAGTTGCTCTTGGCTCTGTGGGCGTTCGGCGCCCGTATGATGTCTACTAGCTCAGCGACTGAGGCGGAGCGAGGGAGGATCACAGAGCTAAGGATTTGGATGCGAATGAGCGTCAATGATTTATCCCTCTGTTTTGACTTGTTGGTTTGGCATCAGCTACTACTACTAGGAAGGAGAAGGAGCGGACTTTGATGTGGTGGATTTGGGAACTGATCTCGGGAAGGTGGGATATCGATGTACTGGCCGCTTGTCGCAGACATGATGAAGGAGAACCCTTCCGAGCGGCCCACCATAGATGGCATGGTGATCCGATTTGACAAGCTGGTTAAATCACGCTCCTTCTGGCGTCTGCAAGCCGTCACTCAATTGGGGAATCAACCATATTCTTTTCCTTTCGCCTACTTCGCTCGACGCTTAAAATTTGCTCTCAGGTTCAGATCACCTTTACCCAAGATTGCTACGACCCCCACTAGCATGTTGACTGCCCCACATGAATTCCACACAGCGAGTCAACAACGAGTCGCTGAGATGCCCGGCGAGCTCGCGACTTGACGACGCTACTTCCTTAGGTCAGCCGCAGATGTGTCAGTCATTTCGGCTCCTTAGCGCTTCCAAGACGTCACGCCCTTGACTTCTGAGGCTTGAAATCTTGACATAGATACACAATTTGCTTTGAGTAGCATCGTTTGCTCGGTGCAATCCCTCTTGTTACAAATTATACTCCATAATCTCACGTCATTCTATGAAACACCACTAAATCAAATCCTTTCACTGTCACCTAAGGATGAAGTGGAGGGCCATCGCGGAGCGTGGCATATCCGAGTCCTGTGTCAGCGTCTGTATGAGACCGGGGGGGGCAACAATGCTCGATTGATTACTATTACAAATATTGTATTACATCATATATATTACAAATCTACAAATCCAGTACAGATAAGATCGTTGCGACTTAGAATCGCCATGGTCCATTACCCCTTTTCAGGTAGACCAGCGATGCCAATTCCATACCCTGTTGGTGTAAGATGGAATCGGAGTAGTGATCTTCTGCATATCCCTCATTGACAAACGACCCACCATTTGCTGCTCCATCTTGGAACCACAACACACCGTGTCTATCTATGAATCGAGCCACAAAATGGGATTGGCCAAAGTAAAACAGGCCGACCAAATCATATGTAGCAGTCACATCACCGGTACTTATGCGCAAGCACCATTCTATCTCGACCCTTGCTGTACCTCCCACTTCAAAGCAAATCAAGGACGGTGTTGATAGAAAGCGCATTTTTCTGATGACCTGCTGATCACCACACATGCAAGCCCTACTGACATTGTGATTGGGGGATCCGGCAAGTATCCATGACTGTATACCAGATATATGTACACCAGTATTTGATATATCTAGAACAGGAACATAACTATTACCCAGATTGGATATATGGCCTTCAGAACAAAGGAGATGCGACTCTACATATGGTTCGGCTGACTTCAGGCTGCAGTCGATTATTGTCAGAAGGCTAGTAAATCGTCCCCATACAAAGTATCGAGGGTGTAGCCGGTGCAATGTTTGACGATATAGGTCTCTGACCTGGTTCAAATTGTAAGCTCCTGCTAGATGTCATTGGAAGGAGTCTGACAGCATGCCCAGGTGATCGGGATTAATGTTGAGGAAAACAACCTTGAATCGTTCTACATCTGAATGCCACATGTTAAAGAATACGGCGAAGAATGTATCAAACACGCAACTGTTGTTCGACCAACGTGTACCATAAGGGATGGCACTAGCATTATTCGGGAGAATTGCAGATCTAGACACGATACAACCCTTCTTGGTAAGTACAGGTTTGATCAATACCAAAGGTGAGGTATCAGAGATCCTTGACTTGCACTTCCGATGAGACGGTAACACTGGTTTATCAGCACCGTCATCAAACAAACTTTTTCCGACTATCCGTCGTTCAGTTACTGGCTCCCGTCGTTCAGTAGTCATGCTGTTAACTGATTTTGGCTTAGTTCCGAACTCTATTTTCTTGCCTTTAGTCAATATCTGCCATGGAATGTCCTCTACCATTGTCGGTTCAAACGGCAATGCTCTACTCCATACAATAGCGGGATGTATGGTTGAAGGAACATAATATTCACCTTTAATCTTACGATAAGAATCCAACAGGGTGTATCTACGGTCTCCTCTGACAGTTAGATGAAGGCATCGCTCATACCTAAGTCGTGTAATTTCATCTAACATTTCTAACTCTCTGAACTCCTGCCTCAAGGATCCATGTACCCCACCCTGTACCTTGGAAGGTGAAATAGGTTGAAGTAATATAGTCCCTTTGGCAGAGGCCATCCGTGACAATGCAGTGTAGCAAGCTTGGTGAGACTTACAATAATTACAATATAAGGTCTGGTCTTCCCTTGCGAACTGTAGTTGGTCATAGCAAAATTTGGGGCAATATCCACTTGGCTTCTGGATAGAGAAATCGCCTTGTCGTTAGGCATTTTGCAGTTGACAGTCATTGTCTTTCTCTCAAGTGGCACCACATTTTTGGGCAGACCCACAAGCTGCACTTCCGAAGGTGGATTCAACAGTTCGATGAATAAAACATCAAGCATTTGCTGCCCTCTAGAGCCTTTTGCCACCTGCCAAGAATGAACTATGCCCTCTTGACCTTTTGTCATACACAACTCGGTTGCATAGTTATTTTGGATCATGACAGGCATTCCAATGCAGAGCCATAAGGTACCAGCAAATTGACCATCATTAGCATTAGGGGGCAAGTCCCATAAAATCTGCTGCAGCTCATCTGTGATGCCTGTCGATCTATGGAACCCACGAGCCTTTCTATCCTGCTTCTCTTTGCGTGTCTCCATAGCAAAATCTTCAGAGTAGAAACACGTTAAGTTCTGACCTGTCTCTCTGGCAAACCGCTCACAACCTAAATGATTGATTTCATCTTTGTGAGAATTCCACGCAGTGATGATAGAGACATTCCTATATTCTGGTTGGGAAATATGATCCCAACCACGAGCGGTACTGGACACACAAGTATTCAGAAAGGCTAAATCATTGGGCGTACACTTACGATATCGCATATTTTCCAAAGCTGTCTGCAAACGGGAATCCTCAATGGTTTGAGATCTCTGTCTCATATTCTGCTGCAGAATGACCACAGTCAGGACCTGATGCCACAAGGCTTTCCCTAGAGCTGCATGTTGGTCACGCATAGAATCAGACTTTGCTTCAACATACCCACTGTACAAAGACTGACCAGACCCACCATATGCAGGTGGAAGTTGCGCAAAATCACCAGCAAAAATCATATTTATACCACCAAAAGGGACATGATAAATGTTGAACACTGCACACAAACGGGCACTTATACGGTACAAGTCTGAGCAAGACAACATGGAAACCTCATCGAAGAAAACATAGTCAACTCCATTAAGACGAGACTTAACTTCAGATAAAAGCTTGTTTGAGATATTATCTCCTTGGGCATCATTGATGCCAAACATGTAGTGGTACGTAGATCCTCCAATAAGGGCAGCTGCCATGCCAGTTGGAGCTACAACAACTAGACGATAGCTTTCTCCTGATGCATTAAAGTAGGCAACTAATGCCTGCAGAACATGCGTCTTTCCTGTACCACCCATACCTCCGATATACATCTTCAGAGGACTCCCTTTAGGACCTGATGAATGATTGGTGACTAGTCGAAAGGCCCTTTCCTGTTCATAATTAAGTGCAAATTCTTGAAGTATCTTATCTGCAACATCATGACGGTGTTTTATCACAGTATTATGCAGAGCAGCATTGCTCTCGCTTTGGATATCAGTGATTTTCACTTCTCCAGCCTCTTCTGCCATTGTGCGACCGTGTAGATAAACATTGGACAGGTCAGACTTGCCATCATTGATACCTGAAAATTGGTCATCCAGTATTGTCTGTCTCATCTTAAGCACATCAGATTTCCATTGAGCACCACTTTGATTGAGTAATACAGGTTCCTGAGAGGATATATCTGGTATAGTGGATGGACCACTATCACAAGGGATAGCAGTCCATCCAATTTCGGTCAACAGACTTCTAATTCTCAACATATCCTGCAGTCGTTTGACCCATTGTTTGCCCAACCCAAAAGCAGTAGGATCCATCATGTCTATGTCAGCCGTATCGAAGTCTATAAGATTATCGTCACTCACAGCCTGATCTGACTCATTCATAAACACTTCATTATCATCATCTTGAAGCCAATTAGGAGCCTCTGTGGCACCCTTTTTCAACTGAGCCCGAAAGTCATCTCTTGCATCCAAACATTCATATCGCAGATTGAAATGCCGCATTATCTCAAGCTGGCATGGTGTAAATGAATATTTTGCAAAGGAAGCACTCCATGTATCATCAGCCAATTGAAGCTCCATTCCAGTTCTCCATGGATGAAATAGGGTCAACATTGTACAACAGTAATACTCATAGTCACCATGATCTTGTCTCGGAAGGACAGACCCTGTAAAGTTTGGAATAAATGCCTTTGACTGATCTCGATACACAATGTGATGAGTACTTGATAGTGGATGCTCTTTCTGAAATGGATAACTACCTTTTGGCACATCAGTAGTGACTTTAGTGGGATACAGTGAATCCAGAATAGCACCCAATTCAGCAAAAGCATCGGAAATTTCATCTGTAGCATGCTCAACTGAAACGGAAGATGGATTGTCGGTGGTTCCAAGGGGACAGGCTAACTCATCAGGAACTATAAAGTCATCAAGAGAATTAGACAATGAGATATCTTCTACCTCAACATCATCATTGTTGGGTGTGGTATTAGCAGACTGACAAGATCTTGACATAGCTGTTTTCTTTTTCCGTGTAGACTTTTCCCGATAACACCAACATACCCAGTCATACAAGGAGAGATGATTAAGCTCATCTGGTCTATATACATAATCCTCAACAACAGATACACCAATCAAAGACCCTTTGTACTTTTGAATTTGTACTTTTTCAGGTGGAACATGAGTATCGAGATGATTCCAAGCCCTCCTAACATATGATACATAATTCTGCCAAAAGCAAACTGTGAATTTCTTGTTCGTATAATGGGCAGGCATTCCCAACAGATATGAACAGATGAATGGACTACCAATTTCCATTTTAACACCAAGTACATTTACAATCTTAGCTATAAGTTTCCTTGCCTTTTCCTTTCGAGTCTCCCCTGAAGACAGAAGGTCAACATTGCGCTCAAACACAGATCGGATTGCTTCAAAAATGACATGAGTCTTGAGAGCGGGCTTAGTCACATAATCAGAAACATATGATATAACTGCTTTGATGGCAGTTCCTGATCGCAGGGATGTAACATCAGTGTTACAATGAAATAGATACGTTAACAAAGGCATGAAAGTGTTGATCCAAGCTTCAACCTTTTTTAACATAAGATGTCCATCTTCGTCAACCTTATGCTCTTTTACAATCTTACGAGGAAACCTAGCCTTACATTTACCCCACTTGTTTGCCAGACATCCTTTAGAATCATACTTATTTTTCTTTTTATTGCCATCAGCATCGGTATTATTCCCACAAGAATGGATGTGAGTCATAGCAACAACAAAGTTGACAGTCTGCCGAAAGTAACTCCACCATGACGATATATTATTGCAGGCAATACATTCTGGAACCATGCAGTTTGGTCTAACACAAGGATGTGGAGGGGATTCTGGTAGAACCTCAACTGGAGATCTGAATTCAGGCTGTCGGGTGGCATGAGTCAGATCATTTAGCACGTCCTTCTGAGTTCCACCAAAATAGTCACCCTGATGGGCACCCTCTAGGTATGCTAACAACTCCTGACGAAAGGTAGAAGAGGCATCCATCAATCTGGAACGGATTTCTTGGGGAGATAGAGCATTACGTATCCATAAAAGTAAATGCAAATGCAATGTCAATCGACCCTGCTGTTCAACGGTACCATAATAAGAAGAGGTTTGCCCAAATGCTCCAGGATGATCTGTTCCAACACCCAATACATGCTTAATGAATAGATCTACCATGAAATTGAAAAATCTTGCACCAGCTACTGGGTTGTTAGCAATCAAGTCCACCTGTGAATCCTTACTTCGAAGGTCAGGTGAGAAGGTCTCTTTACCATCAGCCCAATAAAGGCATATTGGATGTGTCTGATCAGATGGTGCAAAGGTTATATACCATGAAGGAGCACCTTCCGATGCCATGAGTGCATTTAATTCGTGCCGCATATACTTCTTGCTAGTGATAGATCCTTGAACTTTCCCCCCAACATGATCAAGGTCACGTATTAGCTGGAAACAATCCTTCTCTTTATCGGACTCAGGGTGGACTACATCCCCCTTAGACATACACCTGGACAGTTCCGTTAAGACTGACTGATCAACATCCAAAATACGGTTTGTAATATCAAAGAACTTCTCCTTCTCCGCCAACAGAAAACTACCAGTAGTTGATGCCTTCACTTGTTCATGGCTAAAGCATACAAAGGGAAAAGTGGAATCTGTCTGAAATCGTTTATCGTGGTACATGAGCAATCTCCTCTTATGTTGAGCAGAGGAAAGAGATACAGAGGTGCTTCCGATACCACCCAGACCATATGGAAACAACCACAGAAACATAGAGGGATATAGCATAGGATTGTTATAAATGGACTGAGGCTGGTTAGATCGACCAACTGACAAATATTTACCATTATTCTCGTAATATTGGAGGGCGAGCAGCTTTACCTCTTCTGAAGTCTGGGTCGCAACATCTTGACCAAAAAGGCCATGTACGATAAAAGGACACCGACCATCCTGAACACCATCTTCTTCATCCATATCAAACACACTAGTAGCTTCAGGTGATTTATTACTTGCCATAGATTTATACTGTATCGAGACGGGTGGAGCATCTTCAGGATATCTATTGAGATTGTCCAAGGATATCCCTACATCAAAATAATCACAATGGTTCAGTTTTAACCATCCTAAGGTGTTTGCAACAATGTTTCTCTGGACAAGCAAGGGTGTGCACTGGTAGTCTGACTTGACTGGTTCTCTAGGCCCAGTAAACATGATGGCCAACACATCATCTAGTTCTTCTACAGGTGGTGGAAGGAAATCATACACTTTTGGAGTAGGAGACTCGAAAGCAACAGCATGAGCTATCATTTTGGTGGAACCAGATCCAACACGAACAAAGCAATTAAAGTGCTGTACACGAGATATGACCAGTTGCTCCGCAAATGTTAAGTCCTTAAGAATGTCTGGTACATCCCCCAACCAAAATCCGTTACACAATGCATATTTAGGGCATTCACCATTGTGTATGCTCTTCCTACAGTCAATGCAAATGTCACTACATGATGCATCGAGCACAGGCCCAGGGACCTCCTTAACTGTATCCGATTCAGATAAACGCTCAGCCCTAGTAACGTTGGCGCCGTCTCGTTCCAAAATATGAAACATTTTTTGCAATGAACACTTAGGACTAAGTTTAGACAAGGGAGTCAACTGGCCGCACACAGCACACCCAGCTTCCTCGAACACAGCTGGACTCATATCTTGACAAAAATCTCTAGTGATTCGTAATGTCAGGTCTGGTGTTAAGGGCTTGGGTGGGAAACATTCATGCAGATCTTGAGAGCTAGCAGCAGCGTGCAGCACAACAGAACCGGTGTGTTCCCCAGTTGTAGTCACAGGAGAAGTTGTAACTAATACCGTACTGCTATAGTCGACATCAAATATGGTCAGATAGGGATTACAGCCATCACAGACATGTTCCGTTAACATGGTGATCAAGGCAGACTTCGGGGTACTAGATGCCATCTTTAAGCCATGCAGTCTAGCCACAGACTTCAGCTGAGAAACCGTAAGTCTGGGGACCAGAACATCTAAGGGGACTTCGACACAGCAAGCATTATCAGACCGATTCACTTCATGGTCGGCATACAGCATATCCTCCTTTATCAACTCACGAAAGGCAAATTGAACAGTAGATGGGATGGCAATCGGAAGGAAGGGTGAAATCTCATCGAACGTATACAATGATGCAGTATGTCTTCCCCCTCCACGATGGAGAGTATGTTTCGGTCCTTCGATTTCATATAATGAACAAGAGCCTTTGAAGTTATTCAATAGAGTAGACAGATAAGAGATAGCGGCCAACCATAAGATCGATCGTAAATATAATCGAAAAAAGAGGCGGAACACCCATCGTGACTTAGGGATTGATCTGGACAGCATCAAGGAACACCTAAATAGAAAGGGGTTGAACCCATTTAAGAAACATACATAATCATGTTTTGACAGAAGAAAACGCGACATACGTAATCTCAGCAAAGAAACCTCATACTTAGGATCGCACTGCATACAGGTAAAAAGGGATAGCCATACCACAGTGATCATGGACGTTCCACAATAACAAAGACAATATCGATATAACACATCACCAAATAACGTCCTACATTCTCTAAGTAATGACATAATGCATATGGCGAAGGAATAGTAAACAGGAAGAGGTTCCCAATAACAGACACGCCTTAGCAAGGCAACACATCGGGAGTACAGCTCTATGGCCAGAGAGATATCATGGGATACGTGTTCATCAATGTCCAAATTGACAGCGACATTGACAGCGACATGACAACCACGCCCAGACAAGGGACAGCTACTGCGGTGATACGCCGTCTACACGTTCACACCTAGATTTTGCGATTTTATAATAATACTATTGCATATCTATCTTACATTAGTGATACTTAGAGGACTATAGCTGAGGCTTCGAGCTGATAGTTAGACTAGTATGCGACTAGTAGAGCCAGGACTTAGATGCGATACCACTAGTGGGTTAAATCTACCAGCCGGTCATACTAGTGACTTGAATGCTAACAGGGCTAAGTGAATATGGCCACTAGTGGACAAGTAACGCGACTAGCGCACCAAACAAGAAGCAGAGGACACAAATCTCGTGAAGTTCGGTCACTAGCGAGCCGCTCTGGGCATAAACGCTTAAGTCAGGTTAACTAGTCATGCGGCAATCTCGAAACAGAACTTAGGAATGAATTAGCAACGGGTTAACCTTGCGGCAGATCCGACGAGTGCAATACAGATCCATTGTGATCGGTGCTAGTATAGCTGGGCTGCGCCTTCGATCACGATCGACAGCTGTTACAGGCACGCTTGCCTGGCTCGTCATTTATCCTTGGCACTAGTGGAGCGTCGCTGGGCCCAGGACACGGAATACAACTGCTAGCGGAGCTCCTAGGCTCACTAGTCAGCAAGCGATCGTTTCTAGACCGACTATTGCGTGATTATTCACCATTATTCGTGACTAGCCAAGAAATCCTTATCAATAATACCCCTCTAGTCAGTTATTTATATCTCAATCGTACCTTGTTTGTCAGTATATAAGTAGTAGAATAGGTGCACACGCGGCTAAGGCAAGCCATCCCCGCAATTGTGACCTACTAGTCAGTATCTAGTGCCCCAATTAAAGGCTTTTGTGCTTAACCTCGACGAAGTGGCTACTAGTCGCTAAGTTACCCATAGCATTGAGTGAATAGAAGTGTCTTAGAGTAATCTTTTGTGTCCTGCAAAGGCCAAGAGTGTTTCGAAGTTAGTTCAAGCAAGTTCTCGAAGTTTAAAGTATTATTCTTAGGCCAAGAGCGCCACTAGTCTGCCTAGAAAGCGACCAGTCAAGTGTTTATTCACTTGTAAGACATTATAGGGCCAAGAGAGCCACTAGTTCGAAGCAGTCCCAGTCAGAGCGAGCACAGTAGCTCAAGTCGAGTCACTATTCATCCAATTGTGTCTTACAAACCCCACTAGTGCGAGTAGTACGCTTGTATAGCTCACTAGTAACGAAATAAAACGTCTTTAAACAACTTTCCTTGATTATTGAAGTCTGCAGAGTGCTTCTATCGTACTCGAAACGCCCGAATTCAATACATTGGTGATAAGTGTAGAGTTAGTGATTGGTTTAGTGTTGTTGGTGTTCATTGCCAGCCTCTAGTCCATTTGCCACTCGCCGTTACCGAGCACATCAGTGGCTGCCAGATAAGTTTACCGAGTTGAAGAGCAGCTGACATCGCTGACGGTCAACAGCCATGATCTACAGACCAAAGAGTTAGATTTAAAGATGTACGATATACAGACAATGCACAGCATTGAGCCCAGTGTCAAGAAGCCAACCGCAAACAGGTCTTCGAAGGTGAGCACCACATTCCATGAGGGAGGAAGAGTCAACTGTTCCCTACAAGAGATACAAAGATGAGGAAGATATGAGTACAAAAGCGCACAGAGGTACATACTCAGTCAGTCGTGCCCTCCTGCCATTCACCAACTTCCAATTCATGCGGAATGCAGGTAACCTTGTCGGACCATGAAGAGACAAGCGGTCCTCGATCAATGGGTTGGTTGAAATGATAAGCCATTCGGACATCAAGTGAATGCTCCCGAAACCGCTGCCTAGATAAAGACAGTCAAAATACTGGAGAGAGTACAAACGCAAAAAGATGCTCACAGATATACCAAGATCACAAGCGAGCACAACCAAAATATGCACATACGGTATCCAACATTACGAGATTTAAGTGGCATCGTGAAGACCAGGTAACGGATAGATAGGATATAGAACTCTGGATAGGTAAAAAGAGTGAGAGTAGACGATTAAAAACTTTCTTCGATGACTAAGACAAGCACAGCCACCGGTCAATGAAGTAGCCGGTCACATGCTCCAGGTGATGACATACTATGATATAGCAATGTTGCTCAATTATCGAGTCGTATTCTATGTCACTCAGAGTGGAAATGTCTAAGACAGACTCCACACCAATAGACTCGACATGTATCCACCCACAAACGGCCTTCCACCGATACACCCTCTGTGCTAGCCATGAAAATCTCTATCAATATCAATGTAGTCATTGCATTCATAAAGGAACTGACAAACGATCCTCTGGCAAAGACACACAACGGACGCACCTTTCTATCTGCTGTAGCAGATGGAATTCAAGAAGTCGAGGCGACGCCTAATACGCGCAGCAAGAAGAGAAAGCAAGACCCATCGAAAGAGGGCGACAGCACGTACAACACACCAGAAGAGTCATCCACACCATCTAAACGCAAGAAAGCCAAGACCGACTGCAGGAACGCAATGGATAAGGATGTTGTACAGGTGCCTTGAAAGATTGCTCTGGCAAACATGCCCACGTTGGTGAGCATATTACCATGTTTATCAAATCATAGTTAATATGGGTATCAGAATGGGGGGCGTATCCTTCGATCTTCGGGTCAAATAATAGAACCTATCAAACAGACCGGGAGCGGGAGTACATACTGTAGAGGAAACAAGGTAAGCGACATGTTTATAAGCAACGAGAGACTGCTGATGGTTCAAATACAGAAGGCTGAGGCATCCGTAACAGAAGACGCCATGAATATCTTGAAGGAATGGACCTGGCCCAACATGGGTCGTAAACTGATGTGGGCCACTGACGGCAAACCACTGGCACCAACCCTTCTTGCAAGTCGTTGCTTGGCGACGCTGTCGACCATAAAGTGTGAAGAGAACAGATGGAAACTCTCACAGCTGGTAAAAGAACTGGACGAGATGGAGAGGGGGAACAACAAACACCAGTACGACGTCGAGGTGAATTCCCTCATAGGGGCCAACACAGCGCTAGATTCTTTAGAGGAAAGCGAAGCAGTGCAGGACTTCCTACAAATGCGAGCTTTATTACACTTGGTGCTACGCGTCGATGAGTAAGCACCACATTTATCGCATACCTTGCACTAACTAAAGTTGTATAGGATAAGAAAGAGTGCGAAGAAGGGGGATGGCATACCCACCACTATGGAAGGGATAGCCACCGCTCACGGAATAGAATGCAGCACCTTGAAATGGCACTACAAGGCCGGCACCAGGGTGCTATATCTGGCAGCAGCAGGTAAGTGATCATGGAACGGAACTGAAAGCATACTGATCTGGAGTCGCAGGAGGTTTATGGTTGTTGCCCATGATTGCCGTTCTCCAAATGAATGCTTGACTTTTGTATTTCAACTCGGATGGTAGAGAAACTAGGGGAACGACTTGCATGGACGTTTCAGGGCTTGCATTTGCCATAAGGGATCCCTTTGGTGAGTCCATCGAATGCCTATGCATTGAATGAAGTCTGACACCCAATGAACAGAGGACGACCTGAAGACTCTCGTCAAAGAGATTGCGATAGTATCCGGGCAACTCAGTCATGCATATAAAGGTCGTGAAAATCATTACCTGAAGCTTCAGCTCAACGGAGGAATGATAAGCTCAGCTGACATCGAAGAGACGGACGCTATATTGGACGAAGTATTGATCAGGTGTGTAAAAGAGTAACATGGCAAGCATGTCCCTGATTCCTATAAGCTACTTCCGGCTACCAATGAGACAAACGGATCCATGGCGACCGATGCTACAACCGTTGACGATCCCAAAACAAATGACTTCGACGGGGCCAACAGCGACCACCAGCAAACTGATATCAGGTAGGAAACGCGACACAGATAGATTGGATAACTCATAAAGACAGAAGTAACAGACAATATCAGGAAGATAACGATACCTATCAAGCTGGGACACACTCCCAATCCAGTCAATTCAGACAACAGAGAACAATGGACTAGGGTAGAACGAGACAGAGCATTGTGAGCAGAGGTGCTTTATGGTCACGAAAGCACCTATCAAAGTCAGGTAATTGCATGGAGTCGATTGAAGGAGCAATGGCTGATAGAAGCAAACAGATGGAGGAATTTTATCGCGAGGGCAAGAAGCCTGACGGCCGATACATGTTAATAGACTCGGCGACACTACAGAGGTACGGTCAAATGTATTGTAGGTGATGGGGAGGCTCACAGCATACAGCAATATTATAAGCATCAAAGATTCCACTGGCGCAATCGTAGGAGTCATCATACGCGATGTGATAAAGAACATACCTAGCATCAATGACATTGTTGTGCAAGTACAAGTTATAATGCCAGGAGCTTTGGAATACGACTACTCCAGAAGACCAGACTACAGGTATACAGCCTTTCATGGTCAAATCTATAACAGATTTAGCCAATGGGTAAGTCATGTAGCAACGCCAATAGCCAGGCTAACAGAAAAAACAGGGAAAAGATGCACCGACCGGTGTTCATCCACATAAGTTGTACATCGAGGGTCGGAAAAACAATCCAATGCAACGTCTCCCTCACTACGGGCGCCAGGTCAATGAAGATCCAGATAGGTTTGAACTGCTTCGCAACACGCTCAAACCTCTTATGGGTGTAGTAAGAGAGAAGGTAAGCATATTCAGAGCAGTCTTCGCATCAGATACTGATCTGCTAAAGCTCAAGAGGGTGCTCCCTAAAGAATACAAACTGTTGGAGGGCTTTGCTGACAGCTTAATGATGAACGAGGACAGCGCCGCACATCTGCTTGGAGGTTTTGTGCTGAACTTCAGAGCATGCACATCCGCTCACAGAGACACCGGAGATTACTTGATATGCATTGTGATCCCCTTTGGTGAGTTCGAAGGAGGCGAGCCATGCCTATTCGAACCAGGCATGGTGTTAAGACTAAGTTCATGGGACCTATTCATATTTAGGTCGGTGGATATAACCCACTTTAATTTACATTTCAGTGGCACAAGAGCTTCCCTTGTACTTCACACGGATAGAGAGGCTGCAGACTATGCGAAGGACTACAACAGATGGTTTGAACATATAGCTACATGACATGTATATGTATAGTAACAAATAATCTATCGAGCTTTTTGTTTACCTTTTCCCTTGGAGCTGGGGACAGCAACGGAGGAAGCCTTTGTCCTAGCAGGGATCTTGGAAGAGCTGGGGTTAGGCAGACCCAACAAGATGACGAACTGAACATAAGTAGATAAAGATTTCCCGCTGTTTCCCTTTGTCAAGAACAAGGTAGAACTGACAGCAACGAGGGACTCGGCTGGCAGATCGCCTTGATATCTAGGGTAGGAATCCAAGGCGGCGAAGTTCTCTCGTGTGAACAAAAATTCAGGACCATATTTGCCGTGACCGTCATAGATGGGGACTTAGAGAACGAAGTATGAGGATTAGGACAAAAAACATGACAAACAAGACATACTTTCTGCTTCATATGACTGGGCCCATTGATATAGATAAGGAGGCTTTTCTGATGTGGATGGTGCGGGTTTTGGGGGTGGCTCTACAAAGAGTTCTTGCATCCACCGACCGGAAGAACCAGAAGTCGTCGATTCAGGCGGCGATGCTAGCAGTCAGAATCAGCTTAAAAGGATCAAACATGGAAAAGGCAACACATACACGTCTTTTTCTGAGGTGATTGACCTTCCTTAGACTTGGAACCCTCCCATCGCGTGTTGAAGGATATTCCAGCCTTGGACACATTTCCCACTATGCTCTGAAAGTCAAAAACACCCTCCCACACAGCGGAACTGATCAGGAATTGCTGCCCAAAAGGCATGACAACGATACAATGGAGCCTATGATTATTCTCCATCGCAGGACGATGAAGGGAACAATTCGTGCACACTCCACACATGACTTCAATAGCCATGCGGTTGTTGTTGGCCAGATTACAAATCGGAAAAGTCAGGATGATAAACATGTCGGGACTACAATTAGCCGTGTTGATGAACTGCCCAACCCGCTTCAGGAAAAATCCGTGACAAAGACGACTGTATGCATGGTGAGACAAGATGTTCAACAAAAGATAAAAAGCCAGACACGCACACAATACTACCGCGATTGAATTTTCTTTGCAAGTAGCGAAATCAGCCACATGGATGTTCCCAGATGCAGGGCTATACGGAACCACAGAACAGCATCTTGAAGAATAGCAGAGTAAGTATGGACAAGATATAGGCAAAACAGGAAGGACACTTACCGGAGGTCATCAGAAACATTCTTAGGATACACGCCCATATCAGCCAGATCCTTGTCTTGAAGTTCAGGTCTTAATACTTGAGGACCACTGGCAGCCTTGGACCATCTAACCGCAGAATTAGCGCTGACATTCCCAGAATCGTCAGATGCATCCCTTTCATCGGCATCGTCATCAACAACAGCATCATCACCATCTGCCGACGTCGTCTCATTATACCGTGCGGTCTCATCAGTGGCATCTCCAGAGACAGTATCATCGACAGACGACATATGATCATCATCATCAGGGTCCGTTTCCAGAGCACTAAGTAACACATCCACAGTAAGCAAGTGGTCGAGCAACAATGCAGATAAACCCACCAGCCGGTATTGCCTATATCATCCACAGCTTCTTCTATATCATCATCGGCATCATCAGCAACATCTTCATCTTCAGCCGACTCATCACCATCGTTCCCGTCATCCTCTTCTTCAGCCTCATCATCGACAAAGCTAATTCATGAGATCAACTTGATTAGCAGGTACAAAAGAAAAGTATACACACATGTTATGTGACGTTCTTGAGGCAGGCGTAGGAGTCTTGGGCGGGCTATGAAGGAAACATTAGTAGGAGCCAACATTACAAGATATAAACATACCCCTTGCATCGTAGAGTCGAAGCCAATGGAACATCCTCATCATCAGATGGAGGTAGACTGAGTAAAAATAAGAGATGAGAAATTGGTCAACAAATGAAGCGAGGAAGAGGACAAAAGGAAGACAGACCGAGAAGCTATGGAGGCAGCCGTCATTCGCTTCTTCTTCGGAGAGGGAGTATCTGCTGGTGGACTCGATGGAGGAGGGGATGTAGGTGGGCTACAAACAGATAAGGACAAGCCAAAACACCACAAAAGATCTGCAATAGACTTACGAAGCCGATTTACAATGCTTGAAACGACTCTTACGGTTCTTAATGTCATCAGCAAAGAGCATGACAGAAGGAGGCGAGACACGAGGGATAGGAGGGGAGTCAGCCATTAAGGATGGAAGCAGAGAATCCCTATGAATAGCTCAATCAACTGGATAGACATCGGGATAATAGGTACGAGCATACACCTTGGCTTCGTCAGACAGAACAACCGGAGATGTCTGTCCAGCATGTTTATAATGTTCACTTGGAGAATAATGAGTCAAAAGGGTATACAGGGCAGATACAGACATACTCAAGAGCTTTCAACGCTTTAAGAACCACACCGGGACCCAATGCAGCCCCAAAACCCTCCTTAGACCTGGAGGATTTCGAATCTCTCGCAACCTGCGAACCAGAGGGTAAAGAAGCAGCCTTTGACTTGATGGGGGACGGTTCAGGGGACGGTTCCCGGGATGCTGCAGGCGTGCTAGGGACATACAAAAACTGAGAATATCACCAAAAAAGACAGAAACAAGGAAGACACACCCAGAAACCACAGCAGCATACAAAGGGGAACCAGGCTGCACAATAGCAGAAGCCTTTTTGCAACTCTTAACAGGCACGGCACCAACAGCAGCACCCTCAGTAAGACTATTAAGCAAGGTGTTAAGACGATGAGAAGGAGAGAGTGAGAAAGGAACAGACGCTTTGATTTTGGATGATGGTGTCTTGACTCTGTTGGACTGTCGACGATCTCCTTTTCTGAAGGGCAAGGTATCAACAAGAAAACAGAGGCGCAGAAAGAGGGACACTCACTTGGCAGGAGATGTATCATCAACTTCATCAGATTTGAGTGGAGGAGCAAGCATGAGCTCTCTACCATCCCCTAAGTCCGATAGGATTCGATTGAGAGAGGAATCTGCAGAGGAGGAGACCTTCTTCGAGGGAGAGCTAAGCTGACATCAAATAGGAAAGACGCATCAGAGATACAGAGGGAAAAAATAAAAATAAACCCAGAAAGACATACAAAGGACGATCTTCATCGCTAGAGATGATGAGAACAGACTGCTCTCGCTTGGCTGGTTTCTTGGATGAGCTGAGATGAACAAGATTGTATCAGAATGAACAACATGACGAGAGGACAAACTCACGCCACTTTCTTGGATCTAGTGGGAGGCATGGCAAGAGGATGATCAATGGTAACAACAGTAGGCAAAAATAGAGCTAGAACAGATGCAGAGAGTGACAGCGGGACACGATGAGGATTGAAGTTCGATGAGCTTTTTAAGGACAGGAATGAATCACACAGAAATCCATAAAGCCGAGGGATAGAGCTAAACCAAAACAGCGGTACATAACCAAGAAGGATAGAAGGGAGGTCAAAAGTGTCAAGGCAACAGAAAGCAACTAGATAGATGAGGGCATGGCGAGATAGATGTCAGGAAAGACGAGGCGAAGACAGTGGAAAGCACACAGCATGGATCGCCGGTTACTCCAGGCACCCGCATTTCCATAGCAATATACTGATCAAGTGCATCCGGCCCACAAAGATGCGACAGAGTACCTGCTGACATAGTTATATGTACTGAAAGCAAAGAAAGACACAAAAACAGCACTGACAAAGATAGCAATTAACCGTCACAAAATAACAGGAACCAGTATCAAAATGAAGAAGAAAATGTTGAAGGAAACGGACACAACACACACCAGAGGATCCCAAAGACACCATTATGAAAACACCATTAATTTAATAAGGACTAAGGAATACAGACTAAAAGAAGAGGAACACATGACACTGACGAGCAATTTAACGGTAATTAAGTCCCATGAATGTATCGTCTATTGGCTGACAATAAAACAAGGATCGAAGAGAATAAGGAGGCACAGTGGATAAACAGGAATGAAACAAGAAAATGAAACAAAAGCGAGAAAAATAAAACACCGGAGCTGACAGAATCAAGCATATCACTGACACTAATAGTATGCACAGATCTTCAAGTTCATGATAAACAGCATGCATGCTGGTAGCGAAGAGGTGTCAATCAAATACAAACAAAGTGACAGAGCGAATTAATAACAAGCATTAAAGCAAGATGACAAGAGAAACCCAAACAACAGTTATAGGTAATAAAAGCCATGCAGATGAAAAGCAAGGAAGGAAATGAAGACAGGAAGCTGTCGATGCAGAGACAGATTGAGAGTAAAGGCAACGCACGCTCGAGACAAGAGCTCAGAAAGTACTGCAAAAGCACAGATATAGAAGTAGAGAGAGCAGATCTCCGAGGAAAAAGATAAAAAAAGACGAGCAGAAGCCAAGAAGAAGACACTTTAGATAACATAATGACCAACCCAGATGAAGGCGATACAGTTTAAGAACCATGCTGAAACCACGAGAAGACAGACCGCACCGGTGCGTGCCACCAGTAGACAGCACAAATTTAGACAGAATGGTGTCGATACCACAATCATATAGACGTCTGGACAGTTACTGTTTACCCGCAAACCGCACCAACTAGGATCACCTCAGTATAAGTCGTCTAATGCTATGGATGAAAACTACAACAAAAAAGATGCCAGTGAGTAACATACCAATAAGAAAACCATCACTCATACATTAAAAATGAAGGGGAGGCTTTGCAAACATACATCATCGAGAGCAGACAGACCCAACGGTACCACCTGGCGTCCAAACCCGAGGTGAGCATAGCACACCTTAAAAGCTACCAAAGACACTAACGCTCTTTCAGTGGCTCGGCAAAGCATCGATGATGAGCGTAGACAATGACCGAACATGGTGAATGGTGGAGACCGACATGGAGAATCAGCTGGAGGAGATGGTATTCACGATCCAAGGGATAATCGCCAAGAAGGACCTGCCACCAGTAAACGACACACCGTCGTAAGTAAGATATCAATCCGCCTTATTTTGGAAACTCACCAGTTAGCACAGAAGAGACAACTACGACTTCCTCCAACAAAACATTAGACTGATGGGACTGGGCTGCCAAGCATTCAAAGACACCGCAGACACCATCCTCAAAGCGCAGTTGGTTTTTGAGAGGCAGTTCCCGGAGGGTATATTTCAGAAATGGACACCAGACAATACAGACGACAACATAGGAATCGACATAAGCAATCGCTATCTGGAAAGCAGAAGGTCTCAACCCCAGGAAGAAGCAGTGTTCGAGAAGGGAGTCGACCCCAAGGGCATTCTCATGGCGGCATGTGTTAAGAGAAGCTTGATACACACGGAAGACAACAAAGTCAGGTTTTTCAGGAGCAGCATAGATGAAGAGGGAGAAAGAAGGTGAGTGAAACCGGAATATATTCTTCAGACGACTTACAAGATGTACAGATTCGACCCCACTGAACTGCAGATTTTCAGACCGGGAGACATTGTAGAGATTCAACTGTCGATTATTGCAGTGGCGATGAAGAATGGACAAAAGAAGATGAAGTTGAAACTGCGAACGGTAGCTCTCATAGACAAAGGGTTCACCAAGGCGAGTGACCAGGAGTTCACCTCACATGCACATACTAACGAAACCATACAGGAGAGAGAGCGAACGATACACAACAAGAGTCTGAAAGAGAAAGCTGAGGAGAGGGAATGTCAGAGCGAACGAGAAAATCCAGCAATCAGGTCACTGAAACGCAAAGTCGGATACTGAAGACAAGAGATATTTTAGTTACATATTAGTTAAAAAATTGACGTAGCCAATGCAATAGCAACGCGACATTTGTCAATGGAACAGAGAGAAAGGAAAGGCATCAATGCTCAAATAAAAATAGATAAATTGAACAAATCAAAATTAAATATTAAACAATAGTAGTGCCGAGATATGCCGATAAGGGAAATGCCGGCAGAAGGAGAATATTTCCGATATAGGCCGAAAACGGAGAAATTCGGAGGTAATGAAAATGCACCGCCACCCAAACCCTAAGGACTGCATAAGACCGAATCCTGTATACACAGGACTCGGAATAAGAGAGCAAACCATTCAAGGGAATTCTATACCAATGCTTGAAGGTTGCGATTGACACGTACCTGCTGGGAATGGAGAACAGCAAGGCGCAACGCATTCTTTGTAGCTCTCGACTTGTAATTACACGCATCTCGCGGGCTTTACAGCAACAGTTCCGTTAGCTCATTTCTTCGCAGTCTGTCGAGTATTCGGAACACATTAGGAGCGATGCCACAAGATAGGTAAGTGCTGGGAGGAGTACTATCGCGCTCTGGTTGCTTATTCGGATGTCGTTGGCATCGCGTTCCGCGTTTGACGGTCAGGTTATTGGAATAAGAACTGAGCAAGGCGCTCCGAGAAGGCATTTTCGGTGGGAACTAACGACGTTGGCTTCGATAGGTTCTCCACCTTCTCGTAAATTAGTTTTCGTGCCTCAGCCACTGTTTCTCTTACATCGTTGTCGACTCGATACCTTGATGCCTCTCGCAACTTCTTATCTGCCTCAGTACCAACCCAACTTCGAGAATCATATCTTTTGGTGTGGTTACTCAGGCAGAGACACCCACCATCTCGCGAATGCCTGAAATCAGGACTCTGCAAGACGAGTCAGTCGCCGTGACTTCCAGTTACATCAACACACACACTTCTCAGGGTAGTCGGCCGAACAGGTAGAAATACTAGGGAAGGCATGACGTGTGATACCATCAGCACTCTTCATAACAATGCCATGCTCCATGGCATGGATGAAGTCATAGTCAAGGAGCCCTGACACCCATGATGCCATCGGATGCTCATACTGACATGACCATCGTTCTCTCCTTCGCCTTCCTTGCACCAACCATCGCGGCGAGATGCTTGTCCACGAACGCTATATTCGCTACACCAATCTTTGCTGAATCACATCTGTATAACTCCTTCAATTGAAGGTTGAAACATCACAAGAGTAGGGGAAAGAGACAATGTGTGAGGATATTTCTACAGCTTCAGAGAGTAAGTATGTTGGAGCTCTAGCATATAATGAGGACCATACAGCTAGGCGAAATGCAGCACAAGACTCACATGAGGGATTCTCAAAGTCCGCCGTATCAGACTCTTCAAGCATATCCGTATCCCCCGATAAACATTATATCTATATGTCTTAGCGATTATTAAGTATTAATTATCTTCATTTCAACCACCTTCTCGGTCAACATTGGGTCAACAGCATTATCATGCTCGTGTCTGGAGGTGCAATCTCGCCGATCGGAAGACTGCCTCGGCCCACGATAATCGCCTTGAACGTTCACCCGTGTCAGTCGAAGGTGGCTTCCACCCGTCTCTGGTCTACCGTCATTACCGTTGTACTCGATACCTATCACTATTACAAGGAGCTTCAGCTTGGATGTTCTCGAGTAACTTCTGTCTACTTCCATTCGTAGCGGTTAAGTATTCTTGTCCCGTTTCAGAGCATTGGGAACAAGATTGACATTCCTCTTTCGATTGAGATCTGACTACAAGACTGAAAAGACGGTAACCCATCATTAGATACTACATATCAATCATTATCGGTATCATTAGATCGCCCCCAGAACTTGTATTTCCTCCGTGATTCTTTGCTCCCATAGTAGTTCAGATACCAGACTTTGAATGCGTGAACATTTCTCTTGCGATCGTGAATTTTAACCGAATACGTCGCAAAATCTGATGAAACGTGCAGCGTAGGTCTTTTCGGGGGTAACTGTGCGAAACGAAATGCTAAAATGCACTTATGCACCTCACTCGCCATCGTCCTCACCGCTTCGAATCCGTAGGAAAGGGACACTGCGTTTATTTGCAGGTCCCAGAGATTCGGCCACGATGCCACGAGAGCTTCTAATACTCTATCCTGTGAGGAGAATTAGAGATTGGACTGATCATTTCTGGGATGAAAATAAACTCACAACCACATTACGATTGCCGTCCACTCTGGTTCCCATTTTATCAACACATACATATAATGCTTCCAGATGATGGCAGAAAGACAAGGCATCCAGCACAGGATGGTTCAAGCACCATGCTCCGCTATGGTCGGGATCAATGTGAACGTTCGTCAGACACCAGAAATTTATAGTTATAACACTCGGTAGAAGGGATGCGACGTGGACGTCGTCAGGTGTCGACCGGTCCGATACGCTAAGTGACAGTTCACGAAGTCCTGTATAGGACACGAGATATTATAGGAGTGGCCTCTCGAGCGTACGTTCGGAATATGAAAGGGATGCCAAGTATATTTGATCCTCGCGCAATCCGTCCCAAAATTCATTGGGTGGGAGTATATGAATGTCCAGACTCTCCAAGTGACGTAAATGTGGTATAAGAGTGTGGATTTCGTGTGCGTATAGTTTGTCGTATGTGTTGCCGATTATCCTTAATTTTTTGACTGTGCTGTGGGTCCCCGGAGGCAAAGAGCTGAAAAGCAATGAAATCGACTTTCCTCCCTCCAGCACGAGACCCCTAGGACGCCATACTGAGGCATCTATACTTTCTAAGTCTGGATTATGGCCGAGAAAGGTAATGAGCTCGGTGCCTCCGCGTCCGAAATAACTGATATCCTGGATGCGGGAAAAGTGAGACCAGGATATATCCCAGCTACCGAAGCCGGTCGATATCTTTAGGGTGGACAGTAGGGGTAGACATCCGATCCGTTCGAATATCAGCGTAGTATATTTCGGTCCCGAATCCACGCTGCTCCTCCAACTGTAGATGAGAAGGTGTTATCAATGTCAACCATGCCCATCGAAGTCCTAAAAAACTTACGAAAAAGATCTCAATGCTACCATCAATGGAATAGCTCCAAGGAGCAGTTCATCAAAGGAATCAAGTCTCTCTTCTTTCTTCTTGGTTCTACATTTAGTACTGAAACGACACGGATTGCATCGAAAGCGTTCGGGAAGATAGAGGGAAAGACGAATGATGTGTTGTGCCAATTTCGGACCGGAGGTAAGTGAGTTGAGAAATAGAGAGCTGGAGTGGCGCCTCCAGGATAGGTTTATGTAGACTAACTGAAAGATGAGAGGTGTAGCTACATTGCTGAGAAGCTTGCACGTACGTCGAAGTCGTCGACGTGTTTGATCATCTGCCTACCATGGGTCAATTAGCAACTTCTTTCTAGCCGTAGGATGAGTACTTACTTCAAAGGTAATCTTGTATAAGATCTCGGTGGGGACTGAGAGCAACATCGCAGACGAGTGATAAAGATCGCAACTGGCGCCCAGTTAAACGCCGGCCTTCTTGCCCTTTGATCCGACAGGCTGACATCAAGCGGCATCCCATTTACATCAATGCCGACCTTGGCACTTAGCCGCGCGGTGAGTGTGTTGGGATAATAGGCGCAGTGCCCAACGGTCGAAAAGGAAACGTGATGGTGGATCTCGAGGCGGTACATTCCTTAGTGCAATACTACAAGGGGTGGTTGTGGTACGACGCGCTCCTAAAATTTATGGTAACGATCAGTAGGCTAGATAATGTCAATAATGTAGTCCAAAAACAGCATGGCCTGCAGATTTACTTCGTCAATCGCTGAGAAGGTTGTCACTGCCCGTGGTACATTGCATCGCAGGGGCGGCCGTGGAACATAGCATGGCGGTTCTTGTGCCGACTCGGGTCTGCGGAAGCAAAATTACAGTCAGGCTCGTGACAGACTTTGTTCTTTTGGTCCAGGCTGCGAAACTGATAGCCAGAAAGCCAATTGGGTGGAAAGCGGTCCAACAGAGAACTCGCTACACACGGCTGATATGTGCCTGCAAGTTGGATAATTGGCGCATCATGCGTGGACATCTTGGGGCAAGAAGAATTCTGCGTGGTAGCCTGCGTGGCTACGTGGTTGTCAGCGTGGTTGACACATCGCTGGACTTCTATCAAAAGTTGATCAAGTCCATCAAACGCGACGAGAGTCGACGCATTCCGTTAATTTCTGTTGTTCCTTCCATAGAACCAGCTTTATGATGATCTGTAAGGTTTAAACATGAATGCTTTGGTAGGATGTTGAAGCACTTTAAAATGATATTTTCATGATATTGACCATATTTTAAAGGGGAATGCCAAGTTTAAGAGCATCAAATGCATTGTAGTCAAAGTGGATAATTGTATGAGTATCCTAACAGTATAAAAATGCCTTAGAGGCAGTTATCTTTGCTAGAAGTTTTCAGGTACACGATGTGGGGTTCCCTGTGAAGAGTACACCGTGAGAAGAATACACTTTCTGTAGTTGGTATGAGCGACACTAAAGAAACAAGTCAATTAAAAGGCAATTACACGAATAATGTACTTTCTGACGGCAACCTTGTATAGACCACCGTGACATCAATGTGAAGCTTGCGTGGTGCCTGCGTGGTCCGCGTGGCTGCGTGGTTAATCCGCGTGGCTGTGCGTGGTCAGCCTGCGTGGTGTGGCTGCGTGGCTGCGTGGTCGCGTGGCTGCGTGGTACGCTGGCGTGGTTGGTTGCGTGGTCGAGGCAAATCTTCACATAAGAAAGGGTCATCAGTAAGTTAGTCTCCATGACCAGTTGTATCAGTACTCAACATATCAAAGCTATATTAATGCTGTATTGATAGGTAATTGATGTCTACAGCACCACTCTATGATCTTCGAGTACTTGGTAGGGAAAGGTATCAAAATTTGGACATTTAAACTTCTCCTACATATTAAAATATACATTTAAGATACACTGGTCACCGAAAACCATAGACCCGAAGTATGAAACACTGTAATTGGCGGATACTGGAAGTGCAGTTTTCATATCATTTTCCAACCGGGTATCTTTGTTGGAAGATATTCATGAATAAAAACAGAACAAATGTAAGGATGTCATTAGGAAAGCTCACAAGTGTCGTAGGCGCAGTACATATTTTAAATGTAGTTGAGTTCAACCGGAGTTGAAACGACGACTTGCGTGGCTGCGTGGCCACGCACCATGCCAGCGTGGTACCACACAGGTAACCACGCTTAATTTCTAGTGCCCGACACCTTAGGCATTTGTATGTACTGTGAAACAATCAGTGGTCCCCTCTATGTCATCGAAAACAGAGAAATAATTTCTTCACGGTCCTCTTTAGTTAAATAGAAAGGCTCATGGCAGGCCAAGTCATTGTTCTTTGTAAAGACCTGTTGCCCTTGTCGCAGGAGTATCGGTGGATGGAGGAGCGACAGTCTCAGAGAAAAATAGATGTTAATGAACGGGTTAAGTGTTCAGAAAATTCTGTCAACTTCGGACTCACTGAGTTAGTTGGAGCGGAAGGTAGAGAGTAGGCAAGCAAGTTGAAGGGGGACATGTCTCGTCCAAAGCTGAGGCTTAGATGTAAGATGGTATCTCGATTTGGAATCAGGCAGCTTCGGTCGTACGGTGCACCATTAGAGTTAGTTGAAGCACGGCTCTTTTGTTTGTAAGAGTTGCCATTATTCCAAAGACTGGGAATTACCGACGGGTTTATTTTCCAATCATTTAGTGACTGGATAAAATACAAAGGGTTTTGAGTCGGTAAGAAGCAAAAGGGTCGCTATGAAGTGAGGGATATGAAAATAAGGGCAAAGGAACCTTACAAAATTGTGTAATCGATTTGTAGTATCTGTTCTTTGTTCCGGCTGTGCTTCAAACGATGAGTGCAGCGAGTCTGTTGGGCCATCACAGCCTTGAGAACCAAAGCCTTGTGTAAACGGTATCCACATTCGGGAGATGAAGGAAGATGTGAAACACTACATCTTCGGGACTTGTAATTCGAGGGTCAGGTCGACTGCAGCCAATAATGAAACAGCATTCACCGGGGATATTTTACTAAACAGAGTTTAGCGTCGCGTGTTTTACGACATATACCGCGATCGAGCACCAGATCCATTTGATTGATAACAGTCTCAATTTCCAGGGTCAGATGTAGAAGGGAGAGAAGGGCCCAAAAAACAAGGAATTCACCCTTTCGACAGTCAAAGAATAGTAAAACTCAAAATCAAAACCCTGGCCGTTGCTGAGCACTGCAAGGGCGCCGATCCAGGAAGCCTCGTGGGCTGTTCCCAGATTGCAGGCGAACCTTGTCTTTATGTGAAACCACCGGATATCCCACGAGAAATTCGGATTATCTGTACATAGCTTCATGGACCCCTTCCACCGGTGAAGGAAGTCCAAGCAAAGACGGAAATTATAAGCTTCGGGAATGGACACTGAACTGTACTGTAAGACGTCAGCGAGACGATTCTGTAGCAAAAAGGACGACTACGTATAATCACGTTTTTTGATACTTGCAAGACAAAGGAGACGATCGCGCGTAGCATCAATAGACATTGGCAGAGAAGAAAGGATTTCCGACATGAGCGTAGATCCGACGTTACAATTGCGTTACAAGCTGGCGGCGGCACGTGGTCCCGCGCCTGTTTCTTCTCTCCCACGATGTGCTAAACGCTGGACTCAAGGCAGTTATCGCACATACACTGCTTCCACCTATCCCTCACCGTCATGTGCTTACACTCTATTCGCACAGTTAACAGGCTACAGCTCTCTGCTGCTCGGGTTTAAGTCAGATTCCTTTTCTTGCTTGCGCCACAGAAACAACATGAAGTAGGTGAAATCCTTTTCCTGATCTCTGCTGCTGACCTTTTCCCCTTCCATCTTACAGGTCAATTCTTTGCAGCTGTGGAGAGATGATTAGGAGAATACTCCGGGTCCAAAAGTTTGTTTTGCTCCATGGATACGGCTCCATACTTGTCGTCAAAATTGATGTCGCGATGAAACTATGACAACAAATTCAAAGAAAACTGATCGACCCTGGAACCCGCTTGACAGTGTTCTTACTTTCTGCCTCTCCTAGCTAAAGGAAATTCACTGCCGTTTCAGTCCCACTAGAGGTCACGTCTCTTGCGGATCTTCATCATGATAGATGCCCGGATGGATTGATGCTTCCTCTGGAAGGCGTATTGTAGCAATTCCCTTCAGTTTGGTCGAAATATAAACTCGTCAACACTCCTGAAGCTGTCGTCGATGAGGTATTCACTGTACGAACATACTGTGCGTTCTCCTCTATCTCCTGCCTTCGATCTCCTTATTCCTAATAAATTGTCTTTTAGTCATTCCATTTACCGAACGACTCATATCGTCAACGATAATATTCTCTACTCTAGTCTAGGCCTCATAGTTACCGTCATGGTACTAAGAGCGCTAGATGCATGATTGACGATGGCATTGGATCCTACTGGCTCTTCAAATGATTTACACCTTCCCGCCAAACAATCCATTTCCCTATTCCATTTCGTAACCTACCCGCACAAACCACTCTCGATGCACATGGCCCGCATCGTGGACCCGGCATTCAGCAAGACATCCTCCAAATAGTGTTCTCCGACGTTCTCCTCAACTGTATAGACTTCATAATATCTGCGGAACTTGACGTAATGATGCCGAGATTCAGGCATTTTCCCAGTACCTTCTCATATGCTCGCACATCTTTTTCGGCGGAGGTACTCACCCTTGCGGTTATCGCTCCGGGATTGATCGTGGTTTCCTTTAACAAGGCGTAACTCCTTGCCTAAGATGCAGGCAGCATGGCGCCCCGGTCCATCTCGCTAATTCTTCTCCTCACTGCTGTCCACCATGTTTATGGTCGTGTCCCCAAACCACCAGGAATTCCTATGGTGGATATCGAATCGGATTATGTTCATCATGCTCTGAAAGCTAGGGCCTTGCCCCCTTACGATACGACGTACTACTTTGACCAGCTTATTGATCACAACGATCCGTCGAAAGGCACATTTCAGCAACGTTACTGGCATACGGCGGAGCATTACCAAGAAGGTTCGACCCTTTTTTCTTCATCTGCGTTCGCCATTAACCATTATATCCAGGTGGCCCCATCATTTTCATGAATGCGGGAGAGGTCAACGCAGCTCGTACGCGTATTTCCCCTGATCTGATAAAACACGCTAATTCACTTCGTAGCTTACTACGGTTATGTGACGAGCAGTACGATCGACGGTGTCATCGCACAAAAATACGGCGGCGCTGCAATCGTTCTGGAGCATCGCTTCTTTGGCGAGAGTAATCCCTACCCGAACCTCGACGTATCCAGCTTTCAGTACCATACCATAGCTCAAGCCATCGAGGATAATGTATATTTTGCCAAGAATGTTGTTCTTCCGCAGGACAATGGAGATAGAGTCGGCCCGGACAAAGCACCGTGGATAATCATCGGGGGAAGCTACCCGGGTGGGTACGAGAATGATTCCCTTGGTGCATCTGATTAATGAATGCTCCAGGCGCGTTGGTCAGCTGGACTATGGCCGCGTACGTGTCGTATTCCTAAACAAGGGTCAGAACTGACGGCATCGATATAGACATCCAGACGTGTTCTGGATAGGATACTCCTCATCGGGTGTTGTCTATGTTCAGATGTATAGGTTCATGTCTTTCTATGCCCGACCGCCTGACCCACGCATTGATCAGTGATTTCTGGCAATACTATGAGCCTATCAGGGAGAACATGCCCAAGAACTGTTCCGCTGACGTCGAAGCCGTTATCACCTACGTGGACGAGGTATTTTTCGGATCCAACACTACCGCACAACGAGAACTTCAGGAACTGTTCGGCTTTTTTACGAATTTGGAAGTCGCCCAGGCTTGTACGTTTCATCAATTAAGTAGTGCGTTTTCGGCTTTCCATTTGATGCCTTTGTAGTAAGATGGGATCTGTGGACTTGGCAGGATATGCAGCCCAATACTGGCGCTGGCGCCGCATTCTATCAGTTCTGTGATGCATTGGAAGTCAAGGGTGATGTCGTTGCTTCCGCGGAGGGCTGGGGGTTGGACAACGCACTCAAGGCATGGGGGTCGCATTTCACTGACACTGCGTCGATTTCGTCTGAGAAACTTGGTCGGTCGCGTTAGCTGCTTTCTCCTTGACCATGCTCATACAACTGAACCAGATTGCGGTGAAAATTCGTAAGCGTCTTTGTTTTGAGGCAGATTTACTTGACTGATAGAACTACCTCGTAGTGATTGTATTAACACTGTCACTCGCACTCCTCCTTCTCCCGCAGGCGTTCTCCTTAACCGAGAGAACCTGCATCCTCGGGAGTTGAATGCCCGGTACGACTATCCTGTTGACGACGCATACCGCTCATGGTTCTGGTTGGTGTATGTCCGCATCCTAGTTACATCTATCATCCTTGTGTTAACAAAACTTGTAGATGCAACGAGATCGGATTCACCTTGGTAAGCACAATCCATTATTTTCCATTTCGGCTGCGAATATCAGCCTTCAGGATGGACCGCCTGTCGGACAAGGGGGAATAGTCTCTCGCATAAACGTTTGGGAGGATAACATGGTCAGTCGCTGAGTCTCAGTTTTGTCTATATACTAATTTCATTACAGCGCGATTGCGTGACCACATACCCTGAAGCCTTCTCAGACTACCCCATCCCAAACGTGAACAGAACGAACACTCTCTACGGAGGATGGGGAGTCAACAATACCCGACTATTCTTTGCGAACGGTAAACGTAAGCCTCTAAGCTGTTCTGGTAATCTCGACCTTTAGTCAAACTTGCTATAGAGGACCCATGGCGCGAAGCTACGGTCTCAGCGGTTAATAGTACTGCCGTGAGCACCGACGTCCAGCCCATCAGGATATCGAATGGCTTTCACGCCTCAGATTTGGCGATGCAGCTAGCGGCGCCCGATCCCACCATTATCGCGGTGCAGGACGCGTTTATCGCGTATGTGGGATCGTGGTTGAAGGATTTTGTACCTTCGTAGACTGCAGGAAAGCGCTATAGAAAGTCACCTATCTAATGATATTATTTCTTATTTCCTTTCTGCCCGAGTTTTGGTGAATATACCAGCAGCACAAAGGAAAAGTGTTATAACTGAATACATTTACCTTTTTGCTCTTTTTCGCATCTATTCTCCTCTCAGGATGCCTCTGCGAGGACCCTCCTGTACTGCGTCTCATCCTCATCCTCATAATCTCCCTCTTACGACTCAACCGACCAGCAAGGGTCCCGAAGGCCAGACTGTCTCTGGTAAAGGTGCAAAGAAGGGCGCAGGGCAGAGATATTACGGGAGGCACTTGGGAGATGACAGCAGCTGTCGGTGACTCCGTCCGACAAAACATCAAGGCGGTTGGAAGACCGCGCGTGGTGGTTGTTCTGAATGATGCTCATTGTGGAAATGAGATCAAACGGGTACGAATATTCGAACGTTCGCATAATTACCGCCAAACGCGGAGGATATTCGCAAAACTCAGCGTCGAGCGGACAGGAGAGAGTTTTTTAAATCTCTGCTGGATTCGCATCATCGAGTAATGTATCGGGTGTCATGACATAGCACTGCAGATGACTCGAAGTATCAGATAGCAAGGTATGTTGGCAGTTCAACTGGAACAAAGGCATTGAATTTTGTTGATAGGCAGTATGCGGAAGACAGGAAGTTTACAGCTTTGATTCCCCGGCACTGTGCTGGCCAGAAGAGATGTCAAATTTGTTTGTTTGGATGACTTGGAGGAAGGTGAGTAATTCCTGGTACATTGGAGCATGAAGTGAAACATTTACCATGCTATGGATATACACACACCGAGCAATGGGACCTAACTCAAATGTTGTCATATGTAGTCTGTTTTTGTTGCGGTAGAATCCATTGCTTCTTTGATCAGAGGAAAGGGAGCCTCGGGAGGTCGGCGTTGGATGAGAAGAATGAGAATGGAGAAGAGGCGATGCGTGTAATGACTCAGCGCCTACCTTTAAAGCTTAGACCCGGGCACCGCATAAAAGTGAGCCTTGGGCCACACGCAAGGAAGGTTGGGGATAAGGTATACAGTAGTGACCTTTGAAAATATCACAGTGCCAACATAATGCCGCACCATTGGTAATGATCGCTCGCTGAGAAATGACAGTTCAGTTCACGGGTCTGTTCGCATCTGAGGAATTTTGAGTCACCGTAGTAAGGCTCATTCTATCCAGAAAGATACGTCGCACTCCTCAAAGTTGAATAGAAAGAAATATTAATGATGGTGTTCTTTTTTGAGAATGGGAGGACAGTAATCCACATTGGTGTATGTAGATGAAGGTAAGCTGTGATTGTACTGACCGCCCGTTCCTGCAGCTCAATCAACTCGAGTCAAGGACCAGGCCCAAGATCCATATTTTCTGGGGCTGCAGTGATAGTAGATATGAGCATTTCAATTCATCTTGTGCGTTCTAATCAATTCAGCCCTTTTTGTTCTTTCAGCTCTGACCGGAGAGGGAGTCAGATTGGAGATAGGCAATTAATGTAATTGACAATGTCGAGGTTCGACTCCTCCTCTCCACATGTCTAAGTTGTAAGTGTAGCTTGGTTTTTAGTGCAAATACAACCTCGTGCTCAGTGCTCACGTCTGTCCTGGAGCTCAGAATTTTGGTATTTGAGTTGTAATACCTGAGCTCCTGTGGGAGATGGGTAGTGCATGAGACACTCGAGGTTCGATTCCTTCTCTCCATAATATGATGCCAGCGTGGACGTCCCTTTTTCCTAGATGACCTTGGCGACTCTGTATTTGAATTTCTGCTTCGCTGGCAAGGTCATAGCTCGCTACCTGTAGCGTGAAAGGTGGTGAGAATTAATGCATATAATTAACGCGTCCCACAGCTTATCTTAGCGAAATTAATAATTTATAGGGAGCCTTAGTGGATATTGTCGGAAATGAGTGTTTCCTCTCTCAGATCCTATGCAGTTCTTCAAGAATAAAAATGAGTTTCAAGTTAAAATGTATATCGTTCACTCGACAAGGAGATGTATCATTGCGAGAGGAAGACATGGAGGATCAGAAAGGAAAGTACATAGAAAGTAAGACGACGCCAGAGGGGTACAAATCAAATCACGTATTACGCGGATTTGTGGCAGAACGGGAGGCATAAAAACTTGGACGATATGGACAAGTACGCGAATGAAGGGGGATCGAACCTCCTCCTTTGCCCGGAAGGGCGTATTAACCACTACGCTCTAGCACTGCAGGAAAAATAGTTCACATCAGATGGAAAATGTTGGCATAGCCACTAATCTCAAAATGCACACTACCAACGTGTCCCATGAACAGGTGAACACTTGAGAGAGGAAGTGGGGATAATCTGGGTAGATGATAAAGATGGAAAAAACGTCCTTGCCCTCGATGTGCAGACCAAGAGTTACTAGTTCTTTGAGGGGATGATGGGAAGTGGCAGGTTAAGAAACCGATTAGGATACCCGAGTGTGTAGGTTGTCCTGACCCCTAGATGGGAGTTTCATCTGTATCTTCATCGGTTATTAGCCTTTGGGTAAGGAGAAAACACAAAGGACTCTGGAGGTGGCGTTAACAATGCTTAGAATGCATACAAGAGATACAGACCACAAAGCAGATCTCCGCCTAGCATTATGGGTAAAAAGACCAGAAATCAGGACCCTTTGGAATTGATGACCATTCATGTCATGGCATAGGATTTTATTACAGGGAACTGTTGCATCAAACGGTTTGATTTTGATGTGAAGAGCCGTTTCGGGATTTGATGAGAGCCAGGGTCGGGAAGGATATGGAAAAGAAGGAAAAGGCGGGCCGGCCCGATGTCTGTGTGGCAAATCGCAAACAAGCGTATGGAAGGGTAGACTGGCACGCTCATTTCAACATCACAATTGGTGGTTATATAACCATATATGGAAAGGAGACCTCAAAAACCTCTATGAGATCATTGATTACTCATGTATCATTCTTGGCAATAGTTATTTGTAATAACAACTCAGTATTTTTATTAAATATTAGTCACTGATTATGCCCCGATGCTAAGGGAGGAAGTAAATTAAATAATTAAAAAGTAAACTAAATAAATAACCCTATTAGGAAGCAAGAGCTTGAGGCATGGCTGTACTTTCATCCTTCCATTGATTTTGGGTCATTGTAGTGCAGATTTTCCATTACTATTATGTGACAGAAGCATGATGCAAGCTTTCTAGTAAGTTGGATTTTTTCTCTACACTTCGTGCAGCCCAAATAGTGCAGATGGGCCGATAGCCATTGTAACCTGAATTGTCATTCATGTAAGGCTCAAATAGTGTCTGATGCAATACACTGGACATAATCCTGTCTTTTCACAAGCAATCTACCAAGCAGAATGACCAGAAAACAAATGTCTGCAATAAATAAGCACATTTTCCTTTGTGCTAAGCAATTTACTGAGCAATGGAAGCCTTCACAGAAGGCCTCATATAGCACATATATCATAAAATGGGAATGTTTTTCTGCTTGGGGGCTTGATATGGTCTCCTGGTTTTCTGTTAGCAGCAACACAAAGGCCAGAAGCAACAGAAGTGCAACTAAAAATGTTTGTATTGATGTCTGAGTCTCCTGCATGGATCAAATAGCTTGAAAACAGTGCACTGCAGCTCCTGGTATATAAATCTACAAGAATATCCACTTGAGGAAGCATAGAGAAGTGACAGAAATGCACAAAGCCAATGCGAGGACAAGGTGGGATATTAATTACACCATGGGAAAGAAGTCTATATTTAAGCAGATTTCAAACTCAGAATCAGTATCAGTCCCCCTACAAGTAATGAGCTCTGACAAGGGGGAGGCACAGCTAAAATCTGGCACATAGGGTAGGGCGGAGGGGGGGGAGGGGTCCAAGCCTTAAACACATGCACTTTGGGTGCCCTATTTTAGGATATAGCACTGTAGGAGTTACCTGGTAGTACAATTTTTCTTTATTTCAATAGCCTCATTTGAATAGAGATTGTTTCGTGGTGAAATGTTCACCATAGTAGTGCTGATGTGAGGTATGGTAGCCAACCGGCAACTATTGGCAGCACACCGGCACATACCAGCATCTCTCTGGTAACTAAGGTTTGTGTTACTAAGCCATCCCAACATGTATATATTACTTCCATATATAGCAGGAGAAGGGGGGAGGGGGTCCAGCCCATCCTTAAACACGAAAATGTATGTCATGTGTCTTTCTTGAATCCCACTGCCTCTTGAGCTCTGATTATGCTCTTCAATATATGTGCCCAGCACCCCCTGCATAGGAAATTTCAAAGTTATGCAATCAGACCCATGGGAACTGAATATAAGTCTTAGGTGGCTTTATAACAGCCCTCATTCACTATCACAAAGACCTGCCCATCTCCTGGTTGCGAAGCAATCTTTCTACATCCCCTTCCTCACCACTTGAATACCTCCTCCCCCCTCCCACCCCTCCTTTCTAATTCATCAGAGATTGACACCAGTAGACCATCTCTGAGTCTCAACCATCAAACTATGTGTATAGCATAAGCAACAGCTAAAAAGTCTGCCTAAAAAAATAAGTTCTCAATTGTGCATTTTATGGTGAGCTTCTCTATGATAAACTGGATGCGTATTCACGGACTGCTCTTCAGAATACAATCCATGCCCAGATTTGTATGATGCACACTGCTGCCATGCCTTACTCGTGAATGTACAAAAATGATCTCAATCAGTAAAGAATGAGGCTGAGAATTGAACATACACACCTTTCTCCTTTTTGATTTTCTTCTATGCTTCCGATCCCAACCCAAACAAAACCTTCACTTTGACTGTTCCTGCATTTCATGTGATATAGTTCAAATGTTTTGAGTTATAGTTGTCTAGGTTATGTCAATTACACCCAGCTGTTCTCACAGTGGACTCAACTACCTCAAGAACACATATTTACATAAAAACTTACTGTTCCCAAGGGCAAGTAAAAATCTGATATCATGATGTAATGACATCTCATGACAACCTGCTCCTCAACAGGTCTTTCACATGATTTGCTGAGTCATTGAGCAGTAGAGGTCAACAGGTGTCTCCACATGATTTGCTGAGTCATGAGGCTGTCGAGCTCTACAGGTATTTTGAAGAGGCTGTGCTCTACAAAAGCACTGAATAAAAAGGTATTTAAGTAAAGTAGGCCATGTATTCTTCTCTTGACATCTCCAGAACTCCAGCTTCAGCATTGTCATCATCACCATCATTGTCATTGTTGCTGTCTTGTTCACCATCCTCTTCTCAAAATTGGTCTAGGATAAATCAATTATTGGAATTGGGAATTGGAGAAGGCAGTACCGGGATTGTCAGGCCTTGTGCCTGCACATTGATCACCCACATGAAGGTCGGCCTGCAAATGATTATTTTGGGCATCTAACTCTTCCTCCTCATCAAGGTTTTCCCATTCTTCAGGTGTCAGTATGTTATTAGCCCAGAACATCCCCAGAAGGGCCAAGTACATGTTCCAGATGGAATGTCTGTTGATAATAGGATGCCTGAGCTGTTTGAGATATTCATGTGCAAGTACAGCAAACAAATGAGGAACAAGTTTCAGCACAGGATGGTCAGGTGGTGCATAAATTGCCTGGGTAGCAGTGATGGATTCAGAAGTGAATGCAACCTAAGTGTCAAGTTAGTCACAAAAATTTCATGTCACTTTTCTGTGCTCTTACCTTGAAATCTTGAGCACCAAAGCGTTCAGGTGCTTGTTCTATAAGCAAAGGGATGCCATTTGGCCTGGCAATCTTCCTATTATGAAAATTTTTTGTGTTGTTGTTCTCTGAAACATATACATCTAATTCTGCTTGAAGCCAAGGCAGAAACACATAGTGGAACACTTGTCTAGAGATGAAGGAACATCAGGTCAAGGTGGAAATGATGGGAGGTAGGTCACTGATGCTTCTAGTGGTACCTTCGGATCATACCACCCCTCATCAATACCCACCTGCAACAGACATTCAAATCCAGGTGACCATGATCTTCATAGAACACTTCAGACGATTTCAGCTGGCAATTTTTTCTTCTCCCACATCCAACAGTGTTGCACTGTGCCAATTAGAGCTGGATCATGCATATGCCTCAAGAATGTATGTGATCAAGCCAGGTGACCATTTTCATTACCAAGATCACTTTGTGTCAAGAGCGGTCCTGCTGAGATGGATTGTCAAAAATCATAGGAGGCAAGAATTTTAGTCCTGATGCACCACCTGTCTGTTCAACCATGTCAAGGTAATAATGACTGATGAGAACTGGATTGCTATTTTTCCACCACACATTTATCCATTTCAAAACTCCTGTGAAAGGATCCACACAGGCATGTAGACAGACACCAAATCGAACTTTCCATTTGTCATGTTGGTCAAGGGACCAAATGTCGTTGACCCTGGCACAGTGAAAGACTCGTGGACGCAGTCGTCCTCTTTTCCTACCTGGAAACAGCACAGGCTCTTTCATCCAGAACCATCCTTCAACCACACCTCTGAGAATTAAGAACTCGCAATTCAAGACAGGTAAAAGCAAGTACTCAGGAGCAAGTATTCCACATATATGTTTAAGGTGCTTGTGCATTTCTGTGCGGCCTGCTGTTGGGTAGATAGTATGCAGGTATGTCATATCTGTGTCAATTGATGCAATGCTATGTTTTTGTTGTCATGCTGAAAGGAGGCCCAATGATTTTCTAAGCTTCTTGAAGCTCTTCAACCTAGATGTTTGTGTAGGAAAAAATTTCCATGAAAAATAACATCATGTACCCTAGACAGTATTTCTTTGTATCAAATACCTTATGCAGCTCCTGTCGCATAACTTCATCTGTCATGTGGCCATTCATCATCCATAGCTGACGGAGTCTTGGTTCAACCAACTCCATGGGAACTGCAAATGTAGGTAAGTGTTCCACTTCGAGAGCTTCATAGATGCAAGTACCATGTGGAAGATATTGATTTGGCATTGTCCCACTGGAGGAAGCCCGAATGCGGGTTGGTGGGCAAAAGGTAGTGACACAAATCTGGTCACTACTTCAGACTCTGACAGGAAAAGTCCCCCTTCTGAGGTCTGTCTGGTCATGGTTGTCCCAGAACATGAAGCACATAATGGTTCCTCATAAAATTTCCTCAATGCCACCTGCCTGCATCCCAGATCCTGTGGGAGTCAATAAGGAAATTTGATAGCGCAGATTCCTTTATAAAGTAATTTGCCAATGAGGATCACCACCTGTCTGCCAAAAAATTTGGACATTTTGTGTCATTGCTCTTCACAATTAGACCACTTTGCTGCAAAGATGAACCCTGTATTGCAGAATTCAAATAGCAAATGGTCTGGATGCTCTGTGTAGGAACAATGCAGTTGCACCGAACAATTTCTAAGAAGGGAGTTGCCCCCAGGACCCAAAACCTATATAATCTGGATCAGAGACTATTTTATTATCCAAGTTTTCCCCAATCGCTGTCGCCTCTCAAGATGACCATGTTTGCCAAAAATGTCCTATGGGCACTGCTGAATCAGATGGCCTTCCTGACTCTAATTGCTGTGTTATCTTGTGAGTTGAGTTAGACAGAGCTTGATGTCATTGACTCACCAACAAAAAAGCCGCCATTGTACTATTTATAGCTTTCCACCACATGACCCTCTTTTGCCGTTACCAGTGCTCAGCCAGATACACTGTGCAAGCAAACCCAGTGATTTACACAATCTTTGTACAAGGACCAGGAGCTCAGACATCATCACTGCGTATGTCAAGTAATTCTAATTTGTTGTATAATCTCAGCATTTGCGATGTAGATGTCCAAAGCACTCATACCATCCTTGATGTCTTACACCTCTTAGAACCCCGACTATGTTCATTAGGGAAACTGCGTCGTCAATACAACGTATACGTGCCCAGAAAATGGCAACCTGTTAGAGACAGTGATACACTCTTGGCTTTGAATGTCAGAGTGTTGTCACATCTTGGCATCAGATTTCGCTTACTTGGGGGCAGTGAGTACCATTCATATTTGTTGAATTTCTCTGCCTGAAGCAACTCATGACTGAAGGTCCGGAATTCACTTTCATGGCTGCTGAATCCATTGACCACTGCCAGTATCATCGCTGTGCCAAGTACCAAGTTGACAAAAAGCCGTATTTCTTTGGGCCCGGAGAGGTGACATTTGTAATGGAAGGAGCTGTGGTTACTGATGGACCAGCAACAATTACAAACCAGGATCAATCATTGCCGTCACTTTCAATCACAGTGTGCGGATCTTGTGCAGCCCTGTCTGCCCAAAAGAGTAAGTGTCATAATGGTTATAACCTCCCCAGCTGACTGACCTTCCAGATGCTGCGATGCAGAAACAAATAGCAACGAAGAGGATTCTGATGTCAGGTAAGTTCATTGCTTTTTTTTCTGGTGAATCTTACCTTCATTATTTCATTAGGTATGTCAAACGTGAGACCCTCAAAAAGTAAACAACCACTTGGGACTAGTAATGTGGAGGCTGAGCATCAGTTTCCCACAATTTACCTACATTGAAACTTGTTAACCCCTTCCTTAGGCATCAATGCGTCCTTGAAGAGACAAGTCTTAGATGCAGAGATGAGAGCTACACTTTTGATGGACCTTGTGTGAAGTGGTGTGCCCATTTTGGGGACTCCAACGAGTGTCAATCCAAGCCACCAACTTCCTGACGTTGATGGAATCAACAAAGGAATCAAAATGGTGAGAAGAAAAAGTACATTCTTTACATGTGGAAGTTTCAACAAAACTAATGGATTTTCCAAGACGCAACACCGTATGAGAGGACCCCCACAGGAATGGCACCACCTGCACACTCAGGCTACCAGACTGCAGGCTATTCTACCGCCCACGTTGACTACCACAGTGAGAGGGAACGACACCGGTGCCTCACCACAGAAGGCAGGCAGGATGAACAAGTGAAAATTCTAGTTCAAGTTCGAAAACCTAACAACAAAATGCAAAAGGGAGACCACTTCTTTGTAAGCCCTTTTTTGCTTTTTTGCTAGCAACTTAATTTAAATGTGTGGACATGATTATAGGCAATCTCAGAAGGTGTCAATTTCTATGCGAGAGAGCCTGCGTACAGAGTAAATGCTCTTGTCCTGGACCAGCTTCTTTCCCATATTTTGAAAGACACTCGTGTGAAAGGGTTTCCTTTCGACGCAAAAGATTTTGTACTTTGGGATCCACACTGGGTAAGAGTTCTGAGTGATCAATACCAAACAGAGCCATCAGATCTATATTCCCACAACATTCACACCTAGAAAGCCTCTGCACAAAAACTCAACAACCCCCTGAAACAGTTCAAATATATCCAGAGGGCATCTCCTACCTACTTCCTGGACATGATGTGGGAAGCAGCCACATGATTTAACATGTGGGATGCAGAATATGATTCTGCACCTGAGGTATGTGTATGGAGCCAACTTATTCTCCAAACTGGCTGATTTTGGTGTCCAGTCCTCTTCATCACCAGTTGAGGATGATAAAGGAAAGGGTCGAGAGGTGACACAGGTAAATATCACATAAACTGTCTGTGCACTTAAATAATATAAAGATTCAGGAACTCAATGATGATATTCTGCCATCTTCAATCTCAGCTGCGTCTTCTACCATGTCAGTGAGTGGTTGAAATATTACATGCGGGTGACCCCTCTTACATGCAATCTAGACCAGTTTTCAGTTCCCATCGAGGGGATTCGAAATGTGTTCTTCAACTCCAAAACGGAAGGCAAGTACCACCAGCTTCATAACTTATATCCTGATAACATTTGGTTAGCTCCCGGAAACTAAAGATCATGTGGAGGTGCCTATGACAGGAATCCAATGCTCTGACTGGTTCAAAGAAATACCAAAACTGATCCTCCAAGGTGGGGTGGTCAATGAAGAACAAAGCAAATATGGTAAGTCTCTAATTACCCTTCAGATTCGGTCTAATATCATTGCAGGACTCTTCGCAATCAATGTCAAGATATGTAGTGTCTGGGCATCCCCAGTGGGGTTCTTGCACTATCTGCAATTCTCATTTCAGCGACAGTACATTGGTCGCATGTATGCAGACTGGAAGGAAGGCGAAGATTCCAGACTTGGCATCGGCAGCTTCAAGACCGCCAACAAAGGGATCCTTGAACTGGGCATACATGTTGGGGGACAAAAGCTGCCACTTGCCTTATAGGGGGAGGTGTGCTTCAAGCACCCTTTTTATTTCCCTAAAGCCAGAAGTAATCCCAGGCGATTAACAAATGATGGAGAAAGGGTCGCCATTCTCTGTGAGGCAAATACCTACCTCTGGGCTAGTGCCCTGCACGAGATGAGTGTCACAGTTGTAACGGATATTGCCCTGACCCTAGTTTCTCCTCCCATGCCGATTCCTGATCTGCAATTCATTGAGGTAGCAGTAGTTCAAAGGACCTGACCAGTATTGGTAAAAAGGAATGCCTGGACAGGTTTGACCACCCTTGCAGAGCGGCTGCTCCTGAAGGGCACATTCTGGAAGTACATAGCTAACAGTGATGGGCCTAGACTTCTGTGGCAATGGCAACACCAACTCAGAATGAGCTTGGTTAATTAACATAGTGGCATGGCAATCAAGGTGATCGTGTGTGCAAGTGGTTTAGGGCACCTCCGTGCAGTAGAACAATTCCTCTATACACAAGAATACACTGCGACTTTAAGTCTGTGAAGTAGTACTGCTTGGTAGTCGAGTACTAGATGCTATGACTTCAAGCTGGTAGGGATCTCTCGAAATGAGAGGGAACAAAAACGGGTATGACATGAATACCACGGATCCATATGAGAAAACGTGCTGCGAGACTAGAAAACGTCGCTCAATGGTAATCAGAGCGGGGTGAACGATGGAGAAATAGACTAAATGGTCAGCAATAGTCTATGGGTAAGCGAGGCGATGAGAAAACGGTGTGGGGACTGCAAGTGGTGAAATAAACGTGGAATGAGGTGCTGAGGGTGGACTGGCAAGAGAAAATGTGGAACTACGAAAACTGGCGATGATACTGGTCCTATATGATGCGAGGGTGCTGAGTTGATGTCGAAACTTGTCTGGTACTGAAACGATCCTATCCTATGTCAAACTAACCTTCAAGTCCACTCGAGGGACTGATACTATATGAAAACTGGCTGAAACTGATCCTAAGTCTGCTCTGAGACTACCCAAGTGGGCGACAATAACAATGGCGAAAGTGAAACTGTAAAAACTCCAATGGTGCAAAAGTGAAACGATGATGGCCTATAAAAGATAACGGGGGTGAAGTATAGTGTGGCGATCACGTATTGGCACAGTATGAGCATGCACCAATAGTGTTAAGAGTGAAGAGCGTGTAATGAAGGACTCTTCACAGTTAAAAACCATGGGATAACTCTGGTGAGCTCAAGAGTCGATGTGCAATCGAGAATATGCTGGTGTAAACGATATATTACCGTAGAATGGTGAATAAATGTTGTTTACTGGCGATAGACTAGAGTGTGACGATAATTGATGTAGTCTGGGGTCAACTGGAGATGAACTGCTTTTGAACTACGTTTTCTAACTAGTTTTCATACTACAAGTACGAATTTATAAATAGAATAAATATGCAAGACTTAGTAAGGCTGTAAGGCCTTGGCTTTGTAAAAAGTCATAGGAAACATATGGTCCTTGGCCTTCTAAAGTAACAGCAACTTGTCGACGTTGCCGCATATGGATGCGAACTGTATGGTTTGGCTGAGTGATGCATGGATTGTTAGGTGCTGTTTAGCTGCAGATTACTTGAGCAATAATCGTCGTGCTGAGGAGTATGCGTGGGGTAGCATTTTCTTGAAGCCTTGGTGAAGTAACAGCCTTAGTAAACATGGTCTGTAGTTGCCGTAGTTGCAATTGCCATAGCTGGGAGGGTACTCACGTCAATCACATCATTTTCATTAAGTGATCAATGAGTGCGTCAACTGGTGCTTCTGAGTGATGCATCAATTCTGTATTGGGATGATTGTCAATCAAAGGTGCCTTGCCGTGATGAAGTACGGCAATTATGATGCATGGCAAGATGGGATGGATAACAAAGCACATAAGGAGTGGTTGCCATAGGATGAAAGTGGTATCAATGTGCGTGCAATCATTGGTTTGTTGAAAGGCTGTTGAAGGGACAGTAGCGTTAATTAGCTGGGAAAATCCACGAATTCTGAGCGTACAGAGCCTGGAGGCTCATCAATGGAGAACCTCGCCCCATCGACAATTTGCCTGAGGTGCAACAAGATATAGCCTTGTACCTGTGTTTCCTACAGCACATTCAGTACCAGTACACTGAACAGTCTGCATTTGTATCCGACTATCAAGGTACTCTCCTTTTTTTCACCCCAGGGATTCCCTTCTTATGTGAAAGCAGGTTCAACAAAGTGGCTGACAGATCCCCAAGTTATGGCAGCATCCCTGTGCATGTCATGGTTTTCCAGGAGAGCGGTTTCGCTGACATTTTTCAGTGTTCATGGTGTAAGGCCTTTTGGTGATGGAAACGTTGAGGGATCTGTCAAAAATTTTCCTCTGGAACACACATGCAATGCATGGTGTGAATGGTTCCATTTGACTCTCCCAAAAGATGTGAAATGATAGATTTTCTGTTGGTTGTGCTTCCTTGGGTTCCATATCTTCTCACACATACCAATTTTGTACATGTCCTAGTACAATATATGAAAACAGATGGATAAGGGAAATTCAAAAAAATACCATGAGAAATTCACCTGTCAAGCTCGACAGGTATTACACTTACAAAGCTTTGGTCCTCAATCGCATTTAGAAGGTCTTCCCCACAATAACTAAGGCCTCATATTTCCAACACCCTGAATTTTTGGAAGCTGGCTGAGGGTATTCAGGCAAGATGTTGAGCATCTTAATTCCTTGGTGCAGTAGATGGGACATCAGGTATGTTTTTGAGGCACAGGAGTTCCAGGATTTTACTTATAGGACATCCTTAGCATATTTTATGAGGGTACGGCATGTCAATAGCACAGGATCACAGGCAGCAACCACAGGAATATATGTGGTTGCCCAAGGTGCCTGGTCAGACATGTTGGAACAACCTAGTAGGAAGGAACTGGGCAGAAAGCTTGGATTGATATGGATGAAGGTAGCTGTAGCTAAAACAGTGTATCTGTTGACTCCCAGGATGCCGAGAGATGACAGGGAAGGATACGAACAAGAAAAGTGCAACTCCCAACTTGGACATAATTTGGAAGGGATGCAAAATGATCTGTTGCCAATGTGAGCTTTGCCCCAATTATCACAGTGGGAATTATTCCCAATCGCTAAACTATATCGCCAAACTACCCGACACCTTCTAGTCAAGTTTTTATAGTAAAGGTCATAGTACTCGATTCCTGGATACACATGTAGAAGCAAGAAATAGGTCCATTTTACTTGAAACTTTCCACAATCTGTTGTGATTCCCAGATAACATTTTCTGCCCATTTGGTGACAGTTTTGACATCTGTGTTAACAGAAATAAAAATAGGGAGTACTTTTGGGCAAACCACTTACCAAGGGGACTACTTTTTGGCCAGACCAGTATCTGGTGATTGAAATGAAAGAGCCTGTCATGTCTGTCTGTACTTGCATTCAACAAATCATCATCCAAATCACTTGAAAAAAAGAAATCCAGACACTGCTTCATGCTTTGTTCAAAATGTATGATGTCAAGCTGTCTCCAACCTGCTGCCTTTCTTGCAGACACAATTAAAGAACAAGCAAAGTACATGACAGAGCTCTTCACAAACTCAGCGATGTCATGAGAGCGCAGTGGGTGGTGAAAGAGCTCCTCATAGGAGTAAGTGGATTCTTCATCAGAGAGAAGAACGAGAGAGTAATTTTCATGCAATTGGTAAATCAGGTCCAAATAGGCTCTTCTTGCCTTAGGGAGTGCAGAGTTGGCCTTTGGATAATTCAAGGCAGCAAAGTTCTCCAAGGCAGAGAGGAATAGGCATAAGTTGCCTAAAGTGATAATGTTAAGAAGACCTTCGCCTGTCCGCATTTCAGGAATATGAGGATCAGTGGCTATAATCACAGAATAAGTTAGTGGCAAATGGTCTTGTATTAATAAGCCCACCCTCAATTCCAAGGTTGTAATAAACCATGAGATGAAGAATAACATCCCGCAGTTGTGCATAAACTGTTTCATTGATCTTGACTCTTCGCATACAAGTCCCAACCCATCCAGAGACAGTTTTTGGCAATGTTACTGTGGCGTAAAATTTCTCACCACAGACAACAGAGTGTTCAAGATTTACAACTGTGTGGAGAGTTTCCGGTTGAATGTATCTTCCCTCGCTGTCAGCAGGTGTCACAAGATATCGCAAGTAGTAGGACATACAGTGCATTACCAGGCTTGAGGACTACTAAAGTGGTGTTCCATCCTTTTCTGTCCTTGATAAGATCAGGATTCCAGTCCTTCAATGCACTGATATACCCATCGCCCACACGACACCGAAAAAGGTACCACAGCTGACGGCCACAGAGAACTTGAACAACAGTACCAATGCCAAGATTATGGGGCTTGAAACGGTCGATCAAACCTTTCGTCGTGACAAACCAGAAGTTGGTAGCAGATGTTGGATAAAACTCTGTTTCAAAGATGTGTTCTGTGTGAACAGAAGTCTGCTTGAATGCCTTTATGTCAGTGGAAAGGACCCTTCAACAACAAGTTTGAGCCTGGAAATGCAGAGTGAACTTTCACACTCACAACTGTAGAGGATGGCCAAAATCAGGAGTCTGGCATGGCAGAGAGACACTCAATGCATGGCCATTCTCCTCCAGGCTTTCTTCATACATCTCATGTAAAGATATGAAGTTGGTGCCAGAGCCCTGCCCAGAATGGTCTGTGCACTGTGTAAAAACAATACTGCATAGAAAGAAAGCTTGTACCAAGAAGTTCTCGATGTACATCAAGGTTCCCAATGTTACAAAAAGAGGACAGTGACCAAGTCAGTGAAGACACCTCCATACCGTAAATCAAAAGGTGAGAGTTCTGGAAATTCTGGAGTGTCTCGTTGGGATCGCTGACCGTAGAATGAAAATCCACCTTGCATAGCATAGGTTGATGGATATGAATAGGGGTGGAGGAGAGAACTGTTGCAGAGTTAGTTACACAGTTGTTCCAGCCATGTAAGATCCTTCAATCTTCAAGCTGCTAAGAAACCATGAGGTAATTATAAATGGAGGATGTCGCCAATGTACAGTTATTACCAAAGGAAAACATTCTTCACCTGCAAAACTAGGGACAGAAATAGGGGGAGAATGCATAGCTGTCAAAGAATGATCAAGGTTATGATCATGCTTCAGTTGCTTGCTGGGGAGTGAGAAGGATGGTGATCTTCCCCTTTTCTGTCCAGATATAAAGGGAGCAAGGTCTTCACAAACAAATCAGGAGCCATCTTCGCCTAGTTTACCAAGGACAATGGGCGGGAGGTCTTTAACATAAATAGAGGTCTCGGGGGGACAGGCCCAGCGCCCTGGAAAGTTCCTGTGACCCCATTCTTCTACCTGCGATGTCAAGAGGTGGTGAACCACAGGAATTGAAGTAACTGTGAAACCCGACTCCTCAGAACACTCCCCAGGGGCATATTCTAAATGGGGTGGTGCACTGTATGACCTTGACATTGGTTTTGAAGAAATACTGGGTCTGGGAGAAGATGATCTTCCCCTGTCAACTGGCTGGGTCTCGTTATCTTGGTTGACTGCTCTCCATTCACGGTGTGTAGTTTTGAGCCACCAAAGAGTTGACACAACATGGCTTGTGGACATTTTGGTTGCAAGAAGTAATCAGCCAAAAAAAAGGGCTTCCTCACCGCATTTGATGAAAAAGTCCCATGCCCTACATTCCGAACAGAAGTGAATATCAACCACCAGCCTTGGATGACTTCAACATGTTTCTTAGCTTAGGAAGAAAAAACTGCTTGCAAGGTTGTCCACCACAACTAATCCCACAATGCTGTGTAGTCCAATAAACAGCTGTGCATTCTAGTGGCCAGATGTGGAAAGAATTTTCCTGTAGAAAGAGAACGGTCTGGTGCCTGTGAGACATGGCACTGGGATCAGGCACTGTGATGATTGGAGCACCCTGAAGGTCACATTGTAAATCATGCAAATCATCTCATTCTTCTTAACACGAAACTTAACTCTCTCACTAATCTTGGGGAACTTTGTGACACATTTGCAGCATCATGAAGAAGAGGTTGCCCCTTGATCGACATCTCAAGATATTTAACAGAATCATTCATATTAATTCCACTCTGCTTGGCACCCTTCTCTAAGCATGCTTCGTACCTCCTTACAAAGCCTTCAAGTATGGCTCAACAACAACTCAGGCTCAGTCTACCATGGGTCTTTATCAAAATATGACTAATCAGTGGAGTACTACATGGCAACTCAATGTCTCCTCTCTTCCCCATCTACCATACACATAGTCCCAGTGATGCTATCCTCCTATGGTAGAACATCACTGAAATCATCTCTGGGTTTCTATGTACAAAGAAGCAGTCCCACTCCCACTGCCAGCACCAGCACATGCACCACTGCAGCCATCCCCTCTGTTTCAACACCAAACAGAGCTACCCAATCTGTGACTTGTGCTCTCACTCCACCTGAACGTGATGTCTTCGAAGAGGAGGCTCCTCTTGTCCTTAAAAATTTCCTCAAGGATGTTGAAGACCGCAGGGCTACTGCAGAGAAGGGGATGAGGCTCGAACTAGATCATGATGTTGGAGATTGGGTGAGGACTCACTATGAGGTCGTTTCTAAGAGATTTCCAGGAATGTGAATAGTACATCCGTGGTTTCATTGCAGGATCTGACATATTTTGACTAGGCTGGAATTAACTGACGATATATTAATCGTCACTTTCCCCATGCTTATGCACCAATTCCTTGTGGTGGTGATTAATAATGCCATCATAAATGCTGAACTTTACAGAGAAGTCTACATCAAGGAGAACATCAATTATCCATTACAAGGGTGGGGCTCCAAAAACCCAGACTGCGCCATCTTTGCACAGAACCCTGAAAAGGACTTGAAGGACCTGTGGCCCCACTTCATTTTCAAAATCACATTTGCCAACTCTGGTCGGAAGTGCCTGAGAGACCTATTGAAGTCTCTCCTCTGCATTTGCCATAGGAGGCTTATTGGAGGAGGACTTGCCATAAAGGTTTCCCGAAACACCAAGGGGGAGATCACCAAGGTCATCTGGCACCTAGTTTCCTTCATCCTAGATGCAACACAAGACTCGACGTCAACAAAACATAGAGATATGGAGCCCTTCCAACTCTACACCAAACTCCCGCATCCCCCCAACAAGAAGGGAAAATGGATTCTAGGTGAAGGGGAGCAAGCTGACATAGGAGATGATGTAAAGGCAAACATAGGGACAAAGTTCCGAACATACCAGGACACAAATAATCTCAGTGTGCAGTACTATGCCAACGCAGTATTAGTCAATGCTGGTGTCATGAGAATTTTCTTCTACTGAATGTTAGATGGTGGCTTAGCAGAACATTTCAGATCAACAAGAATTCTTTATCACCTGAATATGATGTCATCATCAACTCAAAGGTCATGGTCAGGCCTGACCACGAACCTTTCTGTCTTCTGGCCAAAGCTATCTGGGTGGAGGTATGTCACCAACATTGGATACATGAGAACCAAAAGTGTCCACATTCGGAAGAGCGCAATGTCAGTGAAAAGAGGTACAGGACAGATATTGGTGATAGCACTATAAGAACCTGGGATCCTGTGAAGAAAGAATTCATGCATGGTCATGGTAAATAGTTTAGTTTAATGTCATTTTCGGGACAGATTTTATGCAAGCTGTACAGAAGTGGCTTCATTTTTGTGCCATGCCAAACCCATCACTGCTTCTCTTCCAACTGAAAAATGAAAGCAGGAACATGAGCATCAGCGCAATGAAAAGACCTTTTGTATTTATTTCAGATTGATTATTTGTACTCTATTGTGGACTGTAATGGCGGCACAGCAATTTGAATTATATCTTCACTCAATGCTGATATACAAGGTTCATAAGGCACAATTGCAATGGATGCAGGGAAGTCGTGTCCTGACTTAATTTGATCACCAATATTACAAATATTTTCCACGCTATCTTTTTCTTTCACCACCATGTCCAAGGATTCAGGGATGTTAGTTTGTGGTATGTGCAATCTTGCAGTTCACCTTCCCTTCATGATTCCTCTTCCACTTTTTCCACATCTTCACCGAGAGGTCCTTGTCTGTGGGACAAGAAGAAAACCCAAAGTATGCTGCTATGATCCATGTAGAATGGCAGACATCATCTGGCATCGTTAACGTTTTGCTCAACACCAGTATATTTTTGCCTACTTCTACTAAGAACTTATAGCATACAATGGCAGTTCACTCATTTTCACACTCTCGTGAGGATATAGAGGACATGTGGTCAGGGGCACCTGACCACAAACCTGTCGAGGTTGACAGCCAATTTGAAATTCATCAATCTAATCTAGTTTTTCAATAGCTGCAGAAAATCATCAACATCAACGTAAACTCGCTGGATACGACTTCCTGAAGCAGTCCAGCCTGCTTTGTTTGATTCCTGTTCAGTGCCAGCAGTTTTTAACAACATCCTTAACACCTGAAGAATGGATCTCAAAATGCACCAGCAGTGGTCGAATTGATCCTATTTTTGCTGAATTTGGACTAGTCAGTTGTTGCTGCCCAAGTTACTGTGGCCAACACATTCTACAGGCCATGTTGAAAATTTTAAAATCAATAGCGGACACTGCTTGGCACAAGGCGCCCATTCCTGAGGGTTTCAACATTGACTCACTAAAAAATGCATCAGCACAGAAGTATGGTCAGCACATTGAGATCTTAGTACTCACTCAAGCAATGGACATTGCGTGCAAATTTGTACATGTCCCAAGTCGCAGATTCTATCCAAAGTTTTCGAAGCCATTGGAATTGGATACTAGGACAAAAAACGTAAGTGAACACAATGTATCCAAATTGTGTGCTAACAAGCTCCAAGTTCCTCAATTGCTTGGACAAATGGCCAGATAAGTTGGAGTCCATGCATCTAAACTTACGGATGTCAGATGAGACGAACCTTGTTCCTCTCCCTCCTTTGACACCCAATGCGACCCCTATGGACAAGATTATTCACGGTGACGTCTGTATACTTGCCGCACACTGGAAGCATGACTCCATGAAGCAGTGGGTGAAGTCGCTCTCTGTTCTAGAAGGTGTTGCGTTCCACATCCATTTGCTAACCCATGTGAGCATGCAACAACTACAAAGCAGTCTAATATAGTCTTACCTTCACCAACAGCATGGCGGCATTGAAAAGTTGGCGTTGTGGAAAAGGTAAAGCCCCATTTTTTGAGCTTGTATGATAACTCAAAAAGTATAGTTTCATTGCTATCAGCTTCATCCACACCAATTATGATCACCTGGATATTGCAAGAATCGTCCAAGATGATGACACAATGAAAAGGTTTATATGGCAGCTTGGCAAATGGAAACAAGCCTTTGCCACTGCCGTTGCGATTTCCCCATTGATTTTAATCACAGGACAAGGTCTAGGACAGACCCCGAGTGCAGCAGCTGCACTACAGGTACTACCTCTCATTCTTCATTAAATTCCTTGAAATTCATTTTGTCTGCTAGGTCGGAGGTTGTATGTACTCTCATGGAAAACCAGCTCTCATTCAAGAAATTGAACTTATGCTGTGGCATTGTATTATCAGCATAGCTTGGTGCCATTGGACCAGCGAGCAAGGATTGGAAACCTTTCTGGACAAAGTGCGGCCTTTGGTAACTGCATATGAGGAGGATGAAGAGGAGGAAGAAAATTGGTTTACTAACACAGTGAACCGTGTTCAATGCAAAGGTATTGTAGGATTTCAGGTCAGACTGGCACAGGAGAATAAAGATTGGTTGGCGAAGTGCAAAGACATTACAAGATACCCCGACATTTCTCTGCTGCCTTATTGATGGCTTCGGGCTGTATCAGTGTTTACAGATCACTCAATGTTTCCCTCACCAAAGAGACGCTACTACAAGTGCACTGATTTGGACAACAAGGACCTCCTCCCCTTTCCAGTTGCTGACACAGCTACCATCTGCCCCCTGTTAACATACCGTGTCGAATTTTGGGGTTACTGCCATTACCGGGAAACGTGGCCCAACCTTCCTGTCGAACCTGTCGCAATTCACACCATCCATATGCAGGACCTCGTAGTCGGTGGAGCTTTGGCTGTCTTAGTCTTTGATGACCAGAAGGGGGAAAGTATGTTTGATCTCACAGAGGAAGAGAGACGACAGCACGAGGTGAAGGCTGTCAAGGAGTCAAATTCTCAGTGGCGATGAATGCTACTTGAAGCTACTTTGCTGAGCTGGAATTCAGCTAAGCCATTATCTGCAACCAATAGCAAGCGTGCGCGCTCCGTCTCCTTTGTAGAGGAAATGTCTATTGCTTCCAAAAGGCCCAAGCTGGAACATGATTCAACACATTCTTTGCATCTGATAGTTTTGCCTCTTGTGTATTCCACCGCTGCAAAAAAATTGGTTCGATGCAAAATCTTCCCAATGCTTTCAAATGTATGTCGTTTTTTTGGTGAGCTGTTATGGCACTAAAACTTTTTTTTAGGAGGAAGATGATAGGGCAACCATTGAAGGCTGGAACAAGTGTATTGTTGTGAATGAAGATGACACACCAAGATGGTACAACCCCAATAGAGTGAGGGACTCGATGATATGTGTTCTGGACCAGGACACAGTCAGGAAGGGATCCAGGCCATCTGTGCTGTTACGAGATTTTGAACTTCTTATGCATGACACTCCTCTTCGGATACTGTGGAGCTGGAGTCTGAGTTCCTTGACCAGAGTTGGGGACCTTGATGCTCCCTGGGAGGTTCAAGGTGTGTCTTCCTCATTGTCATTGTTCTATGCACCCATTCTGTTCCTTAGACCATCAGAAACAAATGGATCCAGAAAGAAGGGATGATATCAACATTGCAATGTCATTCAGAAAGCTCTTCTGCAAAGGTCAGGCAGAGAATGGAAGATCCCTAAATGCTCTCAACCTTCCCCGAGCAGGGCAAGGCATTGAGACCATTCCTTACTTGTCGTGAGTATCCTTTACCATTTGCCACTGACAATTCTAAGGTTTGTACAGGACTTTTTCAGTGCATAGGACTGTGTTCGATCAGACTGAAGACCTACCAAGGGACCTTTTCCCTCAGGAGTTCCCCAAACGGGCAACGACATGGAGTTTAGTATCTACCCGTGGTGCTATCACCTACATACATTCTGATTCTCAAGGTGTGGGTACCACCATCAGAGTCCTTACCGGTTGGAAGTTGTGGTACATCTTCTGAAGGATGTACACCAAGCCCAATGACAGTAGGACTGATGAATATCTACAAGAATGGGAGCCAGGTTTCATTCCTGATCCCAAAGACTGGGATGCAGAAGTTGTGCTGTTAGAACTGGGAACAATTTTGTGAGTTCTGTTCCCATCCGAACAATTGACAGTCTTTTTTTAACTTTCACAGCTTTATGTGCCCGGACACCCACCATGTGGTCATCACTATTGAAAACTCGATTGTTGCAGGAGAGCACTTCTACGTGTGTGCTACTCTATCCTGATCTGTGGCTGGCTACATCCACACTGCCATGTTGGATTTCTCAACCACAAACATCATTTGGAGCTTTGTCCACTGCTCTTGAGGATGATGTGCTACTTCTCACAGAACATACATTCAAAGAACAGTAAGGTCATCCTATGTTTCACAATATAAGATTTCAAATTGGATGTACAGCTCTTGCTTCCAACATTCCTAATATCTATTGCCATGAAGGATTTCTGGACCTCGTTGCTCTAGGCAACTGTGCCTGTTTGCCAGTGTGCTGAATGTCGATCCTGAGGAAGGGAAACATGCAGTCATGGTGGCTGTAACTGCATACAAGGCCCTGTTGCGATGGGCTAGTCGGAATTTATCCCTTATCATGTGGTGCAAAGTGGAGGGCACATTGGAAAGTGATGAAGAAGAGGAAGGCACACTGGAAAGTGATGAACAAGATGTTCTCCTCTGCATAGATCCAGCAGATTTTGCCTGGAACTCTGCAGCCCACTTTGCGAGATCCCTAATTCTATATGCCTTAAAAGTGAAGGATGAAGGGGGGCTCCTTGATCCATTACCACCATCATGGCCACTCAGGGCTAGGGGTATCGGATGGACCTGCGAGGCAGCAGGCGAGGTCTGACACATATTAGAGTCTCTGATGATGCATCAGAGGAGAGTAGCTCGCCCCCCCCCCCCCCAATGGTACAAGAATGGCGACGCAACGGTGAGCCCAGTGAGGACCATGTCGACCTTGCCCACCAACGAGGAGTGGCACACATGGGAGAGGAGGCGACTTTGGCCGCAGACCCGAACACCACTGAAAGATCCCATTCTGGAACATAAAGCAAGACGCGCCCGTGAGAAGACAATGCTCTGATACTCGTACCTCACGACAAATAGCCACCCGAAGATCTGACATGCCTAGACTTGAGAACAAACAATGTGGTCGCTAATTTGGGAATAGATTGCGAGCCTGCAGAGGCCCACATATAAACTACAAAGGAATAGAATGCCAAGACTACGATTTTCATACGAACAAAGCAAGACTGTGACAGGTGATGGTCACAATGATCGAACAGCTCTGGGTGGCACCACCAAGACCATTCCTGATGCGACAATGGTACGGCTGTGACAACCGACAGTAAACCAGTGGATGCCACCTACCGTCCTTTGCTCGAACAAAGGCCATCTCGCTGCATACATAACATCCCCAGATAATCCAACCATGACACACAACACCAGAAACCAATGAGTCACTGCAGGAACAATGACAGCCTCATGCCCTGAACAAAGCAACTCGAGAACTGGAAAAGGAAACACAGAACATTAGTGTTTTCCATCCTGGTCCACCCCATCTACATACATAAACACTTCCAGCCAGCATGGATGCGCTGCCGAAAACAAAACCCCAGAATCAAACACAAGCCTACACACCTCGTAACATCCTCCTCACTTACTATGTATAAACCTACCACTGCCGCTGACCATGCCTCACAGGCTAAAAGCCGATCGAACATTGTCAGCGAGAGTCGCTCGAACATTGCCAATGAAACTCTGAATGCCACTCACCCTAATCTCGTGGCTATCAAACTGTGCCCATCCAATGGACATTCCGAGGAAGGGAAGAAGAACCAGGGCCCAAAAACTGCCGACTCAAAGGCGAAGATGAAGGCGCAGAATGCCAACAGCGACACACGTGGATCGCCCGCCCCGAGTACTGCAGGGATCCTAGGAGATTAAGAGAAAGGGCTCTTGGAGAAGAACCTTGCAGATCAGATGGGAGCGGAGTACAACGAACCTCAGAAGAAGGGGGAAGCATTGGAGGTGAGTGTACTAAGTCCTCACTATGAGAATACCCACTGAGTACTGCACACAGCTGCAAGGAAGCTCTCTTGAGGATGACGAGGACGTTGAGACCTATCTCAGGAATGGCACCCCTCCCGTCAAAGATGAATCTCCTCGCATCCAAAAGAGAAAATCCGAGACTGCCCTCGACGATGACCCCTACATGCCGGGGGACAACTCCTTCGCACTCTTAATGGAGCAAGTCGAGCCTCCCTCCAAGAAAACCAGGAATGACCTGGAAGATGAGATGGTCAATGGGAGGATACACGATGGCATTGATAAACAGGAAGCATTGTGTCAGGTACAAGGACATATGTCGTGAATGGTATGTGCCCCCCCACCATACAAGAGGCTAAAGGAATTCACGTCGCCTCAGCCCACACCAGATCCTATAACTGAACATGAGGAGGAACAAGATGACGATGAGGCAGTCAGTGACCACGACTCTGTGGTAGTTGTCACTCAAATACGGACCCTCGCCGTGAAAGCCCCAAAGCCACCACCGCTACCTATGTTGCCACCAGCAACCAACGTTCCCGTGGATCCGTTTACTAGGCGTCTCAAAGCGGATCCAAATGACACCAATGGGAACATTGCTACTCCTCCAAACCCAATGCCCTCAGACACGAAGCCCAGCTCGCTCTTCGCGCTGAACCCAGCCTCTACAGGCGGATCCCCACCATTACAACCAGGACAGAACACCTCGAGCTATGCAATGATGTTTGTGCCTGCCACGATGGTGAGCAGCATGCCACAGATGCACCAGACTGGCCACCAAATCATGATCCACCGTGAATACGCTGGCAACTATGGGCCTCATACCATCGCCCCACACCATGTTTTCCTGAACTACTGCCCAGAGCAAATCGACACTCTTTATAGTGCACAGCAGCCAGGCAACATCCTCGCTATCATTTGGGGCAAAGAGTACAAAAACCTCATGTCCACATCCGAATCTAAACTGGAGGCAACCTTGAAGGCATACTTCCTTGACGAGCACGTCAATTTCAAGATCGCGGTGCCTCATCCATGTGCCGAAAACCAGGCAAACGGATACTGGATCTAAGCAAATAGGGACCACACTGGTGCCCCTTTCCCGTTCTATATCCGAGGCCTCACATTAGCCCAGAAGAACCGAATCCTGGCAGACAGCTTTGTCCACATGAACTTCAACTTGTATGTTATCCTGAACCCCAGCGATTTCATAACAGACTTCGCCTTCACCATCGATGGCATCGACACCCCTCCTACTGAACAAGGACAGCAAATGGTTGAAAAGATAATCAAGGACAAGATCTACACCTCCAACAAAGTCTGGGATTTCCTCTGCACCCATCACGACGCCATCAGCCCCGAGTCGGCTTCCTCAGATGAACTCCCGGGTCTTGTAATCACGTCTTTAGAAGTGAGGAGCCTCTGGATAGAGGGCAGAGGAGGGGAGCCAGGTAGGCAGGCATGGAACCTATGGATCCCCCATCCTACGAAGATCCTGCGTTTCCATCTTGACTGGATCGCTGCGCTCAAGTCTGCATTTCCGATCGCGAACATCGATGGCTATGGTGGTGAAGCGCATGCCATCAGGGTTCCCTTCTTTTGCAAAGGATGTAAGGGAGGAAGCCACCCCACCACCCAATGCCCCCTCAAAGAGCAACTAGGTGACCTGTTGAAGAAACCAAGGAATGAGGGACACCAGAACTCCAGAGGCAGGAACAGAGGTGGCCGTGGTGGACGTATTGGCTATTCTGGCAGCCGTGGTGGTTATATGTAACCTTGGTACCTCATACATTGTATCTACACGAATAACTAGCTTTTCTCTTTATACATGCGATAACGGTCCCGTACCTTTAGGGTGGGAGGGGATCTGCAGAACATTAGGCGTGGTTAAACTCTAGGAAACTTCTTACTCTCGGGCTTTAACTAGCCTGTAAACACCTTGAAAATGATTAGCACTGATGGTTGAACCGTTCGAACAAAATACTAGGCCTTCACCAGCCAACAAACTCACCCTACATTTACATCATGAACAGCACAACAAATTTAGATAATGAAATACCTATGCTGGCGCCCGCGACCACCCAAGCTGGCCGCGGCCGGCAACCCCCCTCAGTTGGTGGGGATCGTTCTCCTCTGATTGGGGGGTTTAAGAACATGAATGATCTGTTAGCTATGATGGAACACAGTGTTCTATCCCAGGGTGTACCAGATGATCCAATCCGAACCCCCCTGAGAGAACAGGTCCTTGAAGAGGGAGGGAGAGCAATTGGAGATGAACCTGATATGCCCGCCACATATACCCATAATACCCAGACCCCACAGGAAAGACACACTGAAGTAAGGGTGAATGCTACCCAGGAACAGCAAGAAGTGGCGGATACACTGAGGCTCTGCATGACAACAAGAAGACGTTGCACGCATCAATACAATACAAGATCCCATGTAAGAGAACCACAAGGCCAATTGCCGCAACAATGAGAACAAGATGAGAACATGGATAGAATGAATGTGGAGCTGAGTAGACAAACTAATGATAACGACCAATCAAGACAAAGCCGGCGAGGTAAACGCACAAGGGCATGGTGGACAGTAGCTTCCTTGAACATGAAGGGGAAAGGGTCACAAATCCCAGCACGGAGTAAGTGGTCAGATATCAATGCAATGATGAAAGAGCAACAGATTAGCGTTCTTACCTTGCAGGAGACACATCTCTCTGAAGAATATGCAAAGGAAATCCAAACACTATATGGGAAAAGACTCCATATTTTGTTTTCAGCGAACCAAGAGAATGCAATGGGAAAAGCAGGGGTGGTGATAGTACTCAACAAAGACCTAGTGAAAACAGACCAGATCGTAATGACAGAGCTCATCCCAGGACGCGCACTGATGATACAGGCCCCATGGCACGGTGATGATGTGTTCACATGGCTGGCCGTTTATGCCCCAAATATGGAGACCAAGAGTAAGAAAATGTGGGAAACCTTGACAGCCTTATGGAATGATCTTAGGCTGCCAGCACTCGATGGAATGAGCGGAGATTTTAACTTTGTTGAGGATGCTATCGATCGGCTACCAGTTCACAAAGATAGTAAAGCGGTGATAGATGCTTTCAGAGCCTTCTGCAGACAATGCAAGTTAAAGGATGGCTGGCGGCTAGGTACTAGTTAAAATGACAAGCCCCAGAGTGCCACACCTGGGAAAAGGGAGGTGGACGATGCCTTTACACATCCTCCGAAATGGGAAAGCTATACGTGAGGTTGAGGTAGTCATCCATCAGATGGCAGAAGACATGTGGGATGCCATGACTACCCAACGAGAAAACTGGAACCCACAAACAGTATATGCGGAAGGGAAGAAAAAGATGATCAATATACTAAAGCAGTATGCTAGGAGAAGTGTGCCAATTAAAAAAGCACGGATGGCAGAGCTTCAGGCAGACCTGGATACAACTCTACAGAATGACACAATGCCCAAAGATGAGAGGTTGATGATGGCAGCCCTCCTACAGGACAGAATACAGCAAATACAGAGAGAAATGAATGAGAACCGCTGAACCTCCAACCTAGTAAGGGCAAAGCTCGAAATGGAAACAATAAGCAAATATTGGTTGGCAGTGGGGAATGCAAAGAAGCGCCGAGACACGGTCTACGAGATGAGGAAACCAGGCAGTGAGCCACCCTGCTACTTGAAGCGCTCCGATGCAATGACTGAAGCAGCACGCGACTTCTATGATGACCTACAGAACTTAGAAGCATACCCAGACATCCCACCTGAGGGGAGAGAACACAATACAGAGAAGGTACTGGAAAACATATGGGACAAAGTGCAGCCAGAGAAGAAAGAAGCACTGGAAAATTTACTGGCCTACGACGAAATATTAAGAGCACTAAAGACCGCAGCAAAAGGGAAAGCAACTGGGCTAGATGGACTCCCCTACGAGCTGTGGATCCTGCTTCATAATAGGCTGTCACAGACTGATGATGACGTGGAATGGGCGGACATAGTGGAAGTCTTCCGCATGGTCTTTAACGATATAGAGACCTTTGGGATTGCAGAAGGATCCAGTTTCGGTGATGGATGGATATGCCCATTATTCAAGAAGAAGGACAAGTGGGAGATTACGAATTACCACCCAATCACGCTACTAAATGCGGATTACAAGCTGATGACAAAAACTTTGGCTAACAGGCTATCCATGGTAGCTGACGATGTGATACATAGGGACCAGGCAGGCTTTATGAAGGGAAGGAGTATATTTGATCAGATTGACCTGGCTAGGGACATGGTAAATTATGCTGAAGCAGAGGAAGTCGACAGTGTGATAGTAGCTCTGGACCAAGAAAAAGCATATGACAGAATTAAGCATGATTATCTGTGGAGGACAATGCATGCTTTCGGTATACCACAGCACTTTATAGATACAGTGAAGCATCTGTACACTGGTGCAGAGTCAGTAGTCATAATAAATGGGGAGAACAGCACCCCCTTCCGGGTAACAAGAGGTGTACATCAGGGAGACCCGCTCTCCTGCTTACTCTTTAACTTAGCCATTGAACCTCTAGCACAGATGCTCAGGGATTCAACGTTGGAAGGGTATAAGATACCCAATGTCCGAGAACGGCTAATTGCAATGCTTTTTGCTGATGATACAACTGTTTACCTGTCAAACAGCGATAGCTGGAATGAGCTTAATAGGATACTTGATACGTGGTGCCATGCCTTGGGAGCCAAGTTTAATATAGACAAGACAAAGGTCACCCCGATTGGTCGGCCAGAATACCGTGAAGCAGTGCTAGAGACGAGGCAGCTGAATGCAGAACAAGACCCTATCCCCACAGATGTTCATATCGCCAAGGACAGAGAAGTGATAAGAATTCTGGGTGCCTCTGTAGGGAATGCCATCGACATGGCAGCACCTTGGACGCCTATCCTGGACAAGCTTCAGGATAAGTTTGAGACCTGGGAAAGGACACACCCAACTATAGAAGGAAGGAGACTCCTAATACAAATGTATGCAGGAGGACTTATGCAGTTCCTGACACAGGCGCAAGGGATGCCACTGTCTGTACTTGCACAGACCCAGAAAATGATCTGTGATTTTGCCTTGGATAACCAAGGAAAAACACCAGTGAATAAGATGATCCTATCAGCTGACCATAGTGTGGGGGGAATGCAGGTTCTAGATGTCGGAATGAGGAATCAAGCCATTGAAGTGATGAAACTTAGATCATACCTCCGCTTTGATGAGGGCCATCCATTGGCAGGATATGTCAAAGACGCAATAATCAACAAACATGTGAAGAAAGGTCGACCACGACCTCGGGCACCAGCGAACACTGTGCTCCAGACATGGAAAGTAAATCTCTGGCAGACTACACAGCTACCGAGAAGCATAGCTGACATGCTGAGGACTGCAGAGAGCCTTAATGTCAGGATAGACATGCTGTCGCCATCGCAGAAAGTCCGGCGGCAGATCCCTATATGGTATCACACGGGCTTTAAGGTGAAATCACAACGGCGCTATGGCTCTAATGCATACAGGTGCCTCGACAAAAATCATAATGTTGAGACTGCAGGAGACACGATGGATATTACCATGAGACTCACATCACCTGACCACAAATGCCGCCGAGACTGTAAATGTACAGAGTGCTGCACAGACTGAAGACAGCATGGTTGTAACAATCCACATAAATGCGCACTGACAGCAAACCTCATGCTAAATGACCTAACCGAGAAATGGGACCCATGCCGGCCAGATATGGATGATGGACTGAATTTGACAAGTGAGGAGATACTTCAAAATCAAAAGGCTAGAGAGGAGAATGGAAAAATCAGATTTGACCCAGGAGTGGGTGAAAAAGACTCACTTACAGATGGGGTACAAATTTTCACGTTGGGATGGGACACGTTGATGAGCTTCCAGGCTCTGTACGCTCAGAATTCGCAGATTTAGCCATCCATCACCCAATACCTTCGAAACGACGCCATTACAACCCTCACACACTCCATAACACTGCCAACTCTCAATAATACCACGGATTTTCGCAGTATAGGCCACAAAAACCCAGATACAATCCTAAAACCGTGACATCCACTCCTCATGCAGTCCGTTATTCTTCCCAGCTCGCCTCGCATCACAATTACCGTATCCCATCACGGCAAGGCACCTTTGATCGACAATCATCCTAAAACGGGGTTGCTATATCACTCAGAAGCACTAGTTGATGTGCCCATCAATCATTTAATGAAATGATGTGATTGACGCGAGTACCCTCCCAGCTACGATAATTACAGCTACAGCAACTATAGACCGCGTTTACTAAGGCTGTTACAGTGCCAAGACTTTGAATTATCATTGCCCCATGCATACACCTCAGCACGGCAACTGCAGCTCAATAATCCGCAGCTACACAGCACCTTATGATCCGCTCATCACTCAATAAAACCACACGGTTCGCATCCATACATGGCAACGTCAAGGACTTGCTGTTACTTTAGAACCACAGATACCATATGTTTACTACGGCTATTACAAAAGCCAAGGACTTACAGCCTTACTAAGGCTCCGAAGAATATTCTATTTATAAAATCGTACTTGTAGTATAAAAACTAGGTAGATACCGCATTTTTAGAGCTAGTTCTTACCCAGTTGACGAGGCTACAGCATTACCAGTCAGCTATGGTTACTCCAAGTTATTCCCCACCGCTTGCTTTACTCTTTAAACGTTGTTGGTTGCACCAATACATGAAATCTTGCGTCAATAACTTGCTTTTGTCTTTTAATGCCACAACATCGCTTCACTTTCACCACATAGGATTGTTTCATCACTTTCACCTTCTACATCGCCATCGTTTTCAGCACCCAGTTCAGTATTGCCTCCGTATAGGCCCAGTTCAGCTCCATAGGATCACCCTCGTCTTTATCATTGTTCGGAGTTGCCATGCATCTATTGCCACAGCACCCCACTCAGCACCTCAGTTGCTACGATTTCTACCAGTTTCTTGCAGTCTCCGTATGTTTATTGCTATTGTTTCGACTCACAATATTAGGTACACCCCAAGCCACGTTTACTAGGCTATTTCGACGTCTTCTAGTCCATTGCCACGATTACTAGAGCATCGCAACGTTTTCTAGTCCTTCCCCACGTTTTACAGTCCATCCCCACGATTTCTAGCTCATTGCTACGATTTCTAGCTCATTGCTACGATTACCAGTCCTTCCACACGATTACTCGTCCTCACCCACGATTACTAGAGCATCGCAACGATTTCTAGTCCTGCCCCACGATTCCCAGTCCCTCCCCACGATTTCTCGACCGTTGCTACGATTTCTAGACCCATTTTCGTGGTCTCTAGATCTTTTTCGCAGTTTCCATCACGGTTTCTTGGTATTCAATTCGTCATACCAGATTCTGTCCCTTCTCGTTTATCAAGATCCTTCCCGGCTTACAGCCAATGTCTATTAGTACTCCTTGACCAAGAGTACTACTTCGCTGACTGAAAAGTCGCAGTGTATCTTGCGTTATTGAGGAATTGACCGCACAGAGGTGCACTGAACCACTCACAAACATATTGCCTTGATTGCTGTGTTGCTACGTTAATTGCCTAAGCTCTCACCGAGTTTTGGGTGTTGCCGTTGCCACGGAAGTCTAGGCTCATCAACGTGTCTTAGCCCTGCGGTCAGACAAAATACCGACATGGATGGAACTGGAAACGTTGCGATCTCTATCGCATATACAGATGGAAGTGCCTATGATAATGGTATGGCCGATGCCCATGTGGGGGCTGGTGTGTGGTTTGGAGATGACGATGACAGAAACATCTTCATACGGCTACCAGGACCAAACCAAACAAATAACGTAGCTGAAATCCGGGCTGTCCTGGAACGAGTCCTTGCCGCCTTGGAAGATGAAGCTATAATGACAATAACAGACTCGAAGTATGTCATAGAAGGACTATGCTTCCATCTAAAGCACTGGGAAGACAGAAACTGGATAGGGATATCGAATAGTGATGTATGGAAAGCTACCATTGCTGCTCTCAGGCAGTGCAGAGCCCCAGTGTACTTCCAGTGGGTAAAAGGTCACAGCGGGGTCGCAGGAAATGAAGGAGCTGATGAGCTAGCCGGACGAGGAGCACTCTTAGAGGAGGATGACGCAGTCTCAGCCAATGTTGAGGTCGACCACAAATTCCAAGTTGATGGAGCAAAGCTATCAACACTGACTCAAAGTCAAGCATATAGACTCCTACGAGCCACAAAGGAGATCACCGAGAGATCATCTACTAAGGTAGCGGTCAAATGTGTTATGGCAACAATAAGGGAAATAAACGGGGTTGAACCCCCACCATCGAGGTTATGGAAGTCGATCCGAAGTAAGGACATCTCAAGACCAATACGAGGCTTTCTGTGGAAAGCATTGCAGTGCACCTTTAAGATAGGGACATTCTGGGAATGGCTAGGCCCCCAATACTCTAAACGTGGGGAATGCCCTGGCTGTGAAGTGATGGAGACTATGGAGCACATTCTGCTTGAATGCACTGTTGCTGGGCAAGCCTCTCTGTGGGGCATAGTGAAACAGCTATGGGAGAAGACAGGTTGCGATTGGATTACACCAACATATGGGGTTGCGCTAGGGGCGACACTGATACAGATCAAGATGCCTGAGGGAGGAGTCAACCTTGCAGCAACACGATTGTAGCGTATCCTGATAATGGAAACTGTACACATGATATGGAAGATCCAATGTCAGAGGCATATTCAATGAGGAGATGACACACCAGAAAAATGGCACACAGATGATGAGATCCGAAATATGTGGATCGATGCGATGAACAAGTGCCTGACAATAGACTGACTTCTAGTTAATAACAGCAGATATGGATCCAAGGCGCTGAAAAAGAAGACAGTCCTCTCAACATGGAGGGGCACACTAGATAACGAGGAGGCATTGCCGGAGGACTGGACGGACCAGAGCGGGGTTTTAGTGGGTATAGTGCCGGGCCGAAAGAGGCCATGCGGAAGGCACAGAGCCCCACACTAACAAGTAAGATAGAGGACATCCGGATCCGGCATGTGTTATGTAAGCATGTGTAAGCGAAACATGTCACCATATCTCCTCTGTGACATCATCATGGAGAAAAATTGTAACACCAGAAAATGATTCTTCTCGTCATTAGGTACATTTGGCTGAAGACTGATTCAAAAAATACCTATTTTTGGATGAGCAGAAGGCAAAATACTTTTTTTGTGCAAAAGTGCTTCTTTTTATATTTACAGTCCACTGGTATCATCGGAAAAATTTTCACCTTTTTCTCGGATACAAATTTGTCCAGTCACATGACAATTTGGAGCGGTCCGCTATCACCCATCCTCCCACATGCCTCCCACCTACTAATCCCGCCCTCCCACCTGCTGTGGCCTGCCTGCACACCTATCACTGATTTCTCAGAGACCAATTTTTTTGGTTTAGGGATGGTCTTGGGTGGTCTTATAAGTACATCTCAACCCATCTTATGCTGTGAATGGGCCACCAAGACGCATAAATACGATGAAAATTTCGAAAATTTTTTCGAACAGTGATTTTGTCCATCACGTGACTGATTACATAACACATGCCGGAACCTGGTGTCCTCTATCTTATAGTTGTGTGTAATAGCATTTCCCTGTGTAGATCCCCTGGTTTTTGGCCTTATTGTCTCAGTTCTATTCTTGATCCAACCTAGGGGCACGCCCCCCACCCAAGCGAGCTCTCCGGATTAACTTAGTTAATTGCAGACCGCTATGTAATTTTTGCAACACTCACAAAAAAAAAAAAAAAGTGAAGGATGAATGCCAGGGTGAGTGGCCGTTAGATGCTAAGGTTCTGATCAAGCAGGTCTGGGAGGCCATGAAAAGTTTCATGAATACCAATGTCACCAAAGAGTTCATCAAGGCATATAAGAAGGAGAGAAAGCAATGGATGCATTTTAAACCACGATTTGTGGTCACACGGTCTGGAAATATCAGTGGTATGTCGTTTCTCTGAACTCTCTTTTCCTAGATGATATTTTTTTTGTTAGACATTGGCAAATTGCGAAAGATGTGGAACTCGATTGAATTTACAGACTTTGACTTGGAACATGAGGAAGAAGAAGATGATGACCAGGACGGTAAGTCCAGTCAATGTGACCATTCAACTTTGATTCGAAATTTGACCTCCCTGGAGAGTGGTGGTGATGCGGATGGCAAAGAATACCATCCACCTAAGCCAAGAAAGGGTCGGGTTGCCCAAATTCCTGCATCATCAGAAGAGTCAACTATAAACATGTCCAATAGCGATGTGATGAATACCGATGTCAACTTGGGTGGGGGAGAGGCCTCGTTTGCCCTCATTCCTGCATCCAGTATCTCGGAAGCATCAACCATCAACATGTCTGATAATGCTGTAATGGATGTTGATGAGGCAGAGGCCCTGCCTTCTTCAAGTCCTGCGATCAGTATGTCGCAACAGTCTGCTTTAAAGGTGAACAATCCCGATGCAATGGATTGCGACGATAAAATGGGTGCAGGAACTGCCAAGGTTGAAGGTGAGTTTACCTGTTTTACACCAGTCTTTTATAACAACACATAAAAGGTACAGGTCTGACTTATGAGAAACTATACTCATCCGACCCATGGACTATTGAAGGTTGGTGCACTGTTTGGCAAGAGTATTTTGTCATGGGTAAGAAACAGGTTTCTCCCTTAACGTTCTGCCACTGAGTGCTATGTCATCATAGATAAATGTGAGAGAGGCTTGGATGGCCAGGTACCCAATAGTATCACCAATATTGGTATAAGTGCTCACTGTTTTCAGTGTCTCATCTTGGATACAAGTGATAAACAACTATGCAGAGAGCATATACTCACAGCAGATGATCTTCAACCCCTCCTGACCTCCTATACACAGCCATTCAGCATGAATCTGATAAAGACCATCTTCAATCTAATGATAATTGCTAGAGGCTAGTCGAGATGGTTCTGTATTGGTATTTCGTCAGAATTGCTCCCTGTCGACATAACGAAGACTTTTCTGGGTGTTATGCCACACCACATAGGAAACGATTATTGGGTCATCTTGATGATGAATATCCATGATAAGCGCATCTACCTCCTTGATGGTGTGAAACATGATGGGTGGCAAAAGCAACATGGAGATATCATGAAGGTATTCTCCATCTTTGACTGTTACCTGTTATATGACTAATAAATGTTAGTCTTATGGGGCAATGTTTGATAAGTCAGCTGATCCTAAAAAGAAGTGGGAGTATAGGTCTTTTGATCCTGTACGTTGAAGATGAAGTGTACTTTCATCATACTGACCATTACAAGGTTCCCAAATACAGCAGTGTCGATTCCAGTGTGTTCTGTGCATTGTTTGCATGGTTGTTAATCACTCAAATGATACTTCCTGCCACTGATGCACCCTTCTGGAAATCAAACATTGCTGGAGTGGCATTCAGGCTGGAGCTGATTCACTTTCTAAAGCATGTCGATACCATGCCTTAGAACTATATTTTTGTTTTCAAATCAAGATGTATCCAAATAGTATCACATGCAAAATCCATACCATTGCTAAAGCCATGAGTGTCATTGAGGCATTTGTATTTTCCTGTAGGCATGGTGATGACTAGTGTTTTGTCAATAAATCTGGTGCTACAATGTCAGAATGGGTAATGACTCTGTAGTTCAATTATTCACATCCCAGGGAGACGTAGACTCAATCCAATCTCACCCCTGGGTGAAGGTCTTCCCAAACAATGATCAAAGCGTGCTGGGAGGCCAATCGAGAATCAAGGTGTAGGGCTCAGGGCGAAGGTTGGAGCTTTAGCACATCTTGACTGGGACCTTACTTGCATGGTAGATGATGTGATGGAGATAAGGAACAATCCTTCAGCAAGTTATTTCAAAGTGTCATATTGTTACAAAGATCCCATATCATGATGGTGTTTTCATTCGCAGCCGTACTTGGAGCACAGGTTTTGAAGACACAAGAAGCTGGGGAAGAACAGGACATAGTAGTCAAACATCAGCAGTAATATAAGTCCAATGCCTCAAGAGCCCAAGCAGACATAACATCTGGGTAAAGCTCTGAAGGCACATGAGACTTGTCAAGCTCGACAGGTAAATTCGGATTTATTGGCAATGTATTTAAACTCTGATATCATTATTTCCTTTTCAGGATTGGTAATTGAATTATATGCTTAACATGTATTGTAGAGAAAGCACCCATTTCAAAGCATCTGTATTGAACTGGAAGCATTTGTGATGTCTTAAGTCACCTGCAAGGGAAAATCTTTAGTCCATGTCCACTCCCCAAACATCAGCACTTAAAGGGATCCATTTGCATGAGGAAGCTGCTGTACTCAAGAGCTTCAAAGGAACATCAGGGGACAGGAGAACAAAGGTTAGACTGTCACAAAAGGTGGAAGAATCCTCAAAGTAAGGCATAGCACGGATCCGGATGGACCGCGGATACCTGAACGGATATCTGTCATAATATCCACGGTCCGGATCTATTTTTGGCATCCGCACGCCAGCATCCGCAGCCGCCGGATGCGGATCCACTATCCTGGATTTTGTTCTGTACCTGCGGATATCTGCATCCGCCAGACCAATACTATTGTCGTCGTGTACCTGGGGGTTTTCGAGGTCGTAGAATCCGAATCCGGTGTCCGATTTACAATCGGAGACGATCCTAGGCCGCAACAAGCATCCAAAGCTCTAATATCTGCTTTTCTTTGTTTCATTTAATTTCGTTTCGCTTAGTTTCCATTATTAATGCATCGTGAAGTAGGCGTCCTAGTGTTTTCGGAGGCGTAGAATCCGATTCCGGTGTCCGATCTATGATCGGAGCGAATCCTGGCTCAAAAGAGCCATCACATTGACTATATATCTACATATTACTTAAGTATTTCGCATCTCAGTATATTGGGAAGGCGTCGTGGTACAATCATGCCTTATAATGATTGAGTTCGACGCTCTAAGTTCCATGAACATCGGCCACATAATCATAAAGTTATGAAGAGATCATTTAGACATCCCACTGAAATGGTCCTCCTCTGTACTGCTTAATGTTCCACTTTTCAGGTACAGTGAGGTGTCGTTTATATGATATTTATGCTCACAAATCAACGTATACCATTCCCAAAGTATCAGAACTATCTGTTGCCCCACAGTCTTCATGATTCCCCCCCTACCCCCTTATTAAGTGTCTCTGCTGATCAGATTTTTTGTGACCGTTCTAATATTATGCAATGACATCGTTTGGGGGTTTTATGAGCCGCAGCATACGATTATGGTGTCAGTTTGCTCACAAAGTCCGTTTCTTATCCTCTAGGACTAACATTTTGGCCTTTTGTACAGTTTTTGGCACTTTTGTACATGGATTTGGGGTTTATTGACATTGAAAGAATAGACAAAATTGTATCACTATAGACTATATGTATTGCAACAGCAGAAACAATGAATAACTCCACATGTACCTGTGGGTATCTGCAGGTATCTGCTCATACACGGATATCTGCAGTGCGGATGCCACGGATGCGGATATCCGAGCACAGCCACACCTGCGGATGCGGATATCACCTATGAGGTAACCTAATATCCGCAGGACGGATCCGGATCCATCCGCGGATGCATCCGTGCTATGCCTTACCTCAAAGCATTCAACCTTGAATTGAGGTACACACAGCACTTGAACAATGTGGATTGCAGAACAGAAAGCAGAGTCTTATTCTGCATAGATAGTCTGGATCCACATGTAGTTCCTCAAGCTACTTGTTAGAGTACTTCATTACCAAGCTTCTATCTGTGCCATGTGTTGGAGATCTGAGACAGGTCAAATTCAGGGTCAAGGCATAGTGTCATGTCTTTACAACTATACTGAGACTACATCTTCTGAACTGATAAAATCATCAAAAAGGTGAGAAGCAATGTCTTCATCCTGAGTGACAACAACCTCACGCATTCCATCACCCACACCAAGAACAGCTTCGTCACTTGGCAATAAAATCAATCACAGACTTCAAACACAGCAGAGGAGAGAACTTACAAGGTGTTATACAATCCTGGAACATGCCCCTTCACCACTACCCAATAAAACTTGGCTGTGGTGTGTTGCTGAGATCTTACCCACTCAGGACCATACTGGCTTTGATTGGAACAATGATCTGCAGGATACCCGATCTCCTGGTTCGACCCAGTTTCATCCCAGGTCACCAGGGCATCCCTGAGAGAGGGGAATTTGGGATATGACTGGTGTGGGAAGCCAGAATACAACCCCTCAGTAAGATTCCTTGCAAACAGTTAAGCAGCAAGCTAGAATACATTTCTTCGCCATACCAAGAGTTGAACACCCCCATTATATGTCCATTCATGACCACATAGAAGCCATCACCATGACCTGCCAACCTCATAGTTGCTCATGGTTGACAAGCCCGTTCCCTTGACACAGGGGTGTCGGGTCCTGTAGATAGGGAAACAGCATGCATCAGATTTTCGTGAGAGATGGGTTGGGATCCAACTGGCCTGCCTTTTCTTCCAGGATTCCAGGAAGCCTTAGGAGACATGGGAGGTTCTTCATCATCACTGTCGATGATGATGAGCCTCAGGGACAATGAGTCCTCAAGAGAGTCAGTACTCAGAGAGCTCTCAGTGCTGAGTTCTGCTTTTCAAAAAAAGGTAGGATGTTACAATTTATTTATTTTTTGCCTCTATCTCATCTTATCTCTCACAACTAGACTAGGCAGGCCGCTGACCATAGGGGTATCCAAGCAGCAGGATGACATTCCCATGTTATCTCTTTGTTATCACGCAACCTCGCTTCGCTATTGCATTCTCACACATTCTTACTCCAACTGCATATGCTCATGAACTTTATCCTTTTTACACAGTCTATTATTAGAACCCTCACTTCGAATACTTAAGTAGTAGCTCTCACTGTATGTACCCCAGCTTCAAGCTAACTTTAATCTATACCGAAACTATTGCTTAATTCATCACTAAGAGCCTAAGACTTAGCTGGTTCACCTATCATTGAGAAACTCATCGGTGACTGCCCAAACATGAGACAGCCATTGTTTATCCTTGATAGGAGTTCAGGTTTAATAATTAGCTCAAAGCTTTCCCTTGCTCCTTAACCAGAGCCTACATGTCGACAACTCTCGAAATCCTCTTGTCTGCAGTATACCTCAGAATCGGTACTGCGCTCTTTGCAGCAGCCATTGTGCTAGCAGTGTTATTTCATTACAGAGTAATCCCTTGTATTCATAATCAACAGACCTACCCCCCACCTGCTATAAACCATGTCATCCCACAGCAGCCACCACCGGCACACTTCTACCCACCCTTACCACGCTGATGAACCTAGAGATTCCTGCGGGCAGAAAACACAAGACCTGTAATGGCTAGTGTAATCAAACACAGAATCTGAAGGCAGGTTCTAGCGAGTCTAGTCTTGCACCTCCATGCGATGACTGTAGCTTCCTGGTGGTGTAGCGACGTGTTGCTACGCTTTGTTATGATTCTCTGAAGGCTGTTCAGAGGCTCAAAGTATGTACGTGAACTTTCCTGGAAGGGAAAAGGTGTGTAAACGTGGGTGTATGCTGAGTGGGGGCGACCTAGATGCGGCGTGAACTATTTGGTGTCGAAATCCTAGCTGCGGATTTGGTTGGGGAACTCTATGTGAGTTAACGAAGCTGGTGCTCTAGATGTGAGCGAGGTTTTGTCCAAGATAAAGTACATGCAAGCAAGATATAGCTCTAAATGATCCTAATATCAAGCAAGTCAGTACTAATCTTGAGTCGAATTAAAAGGGCAAGGGTAGCGAACTTTCTCTTCTATGAGAAAGGTAGCTAAGGCCCCAAGGTGTCTAACTCTATAAGAGTTAAGTGGTGTTGTTTCCTAAGTTCAGAAACGGTAGTACTGGGTTGTTAGTGGCTAAAGGGCTTCAATCCTAGCTTTGGATTGCTCTTTAAAGTGCACAGGTATGTAAGCGAACTTAAAACGTCGAGGATGCTTCGCAAGGGTAACCAGTAAAGGTTTCCTAGCGAAATTTTTGGAGAAGAGGTAAGCACGTGAAGTTATAGGTAACTGTATTAGCAAAGGGAAAGTTCGCTAAGTGTTATTTCTCTAATGAACAGTAGAGAAGCAATAACTTCGGGTGTGTGTATCGGATCTAGGAGGTGTGTAAGGTAATGTACTTGTGGGCAAGTACTTCCCTTGAGGTTCATCTCCTTCTCCTCCTCCTTTCGTACTTTTAGTTAGCTACTTTTATACTACTTTGAGAATTACTTGTATGTAAGCTACATTTGTCCTTGCCCTGTTAATTCGCAACACAAGCAAACTATTTACTGTGCAATAGAGTATTCTTGTCCTTTTCTTACTAATGCTGAGTTGAGATCTGTCAGCAGCTGTGCAACTTTAAGAACTACGCAACTGTGCATGGCTGTGCATAACTGTGCATGTAGCTTCAGTTACTGTGCAATGCTGCTGCAACGCGAACTTTCTGTGCATTTACTAAGCCATGAACTGTGCAAAGTAAACAGCCTTGGTAAGGCTTTAACTGCTGCTGACTGTAGCGAATTATTATAGTTTGCTAACTTGTCATTAGAGTTGCATAATAGGATTCAGGATTAAAGTGCCTGACAATCATGGCTGTGCTTTGATATGGCGGTTCAGAAGGGGAAGAATATCACTAGATCATTATAGATCCGCAAATTTATGAGTGTACAGAGCCTGGAGGCTCATCAATGCCAAGCACCAGTGTTCAACGAGCACCCTCGCATTGACCAGCAAGACGAAGAAGACGTTCCTGGGGAGGTGGAAGTCAGCATTCAGGAAGGAAGCGATGGAGGTACTGCTGGAGCAGGGCTCCCCTTTATCCAGCTTTCTACAGACAGCTCCTCCTCTCATGAGTCTGCTGGCGCTACCCCCCATCCAGCAGCACGAGCTGTTCCCACTGCAGCTGACCTGGCAAGGTACCTTGTCTGACTCGGCCTGGGGAGAACAAGCCCACGCGGTTTCCCAGACCCCAAGCAACCTTCCATCAGTTGTGCTGGGGGTAGCCAGGTACCAGCAGCCGCCGTTGGGCCCCACGACATCTTTGTCAGTTCCACTTCCAAGCTCGACCTCGTCTGGGACAACCTCAATTTACCCCACACTGCCTTCTTTGCCCATCGAGAAAACCCATACCGGCCCAGTACTCCAGACCCAGAGTACCCTGCTATACTATGCTGGGACGAGTCAATCTGAGTTGCCAGGCAATCCCCCACTCCCCCAGAGCTGACCAGGGAGTCATCACCGGAGTTTGCACCTTGAGGAACCCCAGCAACCTGGGACAGACTTGCCATTCCAACGAGGAGGAGAACACCAACCGAGGAGGAGCAAGCAGCAGGAGCCGCTGTCATGGAAGAATACACCAGGAGGAGAAGACAAGCCGAGGAGGAGTGAGCAGCAATATTCAGAGCAGTCGATGAGCGACATACTGAGCCCAAACCCAGGATTGACAGCAGAGGGGAAACAATATACTACTCTGCCAATAGCAGCACAACAGAGACACTCCCTGTCGAGGAGTATGTCAATGGTATCATTGGAGGAGGGAGTCCCTCTCCCTCACCAGTCCCCGTCCCACCAATCCCGAGTACTCCCCCAGCCGACCACCCCAATAACCATCGCTCGGGCCCTGTACCTTCTGTTGACAGGCAAACTGATCCAAGTCCCTGACGTGCTGCTCCGCGCGACCCTAGAAGAGTTGTTTAGCCACTTCAGGGAGGAGCTAACAGCGGATCGAGATTGGGCCTTGACGCCGGCAGGAAGGGACTATGCGCATTACAGATATGACTATATATTGAAGGAAGAAGCCATTCATTTTGCCTGCCTCGCTTATAATATGATCCATAGTGATTGTCAGATTGAGGTACCAGCCCGATATCAACAACCCCAGATCAATCTGTCGCCTATCATGTATACACTGGAACCAATGGAAGATGAACCCCCAGTACCCCTGCCGTGGACTGCGGTACCTGATTATCCAAGATGGCAACCGGGTTATGCTCCTGCAGTGCCGAGCTATGCATACCCCTGAGGTTATGGACTGCCAGGTATGCAGGGATGGCCTAGGATCTTTGCTGCCACCAACGCTGATGATGGCATGGGACCCTCGAATGCACCCTAACCACCTAGCAAACCACAGCCCCTGACTGGACTGCCGCCACAGGCACCGCCTGGTATCCCTCAGAGGTGGGCACTGCCTCGATATCCACCACTGCCTCGACCACTGGATCCCCCTGTCCTGTGGACTCTTGATGCAGATAACCAAGGACTGTGGCCTGCACTGAAACCCAACATGGTCAAGGAGCCCAAGAACTTCAACGGTGACTCCAATGACATTGTACAGTTCTTCTCCCAGTGCAACATGTACTTCTCAGTTTTCAACCAGTACTTCCAATATCACCCCCACAAAGTCATCTTTTGCGCATCACACTTCGGAAAAGATGCTCAGGTGTGGTGGGAGCTGTGCATGCGAGAACTGGGAAGGAACATCAATGGGGACCAGCTCTATCCAGCCTACGAACAGTTCGTGGAGGAGGTCAGGTGACGATTCTGGAAGGATGCCAATGCTGAAATCAAGTTCGCACAATGGGAAAGGCTCCGACAGAGTAATTTCCCCGATGGTGACTTATTCTTCCAGCAATTTGAGTTGCTGGCCTTTGAGGCAGGCGTCCTTGGTATTGACCAGATGATGATGGCCCAAGTCAAGAAGGCATGCTGCTCATCCACCAAAGACATCATCTATGCATCGGACGGGGATGTCCCGATGAACTACCCAGAGTGGAAATGGCGAATACTTCAGATTGATCATAATTGGAGGACGCAAAAGGCAGAACAAGGGGGAGCCAAGGTGACAGAATGGAAACAGCAAGCAAAGACGAATACAGCCCTGACGACAAAGGGGAACCAGCAGCAAAGCAGTGTCCCTGAAAAGCAGATGGGAACTGGCATGACATATGGGGGAGCAGGCAAGCCCATGGAGATCAACAGAACATACTCCAAGGCAAAGTGTTTCCAATGTGATGAAATCGGACACTTCAAATGAGACTGTCCCAAATCGCCAAAGACGAAGGAGGAGGCACTACGACGCCTCAATTATTACTGGGACCATATAGCAACAAACGAGAAAACAGACTCAAAGATCGAGGAGGTAAAAGATGGAGCTGAGCAGTAAATGATTCGACTGACTCAGTTAAGGACTTAGTTTCATCCAGTATGTGTTTGTTGCCCGCTAGCCAGGCTTATTGTACTTCTGTAGTTGACACAGCACATTTGAATATACCACTTTGCGACTTCACTACCAAGATGGAACCAGGAAAAGAATTGAAACAGGCAGATGGGGCCACTGACCCCAAGACTGCGCAACCGGCTAAGCGTTCGGCAAGTAGCTCATTGCAAGCAAAAGCAGTGGTGATGAGCCTCCAGGCTCTGTATGCTCAGAATTTGTGGATTTAGCTATCCATCACCCAATACCTTCGAAACGATGCCATTATAGTCCTCACATACTCCATAACACTGCCAACACTCGATAATACCATGGATTTTCGCAGTATAAGCCACAAACACCCAGATACAGTCCTAAAACCATGACATCCACTCCTCATGCACTCTGTTATCCTTCCCAGCTCGCCTCACATCACAATTACTGTATCCTATCATGGCAAGGCACCTTTGATCGACAATCATCCTAAAACAGGGTTGCTACATCACTCAGAAGCATCTGGTTGATGTGCTCATCAATCATTTAATGAAATGACGTGATTGACGTGAGTACCCTCCCAGCTACGATAATTACAGCCATGGCAACTACAGACCACGTTTACTAAGGTTGTTACAGTGCCAAGACTTCGAATTATTGTTGCCCCACGCATACACCTCAGCACAGCAACTGCAGCTCAATAATCCGCAGCTACACAGCACCTTATGATCCGCTCATCACCCAATAAAACCACACGATTTGCATCCATACATAGCAATGTCGGAGACTTGCTGTTACTTTAGAACCACAGATACCATATGTTTACTACGGCTATTACAAAAGCCAAGGACTTACAGCCTTACTAAGGCTCCGAAGAATATTCTATTTATAAAATCGTACTTGTAGTATAAAAACTAGGTAGAAACCGCATTTTTAGAGCTAGTTCTTACCCAGTTGACGAGGCTACAGCATTACCAGTCAGCTATGGTTACTCTAAGTTATTCCCCACCGCTTGCTTTACTCTTTAAACGTTGTTGGTTGCACCAATACACGAAATCTTGCGTCAATAACTTGCTTTTGTCTTTTAATGCCACAACATCGCTTCACTTTCACCACATAGGATTGTTTCATCACTTTCACCTTCTACATCACCATTGTTTTCATTGCCCAGTTCAGTATTGCCTCCATGTAGGCCCAGTTCAGCTCCATAGGATCACCCTCATCTTTATCATTGTTCGGAGTTGCCATGCATCTATTGCCGCAGCACCCCACTCAGCACCTCAGTTACGACGATTTCTACCAGTTTCTTACAGTCTCCATACATTTATTGCTATTGTTTTGACTCACAATATTAGGTACACCCTCTAGCCATGTTTACTAGGCTATTTTGACATCTTCTAGTCCATTGCCACGATTTCTAGAGCATCGCAACGATTTCTAGCGCATTGCTATGATTACCAGTCCTTCCACACGTTTTCTCGTCCTCCCCCACAATTTCTATCGCATTGCTACATCTTCTATTTCCTCCCCACATTTTCCAGTCCCTCCCCACATTTTCTCGACTGTTGCAACAATTTCTAGCACGTTGCTACAATTTCTAGAGCACCCCCACGATTTCTAGATCCATTTTCGTGGTCTCTAGACCGTTTTCACAGTTCCTATCACGGTTTCTTGGTATTCAAGTCAGACCTGATTCCATCCCTTCTCGTCTATCAAGATCCATCCAGGCTTACAGCCAACGTCTATTAGTACTCCTTGACCAAGAGTACTACTTCGCTGACTGAAAAGTCGCAGTGTATCTTGCGTTATTGAGGAATTGACTGCACAGAGGTGCACCGAACCACTCGCAAACACATTGCCTTGATTGCTGTGTTGCTACGTTAATTGCCTAAGCTCTCACCAAGTTTTGGGTGTTGCCATTGCCACAGAAGTCTTAGGCTCATCAGTGGACGAAAAGACACCCACCACAGTGCCACCTGTCATAACAGCCGATTGGGCGACTGGACAGGGCAGGGGAACCAGCACTTCCATTGAAGGAATGTGCCCCCCCTGATAAAGTGGCTCCACGATTGGAGAAAACTGCAAGGGACGGGCCCACTTGTGGACCCACGAGCATCAAGACTGAGTGCAGTGGACCAATTGCATGGCCCTTGAGCCTGCAGCAGAGCAAGAGTCCCAAGAGCGTGGACCCACCTCAGGATGACGAGGGCGGGTACTCGATCAGTGAAGGCCCTGGGCAGGATCCGAACAATTCGCTAAGTCCCAAGGGAGCAGGTTCCGAGACTGATACTGCAAGGAATTCAGTACCTCACCAGCCCAGTGTTGCCCCAAGTGATGCCCCCTTGGTCCAGCTGAACTTGTGGCAATCCTACTCCTCCAATGAGGTACGGCATGCTCTCCCCCCAGGTGATCCCATTGAAGACGTGCATGTGGCAAGAACTGTTAGATGCACAACAGCCCCAACCAAGAGCAAATACAAGTCAGCTGAACAGGAGGAGCCGCTAGTGCCCAGGCAGTGAATAGGGGGCATTCAGTAGGAATCGAGGAGATTCCTGATGATGAGGACGACACCAGCTTCTGACTAAGCCAGAAAGTCAACCAAAAATCCCTGCCAACCCCTGAGGAGACCCAGTCAACAGTAGCCAAACTGTCAGGTTCTGGCACGAAGACTGAGAAGGTCCCACACACATGGCTCAAACTGTTTGAGGCAGAGTGGACATTATACGGTATCAAGGAAGTGAAGACTGAGTCAGAAGCGAGGGCAGTCCTAAAGAACTGGATCCATAAGATGTGAATCGAGGAGGTAGTTGATGAGATGATTGATGGCCTGAGAAAAACCACACACATCAATGCACTGGAATGGATGGACAAGCTCTGACAACCCAAGCACTACGTTTGCCAAGTAAGCGGAGGTGAGAAGGCCCTGACAGCCGACATCCAAGTCAGGATACTGGGGAAACACACTCGCATCGCCTCCTCGGCTCTAGTTGACAGCAGCTGCACTAGTAGCGCCATCAATCAAGCCTTTGTCGAAAAACATAATATCCCCACTCATGCAACAGCAGCGCCCATCACTGTGTACAACGCAGATGGATCAAGAAATAATGCAGGACAGATCACCGCCTTCGTGGAATTACACATCATCATCAGAGACCATGCCAAGCGCATAGACCTGGCTATCACTGACCTAAAAGATTGTGACATCTTCCTCAGACATGATTGGTTAGTAAGGCACAATCCGCTAATCAACTAGCAGATGGGGAAAATGATCTTTGCCCGATGCCAGTGTCGTCACACCCCAATTCCGCTACCAGATGTGGATCCATACGACAAATGGGACGAAGAGCTTGAAGAGGGTGACACTATCCTTGCGATAAGCTTTGAAGAAGCTATTCATATTAGGGCAATGTGACATGTAGCCAACGACCTAGCAGCTCAGGCCAACACAGAAAAGAAAGCCAAAACATTCGAAGAAATGGTCCCCGAATGATGTTGAGACTTCAAAGACTTATTCAACAAAGAAAGCTTTGATGAGCTCCCAGAACCAAAACCCTGGGACCATGCCATCGAACTCATCCCAAACGGTAATGCCAACCTTGACTGCAAGGTCTACCTGCTTAACCGAGAAGAGCAGGAGGAGTTAGACAAATTCCTTGATGAAAACCTAGCCAGCGGAAGAATATGTCCCTCCAAGTTGCCCATGGCTTCACCATTCTTCTTTGTAAAGAAGAAAGATGGGAAGTTAAGGCTGGTCCAAGACTATCAGAAACTTAATGAGATGACGATCAGAAACTAATACCCACTTCCTCTAATCTCAGAACTCATGGACAAGCTATGAGGCGCCAAGTACTTCTCTAAACTGGATGTTCGATGGGGATACAATAATGTTTGTATCAAAATGGGAGATCAGTGGAAGGCGGCCTTCAGAACCAATTGCGGCTTGTACGAGCTGATGGTTATGTTCTTCAGGCTTACCAATTCACCTGCCACCTTCCAGTGGATGATGAACAATATCTTTAAAGACCTCATCGTGTCTGGGAAGGTCACCATCTACCTCAATGACATCCTCATCATGTCCAAGACCAAGGAGGAGCACGGTCAGATTGTACAGAAAGTCTTGGCTACCTTATGAAAGCACAAGCTATTCCTTAAAGCAGAGAAATGTGAGTTCGAGATCTTGGAGATGGAGTACCTAGGCATCATTATCAGCAAAGGCAGTATCTGCATGGACCCGGTCAAGGTCAAAGGCATTCTTGACTGGCCGGTACCAACCAAGAAAAAGGAACTACAGTCCTTTTTGGGATTCACGAACTTCTATTGGTACTTCATAAGGAACTACAGCAAGATCGTGAAACCCATGATGCAGTGAACTGGCAACAACGCATGGAAGTGGGGCAAGGCTCAACAGGAGGCTTTTGAGCAGCTAAAGAAGCAGTTGGCAGAGGATGTCGTACTCACCATACCAACAAATGAGGGAAAGTTCAGGGTGGAAGTGGATGCCAGCAAGGGAGCCATCGGTGCGGTCCTCTCCCAAGAGCAGGATGGCAAGTGGAGACCTGTCTCATTCCTGTCAAAGTCTCTTTCGGTTATGGAACGTAACTATGAGATCTACAACAAGGAACTTCTAGCAATAATGCTTGCACTGGAGGAGTGGAGGCATTATCTTATGGGCGCATACCAAGATTTTGAGATCTGGACAGATCATCAAAACCTCCAGTACTTCTGAAAGCTGCAGAAGGTGAATCGACGACAAGCCCGGTGGATCACCGAACTAGTGGAGTATCACTTTACCCTTCATCACAAGGCCAGAACTGCCAACAAGAAGGCTGACCTCCTATCGCAGAGAGCTGATCATGACCAAGGACAGGACAACAACAACCAAGTAGTAGTCCTGTCCCCTGAGCACTTCAGGGCCATGATCATGCTGACCATCGAGGAGACCCACCAAAATGTACAGGCTGCCACCAGAAAAGTTCACCTCTGGGACAACGCCGTCGCCAGCTCCATTAACCATGATCGTGGCATGAAAGTAAAAGATGGGCTCATCTGGTACGATGGCAGAATCTACATTCCTCGAGACCATGCACTTCGTGGAGATTTCATCACTCGATCCCACGACCATGTCACTGCTGGACACCCAGGCATTGAAAAAACCAAAGAGCTCGTGCTACGAGAATTCTGGTGGCCAAAGATGAGAAAGGATGTTGAAGCCTACGTGAGAGCCTGCGAGACCTGTCAGCAGACAAAAAGCAGTACCCGAGCAAAGGCAGCACCCCTTCACCCCAACGAAATACCTTCCTGCCCTTGGACCCACATCTTGGTGGACATGGTAACTGGATTACCCAAGAGCAATGGATACGATGCCATCCTCGTAATCATCGACCACTTCTCGAAAGAAATCATCCCAGTCGCATGCTCCACAGAACTGTCATCAGAAGGGTGGGCAAAGATCCTACGAGACAAAGTATACGCCAAACATGGGATGCCCCAGGTCATCATTTCAGACAGAGAAACTGTATTCGTATCCAAATTCATAAAAGACCTCTATGACCTTCTTCAGATTAAGGGCAATGCCTCGACAGCCTATCACCCCCAAACAGATGGACAAACCGAGAGGGTTAACCAGGAAATTGAAAAATACCTTTGTATGTTCGTCAATCACCTTCAAAATGATTGGGCGGAATGGCTCTCCCTCGCCGCGTTCACTCATAATAACCGAGTACACTCCTCTACTGGAAAAAGCCCCTTCGAAGTCAACTATGGCTATAACCACACAGTTCTACCTGGAGCAAAACCCACCACACCATTCTGAACCCCTGCCTCGAACATCTTCGTTTCTGAAATGCAGGAAATCCATGCTGCCACCAAAAAGTCACTCGAGAAGGCTGCTTTACAAATGAAAGCGCAGTATGACAAGTTGAAATGCCCAGCTGTCAAGTACAAGATAGGCAACAAGGTTTGGCTCAATATGTCCAACCTCCACCTACCACGTCCAAAGAAAAACCTCAATGACAAGCGAACAGGCCCTTTTGAGATCAAAGACAAGAAAGGTGCTTCTGCATACACCCTTGCCTTACCAGCTAACTGGAAAATCCACCTGACCTTCAACGAGTCGATACTTACTCCATATGTCCCCCCAGCATTCCCTAATCAGGAAGAACCACCTCCCCCACTGCCAGACCTCATAGATAGTGAAGAACATTATGAAGTCAAAAAAGTCTTAAATAGCAGACAACGGTGAGTTTGAGGGAGGAGAGGAGGACCACCAAACATGGTAACCGACTATTTCGTCAAGTGGAAGGGCTACAGGCCTGAATCAAACAGTTGGGTATGGGAAAGCGACATGGATGCCGACAAAATCATCGAGGAATACCTCGCTGAACACGTAGATGGGGTCATAAATGGACGAGAAGACTAGCAGTCTTACACAGATCCACACACAGGGAAAACAGTCTTGCATGCTAGATTTCTACTTAAATAGTGTCAGTTGTAAATATTCAATTTCTCAGGATTATATAGTATATTAGTCAGCAGGCCAACTCTTGACATGATGACATTATCAGAAAATCTGACAGACCTGGGAATTGAACCCAGGATCTTAAAAAGATTCTTTTTCAAGCAGACATGCTAACCACTATACTATACTATACTAGCATTATATATACATGTAATCATTACTCTATATGGCCTCCCTCTCTTAGATTTATAATCTCCCAATTGGGCCCTCTCTTTGGTGTGCTTTTCTTTCCTTATTGGGCTGGTCAAATCGGCCCATCAATTGCACCTAGAATTGGCTCTCCCATGGCATTGATGGCATCAATATCAGGCTATTTTTGGACAAAATTCGCATTTTGGCTCATTTTGGGCTTCCTCAGGCAACTGGGTGGGTCAGGGGATGGTACTAGTATATGCCTAAATATAAATAGCATAATAGCGAACCCTCTGCTGAGGTATGGGGGCCCTGGGGAGGGGGTAAAATAGGTAAAATAGTGAAAAAATAGCAGAAAATCACCGGAAATTCGCGTTTTGGGGGTACTACGCGCATCGGATCACTTCGAAAACTTGACCAATGAATTTCCTGACCTTGAAAACCCCAAAATGGCCCCTCTACAGTACATGTGGCGCATTTTATGGCTAGGCATAATCGGGAAAATTGGCTTTTATGGTGCTGCGTACATTGGATTGCTCCGGGGATGATACCAATCGATTTCTACACTATATAGACCCTAGAATACATCTTCATTTGCTATATATGACCACCGGAATGTGATGAAAAACAGGAGATTGAGGGGGGGGGGAAACATGGTCTATTTTGTTTTATAGGTGTCGCATTGGTCTGAGGACATCACCAATCAATTTCTCGACATTTAAAACCCCCAAACAACTCTTGGTTACATTTATGGGGTCTCAGAAACGATGGAAATAATGATGTTACAGTTTAGGAGGAGCACATAGGGAAACTTGCATTTCTGAGCTTCTGAAAACTTCGGAGTTGCTTCCAATGGATTCCTTGACCTTTAAAACCCCCAGAAAACCCCAGGTACACATTTCAAACCTTTGAAATCCATGGTAAAAAATGTGATAGTGAAAATATGCGAAATACCATATATCTCGCATTTTTGAGTGTTGGGGAACATAATTCGGGTATGAAATACACGATATATATTGTATAATAGTGTGTACAAAAGATTAGGATGATCCAAAATGTATTGGCAGAGATATAAGGAGATGTTTCTGAAAAAGAGGAGGAGCACCCCCCAGATTTTGATGTTCTGGTTATCCTATGGCCTGGGGACTATCAGATTCAGATTCCTAGACCTAAAAAACCCCAGAATCAACAATCATCCTTGGGGTTTATGTGTCAAAACTCCAAAGTAATGAGTGTGCTATTAGTTACGCATAAAGATATACTGTGTGCACAGATATTGCACTATTGAAAATGACCTCCAGGGATGATAGATGAGTCTACTGTTTTTTAGGTCTAGGAATCTGAATCTGATAGTCCCCAGGCCATAGGATAACCAGAACATCAAAATCTGGGGGGTGCTCCTCCTCTTTTTCAGAAACATCTCCTTATATCTCTGCCAATACATTTTGGATCATCCTAATCTTTTGTACACACTATTATACAATATATATCGTGTATTTCATACCCGAATTATGTTCCCCAACACTCAAAAATGCGAGATATATGGTATTTCGCATATTTTCACTATCACATTTTTTACCATGGATTTCAAAGGTTTGAAATGTGTACCTGGGGTTTTCTGGGGGTTTTAAAGGTCAAGGAATCCATTGGAAGCAACTCCGAAGTTTTCAGAAGCTCAGAAATGCAAGTTTCCCTATGTGCTCCTCCTAAACTGTAACATCATTATTTCCATCGTTCCTGAGACCCTATAAATGTAACCAAGAGTCGTTTGTATGGAATACAAGACTGGTATGCTCCGGTTATATGTATAGCCAGTGTGTGTGTATATTTGTTCTTGCTATACATAGTAGTAGGACCTCAGACACATTGATTTTGCTATATTAATACATATATAGAAAGAATATCAGTTGTGACTAAGATGCATGCATCTGTGATCGTGTTTAAATATTAGCATTTATACTGCAGATCTTCATCTTTTCTCTTCTCTTCTCTTCTCAGTTAGCTTGATTTTATTCTATCTTTATGTTTTCCTATTCCTCTGCATAGCTATTTTATGCTCACACATTTCAGATGTTGCACAGCTGATTTCTTCTGTGGAACTTGTAGGGATGTTCACTGTTACTGTTATGTATACCAGAATGACATTTGCAATCATTATTATTTTCCAGTATTCCTCAACTTTGAACTTGCTTCAACTTCTTTGTTCTGACAGCAAAAGTCCATGACTAATATATGCTTATAGCAATTAGACTTGCATAAAATATGTTTTAAATTCAATAACAGATCAAGTTGATAATAATATAATTTAACATTGGTCAGATAATAAGAGATATAATGAAACAGGTCCATGATAAATAGCAATTAAAGCAAATAAACTGAACTGTGCCACCTCTAGATCTCATTGAAACAGCAAATAACATTGTGACTGTGACTATAGTCACATGTAGATGAAGCTCTTTATCACATCATGTGACCTGTCACGCATCGAGCCTGATGACTGCTTAGTCATATATATAAGTCATCGAGCTGGGCTTTTATTATTATAAAATATAAACTAAAAATTATTATTCTTTTATTCCACATACATTTAGATAAATCATAAACTAACTTCCTTCCTTCCAGCACCCCCTTGGCCTGACCCAGACATCACTAAGAATTTTAAACATGTCTAACACCTCCAACTCTAACCTAAGCAACTGACCACTCTTTCCACCATTCAAATGTTGATTATAAGCAACACAATCAATCCTCTTTTATTCCTTACCTTTATTGCTTTCATACATGGAGCTACAGTCACTACTGGGGCATGTCAGTGGGCATGCCTGAAAGATGGCAGGTAAACACCGGCATGTATTTATATAGATTTTTTTAAGCATAAAAAACTGTACTATAAAAGCCTGATAAAATACTATCTGCTTCCTTTCTAATCTTTACCTTGGTGTTTTGGCACATGTTTTTGGTATGAATTATCTTGTTGGAGATATCATGGGAAGCCACAAGAAGAGTGTAGAAGGTTTAAGTTGGCATGATGCCAGATGACCTTGGGACCAATACTTACTGCTTATGGATGAGTTTAGTAAAACATTCTAGATAGTTTTCGTAGTATAAATACAGGCTCTGTAGGAGCCAGAGAATATTGGAATCGCAAGGCTCGGGACCATGAAATGAGCAAGAGGAAAGGGTGTTGTATATCCGTTGCAAACAAGATGGCATATACTACTCAAGTACAGTCCTTTTATACGACGATTCTAACTAAAAGCTGCGGATATAAGCAACAAATACGTACAACTAATGAAAGAATAATGGCAAGACATTAACAAGTGGCGACTGGTAAGATGAGCACTTTGACAGTTAATGATCAGCACTGTCGCTTGGTGACGATGTGAGCTCGAATATCAAACAGAGAATACAAGTTCATTAGTCTGGCTTTACCAGCCACTAGTCTACCCACTGTGAACCTAGCGTTTCCAACATATCTAAATAAGTACATGATGCCATTTGTGTCGTGTCTAAGTCTTATTGCCTATAAATGATATTAGGTGTTTATACCCTGTATTTCTGATCATGTTGTTGTTCTAAAAATACCTGAGCAAAGATGCTGTGTGTTACCGCAGGTATTTCTTGTGGTGTTTATGGTAGGAAACACCTGGTATTTCCTTTGTTTTATAGGTGTTTCCTTGCATAAACACCTTAAAGAAATACCAATCATCATGTATAATATAATTGCTCATAACAAAGAACACAATTGGAAACCCAGGGTATAAACACCTAATATCATTTACAGGCAATAAAACACAGCATGAATTACAGCATGTACTTATTTAGATAATTTGTAGCAAAAACATGTGCCAAAACACCAAGGTAAAGATTAGAAAGGAAGCAGATAGTATTTTACCAGGTTTTTATGGTACAGTTTTTTACGCTCAAAAAAATCTATATAAATACATGCCAGTGTTTACCTGCCATCTTTCAGGCATAAACACTGACATGCCCCAGCAGTGAATACTAAAAAGGTTTTCCCAAAATAGTTGTATTTATTATATTTTTAAAGAACTCATATCTATATTTGGCAATACAGCAGTATCTAGGGTATTAAGGCACAGATGCATTTGAAATAGAGCATACCAGTCTTGTATGCCATACGTTTGGGGGTTTTAAAGGTTGAGAAATTGATTGGTGATGTCCTCAGACCAATGCGACACCTATAAAACAAAATAGACCATGTTTCCCCCCCCCCTCAATCTCCTGTTTTTCATCACATTCCGGTGGTCATATATAGCAAATGAAGATGTATTCTAGGGTCTATATAGTGTAGAAATCGATTGGTATCATCCCCGGAGCAATCCAATGTACGCAGCACCATAAAAGCCAATTTTCCCGATTATGCCTAGCCATAAAATGCGCCACATGTACTGTAGAGGGGCCATTTTGGGGTTTTCAAGGTCAGGAAATTCATTGGTCAAGTTTTCGAAGTGATCCGATGCGCGTAGTACCCCCAAAACGCGAATTTCCGGTGATTTTCTGCTATTTTTTCACTATTTTACCTATTTTACCCCCTCCCCAGGGCCCCCATACCTCAGCAGAGGGTTCGCTATTATGCTATTTATATTTAGGCATATACTAGTACCATCCCCTGACCCACCCAGTTGCCTGAGGAAGCCCAAAATGAGCCAAAATGCGAATTTTGTCCAAAAATAGCCTGATATTGATGCCATCAATGCCATGGGAGAGCCAATTCTAGGTGCAATTGATGGGCCGATTTGACCAGCCCAATAAGGAAAGAAAAGCACACCAAAGAGAGGGCCCAATTGGGAGATTATAAATCTAAGAGAGGGAGGCCATATAGAGTAATGATTACATGTATATATAATGCTAGTATAGTATAGTATAGTGGTTAGCATGTCTGCTTGGAAAAGAATCTTTTTAAGATCCTGGGTTCAATTCCCAGGTCTGTCAGATTTTCTGATAATGTCATCATGTCAAGAGTTGGCCTGCTGACTAATATACTATATAATCCTGAGAAATTGAATATTTACAACTGACACTATTTGATCTGTTAAAGTAGCATTCATAGGCGGGGAGAAAGGTATGGTATGACCAAGAACAGCTTTGGGACCTACTTGGGAGTCACGATGATCCTTCAACCGACATTAAATCACCCTTTGAACCGGTGGAGATACCTTAATGGCAGTTGGGACGCCTGCCTTAACGAGGGGGTAATGTTACAATTTATTCATTTTTTGCCTCTATCTCATCTTATCTCTCACAACTGGACCAGGCAGGCCACTGACTATAGGGGTATCCGAGCAGCAGTACGACATTCCCATGTTATCTCTTCGTTGTCACGCAACCTCGCTTCGCTATTGCATGCTCACACATTCTTACTCCAACTGTGCATGCTCATGAACTTTATCCTTTTTACACGGTCTATTATTAGAACCCTCTCTTTGAATACATAAGTAGTAGCTCTCACTGTATGTACCCCAGCTTCAAGCTGACTTTAATCTATACCAAAACTATCGCTTAATTCATCACTAAGAGCCTAAGACTTAGCCAGTTCGCCTATCGTTAAGGAACTCATCAGTGACTGCCCAAATGCGAGACAGCCATTGTTTATCCTTGATAGGAGTTCAGGTTTAATATAGAAATACACATAAAATAAAATAAAATAAACATACAGGTTGCATACATCGAATATGGTGAATCTGGCATTAGGAAAAGCTGAATGATGCTCAAGAGATGGAGACACAGGACTCACCAATGACATTAGCAGGCATGGTGGGGATGATCCTGTGAAGAATGAATTTAGATGGAATCACTTGATTAACTGCCCTATGGCTGCCGTTCAATGAAATAATCACTGAAAAAAGAAGCTCAATATACCAAGCAGACCAAGGTCGTGGCGATCTTTCGGCAGCAATAACAGATTTATAAGGGATAGTAAGGTGTTAAGCGGCTGTGTCAAAGGATGAGGCCTTCACTTAGCATGTTCTTTCCCCATACCCAAGCAAACCTGTCTGTCATTATTGGCAGAAATAGAAGGCTTCAATTGGTGCATGTGTTGTTGGTAACCAGCACAGTAATCTAGGTTGCTGCTATGACAGCTGTTATGGAGGCCAAGCGCATGTGTGGCATCTTCTTTTTCTTGGATGTCGACACTGTTGTCCTGGACAGTCTGGAAATACATGATTTTAGTCTTTCAGACACTTTCTGTAAGGGGATCAATCCAGAATAGGAGGCAGCCAAAGTTACTTCTCGAGAGGCCTTGGGAGAGGCATCTTGATTACTTGGACTGTAAATATGTATAATAACGTTGAATTATTATTTCATTGTCTGTGACTTTTCTTTAGGTATTTTTTGGAGCACCTGGTGGCCCCAAGAATTTCAGTTTGCACCAATGCTCCCAATACAAGTAGCATAAGGCCTCAAAGGAGGAAGCAACCTGTACCTCCGACGACAACAGGTCGGTTATTGTGATTGCGGGGGCTACATATGAAGATGACACTGGGAAGCACAGCAGGGCATGAGGAAGTGGGATCAAAATGGGACAAATGCACTCAGAATCATGGCAGTACGAAAAGTTACCCACCCATTACACTTATACTTACCTTCAAAAAGTAGTGTAATTGTTGTCAACAATTCTGTGTCCCCATTGTACAACTCTGTGATCATGTATTTACAAAGACAACAGCCCAATGAAAAGGTCAAGAACATACACAGCACAATCATTCATGGACTTTAAGATCTGTATTATGTTGTAACTCTGTAAATACATACAAAGTTTACTCTCTCTCTTTTTACTCTGTACTTGTGCTCCCATCTTTCACCTGTCCTCATCCAAGAATGCCTCAACAAAGCTCATACAAGCCTGCTCAATATTTATGAAAGCCTTCCAGGATTGATTCATATCAGAACCAGCTCACCTAGCATCATCACTGTAGGATGATAATTGATCAGCTTCTTGTTATTTTAAATGCAACTCACATTCCAGGGAAGACGCCAGGGTGAAGACCACTAGTCACCACCCAATAAAATGTTTGTTCCTTATGAGGACTCATTGAACTTGCAGGAATGACTTCAAAGTGTGAAGGTCTCACCACGTCATGGACTGTTTGTGCTACAGTGGAATCATAAGGGGAAGAAGAAGGGGGTGCAGGAGGGGTTGGTGTGGGCCAACACATTGTTCAAGCCATGCATCTTTCCAGCCTTTCTCTGCATCAGGGCACGATAAAGCTCAATAAAATGATGCACCGGCAAACGTGAGTACTGCTGCGGAAGTTGCATACCTGCCAAAATTGTCAGCTGGTTGCAAGAACTTAAAAGAACATGTACCATCCCCAATGCACTCCACAAGTGCTACTGTTGAGCACAACATAGTATTGACTGCCCAAGCCTGAATCCCCAGGTAACAAACCCCTCTTGATATCATTTTTCACCTTGAGGTAAGGATCATCCTCCTTGAACCCTGTGGGAATGACAGGTGGGGGACCCCCAAGACCATGAACACCATCGAGCTCCTCTGACATGAAGAATGGCTCAGAAAAATATTCATCGTCCTCATAGCTTGGTATGACAGTGAGGCCCATAGATGCTCCCGAAGAATCAGACGTGATAATGGGCAGGTCAGACTTGTCTTGACAATTTTCTTAGCCTTCTGTAGGAATATTGGAATCGGTACGCTGATGAGCCTCCAGGCTCTGTACGCTCAGAATTCATGGATTTTGCCTGCTAATTAACACTACTGTCCCTTCAACGGCCTTTCAGCAAACCAATGATTGCACGCACATTGATACCACTTTCATCCTACGGCAACCACTCCTTACACACTTTGTTATCCATCCCATCTTGCCACGCATCATAATTGCCATACTTCATCACGGCAAGGCACCTTCGATCGACAATCATCCCAATACGGAATTGACGCATCACTCAGAAGCACTCAGTTGATGTGCTCATTGATCACTTAATGAAAATGATGTGATTGGCATGAGTACCCTCCCAGCTACAGCAATGGCAGCTACGGCAACTACAGACCATGTTTACTAAGGCTGTTACTCCACCAAGGCCTCAAGAAAACGTTGCCCCACGCGTATTCCTCAGTATGACGACTATCGCTCAGTAATCCGCAGCTAAACAGCACCTAACAATCCGTGCATTGCTCAGCAAAACCATATGGTTCGCATCCATATGTGGCAACGTCGACGAATTGCTGTTACTTTAGAAGACCAAGGACCATATGTTTCCTATGACTTTTTACAAAGCCAAGGCCTTACAGCCTTACTAAGTCTTGCATATTTACTCTATTTATAAATTCGTATTTGTAGTATAAAAACTAGCTAGAAAATGTAGTTCAAAAGCAGTTCATCTCCAGTTGACCCCAGACTATGTCAATTATCATCTCGCTCTAGTCTATCGCCAATAAACAACGTTTATTAACCATTCTACGGCAATATACTGTTTGCACCAGCATATTCTTGATCGCACGTCGACTCTTGAGCTCACCAGAGTTATCTCACAGGTTTAACTGTGAAGAGTCCTTCGCTACATGCTCTTCGCTCTTAACACTATTGGTGCACGCTCATACTGTGCCGATACATGATCGCTGCACCATACCTCACCCACGTTATCTTTTATAGGCCGTCATCGTTTCACTTTCACACCATTGGAGTTTTTATCGTTTCTCTTTCACCATCATTATTGTCGCCCACTTGGGTAGTCTCAGAGCAGACTTAGGATCAGTTCTGCAAGTTTTTGTATAGTATCAGTCCCTTGAGTGGACTTGAAGGTTAGTTTTGACATAGGATAGGATCGTTTCAGTACCAGACCAGTTTCGACATCGACTCAGCACCCTCGCATCGTATAGGACCAGTATCATCGCCAGTTTTCGTAGTTCCACGTTTTCTCTTGCCAGTCCACCCTCAGCACCTCGTTCCACATTTATTTCACCACTCGCAGTCCACACGCCGTTTTCTCATTGCCTCGCTCACCCATAGACCATTGCCGACCATTTAGTCTATTCTCCATCGTTCACCCTGCTCCGATTACCGTCGAGCGATGTTTTCTAGTCTCGCAGCACGTTTTCTCATACAGATTCGTGGTATTCACATAATACCCATTTTCGTTCCCTCTCATTTCGAGAGATCTCTACTGGCTTGAAGCCATAGCATTTAGTACTCGACTACCAAGCAGTACTACTTCGCAGACTTAAAGTTGCAGTGTATTCTTGCGTATAGAGGAATTGTTCTACTGCACGGAGGTGCCCCAAACCACTCGCACACACAATCACCTTGATTGCCTTGCTACTACATTAATTAACCGAGCTCATTCCGAGTTGGTGTTGCCATTGCCATGGAAGTCTTAGGCCCATCAGCATGTCCCAGCAAGGTCGGTGCAGTTGCATGTTCACATAAAGTTTGCATGCTAGTGACAGGTCAAGGTCGCAGCATGTATGCTGGCGTGCATCGCATGTGTGATTATGTAACTATTCCCTCCACGTGTTGGGACACGCTCGGACCGTAATTTGGAATCCAGATCCCACTTGGCCTTCTGTCATACAATATCTTCGCAAGAAACTGTATGTGACTCACCGGCACGATACTCATGTATCTCTGCCTCAATTGTTGTCTTAGCTCTATGCACAGACAGTTTATAATATGATCTGGCTGGTATGGATTCCCACAGGACTTGTTACTTTATTATCGATATTTGCCTGTCATCAATACCACATTCTCAGTACTCTCGCCCCTTTGGACTGTAGCGATCGAATGTCAGTGTGGCCCTGCATGGGATATACAGCTCTCGGTGCTTAGCCTGCTTCACTTGGCCAATGAACCTAACCAGACACATCAGTCATTGGTAATGTTCTCTCAACACATACATTGCATACAAAACTCACTTCTTTACCACAAAATTAGCCGTTCTCTTGTTGTCCCTTCCCCTTGTATTCACAAGAATGCATCTGGCCCTGCCCTTCATCACCAGGATGTCTCCCCTCCATCCTGACCCTGCTGCTCCCACCGTCCTTCGAATGGCCATGTTACATGCGAGCCTCCTGTCGTTCAAGCAGAAAACGTGCCAGGTTCTGCTACCCTTTTTCCCATGTTTCACCATCACAATCCCATGGTGAACCATCTTGTTTGAAAGACGAGGTCGACGTGCAGCCATCACGTCGTGCCATTGTCCTCTGTCGCACTCAGAAAACAGAGCAGCCTAGGTGATTTGGTTGTATAAAGGACGGAACACAGATACATGAGCTTATCCTGTTCACCTCTAGGTAAATCCTTTGTCTCTTTCGTCTTTTGATCTAACATACCTTGGTAGATGGCTTGTACTCTGGTAGATCATAAGCCATAGCGTCTTCGACTGGGAAAATCTCCCTAATTTTTGTATACGCAATCTCGTCCCTAGTGCAGACAGGACACACTTCTTTACATCGGAGGACAAATAGAGCGTCCCTCAGTGTTAACATTTATGGGACAGATATATGATGCAATCATCTATTTTATTTTAATCTGTCTCCTTTGCAGCGGCGCTGCCTCATGCATCACATCTTCTTTGTCCTACTGCCTATTCCGGGACTACGCTTCCTTTGTCTTTCTTTCTTTCACCAATTGCTATATATATATATGACATCATCCACCATTGCCTGTCATCTCTCTTCCCTTTCTTCCATCTACCCCCATGTCTCTCGCACAGACTCCAACTGATCAGCCGCTTGACGCTTCCTCCAATGAAGCATCCTTGTTGGATGCCAATCACAGGCTTGCTTCCATAATCAGGGACCATTTCTTGATTGGCGCCTCTCAAATGTGCCGTCAACCTTTCAACTTTTTAAATCCATCCTCCAAGAGTGGAAACACCCCTCAATTTGAGACTTTACTGTCACAGTTACAGGTGCAAGCTCATGCCCTATCCTGACTTCACGTTTTCATATCCATTCAAGCTCACTGGGTATCACGATGTGGAGACAGAGATAAGCGCAACCACTAACTTTCGATCGTCATGACTCATAACCAAGTAGACTCAGGCATGCCTCAAGGCTGCAGCAGAGGAAATATTGGCAAAGCAAAATGAGGTATGTCCCTCATGGCCTTTCGATATGAGATTTGTTGCTCATTTGATGGTTCTTCTCCTAGATAGATGATTTAAAATGAGAGGTAGATTCATGTCCATTAGTTTGCTGGCATGATCTAAACTGCACCTCATCAGATTCAACGCCATGTTGGATTGCTGACCCAGGTGCTTACATCTATTATTACGTCCATGATAGACCCTCTCAAACTTGATTTCAGTAGTTTAATCAGCAATGTGCCACCGATATAAGTACTCAGGAGGGCGAAATCAGAGCACTTCGAACTGAGGTAGAATTGTATTCATCACCGCGAGAGACCAAAATACTCATACTTTACATGCGCTCCCAGTTAGCTCACCAAGCTGAACAAGTAGGTCTTTTCTTATATGAAACCATACTGTCAGCTTACTTTGGTTGTAGTTGAAGGACATGCCGAGGTCGTGACAGAGGTCAGTCTTCTCGACGTTTCATATTGGTTCCTCCTCATGGGTCCGGCAGTTCAACCGAAAGCACTTCCAGGAAGTTTCTGAACTGCATGACACAGTGTCTTCATTGCAGCAGGAGAAGCTTGCCTTACAGCAAGAAGCATCTGATCTAAGAAAACAGGTGAAGTCCCCTTTATACACCCGCTGTGATGGATCCTTACTGCTGAATGTAGACACAGGCACAACCATCAAAGTTGGTGGAGGTACGTACGCTTGCTTCGGTGATATTCTTCTAACGCCTTCAGCAGTTAATTGCGAAGCATTCTTCAGAAACTACTTCCTTGAAGTGTCAAGTGAGTTGAGCGCACCCTTTATCAGATCTTGAAACTTACCATCAATAAAGCTGCAGGATAAAGAAGAATGTCTGATCAATGTATGTACATGGATCCTTTCCATTTCCTTAGTCAAATATTTCTCAGCTGGAAAAGAAATTGACATTGGAAGCGCAGAGATTCATGCAGCTAGAGGCAGATCTGAAACACAAAGTGAACAAGCTTCGCAATCAAGTAAGTAGCTGTATGTGCTCCATTTAATTCCATGCTCATTGAACATGGAACCTTAGTTAAACGTATCAGAGGAGGCCAGAGCCACTGCAGAGAATAATGTGTGTATTCCTCATGCATGTTCTTTCCGACATTCTTTAATTGCCCCTCTGCAATCAGGCCAAGCAGTACCAATCGGGAGGCCCCGAGTTCAAGCGGAGTGTAAACTCAGAAGTTGAGAGATGGCTTGAATCTGATGAATTTTCTCAACAAAGGGTGAATAGCTGACACTATTGCCATGCAGTGTTATGGGTTTGACCGCCTCTGTATCTAGGTCCAGAGTGCTCATGTTGGAATGGACGAAGATGAGGTATGTGCTCCTCTCGATCTGAGTGTGACTGTCTTTCCTTAACAACATAACAGTATTACAGCCGGTTCATCAATGATGCCAAATCCTTGGCAGATATGATCCACACCAAGCGTGATCAAGCTGAAGCCGAGTATCATAAAGAGGTCATTCTGTTCTCGGTCTTTCCATGTATATCTATTAACTCTTTTTTACATGGCTAGTTCCAGGACCAAATTGACGCTGTCAAAGCTTATTATGCAACGGAGTCTGAGGATAAGATACATGACATCCAAACAAAGTATGAAGTTGAAACGAAGGTGAAAGAAGAAGCTAGGAAAAGTGCAACTGCGAGCGAGCAGAAGAGGATTGCTGCAGAAGAAAAGGTTAAGAACTTGGAGCTCAAGGTCCACCAATTGGAGCGTGTGAAGTTCCTGCAGGGCCTAGCGTACCGACCGCAGCGTGGCTCGCTGATGTGAGTTACCCCAGTTCAATGTCGTCTTTAATTGATATTCATGCACATTCTGCAGCCGTCAGGATTTCAGAAATATGTAGACAATGCTATGGAGGAGAAGCTTGCTCAACAGTTCAGAGACAAAAACCGTGATGTCGAATTGGTTCGTGCGAGCAGACTTTCTATGATTGGTTGAATTGCCTTCTTACTTCCTTTCAGCCTATAACAGATAATCAAAGTGATAAAACACAAGTGGACGAGAGACCATCCCCAGCTGAGACAGAAAAGGCGATGCCCAGTGCACTCTATGACAGTCAGACCAGTACTGATTGTCTCCTAGGAACCATATACGAGAGGATGGGAAACTCCAACCCAGCAAGCCTTTGAGTGCCAGTTGTCATCGTTAGCAAAGGTAGCCTAAAGTTTTACACATATTCTGAAGGCTCATTGCTTGACAAGTGACTGTTTCATTCACATTTGGCACCCCCATTGAGCACTCCATTAAATTCATCAGCACCTTGCAAGGAAGATCTGTTGTCCCACCCTATGCCTTCTGCCGTCAATGTGAAGCCCACCCCTACTAACGGCCAGCATTTTCGATTGGGGGGGTTGACGATGGGCCGTCAGCTTCCCGGATCCACACAAGCACTGCCCTAGATGCTCAGATATCATCAAAAACGAGTCCAGCGAAAGTGATGGAAGCTAGTAGCACAGTGGGGTTGAAGAAGAGAGCAGACCAAACCCGGGATCCCATTCACAACACCATACTGGTACGTTTTAACAACTATCAATTGCCTCACTAGAACTGATAGAAACATCACGGTCTATCTTAGAGGGCTGTTCGTAAAGAGCTGAACCTGAAATTCAACATCAAGGCCAATAATCAAATAGCAACGGCCATTCAAGCCAGACATTCTACGAGCATTTGGGCTGCTGACGAGTGGCTTAATGAGCACAGCGAAAGTGACCAGCCTACTCTTGATCCCTTGTGTCCATGCTGGACCCATCCACAACACACATGGAACTACACTCTTCGTGATCAGTTTGTTGAACATTTTGTCAACAAATATCCTGAATACTGCTCTGAAACTGAAGTGGTAATGGACCACTTCATGCAGAGATTACAAATGATGAAACGGTCTATCAACCATAGTTTTCTCCCTGAACAGGGCTCTGACAAGCACCTCACTTATAATGCCATGTCTAGAAGAAATTCACGTCAAAATAGAGTGAGTGTCATATTACTTTTCTGTCTCACTCCATCAAACTAACTCTGTATTCATAGAAGTTTCAGGGTCGAAAGCACTTTGGGATGAACTGAATCTGAACCACAGATGAACATGGTGTTGAGCCCAAGACTTACAATCTCCTCTACACGATGGTCATGCTCCTGGGTGCCAAAGGGACCAGTTCGGAAGAGAGCTGCAATGATGGGTATGGAACTTGCAGGGTTGTTCATAAGGAGTGGCAAGACGCCGCCATTGTTTGACTTCTCAAATGGATTGACCGCCATGGAACGAAGCTGATGGTCTATGGCAACAAGTCAGGTGCAGCGGTTCATCAACGTCTTCATCATCCCAATGGTCTTCATCCCAACAGCTTACGCCATCCCATCGTTGGTCTACCTGTCAATTTCTACAACCCTCTTTGGTTCACTGCCGAACCTCACCATGTGCAGGAGACTCTGAACCCCAGTGAGGCAGTGGACCTACCAACATGGATCCTCACCTGGCCTTCAAATAAAGAACTACCTATTGACCAAGACGACCACGATAAGTATTAGCTTATGTTTCTTATTTGTTGTGAAAGCTACACACTCGAGTTTCATTACCTTTTTGTTCTTGATATCATCTTGTCTTTGAATGTATAGTACTAGCTATACTCATGCGTAATATCTTTTTCCAACTTAATATTCAATCTACTTATGCTATCATCAATGCCGCCACCGCCTACTGTATTATTACCCTCCCTGCTGATGTCGCATCCTGACTCTTGTCCGATGCAATGATTTCTGTTCAAGCTCTATGTGAATGCGAGCATCTGTTGTTGTGTGGGTACTTCCACCATACCTGACACCCAAACTGGCGGATGATCATATCAATAATCGCTTTTTCATACGGTCCTCAAAGTCTTTGCTTCTTTCCCATCACCCGAATAGCGACTGCTTGCCGACCGAATGATGTAGATAGAACACGGGCCTTGGGACGAATGAGGCTGTCTTGTGAGGATGAGCAGACTGAGAAGCACATTACTAAGATGCTCATTGATAATAATGGAAAGCGCCATTATAACAATGGACTTGTGTCCTTTGAGAAAGATGCAGGGTTAGCATCAAGAGGACCTATAAGAACCCATCCCCCTTTCTCAACAACACAGGCATGGGAGAGAACTAGTAATCTAACAGACAATAGAGATGAAAGGAAAATAAAGTGGTCAGAAATTGAGTGTAGGCAAGTATTTCAACACCTTTTATGCCATTGGGATAGATCACGGTCTTCTAATGGTATGCAACCAGTGAAATATGGAGAATGCATGTACGTCATATGGTGCACCACCTCGAAGATACATCCTTGGGGTAATTATGTAGCCAACTGATCTTTTCTTCCGTCGGTTGAGCATGTCTTAGTGGGCGACGCAATGACATGCATATCTGCTTACTTGAGGTAGGACCACCCATTTCTGGCTGATTGGCCTCAAGGTTATTCTAGTTTGTTTATTGACTTCATTGCTGTCTGACCGTCAGAGAGTGAAAGACTAAAGTTAAACTTTCGGGCAAAGGAATTTCACATGGATCAACTGTAGAACAACTAAATTCTTATTATCTGGGTTTTACTGTGAGCATATGAGAGCATAAATAGGAAACAATTACCTCTGTTTGTTCTGAGTCCTATGTATATAAGATTACTCAGTTATAAATGCTATCCTGAACGACCCGTGGGAAGATTCTATTCAACCTATCTTATCTTTCCAGAGATTGCTGAGCTTATCGTATTTGATGCCAATTTTTTCAAATCTGCTTCTTCTCTTATTTTCCTCTTGTATCCTGCCTTACTGCCCTGATCACGACTTCTCCGCATTCTTGAATGCCTTTCTTTTCTCTCTGAAATATTCCTTCCCTTTCAATTATTCTTCCTGGCTCATTCAAGGCACATTTTTCTTTTTCCTGATCGGTTCACCAATTCTCATCTTTGTGTTTCTCTTCTAGCTAGCGGGCACTCTCCATCATCCATCTGACGCTGCTTCTTTTGCTCTTCCTCACCGAATTCTAAGCTTATGTTGGCACTCTACAAATTTTGTCAGTGCTTTCCTCAATATAGGCGATGCCATCTGGGTGGATGTCTTAGATGTGTCTTAGCTGAATCGGGTGCTTATTTCATACTTCTCTTGCGTGAGGTCTGACGTATTGGTTTGATGACTCAATAAATTCATCACGTTGAAATTTCTCTGGCTGCCCCCTCTGGCAAAGTCCCATCAGCATTTCTTCTGATGCTGTGGGCGATGTCAGTGATAGTAACGGTTTCACTAAAAAATCTCAATTCATCTCACCTGCCCCCTATGACTGGCTTGTGATTGTACTGTTTAAGTATGCTTTGCAAAGTAATTTTGGAATCGGAGTTAGGTTTATGTGCTCTAAGGTGACCACCGTCGTGAACATCATCTCATCAATACTTTAACTTTTCTTGTGGCCATAGGTCAACTCCTGTACTTGTCATTCGTTGTTGAATACTGTCCACCTGTGTGTATGGGAATACATCGACTTTAGAAGATGATATGTCAGTATCACACTATTCTATCCTCTGTGTCGACCCTCATATCAATGTATCTGGTGTTTGGGTCATTGGTGGTACAGGAATCTGAGTGGGTGCTGGATTCGCCTCCGAGCATACTTCTCCAATTATGTAATTGTAAATCTCATTTTCCTCCTTGGATGTTTGGAATGTGCTTTTCCATAAGATCCTATGACATGGTTGACATCTCAACATAGGACTCGGCACTGCCATGCATATGCGATGGCCCTCACCTGACTGGTTATATCAGAGAGCCAATGATTCGTTCTTGCCAATCATTAGTTGTAAAGTCATGGATCAGGGAGATGTTAATTGATGTGAATAGCTCCTTATTACGAGCCATGACAGGCAGGAAGAAACAGAGCCAAAACAAGCACGGCATCAGTCAGCACCATGGTAGTCAGGAACTGTCCAATAAGGTAGGTGTTCATAAGATATGTCCACATATCCATGTAAAGTTCATACGGCTAGCATGGTGTCGGGCAGGAGTCAGGACGCGAGTCATGGTCTGAGTAAGAAGTTGAACAGATCGACAGTGGCAGTGATCAGCATCTCATCCTTTAGTGAAATAAAAGTAGACTCAAACCATAGTATTCATTTAAGTGCGATCTGAAATACAACGAAGAGAGAATGGTGTCAAAGTCTCGGCGCCTTCACGTAGTAGAAATGCATATAAAGTGGTCTTTGAGATAATCTTGAAGGGAAGTGAACTATCAAAGTGGTTTGATGGTTTGAAAATTGTCGTCACAATAGCCGTCTACATACATCAGTGATCACAGAACACCAGGTTTTCAGGTCTTGGAGCTTCTTGTGGCTTTCTTCCAGCTTCCGTTCAGCTTCGCTCGCCCGAGTCTCAGCTGCAGTAAGCATAGCTTTGAGGTTAGTTGCGAGCACACTCTGTCAAAAAGAGATCATATTGAACATGATGGACACCACCACAAATCACTTGCAAATCACGTACATTTTTTTGGAGATCTTCGAGAGCTGTTTTCTTCAAAGTAGTCAGAATGCCTTGAGACAGCTATGGTGAGTCCGTCACCATAAGGTTGCAAATCAGTCTGGGAAACATAAGACACCGACCTGGGCGTAGAATCCATCTTGGACTGTCTGCAGATTGGCCATCTGGGGTGGATAAAGCAATTCAACTAGGTGGAATGTATGGGTAAGATAAACCAAACACACACATTCCCTCATCGACGACAATGATGTGTGGAGCTCGGCCTCCTAACGGTCACGAAACTATCAGAATACAAACATGAACTTGGCAAAGAAATATGTGCCATGTTTTTGAACTGCTCGATCTCCTTCTCGAGATCCACAATCTTGGTCCTAAGTTGTTGATACATGTCATCGGTTACATGGACGACTCAAGTCTAGAATGGAAATGAAAGGCAGCCCCAACAGCAATGACAAAGAGTCACCCACCTTGGAAGTGGGAAAGGATTCCAGGTCATCTGTGCCATTCTTGCACTTCAAGGTACGTCAGTACAGGGAAGTAGAGGTCGAGGGTGAGTACATCATGAAGGAGATGGAGGGAAAAAAGCAGCAAGGGTTGGTAGTGGTCAAATGTGAGAGAAGCTTTGATGATAAGAAACAAAGGAGGCTTGCTGATTGAAGATGCAGGGCATGTTATGTATGTCTCTTCCTTTGTCATATATGTGAAATGGATAAATTGGGCCCAAGAACATAGAACAAATTCAGACAGATAGAGCAATATGTAATAATGGAACGTGGCCACAGTCGTGAGGAATAGCTTCTATCACAGCCAAGACTGTCAGGTGCCGCTGTGTCTGCATGAACAATCGATGAACCAAAGGATGGTGCTATATCATTCAAGCGTATCACACAGAGACAAAGGGCAAATACCAACAAGGTATACCCATATGTCGTACTTATGTAGAGTTCATACGGTTGTGAGCATGGCACCGGACACGAGTTGAAGAGGAAGAACCAAGATCACTGATCAGATGCGATGCGATGGCACGTGTATTGAAAGATAACAAATTGAATTCTAAATTCAGTCACAGCATTTCCTTTGTCTGCCATCTGGTCCCTGGAGAGCATCTTGGCTCGTGTCTGGCATAATGCTCACCGTACAAACTATATGTGAGTGCATAACTTTTATGGTAATGCTTCAGGCCTCCTCCTTTGTTACCTTCCTCGGCTGGTATCTACCTTTGTACTAAGTATATACGATACATACCTTGTTGGTTAATGCTGTCTCTATGTGATATGCATGAATGATTTAGCATGGTCCTTTGTCACTCTTCATTTGGCAGTTCATCAATTGTTCATTCAGACACACACTATGGGGGTAATCATTTAACCAGAGGTCGAAAATGCTGACCTAGTATTGAGAGCTGGAAAATTAAACACAGAACTGAACTCAGCATGTTATACTACGATTGTTTAAAATAATCAGACCTATTTTATCAGCCTTTTCCAGTCAAGAATGAGCTAAAGAGAGTTAGAGTGATCTCAATATATTATTTGTTAGCATACTTCGAGTACATAGTGCGATGACTTTTGGTTATCATGAACTCCTTCGGCAGCAATATTGACCAGAGATGTAAAAGAGGCACCGACTGTTCCTCTTCTGAAAGCAGTAATAATAGGCAAAATAAGCTTTCACTATCTCAGAATGGGGAAGGATGAGTCAATGCCAAGAATATTTTAGATGTTTTTGAGGTATATTCAGCCTCTTTGGCTCAATTTCCGCTCATATTTATATAGAGCTCAGATAGGAAGCATGGCATTGGACAAGAGTCAGCATGCGAGATCAGTGACGAGGTTTAGTACAAGACTGAGATGAAAGCACTCAGATTTTGGTATGCATGATGACCTAGGTTGTCCATAAATGGAAGAAATGCTACGTATATGGATAATACATTGAAGGAGAAAGATAATGTAAAGAACAAAAAGGAATGTCAACTTGGTCTTTCGAAACAAGGTAGTTCACCATGGGATTGTGATGGTGAAACACGGGAAAATGGTAGCAGAATCTGGCATGTTTTCTGCTTGAATGACAGGAGGTTCGCATGTAATATGGCCATTTGAAGGACGGTGGGAGCAGCAGGGTCGGGATGGAGGGGAGACATCCTGGTGATGAAGGGTGGAGCCAGACACATTCTTGTGAATACAAGGGGAAGGGACGACGAGAGAACGGCTAATTTTGTGGTAAAGAAGTGAGTTTTGTATGCAATGTATGCGTTGAGAGAACATTACCGATGACTGATGTGACTGGCTAGGTTCGTTGGTCGAGTGAAGCAGGCTAAGTGCCAAGGGCTGTATATCCCATGCAGGGCCGCACTGACATTCAATCGCTACAGTCCAAAGGGGTGAGAGTACTGAGAATGTGGTATCGAGGACAGGCGAATATCGATAATAAAGTAACAAGTCCTGCGAGAATCTGTACCAGCCAGATCATATTATAAAATGTCCACGCATAGAGATAAGACGATAATTGAGGCAGAGATACACGAGTATCCTGCTGGCGAGTCACACACAGTTTCATGTGAAGATATTGTACGAGGGAAAGCTGAGTGGGATCTGGATTTCAAATTATGGTCTGAGCGTGTCCCAACACGTGGAGGGAGTAGTTACATAATCACACATGCGACACATGCCGGCATACATGCTGGCTTCAATCGCAACCTCAACCTATCACTAGCATGCAAACTGTATGTGAGCATGCAACTGCACCGACCTTGCTGGGATGTGCTTGTTCATCTATTTATTCTGAGTGACTATCTGCACCGACCTTGTTGGGACGTGTTCAAGGTCTTTTGCCTATCGTTAGTACTACATGACTCTGTCTATTGGTTTTCTATTGTAATATCAAGGTAAGATCGTCTCTCTATAAAGCATGTTATTTATATTCCCTTGATATCTCAACAGCATGTCCCTTTGATGCATTTGACTAATATTTCTTGCTTTCACAGTCTTCATGTGCCCCACATCTCGTGATGCAGACTAACCAAGTACAGTCTTTGGTATTCAGGCTAAGAGAGTTGTTGAACAAGAGTTCTATGCCCAGGTCGCTGTCTTATGTTTCCAAGCTATTTGCAATCCCGTAGTGACTGAATTGTCACAGCTGTCTCAAAGCATTCTGACCACATTGGAGAACATGGCTCTCAAAGAACTCCAGAAGAACGTACGTGGTTTGCAAGTGACTTGTCGTAGTTCATCATGTTCATTGTGATTTCTTTTCAACAGATCATGCTCGCGACCAACCTCGAAGTCTCGGTTACAGTGTGGCGAGCGAAGCTGAATGGAAGCTGGAGGAAAACTGCAAGGAGCTCCACGATCCGAAGCCCAGCCCTCTGTCACAGCCACGTGAGGACATTATCTCACAGTGGATCTCGCATCCTGACTCGTGTTCAGCATCATGATATCTGTACATGCTCTATGTGAATACATGTACATATTTTGTAGGTATCTAGTACCTTCACCACATGCTGATAAATTATCATCTTAGAGAAAAAGACTAGATCCTGGCTCACTAGTATCGCTAGTACATATCCAAGTGATGCCTAGGATAAGTTTGTCTTTCTCAGCCTCGTATCATGTCAATTTACTGCTATATCCATACTATTTGAGGGTGCTGCAGTTACAGATTCTGGTCCCAAGAATGTGGAAATGATTCTGGGGTTTTTTAGGTCTAGGAATCTGAATCTGATAGTCCCCAGGCCATAGGATAACCAGAACATCGAAATCTGGGGGGTGCTCCTCCTCTTTTTCAGAAACATCTCCTTATATCTCTGCCAATACATTTTGGATCATCCTAATCTTTTGTACACACTATTATACAATGTATATCGTGTATTTCATACCCGAATTATGTTCCCCAACACTAAAAAATGCGAGATATATGGTATTTCGCATATTTTCACTATCACCTTTTTTACCATGGATTTCAAAGGTTTGAAATGTGTACCTGGGGTTTTCTGGGGGTTTTAAAGGTCAAGGAATCCATTGGCAGCAACTCCGAAGTTTTCAGAAGCTCAGAAATGCGAGTTTCCCTATGTGCTCCTCTTAAACTGTAACATCATTATTTCCATCGTTCCTGAGACCCCATAAATGTAACCAAGAGTTGTTTGGGGGTTTTAAAGGTCGAGAAATTGATTGGTGATGTCCCCAGACCAACGCAACACCTAGAAAACAAAATAGACCGTGTTTTCCCCCCCAATCTCCTATTTTTCATCACATTCCGGTGGTCATATATAGCAAATGAAGATGTATTCTAGGGTCTATATAGTGTAGAAATCGATTGGTATCATCCCCGGAGCAATCCAATGTACGCAGCACCATAAAAGCCAATTTTCCCGATTATGCCTAGCCATAAAATGCGCCACATGTACTGTAGAGGGGCCATTTTGGGGTTTTCAAGGTCAGGAAATTCATTGGTCAAGTTTTCGAAGTGATCCGATGCGCGTAGTACCCCCAAAACGCGAATTTCCGGTGATTTTCTGCTATTTTTTCACTATTTTACCTATTTTACCCCCTCCCCAGGGCCCCCATACCTCAGCAGAGGGTTCGCTATTATGCTATTTATATTTAGGCATATACTAGTACCATCCCCTGACCCACCCAGTTGCCTGAGGAAGCCCAAAATGAGCCAAAATGCGAATTTTGTCCAAAAATAGCCTGATATTGATGCCATCAATGCCATGGGAGAGCCAATTCTAGGTGCAATTGATGGGCCGATTTGACCAGCCCAATAAGGAAAGAAAAGCACACCAAAGAGAGGGCCCAATTGGGAGATTATAAATCTAAGAGAGGAAGGCCATATAGAGTGATGATTATATGTATATATAATGCCAGTATAGTATAGTGTTTAGCATGTCTGGTTGGAAAAGTCATGTGACATTATTTTAAATCTTTTTAAGATCCTGGGTTCAATTCCCGGGTCTGCCGGATTTTCTGATGCTGTCATCATGTCAAGAGTTGGCCTGCTGACTAATATACCATATAATCCTGAGAAATTGAATATTTACAACTGACACTCATATTGTATTTTCACTATGTGTCAACTGACACTATTTGATCTGTTAAAGTAGCATTTATAGGTGCCACCACTTCTCCGATTGATGCCCCCTGTGTAATGGACATCCCACCTCTTGTCATGACTACACAGAAAGGCAGGATCGCGATTCTGAGACACGTCCTAAAAAATCCTGCAAGTCTTTGCTTGCCTCTATCTAGAACCCTTCTGATATTCATGTTTCTTTCAGCCCCATAATTTCGAGGCCTTTGTGGTCCGGTTATTGCAGGAATCAGGATATACGTCCTGAGGCCTGCAATGCCATTTAGGTCAAGCTGCCATCATCCCCTGTTCATATATCCCCACTCCTTCACTCTATCAAAGTCTCAGAGCCTCTGAACATCTCCAAATCTGTTTCATCGGCGGTCCTTTACTTCTTCTGGGTGTTGGTCTTTACCTTCATCTGGGTGACAGTCTTTGCTTTGTTGTGGGTCTGCCTCTTCCAGGTATCTTCAATCTCATCTCTATCAAACCCTTTTCAGACATGACCTCGGTCTGAGTCTTTACAACATATCTCTGTTTGTCTTCGATGGTGCAAAGTCTGTTTACAGCATGTTTGGTCATTTGTATGCCGCCGACCTCTTCTGTTCGCTAACTGTTTTCTCATATTCTGATTTCTAGAGATGACGATGCTGTCTTCTATTGATTGGTGTTGTTGTAAAATATAGTACCTACAGAGTGGGAATATAATTTGTGTATGTGGCTTCTCTTTTTGTCTCTGAATGCAGCAAGAAGTCTGATGGGCACCATCATCAGACTACTCTGGGTCTCCCCTTATTTTCGTGATCATCATGATCATGCTTGATTGGGTTGTCTGGTATCCAAGTGGGGCATCGAAAAGCCGAATGTCAATAGCCCTAAGTTTTTTGGGGGTAGGAGTATCCTATTACAAAAAGTCCATACATAGAGCTAAGACAACAATTGAGAAGCAGAGATACATGAGTATCCTGCCAGCAAGTCACACACAGTTTCTCACAAAGAGATTGTACAAGGGAAAGCTGAGTGGGATCTGGATTTCAAATTATGGTCCGAGTGTGTCCTAACATGTGGAGGGAATAGTTACATAATCACACATGCGATGCACACTGGCATACGTGGCAGCCAGCTTCAATCACAACCTCGACCTGTCACTAGCATGTGAACTGTATGTGAGCATGCAACTGCACCGACCTTGCTGGGACATGCTTGTTTACCTATTCATTCAGAGTGACTACCTGCACTGACCTTGTTGGGACATGTTCAGGTTCGTTTGCCTATTCATACTACATGACTCTGTCTAATGGTTTTTTAGTGTAATATCAAGGTAAGATTGTCTCTCTATAATCTGTACTAGGGGCATCTCATTCAGACCTTATGTCAGATTCTTCGAGGTCCTGCTTCATGTTTAACTCTTGTCAGACCAGAATGTCAGACGGTAAGCACCATTCACGCTACCTTGATAGTATCTCTGGTCATTCCGTTTCGACGACGATGGTCTGTTTTCAGAAAGGCCTTTGTGTAACAAAATTCGTAACTGTCAAGGGCTGACTGTTTCCAGCACTCGCTTCCTCCTTCCCACCACACAGATTTTGTACCGGAATCCCAAAAGCTGCAGCATCAGACAAATTGATTCTCTTCAGCTATGAGATGTTGCCAACATCAAACTGGAATGCCCTATCTGAAAGCATGAGCTTCACAAAAAAGTATGCGGACTTCCGTGGTGACATACTGCCATTTCAATGCTTCCTACAACCATACCTCTCTGATTTGCTAGGAGACGGACGCTTGCACCCTATTAGTTGGGCTGCATCATCTCCTGCTACATCGCCATCTTATTGATCCCTGTCTGTCCTCCTCTTCTCTTTCTTCCTCCTCCCCTTTTTCATCCAGTACCAGTACTGATACAATACACAAGGCCCCTTGCCTGTGTATTCAAGTCCATTCATCTGTGTCCTCTGTACACATATTTCTAGTGGCCTATAGTGGGGCTTCCATAGAGCATTCAACAAGGCTTATTGCTACAGTGAGCGATGCAAAAATGCTGAAGCACCCTGAGATGTATGAAAGGTGATCAGTTGATTTGTTGTGGGGTGAGCTAACCAGTTCATCTCATTCAGCTTTGATTCTTACCCCCTGCTTTTAGCTGTATGTGACACAATGTCTTCCATCGGAACACTAACCTTGGACAGCCCTCGCATCATAGATAGTCTCCAGGTTTGTCATGTTGTCATCACTGTCAGTACTACTACCCCCCTTGTACGTTTGACTAATGTTTACTTCCCTCCTGGATGTAGGCTTCAACCTTCCAAGATCTGCAAACGCATATACGATCCCTAGTGGCAACGAAATGTTCAAAATAGTGCAAGGGGAAGAAGAGGTGGCAAACATGCATATTATGGACATGGTGTTTGCCGCTTGCATCAATCTTGATGTCCTGGTTCTTCGGGTGGTCGTTACCAAAGGAGAGGGAAGGCAAGCTCAAAACATTCAATGGTGCATGAAACAACAGAAGATTGTTGAGATATGTTACTAACGCTACCAGAGGCTACCTCTCTGGGGGGGGGGGGGACTGTCTATTCAGGTCGTTTCTGTTTGACCACATTGTCAACCGGTGAACATACATCTGGAGCAACCTCGGAAGGTACATAATCCGTATTCAGTCGTTGAACACCAGTTGAGTGCATACTTATTGCAGCCACAGCATGATCATTACGTCCTTGTCACAAAAAGCTGTCCATATTTTATCTGTTCTCCATTGAGATTCGAGCCGGTTAATCATGTACTATACCTTCTCTCTCTCGTCGAACTGGGCTAATCAGATTCCTTCAATCTATAATCTGTTCAATACTGGCACATAAGACAAGCCCAGCATTTATCGATGTTGAAGTACAATGTAAATTTTCGATATAGTATTGGCCTTCACCGAAGAGATCCTCGTATGTATTCGATGCTTAGAACTTCACAATCTTCTCTTGCTCTTCTGCAAACGACACGGCATTCAAGATCCTCTCATTCCCCGGGTTGTTGTCCTCAATTTTGACTCAACTCCCCTTACTGCTGATGACCAGCAGGCATACTTGGTGACAATCACAGTGGGAGAGCTTGCTCGTCTGGTTGTGATAGCTTTCAAAGAAGCAAGCCAGATCTGCCAGCAGGTGCTCCAGATTCCCGTTGATACGCCGTCTACGCGTTCACACCTAGATTTTGCGATTTTATAATAATACTATTGCATATCTATCTTACATTAGTGATACTTAAAGGACTATAGCTGAGGCTTCGAAGCTGATAGTTAGACTAGTATGCAACTAGTAGAGCCAGGACTTAGATGCGATACCACTAGTGGGTTAAATCTACCAGCCGGCCATACTAGTGACTTGAATGCTAACAGGGCTAAGTGAATACGGCCACTAGTGGACAAGTAACGTGACTAGCGCACCAAACAAGAAGCAGAGGACACAAATCTCGTGAAGTTCGGTCACTAGCGAGCCGCTCTGGGCATAAACGCCTAAGTCAGGTTAACTAGTCACGCGGTGATGAGCCTCCAGGCTCTGTACGCTCAGAATTCGCGGATTTAGCCATCTATCACCCAATACCTTCGAAACAACACCATTATAATCCTCACACACTCGATAATACCACGGATTTTCGCAGTATAGGTCACAAACATTCAGATACAATCCTAAAACCGTAACATCCACTCCTCACGCACTCCATTATCCTTCCCAGCTCGCCTCGTATCACAATTACCATATCCCATCACGGCAAGGCACCTTTGATCGACAATCATCCTAAAACGGGGTTGCTATATCACTCAGAAGCACTAGTTGATGTGCCCATCAATCATTTAATGAAATGACATGATTGACGCAAGTACCCTCCCAGCTACGATAATTACAGCTACGGCAACTATAGACCGCGTTTACTAAGGCTGTTACAGTGCCAAGACTTCGAATTATCGTTGCCCCATGCATACACCTCAGCACGGCAACTGCAGCTCAATAATCCGCAGCTAAACAGCACCTTATGATCCGCTCATCGCTCAATAAAACCACACGGTTCGCATCCATACACAGCAACGTCGAGGACTTGCTGTTACTTTAGAACCACAGATACCATATGTTTACTATGGCTATTACAAAAGCCAAGGACTTACAGCCTTACTAAGGCTTCGAAGAATATTCTATTTATAAAATCGTACTTGTAGTATAAAAACTAGGTAGATACCGCATTTTTGGAGCTAGTTCTTACCCAGTCGACGAGGCTACGGCATTACCAGTCAGCTACGGTTACTCCAAGTTATTCCCCACCGCTTGCTTTACTCTTTAAACGTTGTTGGTTGCACCAATACACGAAATCTTGCGTCAATAACTTGCTTTTGTCTTTTAATGCCACAACATCGCTTCACTTTCACCACATAGGATTGTTTCATCGCTTTCACCTTCTACATCGCCATCGTTTTCATCGCCCAGTTCAGTATTGCCTCCGTGTAGGCCCAGTTCAGCTCCATAGGATCACCCTCGCCTTTATCATTGTTAGGAGTTGCCGTGCATCTATTGCCGCAGCACCCCAGTCAGCACCTCAGTTGCTACGATTTCTACCAGTTTCTTGCAGTCTCTGTACGTTTATTGCTATTGTTTCGACTCACAATATTAGGTACACCCCAAGCCACGTTTACTAGGCTATTTCGACGTCTTCTAGTCCATTGCCACGATTTCTAGAGCATCGCAACGTTTTCTAGCGTGTTGCTACGATTTCTAGAGCATTGCTACAATTACCAGTCCTTCCACACGATTACTCGTCCTCCCCCACGATTACTAGAGCATCGCAACGTTTTCTAGTCCCTCCCCACGTTTTCCAGTCCCTCCCCATGTTTTCTCGACTGTTTCTACGATTTCTAGCGCGTTGCTACGATTTCTAGACCCATTTTCGTGGTCTCTAGACCATTTTCGCAGTTTCTATCACGGTTTCTTGGTATTCAAGTCATACCAGATTCTGTCCCATCTCGTTTATCGAGATCCTTCCTGGCTTACAGCCAACGTCTATTAGTACTCCTTGACCAAGAGTACTACTTCGCTGACTGAAAAGTCGCAGTGTATCTTGTGTTATTGAGGAATTGACCGCACGGAGGTGCACCGAACCACTCGCAAACACATTGCCTTGATTGCTGTGTTGCTACGTTAATTGCCTAAGCTCTCTCCGAGTTTTGGGTGTTGCCGTTGCCACGGAAGTCTAGGCTCATCAGCGGCAATCTCGAAACAGGACTTAGAAATGAATTAGCAACGGATTAACCTTGCGGTAGATCCGCCGGGTGCGATACAGATCCATTGCGATCGGTACTAGTATAGCCGGGCTGCGCCTTCGATCACGATCGACAGCTGTTACAGGCACGCTCGCCTGGCTAGTCATTTATCCTTGGCACTAGTGGAGCGTCGCTGGGCCCAGGACACGGAATACAACTGCTAGCGGAGCTCCTAGGCTCACTAGTCAGCAAGCGATCGTTTCTAGACCGACTATTGCGTGATTATTCACCATTATTCGTGACTAGCCAAGAAATCCTTATCAATAATACCCCTCTAGTCAGTTATTTATATCTCAATCGTACCTTGTTTGTCAGTATATAAGTAGTAGAATAGGCGCACGCGTGGCTCAGGCAAGCCATCCCCGCAATTGTGACCTACTAGTCAGTATCTAGTGCCCCAATTAAAGGCTTTTGTGCTTAACCTCGATGAAGCGGCTACTAGTCGCTAAGTTACCCATAGCATTGAGTGAATAGAAGTGTCTTAGAGTAATCTTTTGTGTCCTGCAAAGGCCAAGAGTGTTTCGAAGTTAGTTCAAGCAAGTTCTCGAAGTTTAAAGTATTATTCTTAGGCCAAGAGCGCCACTAGTCTGCCTAGAAAGCGACTAGTCAAGTGTTTATTCACTTGTAAGACATTACAGGGCCAAGAGAGCCACTAGTTCGAAGCAGTCCCAGTCAGAGCGAGCGCAGTAGCTCAAGTCGAGTCACTATTCATCCAATTGTGTCTTACAAACCCCACTAGTGCGAGTAGTACACTTGTATAGCTCACTAGTAATGAAATAAAACGTCTTTAAACAACTTTCCTTGATTATTGAAGTCTGCAGAGTGCTTCTATCGTACTCGAAACACCCGAATTCAATACATTGGTGATAAGTGTAGAGTTAGTGATTGGTTTAGTGTTGTTGGTGTTCATTGCCAGCCTCTAGTCCATTTGCCACTCGCCGTTACCAAGCACATCACCGTACCTATCCCGAGAGCTGAGAAGCCGCTTATATTGCTTCCCATGAGGTGTTCACAGAGGAAGGCTAAAGATGCCTCAACAAAGGGTGCCCAGCAATCAGATATGGAGCCAGATGATTCTGACCTCGATGATCTCGACACAGACTCAGAGGAGGAATTTGATGAACTCAAGACTCCGACTGATGGCAGTCAAGTTGGATTCTGCAAGCATTCTCAGCCATATCATGCAGGATGCAGCATTGTGTTCCGATTTTGCCTCTGCAATGGCAGAGCTTGAGTCAAGTGGTACAACATCGGTTTCTCAGGCACCAATGCAAATCCTGATAGTAATTCAGACCATTCTGAAATGATAGCAAGCATCTTTGCAAACACCACACTGACAATACCATCTGTGATGAGTATGATTCTTGATGACTCAGGAGAGGTTTCCATCCTGAAACTTGTTGAATATCGCAAATGACTCCAATCAGGAACAACGACTCGGTCAGAGCGCATTGTTTGCCTTAATCCAAAGTTTGCATTGGCGGCCTTCCAGGAAGAACCAACTGATGGAAAAATATCCTTGAAGGAGGCGTCACATCGTTTACGGCTTGCTCAAGATCTGGACTTGGGTCTCCAAGCCAAGAAGCCTCAGAAATACAGTGAAATGATGTGGAAAAATGTGGCCAAGCAAATAGAGGCTATTGTGAATCCACAAGGTCTGTTCATGTTTAATTTGCAATCTAGTTATCTCACCTCTTTTTAGTCGTTCCCTCACTGATAAATCGGAATGTTTCTACATTTATGCTGCTTACCCCGGGAAAGCTTGTTACAATGCAAAGAACTGAGCACTTTTATCTCGGTGAAGTAGTTGACATATATCGCAAAGGCTCTAATAATCGATACAACTCAATTGAATCTGCCACTGACACGACCTGTCTGTCTTATTTGTCATCGGGTTCAAGAGAGCAATTGTACAGTACAACAAGATATAAGTAAGCTAGAGAAAATATGAATACAAGTGAAATATGACCAGACCCACAATGCCAAGAAATGAGTGAATGTCATGCAATGTACATACAATATGCGGTGAGTGACTTCGGAAATAATTAACAGTGAAGGTACGAGGAAACGAGCCACCATGATATCAATGCCTTCTAACCTTGCGACTGCAGCGACCCAAGCTAAAGATCACCCTGCGAAGCCATGTAAACATTACCAGGGAAATGCCTACCACCTCTAGGCATGAAGATGATTTTTCCTTGCTGTTAGATGGAATACTACTGTTGGCATCAGTGGTGTTGAGAGAGGATCTGTAGTGTCTGTTGCACACGTCCATCGCAATGACTTTGGGACTCTCATCAGTGTGTGAGTGAGGGGCCCCAGTGGTCAGGTTTCTGGGTGTATCGGTTGGAACTCTCAATGCAGAGCGACTATTTTCATAGACGTACCTAGGCACTGCGTCAGAGTTCTCAGAAGACGCTGCGGGAGGGTGGGGCAATGTGCATGCATCAATAGCAATGGTACTGAAATCCTCATCCCTGGGCATCTCGTTTGGAACCGTTGATGGAGATCGACTACGTTTCGCAGACATACCTAGGTGTCGTCTCGGAACTTCCAGAAGATGCCGCAGGAGGGCGGGACAATGAACGAAGGAATTGGTGCGAGCAACCCCTGGCTACAGGGCCCATAATTTGACCCATAGGGACCAACAGATGAACAAGGAGCCAAAAGAGTGAGAAAGTGATGAAACAGAGAGATCAAAAAAAAATGAGAATGGTGGTAAAGGGAAGCTGTGTGTAGTTGGGTCAAATAAAGAAGGTTGATGGCACTGATATGCACATACAAATGAACATCAATAAATGAACTTGGTCTCAACCTTGGAATAATTACAGTGACATGCATACACAAACAAAAATTAGCTAAGTAGGCTGCTGCAGCCACAAGTGTGGGGTATATTTGTGATGAACATATGGTCACAAAGTTCCGCACATATTGGACAAACATTTAAGTACATCCACTGAATATTGTACCCCTTTCCTCGTCCACAGAAGCGCTTTGATCCACTCGAACTTGTAGAATACTTGCCATATCGGGGGATCAGGATCATGTGATTTGCTAATTTGCCAGAATAATCAATCGGCTGGACAGCTGAACTTGCCGAGTCTGCCGAGTCTGGGTCGATTAGCAAGCCTATGCGTATACTTAGAACGGTCACTATAACCACGAATTTTGGTCTTCAAGGTTCCTGTTGAAGAGTGCCTTCTGACCAGCTATCAATTTCTCCCATACGTCTTTCTGGTCCTGTAATTTGCATTCTTGAGATGTTCTCTGCTCTTGTAGCGAGCACTCAAGATGACTGCTATGTGTCTTCTCAAGCAATGTCTTCTGCTCCTGGAGCGTTTTCTCAGGCAATGCCTTCTGATCCCGGATCAATGACTGAAGCGATACTTTCTGCTCGGTCACTCCTTCAAGTTTTATTGGAGAACTTGACAGGCTACATAGAATGCATCTGTCAGTGCGACGGTCAGCATACACCAACATCCTGGGTCCGATCCCCTAAGAGATCATACAGGACTGGACTGTTGACCTCAATGTTTTTGTCGTTTAACTTCTGCTAGAGTCGCCTGCTTCTGATATCACAGGCCAAAAAGAACGCATGTCAAATTCATATGGAAATCTGCCACTGGTTGTATGCATAGATTTTCTCCGTCGGATCCGTGTGAGGCGGCGTGTTGTACATACTGTACGATGATACCTGCCAACCTGATTGATCATGAATAATATTATTTACAACAGGTCTGTGACAGATATTACAATCCCTGTTCTATTTCTAATAGAGACAGCGTAAGTTTTCCCTCAGGCCATCTAAGTCCTAATACGAACCTGTCCTGATTCAATCGACCAAGCTGTGCTCTTTTTCGGCAAATCCATCATATGGCAGGCCTCTGGCACCCAAAACCTTGCTGAATTTCTCCAGACAGTCCTCCCACCGATACCCTTCAAGTCGGTAAGCTCACAGAATCCAGTGGAATCCCCTGCTTGGCCTTGGCACAGTACAACTTCGTATTACTATCCGCTGGCCACATGTACCACCCAGAGAGGAAGTCTGAGCTGTTTATATCAGGGTGGGGGCAAGGGAGTAAAACTCCGGAAGAGCGAGGATGGTAAATGTATTAGGGAATTGGACACCCAAGTCGACGATGCAGCTGCCGCTACAGGGATCTTGAAATGCCTCATGTTCCTAACAAAAAGAAATGAACTCCTGCTTTCAATGTCCTAACATGTGTTTAGAAAGATGACACCCTCAGAATCCCTGTCGTTCATCAATTTCGAGAAGATGATCAGAGCAAAGGGAGAGGCATTGTGCAGCTCACTGTGAAAAGGTTCCATGAAAGCAGGTATTGTTGCAAAACCAGTCATGATAGGAGCAATTTGGGGCATATAGTTTGGCAGGCACTAGGCGACTGAGTTGGCATGGAGCTTAGTGGACTCTAAGCATGGAGCTTGGTAGGCATTGGGCGCAATGCTCAGCAGGCATTGGGCATGACGCTCGGCGTGGAGCCTGGCGCACACTGGGCACGTGATGCATTTTACTGTAGGAAAAATGAGATGTAAAACCTTTCATTTTTCAAATGTTTTCTTTGAAAGTGAACGATCTGTTTTTGTCTCTGAGAATGTCAATGAAAAACACATCCTTTTCTGCTCCTTTTCTATGCCAAAAAACCCTCAGTTTCTCATTTGAATAAATGGCATCCTAAAATGGTAAAGTTTGAGGCTCTCAAAACATGGTCTGTAAAATACCTTGACAAAGCTTACATTTTGCCTTGGATTCTTTTGCCTTTAAAAGTGAGCTAAAACAGGGCATTTCCGGTCCCTTAGATTGTATCTCCAAATGGTACATTTTACTAACAACTTTTCTGGTCCTGTTTTTAGCCCCAGAAATCGGACCTTTAAAGCGAAACCATTTAAGGTCTCGTTTTCATGGGGTTAAATCATACCAGCCACTGCAGTGCAAGCGAAGCATGTGGAATTTGTGTGCAGCGCGATGTGTTGGACAAGCTACTGCACGTTCCTTTGTTTCATGATAAGGAGCCATCACCTCCGATATTGGACCTGGGGATCGTCACCATCATCTTGGCATCAGTCTCATATGTGGACCTTTCTCTATTTCCTGGACCAGCACGGCATTTCCCTCACCACGCTGTATTGACAGTCAGAGCAGACAAAGTCCACTAGTGCACCCATCATTGTCAAGGATGACAGCAACACAGTGTTCGATGCATTTGTTGTCAATGAGATATGGCCGAGCAGTGGGAGGGGATATTGTGGCAGTGCAGAGTCATATGTTTCCTTCCTTCTGTGTGAGGCTATGCTCATCGGTTTTAGCTTCCTATGATGGTATTGCAACACAACTCTCTTTGGTCCATAAAATGACAGGGAGGAATGAGTCTGTTTTATCGTAGGGCAAACCTCTTGGTGAGTAACCAGCATGCAATGGGGCAGCATAGGCCGAATGATGAACAGGAAAGCTCAACAGTTCTATCGGTCCCCAACCTGAAGGCCGGAATGTCTTTAAGCTGTATGACAATATCGTTCCCAAGATGGAGAAGAATTTCAGGGAGCTGGCAGCCGGAGAGTATGAATTGGGATATTTTGGCTTTGGCTTCCATTGTATCACTCCTGGCATGAGTCATCTCCTGCAATGCCATTCTTAGTATGCTGTAGTTCAAAATCTAGAGTGGCGACTTCACAGCGCATAACAGTGCCAGTATAAGGAGAAGTTCAAAGGTGCAGCACTGATTATTTATCTATCATGTAGCCCACGGAATCTTACTATAGACATGAACTTCAAGCTGAAGCATACAGAACCCGACCTTCTCTCTATGGCTAATACTACGAATGGAGCCCAGGTGTGTGATCACTCATCCAGCCTTCTGCGTTGTTTATAAGTGTCCTCAGAGTTTTTCGTCATCATGGTCAAAACTCCCTGGGTCTGTCCAATCGCCTTGTTAACATTTCCCTTTCACATAGATTCTCCATTAGTTGGATGGACACCACGTTGTTTTTGGAGAGCCTAGAGGTTGTTAAACATTGCGACTTGGTGAAGGAGATCGAGGCAGGGTACGCCAGGTGGCAAGCCTAGGACCAAAGTACTGATTGTATCCTCGGGTGTGGTGGAGTGAAGGTACAGTGTATGTTGAACAACTCTTCAGCTACATTAAATATCCCTTAGGTCAAGACTTAGTACATATCCAAATCCTAGTTATGATCAAAGACAAACTTGCGTTCATACATGCAATACTACAGATGCCTGCATTCTGTTACATCACACAATGTCAAGCCTGATTTTCGGACTCCATGTGGAACACCACGGTGATGGCAACACATAGAAAGCACAACTTCATGTATTGACTTACGCATAGGCCCTGTACTCCAAGCTTAACCGCATCAAGTACACCAGTGAGTAAGCTGTGAAAGTGACCTTTGCCCATCACTTAGACATCAATCCTTAGTGTCTTATGGCCATTACGATGATCTTATTACTTCATCGGGACAAGGTATCATCATCCCTGGAGACAGCATTAGTGCCCTTGCCTTCCAGTCCTTTTCATTAGCCATCATTGTTGATACCCACGTTGTGTATAAGCACGTAGATGGCACAGACGAAGACCTGGCTTTTGACTACCTGTATTGACTTACTGTGAATGTGGGACGGAAGCAGATGGCCTCCAGGTGACTGGCCTATCAATTTTAGTTCCCTCGAGGGAGCTTCCAGACGATCATAGGCAAATTGAAGCTTTTCATTACATGGAGATAATTTCTCATTTACAGAGGAGTAGCATGCCCAGACAGTGGCATATTCAAACTGGATGATGGGTCGTTGTTTTTGTCAGTATGATGGTCTTCGTGAGCTGTGTTTACATCCAGATCTTCTGCCTGAATATTTGTTTCTCTAGCTCTTCATGCGATCTTAATCTGATACAGCTGAATACGATCTTCGACTCTACACTACCACATAGATTGTATTATTCGACTTCCTGACAGGCTTTGATATCACACTGAGTGTGGTCAATGATTTCTCAGGCGAGACATATATCATAGATGTGAAAGTCCTGAGGAATTCTCATAAATATAATGATGAATTGAACACATTATCTTGTTATAAGAAATACACTGGGTCTTCTTTACATTTCAGCAAGTGAAGCCTTAATGGTAGCTGCATCAGGATGCTCTCCCAGCTCGTATGCTCTACATTGCTGTATGAGAATCCAAAGCGGATCAGAAGAGATTTCATCAGGCCGTGGATATGCACCACCCTGGGTTATGGTGTCTTGCACAGCAGTGTTGGGTTTGACATAGGCATAGGGAAGCTTGCCAGTGTAAATCTGTGGTAACTGAGTGAATCCCTGGGTATTAGTCAACATAACACCCACGCACCTCGATGATTGTGCATCCGAATGCATAAATATCTCTGCTTGGTAGATCAGCCAGAACATATGTCTCCAGGTCATATTTCAGTAATTCAGGACACAATCACCACGATGAATTGTGTGCCATTTGGGTGTTGGAAGGAAGATTCGTAGCAACAATGATTGAGGCTCTGAAGTCAGCTAAACAGCAGTGACCGTTGTCATTGACGATAATATTGTTCTATAAATTTCAGTTTGCTTATTTTATAGCCTAAGGACTTGTTAGCTTACCCCGTGTATATTGCCATGAACAACTTTGGGATCAAAGTTATGAATGAACTCGATCACTGTAGCAATCTCACGAATCTATGATGAACAATTATAAGAGGCCAATAATATGGGCAGTTAAAACATACACAAATAAGGTGGTCTTTATCAGGATGGTTATCCAAGTACTGGAGGACGTTGCTGTTCTTCATACAAGGCAATACAAGAGAAAATCTCTTTTGGAAACATTGGAATATGACAATCCAGCATCATGCTGATCTTGCTTATTAAGGAAGAAGATATAGGAAAAGTGTAGAAGATTCTAGTAAAATAGCATTTAGTATAAAAGTAGGTACTGTAGTGTACATCCTCATGCATTTGTAGAGCTCAGCCAAGCGCAATACTATTGGCTTGACACCATGCATGTATATACTGGGAACAAACTGATCCCCCATTTTACAACACAAACATTGGGTGTCGACGCTGATAAAAGGAAGAATATGATTGTGGCATAGCTGTTTCCATACAATGGTCTCACAGCACATTGTCTGAGATGAAGATTTGTCAAATACAGTTGAGCAAAGTTGAAAGTAGTCATACCTTCCAAAGGTTCTGCCTATCACCATCCTGCATTCCATATGTCCTAAAGACTTTGATACAGACTTGCTTCTCATCCATCAGTCCTTTATACACATCCTAAAGAAATCATCAGTAATAAATTCATGCTGTTTGATGACGGTTACTGGCTGCTAAACCTCTGCAAGCAAATGGCCACTCGTTCTTGCCATCCTGATCCTTGTCAAGGGCAATTGCCTGGTCTACTATTAAGGAGTCCAGAAATATCTCCCTTGCATTACTCAGCGCATGGAACTTAAACACACCATAAACATGACTTAAAGCTTGCACTCTAAGCAGAAACCCTTCAAAACACATCCATTCAAGCCACAGGATTTGAAACCATGCACTCAAGCTTCCAAAACTGATCGTAGACCCACAGGGTTCAAACCTATGCAATCCAGAGACACAATAACCAAATAAACCCTGTCCAACAAGCTAAAGGGTTTGAACCTCTCCCACCTGTAGCACTGCGTGTCACAAGAAAACCTCAAAACTCAAGAGCACATCTGCAATGACACAAATTCTCTTATTCTCAGGTTAGAGCACAAGTCAACCAATCACTCAAACAGTATACAAGGCCATGCTAGCTTTCTACACCTCATGTGCTACTCAAGTCACTCAAATGTTATCAATAAAAGGTCTATTCTCTCGCTCGAAGCTACAAACTAATCCCAAAGCTAGAGTGCTAAGCTGAGAGCCTTTGCACTCCAACAAGGGGGGTCTGAAACTTGTACATTATTACTACACTACAATATTTATACTCTGCACTCTACATATTAATATATCCTTAAATAGTAACTCTTGGCTGGCGGAACTTCCTTTCCTGGGTCCCACGCATGTCACCATAATCACACCATTGCTTGGCACTTACTCAGAGCTCCAGCTTGGGGCCAGATCCTGGTCTCTCAGTCACACAACATTGGTTAGCTGCACTATCCATGCATACTGACATCACCTAGTATCTCCTTGGAGTTGTAGCTTAGCATGCAACTCATCCTTATAGTAATAACATCTTCTAGTGATTTTCATGGTCTTCTAGGACCACTAGTTTCTAGTCTAGGCCTCGCACGCATTGGCCGAAGTCAGAGACATTGGTCTTACTTCAATCCTAAATATTCTGAGGTCTAGAGCGCTAGCTCCTGGCATGGCAGTGCCTTGTGCATCATAGATCAAGGTTGCATGAAGTATCAATTATCTCCTGAGCTTTGCTGGTTCTATTCTTAGTGCATGTCTTCTGTGCATTGTCAGTGTACTCAGTGTCAAGTGCTGGGGCTTTAGACTTAGTGTGACCCTTATGGTATCGCTCTATAGCTAAGCCTTTCACTCCACCAAACATCACTCAAGGTACTTCATGGTCTGCACTTAGGACATTGTGCACTAAGGTATATCTCATTGCCTTGGTATCTGGGCTTTATAAAATGTATGTATTGATACATTTCACAAAATTACATGTGTGAACACTTTTCAAGTGTGTCAATGTCTATTCACTGTTCTACAGCAATACACCATTTACCCCAGCATATTCTCGATTGCACGTTAACTATTGTACTCACCAGAGTTATTCTACACTTGCTCTTCACTCTTAACACTATTGGTACATGCTCATATTGTGCCAATATGTGATTGCCATGCCATACCTTGCCTGTGTTATCTTTTATTAGACTGTCATCATTTCACTTTCACACCATTGGAGTTTTCACCATTTCACTTTTGCCATCATTATCATCACCCACTTGGGTAGTCTCCGAGTAGACTTAGGATCAGTATCAGCAAGTTTTTGCATTGCCGCAGTATAGGACAGTCCCTCAAGTGGACTTGAAGGTTAGTTTTGATATAGAATAGGATTGTTTCAAGACCAGTTTTGACATTGACTTCAGCACCATCACACTGCATAGGACCAGCATCATTGCTAGTTTTCGTAGCTCCATTTTTTCTCTCACTATTCCACTCTCAGTATCTCTTTCTACATTATCAATCACCTCACTCGACCTCAACATCATGTTTTCTCATCGACTCTCTCACTTCTAGACTGATTGCCATTGGTTTAGTCCATCTTCCATCATTTGCCCTGCTTAGATTACTGTCTACTAATGTTTTCTAGTTTCACAGCACATTTTCTCATACAGATTCATGGTATTAACATCATACCTGTTTCTGTCCCTTCTCACTTCAAGATATCCCTACTGGCTTATAGCCAAAACATCTAGTACTCAACTACCAAGCAGTACTCCTTCGCAGACTTAAAGTCGCAGTGTATACTTGCATATAAAGGAATTGATTTACTGCATGGAGGTGCCTTGAACCACTTGTGCACATGATTGCCTTGATTGCCATGCTACTATGTTAACTCACCCAATCTCATTCTGAGTTGGTATTGCCATTGCCATGGAAGTCTAGGCTCATCATTTCTGGAGCCCACCATCAGGGTCTCAGTTCAGATCCCAAATCAATTCTTTGATTGCTTTTATATATGCCTATCACCCTTTAATTTGCCCTTCATAGTGAGCTCATACTTGCTGTGAACCCAGATTCTTCACCATTTCATGAAAATTCAAACATAAAACACCTTATGTCCCAGTTCTGGGCAGAGGACTATGAAATACCTCTGCATGTCTCCAGTTACAAGAATCTCCCACTCATTTAGCATTGTCAAAAGGGTCATCTTCAATGCTTGCTACTGAAACACCATTACCTGATGAAGAGACTCTGTGTGTACAAGCTAGAAATGCAACAGCGTCAAAGACACTGATCACACCCACACCCAACACTACACACACAAACCCTCAAGTTCATTGGGGGATTCTGATGTGATAGAAGCAGATAGAAACACAAGAACCAAACTCTCAAAATATATGATATGCAAGTACAGCAATAGTGTGTGTCAAGTATCTAGATTTCTCTAAGTCCAAAGGCTTTTAATAACAAAAGGAGCGACAGTTGTCGCTGGCCCTCAAGGCAAGGTGTAGTACAATACATGCAACGTCAAGAGACATACACAAAACCCTCACAAAGTCTAGAGCGACACATGGAATGACCTCAAATGACTTAAAAACACACAACACACAACTCAAAGCTTCGCACTCCAAACAGAAACACTTCACAAAACCTTCCACTAAAGCCACAGGATTCAAACCTATGCACTCAAGCTTCCTAACCGATCGTAGATCCACAGGGTTCTAACCAATGTGATCCAGAGACACAGAGACCTTATAAAACCCCATCTGCAAGCCACAGGGTTTGAACCTATGCCACTTGGGAAATATACACCCTCAAGCGAGCACTAATCAAGCCAAAGGGTTTGAACCTCTGCCACCTGTAGTGCCTCACATCACATGAAACCCTCAAAGCACAAGAGCGCATCCTCAACGACACTAAAACTCTTCTTCTCAGGTCAGAGCACAAGTCACCCAACCAATTAACAATCACACAAGTGCTGCGTTAGCTTTCTATGCCTTGTGCACAACTCAATTCACTCGATATGATCTCAATCCTAGGTATATTCTCTTGCTCGAAGTTATAGACTAATCCTGAAGCTACAGCATCAAGCTGGAGGCTTGTGCATGACTACAACAGGGGTCCAAAACTTGTACACTATGGTTACACTGTGCTATTTATCTATTTTATGTTCTACAAATTAGTATCACTGAATATAGTATTATTGAGGTTGCTGAGCTCCTTCACCTGTGTCCCGTGCATGTCGCCATTATCATGCCATAGCTTGGCACTGACTCAGGAGTCTGGTTCAGGGTCAGATCCTGTCTCTGAGTGTTGCAACGTCAGTTAACAGCACTATTACATGTGTACTGACATCAGTTGCTATCTCCTTGGAGTTGCAGCCTAGTGTGCAACTCTTATTTAGCTTCATTATATTCTCTTTTAGGAAATCTACAGTAGTGAAGGCAATGAGCTCCTTGTCTAGGCCTTGCGCACATTGGCCAAAGTCAGATACCTCAGATTTACTTGAGTTCTGACATCACAAAGTCTAGATTTCTAAGCTCCAGGTCTCCCAGGCCTTGCATGTCATAGATCAATGTTGCATGAAGTCTTAATTATCTCACAAAAGTGTCCTGCTCTATTCTTAGCATGCACGTATTATGCCCTGTCAGAGCACTTAGTGTCAAGCACTGGGACTTCATACCTAGTGCAGCCTTTCTAGTACCATTCTTAGGTTAAGTCATGTGCTCCACCCAGCTTTACTCAGGTAATCTTATTACTGGCATTATAAACATTGCGCTTTGTTGTGTTTCTTAGTGCCTTAGTATCTGGACATTGTAGCCTGTACTCATTTGTACAAATTGCAAAATTACACGCATAAACGCTTTCAGAGCATGTCACCAACTCTCCTAGAAGTCCCATTTCTGGGTCTTTCATCAAATCTTCCACATTCCCGTTCCCCGAAGAACTAGACATCTCTAACAGAGAGAATTTGTCGATTTTGGAACCAGAAGACGCTGAAGAGACTGAAGTAACTGCAGAACTCTTTGGTTCAAATTATAGGACAGCCCCAGGCACACCTTATTCCAGACACACTTTTGGAGGCTACCATGTAGAATCCACATTGTTCACAGACTACTGACAAGAAGAATCCATTAAGTCTAGCAATGAATTGTTACCAGATACTGCTACTACCATAAACTTTAATATCAAGGATGAATCCTTTGAACAAAGTATTCCTTTTGATCCACCAACAGAAGCCTCTATCTCTTATTTTCCCATTTTCCCCATTTTACCACCAATCAACCTGAATCAACAACCAGCTCCCATAGCGCAACTGGGCACACAACAACCGGCACAACCACCTGTTCAGCCCCAAGTACAGCCTCCAGTTCAACCACCCATACAACCAGTAGCCATGGCCACAGCATCTATGCCATTCAGAAAGGAGAAGAGCACTCTGAATATCATTGATAAAGTCAGTCCTGGACACAAATTGATGTGTTATATCAGTGATATTGAAGGCCTCTTTACCCATCATTCCATAAATGTAGACACTGATAAGAAGAAGTGGTTTATCTACTATCCTGGACTCGTCATTTCTGAGTTCTGGGAAAGCTTGCCCAAATATAGCGATGCAGCAAAGACCTACAAAAACTTCAAAAATGCTATTATTGCTCATTATCCTGACACAAGCACCACTCACAAATATGAGAGACATGATCTCAAGCATGTCATTGGGAAATACACGCAAGAAGTTGATAATCTCACAGACCTAGGAGTGTTTTATTGGGAGTTCTACCCCAAAGTAAAACACCTGGTCACTAATAAATGTTTGTCTAACCATGAGACCAGCAATATGTTCAGCAAGAGCTTTCCTAACCATGTTTGAGATGCTATTGCTCGCTGTCTTCAGATCAAATTACCAGACCATCATCCAGCAGACCTTTATGACCTTGCCAATATTTATGCAGCTGCTCAGTTCATTTTTAGCAGCATTCCCACTCATAGTTTCCATGATGCTGCACCAGCTAGACCCTCAGAGATACCACATCCCATCCCAGTTCCACAACCTCAGCCTACCGTTCATGTTAAAGAAGAACCTGTGGAACTACAAGTTAAAATGGAGCATATCAATCAGCTCATTAAGCTTGGGGAGACGTTATCACAGTTGAACTCGAATGATTGATTCCAGAGAGCTCAGCAACAATCGTTTCCACCTGGTCCTCCACAGGAGAGTAGCTATGCAAATACAGCAACTGGCCAAAATTGCAGCTTTTGCAGAGAAATTGGGCATTTCATTCGAGAATGTCTCAAAGTCAAGGAGATGATTAAAGAAGGGAAATGCAGGTGCAATATAATGGGAAGATCGTCCTTTCTACTGGTGCCTGGGTCTCCTGGAATATCCAAGGCACTTGGCTTAAGGATCACATTAAGGAATGGCACTATCAAAATCCAGGCCAGACCAGCATCGTTAATCATATGATGAACACTATTGTTGAGCCAGTTCCATATCTCAGCCAGCAGCACTCTTCACCAGTTAATACAGATGCTCAGCCTTAATTACTTAGCATGCCAGTCCCTGGCATTGATGTGCACCAGTGCCTCAAGGCGCTCATTGCCAAATCAAACCTATTGGAAAAGAGAGATCGAAGGCATCAAGCAGTTCATTCATGTTGCTGAGGAAGACTCTTCTAGCCTGATTGCCCCAGATGCCAAGGATACTATGCTACATCAAGTTGTAGTCAAAGTACCATGCCTTAAATGTGGACCACTCAAGAAGGCAGTTCCTGCAGCAAAAGCAGAGGCCACTGTTCCACAAGCACCTACTAAGGCAGTGGGTCGACAAACTCATACTAGTCAAAAGGCCACTGAAGAAGCCATGCTTGATGATGAGCAGAAGGTTGCCATACCCAAGATTCATGATCACTTCACTCAATGCACTGTTACAACAGTGTGACATTTGACAAAAGCTCCAGTAACTTACAGACAGTAGCTATTGGGTGCTTTTGCAATCCATAATGATATGTGATATTCTATATATAGGTGCAAGATAGGTAGAGGAACTAGATGAGGATATTTTTAGATGCTATATTAGTTGGGGTGATCAGGAGAGGGTCTATTATTAGCATCAATTGCGCATTTTTGCTATTTTTAGGGGGCTAAGGCCAGATTGATGATTCTGGGGTTTTTCAGGTCCAGGAATCCGAATCTGATAGTCCCCAGGCTATAGGATGACCAGAATATCAAAATCAGAGTGATGCTCCTCCTTTTTTTCAGAAAGATCACCTTATATCTCTGCCAATACATTTCAGATCATCCTAGTCTTTTGTACACACTATTATACAATATATATTGTGTATTCTATACCAGAATTACCTTCCCCAACACTCAGTAATTTGAGCTATATGGCATTTCGGAGATTTTGACTATCACCATTTTTACCATGGATTTCAAAGGTTTGTAATGTGATCCTGGGGTGTTCTTGGGGTTATTAAGGCCAAGGAATTCATTCGCAACAACTCCGAAATTTTCTGAGGCTCAGAAACATGAGTATTCATATGTGCCCCTCCTAAACTGTTATATCATTATTATGATCAATACTGAGACCCCATATATGAAACCTAGAGTATTTTGGGGGTTTTAAGGGTCTGGGAATTGAATGGTACCACTCCCAGAGCAATCCGATGTTTAGAAAACAAGATAATACATATTTACCCCTCAATTCCCTATTTTTCACAGTGTTCTGGTACTCATATATAACTAATGAGGATGTATTCTAAGGTTGTCATAATATATAAATTGAATGGTGAAGTCCCTGAAGCAATCCAATGTATGTAGCACCATAAAAAGCAAACTTTCTGTTTATTTTCGCTATTTTTCACTATTTTACCCTTTTTACCCACTCCACAGGGCCCCCATACCTCATCAGAGGCTTTGCTTTTGTGGCTTTTGTGTTATCTATCTTTATGCATATACTAGTACCATCCCCTAGCCAATCCAGTACCCAGAAACCACCCCAAATGCAGATTTTCTGCTTATTTTTGCTATTTTTCACTATTTTAGCCCTTTTTATCACTCCCCAGGGCCCTCATATTTCACCAGATGGTTTGCTTTTATGGTATTTATATTTGGGTATATAATAGTAGCATCCCCTGGCCCACCAACCACCCAGAGGATGCTCTAATAAGTCTAAACCCCTATTTAGTCCGAAAATGAACTGATATTATTGATGGCATTCTGCACTGCCACTACATCCAAACCAATTTCGACGCATCCATCCATTTCTGGTTGCATTTCGATGGAATAACCTTACAGACATCAAGAACAATACTGGGCAAGGTCCTCTCTTTAATATTAGCCCAATCCATTGAGAAATGAGCTAGAATTTTGAGAAAAAGCAGATTTTTAATGCATCTTTTTTTCTTTTGATTCATCCAGCTATTTTCAGCCGAATATTGATGGGGTCACCATACTATCTAATCATAGATTATTATAAGAGGCCTAAAATTTAATTATAGCCCATCTCAATAAGAAATAGGCTACATTTTTGAAAAACATTGATCTGGCATTTTAAATCTGACCTTAACCCTAAAAATAGCAAAAATGCAAAATTGATGCTAATAATACACCCTCTCCTCATCACCCCACTCTAAAAATAGCACCTTCTCGACCCCCTACCCATATCACAACCCATAATAGGATATCACAGCCTATATTCTATATCACAGGCCAAAAATAAAAGCCTATAATGATAGATCTATTCAATAGGACTCTTTTGTGATTCTGTCCTCAAATATAATAGGATATTTTCCAAAAGACCTAGAGCATTGGGTGACCTTGGGATGCTCCAGCATCATTCCGACTTTCTGTGGTATCCTCTTTAATCTTTGTGTTCATCATCTCCCTCGTTGGGCCATGCCATCCTGGGACAATCACTGCTGCGGTGCATCGGTAATTTAGGGGGGTCAAATACTTTGAAGGATTTGGTGCCGGATTTAGTGAGTAAATCCCCGGCACCAAAACCGGCACCAAAAACCGGTCGGTTTTGAATCTGTATTTGATGTCGGTTTTGGTACTGAATTTGGATCTTAAATAGGAATACAAAAACACATGGTATTTTCATGCGGATTTGTACTGCAAAAACATGCGGATTTGACTCAGGGATTTGGGTCCTAAATCCAGATGGGTAAATCCGCTCCGAAAAACGAGCGGATTTCAAATGGTATTTTTAGAACAAATCCTACTGTAAATACCGAACCAAAAACGGAAACAAATACAAAGGGGATTTGTTCCAGGATTTGGGTACCAAATCCTGGGTGACCCGCCAGCGACACGTCAGGCACCCGCCAGCGAGACGCCAAGCACCCGCCACTGACGCGCCAAGCACCTGCCAGTGATACGCCAAGCATCCGCCAGTGATATGCCAAGCACTCGCCAGTGGCCGCTAGCAACGCGATTAGAGAGCTGGTGACTCCACGGGAGCTCGCCAGTAACCGTCAGACTCGACGCTACTCCAACTCGACCCCTAGCCATCAACGGCCTCGCTTTTTATTGGCACCTCTCCAGTTCTTTGACACGCTGCCTCTCTCCGGCGTCAATGCTAGCTGCCAACAGCTCGCGCTTCCTCCTGGCATCGACTTTTTCTAGTTAAATTGCAGCTCACCAGCTGCTCCAGCTTTCACCTACTCTAGAGTCACCATCTCGCCCTTGGGAGGTCGTCTTCGGTCTTTGACACCATCGTCGTCTGCCCATTCTGTATTTTTATCACGGTGTTATTCTGACTTGGGCTTGTGCGATCTAGTACTGCAAAACGGTAAATTGTATCCCTCGAATGGGGGAAATTACTGTATCACTAGCCGCTGTGCGCCCGAGCGTCCATCTAAATAGTCATAGACGGCGGTGAAGAGTATGAGCGACACGACAGAAATGGGATACCCCAAAACATATGCAGAGAATGGGATGTTAATTCACGTACTCAGGAGCGACTGAAGTTGTTGGCTATATCAGTGATACTGGCATTGGATCAGGAAGTACCAAAAGCTGATAATGGTGTCGCAGGTAAGAGAAGTATAAGAGTGGAGGGATACAATCTAGAAGAGTATCACATTAGTGAAACGAGCGAAGGCGACAGAAGTAAATAATGGCTCAAGTTCGCAATGTAGAGATCGTCAGGATTCGGCGTGGATAAAATGATGTTGAACCCAGCTGTGAATGAAACACTGTTAGCGTCGGTTGAATCGTTATTGCCTCACTTAGCTTCCGCACGACTAAGGCCTTCTTCGTAGATGCATCCAGGAGAGATCTGATAGTGCTAGCGTCAGAAATCTGGGTTTGAAGATACACAGAGTGCCTTACAGTTGGGACCACATGCGTCATTGGCAAACGCAGACCAGAGGACGATCGTATGCCAGATCCTGACCTATCTTTCCCCCACAATTAGCCGATAAACAAGAAAATCAAGTGATGAGGATGTACAATTTTCGCAGACTCTCAAGATAATATCAACAAATGCTGGTAAGTAGTTAATAAGCCTAAAATGACAGTCAGTTATTGATTCTGCTCGGATATTCAAAAGGACTCACCACCCTTGCATAGTTATTGGCATCGAAGGTCTCCTTCGATTGATTCACCCTATAGATCCACGCCTCACTGTCTACCATTCTATTAGCCAACTCCGCCGTAAAAACCATATTTCCCGCCGCGTCGAACCCTCTGATTGTATAATGGTTGATTTTGTTGAGGTTTTGCGATGAATGCCATCCCGCGCTGCTGAATGTTAAGATGGGACGGTAAAATGTTAGCGACTTACGATATTGTGAGCATGCACGCTCCCGACCACCAGACATCAACGCCGAAGCGGTGAAGTGCTTCGTCGAGTATCGCTTTACCGTGCTTTCCCCGAAGCTTTTGCTTCATCTTGTCCCCTTCGAAGAATGGCTGCCTACCGATCCACTTGCCTACGTAGAATACCGGCTTTGGGACGAAGATATCTACAGTACAAAGATAAGAGACCCAAGATGTACGAGGAAACACACACTAATGACCGCAGAAAGCGCAAGTTTCATGACTGACTTCATGCCCTGAAGAACGACACAACTTGAACCCCGAAAATGCACAGATACCACTCTGCTCACCTTTGCAGAAATCCAGGATGCCATTAACTCAGAGGAAAGTAAAGCAGCGACAAGATGAGGAAGGTTAGAGACTAGAGAGAGGAAGCGAGCATGACAAGCAAGGAACAACGTGAGAAAGAGCTTAAATATGACTTGAAGCCGACATCGACCACAAATGGGAGCACACATCGAAATATATTCCATGACACTGTAGTTTTAGAGATCGATAGACATTTTCAGACGCGCAACAGGCCGAGAGGACTTGACATGACGTGTCTGGTCGAGGACGGTAGTCTCGAAGGTAGCAGGTTCCTGGCGGAGACATGATCCACTGAATCTCATCTAAACTTTGAGTATGAGTTCAGAAACAGTACGCAGGCGGAGGTATATTCCATCTCCATGAGTGCAAGAGACACGGAAACGGATGAATCTATCGGACGCCAGTCAGTAGACGGTATTGAGAAGGTAGATCGGGAGAAAGATACCACAATGTTGTCGTCATTCTCGGTGTCTGACCTCCGTTTTCCCTCTTTTTTGCAGGATAGGAATACTTACTCGTGCCAGTTCGGGGGTCCCGCACTGCCCTTCCTGTGGTACAATGTGCAATGGCGCAGAGCCTCCATTAGATTGATTGATGTCGCATCATGGGTCCTCCACAATGCACAATACTATTGGATCCAGAAAAGGTGCAACGGCTTGTACATTCGCCGGAATACTATACACATTTTGCTAATTTGCATGGTATCCGGGTCCATATAATATACCACGCGTTACCACAGACGAGCAATCAGTCACCAAATTTATCAGAGGTGACCAATCGAGATGAGCCCCCGCGCAGCTGTCGGAGTAGACACGTTAACTGCAATGTCACCCAAAGACATTGTTCTACTGCCTTACCTCTTGTAGAGCGACCTCTGAAGAGTGGAGTTGTCCATTCAAAGACTCCAGTATCTCTGGCAAGATGAAGGTTTTTCCATCTCCAGCGCAACCGAAGCTGGTCACTTTCACAGCCAACAGGCATGGAAGAATCTCGAGCCAGTACGTTCTCCTCAGTCGCTGACTTTGCGACGGGTGCAATTGCAGACACGATTCTTGTCATCAGACCCTAGTAGTCTTTCAACATTGGAAGCTATCATCAAGAAGCTGAGAGCCTATGCCTAGAAGCGTTGGCGATGGCTTACCTATTCAATAGATATAACCGGCCAAGGCGCGTTTCTGGGCACCGTTGAAGAAAAGACACCATCTAGACAGAGGACCATATATGCGTTACCCACTCGGACCAGAAATAAGGGCCCAGAATCAAATTGGATCATCATCCTGTGGGGGAGAAGTCATGAGGGGAAAGATTTACTAGTAGAGTATACGGAAGAGCCTTACATCCATGAGTATGGGACCATTCTTCTACAATTGTACACAGTTGATGGCTCCATCGTCATGAAGCGTCAGAATAATGAGATATCCCGCCAAATCTACATGGTGAGCTCCCATTAGTTGCCTTACCTTGGACCGACGGCTCGGGTGCATAGGCGAGTCGCGGGGCGAGTCCTCGATGACTTCCAAATCAGGACGGCGAGGACCCTGGTTTGAATCCCAGTCTTGACGAAGAGTAAAAGACTGTCTTTCGAAACACTAGAAATAACGGGTGATGACCCGCTGGATAAGAATCGGAATAAGTATGAGTAACGTCAAGGGAAAATAGTAGACCAACGTTCAGATTAAATCATCCATCTCCGTCAGACGAATCGTAACTGGACGTGGACGTATCCCGGGGTAACCTTCATCGAGGATAACCACGCATGCACTGGGATGTATTCCTGTAGGCATATCTGAGTCTGAGTCGCCCGACAAAAGAAGAAGGCATACGTCGAAAAAATGTATGTACACTCGCGAGGACCGGGCGATGGAAACATCAAGGATAGCGGACGTGATGACAACATGCGGCTACAGTCGAGAAGAATGACGTTAGGACTACAAATACAACGGACTGATGAGCCTATTGTACGATTTCTGGACAAGTAAGAGCGACGCATGAATTGGGCTTCGCCGATTCCGTGAGTATCGACTAGGACCTTCACAGCGCGACCAAGACGAAGACAAATGAGGGGACACCTAAAATATTAAATATTATCAGAACGACCATTCGTCTATCCAGGACATAGAAACGCACCATGCCTCTTGGTCCTACTATCCATCCCCGTCCTCGTATACTCCAATATTCACAAATTCACAAATTCACTGCAATTTTGTCAATATGAGCAAAAGCCTACGAGGATAAGGAAGCGACCACTCGCCAGTATCAAATCCAGCGTCTCGACCCTGTGAGTCGATTCTCCACAAGAAAACTTGACATGATTACCATCCTAGATAAGAACAGCTGAAGCGAGCACCCTAGTGCTGAATTTTGATGGGTGCCGGTGACAAGAGAAGAAGACCATGGGAATGCTATCTCTCGGCTACATTCAGTGCCCAAAATCATTAACTCCCCTAAATCCGTGGCTTGGGGAGATAAGAAATTTGATGCTATATCTGATTCCCGCCATCACTTTCTCACGCCTTCTCCCCTTGCCTCGCCCACTGTGTCCGTTAAGCGTAGGATTGTCCCTTGTAGCTTCAGCGGTGAGTACGTCTTCAAATTTACATCCAGATATTGTCATTTTATGGTCCACTTAGATACTTGACTCTATGTCCATACTACATTTTCCTGGTCGGGGGCAGACCCGCCTACTGCGACCGACCTTGGCGTTCATGCCTAAATCAGGCTGGTCCATTCGTTGAACGCAAATCAACATCGTACTCGCAGTCCCTCGAGAGGCAAGCTTCCTTCCGTCAGAAAATCAACCCTACTGAACAACGAACCGAAGAAGACCGCGTAACTCTTTCGCAGTCTTAGGTACGTAAATCACATCTGCCCAAGTTCTTTGATGCTCACAAGAAGATTGTAGGTACAACAGTATAATGTTCGTGGTACAACTCAGTGCATTCCTCTCTTTGGCAGCAACCCATTCCTCGATCGTCTACCGAGTCTACAGATCGCCTTGACATGTTTCTTTCGCTCCAGATGCCAGATGGGTTAGCAGAAGGTCTATGACCCTCTCACACACTCTCAACACCATGTCTCGGAGCCACCTGATGTGGTGTTGAATTTTCTTTCCCTCGTTCCTAGATATTGTCGTTGTCTCTGTCTGTGCTCTCTCTATCCCTTGTTTCTCGCACTCATTCTCCCCGTTCTCCATCCGGGCTTTCAAGTGACCTTTGCCTTGTTCTTCGCGCTTGTCGATGCCCTGGGTGCTTACTGAGAGTAGAGTCCGTCATACAGCTGGCGCTTTCCTCCATATTACGTTTCGTCTTGCATATTCATCGAGGCAGCGTCGTAGCGGCGTAAATGTCGACCCAGGTCCTCCATTCTGTCAAGTCATCGTCAATTGACACACGTCGCAGGGTACTAGCAAACATCTTCAAGCTTGCCGGCTTCTTCGGAAAGCTCTGCTCTGCATATGCAAGTCCGATCCTTCCAACTCTCAGCGAGTCGAAGGAGAGTCAATATGACAATGATGCTGCTCTCCGCCCTCTTGTTCTTTTCGCAGGTCTCTTTTCACTTTCCAATTTATTGAGAAACAGCCGCTCTTTGGTGAAGGACTGACCCAAACCCAATGCACAAGTGGCCAAATTTCATTGTCGAAACAATCCCCCGTCCATATGCCTACCAGGTATGATCGTCGGGCACTCATCCGCTAGCGATATGGTATGATTTCTGCAATTTTAAGTGTGGATATTACTCTTTCGTAAGGTTGGATGGCAAAAGTCCGAGTCTGTCAGCGGGATAGAACTCTGCACGGAATGGGACTATCAAGGCCAGTCAGGAAGTATACTATTTCCGACCGAGACGGGCAGATGCATGGATGTACTTGTACTCAGTGAATAAGCAAAAGGCAACGTTGCAACCTTTTGAATATCAGTCATTCGACACAGTACTAATTAATGTCCAGTCCCGTTAGGTCTATAGCTAACTTGATACTTTTTCGGGTCGTATCAACAAAGGTTGCAAAACAACATGCACACTGCTATTTCTATCCTTCAGCTTTGCTCTATATACACTACTTTGAAAAAAGGAGAAAGCTGTGTGATGTGGCATCCAGCTACCGTTTTCCATCAAACGTCGAAGTGTTCGATCGGGGCTCCTGACTCTTTGCGATATGAACTCGGTATATGATACTGGTATCTCACAGAACTCATCTGGTGTCTCCTGTTTTGTCCTCACTCTAGGTATGTAAGCTCCTGGTTCATCGGTAACGACTCAAGAGATGACACCACCCCCAGTAGGATTGTCGTTCTACCCCTTGCATTGGTCTTTTTCCGTCGTGATGCGCTTAGATGTACACCCTCGCGATCTGCTTCCCTTTCTCCAAAGCAATCTAACCACAAGCTGTAGCGTTCTCCTGCTCAAAACATCTACTTTGCTTCCCAGTATTTTCTTGGGGCTTGCTTTTCTTAGCGCATCGCCGGTAGTCCTACAATACTTCCCTTCACAGTGTTTGTTTAGAGCGACATTCAGCCGAGCTTGCCATGCTATTACTCCCCTCCAAGCTGATTTTTCGGATGTAAATCCTTCTCGAACTTGGAGTAATTCATCAAATGTCTACTGAATACACGTAGAAAGGAAGAACAGTTCTGTCTAGAAGATACTTGTAAAACGGTTCCAGCCGTGTGCTCCTGGCCCCGGTGCATTTCGTTGACCCGCATCCTGACAGGGTGTAAATTCAAGGGCCATTGTGTACATATGGTAGTAACTGAACTTACAACAAAGTTCATTACCAAGCGTGCATCCAAGTGGTCCAACCTCGTCGCCAAGTCTCCTAAACGATCGACTAGGTAAGAATGCATCGACGGGAACTAGGCCCGCGTCAGGATAGAAGAAAAATATTGTGATTACGAGCTTACATCATCTACGGTGCGTAGTTTGTCTTGGAGAGCCTCAAGCTCCATGCGAGTGTTGGCCAGACTAGTCTCAGCCAGCTGATCTCTCGTTTGCGGTGTCGAGAGCTTGTCGAGTATCAGAGAGTTGTCACTCCATAGAATTAATCTGGAAAGACCAATTCTGAGGATGAAATACTATATGTTAAAAGTGATCGGGCTCACATGGTATCGTAAATCATCTGCACCCAGCGTCTCCATTTGATTGGTGACAACACCGCTAAGCTATAAAGCTCCATGAGATTTAGGAAGACAATGAGCTCAGCAACAAACCTGATTACCGAGGCCATTTGTGAGAACATTTATGGCACCCTGGTGCTAGATGTTGACCGTGATACGTATGGCCAGACAACAAGGAAATAGAAGGACCTACCTTGGCCTCAGTGATGGTCGTCGCATGAAGATGGTCCTGTTTCAAAGCTTGTATTTCCTGTTGATGCTTGAAAGAGATAAGGCTTAGCAAAGATCCGCAAAGACCATCCGATACCTCATACCTTGACTTGACGTTCCCTTTTTTCTTTCAGAAGTTGGACAATGCGGTCATGGAGAGCTTGGACATCCTTCTCCGAATTGATAATGCGAGTCTGCAGGAAACGACGGTCATTGGATAGTAACATAACAAAACCCGATCGAAGTACCTTTGATGCGTGGCCATCACCCTCTTCAACGGGAGCTTCCCTTTTTGCCATATTCACGGGCGTAGCAGGGACGGCGACAACATCCAGAGTAGACTGAGGCAGCATCGTAGCAGGCAGATTGTGTGGAGAAAGGATAGCGGGGGTGTTCGTGGCAGGAATGTGGTGATCCCTTATGGCGAAACGGCTTTATATATCTGGGCGGAACAAAGGGAAGAAGTGACGCAGTATCTGTCGAAAAAAGGTTCCATAACAAAAGGCTCCATGCATACGCCGACACCTGACTACAATAAATCAAAATTGTATATAAGAGCACTGTCGATGAAATTTGCCCCCACCGTCTTGGATTGTCGATGTGGTATGCCGACAACCAAGGCGGACGGACTTATATACACAGTATACTTCTGACCCCACACGCGCGGCGCACTGAACTTGACATCATTCCAACTTTTTATGCCACTGGCTCATCGGAAAATTCATACAAAAACATACTACTGCTACTACTCCTAAGTACTATTACTACTACCGAACAGAAAACTGCCAACTTCTTCCTTCTCACGAGTCACCATCCTCGTACTTCAAGGCATCTCCAAGACGTGGACATCCAATATCCTGAGTAACTCCTTTTGCTTCTCATTCCGAACATCAAACCTCAAGTATCCCTTGCTGACTTTGAAGAGTCTTTGGAGCAGCTCTTCATGCTTGTACCACACAGTGTCAGACTTGCTGTGATCACCCTTCTCGCCTTCTTCATCTTCATCCTCATCCTCGTCACTATCATCAGACTTGTTGTGATCATCCTTCTCACCTTCTTCATCTTCGTCCTCTTCCTCGTCACTACCGTCATCGTCATCGTCCAAATCATTATCATCAGATTTGCTGTGATCACCCTTCTCGCCTTCTTCATCTTCACCCATGTCCTCATCACTACTGTCACCGTCATCGTCCTCGTCCTCATCACTATCATCATCCTCATTTTTATTCCCTTCTTCGACTTGAAATTTGCCATCTTCCTTCGGGTGATCACTGACTTTCCGAAAGACTTCCTCCCATGTGATAGTTCTGTAGGTGTAAAAGGGTCCAGAAATAGCCAATGCACCCAGGGTGGTGATGTTCGGGTTGTTCGAGAATGTATGTCTAGCCTGACACTCCAGCTGGAATATGGCTTCGGTCAGGAATAACAAGACATCCTCCTGTTTGGCTCCTCAGCGCTTGATTTCAATCAACATATCAATACGAGGGGAGCCCTGCTGAACATTACAGTACATTGTATATCGCATCCGGAGAAAATCCGGTATTCTAATGGAATGTAGGCGTTTCGCGCGCTCGGGAGACATCCCAGAATCAAATTCTGAGCCAGACTCGTGCGGTTCACTCTGTTTGGGATTGGCAGAGCACAGGCGCGCCGATCTGCGAGGGCCGCCCTGGGACGAAGCGCATGGCGAAGCGGGCCTTCGATCTCTTGTGGCCGCAACGGGGTCAGAATTCGCATCGGGGTCAAAATCCCACTGGACTGGCAACTGGGGAGCGATGACTGTACAGGTTGTAAAGTCACCAGAACGAATGGCACCAGTTAGGCATGTGTCCGAGATCAAAGACCAAGCGGGATAGTAGGCAGCCTCCCTCGGATCCAAGGTATCTGCGTGTCTCATTGCCAGGAAGATTTTCAGATCGGTGCTACTGAGTTGACCGAGTTCAGCATCGGTCATCTCTGCCAGTTCGATGCTCAGGTCTTCATACGTGGGCCACTTTTTGGGTGCCGGCGGGGCTTCTGATGCCATGGCTAGGAACCGTCCTCTATGTCAGCACTACGGAACTCAGCTCTCAGCGCTCATGATGGGCATACGCACCTACTTATGCTGGTGGATGCGTTCCAAAGGTGTTGTAGTGTCGATCATCGATCGATTAAAGCGCGTTTTCAGCAGCGGCAGTTTCCGGGCAATCGATTCCTCTACTTTGTATGTACGAAGGAACAGCAAGTTGCGTACATGTTCTTGTCGTAGTCTCGGTGAATGTGAATGAAGCACGCCCGACAGTATCCAAAACACAAAGCACGATAAAAGACGGAAAACCACTGGAAAAGCTCGTAGGGTGGTTGATTTGCAAATAATAGATTAGCACGTCACGATGGAATATTGAAGCCTTAAGAGACATATCATGCTATGGAAGCGGTTGAAGCGATCCTTCTATGCATGGAGGCACCCAATCTCAGGAAATTCTACCGCGCGTGCAATGGGCCTGACCGTGCAAACGAGTACCAATAGATAGCGCAATTCAGGTTGAATCTAGGCATGAAGTTATACAATGTAAGACCATAGTGACGGAACTATGAAGCGTCTCACGGGTTTGGATCCATACAAAGGGACTAGGCTAGAAAGAAGTATATGTGAAATTTTCAAAGTGGTCAATGTCTGTACAATGTTCCCGTAAAGCGGGGGGGATAAAACCAGGGACCGTCACAAAAATACCCAGAACGTCATGCACACATCCAGCCAAGCGAGGTGCTCAGGAGATGTACGTCTCCAAAAAAGCGACCTTGGCGGTTGACAAGGTCGACGTGACCAATAATGCATGTGTAAAAGGGAATCAATAAATATGCCACCTCAATCATGCCAGCATCAAAACAAAAACAAAAAAGTCCATGTGAGACATGTATCCTCAATGCATATGTGCACAAAGATTCGTGTATATTAGTTACAGAAGGAAATGCAGCGTCGAGGTGCAGTGATAATAAACCTAAGGCACCAATGAGTCATGATGACCCATGTAGTGACGGCGCAAACTAGAATCACTGCAGAGCAGCAAAGCTTGATAACACGTTACGCAACAGAGCTCGGCATAACACGAGCAAGGGAGAGTCCACAACTGAACGACAACTGACAGTCATTGTTGTATGGGTACTCATGCAAGACGAGCAGATTCGTGGCAACATGGTGTGATCCAGGTGCAGGGAACATTCTGAAATCTTTTCAGGGGTAAAGTGTTGCGCCAGCCAAAACTGCACCTTCCCGTGATCAACAAAAGGATGCCAGCCAGGCATCGTGCACATATTGTGAGCACATATGCGAGTCGGATATGAAAAAGGGAGATAGATGGATAGATAGATAACCGGACAAGGTCCCAAAAAGGAACGCCGGGATTCTGTGCCGCCACTAAACGTGTTACAGAAGGAGAAACAGTAAATCGATGGCGGCGGTCTCAAAAGTCATGGGGCAAGTCCTGAGCGACTTCCAAATCAGGACGGCAAGGCCCTGGTTCGGTATTGACCAGCAATAAAAGGCTGTCTTTCGAAACACTGGAAATAACGGGTTATAACCTGCTGGATAAAATCAGTAAGAATGCCAGGGATAAAGCTTAAAGGGTAGACCGACGTTCAGGTTGAATAATCACAATGGTCGTACAAATATTAACTGGATGTGTCCCGCTATAAGATTCGTCGAGGATAACCACACATGTATTCCTGTTGGCATATCTGAGTCTGAGTCACCCGGCAAAAGAAGAAGGCATACGTCGAAAAAATGTATGTACACTCGTGAGGACCATGCGATGGAAACATCAAGGATAGCGGACGCGATGACAACATGCGGCTACAGTCGAGGAGAACGACGTTAGGACTACAAATACAATGGACTGATGAGCCTATTGTACGATTTCTGGACAAGTAAGAGCGACGCATGAATTGGGCTTCGCCGATTCCGTGAGTATCGACTAGGACCTTCACAGCGCGACCAAGACGAAGACAAATGAGGGGACACCTAAAATATTAAATATTATCAGAACGACCATTCGTCTATCCAGGACATAGAAACACACCATGCCTCTTGGTCCTACTATCCATCCCCATCCTCGTATACTCCGATATTCACAAATTCACAAATTCACTGCAATTTTGTCAATATGAGCAAGAGCCTACGAGGAGGATAAGGAAGCGACCACTCGCCAGCGTCAAATCCAGCGTCTCGACCCTGTGAGTCGATTCTCCACAAGAAAACTTGACATGATTACCATCCTAGATAAGAACAGCTGAAGCGAGCACCCTAGTGCTGAATTTTGATGGGTGCCGGTGACAAGAGAAGAAGACTGTGGGAATGCTATCTCTCAGCTACATTCGGTGCCCAAAATCATTAACTCCCCTAAATCCGTGGCTTGGGGAGATAAGAAATTTGATGCTATATCTGATTCCCGCCATCACTTTCTCACGCCTTCTCCCCTTGTCTCGCCCACTGTGTCCGTTAAGTGTAGGATTGTCCCTTGTAGCTTCAGCGGTGAGTATGTCTTCAAATTTACATCCAGATATTGTCATTTTACGGTCCACTTAGATACTTGACTCTATGTCCATACTACATTTTCCTGGTCGGGGGCAGACCCGCCTACTGCGACCGACCTTGGCGTTCATGCCTAAATCAGGCTGGTCCATTTGTTGAACGCAAATCAATGTCGTACTCAAAGTCAAATACAGGATCCATTCGTTGTCGTACTCAATCAGACCTGACCGCCGAGGCAACGTCCCTTTTATGCGAACAGATTCTTGGTCCATCCATACCTCCCGACCTCCACTTTGCGGTCTTGAGCGACTCCTAAAATTTTGTTTTCGTCTTCAAATGATGCGCTGACCTACCTTACTGCCATCGGAGAAACGGGTGGCAACTGTCCATGCATTTACATCTGGCAAGAGCCTGTGAGTTGTTGATTTTTGCGCTTTTATCCTCGACTCTGATCCTTTATCTCATAGACGGATCCCAAGGTCTCCGAGTCTACAGAAATTAGCAGTGGAACTAAGGTTGAAATAGAGGCAAATGATTGACCTTGCGCTCTCGACGAACGACTGGCCACCTTGGAGAGGCTCCCGGGAGGTTTTATGTATGTCGGATGTTCTCGCCGGGATACTCCTCCTCATCCTTCTCTTTGTGACCTGTGAACGAATCTTCCAGGGCGAGTGACCATCATACGGCCCTCTCTGAAGTTGCTGCTGACACGTCTTGGAATTCTGTCATCGGTCTTCCTCCGTCTACAATACAATCCTTACCGGCGCATGTTGTCATCCGGATCTCACTAGCAGAACAACGCCTGACCCTTGCGGCCACATTTCAGGTATGTTGGCTCTCACCACGGTGAACCACTGTTCAAGTTGTTCTGAGTGAGTTTCAGCCTGAACCGGCGTCCTTATTTCATTCTCCATCATGGCGCCAATGATACGACTCTCTGGCAACCCGTAATGTGTCGTCACCGCGGAACTGAAAAAAGTGCACCCCAAGCATGTGTGCAAGGTCACAGGGCATACTCACATGCCGAAGCCATGCCTGCCGGAAGGTCGGACCGTGCCAAGAGGAATTTCCTTTGTACTTGCAGATATCATCTTCCTTTGTTCATCCATGCTATAAAAACACGCATTCTTCTTGCAACTTCATACACTTCCCCTCCCACTCCAAACGCCAGCATACATGCATATGCTTCGACACATATACACTATGTACGCGGGTTGACGGTGGTCACTCGCCTCTAAATCAGCACGATTCGTTGGTATTCCCAATGAGCTTCAAGTAGAGATACTCTCATACCTCCCGAGCCGTGATTTATTGGCAATCATTACTACGTCAAGGCAGTTTTTAGAAATTATCGCCTACATCCTCGCCCAGCGTGGAAGTTTGTGGTATCTACCTGACTGTCTCGACATCAACGTCGAAACTTCTCGTGCTGCCAAGCTCTGGCTTTCGTCGGATCAGGGACGTGATTTGACATTCATCGTCCGATTGACCTTCACAGTTCGCCACCAGGAGGACCTCAAGTCTTCTATCCAGTTTTTATCCTGCATATCTGCCGGCCACACTTCATGCCTTTTCACCACCCTGTTCCTTAATTTCTTCCCAGGTTGCGTATCCGAACTTGACAGATCATCCCTCGAGCTCTTTTTCTCGCTCATCCATCAGCTGGCCTCACCCACCATTCATATCTACTCTATGATGGGACCAGATCGTCGACCTTCATCGCCTCTCTTCGCCGTCCCATCTCTCCCATCGGTCCATGATTTAGAGGTTCTTGATTTTGGGTCACCTTTGTGCGATTCAATGATCATCACGTCTTTTTCTAACCTGCACTCCCTACGCCTGTGCTCATCCAATCGTCGTCCAGAAGAATGGGAATTCTTGACGGACTTGCGTCTCGATAATCTATCGCAGGTCTGGCTCGAGATTGCCATTCCCGCCCACGTTGTCAGAGCGATAATCAAGCATCACGCTTCGCTCAGATACCTAAATACGATCAGAGCTACTATCGTTCATGATGGTGGTGATTCCAGGTACAGTTTGCAGGGTCACAAGTCAGGCATACAGCACCTCCATATCTGTCCAGACCTGGCTTCTATGTTGAAGGTGTTGACTTTCATCGATATCCGTTATGTACAACTGGTTCCGAGTGTCGAGACACCATTATCGCCAAGTGCCTTTCTCCAGTCGATGTTTCCAGCCTCTTTCCCTCCCGAGACCGCTGTCCATCTGGCCTTGCCTCTCCTGCAGAAATTCGATTATCAAGCTTTGCGTGGAACAACTCCTCAGGTTGTGTTCATAAAGCAGCTGTATCTCGAATTTGAGGCCTTCAAAACCGTCAAAGACGTTCTGGTGGGTCACAGCCAATAATATCCTGCCGTGTACTGATTGTGATTGTTTTTCAGGATGCCCTATCGTCATGTGCACCTTTCATCAAGGGCCATAATCTGACTCTGCAGATGTATGGGCTAGAGAAGAATGCGTTGGACCAAATACTCCTCGCCATCCATACAAGTTGCATCGTTCCTGATTATCTACTTGTCTTTGTTGTTGGAAAAACGTATGACAAGAAAGTTCTATGTGGCGGCGTCAATATGTGCATCGGGAGGGTGGCTTACTGTACTGTTTCGGATAGCCTGTCCTAATTCCTTCACTTTGATATCGTATTCTAAATTTACGGTCTAAACTGTGGTGTCACTTATTCGTACTAGCACCGAGCAGAGACCTGTAATATATTGATTCGAAGTGTTGGTGTTGGTGTTGTTACCGGCACAAGGTCCCAATAAGGCGGCCGGGTCCACAGCTCTGACATGGCGAACCATGTGCTATGGCCGCGAAGGCTCATACCGTTGTAACCACGTTGTTGAGTGTGTCGCGCGGAGTAGAGACTCTTCATAGGGTACGAAAGAAAGTCATTCCTGGATAATATAATGGTACGGTAGTAACAATGCGGAAAACACGGAAGACATATTCAGGAAGCACTTTCAAAGTACTCCAACAATTTTCATATCGTCTGCTCCCAGTAAGATATGTAAGACTTCAAAACCAGACGTCGCTAATTTCAACAGATTCGCAAATTGGTCGGTGGAAATTAGGAAAATAGATTTAAAGAAATCAGATTGTAAATCTTCCAAGTATTGTGATCCGTTGTAGTACAGCAATGCGTGTTCTTCATCCTCAACTTCAGATAGGCAGAGACGGCATACACACTGTGAACGAGGAACAGGTGGATGACAGTGCTCATCGTAGGACCTCAACGGCGAGAGTATGCGATGCATGGGAACAGGTGCGCTCAGGTAGGAGCGGAAGGAATCTCAAGCCATCAGGGTCATGCGGGTGGTCGTGAAGGAGGGATCTGTTCGGTGAAGGTAACGGACACGCAAACACGCAAACAACGATGTACGGGAATCAAGTCGATTCGCAAATGCAGTAGCCGCGATTTGCAAACACAGGTTCACGTATGAAAACCAAAATTTGAAAAATCACGGCTTTGGTGTGATGAGTACACCGCCATCTACTCTCGATTTGGCCTGGGATCCCCATTCCAAGACAAACCCTTTCTCAAATGATGGTTCCTCCAGCTCGCCGCCGCTCGACGTCAACTTTACTTCGGGTTTCTTACGAGTATCACGCTCGCAGTGTTACTCGTCTCACTGCAGAGGCCAGTACATTTTTAATAGCCTAAATCGGGACCTTAAATGGTTTCGATTTCAGCTTCAGTTTTTACACCCTTGTTTTCCCCGCTGTAAAATGAAAAGGTACCTCAAGTCCATTGTTCTACAGGGGGAAAAGTTTTTCATACCGTTTTACTGATGGCCTTTTCAGGACCGAGAAAGGCTTTGCTAAATCAAAACCTTTTAAGGTTTTGTTTTTTACCAGCTAAAATGAACTGGCCTCTGCTGTGTCTTGCTTGTCTTACTTGAAGAGTCAAGCGTCGAGACTACAGCTGCTCGTTCCACCGTCACCGTAACTTTGAAACACAATTTCCGAGTTCGCCCAAGCACATCAGCAGTAAGGACATTAACAGGATTATGCATACGGATATCTTTGTACTTTACTACTTATTACGACCATATATTCACATAGAGCGTAACACGGGCTCGTAATGTGAAGATCCGTGAAACAGTGAAGATTGTATATTTTATGCATATGATATTAGCGCAGTTGAAAACATCGAATGTTTTATATGATAGTCAACAAACGATGACAAACTGTATACTTACATATGGACGAAAAGCCCTAGAGGATGGATTTTAAGAAACATCTCAAAGGACCGCAAGGTGTCGTAGAAGACTGAGCCGCTACTGTCAACAGCAACGTCAGAGAGGGCCGTATGATGGTCACTCGCCCTGGAAGATTCGTTCACAGGTCACAAAGAGAAGGATGAGGAGGAGTATCCCGGCGAGAACATCCGACATACATAAAACCTCCCGGGAGCCTCTCCAAGGTGGCCAGTCGTTCGTCGAGAGCGCAAGGTCAATCATTTGCCTCTATTTCAACCTTAGTTCCACTGCTAATTTCTGTAGACTCGGAGACCTTGGGATCCGTCTATGAGATAAAGGATCAGAGTCGAGGATAAAAGCGCAAAAATCAACAACTCACAGGCTCTTGCCAGATGTAAATGCATGGACAGTTGCCACCCGTTTCTCCGATGGCAGTAAGGTAGGTCAGCGCATCATTTGAAGACGAAAACAAAATTTTAGGAGTCGCTCAAGACCGCAAAGTGGAGGTCGGGAGGTATGGATGGACCAAGAATCTGTTCGCATAAAAGGGACGTTGCCTCGGCGGTCAGGTCTGATTGAGTACGACAACGAATGGATCCTGTATTTGACTTTGAGTACGACATTGATTTGCGTTCAACAAATGGACCAGCCTGATTTAGGCATGAACGCCAAGGTCGGTCGCAGTAGGCGGGTCTGCCCCCGACCAGGAAAATGTAGTATGGACATAGAGTCAAGTATCTAAGTGGACCGTAAAATGACAATATCTGGATGTAAATTTGAAGACATACTCACCGCTGAAGCTACAAGGGACAATCCTACACTTAACGGACACAGTGGGCGAGACAAGGGGAGAAGGCGTGAGAAAGTGATGGCGGGAATCAGATATAGCATCAAATTTCTTATCTCCCCAAGCCACGGATTTAGGGGAGTTAATGATTTTGGGCACCGAATGTAGCCGAGAGATAGCATTCCCACAGTCTTCTTCTCTTGTCACCGGCACCCATCAAAATTCAGCACTAGGGTGCTCGCTTCAGCTGTTCTTATCTAGGATGGTAATCATGTCAAGTTTTCTTGTGGAGAATCGACTCACAGGGTCGAGACGCTGGATTTGACGCTGGCGAGTGGTCGCTTCCTTATCCTCCTCGTAGGCTCTTGCTCATATTGACAAAATTGCAGTGAATTTGTGAATTTGTGAATATCGGAGTATACGAGGATGGGGATGGATAGTAGGACCAAGAGGCATGGTGCGTTTCTATGTCCTGGATAGACGAATGGTCGTTCTGATAATATTTAATATTTTAGGTGTCCCCTCATTTGTCTTCGTCTTGGTCGCGCTGTGAAGGTCCTAGTCGATACTCACGGAATCGGCGAAGCCCAATTCATGCGTCGCTCTTACTTGTCCAGAAATCGTACAATAGGCTCATCAGTCCATTGTATTTGTAGTCCTAACGTCGTTCTCCTCGACTGTAGCCGCATGTTGTCATCGCGTCCGCTATCCTTGATGTTTCCATCGCATGGTCCTCACGAGTGTACATACATTTTTTCGACGTATGCCTTCTTCTTTTGCCGGGTGACTCAGACTCAGATATGCCAACAGGAATACATGTGTGGTTATCCTCGACGAATCTTATAGCGGGACACATCCAGTTAATATTTGTACGACCATTGTGATTATTCAACCTGAACGTCGGTCTACCCTTTAAGCTTTATCCCTGGCATTCTTACTGATTTTATCCAGCAGGTTATAACCCGTTATTTCCAGTGTTTCGAAAGACAGCCTTTTACTGGTGGTAAGGTCTTCCCCGAAAGTCGCCCGAGGACTCGCCCCGTGACTCGCTTCTGCAGTGTCTGCACCCTTCTTCCCGCATTCAGATTTTCCTTACCCTTGACGCCGATTTCTTATCGTGAACCATGAACGTCCTCCAAATCTGTTGTCGAGTTCATATCTCAATCTTCAGATGATCTAGTTTATTTTCCACACGAGTTTCATTCCTTTTTCATTCACAGTGACATACAGTTCTACTTTAATTTCAATCTCAATTCAGCCGGAACTGGACAGCTTCCTCTCTGGTACAAGCTTTAAACTGTGCGCTCTTTCCACTATGTTAGTCACACTGCCCGTGCAGTTATCCTTTCCCCACACGCTGTGTCGGTGGTGGTGGAACGTGTTGGGAGCATGAGCGAATGGAATGATCTTGTGCATTGCAGCACCTCATAGCTAGGTCACCCCCTCTTCGCAGTGCACCTTCTGTAACATTTCAAATCATACATGATTTACACAACCGTGCAGTGTTACCTGTTGATCACACGTTTTCATGTTGTGATGCATGCGCCTATTTTTGACTAACTTCCTCTCGGCAGACCATTACTGTGGTCCGGCAACGGAACATTCCGAATCCTACGCACACTTTTTAGGTGCTCAGTACATTTTTCAGCCTTTGAGCGCCGTCGTCGCCTTGTTACGCGGCACAGACGACCGTTTGGTCCACCAGAAGCCGTCTCTTTCTCCCGAGCGCAACAGAACGCGATGAAGCCGTAGTGTGCGAAATTCCCGAAACAGGATATTTTCCCTTTGTTCAGTGTCATAGGTGATTTACCGAAGGGCCTCCACCTTCGCACCTTTGTGCTACTTTTTTAGGCATGATCAGCCACTCAGCTGCATTCTTTTACCTTTCTTCACCTATCTTCGACCCCCACCTCCCCAGCTTCCAGCCTTGCGCACCCATCTTCCTCAACCCTAATCTTAACTCAGACGTTTCCCGCTTCCTTTGACATACACTTTCGCAGCCATTCTACATGGACAACTCCGGACTGGGCTCCATTGAATCAGATTTTGGAGACGGTCAATCCAACACTGGCGCCGCTGCTGTGCCGACAGCCGATTCTTACCTTGAACGATTCGACAACGGTCTCGAACAGCGACCTCCCGGGAGCTGGATCCAGGGTTTCCATGACGATCAACCAAATGCAGGAACGAGTGATGAGATCCAGTTCTCACCAGATGAGAATGAAATCATTGAGGTAGCATATTGTCCTCTCGGAAGATACAATCTAATACACTTTGCAGACACTGATGGCATGTGCAATCCAGGACCGGGTATGTGTTGCGCTTCGCGTAATGGTATAGTCATAATTGTTTGCATCAGCACGACTCAGATATGATGTCGTCCACTGCTGGAGACGAAGGTGTTCGGGACGAATCAATCCATTCAACTTCTGATCCGGTATGCATGCTTGCAACAGCTTTTGGCATGTCTAACAGGGTAACTTTCACAGGTAATCGCACCGCCCAATCGACCACTCCCTGCTCCCAACAATAGTGTCGTATGTTTGGATATGCTTCTTTATTGTCACATTAAACCCTGACTCCTACTTAGAACACAGTGGCTCGCAACGATCCGATTTCAGAGCACCCTGTCCACGGTCTCGACCGATTCAATCTCGAGGTCTGTGATAACCATTTATATGAATCACTGCAGCACTCATCGGAATGATCTGCAGTCCCAAACTACTATTTCTGATCTGCAAGAGAAGAACTCGCAGGTTTGCCCTCATATTCACTGTCCTTGCCGTGTACTCAACCGTCGCCTAGTTAGAAACTGCATTGTCAGAAACGAGACAATCATATGATGCAATGGTCACCGAGGTAGGCCTCCGTCGCTGTTAGATAAAACATTGCTGCTGATATCCTTAACAGGGCAATGAAATTATAGCTCACAAAGACCGTGAAATAAAGGATAATGTATGTGCTTGTATCAACCTTTTGAAACGCGACAATGCTTATGCCCGGTCTAGGAGCTCAAGCTCGAAGAAGTTAAGAAATCTCTTGCGTCGACCACAGAGCAGTACAATGCCTGGATGGCACAACACGAACAATGTCGAAAACAAGCAGAAGCTGACACCAATACCCTCATCGAGAGACTCAAGCAGATGGAAGAAAAGGTATAGATAATTATCTCTGTGTCATGAGGAGCGTTGCGCTGAAAGAAGCGAAGTGCTCTCGATATGAAGCAGAGCGATCCAGTCTACAAGAGAAGTTAAGGCAATATCAAGATGTGAGACTATTCCTCAACGCATGGTTACTTCACCCACGCTGACATCATGTAGAATGGCATGCCTGATTTGAAAACTGCTGTAAAAATTGCCAAGCCTCATATCGACGAGGCGATGAGATGACTCAAGCTTCATGTGAGGCTTTACACCCTACAAAGTTGTTCATTGCTGATGACCGTGGATATCAGTACGAAAAGCAACTTGAAGAGAGTAAGAAGACTACTGCTGCTACGCTGGTGGAACTGCAGAGTCTTCGAGCGGTTTGTGCTGCGCAACATACAGCCCACCAGGGTGCCGAATCACAATTTACGTCTAAAATATCACAAACAGTGGCGGACCCTTCAGCCCATCATCAAGGAGTAAGTCTTGATGCATAAGGAGTCGGCTGAACTCTCATACTTTCCTAGGTTCCGAAATCGCACAGAAGAACAGCATTCGGGAGACAACTGGATGAATTAGCGGGCCCAAGGATTGGCACTCCCTTTTCAACCACTAATCGTTTCTCTCAACCGGCTCCGAGCACAGCAGAGACGCGACAATCGCATCAAGGACTGCCCTCGTCGTCATTCACTGCGTTCCGTCAGCAGGAGCAGCCACCACCTCCACCAGCATTTGCGCTGCAGCCGTTAGGCCATCAGCAGCCAACACCACCACCTCCTCTGCCCGTGTTTGCACAGCAGCCGCCACCACCACCGACGTTTACGCAGCAGCCATCGACTTTTGCACATCAGCAACCGCAACCATTTGGATATCAGACGACGTTTACACAACAGCAGGTACCATCATCGTTCGAAGCTCATCAGGAACCTCAGTCTTCTGCACATCGGCAGGCACCACCTACACCGACATTTGCACAGCAGCAGCCGTCTGGATATCGGCAGCCAATACCTCCATTGGTGTTTGCTCACCAGCAACCACGGTCATCCTCCGAAGGACAGCAACAACCTTTCGGACACCCTTCTTTGCACGGGTCTACCGACACCAATCAGTCTTTTCACAGCGGGGAGTCAGCAAGCGGCCAGGAGCTACTCCCCTAAATTCTACAAGTCAGGGCCACCCTCAGAGAAATGATGATCTCTCAAACCCGGACAGCGGTGAGGAGGGGGACTCCAGCGACGCGGGAAATCGTACAAGGAAAATGAAGAAGAAAAAGAAGAAAAAGAAGAGCGACGTAGACTCCGGGCGGTACAAGGCAAAGCGCCCCGAGCAAAGTCGAAATCCCGACGAGACTCTACTAATGGTAATGACTTTTTTTGATCCCCTGATCTTACTCTGACTGGATGCTTCCAGAAAGCGATCCGCACATATCAACGCAGTTTGCTGCTGTCGATCAAAATGGACAAGGATATCCACTCTGCTGTTTCCCGCGGCTGCTATACGAAACTCGATCAAGCCGACGCATACAAGAGTGGTGATCGGTCAACTCTGCCGTCCTTATCGCCTTTGCGTCCATGCTGGGAGCACATTAATCATGCATGGAATCTCGCGCTAAAAGATTTATTTGTCGCAGGCTTTATTTCGATTCAGAAGAAGAAACACCCGGAGTGGGTGGAGGAAACACAGTTCATCGGCGAACACTTTATGCAGCGTCTTAGCACTCTCAGACAATCCCTTGGACGATACCTCAATGGTAGACTCGAACACTCCAATACTGTGGGCCGTAGATCTCGACGTCGTACAGGGGTAAGACATGCAATTTTTGGTCTATAACACCACTGATTCGGTACAGTTGTATGATTACAGACTCCGATTTTGTATGAACAGCAACCGGCAAGAGGTCTTCCTTGTTTTGTTCCACATCCTCGAGACATGCAGCATGGTGTACATGAGTTCCGATGAGAGTGGAGATGAAAGTGTCTTGCAGCAGTATGGCTTTCAAGGAAAGGATGTTGTGCTTGTGTGACGGAAAGAGTGGCGTAGTTCGGAGCTCGTTCGACTACTCAAATGGCTCGACCACAATCAGGCGACAGTGAATCAAGCGGCGTCAGGCCGTTCTAGAGGAGGAGCGGCCACTCGCATTCGACTACGGCTCCCTTATCGTCATGCGCCGAAGAGTTCACGCCCACCACTAGCGGGCCTGCCCATCAACTTCTAGGACACAGACTGGCTGGAAAGGTTGACGCCGAGCCAAAGGCAAGACCTTCACCCAGTTGAAGCTATCAATCTGCCAACGTATGTCTTCACCTGGCCAAATGCCAATCAATTAGCTGTAGATCAGTATGATCGCGAGGGATAGGGGATTGCAAGATGGCAAGACTACATTGAAATTTCTTCCTTCTGACATGTTATAATGTAGTGTAGTTTCGAAAGCCTGCTAATATTCTCATAGTTGTAAAATCGTATCATATTCTCTGATTCGTCGTATGACTGCATGCTATCAAGGAGAGCGGCACCGCTACTGCAAAAATAACGGAATGAGCCTGATACTATACGTACTAAGAACTTGATAACTACATTGCGTACCATATGTACTGGACACATACCGTCAGTGGCGGGTGTGCTAGGACTTACACTCGCCTTCAATTATTACACCATGGTCGGTCGCACGGGGATTTTGCTCAGCTGTTTAAACGACCGGCCCAAAGGCAGGGGGTCTCCGCGGTTCGACCCGAGTATATAGCGAGCGTTCCAATACCGCAATCATACTCTTCAATACCTGGTAGGTCTACTACCTTGAACTACGCAGTGCCACTTGTGTCAAAGATCGAGGTGATTTTGCGTTATTGCGGAATTCAAACGGGGCCGGAAGATACTTTACGTGTGGGCATGCGGACCGGATTATCCGTTATTGTAATACTAATGGGCGAACACTAACATTGAACAACAGATCTGAATGGCGATTGTTCAACAATATAGGGAGAGCCACTCTGCCACTGCGTGGATCACTCTCTATATATATTTGACTTGAGACTCAACACAAACAAGTTTTCCACCGTCATGCCACCAGCATCCAACTCTAATTTGACGACTACTAACGGAGTGACTGGTAGGTTGAAGACTGTGCCCAGTATGACGAAAGGTCCGAACAAGGTTGGCCTCGTGACTAAATATGCCATGATCCTGCTGATATACTGCCTAGGCTGCTAAATTCCAGGCTCTTGCAGAGCAGTACGAAGCAGAGGCCATAAGAAACAGTCTAGTTGAGTTCCCTTGTATTCCTATATCATGCTATCCATTGACTCGTTCTGCTTTCAGGATCTTCAACACCACATCCATCTGTATAGCACCGCCAAGAAAGAAAGGGATATGTATCGTGAGCGAGTGGCTGATACTGAGGCGCATCTCAACCTGGTAAGTGTTCCGTCCGTACCTTTACCAGGTCATAATATATGTCTGGCAGGAAACCGCCAAGCTGCAACTTCATATGGAAGAGTGCAGTATCGCAAAGGATAGGGCTATGAAACACCTGGGAATGGGATTGGAAAACGAGCGAAATCTTATGTTGGTAAGCCCCACATATCTCTAGTGACCTTTCTCAGCTCAATTTTTCCAACCGGCAGGAAAACACCCAATTAAAGTCCGACCTAGCCCAGGCTCGTGCCCTTATTCAAGAAGGTCAAAGCGCCTTTGAAGTGCGTTTAGCAACCGAGCGACATCTCATGGCGGTATGTTCATCTATTTCAATTTATAAACATCACTTAGGATTCCTAAATGATGGTGTACGTAGGAGATCGAGGCCTTAAGAGCGCAGCTTGTTCGAACTCACGGGGAATATCAAGAGGATCGTTCTCAACTAGGGTTACTGAAACAGAAGGTTCTCCCATTGACAGACTGCTCTATCTGTCTGGGGACAATAATCATGCCAACTTTGTGAGTTGGCAATTCAAGGTAAAACAACCACTGACTGCCTCCATAGGCTTATCTGTGGGCACAGCTTCTGTGGCTCCTGCGTAGTGAAATGGTTTGCCGAACAGTTCACTTGTCCCACTTGCAGGACTAGCATCACCAAACGGCCGGTAGTATCTGTCACTCATCATGACATCGTCGTTGCGTTGACGGGCATCGATGCAGTGCATCAGGCACAGTTACAATCCGAGTTGTGCCGCCTCTTCCCATAAACGATAAACATTAATATTTGACCAGCATGTACCACTGCCGCAGCGTATTATCCTCTGATAAGCCATTCCGCTCATTCCTCACTTCTGGCTTATCTCGGATAGTGAGTATGCACAAAATATTAGTAACTTCTGCCAGATGCCGAGAGTAACATAGAACAGCAGTACAAATAACAAGGTCTATAGGCTGAGTAAGTGTTCATCGTACAGCTATTAATGATAGCATCCTTTTTTGTTGTGATGCAGGTTTGTAAAGGAAATGATTAATTCCGTGTTATCGTATGACGATCAACTTAACAAGCGAACCTATCTAGTTTTTCGCATTACCAATGGCACGTCCAGCAGAAACGCAGGCAAGGGTATAACAAGCAGAAGAAAACAGGGTCTGGTCATCTTTGGGAAAGCGGCGCAACAAAGGACTCAGAACGATCCTTTCTCCGGTATGGTGTTACTATCGTCCGTCACACGATATCGTTGAGTATGACCTTGCAGTTCAGCTACATCCGACGTACACGTCTTTTGCAATCCAGAAATTTGTAGGCGCTAGAGAACAAAATATAGCTGATAAGGAAGACTCTTGAGGTACCCTCGCTCAGTATTAAAAGTAGTAACAAATGATGGGGAGAGCCACAGATACACATCCCTTATCACCCTTCGAGATGAAGCACGGAGGCACACGTATAGATGATGATCCTCCGCCGAGCCAAGTGAAGACTCAGGCGACGACTTCGGGGCTAGGAGAGTGGGACAGGGCTGGATATAGAGGCTACGAATGGCCCATCATCGCTGCTGTCGATCCGGATGGGTGCTATTCATCACGAATATCGTCGCGATGGTCGATCTTGTCGGCCTTGATTACGGATGAAAAGAACCATTTGGATCCTTGCGTTCATAGGGCCGCCGCCTGCCAGTATTACTCAATGTTGCCACGGTTCTGGACATAGAACTGGATCCTTATAAAAAGCCTAGCGCATATGGTATTGCGTCGTCCTGTTGAGTCAACGTTGGTATCAACGACATGATGGAAGTAAGAAGCAGAGTCCTTGTCTTTGACTTAGATTCGGATCTGCTAAGGTGCCTGCCTAAACAGAAGCGTCATCATTCCATCGCTCCAAATTTGAATTGCTACGGACTTGAAGCTCAGATCTTAATTGTCCTCCTTCATGACGAGGGTTAGTCTTAGCCTTTAGGTGGTTATGGAGGGAAATTATTTTTGCCTGATACAGTCCGAAGTCCGAATCGAGCCTTGGAAGTGAACTTGAACGAAGTTCCCCATCAATGCTTGACGGGCTTAAATGGTACAGATGGCGTGGAAGGTGGAGCGTCGCAGTGCGCAGAACTTCAAAACTGTGAGTACGATGTTGTTTTGGGTTCAGCGAATGGACCAGCCCGGTTTAGGCATGAACGCCAAGGCCGGTCACAGGAGGCGGTTCTGCCCCCCTGACCAGGAAAATGTAGTTTGGAGGTGATGCCAAGTAGTTAAGTGGACCGTAAGATGACAATATCTGAATGTAAATTTGAAGACGTACTCGCCGCTGAGGTTACAAGGAACAATCCTACGCTTAACGGACACAGTGGGTGAGGCAAGGGGAGAAGGCGTGAGAAAGTGATGGCGGTAATCAGATATAGCATCAAATTTCTTATCTCCCTGAGCCGCAGATTTAGGGGAGTTAATGATTTTGGGCACCAAATGTAGCCGAGAGATAACATTCCCACGGTCTTCTTCTCTTGTCACCGGCACCCATCGAAATTCAGCGCTAGGGCGCTCGCTTCAGCTGCTCTTGTCTTGGATGGTAATCATGTCAAGTTTTCTTGTGGAGAATCGACTCACAGGGTCGAGACGCTGGATTTGATACTGGCGAGTGGTCGCTTCCTTATCCTCCTCATAGGCTTTTGCTCATATCGACAACATTGCAGTGAATTTGTGAATATCGGAGTATACGAGGATGGAGATGGATAGTAGGACCAAGAGGCATGGTGCGTTTCTATGTCCTGGATAGACGAATGGTCGTTCTGATAATATTTAATATTCTAGGTGTCCCCTCATTTGTCTTCGTCTTGGTCGCGCTGTGAAGGTCCTCGTCCGTTGAGTCGATACTCATGGAATTGGCGAAGCCCAATTCGTGCGTCGCTCTTACTTGTCCAGAAATCGTACAATAGGCTCATCAGTCCATTGTATTTGTAGTCCTAATGTCATTCTCCTCGACTGTAGCCACATGTTGTCATCGCATCCGCTATCCTTGATGTTTCCATCGCACGGTCCTCGGGAGTGTACATACATTTTTTCGATGTATGCCTTCTTCTTTTGCCGGGCAACTCAGACTCAGATATGCCAACAGGAATACATCCCAGTGCATGCGTGGTTATCCTCGATGAAGGTTACGCCGAGACGTGTCCATGTCCAGTTACGATTCATCTGACGGAGATGACCTCATAATGGATCATTTAATCTAAATGTTGCTCTATTATTTTCCCTTGACATTGCTTGTACTGATTCCGATTCTTACCTAGCAGGTTATCACCCATTATTTCTGGTGTTTCGAATGACAGCCTTTTACTGGAGGTTGGGTCCTCCCCGGAAGTCACTCAAGCACTCGCCCCGCGACTCGCTTCTGCAGTGTCTGCACCCTTCTTTCCGCATTCAGATTTTCCTTGCCCTTGACGCCGATTTGTTATTGTGAACCGTGGATGTCCACCAACTCCCATGGCCGACCTTTTTTGCCGCTTCTTTCCGATAGCCGATGATCAGCTCATTCCTGGGACAATACCACTGCTCAGTGTGTGAAGCATGCGCCGGTCCCTGGTAGTGGTCAAGTCACTGTCCTTGACGTTGTCGAATATCCACCACTACGCAAGTCTGAACTTCCGGCTTCCTCTCTTCCGGTACAGCCGGTCCTTCCTCTGCTGGACTAGCTCATACCTCGAAGCAGATTTCTCTCCCCTTATTTCTCATCGTTTGTTCTCAGATTACATTTCGTACTATATTTCCTACCTACATACATCCTCATGTCCCTTCTGCAGCTTCACTTCGTGTGACATTATTCTTGACTGAAGCTATATCCTAGCTGCAGTGTCAGGCCGGACCTGTGGTTTCACATAACGCAATGGGTGTTTCTGGACCCTTTCTCAATTCTGTGAATATCAAATGGGCAAGTCTGAGGATCCGAAGGAAGACGCTCCTACTCACGGGAAAAGCTGTAAATGCCAGATCGGGTTATTGCAAATTACAGATAAGATAAGATTTATGTGACCATGGGCACTGTAATTTTCTACCGAGTATACGCCCATCCGCCTTGGTTGCCAGCGCACCACAGTGAACGCCAAAATTCACCGACTGCGCTTATATAATTTTCATGTATTGTAGTCGGCTTACCTATCGGTGTATGCTTCGAGCCTTTGTTATGGGACCCTTTTTCGCCACTCACTGCGTCACTTCTTCCCTTTGTTCCGCCCAGATATATAAAGCCGTTTCGCCATAAGGGATCACCACATTCCTGCCACGAACACCTCCGCTATCCTTTCTCCACACAATCTGTCTGCTACAATGCTGCCTCAGTCTACTCTGGATGTTGTCGACGCCCCTGCTACGCCCGTGAATACAGCAAAAAGGGAAGCTCCCATTGAAGAGGGTGACAGCCACACATCAAAGGTACTCTGATCGGGTTTTGTTATATTACTATCTGATGACCGTCGCTTCTTGCAGACTCGCATTATCAATTTGGAGAAGGACGTCCAAGCTCTCCGTGACCGCATTGTCCAACTTCTGAAAGAAGAAAGGGAACTTCAAGTTAAGGTACGAGGTATTGGATGGTCTTTGCGGATCTTTGCTAAGCCTTATCTCTTTCAAGCATCAACGGGAAATACAAGCTTTGAAACAGGACCATCTTCACGCGATGGCCATCACTGAGGCCAAGGTAGGTGTTTCTATTTCGTTGTTGTCTGGCCATACGTATCACGGTCAACATCTAGCACCAGGGTGCCATAAATGTTCTAACAAATGGCCTCGGTAATCAGGTTTGTTGCTGAGCTCATTTTCTTCCTCAACCTCATGGAGCTTTATAGCTTAGCGGTGTTGTCACCCATCAAATGGAGACGCTGGGTGCAGATGATTTACGATACCGTGTGAGCCCGATCACTTTCAACGTATAGTATTTCATCCTCAGAATTGGTCTTTCCAGATTAATTCTATGGAGCGACAACTCTCTGATACTCAACAAGCTCTCGACACCGCAAACGAGAGATCAGATTTGGCTGAGACTAGTCTGGCCAACACTCGCATGGAGCTTGAGGCTCTCCAAGACAAACTACGCACTGTAGACAATGTAAGCTCGTAATCACAATATTTTTCTTCTATCCTGACGCGGGCCTAGTTCCCGTCGATGCATTCTTACCTAGTCGATCGTTTTGGAGACTTGGCGACGAGGTTGGACCACTTGGACGCACGCTTGGTAATGAACTTTGTTGTAAGTTCAGTTACTACCATATGTACACAATGGCCCTTGAATTTACACCCTGTCAGGATGCGGGTCAATGAAATGCACCGGGGCCAGGAGCACACGGCTGGAACCGTTTTACAAGTATCTTCTAGACAGAACTGTTCTTCCTTTCTACGTGTATTCAGTAGACATTTGATGAATTACTCCAAGTTCGAGAAGGATTTACATCCGAAAAATCAGCTTGGAGGGGAGTAACAGCATGGCAAGCTCGGCTGAATGTCGCTCCAAACAAACACCGTGAAGGGAAGTATTGTAGGACTACCGGCGATGCGCTAAGAAAAGCAAGCCCCAAGAAAATACTGGGAAGCAAAGCAGATGTTTTGAGCAGGAGAACGCTACAGCTTGTGGTTAGATTGCTTTGGAGAAAGGGAAGCAGATCGCGAGGGTGTACATCTAAGCGCATCACAACGGAAAAGGACCAACGCAAGGGGTAGAGTGACGATCCTACTGGGGACGGTGTCATCTCTTGAGCCGTTACCAATGAACCAGGAGCTTACATACCTAAAGTGGGGACAAAACAGGAGATGCCAGATGAGTTCTGTGAGATACCAGCATCATATACAGAGTTTATATCGCAAAGAGCCAGGACTTCCGATCGAACACTTCGACGTTTAATGGAAAACGGTAGCTGGATGCCCCATCACACGGCTTTCTCCTTTTTTCAAAGTAGTGTATATAGAGCAAAACTGAAGGATAGAAATAGCAGTGTGCATGTTGTTTTGCAACCTTTGTTGATACGACCCGAAAAAGTATCAAGTTAGCTATGGACCTAACGGAACTGGACATTAATTGGTACTGTGTCGGGGGAAAAGAAAGAGTTTGGCTCACCGATGACCGATATTCAACAGATTGGAAGAACTTGGAACGTTGCCTTTCGCCTATTCACCAAGTACAAATACATCCATGCCTCTGCCCGCCATCCTCGGCACCGTCTCGGTCGGAAATACTATACTTCCCGAAGGGTGTTAATAGTCCCATTCCGTGCAGAGTTCTATCCCACTGACAAACTCGGACGTTTGCCATCCAACATTACGAAGGAGTAATGTCCACACCTCAAATTGCAGAAATCATACCATATCGCTAGCGGATGAGTGCCCGATGATCATACCTGGTAGGCATATAGACGGGGAATTATTTTGACGATAAAATTTGGCCCCTTGTGCGTTGGGTTTGGGTCAGTCCTTCACCAAAGAGCGGCTGTTTGTCAATCAATTGGCAAGTGAACAGAGACCTGCGAAAAGGACCAGAGGGCAGAGAGCAGCATCATTCTCATATCGACTCTCCTTCGACTCGCTGAGAGTTGGAAGGATAGGACCCGCCTATGCAGAGCAGGGCTTTCCGAAGAAGCCGGCGAGCTTGAAGATGTTTGCTAGTACCCTGCGACGTGCGTCAATTGACGATAACTTGACAGAATGGAGGACCTGGATTGACATTTACACCGCTACGACACTGCCTCGATGCATATGCAAGACGAAATGTGAGTTATTGAGTACATCTCACGCTCACCATCATGATTTGATGTTGGCTAATAATCTTCGAGTAGTTCTAAGCTATTCTGTATCGCGCTACTGCGCATCTCATCAATGCAAACGGAGACACTCAGTGTAAATGCACTGACCCACTCGTTATTCCCTGGAGTTTCATAAGGACTCCTCGATCACAACTGGAAAATGAATATATATGACAAGATAGGACATGTTCCGAGCCTTTATCTAGAATTTATTCCTCGCCTAATAATTCCAGCCATTCCCCTGCTTCGAGGATATCATCACCATCAACTAAGAAATTCACATTCAAAATGAAGCTCTTTAGCCCGATCAAATGTAGCAATCCAAATCCAGTGGCGGGGTTATGTCGCAGGGCCTCCAGCGGCTGGTCAACAAGAATCAACCTCAAACAGGCGAGCTGTTTGACATCTGGACGACCCCAACGTGATAAAATTGCATCATACAGTGCGCCAATGGATTTCATCATCCCGATATCAGTCCCAATGCGAGGTTCTTCCGAAAGAGTCAAGTGCTGCAGATTCGGTAATAGAATAGTGTCTATTGCAGCGGGTCTTCGTGGTGTGTTACTTTCTGCACTCAAAGCACGAAACAATTGTAGTGCGATGTCTGTGTTAACAAACAGATGTAAGGTCATCAGCGACTGCCATTGTGCTGCAAGGATAGGCAAAACATCGCTCCACGGGAGGGGGGAATGGATGTGCAAGATGTCCAGCGCACACCCTGATCGCTGTAACAGGCAATGAATACGGGCCATATCTTCTGAATCAAACAGAGGCATGAACGCAATCCCGGGTATGTCATGCGTGATAAGTTCAAGCTCACGTAATCCTGATATAGAAATCGAGTCAACACTGATGGGGACCACTGGAAAAACATATCTTTGTGTCTGATAGACAAAAATGGTAAGACGACGTAGAATTGGATGATACACGGTTGGCCCATAGGACTTAAGACTGTCGCTAGAACCGACACTGGGTTCAGGAACAATGTGCAGCGTCTCTAACTCTGTTGCCTGTTCCAATATCTTGGTCAAACCCGAGGGTTCCTTCAGCTCACAGCATAAAGTTGTGAGCTTGCCAAGAAAGACGGGGAGCATAGATGTGGACACGCCATATATGGTGCCATGAGCAATGGGCGACAAGGAAAACGTCGGCTTGTACGGGAGATATGACTCCCCATCATAAGGGTCCTCGTGCACATATATCTCCAAGATGCGAATACAGCGCGGCAGCTCATGAATCATTTCCAAAAGCTTCGTAAGTTGACTCGAAGTCACATCAAGCTGGACAGAAGTCCAACGCGATGCATGGGCCACAATGATGCTTAGATGGGTGATAGGGTTGAAGTCTCCGGCAGGATCGGGAAAGGTAAGCGAGTCGAGGCAGAAGGAAAGAGGATGAGCCTTGGAACGAAACAAGTATATCTCGAGGGCAGCCTCAACTTTGGGCCCAGGAAGTCCGTAAAAGTCGTCAATGATGATTCGCGACCAGAGGGATGGAGAGGAAAAAGAAAGCGACCTCCAGGCCACGCAGACCTGGCCGAAGATCCATGGGGAAGATAGGGGCTTCAGGGCATTCACCGGTACCAACATAAATATGTCAATAAGAAGATCCATAGGAAGGGATTGGATAGGCGCAAGAGCAGCTTCGTGGTATTCTATTTCTTTTCGCACACGACTGCACCTGTCAGAAATGTCGCGAAATAATTGATCTAGGTCCGCTTGAAAGGGTATGATATCGTGCGCGATAGCGAGGGGAAGCCCCTTGATAGATGGCGATGGATCAGGAGAAAGGGCAGCATCAGTAGGGCAGGGGGTGGAGGGCACAGTGTGATCATGACAAAATTCTGAACAAAGGTTGACAGGACAAAGATGTCGGACCCGATTGCGTGTGTCAGAGATTTCTTTGGAGAGCTGGTTTAAGGTAGATAGATATAGTTGAAGGGGAGGAATATCTTGAGCGATAGCAGGTGCCAGTGCCTTGATGGAGGGAGAAGGACCAGAACGAAGGATGCCTTCAGCGTCGATGTTGGGGATGTAGGGCACAATTTTGTCAAGACGACACTTTACACAAACCTGGACATGGAAAGAATACTGGACGATGAGCAATTGGTTTGCAGGTATCAATAGACAAACGTACCGGGAGAGGAGACGATAGCGAGTGGCGCGTGACCTCTGAGCTATCGCACCTAGGGTGGTCGGTTGGATGGGGGGAGGTAGAAAGACCAAGCAGCATCGGCCTCTCAGAGCAAGGAAAAGCGACAGCCGGGAGCGAAGAGGGATCAGACATGGATTGAAACTACAAAGAAATGTTCAACAAGAGGAAGATTGGTATGACAAAAGATGGTACCGAGACTTGATGAGTAGAGGGCTGAAAGACGTATAAGTAAGCAACGATTGGAATGAGAGACAGAGCAGCACTCACCATAATGGGCCTTGGAGGAAAAAAGTGGTCTCCATTTGCAACAGACGATGATATACTGTTGGTGGGTATTTCATTGTTAGAGAGTTCAAGACCAGAAGGCTGAAAAGAAGCATTTCTTGGGGAGGTAGACATGGTGATGGGTAACAAATGCACTCGATAATTTCGGCATTAAGACATTTATACACTCTGCATGAAAGAGTTTCCTAAAAAGAACCAACAAAGCAAAGCTTGGAATGACCCACGGTGACGCCACACACCGAAACGTCGAGGTGGGAGCACTTAATGGAGTACGATAGTCGGGGACGTAACGTAGGGAAGTTGACTTTAGCCATCGAGCATCGAAAATGACGCAAGCAGAGGTACAACTGTATCTGTGCTAGCCAAGCCACACTACCGCAGTATGAGTTGGCACTCTGATTGTATACCGATCATTGATTTCCGTCCAACAAATTCAAATGGTCAAACCCAAGTCGAACTGACCTTATGACGCGCAATCGACGCTCAATTTCATAACTCTCTAAGTATCTAAGTGGGCCGTAAAATGACAACACTGAATGCAAAATTGAAGACGTACTCATCGCTGAGGCTACAAGGAACAATCCAACACTTAACGGACACAGTGGGTGAGGCAAGGGGAGAAGGCGTGAGGAAGTGATGGCGGGAATCAGATATGGCATCAAATTCCTTATCTCCCCGAGCCGCGGATTTAGGGGAGTTAATGATTTTGGGCACCAAATGTAGCCGAGAGATAACATTCCCACGGTCTTCTTCTCTTGTCACTGGCACCCATCGAAATTCAGCACTAAGGCGCTCGCTTCAGCTGCTCTTGTCTGGGATGGTAATCATGTCAAGTTTTCTTGTGGAGAATCGACTCACAGGGTCGAGACGCTGGATTTGATACTGGCGAGTGGTCGCTTCCTTATCCTCCTCGTAGGCTTTTGCTCATATCGACAACATTGCAGTGAATTTGTGAATTTGTGAATATCGGAGTATACGAGGATGGAGATGGATAGTAGGACCAAGAGGCATGGTGCGTTTCTATGTCCTGGATAGACGAATGGTCGTTCTGATAATATTTAATATTCTAGGTGTCCCCTCATTTGTCTTCGTCTTGGTCACGCTGTGAAGGTCCTCGTCCGTCGAGTCGATACTCACGGAATCGGCGAAGCCCAATTCGTGCGTCGCTCTTACTTGTTCAGAAATCGTACAATAGGCTCATCAGTCCATTGTATTTGTAGTCCTAATGTCGTTCTCCTCGACTGTAGCCGCATGTTGTCATCGCGTCCGCTATCCTTGATGTTTCCATCGCACGGTCCTCGCGAGTGTACATATATTTTTTCGATGTATGCCTTCTTCTTTTGCCGGGCAACTCAGACTCAGATATGCCAACAGGAATACATCCCAGTGCATGCATGGTTATCCTCGATGAAGGTTACCCCGGGACGTGTCCACGTTCAGTTACGATTCGTCTGACGGAGATGACCTCATAATGGATCATTTAATCTAAACGTTGGTCTACTATTTTCCCTTGACGTTACTCGTACTGATTCCGCTTCTTACCTAGCAGGTTATCACCTGTTATTTACAGCGCTTCGAAGGACAGCCTTTTACTGGTGGTAGGGTTTTCCCCGGAAGTTGCTCAAGGACTCGCCCCACGACTTGCTTCTGTTGTCTGCACCCTTCTGCGCACATAAAGGTTTTCCCTGTGCTTGACGCCGATTTCTTGTTACGAACAGTGAATGTCTACCAAATACCTTGTGTTGTCGAGTTCGTATCTCCATCTACAGATGATCTAGCTTATTTTCCATGCGAGTTTCATTCCTTTTCTCATTTACTGTGACATACAATTCTACTATACTTTCTATTTCGATTCAGCCGAAATTGGATGGCTCGTGTGTTTGAAGCCTCCATGCCTAATTAAAATAAAAACTACTTAGTATCTCTTTCAATTCCCTTTTTCTATCTCTACTGCAACAGTAACACAATGATGCCAGCTTGTTATTTCCTGGTCTTTGTTTGTGCCTTTCCTTTCTTATGTAAAGCTGCCAGATGTATTATACTTTTCCCTCATTCATCGCCACTAATCCCCATCCCCTGCATCAAATGGACCACTCGCTTAATGCACCTCCTAGATATTCCATTGTTGCCCATGCCTCGAATGGTAGCCTGACGGATCAAGGCTACATCGTTGTAAAACGAGGCGATAGACTCTTGGCTTTGCCAAAGAGGGTGAGCCCGGTCGTCAGTATCGCACTCCTTAAATCATTTATGGTGTTGCTTCCAGGTCTGCGCCGAAATTCTGGGCAGCGACATTGATTCTTGTTTTGAAAGGATTACGCGGCTCACCATGACTCTGGAAGGTTACGAGGGAAAGAATGTATACATTCCCTTTGAATACCTTGAGGAGATTCTTCCTTTCATCGCATCCCTCGACTTGAACAAAACAGAAACCAACATGTATTGGGCTGCATTCTCCGGCGACATAGGTGATCTCATGGTATCCCTGGTATGGGCGATAATCTTGGGTGGCGTTGCTGGAGTGGTCATGTAAGTAACAAGTTCTGCTGCTATCCTGCTCAAGCTCATGAACTTTGAACACGATACAAATCAGTGGAGCGAGTTTCGTTGCTTATTTCAATAGCATGCGAACTGCGCTCGAGATTGCTGGAACATACTTCCTTTTTGTCTATGATGCGCTGTAGGTTCCCACACTCAGATATTGCAACGTCTCGGCTGAAACTCCAACGTAGGTGCGGAGATCAGGGATATCTCCCACTCTTGTAGTTTCTTTGAACAATATTGTAGCAATGTAAAGTCAACTGTCAATAAGTACACCGTGTTGACTGTCCCTCTCTGCATGCTTGTCGCCTGATCAGGAGATGATTCTGAGAAGGCTCCGCTTAATCCATTATGATAGTTCCTGATATTTCTACCTCTGATTGCGTTCACTACAATACCTCCCTTCCGTACATCATATTCAGCCTTTTGGATCTGTGGACTCGCTTTTGCAAACTGTACGGTCTCCGAACAGCGACCACCCATGAACACAACACCGCGTAGACTCTGAATGCGCGCGAATTCGTCTGGAGAAGAGAGTCGCTGGGCGAGTCCTCAGCAACTTCTAAATCTGGATGGACTCTGGTTCGAATTTGAGTACTTGAGTCATGACCGCTTCCTGAAGAGACGTACGCAATTAAATAGGTGCGGACTTGTTATACATACTGGATGGTATAAACTAACGGACAATGAGCAGCGGATCATAGAAGCAACGAGCCCGGTACTTATGCATTCGCAAAACAGGTATGATCCCTCATCATTTAACTGCAACAATATCCAGAGAGATATCGGAGAAAAATGAAGACTTCAAGAAAGGCAGCTTGCGCAAACGATCGCAGTACCTGAGGCATCTACATGTGAACATCAGTGAGGTACGAAGGCTAGCAATATGGGTGCTGTCCACATGAACGGGCGGAGACAGTGCACTGCTGATTGACTAAGTACGGCGGCATGAAGTTTATGGTAGGATCTGATCCAGAAAGCAGTAAAAATGTAGGATGTCATGAGGTGGACGCTAACGATGGAAGGCTAATGTGAAGAGTAGAGTCCCTGCAATTAGCAACAAAACTGACCAGAGACTATTGTCTAGGGGACGGCTGGTCGAGAATGATGTGGTAAGAATGAGGATTATTTTAGCCTGCATGCCCACAAGTTTGACTTGAGTTCTTGACCAAAGAGGGCCCGCCATTTGGAGAACATCAAGCGCACGCAAAAGGTAGGTGCAAACGAGAATAATGATATAGACTGCGACGTACAAATGGCGCAAGTCTGAAGGCACCCTAAGTAGTACTTACTGCTGGCGCTGGGTGCTGAAGCTCACTGGCAGCAAGCGAGCAAGGCGGAAAAGCGTAAGGAAATGATGGCGAGAGCCAGATAGAGTATTAAATTTGTTATCTCCCGAGCCGCGGATGTAGGAGTTAAGGATTTTGGGCACCGAAAGTAGCCGAGAGATAACATTTCCACGGGTTTCCTCTCCATTCATTAGCACTGAAGTTCTGCGCTTCAGTTGTTCGCTAAACTTGATTTGTTCTTGTCATTCTTGTGGATAATGTGCTGGTTTTGACGTGTATAAGGCAAATGGTTGTGCGCCTGACTTGAGGCTCCTACTGACTTGGAAATTTCAGTGAATAGTGAATGTATGGACGGGGATGGACTATAAGAGAGGGATGATGAAGAGCCATGCCACTGTCAGTGCATTACCATGTCCTGGACGGACTTTCTGGTGATTTTTGCACTTCACAGATGTCGACTGTCGTCAAATCAATGATACTCAAGGATGCTGCCAGCGATGTTCTGAGCATGACGGATGGATGGATCCTGTACCGATTTTTTCGAATTCGCCGACAAACGTGTGTTACCTTCATTTATGAGGAAATATACCTCGTGCCGTCACTCACCGTCTGGCTCTCTTCAGTTTCTGGGATCTCAAATTTGGTAGTTCCCTTTAACTGGCTGGCTTTTTTTAATGTCCTCAATCCGGATGGAGCATCGACACCAGGTAGGAGATATTTTGTAACCTTTGAAAGCAAGGCTAACGAGCTATCAGAATTAACCTATTTTTTACGACTCTTCCAGCCTGCCTCGGCGTTATGCGGTATTTCATTGTCTGCAAAACAGGACCGTATTTACGGAAATCTTCTAGGTTCAGTCTCCTCACTTGTGGGCACGCCTCCTGTGACGCGCTCCATTGGATCATCAGTGTATAGCGTCCCTCGTAACTACGTGGAAGCGCGAGAGATCTGTACTTCAGGATATGTTTAGCATCCCTCAGGAACGAACACCTCCTGGTACGAATACAGACCATTGGGCATCAACGCCTCCTGGCATGTATACTGATCGCAGGGGTACCCAAGCAACACGTTTAGACCAACGGAAAAAAGTATCCCTCGAGGATCACCTCGATTTACCGGCAGATCTGGCACCAAGTTACGCCTATGAGTTCGCCCTAAAGTTAAGTTCGTGTCGAGTGTCGACCATTCACTCACGCTTTAAGTGTAGCAAGGGATATTTTGTTTACATATTCACATGAAAGAATCAGATCTAGTTTTCTCATTCTTCATGCCGGAAGCGGCAGGAAGTACTGGCCTTGCACAGTATTGATAACGCATGTTATGATGTTTCCTTGTGTCGACAAATCTATGCAGTTCATTCAATGACTGGTGCATGTGTGTCTTCACCTCAATGAACTGTTACTCATGGCAAGGACTATACGGCTTGCATAGCTGTAACTGGTGTGTATATGAAGTCGGAGGCGTACATCGTTGACTTTGTAGATCTTGTTCTCTCAGAGGCTGTCACATTAGAAGTCTTTCCAGAGAAGAAGCGCCCGACGAGCCTTACACGTTAAAATTCCGCTACCGCAACATGTGGACGCATGTCCCATCTCTTTCCTTTTATAATGTTCATCTTTCCCACTATTTATCTACTCAGATTCCATCATAATGGCTGATCCCAATGATGCACCACCCTAACCCGGTCCCAATGACATTTCAGCTGTAATTTGCGGCCCAAGAAGTCGTGAGTGGTCCTGGAATGTTCTCGGCGAAGGGTACCGAAATCTGGATGCCTTGCCAGGCCAAATCGTTTGATTGTCGATGAGTTGCCAACAGACGACAACTCAGGTGAGTAGCAACACTCATTAACGGTGGACTTAATGGTGGTAATCTGTACTCGCGACCCTCAACATCGCCACAATGGAGAGGCGACACTATCATCATCCGGTATGTGACCACTGCTATCATGGAACTCAATTAACAGTGGCGCAGCGGCAAGAAGCGACGGGATGCCGTTTTGGTTTGTCTGATATCAGAGTGACGATCCTACTGGGGGTAGTGTCATCTCTTGAGTCGTTACCAATGAACCAGGAACTTACATACCTAGAGTGGGGACAAAACAGGAGATGCCAGATGAGTTCTGTGAGATTCCAGCATCATATACTGAGTTTATATCGCAAAGAGCCAGGACTTCCGATCGAACACTTTGATGTTTAATGGAAAACGGTAGTTGAATGCCACATCACACGGCTTTCTCCTTTTTTGAAATTTGTGTATATAGAACAAAACTGAAGGATAGAAATAGCAGTGTGCATGTTGTTTTGCAACCTTTGTTGATGCGACCCGAAAAAGTATCAGGTTAGCTATAGACCTAACGGAACTGGACATTAGTTAGTACTGTGTCGAAAGGAAAGAAAGAGTTTGGCTCACCAATGACCGATATTCAACAGGTTGGAACGTTGCCTTTCGCTTATTCACTGAGTACAAGTACATCCATGCATCTGCTCGTCTCGGTCGGAAATGCTATACTTCCTGAACGGCCTTGATAGTCCCATTCCGTGCAGAGTTCTATCCTGCTGACAGACTCGGACTTTTGCCATCCAACCTTACGAAAGAGTAATATCCACACTTAAAATTGCAGAAATCGTACCATATCGCTAGCGGATGAGTGCCCGACGATCATACCTGGTAGGCATATGGACGGGGGATTGTTTCGACAATGAAATTTGGCCACTTGTGCATTGGGTTTGGGTCAGTCCTTCACCAAAGAGTGGCTGTTTCTCAATAAATTGGCAAGTGAAAAGAGACCTGCAAAAAGAACAAGAGGGCAGAGAGCAGCATCATTGTCATATTGACTCTCCTTCGACTCGCTGAGAGTCGGAAGGATCGGACTCGCATATGCAGAGCAGAGCTTTCCGAAGAAGCCGGCGAGCTTGAAGATGTTTGCTAGTACCCTGTGACGTGCGCCAATTGACGATGACTTGACAGAATGGAGGACCTGGGTCGACATTTACGCCGCTATGGCGCTGCCTCGATGAATATGCAAGACGAAACGTAATATGGAGGAAAGCGCCAGCTGTATGATGGACTCTACTCTCAGTAAGCACCCAGGGCATCGACAAGCGCGAAGAACAAGGCAAAGGTCGCTTGAAAGCCCGGATGGAGAACGAGGAGAATGAGTGCGAGAAACAAGGGATAGAGAGAGCATAGACAGAGACAACGACAATATCTAGGAACGAGGGAAAGAAAATTCAACACCACATCAGGTGGCTCGGAGACATGGTGTTGAGAGTGCGTGAGAGGGTCGTAGACCTTCTGCTAACCCATCTGGCATCTGGAGCGAAAGAGACATGTCAAGGCGATCTGTAGACTCGCTAGACGATCGAGGAATTGGTTGCTGATAAGGACAGGAATTCACTGAGTTGCACCAAGAACATTATATTGTTGTACCTATAATCTTCTCGTGAGCATCAAAGTCTAAAGAACTTGGGCAGCTGTGATTTACGTAACTAAGACTGCGAAAGAGTACGCGATCTTCTTCGGTTCATTGTTCGGTAGGGTTGATTTTCCGACGGAAGGCAGCTTGCCTCTCGAGGGACTGCGAGTACAACATTGATTTGTGTTCAGCGAATGGACCAGCCCAATTTAGGCATGAACGCCAAGGTCAGTCGCAGTAGGCCGTTCTGCCCCCGACCAGGAAAATGTAGTGCGGACGTGATGTCAAGTATCTAAGTGGATCGTAAAATGACAATATCTGAATGTAAGTTTGAAGGCGTACTTACTGCTGAGGCTACCCATGCTTGAGGGTCACGGTGATCAGGCAAGGGGGAAGGCGTGAGAAAGTGATGGCGGGATCAGATATGGCATCAAATTCCTTATCTCCCCGAGCCGCGGATTTAGGGGAGTTAATGATTTTGGGCACCAAATGTAGCCGAGAGATAACATTCCCACGGTCTTCTTCTCTTGTCACCGGCACCCATCAAAATTCAGCGTTAGGGCGCTCGCTTCAGCTGTTCTTGTCTGGGATGGTAATCATGTCAAGTTTTCTTGTGGAGAATCGACTCACAGGGTCGAGACGCTGGATTTGACGCTGGCGAGTGGTCGCTTCCTTATCCTCCTCGTAGGCTTTTGCTCATATCGACAACATTGCAGTGAATTTGTGAATTTGTGAATATTGGGGTATACGAGGACGGAGATGGATAGTAGGACCAAGAGGCATGGTGCGTTTCTATGTCCTGGATAGACGAATGGTCGTTCTGATAATATTTAATATTTTAGGTGTCCCCTCATTTGTCTTCGTCTTGGTCGCGCTGTGAAGGTCCTCGTCCGTTGAGTCGATACTCATGGAATCGGCGAAGCCCAATTCGTGCGTCGCTCTTACTTGTCCAGAAATCGTACAATAGGCTCATCAGTCCGTTGTATTTGTAGTCCTAATGTCGTTCTCCTCGACTGTAGCCACATGTTGTCATCGCGTCCGCTATCCTTGATGTTTCCATCGCACGGTCCTCGCGAGTGTACATATATTTTTTCGATGTATGCCTTCTTCTTTTGCCGGGCAACTCAGACTCAGATATGCCAACAGGAATACATCCCAGTGCATGCGTGGTTATCCTCGATGAAGGTTACCCCGGGATACGTCCACGTCCAGTTCCAATCCGTCTGACGGAGATGGCCTCATGATGGATGATTTAATCTGAATGTTGGTCTACTATTTTCCCTTGATGTTACTCGTACTTATTCCGATTCTTATCCAGCGGGTCATCACCTGTTATTTCTAGTGTTTCGAAAGACAGCCTTTTACTCTTCGTCAAGACTGGGATTCGAACCAGGGTCCTCACCGTCCTGATTTGGAAGTCGTCGAGGACTCGCCCCGCGACTCGCCTATGCACCCGAGCCGTCGGTCCAAGGTAAGGCAACTAATGTGAGCTCACCATGTAGATTTGGCGTCGAAGTCGTCGCGAATATCTCATTATTCTGATGCTTCAGGACAATGGAGCCATCAACTGTGTACAATTGTAGAAGAATGGTCCCATACTCATGGATGTAAGGCTCTTCCGTATACTCTACTAGTACATCTTTCCCCTCATGACTTCTCCCCCACAGGATGATGATCCAATTTGATTCTGGGCCCTTATTTCTGGTCCGAGTGGGTAACGCATGTATGGTCCTTTGTCTAGAAGGTGTCTTTTCTTCGACGGTGCCCAGAAATGCGCCTTGGCCAGCTATATCTATTGAATAGGTAAGCCACGTCGCCAATGCTTCTAGGCATAGACTCTCAGCTTCTTGATGATAGCTTCCAATGTTGAAAGACTACTAGGGTCCGATGACAAGAATCGCGTCTGCAATTGCCCCCGTCGCAAAGTCAGCGACTGAGGAGAACGTACTGGCTCGAGATTCTTCCATGTACTATTTCCTGTTGGCTGTGAAAGTGACCAGCTTCGGTTGTGCTGGAGATGGAGATCCCTTCATCTTGCCAGAGATACTGGAGTCTTTGAATGGACAACTCCACTCTTCAGAGGTCGCTCTACAAGAGGTAAGGCAGTAGAACAATGTCTTTGGGTGACATTGCAGTTAACGTGTCTACTCTGACAGCTGCGCGGGGGCTCATCTTGATTGGTCACCTCTGATAAATTTGGTGACTGATTGCTCATCTGTGGTAATGCGTGGTATATTATATGGACCCGGATACCATGCGAATTAGCAAAATGTGTATAGTATTCTGGCGAATGTACAAGCCGTTGCACTTTTTCTGGATCCAATAGTATTGTGCACTGTGGAGGACCCATGACGCGACATCAATCAATCTAATGGAGGCTCTGCGCCATTGCACATTGTACCACAGGAAGGGCAGTGCAGGACCCCCGAACTGGCACGAGTAAATATTCCTATCCTGCAAAAAAGAGGGAAAACGGAGGTCAGACACCGAGAACGACGACAACATTGTGGTATCTTTCTCCCGGTCTACCTTCTCAATACCGTCTACTGACTGGCGTCTGATAGATTCATCCGTTTCCGTGTCTCTGGCACTCATGGAGACGGAATATACCTCCGCCTGCGTACTGTTTCTGAACTCATACTCAAAGTTTAGATGAGATTCAGTGGATCATGTCTCCACCAGCCAGGAGCCTACTACCTTCGAGACTACCGTCCTCGACCGGACACGTCATGTCAAATCCTCTCGGCCTGTTGTGCGTCTGAAAATGTCTATCGATCTCTAAAACTACAGTGTCGTGGAATATATTTCAATGTGTGCTCCCATTTGTGGTCGATGTCGGCTTCAAGTCATATTTAAGCTCTTTCTCGCGTTGTTCCTTGCTTGTCACGCTCGCTTCCTCTCTCTAGTCTCTAACCTTCCTCATCTCGTCGCTGCTTTACTTTCCTCTGAGTTAATGGCATCCTGGATTTCTGCAAAGGTGAGCAGAGTGGTATCTGTGCATTTTCGGGGTTCAAGTTGTGTCGTTCTTCAGGGCATGAAGTCAGTCATGAAACTTGCGCTTTCTGCGGTCATTAGTGTGTGTTTCCTCGTACATCTTGGGTCTCTTATCTTTGTACTGTAGATATCTTCGTCCCAAAGCCGGTATTCTACGTAGGCAAGTGGATCGGTAGGCAGCCGTTCTTCGAAGGGGACAAGATGAAGCAAAAGCTTCGGGGAAAGCACGGTAAAGCGATACTCGACGAAGCACTTCGCCGCTTCGGCGTTGATGTCTGGTGGTCGGGAGCGTGCATGCTCACAATATCGTAAGTCGCTAACATTTTACCGTCCCATCTTAACATTCAGCAGCGCGGGATGGCATTCATCGCAAAACCTCAACAAAATCAACTATTATACAATCAGAGGGTTCGACGCGGCGGGAAATATGGTTTTTACGGCGGAGTTGGCTAATAGAATGGTAGACAGTGAGGCGTGGATCTATAGGGTGAATCAATCGAAGGAGACCTTCGACGCCAATAACTATGCAAGGGTGGTGAGTCCTTTTGAATATCCGAGCAGAATCAATAACTGACTGTCATTTTAGGCTTATTAACTACTTACCAGCATTTGTTGATATTATCTTGAGAGTCTGCGAAAATTGTACATCCTCATCACTTGATTTTCTTGTTTATCGGCTAATTGTGGGGGAAAGATAGGTCAGGATCTGGCATACGATCGTCCTCTGGTCTGCGTTTGCCAATGACGCATGTGGTCCCAACTGTAAGGCACTCTGTGTATCTTCAAACCCAGATTTCTGACGCTAGCACTATCAGATCTCTCCTGGATGCATCTACGAAGAAGGCCTTAGTCGTGCGGAAGCTAAGTGAGGCAATAACGATTCAACCGACGCTAACAGTGTTTCATTCACAGCTGGGTTCAACATCATTTTATCCACGCCGAATCCTGACGATCTCTACATTGCGAACTTGAGCCATTATTTACTTCTGTCGCCTTCGCTCGTTTCACTAATGTGATACTCTTCTAGATTGTATCCCTCCACTCTTATACTTCTCTTACCTGCGACACCATTATCAGCTTTTGGTACTTCCTGATCCAATGCCAGTATCACTGATATAGCCAACAACTTCAGTCGCTCCTGAGTACGTGAATTAACATCCCATTCTCTGCATATGTTTTGGGGTATCCCATTTCTGTCGTGTCGCTCATACTCTTCACCGCCGTCTATGACTATTTAGATGGACGCTCGGGCGCACAGCGGCTAGTGATACAGTAATTTCCCCCATTCGAGGGATACGATTTACCGTTTTGCAGTACTAGATCGCACAAGCCCAAGTCAGAATAACACCGTGATAAAAATACAGAATGGGCAGACGACGATGGTGTCAAAGACCGAAGACGACCTCCCAAGGGCGAGATGGTGACTCTAGAGTAGGTGAAAGCTGGAGCAGCTGGTGAGCTGCAATTTAACTAGAAAAAGTCGATGCCAGGAGGAAGCGCGAGCTGTTGGCAGCTAGCATTGACGCCGGAGAGAGGCAGCGTGTCAAAGAACTGGAGAGGTGCCAATAAAAAGCGAGGCCGTTGATGGCTAGGGGTCGAGTTGGAGTAGCGTCGAGTCTGACGGTTACTGGCGAGCTCCCGTGGAGTCACCAGCTCTCTAATCGCGTTGCTAGCGGCCACTGGCGAGTGCTTGGCATATCACTGGCGGATGCTTGGCGTATCACTGGCAGGTGCTTGGCGCGTCAGTGGCGGGTGCTTGGCGTCTCGCTGGCGGGTGCCTGACGTGTCGCTGGCGGGTCACCCAGGATTTGGTACCCAAATCCTGGAACAAATCCCCTTTGTATTTGTTTCCGTTTTTGGTTCGGTATTTACAGTAGGATTTGTTCTAAAAATACCATTTGAAATCCGCTCGTTTTTCGGAGCGGATTTACCCATCTGGATTTAGGACCCAAATCCCTGAGTCAAATCTGCATGTTTTTGCAGTACAAATCCGCATGAAAATACTGTGTGTTTTTGTATTCCTATTTAAGATCCAAATCCAGTACCAAAACCGACATCAAATACAGATTCAAAACCGACCGGTTTTTGGTGCCGGTTTTGGTGCCGGGGATTTACTCACTAAATCTGGCACCAAATCCTTCAAAGTATTTGACCCCCCTAAATTACCGATGCACCGCAGCAGTGTGTGGAAGCCGTAAACAGGCGCATTGCAGTTGCACGGAGAAGGGCCTGCTAACAAAGCCAAACAAACATGATGTGTCAATTATTGATTATTACAAGGCCAGTTCCCACCAAATAAAATCACAGACCAAATGGCTTAATACTATGATTGTATCTACTACATACACTAGTGGTGAGGGCTGCAAATCAAGGCTAACAAGAGTCAAAGGTGAGATGAAGCAATTTGCCATCAAAAGAACTGATCTGTGTGTAGTCAGCACATGATTTCTTAACTGGCATTGCCCCTACACTGCATGATGGCTTTGATAATTGAGGCTTGAATATTGAGTTTGAAAGATATTTATTTTTATCAATTTGTTACCTAGAATAGACAAAGAATTTGCTAATATCTTTTCTATATTTGTGAAAATCACCTCAAAACTGGATAAAATTACAAATATAGAAAAGATATTTTGCATATTTCTTTGATATTTTAAGTTAAAAACTAGCTAAAAATAAATATCTTTCAATTTCAATATTTCAGCCTCATATATCAAAGCCATCATGCAGTGCTAGTCATATGAATTTCATATGTTTTTAATACCGTGTCCAAATATAAATTATTGCAGATGGTGCATCCTATACCTGTTATGACTGACCATTCTCGACAACAGGGACACTGTCAAGCAATGAATACCAAGTGCAATGATGCAATCATTTTCATCTCTCAACTGAGAGGTGTATCATTTGGGCACATTGAATGAATATTCTCTAGGGATGTGCACCGTGTCCATAATACAGTGGATATATATGGTGCATACAGATACGGGTGTGTATCATCACCTGTCCCCTAGGTGGATCCACAATACCATCCACGGTACAGATATGAACTGTGTCTGCCATGTCTGCCAGGCCATTACAGTCGTATATGGCAGTAGGCAGTAGGCTTAGTAATTACATGCCAATATGCTGTTGATACCAATCATGTGTTCCTGTTTGTAATCTGCCAGTGCAACATTGATTGTTTTCCAGGTCTTTACCTCTTGCCAAATGGTGCCTGTCTCTCAAATCCCTTACATGACTTAGCCATTCTGATTATTCTACTTCTCGAGGGCTTGTACTTATCCACAGTCAATTCTGGACAGCTTACATCTAGATATATGACCACTCCACTTTTTCTTTTTTCAATTCTCATGGCAAAATCTATCATAACTTAGGATGTCTCAGCTTTCCCCCCTCTGTATGCCTTGAATGCACTAATCTATAGGATAATCTACTCCTAAATGTTAAAATCTGATTTTGTGATATGATTCTGGTTGATGTCCTTAAATTTTGACGCTGTCAGAATCTTTGAGCCACCACCATTCTGTCTCCCCCATAAACCAGCCAGACAATCATACTGGCAATACCCATCTTGAGCATGGTATGTTGGCTCCATATCTCTATCTAATGAGGTCTGATCCTGTTTCTCGGCCTTCATAGTGCACACAAACACATGTTGTGTGGACATCCACAGTGTTTTGACGCCAACCCAATGGTGCAGCATCTCTCATTCAGTTTTGGCATGGTTTTCTATCATGTTTCTGTGGAATATTGATGAGCCTGTGGCTGTGTGAGCTGGCGCAATGCCCAGTGAGCCCAAGTTTTGCTGAGTAAAGGTTTACTAAAAGAAAGAAAGTACTAGAAGATACAGAATGGTATTTAAGTAACTAGATTTCTTAGTTTACTGTGCTCGTTTGCCTCCTAAGCAAACATGGATTGTCATTCCTAACTCGCTAGGCAAACGTGCCTGATCACACGGTGCATGTGTTATCCAACAGTTTCTTTTTACCCTCGTTTCAGTACTTGGTGTGGTGGCAACTGTTGTTTTCTATGTTCCCAAAGACATATCAAGTCCATCTACAACAGCGGCTGGGCTCAGCAGTATCATCTTTTATGTCTTATTTGTGTCGCTATTCCTGAGTGAGTTTTAATCATTTTCCTGTATTGTTTGGTTTAATACCTAAAGGACAGTAAATGCTATCTATCCAATGTTCTTCCATCTGAATGGCCTCCTTCCTAAGGCACCATACCATTTTCAGCATAACCATATCTCTCATATGTGGCTCAATAGATTTTGTCGACTCCTGCATGAAGAAATGACCACAATCTTTGTCATTGGAGCTTTAGAATCAACAGTTTCTATATGTATGTACCCAGCCTTACCTGCTTCTCTGACAGAAAGTACTGACATACAGTTCAGTATCAGATGCGACAAGAGTGTTGGATATTGTTGAATTTCTTTGACATAGGATGTATATTCCATCCATGTTGGGGCTGGTGACCTTTGCTCTATACCTACCTGGCTGACACCTGCTGCTAAGTGGCAGCGATACCATGCAAGACCTAGGAGTCATTTCTCTCACTCATTTTCACTTATGATTTTGAGTACATGGTGGAGGTAAGCTTGCTTGATTCTCATGATGCTTGATGTATGCTAACTTTGTCCTTAGCATCAGCTGATGACCAATGTGTGCTTAATGCAGATGGGATGCTTAAGGATGCATCAGAGATCACATTCTATCTTGATGCAGACTTTGTCACACTGCTTGTTATGGGACCATCTGATGCACCTGCAGGTATGTATGATAGTTCCTACAACACTTTGATTATTCATTTCTTCTAGCGAACACACTGTGTGGTCATGGCCAGCATCATAAGAAGACTGCCAAACTCTTGGCATCTCTGACAGCAGAACAGCAGGATGAAGATGGGAATCCTGTCTATCCATCAGTGCCATGAAAGCACTGTTTGAGAAAAGCTAAGGGTAAAGCAAAAGCAGGGGCTGATGGCATAATAGATGTTGATGAAGATGATAATGACTATGAGAACACTGATGCAGAATCAGATGGTGATGAGACTGATACCTCAGACAATAAAGATGACAGTGCAATCCCTAACAAAGAGGTATTCCCTTTCTGTAATGCTTATAGACTGAGTATTGATGTGTTTTTGAAGCTCGCTAGCATGCTTCTCTCGAAGACCATTCCCCTGGGAGGAAAACTGGCTGGACATCAGCTCCAAAAATCATCAAAAACCAAGCCACCTAAAAAAAGGCAACACGTTGCTGAGGAAGAGGGTCCTACATCACACGACACCACACCTCGTGTTGTCTCTGATTCTCAGGTACATTATCAACCTATCTAATTTTCTGTCCATAAAATTTGATCCCTGTTTATTTCACAGCCATCAACCTCTAATACAAGATCAAAGAAGAAAAGTGCTATTCATTACTTCTTCAAGCTAGTGTGTGTTGACACCAAGGGCAACACACTTCAAGGCACACCTGGTGACAAGCATTACCATTGCTATCATGGCCAATGCAAGATCATAATGATTCTTGGAACCAGTCATAGCAATCTGACAAGTATGTGAATTTATTTTTGACATGTTAATAAACTTATGTTGATCTGACAGCTCTTGTAAATCATCTCAAGCACCACTTTCCAGCCATGCACCATCTTTATATGATCCTCCATGATGGTAAGGACCCACCAAATGAGCTGTTGATTTATACTCACCATCCAGCTCTGGAACCGCTAAACATACCAAGTCGAACAACTGTACAGTGCAAGATTATGAAAATGGGTGAGGATGTGGTGTCCAGTCTATGTCAGATGTTTTCTGTAGGTACATCTCCACCAGCTATTCATATGCTAATTTCCATTCTTAGGAATTGGATGCAAAGGTCACCATCTCACTTGATGTGTGGACTTCACCGAATGGCTACACTTTTATGGCTATTATTGCACATTATGTGAACAATAAGGGTAAACTCAGTAAGAGATCCTCATCTGAGCTGCTGTTTTATTGACACTCCACAGAGGAGACACTCATTGATTTTCATGAGCTGGTGGGAGAACATTCTGGCAAGAATATGGCTGATGCCATATGAGAGACACTGGATATCTTTGGACTCATTGGACAGGCAAGTCGATGTTAATATCTACCTTTCCCAGTGGCTTAAATTGACAACAGGTCATGGCCTTTGTCATGGACAATGCAACTAATAACAACACAATGGTTGAGGCTATTGAATGGAAATGCATTGTCACCAGCATTCAGTTCTCAGCTCGGGAAAGTTGTCTTTGCAGCATGCCACATACTGTCCATCTCACTGCTCTGAAGGTATGTGATCTTCCACATTTTTACCTATGTCCATCTGATATCCTTTGGGATAGCTTCTTGAAGCAATTGGTGCTCTCAGTCCTTCTGAGCAGAAGAAAGCTGAGGCCCATGCAGGTGCCTACCAGGATGCCATGACATCCCCGCTAGATTGATGCCATGATGAGGAGGCTGTTCTCCAAGAAGAGTTGGATGCAACAGAAGATGAAGCAGGTACACATGGTGTTCTGACTGCTGTGTGCAAGATAAACCTGTTCCCACCTTTGTCATGGGAGAGTCAATGGCCTAATACATTATCACTCAGTTACAAAAAATTGTAATTGCCATCTGCTCAAGCCCCCAGCAGTGCAAGTCTTGGTTAGCCAAAGTGACTGACTGGTTGAAGGACAGAGCACAAGATGCCTCAGAAATGGCATCAATGCTAATCTTGGATGTGCGGACATGATGGTCATCAACACACCAAATGCTTTATAAGTGTGAATCTTATGCTAGTAGCCTTGCCATTGATACATTCTCTCATGACATGCATGCAATTATAAACATGTTGTTAACACTTATGTTGCTGTCATTTGGGAGCTTTGGCAGTATGAGCTTTCGACCAATGACTGGGAAGCTATTTCGATGGTTATGGACTGGCTGAAACATTTCCGTGCAGCAACAGTGGAGATGTCAACTACACATAAGCCAATGCTCTCAACTGTTCACGCTGTCTTTTGGGGCCTTCAACATCATTTGAAGGGCATCCTTGCTAGTCTACCAGATCACACACCACCCAAGATCAAAAGGGGTCTTCTTGAGGTGTATCAAAAGCTGAGCAACTACTATTACAAGTTTGACAAATCTCCTTATTATACATGGGCTGCAAGTGAGAGCTCAATCTTTCTTTGTGTATTTAATATTCTAATACTCAAAGCGAAGTTTTAGATCCAAGAATCTCATACTGTGGGCTGAAATCAGAGTATTCTGATGATGCAGAGCTTGATCTCTATCTTGAAGATGCCAAGCATGATTTGCATGTATTCTACATTGACAACTATGCCTCAAAGGCATCAACATCTACTCCTGCTCCCATACCCACTGCTCTGACAAAGTCATCCTCTTCCACCCTATTATTCAGTCAAGGATCTCCTCAGAAGGTTAGCTTCACAGCACATTACCAACAGGCCCCAAAGCAGAGTTCCAATGAACTCAATGAGTATTTTGCTTTGACTCAAAGCTGTGAGGACTTTGACTTCTGTGATCCAGATCTATGGTGCTATAAGCAGTGAAACCAGTTCCGAAATCTTTACCACATGGCCCATGACATAATATCTATACCAGGTACATGTTTTTGAGTATATGTGTACTGAACACTCTAATAAAATCACTCTAGGATCTGCCATTGTGGTGGAGTGTATATTTTCCTCAAGTAGGGATGCAATCTCCATGTGACCAGCTAATCTGAAGCCAGGTACAATCTGAATGCTAATGCTGGTGAAGCATTGGTTGTATCTTGCATGTACAGCTGTAGAAGATTTGTTGGGGGAGGATGATTAATGTACAATGATGAGCCTCCAGGCTCTGTACGCTCAGAATTCATGGATTTATCCATCCATCACCCAATACCTTTATTGTTGCCACAAGTGTACACCTCAGTATGGCAACTGCAGCTCAATAATCTGCAGCTACACAGCACCTCATGATCTGCTCATTGCTCAATAAAACCACACAGTTCGCATCCATACACAGCAACATCAAGGACTTGCTGTTACTTTAGAACCACAGATATCATATGTTTACTACAGCTATTACAAAAGCCAAAGACTTACAGCCTTACTAAGGCTCTGAAGAATATTCTATTTATAAAATCATACTTGTATTATAAAAACTAGGTAGATACTGCATTTTTAGAGCTAGTTCTTACCCAGTTGACGAGGCTATGGCATTACCAGTCAGCTACAGTTACTCCAAGTTATCCCTCACTGCTTGCTTTACTCTTTAAATGTTGGTGGTTGCACCAATACACGAAATCTTGTGTCAATAACTTGTTTTTGTCTTTTAATGCCACAACATTGCTTCACTTTCACCACATAGGATTGTTTCATCGCTTTCACCTTCTACATTGCCATCGTTTTCATCGCACAGTTCAGTATTGCCTCCATGTAGGCCCAGTTCAGCTCCATAGGATCACCCTCGTCTTCATCATTGTTCAGAGTTGCCGTGCATCTATTGCCACAGCACCCCACTCAGCACCTCAGTTACCACAATTTCTCCCAGTTTCTTGCAGTCTCTGTACGTTTATTGCTATTGTTTCGACTCACAATATTAGGTACACCCCAAGCCACATTTACTAGGCTATTTCAACATCTTCTAGTCCATTGCCACAATTTCTAGCATGTTGCTATGATTTCTAGCGCATTGCCACAATTTCTAGACCCATTTTCATGGTCTCTAGACCATTTTCACAGTTTCTATCATGGTTTCTTGGTATTCAAGTCATACCAGATTCCATCCCATCTCATTTATCGAGATCCTTCCCAGCTTACAGCCAACATCTATTAGTACTCCTTGACCAAGAGTACTACTTCACTGACTGAAAAGTCGCAGTGTATCTTGTGTTATTGAGGAATTGACCACACAGAGGTGCACTGAACCACTCACACACACATTGCCTTGATTGCTGTGTTGCTACATTAATTGCCTAAGCTCTCTCTGAGTTTTGGGTGTTGCCATTGCCATGGAAGTCTAAGGCTCATCAATGACTATATTGATAGTTTATGAAGTATTTTGCATTCTACTGTTGTCTCTACATCCATAAGATGGCCATTATGACCATATTTAAACCTGTACATACTGGAAGGTCCTCTAGTGTAGCATGTCCCATATGGCTACAGGTGTACCATATCTATAAGCATCCATTGACCTTACAGCTGTAGCCATAACGGCATGGTGCACATCCTTAATATTCAGGCATAGCTGTAAATTTAGCCCTACAGGTCATGGATATATCCATTGACCTGTAGCCTACAGCATGGATATTATCCATGGAGCCAAAAGGCAGCTAAAATTGCTTTTCTAGGCAGCATTTGGAGCTCATTTGGTACCCATTTGGGCAGCCATAGCTATTAAATCTAGGCATCAATAATTGGGCATGGCTGGGGAAATAATTTTTATTGTAATTAGCTTACATAATGCATCCAGGACACTGCCACAGCCCAAAATGTCTGACATGGCTCTGACATAGGTGGCACTGCATTTTCCACCCTCCCACTGATTATTTGGGCCTGAAAAAAATTGTATGGGCCCAAAATTTCTTTTTTTTGATTGCTTCTACAGGCTCTTCCTGCATGCACACCACTTATTTTGGGTGGATGCATTGGGGTGAGCCAGGATGTACTTATTGTGGGACTATACCATTCTTAATCTGGCAACTAGGAAATTTTTGAAAACTTGCTACTGAAATTTAGCTTATTTCTTGCAGTGATAGGCTCACTTTCATTTTAAAATTCATCCACAGGTCAAATAGTTATTTCCACAAGTGTATTTAGTATTGTGAATCTGTAGTTTAGGGACAGAAACACAATTTTGATAAGTTTCGGACTTTGCCAGAGAAGCAGAGACTTGGACCAATTCCGAATTCCACATACAAATGGCTTCAGTATGAGTTGATGACTTGTTGAGAAGCAGAAGAAACTATCTAGAAGTGTTCATGTATAGTAGATTTAAATACTATTCAATTATCATAACTTACAGTGCAGTATCTATCCTATAATACCCATATTTAATTAAAGTCAGTAGATGAGGTCAATAAAGAACTACTAATGAATGTACACTAGGTGCATTTGAAGACTTGTACATTCAATATGTGCACAGATTTGTGGATCGGGCTGAATCAGGAGGGTTAGTTAAACTGTGTCATATATAACATTGAATATTTAACTACCCTTTCATGTTTGAGATGACATGGTGGTGTCTGAAGGGGATAGAATATTCAAAAAGTATGGAAATCGAAGAAATTCCCATTAAATTGCCATTATATAAGGCCCCATGTATTCCAATACTCTAAAATGTATATAAATATATAATATCTAGTGATAGTTGAATGTTTCACAGATTTTTGTGCCCTCAGAGTGGTTATTTTGAGTAGGGGATGAATCCTGAGTCTGCATTCCATTCACACGATTGCTACAGTCCAACTGACCGAGCAGCGATCAAGTGACTGTACCACTTCTTTGTTAGCTTTTCACCACCACCCTCAACCACCATGATGCCTGTTTGCTTGCTCAACAGGCCTCTCGTGGGGATAAAATGGTATGTATTGATTATTCTTTTACTTATTTATCTTTTTAGGTTCATTTTTCACATCCGGTGGCCCAAGAGCCCTGGATAGTGACTATCCACTCTCAGCCCACATGTGTAAGCCCTCCAACAAGGCAGCACCTTACATAACCCCATATACCAAACAAGATGGTCACCAATATCGATGAGGATGACACCAGCCTCCAGTGATGCCTGCCAACACCACAAATACACTCCCCATCCCCATCCCAACTGACCTAGGTCCTCCTATATAGACATCAGCATCAATCACATTTGCTCACTGCTGGACAACACCTCGATGACTGCACATGAACCAAGTGATGGGAAATCTGTCACCATCTGCAAGCAGGATGGGAGGATTAATCAGAAGGGCACCACGGACAATGACAATGAATTAGACAACAACAACAACAACAACAACAGGCGAGGCAGAGTGCTTCAAGTGTCAAGTAGTGCCATGGGTGGGTGAGGGCCAGAGCTATCAAGCCTGGATATTGATGCTGGAATATGGGAATGAGCAGGAAGGTATGAGCAGGATGGCAGGAGGAAGATCAGATCTCTGACAGACAATGATGGCCATGGTGAATGCACCCTTTTGGGCTTTGATTTATGAATGGAGGGCCACTGAATGTGCCCAAAATTATGGCTAGATGATCACCTGGATGCCCATCACTGCCCACCCCACCCTGGTGCAAGATCGGGCTGTCCCTCCCCAGCCAAGCCACATATTGACCTCAAAGTCATGCATCTCCCATTCTTTAAATGAGGAAACATGACTATGTGGCATATTCATTCCTCCAAGGCCGTTGTTGCTGCCTGCCTGCCCCCCAACCCAATATCTGTCATGTTTGGCACATACCACCTGCTACAATGCATCCCATCACACAATGGCCTCACCAGCTTCATTCTCAACTACAGGCCATTGAATGACACACACCCTTTCCCTCTACAACCACAGAATCGCTGTAGAATCGCTGTTGGCCCTCATTCCCCACTTGTTTTGCATTGCACAAGCACAATGCCTTCACCTGCCATCTAACGACCACTTATTCCATTGAGCAGGGTCCATACCTCGCCGACAATGCCATGCCTGCTGCCTCCAGGCTCATCAATGCCCTTCTACATGCTGCAGAATGGTGGGCATTTTTTTTGCTTATATTGTCATGTTTGTAGGCACTATTATATGCCCTAATCTGCCAAATATATATGCCTCCTTAGTCTAATGGTTAAGCTTGTATAATTTGGTTTAGGTGCTCTTGGTTCAATTATAACAAGGTGCAAGTTTTTGAGCTGAAATTTTGAGTGGTGCCATTGAACATCATCCAATCCTGACACATTCAATCCATCTAATGTTGTGGGCGCATTGTCAGGATAGATGTACTAAATCATTTATTTATATTTTTTCTCATGTATCCTATTTTTACATGGCTATACAGTGAGCACTAGAGCCAGAATATCAGTACCTATATTTTTGGCCCATGTGGCCAAATTTGGATGTGACAGTGGCTGACTAAGCCTTGCCAGTCTGATTTTTTTTTCTCAATTGGCTTCTGAGGAAATATCAGGATTTAAGGCAAAATCACCTGTATTGGGTGGCCTTTTAGCAGTAATTGCTACTGTAAGTGGTGCTATTTTAACCATGGTTACTATCCAGGCTGTAGGGCTAGAGCTGTATGGATATATCCATGGCATTTGGACTAGAAATGCATCCACCTGTGTAATATCTTGTTCCTGAAGTCAGACATATCTTCACCCTATGGACAGAGTTGGTCGGAATGTTTCATATCTTGGTCATACCTGATGGAGACCTGTTGACCTAATTTTGATGAGAAGAACAAGCTAGGATTTAACGAGAGTTGAGGCAGGAATGGGCAGACAACTTGGCCCGAGATCTGGATTTTGTGTGGTGATCAGAGCAAACAAGAGTATATAGGCTTCTTTACCTTCGACCCTAGCACTGCTTCCACCAAGGCTACAAGACTTGCATAACTGAAAATACGAGGACTGAGATCTTTTCTGGGATTTCTGAGAGTAACCCTAGCTCCTCACTGGAAGGGAAGGGTTCCATTATTGGACCATCAAAGCAAGGGTGAGTCCATTTTCAACAAATTCTAATAGAGATGTTTATTTATTATGCCTGAGGAGTGGGAGGTGGCAAATCTGTCAATTAACTCTTCAGTGTCTCGTGCTGGCTCAGGATTATCGATGATGTGCACATCTCCTCATAAGACACAAGAGAATGCACCTTGATATATTCAATCCTCTCACACCAACATCGCACCTCCACCCCCTCAGTTCGAAGTGCCCCATTCCCCAGATGCAGAATTTGGCACATTGGAGTCAATCCCACCCTCCCAAGACCCACTAGTCTTGATTCTCTCTTTGACCCACCACATCCACACTCAGTCATCCCAGTCAAAAAGTCACACAGTGATTTTGTCTGTGGTGTACATCTCTCCAAGTGGGTGTCCTGGGGTGTTCTTCAGCTCGAATGAAGGATCCCTGCAGGATTTGGAGACAGAACTAGCAGATAAGGAGAATCAGCACTAGCATATTTGGTGAGTACATCGCTCCCTAAAATGACATGAATCTGACTGTATGCAGACTCGGTTACACCTCCCTGCTCTCTTGTATTTACCCCATACATGGATGCTCCACAACTCTCTGGACCAGTACAGTATCAGCCCAATACACTCTATTCATGCTCTGAGCAGACCAAGACTACTTGTGCCCTCATCGTTGCGAAGGGTGATGGCGAACACCATGTTTTGTGCATTTGTAGCAGATGGAGTACAGCAGAGCAGGGGAAGGGGTTACTATGGTAGCGGAGATTTTTATGTTTCCTTCCTTCATTCTGAGGTTATGCTCATTGTTTTTAGCTTCCGATGGCAGTATTCCAACCACAAGCACTTGGTCTACAAAACAACAGGGAGCAATCAATCTTATCTCTTACAGAAAACATTGTCATGAGTAACCTGCATATGATTGGGCAGCATAGGGCCAAGTTTGACATTTCTATCAGTCCGACACCTGAAGGAGATGTCTTCAAGCTGTACAACGATGTTGTCATTAAGACAGATTAGAATTCCACGGAGCTTTCAACTGGATATCATGGCTTTCAATATGCTGCAATTGGTTTCCATCACATCATTCCTGGCATGAGTCAACTTGCCTTTCTCCAGGGGTGTCCTTCTCATGCTTGGCATCCTGCAGTTCATGATCCAAGGTGGCTACTTCACAGTGCATAGTGGTACCTGTGGCAAGTTGATATACAGGGAGTAGTTTAAAGGTGCGCCGTTTACTGTTTTGATGTCATGTAGCCCACAGGCTCTTATTGAGAGTGTAGACAAGAGCTTTGAGTTGAAGCACACAAAATCTGACCTTGTCTCTATGGCAAACACTGGTGCCTATATGAATGGCTACTAGGTCTGTGATTACTAGTCCAGCCTTCTGCATTGTTTCTAAGCATCCACAAGGTCCTTTGTTGCTGCTGTCAAAACCTCCTAGGTCAGTCAAATCACCTTTGTTAACATTTGCTGCTTACATAGATTGACCATTAGTTGGATGCATGCCATGTCAATTTTGGATAGGTTATTAAATGCTTTGATATTGTGAAGGAGATCAAAAAGAATGCCAAGTGGCAACTATTATTGCATCTTCAGGTGTGGTGGAAAGCTACAGTGCATGTTGAATGTCATTTCAGCTACATTAAATATTCACTAGGTCAAACCTTAGTTCTGACACCCAAGCCTTGTCAAAAAAACACTCCTGGTCATATATGTCCTGATACCTACACTCTGTTATGTAGCACCATGTTAATCCTGATTTTATGACTCCATGCTGAACACTGTGGGGATGGCAGCCCCTTGCTGTCACAGAGCAGTACTTCAGTTCAGACTAGCAGTGCATTCTCGTTTTTGGAGCATTACTCGATCAGCATATCTATTTGAAATGTGAGGTTATGAAGCTGAAATAACCACATTGTACTGTGTATTATCCATCTTCCTGCTATGTCTTCAGATTGCAATCAATCTTATCAATGATTTCTTAGTCGAGACGTTCATCATAGGGGTGAAATGCAGATTCTCATAAATACGACAATACCAATTACACATTCTCTGGTGATAATAAATACATGTCTCTCCTTTACATGTCAGCCAGTAAGGCCTCCTTAGAGTAAGCTGTGTTGTGATGAAGCGCTGGCTCATATGCCATGCATTCCTGTATGAGCTGCCAAAGGCGATCAGAAGAGATTTCAGGAGATCATGGATAAGCAAGTTCCTTGTTGCATATGATGTCTTGCACAGCACTCTCGAGTTTGACATGGGCATAGGGAACATTGTTAGTGTAAATCTGTGGTCACTGAATGACTCCCTGCATATTCATCGATATAAGACTCACATACCTCAATAATTGTGCATCCAAATGCATAAATATCTCTGCCTGGTAGATGGTCATGATCATAATTCATCAGATCATACATCTGTAATTTGGGAGACAACCACCATGGTGAATTGTGCCCCATGTGGGTGTTCAAAGGAAGATTTGTACTGACAATGATTGAGACTCTGAAGTTGGCTAAACAGCAGTGACCATCATCATTGACAATGATGTTGTTCTATAAATTTCAGTTCACATATTTCATGACCTGTGGAGTTGTTTACATACCCCACGTATATTGCCATGAATAATTTGGGGATCAAAGCCATGAATAAATCCGATCACTGAAGCGATTTGACAAATCTATGATGAACAATTATGAGGATGCAATTGTACACACAATTAAGAGAAACATGCCATTGTAAGGCAGTCCTTTTTAGGATGCTTCTCCAAATACTGATGGACATTACCATTCTCCATCCAAGGAGATATAAGAGACAGTGTCCCTAGTATGGTTATGGTGTCAACACCGATGAAAGGAAGAATATTCTTGTGGCTGAGTTGTTTCCATGCAATAGCCTCATGGCACATTATTTGAGACAGAGACCTCTCAGATATGGCCAGTGACATTGAAATCAGACTCACCTTCAAGAAGGCCTGCTTTGATACAGACTTGCTTCCCATCCATGATTCCTTTATAAATGTCCTACAGAAATAATCAGTAATGAATTCAGACCGTTTGAAGATGATTACTAACTGATGAATCTCCATTATAAAATACCACTGGCCAACTGTTCTTCGGGTCCTTGTGAATTTCAATCGTTTTGCAGATCATCAAGGGCTCTGGATATATATCCCTTGCCTTACTTAATGCACGCATACATTTAAAGCACACAGTGAAATGCGGTTCTCTGGAATCAGTCAGATCTAGTTCCTGTAGCATCATCAGCAAGCATCTGTGTTTATTGTGAATTCCTTGATACCTCTTGCAGGACATTCATCACACTCAACTCCTCGGCAGATCTTGGAACAAGATCAATGTCCTTCCAAGGTGTCAAGGTAGAGCGAAGAATACTAAAAATGTTCTTGTGAATTTCATCTTTGCCATCGTTGAGAGAAAGAGTACCCCATCCAGAGATTGGCATAATGTCTGATGTAGACATCATAAACAGAGATTGAAAGACCAGTTGAGGAGGAAATCTGGTCTGTTGCATTGTCACTATGCATCAAGTTAGGCGGCATGGTCAGTGCAAGTTTATGCGACTCAAGTATGGGCAACTGATCTTGTGTATTGTAAGTTGATGGTGGGGAGCTGGGGATAGAGATCTGCAGTTGAATTCCTTCCATCCCTTATAGGTGATCAAGGGCATATGAATTAATGAAAGCAGAAAGCACCATAAGAAAATCACATAGGAGATGTGACTGATGGAAAATTGTGCAGAATACTGTCTGACGGTCGTAATTGACATGCGGATTATCTCCAAAGGATTCTGAAAATAAAGAAGCACTGACTTGGGAAGTGTGATCTGCCAGGAATACTGCAACTATTGAATGAATGTAAATGAATCACATCCAGTCTATGGTCACCACTAACAGCACTCTGAAATTAAATCAGCACCAGGAGATTTATAGCAATAAACGCCATCAAGGTATGTGGCGTTTTATAATGGACAAGTGGTCAGAGGCGTGCATCAAATGCTACCAATGCACACCTGAGGTCCAGAGTGAGCCTATTCAAGGTTCATGCACCCTGTCATCCTGGGTCCACTATTACATTCTAGCAAGCATACATCAAACTCTATGTCTTTCAGAGAAGATTCTTGCACATATCATGAAATAAATAGCCACCTAAGACTATGGCAGGCATGCAAAAGTAATAAGATTTTCACGTGCTCTTAGAAATCCTGCTCAACTGTGACCCACAATATGGATGACAGGCAATGATAATGGTATCAGGTTGTGACATCAACCCGATCGATAATACATTTTGTTCACAGCTATACTAGATGCACATTTCAGGATTAGCCAGCTGCAGATTATGAAAGCTGATATCCAATGAAGAGGCAGTAGTTAAAGTACTCAAGATTAGGATGCTACAACACACTGGACTGCCCCAGAAATGGACTATAGAAAAGTCTGTCCAGCACGTAAGGGAAGACAATGCATATGAGATATAATACTGTTCTATTCAAGTCAATTCGAATGTCACATGTCTCAAAGGGGTCATTCGTATTTGGAAAATGACCTCTCACCACAGGTCACAGCAAGCCCAATCTGAAAGGTTTAGGGATCATGAACAAAAAACATGTCTGATTTTTAATACTTTTTGGCCAAAATGGTATTTAAATTATAAAATGTTCTTCTCTGGGCACATTTACAGCTAATTTGCTGTTCAAAAATATTAAGCATCACTACCACTGATTCAGATTTTGTCTGAATGTCACTGTCCTCAAACAGGTCGCAGAGTGTCATGCGTCACCAGCTATTTGAACTAATTAAAATAGGACAGTAACCTCAAAGCCGAGGACGCTGAACAATCTTATCGGAAAGACATAGAGTTTGATGTATGCTTGCTAGAATGTAATAGTGGACCCAGGATGACAGGGTGCATGAACCTTGAATAGGCTCACTCTGGACCTCAGGTGTGCATTGGTAGCATTTGATGCACGCCTCTGACCACTTGTCCATTATAAAACGCCACATACCTTGATGGCGTTTATTGCTATAAATCTCCTGGTGCTGATTTAATTTCAGAGTGCTGTTAGTGGTGACCATAGACTGGATGTGATTCATTTACATTCATTCAATAGTTGCAGTATTCCTGGCAGATCACACTTCCCAAGTCAGTGCTTCTTTATTTTCAGAATCCTTTGGAGATAATCCGCATGTCAATTACGACCGTCAGACAGTATTCTGCACAATTTTCCATCAGTCACATCTCCTATGTGATTTTCTTATGGTGCTTTCTGCTTTCATTAATTCATATGCCCTTGATCACCTATAAGGGATGGAAGGAATTCAACTGCAGATCTCTATCCCCAGCTCCCCACCATCAACTTACAATACACAAGATCAGTTGCCCATACTTGAGTCGCATAAACTTGCACTGACCATGCCGCCTAACTTGATGCATAGTGACAATGCAACAGACCAGATTTCCTCCTCAACTGGTCTTTCAATCTCTGTTTATGATGTCTACATCAGACATTATGCCAATCTCTGGATGGGGTACTCTTTCTCTCAACGATGGCAAAGATGAAATTCACAAGAACATTTTTAGTATTCTTCGCTCTACCTTGACACCTTGGAAGGACATTGATCTTGTTCCAAGATCTGCCGAGGAGTTGAGTGTGATGAATGTCCTGCAAGAGGTATCAAGGAATTCACAATAAACACAGATGCTTGCTGATGATGCTACAGGAACTAGATCTGACTGATTCCAGAGAACCGCATTTCACTGTGTGCTTTAAATGTATGCGTGCATTAAGTAAGGCAAGGGATATATATCCAGAGCCCTTGATGATCTGCAAAACGATTGAAATTCACAAGGACCCGAAGAACAGTTGGCCAGTGGTATTTTATAATGGAGATTCATCAGTTAGTAATCATCTTCAAACGGTCTGAATTCATTACTGATTATTTCTGTAGGACATTTATAAAGGAATCATGGATGGGAAGCAAGTCTGTATCAAAGCAGGCCTTCTTGAAGGTGAGTCTGATTTCAATGTCACTGGCCATATCTGAGAGGTCTCTGTCTCAAATAATGTGCCATGAGGCTATTGCATGGAAACAACTCAGCCACAAGAATATTCTTCCTTTCATCGGTGTTGACACCATAACCATACTAGGGACACTGTCTCTTATATCTCCTTGGATGGAGAATGGTAATGTCCATCAGTATTTGGAGAAGCATCCTAAAAAGGACTGCCTTACAATGGCATGTTTCTCTTAATTGTGTGTACAATTGCATCCTCATAATTGTTCATCATAGATTTGTCAAATCGCTTCAGTGATCGGATTTATTCATGGCTTTGATCCCCAAATTATTCATGGCAATATACGTGGGGTATGTAAACAACTCCACAGGTCATGAAATATGTGAACTGAAATTTATAGAACAACATCATTGTCAATGATGATGGTCACTGCTGTTTAGCCAACTTCAGAGTCTCAATCATTGTCAGTACAAATCTTCCTTTGAACACCCACATGGGGCACAATTCACCATGGTGGTTGTCTCCCAAATTACAGATGTATGATCTGATGAATTATGATCATGACCATCTACCAGGCAGAGATATTTATGCATTTGGATGCACAATTATTGAGGTATGTGAGTCTTATATCGATGAATATGCAGGGATTCATTTGGCAAGCACAGATTTACACTGGCAAGACTCCCTATACCATAACCTATGTCGAACTCCAGGATGCTTTGACAGGTGCCATAAGCGAGGGCAATCCGTATCCACAGCCTAATGAAATCTCTTATGATCCACTTTGGGAGCTTATACAGCAATGTATAGCATACAAGCTGGGGGATCATCCCGATGCAGCTCGTGTTAAGGCCTCACTTGCTGACATGTAAAGAAGGCTGATGTATTTATTATAACGAGATAACGCATCCATTGTATCATTATATTTATCAGAATTCCTCAGGATTTTCACTTCTACGATATACGTCTCACCTGAGAAATTATTGACCAAATTCAGCATGATATTAAAGCCTGTTAGGAATTCGAATCATACACTCTATGTGGTAGCATAGGGTTGAATTTCTTATTAAGCCATATCCACTTAAGATCACATGAAGCGTTAGAGAAACAGATATTCAGGCCGAAAATTTGGATGTAAATGCAGCTTGCGAAGACCATCATACTGACAAAAAGAAAGACCCATCATCCAGTTCAAATATGCCACTGTCTGGTTCACCTGTGGATGCACGCTACTCCTCTGTAAGCGAGACATTATCTCCATGGAATAATAAACTTCAATTTACCTATGATCGTCTGAAAGCTCCTTCAAGGGAACCAAAACTGATAGGCCAGTGACCTGGAAGCCATCTGCTTCCATCCCACATTCATGGTAAGTCAATACAGGTAGTCAAAATCCAGGTCTTCATCCATGCCATCTATGTGCTTGTACACAACACAGGTATAAACGATGATAGCTAATGAATAAGGATTGGAAGGCAAGGGCACTAACACTTTCTCCAAGGATAATGATACCTCGTCTAGGTGAAGTAATAAGGTCATCATAATAGCCATAGGACACTAAGGGTTGATGTCTATGCGATGAGCAAAAATTGCTTTGACAGGTTACTCGCTAGTGTACTTGATGCAGCTGAGCTTGGAGTATGGAGCTTATATGTAAGCCAATATGCGAACTTGTGCCTGCTACATGTCGCTATCACTGCAGTGTTCCACATGGTGTCTAAAAATCAGGCTTGACATTGTGCTATGTAACAGAACATAGGTACCTGAAATTACATGCATGACAGCGAAGTTTGGTTTCAATTGAAATCAGGGTTTGAGTGCAAGTGCTAAGGCTTGACCTAAGGGATATGCAACGTAGCTAAATAGTTGTTCAATACATGCTGTACCTTTACTTCATAACACCCGAGGATGCGATCAGCACTTTGGCCCTGGCCTTGCCACCTAGCGTACCCTGCTTCTCAATCTCGTTCACAAAATCGGAGCCATCAAGCAAAAAAAAAAAAACCTTTGTGGACCAATTGTGGATGCTTAGAAACAATGCAGAATGCTGGACGAGTGATCACACACCTGGGAGCCGATCATATTGGCACTAGCATTTGCCATTGAGAGAAGGCTGGGTTCCGTGATATGGATAGCTATTAAAACTCGGCAAGCATATCTTCCATAAGAATTCCCTTCAAAAGGAACTTGCCGACCTCTGTGGAAATAAGAAGATCACAGTACTCAAGATGATTTAGCGGGTTGTCACATGCTGGAATACAACATCCAATGTGATCGAACGTGGTCTCCATCTACAGCCAGTGCTGGATGCACTTTGCATCAAATCTGATCACAACAAGGGGAAACTGCCTGTGAAACGTTTGAGGCATTTCTGTCTCACGGATATTGAGTAGACTGTGCTTCAACAACTCCATCCCATCCTGGTGGTCAGTTCAATGCTTCATAGAAAATGTATATATATGTTAATGCATGTCTATCAGAACTTTCTCAAAGCGACTGATCAAATTTCTCAGTCGGGAGCCTCACTCCTTCATGAGGTCATTCCAACAATGGATATCCTCATGCAGGAGCTTGAGAAAGCAGTCAAGAATGCGGCGCTGTTACCCTGTGTCCACGCTGGCATTTCTCCGGGCTTAGCAATCATTGATAAGTATTATTCGAAGAAAGATGAATCAATCATGTGGAAGATGGCCATGAGTAAGTCCATAGCTTTAGTTGCACACTCATACCGGTTCTGACTGTATTTTCTTCTAGTCCTGCATTCCCGTTACAAGCTTGACTATTTTCGCAGTCAAAACTGGTTGACCAAATGGATCAAGACTGCTGAGCAGTCCACATGTGAGACATGGATTCAGTATTACAAGCCTACAGTAACTGAAACTACCTCATTGCAGGTATGTCCTTCGAGAGTTTTTCATTCATATTCTGATTGGTTTCTCAGGCGGATTCTGATGATCCCTTTGTGGATGTTGACAACTTTGGCCAGAACATGGAGCAAGACCCATTCAAGGTGTATATCAGGGCACCACAGTTTGATTGTGGTGATCCTATATCTCATTGGACAGCAAAACTCAACAAACGCTCTCCCAAAATGAAGACCAAGACAGTCATACCTGAGGGAGCATTGGCTCGGATGGCACTTGATTTCCTTTCGGCACCAGGTAAGCTTTTGGCACGATTTATTTTTCCTATGCTAATTATTCATTCAGTGGCGTCTACTGATGTTGAGCATGTGTTCTCATACAGAGGTTTGATTATAAGCAAGCATCAGCATAATCTCTCACCAGAGTTTACATGTGCAAATGTGATTTTGAACTCCTGGTCAAAGATTGATGGTATTGTGCCACGAAAGGAGCTCATGAAGTGATTCAATGAGAAGTCATGGTGTGGTAGTGCAAAAGGTAGAAGCATTGATGTTATTGAGGTCGTGGATTCAGCTGAAGAAGGTCAAGATGAGGATGAGTGATAGTACTAATATGATAAGTATATTTATTGTACATTATTGCATTGGATATATAGCGAGTACTTGCATAAGTATTCTTGAGTACTTGTGGACATCTGAGTGTTGTAAGTACTCATGCCTGCAGCAAGTACTTGTCTCGCAGTACGAGTTACCCATACCACAGATATGTCTGGGGATGATGAGTATGTGATTTGACACTCAAGTACTCATGTTCTCAAGTGCGAGTGCACTCAAGTATACACTCGTGAAGATCTTTATTCCGTATGCTTCAGCCTGAAGTTCTTGTCTAGAGTCTGAGTAAGGATCCTGTGGGCTACATTTTTGATAAATAGTAAGCAGTGCACACACACATGCATTAACGCAAACTCATCTGGATTTAACGCAAATGCAGCGAATGCACCAACGCATCATGCAAATGTGAAGTTCACCATGCCCCTTTGAACTTCTACCTGTATATTGACCTGATACCAGTACTGTTATGTGCTGTGAAGTTGCCACCATGGATCACAAACTGGATCATACCAATTATGTCGATTATGAGAATGGCATTGCTGGAGAAAGGGAAATTGACTCACCCAGGAATGATACAATGGAAGCTATAGCTAGAATATCCAAAGCCTCGCTCTCCCATTGCCAGTTCCCTGAAATTCTTTGCCGTCTTAAGAACCACATGGTCATGCAGCTTGAATACATTACATCATGCAGGGTTTAAAATGTCAAACTTTCCCATTCATGATCAGGCCCTATGCTGCCCTATCATATGTGCTCACTCTCTAAGTGGTTTGCCCTATGAAAACAGAGTGGTTCCTCCCTGGTATTGCATTGACTGAGAGCTCGCCATCAGAAAACTGCCATAGGAAGCTGAAAACAATGAGGATAGCCTCGGAAGGAAGGAAGGAAATGTATGACTCTGCACTGCCACAGTAACCCTTACCCCTGCTCTGCTGTATTCTGTTGGCTACAAATGCACCAAACATGGTGTCGCCATCATCCATGACAATGACAAGTGCACCAATGGACTTGGTCTACTCTGACCATGAATACAGTGTGGTGAGGGAAATGTCGTGCTGGTGCAGGACTTAGAAGAGGGTCCATGTGTGAGACAGTGGTGAAAGAGCAGGAAGATGTGGCAGAATCTGCATATGTTCTCCTTATTTGCCAGCCCCATCTTCAGATCCTTTAAGAATTATTTATCCCAGTTGTAGCCCTCGCCATGATACCCTGGAGCATCAATTGGAGGAATGAATACCATAGATGAGGTCTCTGAAGTACTACCATGTGGTGCAGGCAGAGTCTTGTGTGATATTTCGACTGGAACGACCAAGTGTGTACCTGGTGGCTGGATGTGGCGATGAAAGAGAGAACCAAGACTGGCACATGCAGAGGGAGAGGCTGGCAGGAGACATGTCTTTGTGTGATGGGAGTGTCTGCGAGTGGGTGATGGATGATGAGATGGATGACATTGTTGCATAGTGACTCGTGCAATTCCACTCCTGTGTCCGGTTCACCTCTTCGAAGAATGTGTGGCTCATAACCACAGGCAAGAATGGCATTATGACACAGTCACTGGCAGGTTCAAGTAGGGCAGGATTGTCATCTGGAGAGAGGGGTGAGTCAAACTGGGGGAGTAGAGGTGGAGTAAGCCCGAGGTATGGGTGGTGAGAACAGTGTGGTGACTCTGCCGATTCACTTTTCAATGTATCGCACAGGTATCAATGAATGCCATGATGACTGTGCAGCCTTCAATGCATGCCTCCTCACAAGTTGCAAGAGAATGCACTTTTATGTACTATCCCTCTTCAGTCATGTATCATCAAGCTTTCTTGATGCCTAAAGGTCTTTCGCTGAGGCTATGCGTGCACTGGAATGGACAATGTGCTTGTTTGCCTTGATTGTGACAGAAAATCTGGACCAAGGGCTGGGCCGCCTTTTACTCTTGACCAATACATGTAAAGGCGAAAGTATACTGTGCACATATGGAGTGACCTCCCCTGACAATGGGGTAATTTCCTCTCGTCATTATGTGATAATGTATAAATGAATTGGGGAAGGTGTTCCTCCCCTACTAAGCACAAGTAGACATTTCATGCTGATGGAATAACATGTTTCATTAGGATTGGTGGCATCCACCACCTACCAAGGTGAAAGGAGTCAGAATTTGAGGTTAAATCTGAACAAGAACAGACACATCTTTTGTATGGCATTCATTACAGGTACCTCCATATCCAGAGTACTTGGTCATAGTCCTCCAAGTTGATGCCACATCATAATCTCAGATCTTCCATTTCCGATGAAGCTTCCTGAAGTCACATTCTTGTTAATACTGATCTTATCGAGCCAATGGAAACCTGCTCACAATATCGAATGAGGTGCAGACCTTCACAGTTGTGCGGCAACTATAGTCTATTCTACGCGAGCCAAATACATTTGAATAGAAGTACGGTGCATGTTGGACAAATCCTCATGGTCATACATGTCCTATCACAGATCCACTCTGTTATGTAGAGCAATGCTAAGCCTGATATTCTGACACCTTGCTGAACACGATGGTGATGGTGACTCTTCGACGTCGCAGGATAGTTCTTCGGGACCTTCAGTGCATTGTCATTTTGGAAGCCTTACTCAGTGGGCACTCCCACTCAATATGTATGCTTATGCAGTTGAGCCAACAACCTGGTATAGTGTATTCCACAAATTCTTGGTGGGCTTGATGGATGATTTCACAGGTGAGAAGGATATCTTAGGTGTGAAAATTGGATTCCCACCAGCTGGCAGTTCACAATTTCTGAGTCTGCACTTCTTTAGTTTCAGAATCCTTGGGAGAAAGGCCTCATGCCAGTTATGACCATCTGACAGTACAGTGTACTACCGGTCCTTGGGACATCATAGTTCCTTGGGACAAATGGAAATAGCTCCAGTCCCTATGGACAGAATCATACCAAAATTGACATAGACACTCTTCTATGTATATATTATATCCTCCAAAAGTTTCATGCCGAACAAATAGTAATTGCATGCGGTAGAGATAGCAATACATCAAAAACAGCTCAATTAGGCAAAAACACAACTTTTGTTCAACAAAATACTCATTTCTGACATGGATTATGCACAAAAGTAGTGCTGCGGTCGTATAGATAACCTCTTTAGCTACAACATTGTCTCTTACAGCGAAGAATTTGGGCAAAAATTCGTGCCTCCAGACTGTGATTTGTCAGATGAGGCACAAGTGTGACATCAAGTGACTGTTTGTGTCAAATTTTTGTCTTTGCCCATGTTCCTGCCCCCTAAACTGGCATGGTATTACCCCTTATAACCATGGTATACAAGGCAAAATCCCAAAATGTGAAGAAAATTGAGAAACAAAAGGGGAAATCAGATCGAATGGAAGCAGCTGTAGCTGAATGGAGGCAGGCTCGGGATTCAGGGTTAAAGATCTCCTTTTGCAATATTGCTGCATGTCATCAGGTCTTGAGCTCCACTCTGGAACATTGATGTAACCAGAAAGGTGTGCCAATGACTCAATTCAATGTGAGGAAGCAAAGACTCATGGTCACAGAGGAAAGCATGCTTGCACAGTTGATCCTCAAATCTGCAAGCCAAGGATTTCCATTGGCATGCAACGAGATTGAGCAGTTTGCGAATGTAATCTTGCAAACAAGGATTGGGGCAGATGAAACTGTAGGAAAGCAATAGTGTTTCTGTTTTCTGGACCATCATCATAATATCCTTCAGACTCACTGGAGTAAACCACTTGACATGCAACAAGCTAAATCCTTGAACCCCATTGCAGTCAAATCCTGGTTTGATATCATTGAGGAGTTCGTGGTGAAGCTGGGAATCAAACCTGAAAATATCTATGGAATGGATGAAAGTGGGTTTCCTCCCACAAACCAAGGGAAAATGAGGGTGGTTGGAGGAAGAGGAACAAAGACTCAACATAAACAGGGGGGTGTGGATTGAGAGAATGTGACTGCAGTGGTTACTATTTGTGCAGACGGGACCACAGTGAAACCAATGATCATCTCTAAGGGGAAAAACTTTATGCAAAAATGGAACAACAATAATGTTGCAGATGCATAGTAAGAGGTTATTTTGCATCTATTTAAAAATGAATCTCACATATTAAATACTAGCCTCTTTCACTCCAAGAATGGATGGACTGATGGCAATCTCAGGTGCATGTGGCTGGAAACTGTGTTTGATGCTGAAACCAAAGAAAAGGCAGCCAGCGAGACACAAGTTCTTATCCTGGATGGACACAGCTCTCACTATACACTTGAATTTATCCAGTACACCTGAGAAAACAACATTATTGTTCTCAGATATCCCCCACATTGCACGCATGCTTTGCAAGGTCTCAATGTCATCTGTTTCAGTAAAATGAAGGTCTGCTGGAGATCAGTGATTGAAGAGTTTGAGAAACAGAACCAACACAATGTCACCAAAAGCAATTTTACACACCTTTTCGGGAAGGTGTATCTGCAAGTGTTTGACAAAAAAACAGTTAAAGTTGCTTTCTCAGTAACTGGAGTTTATCCATTCAGCTGTTCTATTATCACTGAAGAGCAAATGAAGCCATCTGTACCTCATTCTATCAAGGGTGCCTTCCCATTGCCTCAGGCATCTCCTATCTGTGCAATCATGGCTGCATTTCATTCCAATCCACTGACTGCCTTTGATTTGTCTCCATCCAATCATATTGCAGCACCCATGCACACTAATTCACACTCTGTAACTCCTAACACATCTGAATCAATACCAATGTGACCCACCATGCCAGAATCTCCCACTCTTTGAAGGATCCCAGGTCAGTTGGGTGTAGTGGCTCATGATCCCTGTATTGATCTCATGCTATACATGCCATTAAAGCAAATGCACTCGCTGTATGCTGGATTGAGCCTCATGTCATCAGGATCATTTCTTGTTTCTAAAGCAAAGATTACCTCATCAACTCCAATTCTTCATCCTGTACTCAAAGCACCACCATCACTTCTGGACTCAGACTGGAACTTGCTGAATGGGGGGAGCATAGACAAGGCATGGGTTATGACCAAAGAGGTGCAAAAAGAGAACCAAGTCTTACGAGAAAGCCTCGTCACGGCACATCTGAACATCAAATCCCAGGACATGATGCTCAAGGGGGCACATGCTCAGCTGACTTACTAAAATCTTCATTTGGAAAAGATGAACTACACTTTGAAGAACAAGGAAGAGAGGACAAAGAATGACATGGCACTGTTATTTGATGGAACAGCACAGGTTCTGTCATCCACCGAGTTCAAGAATAAGATCAAGGAGCAGAAGAAAAAGGCAGCAGACAAGGAAAAGCAAAAGTGTGCAGCGAGAAGGAGGTGAGATGAGCTGTAAGTGTGGTGGGAACAGATCAAAGTAAATTATGAAGCAAGACTGGCAGAATGAACAGAAGAATGCCAAAAATTGGCAGATCATGCGGTGCCAAAAAGGGATTGGCCAGGAAAGCCCAAGCACCAGCTCAAATCAACACTCATTGAACAAGATTCTTCGGAGAATGACGACGATGGGACAGATAATGGATCAAACAACAGAGAGGAGGCAGAATAAGGGGCTCAGAGAATTTGATCTGGTGACTCTGGAAGCCCCTGACACAGGTTGTCACAGTGTCCCAAGGACCGGTAATGGGCCATTTGGGACCTGCTACTTAAATTTAATTTGTTGTACTTGTTACCTTTGCTCTTCCCACAAACTACCTGCACACAATTGATTGTTAGATGTCCTAGCATCGTCTCAAAAAAGCTCAGGGCTTAAATCAAAATGAATGGTGGGTTATTCCAGGATTACTATTGTTGTCCCAAGGACCGGTAGTACACTGTACCCTGCCAAATTTTCCATCAATTAAATCTCATGACATATTAGCTTATGGCACTTTCTGCTTTTATTCATCTATAGGTCCTTGCCCACAGATAAGGGACAGCAGGAACTCAGCCACGGATCTTTGTACCTGGCTCATGAGTACACAGCTGGGGGGTGACTATTTGAGGATGGTAATTAAATTAAAAACTGAGATGCAGATTTTGGACGAGGCAAAATCCTTTAATATTTCCCTATTAAGCAATTCCCTGGATCTTGATTGCAGCAAAATTCAATGTTTTGCACTTTGATTCTATTTTGACTTGTCCAAAATAGTCGCTACCTAGCTGTGGCACCAACATCCAAATTCACAAGGTTACACAGCTGGGTGGCAACTATTTTGGACGAGTTCAAAATAGAATCAAAGTGCAAAATGTCAGATTTTGCCTTGCTCAAAATTGTATCTCGGATTTTGATTTTATTTTGACTATCCACAAATAGTTGCCCCCAAGCTGTGTTAGTTGGCTATGCATGAGTCACATAAACTTGCACTTACTGTGCCATATGATTTGCTGCACGGTGAAACCCAGCGGACCAGACTTTATTATCAACAAAACTTTCTTTCTCTCTCATTCTGATTATAATGTCTATGTCAACTGAAAAGGACATTACACCACTTCATGAAGCCTCCAGATGGGAGACTCTCATGCTTGAGTCCAACAAAAATGCGCTTCATGAAAGAATTCATGGTATTCTGTGCTCTGCCTCCATGCCATGGAAGGACATCTATCTTGTTCCAAAGTCACCGGTGCAGGAGAGTGTTATGAATGTCCTGCAAGAGGTATCGCTGCCTCTTTAAACATGAACATGGATACTCGCTGACGATAGTACAGGAACTAGATATGACTTATTCATGGGCACAACATTTCACTGTTTGCTTGAAATGTCTTCGTGTGTTGAGTAAGGCGAGAGATATATATCCGGTGATGTGCTCGGTAACGGCGAGTGGCAAATGGACTAGAGGCTGGCAATGAACACCAACAACACTAAACCAATCACTAACTCTACACTTATCACCAATGTATTGAATTCGGGCATTTCAAGTACAATAGAAGCACTCTGCAGACTTCAATAATCAAGAAAAGTTGTTTAAAGACATTTTATTTCATTACTAATGAGCTATACAAGTGTACTACTCGCACTAGTGGGGTTGGTAAGACACAATTGGATGAATAGTGACTCGACTTGAGCTACTGCACTCGCTCTGACTGGGACTTCTTTGAACTAGTGGCTCTCTTGGCCCTATAATGTCTTACAAGTGAATAAACACTTGACTAGTCGCTTTCTAGGCAAACTAGTGGCACTCTTGGCCTAAGAATAATACTTTAAGCTTTGAGAACTCGCTTGAACTAACCTTGAAACACTCTTGGCCTTTGCAGGACACAAAAGATTGCTCTAAGACACTTCTATTCACTCAATGCTATGGGTAACTTAGCGACTAGTAGCCGCTTCATCGAGGTTAAGCACAAAAGCCTTTAATTGGGGCACTAGATACTGACTATTAGGTCACAATTGCGGGGATGGCTTGCCTGAGCCGCACATGTGCCTATTCTACTACTTATATACTGACAAACAAGGTACGATCGAGATATAAATAACTGACTAGAGGGGTATTATTGATAAGGATTTCTTGGCTAGTCATGAATAATGGTGAATAATCATGCAATAGTCGGTCTAGAAATGGTCGCTTGCTGACTAGTGAGCCTAGGAGCTCTGCTAGCGGTTGTATTCCATGTCCTGGGCCCAGCGATGCTCCACTAGTGCCAAGGATAAATGACTAGCCAGGTGAGTGTGCCTGTAACAGCTGTCGATCATGATCAGAGGTGCAGCCCAGCTATACTAGTACTGATCGCAATGGATCTGTATCGCGCTTAGTCAGATTTGCCTCAAGGTTAATCCATTGCTAATTCATTTCTAAGTCCTGTTTCGAGATTGCCGCGTAACTAGTTAACCTGACTTAGGCATTTATGCCCAGATCGGCTTGCTAGTGACCGAACTTCACGAGATTTGTGTCCTCTGCTTCTTGTTTCGTGTGCTAGTCACATTACTTGTCCACTAGTGGCCGTATTCACTTAGCCCTGTTAGCATTCAAGTCACTAGTACAGCTGGCTGGTAGATTTAACCCACTAGTGGTATCACATCTAAGTCCTGGCTCTACTAGTCGCATACTAGTCTAACTATCAGCTCGAAGCCTCAGCTATAGTCCTCTAAGTATCACTAATGTAAGATAGATATGCCATAGTATTATTATAAAATCGCAAAATCTAGGTGTGAATGCATAGATGACATATCACCGGACTCCTTGATGATTTGCAAAGCGATTGAAATTCCCAAAAACCCAAAGAGTGGTCTGCTTGTGGAAGTTCATGGTGGTGTTTCAGCAGTTGGTAACTGTCCACAAAGTGCCTAAATACATTACTGAATATTCCTGCAGGACATATATCAAGGAATTATAAATGGGAAGCAAGTCTGTATCAAATCATTTCGGACAATCAGAATGCCAGGTGGTGAAAAGCAGACTTTCTTGAATGTGAGACTAATTTCAGAGTCCTTGAACATATCTGAGAGATCTCTGTCACAGGTGTTGTGCCATGAGACTATTGCATGGAGGCAACTATGCCATGATAATATACTTCCTTTTATCAGCGTCGACACTCTGAATTTACAAGGAAGAATTTCTCTTATATCTCCTTGGATGCACAATGGTAATGTTGTTCAGTACCTGAAAAAGCATCCTGAGCATAACTGCCTTACATGTGTATGTTTTTCCAAATTGCACATACAGTTGCATTCTCATATTCATTGCTCGTAGATTCATGAAATCACTGCAGCAATCAATTTCATTTATAGCTTTGATCCACAAGTTGTTCATGGTGATACTGTACAATTTGAATCAATTTGAATGGACTGTGACATGTGACCTTCCAGGACCAGTTTGAATGACCGAATAGCCCTGCTGTGACAGGATCATTCAGAAAAAATTCGAATAACTGACCGGGTATTGAGCTATTTTCAAGCTATTTTATGTAAGATTTACATATTTGCACAGCGTAAATTACTTATATACATGCACAGAAGCGCAAATTTTGTAAAAACTACCTACTTTTAAGCCAATTTTTGTAAGAAATACTTTTGTGACCTCAAGACCTTGCCAAATCACACCAGAGATCCTAAAATTTAGGGTGTCCCGATTATAGTACCTATACCTAAGCTTTAGGATTGTGAATAAGACTTGCTGGCATTCTGTCCGATACCAAAAGTTCCAGGATGCTATGAAATCGATCTCAAATCAAAGAAACCAGGAATGGATCACGAGGTTCTGGGGCTCAAGCTGAAACTAATTGTTCCCAGCTACCCTGAATTGCAGCTGAAAGCATCTGTTTGGGCACATATTTCGGCAGGACCAGTACCAAAAATGTGAGGGCTACCAAAATCTCGACCAGAATTCTTTATTTCGATATCCATGTTAGGAAAAGCTGAAACTAAGGTTTCAGGCATAGTGTGCTGGAACGTTGTCCAAAATCCTAATTTTGGTCTATTTGATGTTGGCACAAGAAACAAAGGTGTAGGCATGTGTTCCGTATGCCAGTAAACCTTAAGTTTTCCATCTGCTGAAACTTTACCCCAAACAGAGGCTTTCATAATTAGTTCAGGGAATTCCTGAATCTTTGCTTTCAGACCTCAATTACAGCAGCCTTGATTCAAATCCAATATCCTACATTCCAGAGATGATCCAAAGCTTTCTTGAACCTTTGGTATGGGTACAAGTATCAGTAAGTCCTGTTATTTACATGGAATCTTAGGTATAGGTAAGTAAATCAGACTGCCTCAAATTTCTGTATTGCTGGAGTGAATATGCCTGAGGTGACCTGTGACAGGGGCTATTTTCCGAATATGAATGATCTTTCTGTGACTTGTGACATTTGACTTGAATGAAATAGGACAGTATACGCCGGGTACGTTAACAACTTGGTAGGCTATAAAACATGCCACCTGAAATTTATAGACCAACATTATCGTCAATGCACTCCTGTGACCGGCCAGTAATATTGGGGGGTTAAATACTCTGTAGTAATTTCACCTGTAATTGTCCCAAAAACATGCCCGAGAAAACACATCAGAAAATACATGATGTGTTTTCTCGGGCATGTTTTTGGGACAATTACAGGTGAAATTACTACAGAGTATTTAACCCCCCAATATTACTGGCCGGTCACAGGAGTGATGGCTGTGTCCGGAATTACAGGTGTACGATCCGACGACATATCTTCAGGATCATCTACCAAGAAGAGATATTTATGCACTCGGATGTACAATCATCGAGGTGTGTGAGTCTTATACACAACAATATCCGGCGATTCACTCAACAATGACAGATTTACACTCTTAACGTTCCCTATGCATATGTTGAACCAAAAATGTCTGTGCGAGATGCCATAATCACACACCATCCCTATCCACGCCCAGATGAAATCTCTTCTGATGGGCTTTGGAAGGTTTTCCGTTCAATACGCTGAGTATCCCCATCCAAATTTGAATGAAAAAGAATTCAAAAAAGGAAGGTTAGTCAGCAGTTCCCATACCATATTCGCCTTCACAGCCACAGCATTTAGTGAAATTGTCGACTCATCTATCTTGCAACAACAGCGAAATGTTGCCTCTATTTTGAAGGAAATAAAGTTCTTTTCAGTAGAAATTTAAATTATTCATACATAGATACTGCAATGTAAATTTACACCGAGCTGAAGTTTAATCCCGGGACCAGTCAAGAACCTCCACCGGGAGGCGCGGCGCATGCGCCGCGCCCATGATACATTCTGCAGGCTAAAATACAGAGTGTTTGATGCTGTCCTGCATTTCATAATATTTTCAGGTGCCATAATCCATCTGAGAGACTTAAGAGACTATTGGAAGACCAATATTCAGATTTATGATGAGTACGCTATCTTAATTATTGGAAGAGTTGGACCTATTCTCATAAATACTTTCCCTTGAAACTGAAGGCTTCAAATTCATGATCCTGGACCAATGGAAGCAGTGAATGCAGGCGGCTCTGAGGACTACTCGGGTGGTCAGACATGAGCAAAATGAGAGCATTTATTAAAGGAAACTAATAAGAGACCATCCTAAGTATATCACTTATTTTTCTGTTAGTGTTGATGTAAACAGGGCAAGAGAGAGAACACAGTGAACGTCGACGAGCCAAACGGCAGTTAACTGTCGGACCGGATCGGACCGATGGCAGTTAACTTGGCTGACGAAGCATGGCAGTTAACTGCCCGATGTCTATTTCTCACCAGCGAGGAAATAAATTCTGATGAGAAGACCTCTCAAGTATTATAATCAAGTATTAGATATAAAGTACTGATTATCGAGGCCCAAATCCACAAATTGAGCCCGGGAGCAGCTAACGAACTCGCATTCCCTATAAGGAAGTGGCAGTTAACTGCTCGGCATGGGACGGCATGGCAGTTAACTGGCCGTGGGAACCCAGTGGATTGGTCGGTAAACCCTTTGAAATCTTGTGCAGCAATGCATGGCGTACGAGCCGGAACGGCGTCCCGATGCAACTCAGATTAAGGCCATACTAGCTAACATGTAAAGGGGTACAAATACGTGTATTATGACGACAGAGCGCGTAAACGGTATCATCATACTGATGAGAATCCGATTTTCACACCTAAGATATCCTTCTCACCTGTGAAATCATCCATCAAGCCCACCAAGAATTTGCGGAATACACTATACCAGGTTGTTGGCTCAACTGCATAAGCATACATATCGAGTGGAAGTGCCCACTGAGTAAGGCTTCCAAAACGACAATGCACTGAGGGTCCCGAAGAACTATCCTGCGACGTCGAAGAGTCACCATCACCATCGTGTTCAGCAAGGTGTCAGAATATCGGGCTTAGCATTGCGCTACGTAACAGAGCGGATCTGTGATAGGACATGTACGACCGCGAGGATTTGTCCAACATGCACCGTACTTCTATTCAAATGTATTTGGCTCGCGTAGAATAGACTATAGTTGCCGCACAACTGTGAAGGTCTGCACCTCACTCGATATTGTGAGCGGGTTTCCATTGGCTCGATAAGATCGGTATTAACAAGAATGTGACTTCGGGAAGCTTCATCGGAAATGGCAGATCTGAGATTATGATGTGGCATCAACTTAGAGGACTATGACCAAGTACTGACGGCTCCTCCCCTGAATCCTTTCTGAATAATTGCATTCGGACGGGGCTTGATACGGATCTTGCTTCAGGACCTCGTTCCGGCTACGGTGCGGCTCAAAGCTCCGAGCTGCGCAGACATTGAGTCCGAAGTCGGTTTCACCCTTTCTAATATCAGACACCTGTGTCCAATCGAATGAAAAGGGGAACTCCGCTTCTGCGTGATCAAGGTGGCGCTAGATCTCTGCTTCAGAAAGGATCCTTACTAACTCCGGTCTGTGACCCACCCTTCCGGCTGTACGTATGACTGTTTTCGCTAGCTCCGTCACCGTGCGAACGCCATAGATGCGGACTTTCGTCTTTTCAAGTCGTTCACGGGCACGAGTCGGCCCACAGTCTGATCAGGTACCAGCTCACCTAATACTTCTTCTTCCTTTCACGGAAAGTATCTTCCGCATAACTTGTTGACGGTGCTTCGTTAAGAGTATCTGCAGACATAGGACGGCCTCTAAAACCCCGCTGCCTTGAGGCAGAGCAATATCTGTGCACGAACTCTGCTGCGTATAATCTTCCAGAATACTGCGACTTTTGTCACCTGCGTTCGGCACTGCCTAGTGCTCTTCTCCGCCGAGAACGCCATATGATGAATCCGAAGTTGTTCATCAACTGGTTCCGATGGCGTAAGATGATGGCACCCTCAAAGTATATAAATGATACGAACCTCCCTTTTCGACACCCCATAGTGACGTCATACCAAGGTTAGCCACACGTGATATCGGAGACGATGTCACGTCCTACATCAGGCCACGCATGCTGGGACATTCTTACAAGAAATACCGTCGATGGGGCATTTGAAGAACATATCCGAAATATCCTTAGCCATCCAGACGCCAAGCCCTGGAGGGAGATCGATGCCGTAGCTCCGGATATGGAGGTACCTGTAATGAATGCCATACAAAAGGTGCGTCTGTTCTTGTTCGGATTTAACCTCAAATTCTGACTCCTTTCACCTTGGTAGGTGGTGGATGCCACCAATCCTAACGAAACATGTTATTCCGTCAGCATGAAATGTCTACTTGCGCTTAGTAGGGCGAGGAACACCTTCCCCGATTCATTTATACGTCATCGCATAACGACGAGAGGAAATTACCCCATTGCTGGGGGAGGTCACTCCGTACGTGCACAGTATACTTTCGCCTTTACATGTATTGATCAATGTAGGATATATGGCTAGGTGATATGGATGGGAAGGCCGTGTGCTTGAAAGTCCTTCGCACATTCGGCCTGGAGGATGAATGTTTGAAGGTACTATGAAATCGGCTTTGAATCAAATGTGAGCGAGCTTACGAGTCACAGTTTCCAGGATATATGCCGAGAAGCTCTGGTATGGAGGCAACTACGCCATGAAAACATCCTTCCGTTTATTGGAATAGATTCCGAGTACTTCATGCCGAGATATTGCCTCATCTCACCGTGGATGAAAAACGGAAACATCGTCAACTACTTGGAATCTCATCCGGAGCATGATCGCCTCAAATGCGTATGTTGTGACAATTTGTGCCATTGTCTGAACGCTAACGACATTCCTGAGTAGGTCAGTGAGATAGCTTGTGCGATTGAGTTTTTGCACGGTATAGACCCACGGGTGATTCATGGAGACATACGTGGGGTAAGCAATTCGCGTCGTGCGTATATTAAGTCACCTAAATCTGACCTCGATTATAGTGCAATATTCTCGTCAGCGATAATCTTCATTGCTGCTTAGCCGACTTCGGATCCACTATAAGCATCGCGACGGAAGCACCTTCATACAATACTATGTCCCAAAATTGTATACGATGGCTTGCTCCGGAGTTGCAGGTATATGACCCAATGTCGTTCGATACGGAATTCTTACCTGGACGAGATATCTATGCGTTTGGATGCACAATTATCGAGGTACAGTGACAATATTCCCTAGCATGACATGTTACTTACGTTTAAATATAGATATTCACACTTAAGCCTCCATTTTCTCACATTCGACCTGCAGCAATTTTGTATCGTATATATAGTGGTGAGCGACACCCACGACCGTCCCTCGAAGTATTTCCTTCGGACGAATTATGGAGACTCGTCGAGCAATGCATGTCACTACAGCCAAAGGACCGTCCCAGTGCCGGAGAGGTCCGATTGAGCATTGATAACATGTAAGTCTTCAATTACTTATAAATGACATATCGTTCACTGAGATTATGACAGGAGCACATCGGTCTCATCACGGTGAAATACTTCCTGTAGAATACCTACCAATAGGATACTTTAGTGTTCGACTTAGCACGACCATAAACGGACTCCTACTTACTTGATTTGTCTTCCTATTTCGGTACCACACACAGCTGCGCACATTTTTCGTTTTCCCGCTCGGCTGGCTGCGGTCCGGTCCAGGTCCGGGTGAACCTGGTCCGAACCAGAACCGAACACACAGGTTCAGGTAAGGTCCGGGTTAAAGGGACCCTGTCCGAACCTCGAACTTTTGGGGGCATTCATGCAAGCCTTTTCGCCTTTTCGGCACTATTTTAGAGTAATTTTTTAATGTACCAATGTTATACCAAACAATTTTTAACTTAATTCCAGCAGATGAATGATTCCTCGTTGTAAATCCCCAACGGCGGATTTACTACAATTGAGAATTCCGAGCCGACATTCTGGCTAGCAAATAGAACCTTTGGTGTTCTCTCGAAGAAAAAGTACCGAGTCATGACAATCCTGGGTCTGAACGGTGATTCTACGGACAAATTAGCATCCGCTCAGTCCGAACGCAGTACCAGTAGGGAGCACCTCCCAATGACGATACTTGGATTCGCCACACCTCCAACCCAACTCGGATGGCACAGCTCATCCAGCTCGCATCCTCTTCGGTGAACATATCCAAAGTCGAGCATCGTTCCTAAGCTTGCCCCTAGAGTAGCACCGTAGGCATCTGGACAAAATGGTACCTAAGCAGTGAAAGGAAGAGAACGATTCTTCGCTACCATAGTAACCCCACCTCCTACTCTGCCGTATTCCGTCGGCTACAAACGCGCCAATCACGTCATCCTTGGCAACGACGAGCGCACCAGCAAACCTGGTCTGCTCAGACCATGATTAGAGGGCGTTGAGGGTTGAGGTATATGCATTCCTATTCGAAGGAATACAGGAGCGTTCACGTACAAGGCAGCAGCGAGAGAGCAGGGGGGTATGGCCGGATGTGCATGCAGCCAGATTGCCATCATAGAGAAGGAAGGGTGGTTCTTACCGAATTCGCTAGCATCGGTCCCAGCACCTGCACAGTGCCGTATCTCCTCGCCATCAACTTCATTTCGCCCGTCGTCCCCTTGGAGAAGCAGACGGTGCCAGTTCTTATCGATTCTCGCTATTTGCGACCTCCGTCTCCAAATCCTTGGAGAGACCCTTATCGCAGTTATACCCTCCCTGCAATACCTAGGTGCATCACTAGGAGGGATGTACACCACTGAGGACATCTCGGCGCGTGATACTTCGACTGGGAACGACCGAGTGTGGATGTGGTGGCGATGTGGTAATCAAGGACAGAATAGACTCAGACTTCCACATGGAGGAAAGTGCTAAAATCGTGATGGAGGCGTCTGGGAGTGGGTTACGGATGATGAGACGGATGACAGAGGCGATCGGGGGCACGGGGAGTGGCGATGTTGAGATGAAGAGGGGCGGCGATGTAACGGACGGGCCCGTTCTACTTCCTTTTTCGTAACATAAACCCGGGCTTTATTTGATATATCATGGTTAACGGTATCCTATAGTTTTTGATATATTAGTCTGCGGGGTAGTGGTGGATATCTGCGGTTGAATTCGTTCCCTCCCTTATAGGTGGCCAAGGCGGTATGGAGTAACGAAAGCGGAAAGCCCTATAAGAAAATAGCTAGCACAGGAGACGTGACTGATGAAAATTTGTGCGGAATACTGTCTGACGGTCGTAATCGACATGAGGCTTATCTCCGAAGGATTCTGAAAACAAAGAAGCGTTGACTCGGGACGTGTGAACTGCCGGCTGGTGGGAATGCTGCGGCTATTGAATGAATGTAAACGAATCGCATCGAACCTACGGTAACAGCTAATGGGAGAGTGATATTAAATCAGGCGCCGGGGACTTATAGCAATAGACGCTATGAAGGTATGTGGCGTTTTATATTGGAGAAGTAGTGTTATGGATACTTACTAATCACTATATTTAGTCTTCACTTTCCCTACCTTTCTTTCTCTTTCTACGCACTTACAGAATTTTCTCGACGTTTCTTCTCTAAATTTCCTACTAGTATATTCTAGAACAAATGTGTTTGTATTTAACTCGTACGGAAATGCCCCAAGGGGCATCTGAATTCTATCTACTTTTACTCCACAACTTCGTGTGAACCTGAGTGATTGAGTTCGACTACGCCTAGCGCTTGTTGGACCTTTCTAGCTATGCCTAGCGCTTGCTAGACCTACTCGGGTTCCTTCGTAGGTAATAGAACTCATTGAATCTCTCGCTACACTTCATAATTTAGACTGTATTTGAGTCGTACTTATCTCGTACATCGTCTAGATTAAGCCTACGCTCAACAAGTAGTCAGAGGCGCGCGTCAAAGGCCACCATTGCACAACTGGGGTCCAAAGCCCATTCAAAGTTCATGCACCCTGTCATCCCGGGTCTACCATTACATTATGACAAGCATACATGGGACTACATATTAGATAAATTGTAAGCGGCGCACCTTTGAACTTCTACCTGTATATCGACTTAATACTGGTACCGTTAAGCGCTGTGGAGTCGCCGTCCTGGATCACGAACTGCAGCGTACCAATTATGTCAATTATGAGAATGGCATCGCCTGAGAAAGGAAAGTTGACTCACTTTAGGAATCATACGATGGAAGCTATGATTAGAATACCTAAAGCCTTGCTCTCCCATAGCCAGCTCCCTGAAATTCTTCGCCGTCTTAAGAATCACATCGTCGTACAGCTTGAATACATTACGTCCTGCAGGGTTCAGAAATGTCGAACTTTCCCATTCATCATTAGGCCCTATGCTGCCCCATCGTATGCCGCTTGGCACTCACCAAGAGGTTTGCCCTACGAAAACAGAGTAATTCCTCCCTGGTATTGTATAGACCAAAAGCTTGCCGTCGGAAAACTGCGATAGGAAACTGAAAACGATGAGAATAGCCTCGGAAGGAAGGGAGGAAACGTACGACTCTGTGCTGCCACAGTAGCCCCTACCCCTGCTCTGCCGTATTCCGTCGGCTACAAACGCGCCAAACACGGTGTCGCCATCGTCCATGACAACGGCGAGTGCACCAATGGACTTGGTCTACTCCGACTGTGAATACAGCGTGGTGAGAGAAATGTCGTGTTGGTCCAGGAATTAGAGGAGGGTCCGTGTGTAAGACAGAGGCAAAAGAGCAGGAAGATGTGGCAGAATCTGCATACATTCTCCTTATTTGCCAGCTCCATCTTCAGATCCTTCGAGAATCATTTATCCTAGTCGTAGCCCTCACCGTGATACCCCGGTGCATCAATCGTAGGAATGAATACCACAGATGAGGCCTTGAGGTCTCCGAAGCACTACTATGTGGTGTGAACGGAGTCTCGTGCGATATTTCGACTGGAACGACCGAGTGCGGACGTGTGCGTTCGACGTGGTGATGAAAGAGAGAATTGAAACTGGCGCATGCAGAGGGAGAGGCTGGCAGGAGAAATGTCTTCATGTGATGGGAGTGTCTTGGAGTGGGCGACGGGTGATAAGACGGATGATATTGTTGCGTAGTGGCTCATGCGATACATCACACTTATTCTGCTCCTGTGTGCGTTTCGCCTCCTTGAAGAACATGTGGCTCGTAACCACAGGCGAGAACGGTGCAGTCGCTGGCGGGTCCGAGTAGGGCAGGATTGTCGTCTGGAGAGCAGGGTGAGTCAAAGTGGGGGAGTGGAGGCGGAGTATTGGTCGGGAATGCCCGAGGTATCGGTGGTGAGAACAGCGTGGTGAATCTGCCGATCCGCTCTTCAATGTCTCACACAGGTATCGATGAACGCCATAACCACTGCGTAGCCTTCAACGCACGCCTCCTCACAAGTCGGAAAGAACGCACTTTTATGTACTCATCCAAATCAATGACCTGTCTCTGGTCCTCTCGGCCGCGTATCATCGGGCTTTCTTTAAGCATAAAGGTTTGTCAGTGAGGTTATGCACGCATTAGAATGGACCCATCCTTGCTTCGATGCCCCAGTAATGGAACTCTGTCCTTGCACTGATGAGCCACGGCCAATCTCCCGAGACGGTGAAAAGAGCTCATCGAAGTCGTTGTATTTTCGTTTGTGCAAACTTGGGACAGCAGGATTCATAGATACCGTGTGTCGTAGCAGTAGAATCGAAGTAAAGATGGTTATATGCGCTTGTTTGCCTTGATTGCGACAGAAAATCCGGACCACGGGCCGGGCCGCCTTTTCCTTCCCTTACTTGACTTCGTGCCAATCCCTTCCTTCCCGACTCAGGCCCTTATTAAATCTGAAATGGTTCTTCTCACCAAATCAAGCCCGTCGATGCAACAGGTCTCCATCATGATTCATCAAATTTTGTGCCCGTCACACGAATGGTTAGTAGCATCATCAGCTCCACCAGCATGTGAGGGCCATCGCATTCGAGTGGCAAGATCTGAGTCCTATGCTCTTATTGTCCCTTTGCTCTACTGAACTACGAAGTCAGTGAATTAAAGTATCTTGAGTATTCGGACATTCAATCCTACGAACAGTAGGTAATTATCAATGAGTCTACATCCGAAGTAAAGTGAGTGATATGCTGAACTTCAAAACAAATAGTACCTGTACGTATTACGTTCCCAATCCGCCCCGTAATAGCGTCAAGAACAATGATTACGATGTTTCCTCGCCTTCTATTGCTTTACATTTCCCGAAGGTATCTACCTCTTGATCTCAATCTCTTCCCTCAGCATCAAGATATGGCTACCCAACCTCGACGACAAATCGGTAGAGTTTGGTGCCATAGCCATCGCATTGTCCAGCTTGGCCTCGGCACTCTCTAGCACCTCCGCCCATCCTTCTCCCTCCTTCGCTATCGCCTCCCTTCAGGTCAAAGACAGCCAACTCCAACGTCACCACACCACAAATCCATGTACTGACGCGGATATCCGCCTGCTTGTCAATCGCGTCTCGAAAAAATACGCGAGAGGTTTGCAAGTCTTCCATTACACGGTGGACGATGCCGAGCAGAAGTGATCGTAAAGCGAGCTCATCAGGCGTGTCCAAGTCTGACGGTGCCTTAGTAAGAAATGTGAAGAATTGGACTAGCTGAGGGCGAGAGCGAGGAGGTAGGTCTAGAGTTTCTATATAAGCTCTCTGTATGGTGGGTCGCGGCGTGAGGGACACCTAATCTCAAACGTGAGCCTAAGCGATGGCCTTCGAGATTTGCTCGTGAGTGTTCCAGACTGTAACGATGTCATTTTCACTTGAAGGGTCGTCGGGTAATGCTTACATATCACCATCTCTAAAATACAAGGTCAGAGAAACATTCAGCATTAGCAAGCAACGAACCTTTCGGCTAGACTAATCTTCATGCATTGTACAAGATTCTTCTTGTCCCCGTCACATCGTTTCTTCTTTTCCTTGTAGAACACAACGGTGGATGGATATCAGGAAAGGTAAAAAAAGACTGGATATGCGACGATACCGACTCTTCTTCTCGATTAGAACCTCCATTGGCAAACCTTACCACCCAGTTTTTGCTATCAGTTATTCCAGGAACTGCGTCGAACAGCTCCTGGGCCTTGCCTAGTTTGTCGATGGTGTTGTAGCATCCTACAATGAAGGTCATCAGAATGAGAAGAAAAAACACAAACAATCTCACCACACGCGATGAAATAATACGTGACAGGACTCCAGTTGTTCAACTCCGTCATTGTTACGAATTCTGTGGCAGCCTCTCTGTGCGAGTAACGTCCAAGCTAGTTTAAACACAAGTAGCGTATTGACCTGCTTAAGCGCAACCTCCCCATCGGGCTTCAGCCCATCTCACAGAACTGTCCATACTAGCCTCGGGGCGTCGTATGACATTCGCTTGATCTTTGCCTTGTTAACACGTCAGGAAAAAGTAATGACCTCCCATATTATATGCAAATAGCTGTTTCAATATCCACAACGAGGAGAACGATGGGGTGGTATGTCATCAGCACCAGGAAAGTAAAAACCAAATGTGAGCCGGGTCTGGCACCGGAAACCGCAAGTGCTTGTAGAGACAAGCTTTCGATCATGGTTAAAACCAATGAAACCGACAATGCCCCTGAGCAAAGGTGAGTAGACAATGGAAGAAGCTGTTAAGAATCAGGGTATTTGAGCTAATACACGAGTTAATGAATTCTCAAGTAAAACCAGAGTTGTGAGTGAGGATGTCCGAGAGCGAGTTCCAACCACCAAGAGGGATCTAATAAGGGTGTTAACAAGCGCTAGGCGTAGTTGGAAGGCGAACGGAGTGGCAAGCGCTAAGCGTAACCGATCAGAAATGCTTAGATCATGTAGTTAAGTGGATGTCAAAGAGTAGTAAAATTAGCTTAAGAGTCTAATACTGTATAATTACGATCACAACGAATGTCAGCCCTTAAAAATGCAAAATTAACTGAAAATTGTGAAAAAGTGTCAACAGCAATCGTTACATTTTATTAAAATTTCTATTCGTGGTTATTTTCTACATAACCATATATGGAAAGGAGACCTTGAAAACCTCTATGAGATCATTGATTACTCATATATCATTCTTGGCAATAGTTATTTGGGTAATAACAATTTAGTATTTTTATTAAATATTTGTCACTGATTATGTTCTTCAATACCTGGTATTTGCCTCTGGCCACCTACACACTGGCATTAAAAAATATCCTTGTGCATTCCCAACATGATGCCCATGCCCCAAATCCAAAATTGGCTGGATTCCATTCAACATATTTGGATGTATCTTTTTTCTTTCAATGATTCAGAATTTTAATATTTAATATATTCATGTAAATATTAAATATAAATAAAACTAATAAAATAGTGAGATTACAGGTGGGAGCTAATGTATGTGCTGGCAGACACTCTAGAATGCATCTGGTTTTGATGGACTCTAAACTTGTCAGGGTGAGTGAACAGTGGTGAAACAGGATGCACAATGATGCAAAACCTGAAAATGGGGGTATCGAGGTTAGGGCATTGTCAATGGCAGGAATTATTGATAGGGTTGAGTGAGCATGCTGGTCATAGCATTGTGATACCCTGTGAGTATATTGGGTATTGAGAGGGAGCCCGTGGTAGTGGCTCAATCTGGGGGCAGGCTGGGAGGTGCACAGGGACCGATGGCAGGATTGAGCATCAGGGTGGGCTCATGAGGGGAAATGAACACCACTATCAGATTCCCTGCTATTAAAAATGGGAGTGGTGGTCTGATGGTGGTTGTATAGTCAGCAGAGGGCACAGGATGTGGCAGGGATGGGGATCCAGGGTCGTTGTCATTGTTGTCAGTGATGATGATGTCTGGGGAAAAAAGTGCCTGATAGTCGTGATCCCCCATGTCAAAAATGGGGGATGCATGAAGTTTGCAGCTATTTAGGGCCTGGGGCAGGCGGTAGGGACCGATGTTGGAATCATGCAGGAGTGGCAGCAGCGGGGCTGTTGATGCTTGCTGCATTGTCATCTTGGCATTGTCTGTTGTGTACTGAGGTGGGCAATCAACACCCAGAGGGTTGTCCTCATCACTTCCTTCATTGGCTGTCAGGGGCCCAATCTTGCTCCCGCCATCCCACCCATAGCTTTCCTCCCCATTATGCCTCTTGCATTTGTCCTCTTTGACTCACAACCCTGCCATACCCTCTACCATACTCCTCCATCATCCTTTGACTGACCATGCCATTCCTGTCCTTATTGTTGCCATCCTATTCATTCTCATCCTTGTGCTGGCTGCTGTATGCCTGTTCATTTCCCATGCTTGCAGATTGCCCCCAATTTTAAATCCTCTGCCTCATACATGGTCCTTTCAGTATATGAATTCACCACACATAGGCAATTAACCCCAATGTCAGTAGAGGGAATGTTAGGTAGGGGGATGGGGATGGCACCTGTTTCCGGGGAAACACCTAGGCAAGATCATCATCATTGTCATCCTAATGGATGCTCTTTGATATGGTGCATCATATGGACATCTTGCATGTTGATGCCTCATGCAAGGGCTTACACACAGGTGAGGAGTGAAAGGATTGCTACCTGGGGCTCTTGGGTCCTCCAGATGTGCCAAAAAGACTTAAAATCAATGTATTAGTAGTTATATGAAGTAAAACATACCTTTAACCCATAAAAGTGGGCAATATAGACAAGCAAGAGGGTGTAAAACGAGGGGAGAGTGGTGGGAAGGGACAAAAAAAAGGTGCCACACAGCCACTTGATCACTCTGTGGATGTACGGTTGAGGGTGATCGAGCAAGCAGAATGGACCCTCAGAATGCTTCTACTGCTCGATGCATGCCCTCCAAGGTCCTGGAAACCATTGGGATATTTCTGTACATGTGTTTATAATATTTGTATGTAGTTTACAGCATATTAGAGTACTTGTATCATATGATATTTCCCATTTTACTTTCATTACCCCACATTTTGGGTCTTTCTGAACAATATATTGCTACTACACCTCTTACCATTGTCCTAAATAGTATCATGGCAGCAGGATATCCTAAAATACAAGTTATAGTATTGTATCCAGGCCTCTGATCCACCCTGATCCATTGATACATGTCTTGATACCAAGTCCAATCCTTAAGTGAAAGTCAATACAATGTGAATGTTTCTCAACTTGTTGCACTATTGGGTATGGCTACACAATCTTTTCTTCAGGGCACTATTATATTTAGGTTTAAACCACTATATGTAAGTGCCACACATGATCTTGGGGACACTTCATGTTAATTTTGTGGTGTATAGTGGCATTTACCATTGAAGCAGTAGGTTTTACTACTTTTGAGAATGAAATTGCTATGTATTGAGTTATTGAGCATCAATTCTGCCCTGATACCTATTAGTATAAGTTAATACAGATATGATAAGTACTTGATTACATTTCTACAGCCCAGAAATGCATCAAAAATAAAAGAATTGGTGAAATATTGAGGAGAGCAGTGATTTGAGCCTGCTCTGGCAAACTCTTGTCAAAGTTTTCACTACGGTCTTTAGCTAATGGTAATTTTCACTACGGTCTGGGAGGTAAAAGTGAGCTTTGAAGCTAATGGTTTATTGTTTTTCATAGAGATGTGAAATGTACATATTTCTCAATGAGAATTAAAGGATTTATTGTACCCAGGATCCCAAATTTCGGCCTGCTTTTAAAAAATTGAAGCCTGCCAGATTGGGATTGATATTTTCCCACAGTTTGCTACATCCAAGGCAGTGACATCGAATACAGCCAAAATGGGCAGCGACATCGAATTGGGTCAGGGGTCAGTACCAGAATGCACTATATTATTTTTAGGGCCTGTAACAAACAGCAAGTGGGAGGGTGGGAAATCTGGTGCCCAATCCAGGAGCCAGTGCCCATAAGCCAATCCAGCAATCCAGCTGGAGTGCCAATGCTGAAGCATGCTAGAGTCCACTTTTAGATGGTGACTGTGCCTGAATCATTGTAGCAATGGTCAGGAGGGCAGCAGGCAATGTAAGGGCATCATATAAGGGGGAGGAGGTGCTGAATGTTTAGTAGTGTTGCCAAGGGCAAAATGTAAAAACCTGACATAAAGATAACACACAAGGTGTCTGATGTAATGAAATCTTGTGACAACCTGCTTCTCTACAGGTACTTCACATGTTTTGCTGAGTCATAGAGTAGTAGAGCTCAACAGGTATCTTCACATGTTTTGCTTAGTCATGAGGCTGTAGAGCTCTACAGGTATTTTAGCCAATTGATGGGATCAGCCATCAATATCAGGCCATTTTCAGCCAAATCTAGGATTGGAGTCGTTTCTGGTTACTAGGTCAGCCAAGGAATGGAGAAAAGTTTAAAGTAGCCTGAGACTGGGGCAGGGGGTTAACTGCCCACCAATTGTTTCAATATTTCATCTGTGGTAGTGACACATTCTGTGCCAGTCCCTGATTCTTTCCATCTGCTTCTAGCAGCATCACAAATCTGGACTCTGAGAAGACACTTGCTTACTATGATTTATTGGAAGATTTTACAAGGATTACAATGTATTTACGAAGGAATCAGCGACAAAGTATTAACATGCAGAGAACAAATTAACAAAAAAGTATATGCTACAAGTTACAACTATGGAGCAAATCTTTGAAGGGAACCTGCAACTGGCACAGTAAGGTTCGCGCACTCTAGGAGTCTTATATTTACACTAGCGAGTGAGGGACAGCCCATTGGTGTCGGAATTCTGAGTTCTATCTCAGGTAGGCTAATAAATTACTCATTCCACCATTCCAACATCATCATCTCATCCCTAGGAGCACAAGGAAAACTTTTCCCTCTGGAGTAATGTAAGTGTAGGAGATAAGTCATCAACCATGCCAAGGGCAAGCGACGAACCTGAGTCATGAAGGTTTTCAGATCTGATTCCGGATCCACGCTTCCAATCACAGGGTTCAAGACACATGGACCCCCACCAAGGTACACATCACCATACTGTGGAAGAACAACAGCCAGAAACAAACACCCTGAGAGGCAACTTTGGAAGAGACAGAAGACATCATCCCGTCTATCTCCTGACAGCCAAAACATGGTCTCTTTGGAAAATCAAATATGCAAATCTTCCTCATTTGATACTGCCACCTCTCTTGCCAAAGAGGTGAATTTGACAGCGACAGCAGCAATGACCTCATCTCGATGTCTTTTTTTCCCTGGGTACGGAAATACAGCTTTGAATCATTCTGACACTGATGCCGTCGAGTGTGTTCACCAACTGATTTTTCTCCATGTTTGCAAATGGACAACACAGATGAAAGTCTGGCGAGGCGAGCGCCAAGCACATGATTTGACAGTGTAACGTGCGAGTTTTTCAAAGGATTTTCTACCACAAAGAAATCGTTGAAGTAGGATATCCGCACAATCTCCCAAGCCGCATACATCGAGAAACAGTTGAGACACAGTGACTTAGCCAAGTCTTCACTCCCTCAGCAGTAGCAAACATGGAGTGATGAAAATGGGGATTATACAGTACATCGTAGTATGCAGAATATCTTAAGATATAAAATTCATCAGAATCAGAATCATCTCCATCTTCACGGCTGAATGGATGAACAACCCGGAATGGCAACTGATGCAGAAACTTGAGGATGAAACACTATTTCAATTAAGGAGTTACAAGTGCTGAATGCAATTCAAACACCTGAGTCATGCTGCCGAGCAGCAACAATATAGAACATCAAGCATAGATATTCTGGACAGCTATGAGCAACGAGAAAAGAGTCAGCAAACTAGAACATGAAACAGGAGGATCAAAGTCAATGTACAGAAGGTATCAGTGTGGGTAGGGGGGAGGGCAGCTGTCTGATGAAATGTATGTGCACAAACCATGAAAAGCCCACCTCTTTATAATGCCAAATCACACGAACGGGCGACACTGCAGCAAGACAATCTCAGAAAGAGTCTTACAGCACTTAAGGAGGAACTCAGATAGGCCTTGTCTGCATCAGAAGCACAAGTACACAAAGTCAAACATGACCACATAGCTCCTGCCCACAGTCTACGGTGGGCAAACGGTTGTGGAGGGCTTGACAATTCCCTCTTTCTTCCTCTCTACTATCGGAAAGAATCGGGGAATCTCCAACTGAGTAATGATGCATGTGATGACTGTGGCTCATGAACATGCTTTATTTATTGCACCTTTGTTTAATTCCTTCATCTGCTCCTCATGATTGTCCACTAGCAATAGACAGACTGGGGGCATGTATAGTTCTGAAGGCCTCCCTTTCTCCCTGAAACTCCTCTGTCCTCACCTTCCTCATGACAGGTGTGACTGTGCTAGAAGGCATAATGCACTTCATGTCCTGTCTGTAGTCAAGATGAGAGGAGAGAAGATCAGTTATGAGCTGTCCAGTATCCTGGTGTGAATGATATGTAGGAGAGCATGTCGCATGATAACAAATGATATTTAAATCCTATGTCATAAAATGCTCTATTTACAATATGGATGCAAAAGAATGTTCTTAATGCAACATAAATGTCCATATAATGACCTTAAATGTACTTAATGCTATTAACATAAATGTATGAAACACTTGTAGTCATGGTGAAGTGTCTGTGGTACCCAGGCACAGATACATTTGAAATGAGTGTGCCAGTCTACCCTTCCATACTATCACCTTGCTTGACAAGGTCTCCCCCTGAGTCGCAAAAGTTGTGATTTTCTAACATGAGCAAATAGATAACAACAAAGGTAAGCAACAATGTTAAATAATGTTTAAAAAATTTCTGGTATGTACTTAAATAAAAAGAGAAACTATGACGAACATGTCGGTCGAAAGAAAAATATGGCGAAGAACTTACAGATAATTCATGCACTGTTAGCTTTTCGTCCATCTGTTGTCCTCGTGCTTATTGGTTTTCCAGTTACAGTATTTCACTTGGTTCCCTAGCAATGCTAACCCATGCCAGGAAATCATGTCGATGTGTAGCTCGGCACAGAACGAAATTCGTTCCACGAATAATTCCCCTCCCTTCTCCTCACTACATGGTCTGAAATTGAGCCAGCCCACTGGTCAATCTCTGACTACAATCTCTTCTTACCACTGTCCATGAAAGTTCCCTTACTGTCATTGCGCCTGCCCAAAATTGTCCGTGTTAAGAAACCACGTATCTGCCTGACTAAGTGGTACAGGTAAGGTAGCGTTTACTGGTCATCATCATAGAAAAAACAGCCTTTCATGTACTGTCTAAGTATCTAGGTAGAACAGTCGAGGTACTTCTTATATATTCTTCCCTCCGTTCACAAGCAAGGTCTGACCCGACGCAGACGGGCACTGGTACACTACTAGCAAGGACTCGAGTTAGTATTATTCTATAAGATTCCATCGCATTCCATTATCAAGAAGAATAGAGAAGATATGAGAAAATGCCAGTAGGCCGAGGTCAAGACCGAGAACTCTGAGAGAAAGCATGTGTTAACTCGTGTACAGATCGGAAAAGACCCGATATCCATAACAGAAGCGGAACGAGAGTTACTGTATACGTTTAGGCAATAGCGAGAAAACGGGCTTAAAGAGTCCAAACTCGAGACCCGTGCCTGATATAACGAGCTCGTCGACAAGACCTTTAGGCTGCGGCACCGTTGGGGTGGACCCTTGTTAAGAATCAGGGTATTTAGAGTAATACACAAAGTAATGAATACTCGAGTAAAACCCAAGTTGTGAGCGAGGATGTCCTAAAGCCGAGTTCCAACCACCAAGAGGGATCCGATAGGGTGCTAACAAGCGCTAGGCGTAGTTAACGAGGGCGTCAGCAAGCGCTAGGCGTAACTGACAAGGTTTCCGACAAGCGCTAGGCGTAGTCGGGAAGCAGTTGACTGGCAAGCGCTGGGCGTAACCGATCAAAGATGCTTAAATCACACAGTGAAGTGGACTTTGAAGAGTAGTAAAATTAGATTAAGATATACAATAGTACAGACTGTGATTATATACTAGAGGTTTCGAGTCATTATTGTTCTACAATGTTCTACTGTATTCTGGTGTCTGTAGGAAAAATAGAGAAAGTAAGATAAGATACGAGCGAGTCACCTTTGAGACCGAGAAGCCCGAGTACAGGCATATGTTGACTCATGGGCCGAGTCAGCAGGTACCTGATATCCATAACAACCCTCCAGACCGTTTGCCGAAGAGCCTGGTCTTGTTGGTAATTGTGGCGACAGAGTGGATACCAAGATTTCGCTTTACCAGATAGGTCCCAATTTATTCATATAATTCTGATCCCACGACTTCTTCGCAGATTATTCAAGACAGTGTTTCTTAATGGTCTAGATGCGTACCGAACACCAGCCGCATCACCATCCATGTCTCCGAAGCCCTTCGATCGCAGTATCCGCCAACCTTGGCTAAATCTGGGAATAATTGGCGGCTTGGTGTGGTATAGAGGGAAGATGCTTGCCTGTTGAGAGAGTACCTGTAATTGGATGAGAACGTGATCATGCTGAGACGACAGTGTTACACGCACTGAAGGTACGTCACATGCGATTCCCTGGATGCAGCATCTACAGGGCCGGTCATTATGCATCAAAAATATCACGCAATTTGCTACACGCACCCCAGCGCATGTGTTATCCCCAACAGCACGATAGAATCGGCATTCACTATGTCCCACTCAATTCCGGCCGGTTGTCCCTCGTTCGTCTTGCTTTTGGCGGCCTTCATCTGCTTCATGGATCCAGGTGTGGACAGGGTCAGCGATTTCGCGGCATACTCCATCTTAGCTGACTGCGAAGGGGTAAACTCGTCAATACACCATTGCGAACCGCCGACTGGTGGGAGTGCTGCATCTAATGAATGAATGTAGAGAACTCGCACCGAACCTACGGTAACAGCTAACGGCAGAGTGGGTTTCCAGAGATTCATGATCCAAGGCGGCGACTGCACATAACAGTACCGATGGAAAATTAAAATATGGCGAGAAGTTCTAAGTTGTGCCATTTATTGCTTTCCTGTCATGTGGTCGACGGAATCCTTGCTGAGACTGTCATTCTTGGAGAGCTTGTCGAAGGGTTCGATTTAGTGAAGGAGATCAAGAAGCTGGGTACTCCAGGAGAACCTAGGGCCAACGTACTGATCGCATCATCAGGTGGTGGAGTAAAGGTACGGTGCATGTTGAATAAATCTTCACCTGTATCAAACATTCCTTAGGTCAAGCCTTAGTCCACACCCAAATCTGATTCCAATCGACACAAAACTCGCGGTCGTCCAAATAATATCAAAGATCCCTACCCTCTGTTACGTAGCACAATAGTAAGCCTGATTTTCTGACTCCATGTTGAACACCGCGGTGATGGCAACTCGTTGCCGTCACGGAGGAATACTTCGGCGCCACCGGTGCGTTTTCGTTCTTGGAGCCTTACTCGGAGGGCGTTTCTATTCGAGATGTGAGCTTATGCGGCTGAGCTAACTACTTTGTAGAGTGTATTCCGCAACTTCTTGGTACGCTTTTATATCGCACTGAATTTGATCAATGATTTCTCGGGCAAGAAGTATATAACGTCGGATTGTCGTACATATTGTTATACCATTCATGCATGTTCTCGTCATAATAAATACATTTGCCCCTATTACATCTCGGCTAGGGAGGCCTGAACATCAGCTGCATTGGGACGGTCACCCGGCTCGTATGCCATACATTGTTGTACGAGCTTCCAAAGCCGATCAGAAACGATTTCAGGTGGTCGTGGATGGTCAATTCCTTGCATTTTGGCGCTTGTCATATGGTAGTCAGAAACTTCAGGAAAGGGAGCAATTAGAGTGTAAATCTGTGGTTTCCAAGTGAATCACCGGGTATTGTTGCATATAATACACACACACCTCGATGATTGTGCATCCAAACGCATAAATATCTCTGCCTGGGAGATGCTTCAAGAGATATGTATTCGGGTCATACCTGTGTAATTCGGGACACAGCCAACGCGGGGAGTTCTGCGACATGGTGTTGATGGAAGGAACATTCGTAGCGACGATGATTGAGGCTCCGAAGTCGGTCAAACAGCAGTGACCTTCGTCATTGACAATAATGTTGTTCTGCAAATTTCAGTTCCCATATTCTATAGCCTACGGAGTTGTTAACCTACCCCGCGTATATCTCCATGAATAATTTTGGGTTCAAAGCTATGAATAAACTCTATCGCTGCCGTTATTTCACGAATCTACGAGCAAGCGCTATGAGAATGCAACGGTACGCGCAATGAAGAAAACATACACATTCAACGCGGTCGGCATCAGGACACTGGTCCAAGTACAGACGGATGTTACCGTTTTCCATGCAAGGAGATATCAGAGACAGTTTCCCTGGGTAACTTTGGGTATCGACGCCGATAAAAGGGAGAATATTGTTGTGGCGTAGTTGTTTCCATGCGATAGTCTCACGGCACATTGTCTGAGATGGAGCTCTCTCAGATGTGTTCAGTGACATCAAATTAGTCTCACCTTCAAGAAAGTCCGCTGCTCCCCACGCGTCATTCCAATTGTTCTAAAGGCTTTAATACAGACTTGCTTCCCATCCATAATTCCTTTATACACGTCCTACAGGAATCATCAGTAATGAATTCAGACGGTTTGAAGACGGTTACTAACTGCTGAACCTCCATTACCAACTTCCACAAACCGACCGCTCTCCGGGTACTGGGAAAATACAATCGCTTTGTTGATCACCAGGGAGTCCGGATATATATTCCTCTCGTTACTTAACGCACGAAGACATTTAAAGCACACCGTCCAATGCTCTGGGCTTGAATCAGGTGCATCTAGTTCCTGTACTATAGTCAGTGTGTATCCATACTTATAGTTAACGAGCCAGTGATACCGCCTGCAGGACATTCATCACACTGTCCTGCACCGGTGACCCCGGAACAAGATCGATGTCCTGCCAAGGCGTCGGAGCAGAGTGAAGAATACGACGAATCTTTTTGTCAAGTGCATCTTTTCTGGTGTCTGGCAAAAGTCTGTCCCATCCGGAGGCTTCACGATGAGACATAACGTTCTGTACGATCGACGCAGACATTATGAACAGAGATAGAGCGATCGAAAGTTTCGGTAATGGGAAATATCGTCCGCTGCGTTGTCACTATGCATCAAATTGTGCGACAAGGTAAGTGCAAGTTTAGGCGACTCACGCGTAGCCAACTGACCTTGCGAACTTTGAAGTCGGTGTTCGTGATCCGGGGGCAGAGATCTGCGGCTGCATTACTGCCGTCCCTTATATGTGGCAAGTACCTATAGATGAATGAAAGCGGCAAGCGGCATCAGAAAATATCTCATGAGATTTGATTGATGGAAAGTTTTGCGGAATACTGTCAGACGATAGTAACCGGAATAAGGCTTATCTCGCAAGGATTCTGAACATAAAGAAACGTCGGCTCGGAAATTGCGAACTGCCGGCTAATGACAGGCTCAGAACTTCGGATGTGCTTCTTCTGGACCAATGGTGGCCCCTGACATGCCCCTCTCACCGCTTCTCCAATATGAAACACCACATGTCTTGATGGCGTCTATTGCTATAAATGCCCGCACCTGACTTATGTAATTTAGGAGTGCTGTAATCTGTTACAGTGGGTTTCATGCGACTCCTTTACATTCATTCATTATATGCAGCATGCCCACCAGCCGGCAGTTCACAATTCCCGAGTCGGAGCTTCTTTATTTTCAGAATCCTTCCGAGATACGCCTTATTTCCGGTTACTATCGTCTGACAGTATTCCGCAAAACTTTCCATCAATCAAATCTCATGAGATATTTTCTGATGCCGCTTGCCGCTTTCATTCATCTATAGGTACTTGCCACATATAAGGGACGGAAGTAATTCAGCCGCAGATCTCTGCCCCCGGCTTACGAGCACCGACTTCAAAGTTCGCAAGGTCAGTTGGCTACGCGTGAGTCGCCTAAACTTGCACTTACCTTGTCGCACAATTTGATGCATAGTGACAACGCAGCGGACGATATTTCCTCATTAACGAAACTTTCGATCGCTCTATCTCTGTTCATAATTTCTATGTCGACCTTACAGAACGTTATGTCTCATCGTGAACCCTCCGGATGGGAGACTCTTACGATCGACTCCGACGAAGATGCTTTTCACGAAAGGATTCGTGCTATTCTTCGCTCCACCCCGACGCCTTGGCGCGATATCGATCGCATTCCGATGCGCACTGTCGAGCCCACCGTACAGCAGAGTGTGATGAATGCTCTGCAGGAGGTATTTCAGACACCTTGTTCATAAGCACGGATACACACTGACTATGGTACAGGAACTAGATGCACCTGATTCAAGCCCAGAGCATTGGAAGGTGTGCTTTAAATGTCTTCGTGCGTTGAGTAATGCGAGCGACATATATCCGGACTCCTTGGTGATCGACAAAGCGATTGTATTTTCCCAGTACCCGGAGAGCGGTCGGTTTGTGGAAGTTGGTAATGGAGGTTCAGCAGTTAGTAACCGTCTTCAAACCGTCTGAATTCATTACTGATGATTCCTGTAGGACGTGTATAAAGGAATTATGGATGGGAAGCAAGTCTGTATTAAAGCCTTTAGAACAATTGGAATGACGCGTGGGGAGCAGCGGACTTTCTTGAAGGTGAGACTAATTTGATGTCACTGAACACATCTGAGAGAGCTCCATCTCAGACAATGTGCCGTGAGACTATCGCATGGAAACAACTACGCCACAACAATATTCTCCCTTTTATCGGCGTCGATACCCAAAGTTACCCAGGGAAACTGTCTCTGATATCTCCTTGCATGGAAAACGGTAACATCCGTCTGTACTTGGACCAGTGTCCTGATGCCGACCGCGTTGAATGTGTATGTTTTCTTCATTGCGCGTACCGTTGCATTCTCATAGCGCTTGCTCGTAGATTCGTGAAATAACGGCAGCGATAGAGTTTATTCATAGCTTTGAACCCAAAATTATTCATGGAAATATACACGGGGTAGGTTAACAACTCCGTAGGCTATAGAATATGGGAACTGAAATTTGCAGAACAACATTATTGTCAATGACGAAGGTCACTGCTGTTTGACCGACTTCGGAGCCTCAATCATTGTCGCTACGAATGTTTCTTCCAACGACACCATGGGGCGCAATGCAGTTCCGTGGCTGTGTCCCGAATTGCTTGTGTACGACCCGACGACGTATGTTAATGACTCTCTACCTAGCAGAGATGTTTATGCGTTTGGATGCACAATCATCGAGGTGTGTGTGTATTATATGCAACAATACCCGGTGATTCACTTGGAAACCAAGATTTACACCCAAAAAGTTCCCTTTTCCCATGTTCCTTACTACCATATGACAAGCGCCAAAATTAGAGGAATTGACCATCCACGACCACCTGAAATCGTTTCTGATCGGCTTTGGAAGCTCGTACAACAATGTATGGCATACGAGCCGGGTGACCGTCCCAATGCAGCTGATGTTCAGGCCTCCCTAGCCGAGATGTAATAGGGGCAAATGTATTTATTATGACGAGAACATGCATGAATGGTATAACAATATGTACGACAATCCGACGTTATATACTTCTTGCCCGAGAAATCATTGATCAAATTCAGTGCGATATAAAAGCGTACCAAGAAGTTGCGGAATACACTCTACAAAGTAGTTAGCTCAGCCGCATAAGCTCACATCTCGAATAGAAACGCCCTCCGAGTAAGGCTCCAAGAACGAAAACGCACCGGTGGCGCCGAAGTATTCCTCCGTGACGGCAACGAGTTGCCATCACCGCGGTGTTCAACATGGAGTCAGAAAATCAGGCTTACTATTGTGCTACGTAACAGAGGGTAGGGATCTTTGATATTATTTGGACGACCGCGAGTTTTGTGTCGATTGGAATCAGATTTGGGTGTGGACTAAGGCTTGACCTAAGGAATGTTTGATACAGGTGAAGATTTATTCAACATGCACCGTACCTTTACTCCACCACCTGATGATGCGATCAGTACGTTGGCCCTAGGTTCTCCTGGAGTACCCAGCTTCTTGATCTCCTTCACTAAATCGAACCCTTCGACAAGCTCTCCAAGAATGACAGTCTCAGCAAGGATTCCGTCGACCACATGACTGTTAAGAATCAGAGTATTTCGAGTAATACACGAGGTAATGAATACTTAAGTAAACCCTGAGTCATGAGCGAGCATGTCCGAAAGCCGAGTTTCAACCACCAAGAGGGATCCGATATGGGTGCTAACAAGTGCTAGGCGTAGTTAGCGAGGGCGTCAGCCAGCGCTAGGCCTAAATAACAGGGTTTCCAACAAGCGCTAGGCGTAGTCGGAAGGCAAACGGAATGGCAAGTGCTAGGCGTAACCGATCAGAAATGCTTAGATCACACAGTTAGGTGGACGTTGAAGAGTAGTGAAATTAGATTAAGATCCTCTAATACAATTTATCTATGAGTTTATATTCTAAGGGAAGGTTCGAGTCATTGTTATTCTACAATGTTCCATTATATTCTAGCATCGGTATGAAGAATCAAGAAAGTATCAGAAAGTAATCGAAAACACAAGCGAGTCACTATTAAGACTGAGAATGCCGAGTATGGGCATGTGTTGACTCATGCACCAAATCAATGGATGTGTGAAATCCATAACAATGACAGGAAAGCAATAAATGGCACAACTTAGAACTTCTCACCCTATTTTCATTTTCCATTGGTACTGTTATGTGCAGTCGCCACCTTGGACCATGAATCACATGACACTGAGTATGAGAAAGGCACTCCTGGAGAAAGGAATGCTGACTCATGTCAGAAATTATATCATGGAAGCCACAGCCAGTGAGCATGTCAAAAATGATGCTATCCATTTGATGGGTGCTTGAAATTCTTCGCCATCTTGGGAGCAATATCATTGTACAGCTTTAAGACAATATGACCTTCAGGTTGGGGATCAATATAAATGTCGACCTTGGCCCTACACTGCACCATTGTATGCTGGTTGCTCGGAAAGACATTTGCAGTATGAAAACAGAGTGATTCCTCCCAGTTATTTTGTAGACAGAGAGTTTGCTGTTGGAATACTGCCATAGGAAGCTGACAACGATTAGCATAGCCTCAGAATCATGGAAGGAAATGTATGACTCACTGCTGCCATAGTAGCCCCTTCCCCCACTCTGCTGTATTCTGTCAGGTATGAACATGCCATACATGGTGTTGCCATTGTATTTGACAACAATGAACACAAGTTTCTTTGGTCTGCTCCAACCATCAACAGAGACTAGAGTGTCCTGAAGTCTCTGCAAGGGGGCAGTGGGATTCAAGAAAGACATATGGCATACATTTTCACATTTAAGGTGACCACCCTCCCTCCCATTCCTTCCTAATCAGGTAGTAATATATTCATTTTGGGAAGATAAATTTACAGCTACCACTTTAATCAATGCCATCTCCATGGAACTCAAAATCCTTCATTTCTTTTGCAATCATTGTCACAGAACCACTCATTAGCAGGCTTTTCAGGAGGCCCTCAACACAAGAGATGATACTTTGAGAGATATAACAGGCTTGGTTGTACTGGACTTTAATATGAGATCTTGTGAGAATCCATGAGGTCTTGTGAGATCTCATGTGACCCTGCAAGCTCCTGCACGATCTCGCAGGCTCTCACAAGGCCCTGAGAGATCTTGCAAGGACACCCTCGATTGGCATCAGATGGAACAGGTATTCTGATCAGTGATTACAACAATAGGGAACTGATAAAGCACTCTTCATCACAGTGGTCACATTTACTTCTGGCCAAACTTAGTGCCCATCTGGATGATGATATGCCATCTATGTGTTCACACCTAGATTTTGCGATTCTATAACAATACTATTGCATATCTATCCTACACTAGTGATGTTGAGCATGGCGAGCATTGACCGCAAGCCACAGACTATATTTAGATCACCAGTACATACCTTTTTAGTAATATTTTTTGTCGCAACATCTCAGTGTTCAACCAACGTCTTCACACTGAGGTGTATGTATATACTCGTTATATTTCCTTTATACTATTGCTAATCATACCTATAGAGATACTACATACTCATACATATCCTATAGGTACAGTACAGTGTTCAACCAATGTCTTCACACTGAGATAGATACTACATACTCATACATATCCTATAGATCTGCTTTCCCTTTCACAAACATGTCTTCCTTCCGTGTATGCCCTGGTCCACTGCTCAAGAGGTTATGGGCCCTGGCGATATGAATACAACCTCCATGGTGAAGCTTCTCAACCTGCCCTGCCTCAAAGATGACAGGAGCAATTGGATCCTCTACAAAGAACAAATACCCAATGCGGCAACCTCAAAGGGACTAAAGCATCACCTCACAGGAACCGCGAAGAAGCCAGCTGAACTCACTGAGAGTAACGGAGACTATTACAAGCCAGGAGAACTTGCACCACTGTCCGACGATGAGCTCGAAAAACACCTCAAGCTCCAGGACAAGTATGACCAGAAGGAGGCCTCAATGCGAGAGATCTTCTACGAGACAATCTCAAACTCTATGTTCATGCAAATAAAGAATCAGCCAAGTGCAGCACATGTATGGGCTGCAATCATAGCCATCTTTGAGACCAAAGGGGATCTCGTCCAACAAGATCTCATCTCGCAGTTGCAAAACACTCACTGCCCAGAGGACAGTGACGTCTGTGCACACCTCGCAAACATGCAACGCATGGGTGAAGAGCTCGCCGGAATGGGTACGGTCATCACTGAACAGTCATTCTGCACGTATATCCGACAATCCTTACCTCCCAATTACCACCCAGTCCTGAAGACGCTTAGTGTAGCATCCAAGATGGCCAGCAAGCCAATAATGAGCGCTGTCCTTATTCAGGAAATCCTGGAAGCTGCTGACGAGATGAGAGTCGAAAAGAATATCGACGAAGGAGTACAAAACTCCGCTCTCGCAGCAAGCGCTTGGGCTGCAAAGGACAAGGGAAAAGGGAAAGGAAAGGGAAAGGGAAAGGACCCAAAGGATAAGAAAAAGAAGCATTGCACGAACTGTGGCATGGACAACCACATTGTAGATGACTGCTACCGCGAGGGAGGAGGCAAAGAGGGCCAAGCACCTTGGGACCAGAAGAAAAAGAAAAACAGCGACTCAGCCAATGTTGCAGACCAGTCCTCAAGCTCTGAAGTCAAAAGCTATGGCTTTGCTACAATAATCGATAATGAAAATGTGGAACTTATTGCCACAACCGACTGTCAAGCCCAGGCTGAAGCACTAGCCGCTTCAGGCATACCCTATGACGGTGAACTCATTGACATGGGAGCTAGCCGCCACTTCTCACCTGCCCGAAGCAAAATGATCAACTTTGTGAACATCAAGCCGACACCCATCCGCACTGCCGACGGACATTCATTCAATGCTATTGGCAGAGGAGACTATGTCATGTACCTACCAATGGGTCATGGAAAGCCGGCAACCAAGGTTACCCTTTTCAACACATACTACTCCCCACACCTAGCGTTCACACTAATATCGGTCAGCTGTCTTGATACAGCAGGCTATTCACTTACAGTTGAAGACAGAAACTGTTATATCAAAACCCTGAAGCCTGACAGACACGTCATCGGGATCGTGCCCAAAGTCAATGGACTATACCGCGTACAGGGCTCCACCAGCCAACAACACAGCAAACCCCTTGCAGCAGCAGCCACCACCCCTCAAATTAGCATCTCGCAGTTTCACCACACAATGGGACATGCAAGCCATGAATCCCTGAAGCAGAGCATACGTAATGGGGAGATTATCGCCCCCAACATCAACCTAAACTCCGAACCGGAGTTCTGCTCAGCATGCATGCAAGCCAAAGCCACGACAAAACCGTTTCCGAAGCATAGTGACAACGAGTCAGGCAAGAAATATGGCGACAAGGTCACAGGAGACATATGGGGACTAGCCGAAGTGAAATCTATCGGCGGCTCTAGCTACTTTGCGCTATTCAAGGATGTTGCAACGAGGGAGTGCCTACCATACTTCATGAAGAAGAAATCAGAGACGCTGCGCTGCTACAAGGAGCATGAGGCTTGGATGAAGGCCCAACGTGGAGTCGACGTCGTGAAGATATTTGGGTCTGTCTGTGGAGGAGAGTTTACGAGCGAGGAATTCAAACGACACCTGAAATCTGCAGGAACAATACATCACCTCAATGTTCATGACTCGCCATCCTCAAATGGAATGACAGAACAAGAAATGCGCACTGTGCTAGAAGGCGCCCGAGCAATGATAATTGCAGCAGGGATGCCTAACTATCTGTGGGCCAAAGCCGTAGCATACCACTGCTGGCTGAGAAACCGGCTCCACCACAGCACTCTCACAGACCAAAAGACGACCCCACATGAAAAGGCTACACAAAAGAAGCCCAACATGTCCAATCTGCACGAATTCGGGTGTACCGTATGGGTGAAGCAACTCGGACGGGGAAAGTTACAGCCACGTGCTGATCCTGGCCAATTTGTGGGCATTGATGATGAGTCGAAGGGCATCCGGGTCTATTGGCCTGGAAAGCGTCGTATCAGCGTTGAGAGAAATGTCTACTTCAACAAAGATGAAGACCTGAGCACAGAAACCGTCAAAATTGAGGGGGAGTACGAAACAATCGTCAATCCCAATGGATTCCATGCTACAGACGACACTCGCAACAGCCCAAAAGAGACCAAAAACAAGGAAGACGAACCTGCCATACCACAAATGCCCCCTACAAACACCCAAAGCACTCCAGAAGACCCGCCGTCACCACTATCACCCTTATCGACCCCACCATCAAGCCCAAATCTTGCACCACACCAGCAAAGAGTCCGAATTGAGGACATCCCTGACAAAGACGATCCCCCAGCCCGACCCCAACGAGGCTCGTGCAAGCCAGAGGGTTTTTACAACCTCAACCGAATGTCAAAAGCTGCTGGCATCGCCGCATGTGTCCTTGAAGATGATGGGAGTCTTGAACCAGGCAGAATGGACTATGAGATAGACGAGGAAGAGTGGTTCACCAACCTAATCGAGGAGGCACTGGCCACAACTAACGGAGAGCCGGATTCCATACAGGAGGCACTGAGGGGACCAGAAAAATGGGAATGGAAGGATGCCATCGAGAAGGAGCTAAGCTAAGTTGAAGGCTTATATATGTACAACATAATCCCCACTCCACCCGGGGTCAACATTGCTAAAAACAGATACATGTTTCATCTCAAGAAGGATGATCAAGGACGTATCGTACGATACAAGGCCAGGCTCATCCTAAAGGGGTTCTCCCAAATCTACAGCGTTGATTTCCATGAAACATTTGCCCCAACAGTCCGCCTGACTACCCTACGTGCGTTACTATCTGTAGCTGCTCAAAAGGATGCCGAAATACACCAAGCAGACATCAAAAACGCATACCTCCAAGCCGACCTCCATGAAACCATGTATATGGAGCTGCCGCCAATGTACAAGGACTTCAGGGAAATCCCCGACAGACTCAAAGGGAAGAATCTATGCTGTAAACTGTGTAAGCCATTGTACGGAAGCAAACAGGGTGCGCACGAGTGGTACCAGAAGCTGAAACGAGTATTTCTTGCTCTCAGATACTCCATATGCCAGGCTGACGAAGCAGTGTTCTATAAATTCAGTAAGGACAAGTACACCATTGTTGCCGCTGCTACAGATGACTTCACCATCATTGCCGACTCCAAAGAGGCAATAGCACTCATCAAGAAGCAGCTCGGAGAGCACTTCGAGATGACTGACCTCGGTGAGATCAAATGGCTACTTGGTATCAGTGTACACTGCAATCGCGAGGCCAGGACCATCACCCTAGGCCAACATGCATATGTCGACAGCATTGTAGAATGGGCTGGCCAAAGCGAAGCTAGAGAAATCGTCACACCAATGGAGCCAGGAATCGATCTGAGCTACGACTCACCCTTGGTATCCACCACTGTACTCCCCAAGGCCCAGCATTCCCTCTACCATGAAGCAATTGGACGCCTCATGTATGCATCCCTTGTACGCGACCCGATATCTCCTATGCTGTGTCGATGCTGTCCCATTACATGCAGGAGCCAAGGACTACCCACTAGCATGCCATCCTGCGAGTGTTCAAGTACCTGAAAGGAACCTGGGACTACAGCCTTACTTTAGGAGGAAAGAATGCGCACGTCACAGGCTATTCTGATGCAGACTGGGCTCAACAGATGCACAGACACTCAATCTCAGGCTATGCTTTCTTCATAGGGAGCGGAATCGTATCCTGGAGCTCTAAGAAGCAGCCAGTTATCACCCTGTCCAGTACCGAGTCTGAATACGTTGCCCTAACACACGCATCAAAGGAGCTGATATGGATAAGAAAGCTATTCACCGAATTAATCCACCCATTTGCCCAGCCAACCACACTCTTCTGCGACAATCAAGGTGCCATTGTACTCTCCAAAGACTCCACCTTCCATGCATGAATGAAGCATATTGACATCCAGTTCCATTTCATCAGGCAGACAGTATCCTTGTCTCAAAGCAAGATCAAGTACTGCCCAACAGACGATATGATTGCAGATGCGTTCACCAAGCCTCTGAAACGGGTCAAGCTTGCCCGATTTCGTGCGCTAATGGGTCTTGCTCCTTCAGATGGCTAGCAATCAAGCTCGAGGGGGAGTGTTGAGCATGGCGAGCGTCAACCGCAAGCCATGGACTATATTTAGATCACTGGTACATACCTTTTTAGTAATATTTTTTGTCACAACATCTCAGTGTTCAACCAATGTCTTCACACTGAGATGTACGTATATACTTGTTATATTTCCTTTATACTATTGCTAATCGTACCTATAGAGATACTACATACTCATACATATCCTATAGATCTGCTTTCCCTTTTGCAAATGTGTCTTCCTTCTGCGTACGCCCCAGTCCACTGCTCAAGAAGTGACACTTAGAGGACTATAGCTGAGGCTTCAAGCTGATAGTTAGACTAGTATGCAACTAGTAGTGCCAGGACTTAGATGTGATACCACTAGTGGGTCAAATCTACCAGCCAGTCATACTAGTGTTAGACCTGATGTCCAACAAGAGTAAACAACGACTGTATCACATTCGTACAGTCACCATTGAGTCTTGTGATGAAAGGACTTCTGGACTAAGTGTTTTAGTGCTTAGCGAGAATGAATGTGTTTCGGTATGAATAAACATTAGCTCAAAGCTAGGGAATATACAGCTTGAGCTACAGTACTTATATACTAAAATGAGGGGTCTAATAATAAGTGCACTGTTGCAAGAAAGAAGTGAAAATAACACAAGGCAAACAGTGGTGACTGTATCGTGAGTCATGGCTCTGTGGAGTCATGGATCCTAAGGATAAGATAAGATAAGCACTGAAGATAAGATAAGAGGTGCTTAGATAAAGAAAATGAATAAATCATAACATTACCCCCTTGTTAAGGCAGGCATCCCAACTGCTGTTATGGTATGCTATCCGGTTCAAAGGGCAATTTAGTGTCCATTGAAGGATCATCAAGGCCCCCTAGTAACTCCCAAAGCTCGTCTTCATTGTACCACACTTTCTTTCCTGTTCTTGGATCTGTATAGGACTGCCAATTTGCTGATTTGTCAATGACTCTGTCTACATGCACAGCGAGAAATTCCTCGATGAGTTCATCAGCATCCATATGGTCTTCTCGTACCCAGCTGTTTGATTCTGGTCCATAGCCTTTCCATTTTATGAAGTAATTGGTGACCCAGCACCATGGTTCCCCGGCTTTTCCCCTAACCTTGTTGTGTCTGCTGTCAAGAACCTTTTCGACCTTATAATGCTCAGCACCATCAATTAGATCTGGTGGCGGCGGTGGTGGTTGTTCCTGGTTTGGGAATGCAGGTGGCACATACGGAGTGAGGAGTGCTTCGTTGAATGTTGGGTGGATATGCCAGTTGGTAGGGAGTTTGAGGGTGTACGCTGAAGCACCTTTCTTTGCGACTATTAAGAATGGCCCCATGCATTTGTCTGTGAGTTTCTTCTTTGGTCGTGGGAGATGAAGGTTGGTTGTATCGAGCCAAACATTGTCTTCTACTTGATACTTGATTGCTGGACATCTCTTTTTGTCATATTGGGCTTTCATCTGGTCGGTGGCCTTTTCGAGTGATCGCTTGGCTGCAGCATGAATCTCCTGGATTTTGGAGATGAAAGTTGTTGAGGCTGGCATTCAGAAAGGGGTCTGGGGCTTGACCCCTGGCAAGACATGGGCACTGTAGCCGTGATTGACCTTGAAAGGATTTTTGCCAGTGGCTGAATGGGTGCGGTTGTTATGAGTGAAGGCGGTGAGCAATAGCCATTCTACCCAGTCGTTCTGGAGATGGTTGACGAAAACTTGGAGGTACTTTTCAACCTCCTGATTGACTCATTCTGTTTGTCCATCTGTTTGAGGGTGGAAAGTGGTAGACGTGTTGGCCTTGATTTGGAGCAAGTTGTAAAGATCCTGCATGAACTTGGAGACAAATACAATGCATCGGTCAGAGATGACTACTTGTGGCATTCTGTGTTTGGCATATACTTCGTTGTGTAGAATCTTCACCCATCCTTCTGATGACAGTTCTGTGGAACATGCAATAGGAATGATTTCTTTTGAGAAGCAGTCGACAATCATAAGGATGGCATCATAGCTGTTGCACATAGGTAGACCAGTGACCATGTCGACAGAAATGTGGGTCCATGGTCTGGAGGGAATGGTGTTGGGATGGAGCAGTGCTGCTTTTGCTTGAGTGCTCGACTTGGTTCATTGGCACATTTTGCAAGCACAAATGTAGGCCTCTATGTCTTTCTTCATCTTGGGCCACCAATACTCTTGTAGCATGAGTTCCTTGGTTTCTCAATGCCTGGGTGTCCTGCTGTGATGTGGTCATGAGATCTCACAATGATCTCTCCTCATAGCGCATGATCTTGGGGAACATAGATTCAGTTATTATAATAGATTAGTCCATTTTCTATTTTCATTCCTCAATCATGGCTGAGGGATCCAGAGACATTTTTGTCCCATTGGTGATGGTTGAGCATGGCACATTTGACCTTCATCTGTATTTCTTCTATCATGGGCATGATCATTGCCCAGAAATGTTTGGGTTTGAGGACTATGATCTTGTCGTTGTCTTCTTTGCCTTGCTTGTGGTCTGCCCTTTGACTAAGCAGGTCAGCTTTCTTGTTTGCTGCTCCTGGTTTGTGGTGAAGAGAGAAGTGGTATTTGGCTAGTTCAGTTACCCAACGTGCTTGTCAACGGTTTAGATTTTGGGGTTTTCAGAAATACTGAAGATTTTGATGATCCGTCCAGATTTCGAAATCCTGAGCAGCTCCCATCAGATAGTGCCTCCACTTGTCAAGGGTGAGCATGATCACCAGTAGTTCTTTGTTGTAAATTTCATAATTTCATTCCGTAACAGTGAGGGATTTGGATAAAAAATGTGACTGGATGCCATTTTCCATCCTGCTCTTGTGACAAAATGGCACCTATTGCCCCCTCACTAGCATCTGCTTCCACGCAGAACTTGCCCCTTTCTGTTGGTATCCCTGATACCACTTCTTCAGCCAAAAGCCTTTTTAATTCTTCAAAAGTGCCTTGTTGTGCTGTTCCCCATCTCCATGGATTGTTCCCTGTAAGTTGAGTCATGGGTTTGATGACCTTGCTATATCCTTTTATGATTTGTTGGTAGAAGTTGGTAAAGCTGAGGAATGATTGTAACTGCTGTTTCTTCGTTGGTACTGGCCATTCCGCTATGCCTTGGATTTTGACCAGGTCCATGTGAATGCTTCCCTTGCTGATGATTACTCCAAGGTATTCTGTTTCTAAAGTCTTGAATTCACATTTCTCTGCTTTAAGGAATCACTTGTTCTTTCATAGGACTTTTAGGACCTCATGTGTGATGTGGTGATGTTCTTCCTTGGTTTTGGACATGATTAGAATATCATCAATGTAGACCGTTGAAGAGACTCTGTGCGTGCAAGCTAGAAATGCAACAGCATCGAGGACACTGATCACACCCACACCCAACACTACACACACAAACCCTCAAGTTCGTGGGGGATTCTGATGCGATAGAAGCAGATAGAAACAAGGCAAGGCGACTCTCAGAATATAGGATACAAACGTATAGCAATAGCGCACGTCTAGTATCTGGATTTCTCTAAGTCCAAAGGCTTTTAAAAACAAGAGGAGCGACAGTTTGTCGCTGGGCCTCAAGGCAAAGTGTAGTACAGTACACGCAACATCGAGAGACGTCCACAAAACCCTCACTAAGTCTGGAGCGACACACAAAATGACCTCAAACGACTTAAAACACACAACACACAACTCAAAGCTTCGCGCTCCAAGCAGAAACACTTCACAAACCCGTCCGCTAAAGCCACAGGATTCAAACCTACGCGCTCAAGCTTCCAAACCGATCGTAGATCCACAGGGTTCTAACCTATGCGATCCAGAGACACAGAAAACCTTATAAAACACTGTCCACAAGCCACAGGGTTTGAACCTATGCCACTTGGGAAATATCTACCCTCAAGCGAGCACTAATCAAGCCAAAGGGTTTGAACCTCTGCCACTTGTAGTGCCTCGCATCACAAGAAACCCTCAAAGCACAAGAGCGCGTCCTCAATGACACTATACTCTTCTTCTCAGGTTAGAGCGCAAGTCACCCAACCAATCAACAGTCACACAAGCACCGCGTTCGCTTTCTATGCCCCGCGCACGACTCAATTCACTCGGTATGATATCAATTCTAGGTTTATTCTCTTGCTCGAAGTTACAAACTGATCCAGAAGCTACGGCGTCAAGCTGAAGGCTTGCGCGTGACTACAACGGGGGTCCGAAACTTGTACACTACTATTATACTGCGCTATTTATCTATTTTACGTTCTACAAATTCGTACCACCAAATATAGTATCATTTAAGTTGCCAAGCTCCCTCGCCTACGTCCCGCGCATGTCGCCATTAGCACGCCATCGCTTGGCGCTGACTCAGGAGCCTGGCTCGGGGCCAGATCCTGTCTCTGAGCATTGCGACGTCGGTTAACAATGCTAACGCACGTGTACTGACGCCGGTTGCTATCTCCTCAGAGTTGCAGCCTAGCGCGCGACTCTATTTCGCTTTAATATATTCTCTTAAGGAATTCTTGTAGTAGTGAAGGCAACGAGTCTCTTGTCTAGACCTTGCGCACTTCGGCCGAGGTCAGAAACTTCGGATTTACTCGAGTTCTGGCATCATACAGCCTAGAGCTCTAGGTTCCGGGTCTGCCATGCCTTGCGCGTCATAGATCAATGTTGCGCGAAGTTGTAATTATCTCATAAGCGTGTTCTGTGCTATTCTTAGCACGCGCTTGCTGTGCCCTGTCAGAGCACTTAGTGTCAAACGTTGGGACTTCACACCTAGTACAGCCTTTCTAGTACTATCCTCAGGTTAAGTCATGCACTCCACCCAGCTTTACTCTGGTAATTTCCTTACTGGCATTATAAACACTGCACTCTGTTGTTTTTCTCATTGCCTTAGTATCTGAGCACCTTTGCCTGTATTTATTATTGTAAATCGCAAAATTACACGCGTGAACACTCATAGAGCATGTCACCGTGATGGTGCCTGACACGATAAGATTTTTGAAGATATCATTCATCATCCACTGGAAGGTCACAGGAGAATTGGTAAGTCTGAAGAACATAACTGTGGACTCGAACAAGCCCTGGTTAGTCCTGAATGCTGCCTTCCATTCATCACCATTCTTGATGTGTACATTATTGTATCCCCATCGAACGTTGAGTTTGGAGAAGTACTTGGTACCTCGCAATTTGTCCATCAGCTCTGAGATGAGAGGAAGGGGGTAATGGTTTTTGATCATCATCTCATTAAGTTTACAATAATCCTGGACTGGTCGTAATTTGCCATCCTTCTTTTTAACAAAGAAGAAGGGCAAAGCCATGGGCGATTTAGATGGTTGTATTCTTCCACTCAAGAGGTTCTCATCTAAGAACTTGTCGAGTTCCGCTTGCTCATTTCAATTAAGAGGGTAGACCTTGCAGTCTAGGTTGGTGCTCACATTGGGAATGAGTTTGATTGCATGGTCCCACATCTTTGGTTCAGGGAGTTTGTCGAAATTGTCTTTGTCAAACAAATCATTGAAGTCTCTGCACCAGTCTGGGACCATTTCTTCACACATTTGGTCTTCTTTTCTGCATTGGCTTTAGTGGCAAGGTCATTGGCATGATGAGCACATATATGGATGGCCGGTGTAAAGTCTATGGCCAGAATGGTTTCTCCCTCTTCTAGCTCTTCATCCCATTTGTCGTCAGGATCTGCGTCAGGGAGTATGAATGGGGTTTTATGGCATTGGCATCATGCGAATGTTAATTTCCCGGTTTTCCAATTGACAAGCAGATTGTGCCTGGCTAGCCAATCATGACCAAGAAAGATTTGTCAGTTGCCTAGATCCATAATGGCTAAGTCTATCTGTTCCACATGATCTCTGATTATAAGACAGATCTCGGTGTATTTGGTAATTGCTCTGCCCTGGTTCTTTGTTCTGTCTGCATTATAGACAGGGATTGGGGCAGTGGTTGCATGAGTAGGAATGTTGTGTTGCTCAACAAACATTAGGTTGATGGTGCTACTGGTACATCCGCTGTCAACTAAGGCAGAGGTGGAGATTCTGGTATGGTTTTCTAGAGTCTCAATTTGAACATTGATTGTTAGATCGTTCCCCTTTCTGCTTAGTTTGCTGATGTAGTGTTTCAGCTGTAGTAGTTTTTCCAGCCACCATAGAGCATTGATTTGCATTGCCTTCCATATCCCTTCAATCATTTGATCAACCACCTCTTCTGCACGTGACTTGTGAATCCAATTCTTTAGGATTGCTTTCGCTTCCAACTCTGTTTGGGCTTCTACTATCCCACGTAAAGTCCATTTGGCTCCGAATGGTTTAAGCCATTCATGCGGGGCCTCCTTAGCCTTCGCTGATGAGCCTCCAGGCTCTGTATGCTCAGAATTCATGGATTTACCCATCCATCACCCAATACCTTCAAAACGACTCTATTATAATCCCCACATACTCCATAATACTGCCAACTCTTGATAATACCGTGAATTTTCACAGTATATACCACAAACATTCAGATACAATCCTAAAATCGTGACATCCACTCCTCACACACTCCGTTATCCTTCCCAGCTCGCCTTGCATCACAATTACCATATCACATCACGGCAAGGCACCTTTGATCAACAATCATCCTAAAACGGGGTTGCTACATCACTCAGAAGCATCTGGTTGATGTGCCCATCAATCATTTAATGAAATGATGTGATTGACATGAGTACCCTTCCAGCTACAATAATTACAGCCATGGCAACTACAGACCATGTTTACTAAGGCTGTTACAGTGCCAAGACCTCAAGTTATTGTTGCCACAAGTGTACATCTTAGTACAGCAACTGCAGCTCAATAATCCGCAGCTACACAGCACCTCATGATCTGCTCATCACTCAATAAAACCACACAGTTCGCATCCATACACAGCAATGTCAAGGACTTGCTGTTACTTTAGAACCACAGATACCATATGTTTACTATGGCTATTACAAAAGCCAAGGACTTACAGCCTTACTAAGGCTCCAAAGAATATTCTATTTATAAAATCATACTTGTAGTATAAAAACTAGGTAGATACCGCATTTTTAGAGCTAGTTCTTACCCAGTTGACGAGGCTATGGCATTACCAGTCAGCTACAGTTACTCCAAGTTATTCCCCACTGCTTGCTTTACTCTTTAAATGTTGTTGGTTGCACCAATACATGAAATCTTGTGTCAATAACTTGCTTTTGTCTTTTAATGCCACAACATTGCTTCACTTTCACCACATAGGATTGTTTCATTGCTTTCACCTTCTACATTGCCATCATTTTCATTGCACAGTTCAGTATTGCCTCTGTGTAGGCCCAGTTCAGTGCCATTCACCATAGGATCACCCTCGTCTTCACCATTGTTCAGAGTTGCTGTGCACCTATTGCCACAGCACCCCACTCAGCACCTCAGTTGCTATGATTTCTACCAGTTTCTTGCAGTCTCCGTACATTTATTGCTATTGTTTTGACTCACAATATTAGGTACACCCTCAAGCCACGTTTACTAGGCTATTTCGACGTCTTCTAGTCCATTGCCATGATTTCCAGTCCCTCCCCACGATTTCCAGAGTGTTGCAGTGTTTTCTAGCGCATTGCTACGATTTATAGAGCATTGCTACGATTTCTAGTGTGTTGCTATGATTTCTAGATCCATTTTCGTGGTCTTTAGACCATTTTCCCAGTTTCTATCATGGTTTCTTGGTATTCAAGTCATACCAGATTCTGTCCCATCTCATTTATTGAGATCCTTCCTGGCTTACAGCCAACGTCTATTAGTGCTCCCTGACCAAGAGTACTACTTCACTGACTGAAAAGTCGCAGTGTATCTTGTGTTATTGAGGAATTGACTGCACAGAGGTGCACCGATGATACGCCATCTATGCATTCACACCTAGATTTTGCTATTTTATAATAATACTATTGCATATCTATCTTACATTAGTGATACTTAGAGGACTATAGCTGAGGCTTTAAGCTGATAGTTAGACTAGTATGCGACTAGTAGAGCCAGGACTTAGATGTGATACCACTAGTGGGTTAAATCTACCAGCCGGCCATACTAGTGACTTGAATGCTAACAGGGCTAAGTGAATACGGCCACTAGTGGACAAGTAACATGACTAGCACACCAAACAAGAAGCAGAGGACACAAATCTTGTGAAGTTTGGTCACTAGCGAGCCGATCTGGGCATAAACGCCTAAGTTAGGTTAACTAGTCATGCGGCAATCTCGAAACAGGACTTAGAAATGAATTAGCAACGAATTAACCTTGTGGCAGATCCGACTAGTGCGATACAGATCCAGTGCAATCAGTACTAGTATAGCTGGGCTGTGCCTTCGATCACGATCGACAGCTGTTACAGGCACGCTCGCCTGGCTAGTCATTTATCCTTGACACTAGTGGAGCTTCACTGGGCCCAGGGCATGGAATACAACTGCTAGTGGAGCTCCTAGGCTCACTAGTCAGCAAGTGACTGTTTCTAGACTGACTATTGTGTGATTATTCACCATTATTCGTGACTAGCCAAGAAATCCTTATCAATAATACCCCTCTAGTCAGTTATTTATATCTCGATCGTACCTTGTTTGTCAGTATATAAGTAGTAGAATAGGTGCATGCACGGCTAAGGCAAGCGATCCCCACAATTGTGACATACTAGCCAGTATCTAGTGCCCCAATTAAAGGCTTTTGTGCTTAACCTCGACAAAGCGGCTACTAGTCACTAAGTTACCCATAGCATTGAGTGAATAGAAGTGTCTTAGAGCAATCTTTTGTGTCCTGCAAAGGCCAAGAGTGTTTCAAAGTTAGTTCAAGTGAGTTCTCAAAGCTTAAAGTATTATTCTTAGGCCAAGAGTGCCACTAGTTTGCCTAGAAAGTGACTAGTCAAGTGTTTATTCACTTGTAAGACATTATAGGGCCAAGAGAGCCACTAGTTCGAAGCAGTCCCAGTCAGAGCGAGCGCAGTAGCTCAAGCCAAGTCACTATTCATCCAATTGTGTCTTACCAACCCCACTAGTGCGAGTAGTACACTGGTATAGCTCACTAGTAACGAAATAAAACGTCTTTAAACAACTTTCCTTGATTATTGAAGTCTGCAGAGTGCTTCTATTGTACTTGAAACACCCGAATTCAATACATTGGTGATAAGTGTAGAGTTAGTGATTGGTTTAGTGTTGTTGGTGTTCATTGCCAGCCTCTAGTCCATTTGCCACTCACTGTTACCGAGCACATCACTGAACCACTCGCACACACATTGCCTTAATTGCTGTGTTGCTACATTAATTGCCTAAGCTCTCCCTGAGTTTTGGGTGTTGCTGTTGCCATGGAAATCTAGGCTCATCATCACATTGACCCGTGATGGTTTGACTACCGTTGGTGAGGTCACTGCTTTTTCTATAGAGGGTATTAGATTAGTCTTCTTGCTCATTTGGAAACTAGTATCATCTTCTGCATCAGGGATTTCATACATATGCACCTTAGGCATCTCCCACCTTGTTCGGGCCCCCGCATTCCTGTTGGTAGGGGTCTCTTGCACAGGGTCGGTTAAGTCCTTGGTCTTCACCAAAGCTCTTTGATGGATAAGGGATTTAGACTTTGGCAGCCTTACAGAGATCTCTGTTACCAGAGGAGGTTTCACTGAAGCTATTCCCTCGAATCCTCCAGTGAGGCTGGAGCTCTGTGGAGCTGTCTTGTCAGGGGGAACACTAAGTGTTTGGTCCCCTGCCCCATCCGGTCTATCCATTATGATGGGTGTCACTATGGTAGGTGACTTGTTGTTTGATGCTTTCACCCATGATGGGTTACTTGCCAAACGTTTAGCTGGTAGCTTAACTATCGCAGCATGCTGTATGTTGGCTGATTCTTGTTTAGTTTCTGGTCTGATTGCGAAGTCGTGGGTATATTCAAATGCATGATAGATACTACAGATATATGAGTCCCACTAGCAGGCATGACATGCATACCAGGTAAAAATAAGTCCTTAGCCAAGTGAGTTGAATCATTTACTCCTTCGCTCCATCTTTTACTTCTTCGATTGTTGAGAGCATCTTTTCCTCCATTGGGTGCTTGTCCCAGTAGTAGTTGAGGTGTTACATTGCTTTCTCTTGGCTCTTTGGCTGGTTGGTGATGGGCCTAAGACTTCCGTGGCAACAGCAACACCAACTCAGAATGAGATTGGGTAATTAATGTAGTAGCATGGCAATCAAGGCGATCGTGTGTGTGAGTGGTTCAGGGCACCTCTGTGCAGTAGAACAATTCCTCTATATGCAAGAATACACTGCAACTTTAAGTCTGCAAAGTAGTACTGCTTGGTAGTCGAGTACTAGATGCGAAGGCTATAAGCCGGTAGGGATCTCTCGAGGTGAGAGGGAACGAAAATGGGTATGATGTGAATACCATGAATCTGTATGAGAAAACGTGCTGCACGACTAGAAAACGTAGCGCTATGGTAATACTAGCGGGGAAAACGATGGAGGATAGACTAAATGGTCGGCAATAGTCTATGAGTGAGCAAGGCAATGGGAAAACGGTGTGGGGGCTGCAAGTGGTGAAATAAACGTGGAACGAGGTGCTGAGGGTGGACTGGCAAGAGAAAATGTGGAACTACAAAAACTAACAGTGATACTGGTCCTATACAATGTGAGGGTGCTGAGTCGATGTCGAAACTGGTCTGGTACTGAAACGATCCTATCCTATGTCAAACTAACCTTCAAGTCCACTTGAGGGACTGATACTATATGAAAACTGGCTGAAACTGATTCTAAGTCTGCTCTGAGACTACCCAAGTGGGCAACGATAATGATGGCGAAAGGGAAACTGTAAAAACTCCAATGTTGCGAAAGTGAAATGATGATGGCCTATAAAAGATAATGGGGACAAGGTATGGTGCAGTGATCACATATTGGCACAGTATGAGCGTGCACCAATAGTATTAAGAGCGAAGAGCACGTAACGAAGGACTCTTCACAGTTAAGAACCGTGGGATAACTCTGGTGAGCTCAAGAGTTGACGTGCAATTGAGAATATGCTGGGGTAAACTGTATATTGCCGTAGAATGGTGAATAGATGTGGTTTACTGGTGATAGACTAGTGCGAGACGATAATTGACATAGTCTGGGTCAACTAGAGATGAACTGCCTCCGTAACTACGTTTTCTAGCTAGTTTTTATACTACAAGTACGAATTTATAAATAGAGTAAATACGCGAGACTTAGTAAGGCTGTAAGGCCTTGGCTTTGTAAAAATCGGAGGAAACATATGGTACTTTGTCTTCTAAAGTAACAGCAACTTGTCGACGTTGCCATGTATGGATGTGAACCGTATGGGGTCATTGAGTGATAGTTGTCGTACTGAGGAGTACACATGGGGCAACCATTTCTTTAAGCCTTGGTGAAGTAACAGCCTTAGTAAACACAGTCTGTAGTTGCTGTAGCTGGGAGGGTACTTGCATCAATCACATCATTTTCATTAAGTGATCAATGAGCGCGTCAACTAGGTGCTTCTGAGTGATGCGTCAATTCCGTATTTGGATGATTGTTGATCGAAGGTGCCTTGCCGTGATGAAGTACGGCAATTATGATGCGTGACAAGATGGGATGGATAACAAAGCACATAAGGAGTGGTTGCCGTAGGATGAAAGTGGTATCAATGTGTGTGCAATCATTGGTTTGCTGAAAGGCCATTGATGAGCCTCCAGGCTCTGTATGCTCAGAATTCGCAGATTTACCCATTCATCACCCAATATCTTCGAAACGACGCCATTATAATCCTCACACACTCCATAACACTGCCAACTCTCGATAATACCACGGATTTTCGCAGTATAAGCCACAAACATTCAGATCCAGTCCTAAAACTGAGACATCCACTCCTCACGCACTCCGTTATCCTTCCCAGCTCGCCTCACATCACAATTACCGTATCCCATCATGGCAAGGCACCTTTGATCGACAATCATCCTAAAATGGGGTTGCTATATCACTCAGAAGCACTAGTTGATGTGCCCATCAATCATTTAATAAAATGATGTGATTGACGTGAGTTCCCTCCCAGCTACGATAATTACAGCTATGGCAACTATAGACCACGTTTACTAAGGCTGTTACAGTGCCAAAACTTCGAATTATCGTTGCCCCACACATACACCTCAGCACGGCAACTGCAGCTCAATAATCCGCAGCTACACAGCACCTTATGATCTGCTCATCGCTCAATAAAACCATATGGTTCGCATCCATACACGGCAACGTCGAGGACTTGTTGTTACTTTAGAACCACAGATACCATATGTTTACTATGGCTATTACAAAAGCCAAGGACTTACAGCCTTACTAAGGCTCCAAAGAATATTCTATTTATAAAATCATACTTGTAGTATAAAAACTAGGTAGATACCGCATTTTTAGAGCTAGTTCTTACCCAGTTGACGAGGCTATGGCATTACCAGTCAGCTACAGTTACTCCAAGTTATTCCCCACTGCTTGCTTTACTCTTTAAACGTTGTTGGTTGCACCAATACATGAAATCTTGTGTCAATAACTTGCTTTTGTCTTTTAATGCCACAACATTGCTTCACTTTCACCACATAGGATTGTTTCATTGCTTTCACCTTCTACATTGCCATCATTTTCATTGCACAGTTCAGTATTGCCTCCGTGTAGGCCCAGTTCAGCTCCATAGGATCACCCTCGTCTTTATCATTGTTCGGAGTTGCCATGCATCTATGGCCGTAGCACCCCACTCAGCACCTCAGTTGCTATGATTTCTACCAGTTTCTTGCAGTCTCCGTACATTTATTGCTATTGTTTCGACTCACAATATTAGGTACACCCCAAGCCACGTTTACTAGGCTATTTCGACGTCTTCTAGTCCATTGCTACGATTACTAGAGCATCGCAACGTTTTCTAGTCCCTCCCCACGTTTTCCAGTCCCTCCCCACGTTTTCTCGACCGTTGCTACGATTTGTAGCACGTTGCTACGATTTCTAGCGCATTGCTACGATTACCAGTCCTTCCACACATTTTCTTGTCCTTCCCCACATTTTCTATCGCATTGCTACGTCTTCTATTCCCTCCCCACGTTTTCTCGACCGTTGCAACGATTTCTAGCACGTTGCTACGATTTCTAGAGCATCGCAACGATTTCTAGCGCGTTGCTACGATTTCTAGATCCATTTTCGTGATCTCTAGACCATTTTCGCAGTTTCTATCACGGTTTCTTGGTATTCAAGTCATACCAGATTCCGTCCCATCTCGTTTATCGAGATCCTTCCTGGCTTACAGCCAACGTCTATTAGTACTCCTTGACCAAGAGTACTACTTCGCTGACTGAAAAGTCGCAGTGTATCTTGTGTTATTGAGGAATTGACCGCACGGAGGTGCACCGAACCACTCGCAAACACATTGCCTTGATTGCTGTGTTGCTACGTTAATTGCCTAAGCTCTCCCCGAGTTTTGGGTGTTGCCATTGCCACGGAAGTCTAAGGCTCATCACCGTTGAAGGGACAATAGTGTTAATTAGCAGGGAAAATCCGTGAATTCTGAGCGTACAGAGCCTGGAGGCTCATCATCCCCCCTAAACTTTTATTATGTTACTCGGGAACATAAGACCGATGTATGAGTAACAGTATTCCCATGAGAAGCCAGGGTTTTGGGCTCTGTTGCCAGGAGATAACATGGTGGCTGTATGATCTATCTGATATTGGTGATCAAATTGCTTTAGATGCGTCAGTGATCTAAAGATAGACACCATTAATTGCTGTTCACAGGCACGGAAGTCTTCGTATGTCTTCTCGTTTCGCAATGGAATCTTCTGTGATGTGTGAAAGAGTGGAGAACTTTCTGTTGCTGTGTGACAAGTTGGACTTAGAGAAATTTTCCATTCCTCTCTTTTGCCTTCTTACTTTCACTTCGCCCTCTCGTTCCCCTCCACTGCACATTCGTCCTCTTTTTCTTTGCTTGAGTACTTGTCATCTTCCTTCACAAAGACGCTCTTCCTCCTTTATCTTTGGAGGTGAGCTATCCTTTCCAAGACACTGTCTGTTATACAGATGGCTCTCTTCATCTTTGACGCATCCTGACGACTTCCTTCAGTTTTACTGAAGATTTTTCAGCACTGTTTCCTTTGCCCATCACATACTTCACTGGTGTTCAACGCTGGTGAAGCTTTCCTCCAAACGACTAACTCGTCGTCTCTGAACAATGGCCGATCCTACCGATCCACAGGAGTTAGCCATTGTCGCTGCACAAGATGCATATAACGCCACTGTCTCTGCTATTGATGACCTTTTGGACAACTTTCCCAATCCAACTTGGAATTCTACGAGGATGGACACCTGGCTCATTGACATTGTGAGCCATTGGTTGATTTGTGAGGACAACTGGTCACCGGCAGGGGTTGTTAGCAAGGAGTGGTACAAACTAGAGTACAGCTTGCTTGAGCGGGTGCCTGACCTGCCAATGGATTTGGTGACTTTTGCGCATACTGAATTTAATGAGTTGGTCGAACGAGCGGTGTGTTGCTACTTGCTATTCTTTTTCCTGCTTTCTGACTGATAGTTTTTAGCGTGATTATAATCTTGATGTTGTGCCCTTGCCGGTTCATCGCACACCAGCTAAGCGTTCCAAGATGATGGCTCCTCCTTCCTCTCAGCGTCAAGATACTGCAGCACCTGGCTCTCGAGTAATATCGCTGGCTCCTTTGCCTGTGTCTTCAAATACCCCTGCTACTGTTCCACCGCTTCCACAGACACAATTTATCAAGCCAAATATGCCCAAGCGCACGCTTCCACCACATAATCAAAATGTTGGAGGCACTGTTCCTCCCCTCAATCCCACGACTGCCGGTCTTTGTGACGAGACTCCATCTTTGGGTACTTCAACCCTTGCTGATAAGATTCCTGGAACGCAGCAACAGACGACACAGGTGAAGGTGACCCCCAAGCCTACCACTGCTGGATCCGCAGGACCCTCCAACATGAAGTCCAATCCTGCTGCTCTTTCTGCCATGGTTAAAACCAGTGTTCCTGCTAACAACTCGGGGTAGGGTTCTCCTGCATGGACTGCCCTTTTTCTAACTGACATTCCTCTTCTCAGTCCTGCTAGCTTCAACCTTTCTTTCCCTCCCAACCCAACTTCTGCACTCCATCAAAGACCTGACGTACTCAGGTTCAGTACGCCTTCTCATGCTACCAGATCAAAGGTGTCATTGAAGTTGTCTTCCTCATGTCTTTTGACCGTAGATGGTATGGTTTTCCTGCTCTGATATTTCAATGCCACAGTGACTTAAGATTCTTATAGCTGCTACTCGTCCTTTAGTCAATCCAGGTCCTAACCCTGTGCCAGAAGGTAGTGTAACTCAGCTCCCTGGTGTGCACGAGCTCTTATTCCTTCTGGGTACAGATGACAAAGAAAAACCGGTTCGAGGGGATTTGGTGGAGGATGAACACATTGAGGAGGAAGTCGAGGGTACTGACAGTGAGGACAGCGATGTTGGAGGCCTTGGGGAGGATGAAGACAGTCCTCCCACCAAAATAGCTTTCCGCCTTCGTCATGAACCCAAAATCTCATTCATATTTGATGATGTTACTGGAGATTTCATCAAGTCTTATCCTACCATTTTCCTTCCTAGGCCTGTTGTTCCTCCTGCTCCAAGTCAGGATCTTTGTCATTCTGCTTGTTCGCACATTTCTCCTGTTGCCCCCAATGTGGCCTATCTCAAACTCACTCAAGGGGCCAAGTTGTACGTGACAAAGAAGAAGAATAAGCCGGATGCGAAGGGTAAAGGCAAGGCTTCCAAGACTAATGTGTCTTGTAAACGCGCAAGGACTGAGGAGGTCACTACGCAGGTGAAGGATAAACCGGCCCTGAAGAAACCCAGGTTGAAAGAGACCTTGTTTGTTGAGGATGACGAACGTGAGCTTTTCCTCTTATTTGTGCAATCCTTTCTGAACTCTTTTCTAGCTGCCGTAGCTATGAAGGTGGTCCATAAACATGGCCCTGGGCCTTCAAAACCACTGCCTGTTACTTTAGGCATTAGTGGTGGAGGTTTTGGGGAGAAAGTCCCTTCTTCTGCGAAGGTGGTAAAGAACGGAATCAAAAGTATTGGTGTGCTTGTTGTGGACCAGGATTTCAGCGACTTCGTGGAAGTTGACAAAAGTTACTGGAGTAAGGCAGTCACACCTTTCGTCGGTGAATGGGTAAGTTGTCTTTTCCATTGTATCTCTACTTTCTTGACAGGTTTTTCACCAGTATACCACCCCATGTGACTATTGCCAGCACCTTGGTACACAATGCCGCAAGTTGCTGATGCACACAGTTAAATGTGTGTGCTGCCATTATTCCAAGTTACCTTGCAAGGTTAACAGAGTTGCTGCTCTCAATCCTGTTGAGCACTATCGTCCAAAGGGCTATGGTAATTTCCCTTCCTCTCTTGTTTCGTTGCTCTGACTTTTCTTCTTTTGTAGATGCCGTCAACACTTTTGAGACTGCCCTTAATGCCATCGAGGTAAATAAAGCTGCCGTTACCACGATTACCCAACAATAGTTGGTGTGCCTCAGTATCTTTGCGCACACAGATAATATCTGTGCCCAAGCATCTTGTCTATGCGGCTGTCTGTACCCTATCAAGGATGAGGCAGACGAAGAAGATGGCGAGGATGAGGATGACAATGGTGAGGTGCCAGAGGATGTCGCTGAAGGTGTCATGGGGCCTTCCAAGCAAAAGAAGTATAAGTCGCATTGAGCTACGGGTTCTTGGGGTATTGGTTGTTGGCTGGCATCATCTCTTGGGAGTATGCCTTGAAATATTTTGAACTTTGTATATATGGGTTCGAATATTGCATGCCTTTGGGCCATTATTGTTTTGTACTTGCATGTCATTACCCCCATGAGGGTTAAATAAATAAAATCATATTTTCTTGCAATTTTGTGTCATTTATTGAGGATTTTTGAGTGATTTTTGGTAAATTTGGACTTAGAGAAATTTCAGCGGCTGGAGCTCATGTGCTAGTGTTCATGTGATCGTCCACCTTGGGCTGTTTCTTGAAATAATTTCTCCAAGTCCGAATTGCTATGAAATTTGAAATGGTAAGGAATGTGGATGGCCGTGGCTCTGGTGCCGTTGGCCTTTGGATTCATTGTGTTTTGCATTACTGGTCATGAGTTTCCATTACTGAAGTATGATTTTGATGGTATCTCCATCGTGTATAGTCAAATTGATGGTGGAGCGTGGTATTTTTGTCATTAGAAATGATATTTTTGTGATTTTTTGTGGAGTATTTCATAGATTGAAGGGTCATTTCTTTCATGATTTCATTACTTTTTGTGCAAAAATGTCATGTTGAAAAGAATGCATGTTTTCATCCTATGAACAACATGGGGACCATGTCTCTCCCCCCTAAACTTTTTAAATCTTTGCCGGCCAAGGCTGAAAAGATTTAAACCGAGGTTCGAACACTTGTAATTTGAAAGTGAATGCCTCTGAGTTTTGAAAGTTGCAAACATGTGGTTGGATTCTGTGTTGTGTTCTGTCAAGCGTATGATCCAAGCCCGATAGGAATTTTCACGTAAATGCGATGAGGTGAGTTGTTCTTTGAGTTTTTGTATAAAGGGAATGTTTTCTCATCATTGTGTCCTCAGAATCATTGCATTTCACTGAATCACCATGTCTACTTCTGCTGCTCAAACTATTTCATCTCTCATCTCCCTTGTCAAGCATGCTGACGCCCTCTTGCAAATCCCCCTCAAGCCTAATGCACAATTGTTGTGTCACACCACCTACTTTGACGAGGTGGTACACGTCAAGGTAAATTGCCATGCTCTCTGTGCGGGTTTTCATGCTCTAATTGACATTGAATAGTGCCAGATCGAGGCTTACTACCCATCCACTCTCAAGGAAGAATTCTTTAAGATGGTCGATGGCTGCGTCTCTAAGTTCAACTTCCATGAGACTTGGGACACTATGCTCAAGATCGAGTCTGACCATCTCAAGTTTTCTGTTGGTGGAAGGTACTCCATCTCCGGCAACCAGATCTTGGATGCTTTGGAGGTTCTCCCTCCCTTGCATTACCGTATCAACGACGATGTCCAGATGTCATCTGCTCCATTTACTCCTAATGTTGCTCCTTCCAAGGAAGTTCAGACCGCACCTTTGTCTTTGGACGCCGCGTCTGCTTCTGCCTCTCAGGGTGCCGATATTGCATTGGAGGAGGAAACTCCTGCTAGGGAAACTCATGCCATGTCTCCTTCTACAGTCTCTTCTGCAGATTGGGTGGTGCATGCTTCGAATCAATTAAAACTGTAGCATCACATTAATTTAACTTAGTATGATCTAGATGCCATCTCTGGTTGTCGCTCCTTCTGGTGCCTTCATTGAGCAGTTTGCCGAAAAAGAAGGTACCCTCAAGGATGCCATTCAGATTGGCGAGAAGATCACCAATCTGTATTGCTGCTCTTTCAACAAGGCTGACCTCCAGTACAGCAATACTTTCTGTGCCTATTACTTGGGCACTCCTAGTCATCCCACTCATCGATGTCCTGCTCGATCCGCCAAGGTGCATTTTCTCTTAAAATCCATGTTTTCTTTTGTATTGACGTGAATCTAAGGCTGTCTGTCCTTGCAGGCCTTGCATTCTTGAGGGCACCAAGTGTACTTTTGCCAGGCTGTCTTCAGTCTGCCACACTTGCCATAAATCCATGACTCGCCGCTGCGTTGGAGGCCTTCCTGACTGGCAAATCCTTTTGATGCTGTTCAAGGATCCCCATCTGGAGGACGATCAAGATATCCTCAACATTATTGATGAACTCATCGACACTGATCCTTATGGAGCTAGTAAGTCCTTGTCTTCCGATTTTCCTAGTCTGTGGTTACTAATTCCATGTGTTTACAGAAATTTCAGGTGTCCTTGGTGATGATCCTCATATGGAATCAATTGTCGACAATGTGAAAGCCTATATTGGGGCAAACTATCAACAGTTTACTCCTCAGGGCGAGTCTATAGCCTCATTGGTGAAGACGAAGGACTCCTTCTACCATCAGTCAGCCATAGCAGCCACTTTCATATATCAATCACTGTCAATTGACAGGCTAGCTGATAAATCCAGACTGTCAATTGACTGGCCATCTAAATAAAGTATTTTTGTCACTGTGACTAAAGCAGGACATTGTCACAGCCTCTCTTTTGATGGCTGTTGCACTGCCACCCTCCCCTCTGCTCATTGTCAGAGTCCCCCACCCTCCCTCCCACTGTTGTGCACTTTTTCCTTTTTGGGAAAGTTGCTTTCAATGCCTCCAGAATGATTGTGGGCCTTATTCCTGCCCTCCCGCTCACTGTTTTGAGCAGAAATTTGAGATTTGAGGTCTTTTAAAAATATATTATGGATTAGTAAGCTGACCGTGCATCTCCCGAGCCCCTGGAGGCTGGATTCAGCCATGGGAGACTGGATGTAGTGTGGCAGTGCAGCCAATTGATGAGATCAGCCATCAATATCAGGCCATTTTCGGACAAATCTGGGATTGGAGTGGTTTCTGGGTACTGGATGGGCCAGGGGATGGTACTAGAATATGCATATATGTAAATACCCAACATTCAGGTCGTGGCCATGGTAAGAAAGACCATTCGAAGAACAAGGGCAAAAAGGAGGATTGGAAGGGTAAAAGTAAAAACAAGGCCACCCAGTACATTAAGGAATGTGCTGGGTGGGGTTGCAACCATAATAACTGTGATTCTAACATGGAGACTCCAGACCCTGTTCCAGCTCTTTGTACTTGCCATGGGTGGGGCAACTGTGGTGAAGCTAACTGTCCTTCTAAAGGCAGCTGGACTCTGACTCCCCAGGCATCCGTCAAGTACCAGGATGGTGTCCCTGGTAACTATGGAGGAAACTGGCAGAGCAAGGCGGGCTCCAGTCATTGTGGTCGTTACTAGAGTTGCCGTGGTCACCTAGGTGGTTGTATTCAATTCGTATGGACAATTTCACAGGGGTATATTTTGAAATTGTGTCAGGGGACCAGTATGGATATACCGGTCAGAATAATTAGCTATGAATGAATGTGTAGGGGCTCCAAAATGGAGTCCAATTATTTATATAAAATTTTTAGTTTTTGCCAATGTCTCGAGTGAAAATCAAGCAAGTTCTGCTTCATTATGTGCTCCTTCTAGATCTGGGAGGTCATCGAGTGTACCATCATCTGATGATGCAAAGAGATCATTGATCTGCATGGGTGGCACATCAATGATCGCATTGATATCCGGTACATCAATATTCTTCCTGGCAAAGTACGGCAATAGCCTAAATGCGGCAACTGGTCTTGCAAAGGTCGAACTGTCTAATTCACAAAGGAGATATGCGCCGCCTTTATTCCTCCCCAAGATCACTAAGGGGCCCAAATATCTGGCACACATTTTACGATTTAGAGCCTTCTCTATTTGTGTGTTGCACATCAAAACTAAATCTCCCTTCTGGAAGTTGAAGTCTCTGATAGAGTATTCATGGTCCTTCTTGAATTTAACTGCAGCATTTCTTCTAGCTTCGTAGACTTTAGACCTCAAATGCTCGAGATCTTGAGAACATTTTTGAAGACTAATGGCTCGGCGTGCAATTAATGACGTGGTACTGATGATATTTTCTGGCGGCGGCATCAACCATGTAGATTCGACTATGTCCATTGGAAGAAGGGGTTCTGTCCTGGTTGTGGCAAAATATGGTGAACAACCCATGCGTCTCCTGATCGTTATTTGGTCTGCCCAAAATACGGAATAGGTGTTTTGACTCCACTTCTTTTGATCACCATCAGACGCCTTAAACAGTCCTTGATGGATGTCGAAGTGTGGTCTTTCAGCAATTCCATTGGCTCTGGAGTTATAACCGGAGATACAAATGTGATTGATATGGTACTTCTTGCTCAAATAATTGATTGCAGCAACAAAGGCGGATCCGTTGTCGGTAACTATCTCGACTAAGGATCCCTAATGGCATAAGATATCCTCGAAAATCCATTCTCCCAAGGTTCGTGCTGTTTCTTTGCACAAGCAACAAAATTCTGGATAATGACTGAGTGAACATCTGCCTTGGATGATATAACAGTATTGTCCTGAGACTGGCATAATCATCATGTCCATATACATCTTGGAGAACAAAGGAGCGGGAAGAGCGACAGTAGGCGGGATATAGATTTGTCAGGTTTGACAGATTTGGCATAGATGACATGTCCTTACAAACCAGGAAATATCATACTTCATATCCGGCCACCAATAATGTTCCTTGATTAGCGCTGACATGCTTGAAAAGCATTCACACGTGTAATTTTGTGAAATGTATCAATACATACATTTTATAAGACCTAGATACCAAGGCAATGAGATATACCTTAGAGCACAGTGTCCTGAGTGTGGACAATGAAGTTCCTTGAGTGATGCTTAGTGGAGTGCAAGGCTTAACTGCAGAGTGATACCATAAGGGTCACACTAAGTCTAAAGCCCCAGCACTTGACACTGAGTACACTGACAATGCATGGAAGATGTGCGCTAAGAATAGAACCAGTGAAGCTCAGGAGATAACTGATACTTTGTGCAACCTTGATCTATGATGCACAATGGCACTGCCTTGCAGGGAGCTAGCGCTCTAGACCTCAGAATGTATAGAATTGAAATAAGACCGATGTCTCTGACTTTGGCCAACGTGTGCAAGGCCTAGACTAGATGCGGGTGGTCCTAGAAGACCATGGAAATCACTAGAAGATATTATTACCATAAGACGAGTTGCGTGCTAGGCTACAACTCTGAGGAAATACTAGGCGATGTCAGTATGTGTGGATAGCGTGGTTAACCGATGTCATGCAGCTGAGAGACCAGGATCTGGCCCCGAGCCGGAGCTCTGAGTAAGCGCCAAGCAATGGCGTGATTATGGCGACATAGGCATGACCCAGGGAAGGTGCCCCGCAGCTTAAATGATACTATATTGGGTGGTACTAATTTGTAGAACATAAAATAGATAAATAGTGCAGTGTAATTGTAGTGTACAAGTTTCGGACCCCCCTTGTTGGAGCATGCGAGCCCTCAGCTTAGCAGTCTAGCTTCGGGTTTAGTTTGTAGCTTTGAGCAAGAGAATATACCTTTTATTGATAACATTTGACTGACTTGAGTAGCACACGAGGCGTAGAAAGCTAGTGCGGGACTTGTGTACAGTTTGAGTGATTGGTTGACTGCGCTCCACCCTGAGAATAAGAGATATTGTGTCAGTGCGGATGCGCTCTTGAGTTTTGAGGGTTTCTTGTGATGCGCGGTGCTACAGGCGGCAGAGGTTCAAACCCTTTGGTCTGATTAGTGTTTGTACAGAGACCTTCTTTTAACACGTGGTGCTACAGGCAGCACAGGTTCAAACCCTGTGGTCTGATTAGTGCATGCTTGAGGGTTCTCATTTCCGCAAGCAGCAGAGGTTCAAACCCTTTGGCTTGTCGGACAGGGTTTATTTGGTTATTGTCTCTCTGGATTGGCACAGGTTCAAACCCTGTGGGTCTACGATCGGTCTTGGAAGCTTGAGCACGTGGGTTCAAATCCTGTGGCTTGAGTGGACATGTTTTGAAGGGTTTCTGCTTAGAGTGCAAGCTTTGAGTCATGTTTAGGGTGTGTTTAAGTTGCTTGTGGTCACCTGTGTGTGTTGCGCGAGGCTTATTGAGGGTTTTGTTGGTGTGTGGCAACAAGTTGTGTATTGTAGTACACCTTGCCTTGAGGCCCGGTGACATCTGTCGCCCCTCTTGTTATCAAAAGCCTTTGGACTTAAAGAGATCTAGATACCCTACGAGCGCTATTGCTATATGTGTGTATTGTATATCCTGAGTGTTTAGTTGTATTGCTTCAATCTGCTTCTATCGCATAATATCCCCCCAAGAACTTTGAGGGTTTGTGTGAGTAGTGTTGGGTGTGGGTGTGATCAGTGTCTTCGACACTTGCATTTCTAGCCTGCATGCGCAGGGTCTCTTCAGTGCGTGTGTCACATAGAAGCCCTTGTGAGCAACGTCATCGTGACAAGATGTCATCACTTGAATGTGACATTCAGGGAACAAGACGAGCTGATGTCTCCCATCTATGTTTTTGTGCCATAGCTTTCCTTGTTTCTCGAAGAAATGAATGGCATATTTCATGAATTTTGCATATGCAATATTGTCAAATCCTGCAGGTCTCTTGAGATATAGATGCCATGGCAATAGGTGCATTAGCCATTCATCTAGATGTTGTTGCTTTGCGGTATGAGGAACTGTCGAGTAAGGAATGATTTCCGTGGAATCTACCACAACTTCTTGTTGTAGAACTTGAATTAACTTGATTGGCGAATTAACTGTAGGCGAAGTTGAATTAATAAAATGCATAAGCCCGTAATGAGTGTGTAAGAAGTCTTCCATGCCATCTTCAGGCGGAGGAGGGTCTCCTAGTTGGGGTGGGCATCGCGATAATCCATCTGGACCATGCTTGGAGCCTGGTACATGGACTAGAACGAAATGAAAAGATAGAATGCTGATAATCCATCGGTTAACTGCTGCTGAGGGTGCAATATCAGGGTTCTTGAGCATTCCCTTGATAGCACTCGCGTCTACTTCAACAATAAACATAGGAAGACTGATAAGATAAATTTTGCAATCTCCTAGAGCACGGTAGAGTCCAAATATCTCTTTCTTGGCTTGAGAATACCCGCACTCGCGTTCATTAAGAGTGATTGAACCGAATCTATCAAAATATCGAATCTTTGGATTGACAGGGTCACACTGCGCTAGATAATATCCAACTGCGGCAGGTCCTGTATCAATGGCAAGTATAACAGCTCCGGTTGACGTGTAACTGAGCGGCCTTAATGCAGGGCTGACTCTAACTGTGTCTTTAAGATCTTCTTGTGTGGCAATCTCTGCTGATTCAAATTTGAAGGGAACATCTTTTCTGAATAGCTTGGTAATGGGTAGAGCTCAGGTTGCGAAATATCGATGAATATTCGTAGGACTCCAATGGTACCAATGAAGGCACGTGCATCAGAGACGTCAATACAAGGTCCCCATCAGAGTATTGACAAGACAATACTTTCAAGAGGTAGTTGGCAAGCATACGTGCATCTATGACCTAGCACGGTAATTTTGGCGCAACAAAGGTAGGCTTTCTTGCCTGAAAACATGCCTCCACAATATTTCATGCGTTGGACAATTCTGTTTAAGTTTTGGAAATGTTCCCAAACAAAACGTTGAATGCCGGTATTGAGAGGAATGGTTTCGTAGCCTCCTATGATTTCGTATCGAGTTTCTGGTCCTCGAACTGGAATGTCATCAATGTAAGGAATGGTGAACTCTGGGATTTCGGGTTGTAGAATGAAGGTAACATCGTCATGGAATATTGGTACGGAATTGGTCCAACCCATGGGTAAAGTAACGAGTCGTAGTGCTCCATAAGGAGTTTGGAAGGTGGTAAGGTCGCGAGACAACTCTGCCAATAGACGTTCATCATATCCAACAAATAAGTCCAGAGTAGCGCTGCATGCATGTCCTGCGAAATGTTCTGCGAGAGGGTCTGTTGCCGGTGGTAATCTAGAATGAGCAATCGTAACTTTGTTCAACAGTTCTAGACTGTGAACTATGCAAAGACTTTTGCCATCTTTCTTTAAGACCATAAACCATCTTGAGCAGTAGGAAGAATTAGAAGGTTCATAAATGCCTGCATCAATCTTGGTCTTGATCATACAGCAAACTTCTGCCTAAATGCCTGGAGGTATAGGAATATTTCATAGAACCCAAGGTGTGTGTTCGACGACTGGGATATCGATTGGAGGGAAGAAATCTTTATGAAAACTGCCTCTTTCTGAATCCTCCCATGCGAATGCTTTCTCCTGAACCATCATGAAGTGATGCATGAGCTTCATTTCTTCTGGCCAAAGGAAGCCATCGTTATGGATGGAGTCGATGTACTCCTTGCGTTCTTGGGTATAACGTTCAGTGGGAATGAAAGGGGGTGGTGTTGGAGATAACGCAGGTATATCAGCTAATGGATCTCCTCGAATATTGTGAATGATACAGAATTTATCAGGCAAGGTTGCAAGTATGGGCTTCGTTTTTAAAGCTACTGGCTTGTACTTCTTGCCTGTGAAAACCGAGACTTTCTTAGAGAACCATGGCTTGTAGGATTGATCTCCAATAATATTAGAACTGTATAGACGATACATGTAATCTTGGGGCTGGGAAACGGAACTGGAATCTGAGTAGGAATAGAATATAACGGTAACAATTGTTTGCAATCTGTTGGTAAAGAGAATTTGGCATATGGGGTGGAACTGTACACAGTTTCAGTCGACCATAGTTATTGTGTAAATGTAGTGGGTTGGATAGGGAATTTATTAGGGTCACAAGCCGATAAATATTGGGTTGAAGCTTTTTCTGAGTCAAATTCAGAAGTGGACGCCACGTAGGCAATAATTTTAGGTTCTTGATTTGCGTCTAATTCAATGACAAGGGTGATCTCCTCTATATCATCGTGGGGTTCTTTCAGTCAATTTTCCTAAGAAAATGAATGGGACATGGTTAAGGATACGGGGACGACCACGAGGAATCGTCGGGATGGTGGCAGTCTTGCCGGTGTTCGGATCATGGATGGTAATGGTCTGGTTCTTGTCCGAATAATTGCGAACAATGCTCTGAGTTAATGTGTCGAAGGGTCTGCCAAGCAAGATATCATAGGCAGATTGCCGAATGACATGTACTTGTAAGTATAACGTGATATCTCCAAACAAAAATGCAACATTTCGTGCTAGACCCAAGGAATAATTTGTAGTTCCATTGGCCGACTGCATTTCCAATATAACCATAGGATCATAGATCAACCCCAAGCACAAGCACACAGCTTCTGACATGGAGATCACTTGTGATCTGGGATCAATGATGCACTCGACTTTGAGCTGATGATCCACCACTGGGATGATAGATCTTAATGAAATAGAATCTGCTGCGCATTTCAAGGGTCCGATCTTCTCCCCTTTCTTGATGCGAGCTTCATACGGGTCTGGGATGACTGTCGATCCTGCTGGCGGTTCCTTCTGAGCGTTGCTGGTCTGCTCAAAAGTCTGCACAAAATTATCTGGCATGCTGTATAAAAGAGTGGAAGTTTTGCTGTTTTCATGGTCTTCTGGTGCCTTTACCGTGATCTCTATGGTTTCGGGTCCGGTAAACGGTAAAGCTACCTCCTTCTGGAACTGTTCCATGGTGTTTGGCACTTTGCGCTTCATGTTATCCTCCTTAATCATTTCCCTGATTGCTGGTGATAAAGAATATAGCTCTTGATGCGACAATGTGATCGTGGAGTCAAGCACACGCTCGTAGACTTCTCACACAACATGCGAACCTTCTATCGGCACCCGCATCCTATAAGCGGGTTCATTGTCTTTGAGAAGCTTGTGGACATCTGGCTTTGCACCTGCATTACGAACTGCTGGCAGTGCATAATTGGCTGGCTTTGCTGCTGCAAATGGATGAATATCTTCGGGGATGAGCTGAGCTACACGCTCCTTGACTGGCACATGCTCGGGTACTGCTGTGACAGTCTTGGATGGATTGTGTCACGGAGTAGCAGGTGGTGCATAAGATGGAAACTTGGCACGAATATCCTGATCATTGCCATGGACTACTGGCTTAGCTTTCTTGAATTGACATGGAGAATAAGACTCTATGATAGCTGCAGCAATTTCATCATCTTGCTTGGTCTGAGTAGGTATGGCAATATCATCTTTGTCGTCTGAATATTCAACTAAGTTGGGCATGCCATCATAATCTGGGGTAAGATCTTGATTGAAGTGATCATGAATCTTGGGTACAGCAACCTCCTGCTTGTCATCAAGCACTGCTTCTTCAGTGGCCTTCCGACTAGTATGAGTTTGTCGACCCACTGCCTTAGTAGGTTCCTGCGGAACAGCGGCCTCCGCTTTTGCTGCAGGAGCTACCTTCTTGGATGGTCTGTGTTTTAGGTGTGGTACTTCAACTACAACTTGGCGAATCATAGTATCCATAGTATCTGCGGTATTCAGACTAGAAGAGTCTTCTTCAGCAACATGCATGAACTGTTTGATGCCCTGGATCTCTTTTCCAATAGCTTCGGATTTGGCAATGAGCGCCTCGAGGCGTTGACATGCATCAATCCCGGAAACAGGCACGCTAAGTGACTGAGTGTCTGCGTTAACTGGCAAAGAACATTGCCAGCTGAGATGCAGAACTGGCTCGACAATGGTGTTTGTCAGCTGATTGATGATGCCGATCTGGCCTGGATTCTGATGGTGCCATTCCTCGATGCGATCTTTAAGCCAAGTGCCTTGGAGACCTCTAGGAACCCAAGCGCCAGTAGATAGGACCATCTTCCCATCTATATTGCGCCTGGCTGCTGAACTGGAGGTTGTACTGGGGGCTGTATGGGTGGTTGTGCACCAGGTTGCGCTATGGGAGCTGGTTGTTGATTCAGATTGACTGGTGGTAAAATGGGGAATATGGGAAAATAAGAGGTGGAAGCCTCTGCCGGTGGATCAAAAGTGAGACTTTGTTCGAAGGACTCGTCCTTGATATCAAAGTTTATGGTGGTAGCAGAATCTGGTACTAATTTGTTGCTAGATTTGACAGATTCTTCTTGTTGGTAATTGGTGAACGAGGTGGATTCTATGTGGTAGCCTCCAAAAGCTTGTCTGGAATAAGGGGTGCCAGGGGCTGTTCTGTAGTTTGAACCAAAGAGTTCTGTGGTAACTTCAGTTTCTTCATCGTCTTCTGGTCCAGAAAACGACAAGTTCTCTCTTTCAGAGATGTCTAATTCTTCAGGAAACAGGGATGTGGGAGATTCAACAAAAGACCCAGGAATGGGACTACGAGAGGAGTCTGGTAACGGGGTTTCTGTAGCAAGTGTCAAAGATGACGCTTCCGACGATGCTAAATGGGCTGTAGATTCTTGTAACTGAAGACATGCAAAGGTATTTCAGAGGCCTCTGCCCAGAACTGGGATGTAAGGTGTTTTATGTTCGAATTTTCATGAAATGGTGAAGAATTTGGGTTTGCAGCAAGTATAAGCTTGCTACGAAGGGCGAATTGAAAAGTGATAGGCGTATATAAACACCATCAAAGAATTGATCTGGGATGTGAACTGATCCCCTCGTGGTGGGCTCCAGAAATGATGAGCCTTAGACTTCCGTGGCAACAGCAACACCAACTTGGAATGAGATTGGGTAATTAATGTAGTGGCATGGCAATCAAGGTGATCATGTGTGTGAGTGGTTCGGGGCACCTCCGTGCAGTAGAACAATTCCTTTATATGCAAGAATACACTGCAACTTTAAGTCTGCAAAGTAGTACTGCTTGGTAGTCGAGTACTAAATGCTATGGCTTCAAGCCGGTAGGGATCTCTCGAAGTGAGAGGGAACAAAAATGGGTATGATGTGAATACCACGAATCCGTATGAGAAAACGTGCTGTGAGACTAGAAAACGTCACTCAATGGTAATCGGAGTGGGGTGAACAATGGAGAATAGACTAAATGGTCAGCAATAGTCTAGGGGTGAGCGAGGTGATGAGAAAACGGTGTGGGGACTGTGAGTGGTGAAATAAACGTGGAACGAGGTGCTGAGGGTGGACTGGCGAGAGAAAATGTGGAACTATGAAAACTGGCGGTGATACTGGTCCTATACGATGCGAGGGTGCTGAGTCGATGTCGAAACTTGTCTGGTACTGAAACAATCCTATCCTATGTCAAACTAACCTTCAAGTCCACTTGAGGGACTGATACTATATGAAAACTGGCTGAAACTGATCCTAAGTCTGCTCTGAGACTACCCAAGTGGGTGACGATAATGATGGCGAAAGTGAAACGATGATGGCCTATAAAAGATAACGTGGGTGAGGTATGGCATGGCGATCACGTATTGGCACAGTATGAGCGTGCACCAATAGTGTTAAGAGCGAAGAGCACGTAATGAAGGACTTTTCACAGTTAAAGAGGCCTTGGCAAAGTAACAGCCTTAGTAAACACAGTCTGTAGTTGCCATAGCTGGGAGGGTACTCATGTTAATCACATCATTTTCATTAAGTGATCAATGAGCGCATCAACTAGGTGCTTCTGAGTGATGCGTCAATTCTGTATTGGGATGATTGTTGATCGAAGGTGCCTTGCCGTGATGAGATACGGCAATTATGATGTGTGGCAAGATGGGATGGATAACAAAGTGTGTAAGGAGTGGTTGCTGTAGGATGAAAGTGGTATCAATGTGCGTGCAATCATTGGTTTGCTGAAAGGCTGTTGAAGGGACAGTAGCGTTAATTAGCAGGGAAAATTCGTGAATTCTGAGCGTACAGAGCCTGGGGGCTCATCAATGGTAAATAAAACCTTGAGACTTGTCAATATCTGCCAGCGGATCATCTTCGACCTGTATAACGGGAATAAGAGTGGGAGGTGCTTCTGTCTCCTTCGTGCATTGAAGGAAGGTGTTTGACCAGGTTTCCTGCCTCAGTTGCAAGACCAGCATACCAATCAATGAACTGTTGGTTAGACTGACTTGACAACTCAGAATCCAGAGAAGATGCAGGTATAGCTGCAGGTGGAGGAATATCGACACATGGCAGAGACGGTGCCGCACAACAGGAAGGGTGGAGCAGAATCACCGATAACCTTAAAGTTACCAGCCTCCTGCTCAGATCACATGACTTTAGGGTGTCCAAAGAGCAACCAATCTCTCTTTTGACCAAGGACGTCAGCTGCAACATGCATTCCAGATATGTTATTACTGGGTGTGCATTTTCTCTATTGATGCATTGTTCTGTTTGACTTAGATCTCTCTCCGCGAAGTGGCAGAGCACAGAAACATTGATCGACAAATCCAGGCCATCGTGAACACCGACTTTGACCTTGACTTCTATTCTGATGAGCTCTGAGAGTCAGATCCCCCTGATGACCATGAGGAATTCTCCCGATGGGTTTCGTACCCCTTTTGCGATGGATTGATGAACCTCGATGTCATGTGGAGTTGAACACTGAGAATGGTGGAGGTCCGAAAAGGAACAGATTCATTTTATGAGACTCAAAGGAAGGCCCTCAGATGAGAATTGAGCTGCTATAAATTCTGTGAGCCATCTGGTTATTGTATTGCTCAGGACTTTTACGGCAAGTGACAGGGAGTGCTACCAACACCCTTCAATCAGCAATTGATACTGCTGCTGACACCCTGCAATCTGCTGACACCCTGCAATTAGCATTTATTACTTCGCATGCAGTCGATACACCGACCAGGCCCGTCTGTTTGCTGCTGGACCTCCAAGTTATGGTTAAGCCTATCCTGAATTATACATGTGTTCTATCTGAGCTTGCAATTTACAATGCAGGCTTCAAAACACTTAGCAATTTTGCCTGCACGTGGGACCATTAGAAGAATATTTCGGTGAAGAGACTCTGTGCGTGCAAGCTAGAAATGCAACAGCATCGAAGACACTGATCACACCCACACCCAACACTACACACACAAACCCTCAAGTTCGTAGGGGATTCTGATGCAATAGAAGCAGATAGAAACAAAACAACCAAACTCTCAGAATATAGGATACACACGTATAGAAATAGTGTGCACTACATATCTCTATTTCTCTAAGTCCAAAGGCTTTTAATAACAAGAGGAGTGACAGTTGTCACTGGGCCTCAAGGCAAAGTGTAGTACAATACATGCAACGTCAAGAGACGTACACAAAACCCTCCCAAAGTCTAGAGCGACACACGGAATGACCTCAAACGACTTAAAACACACAACACACGACTCAAAGCTTCGCACTCCAAGCAGAAACTCTTCACAAAACCTTCCACTAAAGCCACAGGATTCAAACCTATGTGCTCGAGCTTCCAAACCGATCGTAGATCCACAGGGTTCTAACCTATGCGATCCAGAGACACAGAAACCTTATAAAACCCCATCCACAAGCCACAGGGTTTGAACCTATGCCACTTGGGAAATATACACCCTCAAGCGAGCACTAATCAAGCCAAAGGGTTTGAACCTCTGCCACCTGTAGTGCCTCGCATCACATGAAAACCTCAAAACACAAGAGCGCGTCCTCAATGACACTAAACTCTTCTTCTCAGGGCAGAGCACAAGTCACCCAACCAATTAACAATCACACAAGTGCCATGTTAGCTTTCTATGCCTTGCGTGCAACTCAATTCACTCGATATGATCTCAATTCTAGGTATATTCTCTCACTCAAAGTTACAAACTAATCCTGAAGCTACAGCATCAAGCTGGAGGCTTGCGCATGACTACAACGGGGGTCCGAAACTTGTACACTACAATTACACGGCACTATTTATCTATTCTACATCCTACAAATTAGCAGTACCATTTTTAGTATCATTTGGGTTGCTGAGCTCCTTCACCTGCATCCTGCGTGTGTCACAATTATCATGCCATAGCTTGGTGCTGACTCAGGAGTCCGACTCGGGGCTAGATCCTGTCTCTGAGCATTGCGACATCAGTTAACATCGCTATTACACGTGTACTGATGTCGGTTGCTATCTCCTCGGAGTTGCAGCCTCACGCGCAACTCTTATTTTGCTTCATAATATTCTCTGAGGGAATTCTATCGTAGTGAAGGCAACAAGCTCCTTGTCTAGGCTTCGCGCGCATTGGCCAAAGTCAGATACTTCAGATTTACTCGAGTTCTGACATCACCAAGTCTAGATCTCTAAGCTCCGGATCTCCCGGGCCTTACGCGTCATAGATCAATGTTGTGTGAAGTCTTAATTATCTCACAAGCGTGTCCTGCTCTATTCTTAGCATGCACGTATTATGCCCTGTCAGAGCACTTAGTGTCAAGCACTGGGACTTCATACCTAGTGCAGCCTTTCTAGTACCGTTCTTAGGTTAAGTCATGCGCTCCACCCAGCTTTACTCTGGTAATCTCATTACTGGCATTATAAACCTCATGCTCTGTTGTGTTTCTTGGTGCCTTAGTATCTGGATGTTGTAGCCTGTACTCATTTGTACAAATCGCAAAATTACACGTGTAAACACTTTCAGAGCTTGTCATCAGCCTCAGCGATTTCCACACCCCTTTGCCTCAAAATCTAGATGGATCCAGAATTTCCAAGCTCACCTTGGGCTTTGGAAATTATGTGAACATAGATCCTGATTTCTGGGAGGTATGGGAAAGATCAGTATGAGATCTTACCCTCTCTGGTAAGTGCATAGCAAAACTGGTTTGTATTGAAACACTCATGTTGATATTGGTAGCAAACGGTGACAATGAGACCGAGATTCTGCCTCTCGGAAACTTCGAACACCTTGACATGTTATGATTCAAGGTCGACATGTTATTAGGAGCCTTCTCTTGGGCAGTTCAGGTTATGCAAACTTGGAGCGAACCTGAAAAGAGGCTGCTCAAGCTTATCATATATGATGACAACACACTCGAGAGCACCAATGAACAGCGTTGCACTCAGCACAGATGGGATGATGACCCCTCTGTTTGGTCCATTTGTGACAGTTGGCAAAAATGGTGGGAGTTTATCACAGATGTGTTGCTGAACACTTTCTCTCTGACCTTCGACAATAAAGGAACCAGTTTTCACAGGAATTTCGTGATCACTTTTGTTTCTACTGAATCATGGACTGGAAGCGTCACCCCTACGAGCCATTTTTGCTATGCAGAGCATCTATTGGATTCTTATCGAGCCAGGTTGTAAAGCCTTAGACTGGAGGAGCCAGAAGTAAAAGTTCACTTGTTAAATTTTGAGGCATACCGTAATTCATTTTAGGCACCATAAACATTTAAATATGTTTAATAGTGTCACATGACCTTTTGCAAGGCCCACCACAACAAACTTCCATGTCCATCTTATATAATTGTACATGTTCTTATAATTTCTTATGGTCACTTTAAAGCACAGTTGCAATGATACCACTAATAATATAGGCACTCCTGGAACCTGCACAGATGAAAGAGGATGGCATTACGATTGAGTCGAACGTCTGTGAGCCGAAATCTTTTGTCACTCTTTACATGAATGCCAGATGGTGAAAGGTTCCTAGAAGGGGAGTAACCTGGACAAAGTAGCCAGTACATATTTCTGAGTTCATGGATACACCCAAGGCACTTACTTATCCTGAATACCTGGCTTTGCCACTGAAAAATCCTCTGTAAGTCTTCAACTACCCAGCTATGTGCAGTATCACACCGAACAACATCGAATTGAGATCTGATGGTTGTTCCCGAAACACTCAGCAATGTTACCATGCTTCACCAGTGACCAAGCATGTATGCTGACATCACTGACATGATTCTGTCCGTCAATCCGCACACTGTGTCATGTAATCAGGGGGCATGAAGTCAAAATTCAAATTAGTGGGCATCAAAGAATACAGGGTCTACAGATACTCCAAGCCTCCCCAATCACGCATATACCTGCAGAGTTGTGGGCAGAAATTTTCTTGCATACCAGGGATTGTGAAGATAAGGAAGGTATCCTAGATAACCATGTTTTCAAAGTGTATAATCTGGGTGAGCTAGGATACATCATTGCCACTGTGTGTAGGACTTTGCAAGCAATTGTGCCCATCAAGAAGGACAACCTTGGACTCAACTTGTGCATCAAGATTGGACCCTTGACCAGAACCCAGGCTCACTTGGAAGGCCCTGTCGCTATGTTTTCAGCCCAGTCCCGTGAACATCCTCTGGATATTCGGTTCGAGGTCGATGCGAATGGGGCTGGTGTATCCACCCACTGGTGAACAGTGACTTTGTGTCTGATGACTCACCATCTTCCATTGTTGATTCACCAGTGGGTATACCCACAACCCATATCTTGAAATATCATCCTGCTTCAGATAGATATGGAGCTCACCGGTGAATCAGCAGACAATATACGGGTGTTCGAGTCAGCCACAAGCCTGACCAATTTCACTACTTTGGGTTCTAGAGCTTCAATGCCTGGCATCGTCCCCTTCTAAGAGCTGAGGGTGTTTGAAGATAGATGCAGAGATCATGGACAGTATTGTTGCTGGGCTCCCCTTCGCCAACAATCTGACATGATTGGAAATGTTGCATTTTCATGTTGTGGGAGGGGACCCAAATATCTGAAGCCATGCTTTGTTGCCAAGTGTAACATTTCAGGCTTGGAAGCAAAATCACCATAGATTTGGTGAAATTGCCTGTCCTAGAGGGATTGTTTCTTGAACCGGACTGTGTCAGTTGGACTGACCTCGAATATGATGATTCCACTCAGACACCCTCCTCTCGGTTTGCAATTTACACAAATGTTCCCAATGCCAAAATACACTGTGCAGGATGGAGTTGCAAAATGTGCCTATGTTGTACCAGATCATCGAGATTTTATGCCTCTCCCCTGTTCTCAATACAATACTCTTTGAATTCTGTCACTGGGAGACATTAGTGGAAATTACATTTGGAAATTTGGTGTCAGAACTGGGATGCACGAACAGCAATGGGTCCTTTGCATTTGCACCTATCCTGACCTTGCTCATACTTCATATAGAGTACAGCTTGATATTGACTGTATTCTCCTTTTTCAGCAAGGATTTGGTTAGAACCATGGAGGCTACCTGCAGATCCACCTGGTGATGAGCCTCCAGGCTCTATGCACTCTGAAATCGCGGACACCACTTACAATTTATCGCCTATCTCCCTTACGCGGCCTTTCACTAAACCAAACATTGCAAGCCTGGCACAGGTAGAATCATATTAAATCCCCCACTCTATGCGAACTTTCACTCCGATATCTATGAGTCATTGTGCCTCCAGGCACATTGATTGCCAATCCTTCCGCAGTAAATTAGACACGCATCATTATTCTAGGCCTTTGCACATGGACAGAGCCATACGGTCACGTGGTTTAACTACGCGAAGGCTATGCATAGCTACGGATTCTCAAGAGGCCATATGGATACACTTTTACAGCTTAGAAATATAGTAGAGATTAGTGAGCCATTAACTGCGGCTGAGTAAGTAGTAAGTAAATTAGTAAACCTTCTGTAGCTTTATTAGGCTACGCGAACTTTTTAATAAGCATGCACAGTAGAGTAGCACACGGTATATTGAACTACGATTACAAATAGTTCGCTATGCTCACAAATCATGTACTGCGGTTATTAAGCCAAGGTAAAAGTTCGCTTACTTAGCAAGTACAACTCTGTAGTATAAAAACTGATGGACTGTAGATAGAGAAGGACAGTTCTCCATAGAGGATACACACACCACACATACCACCCAATACATGCGAATTAAAGTTAATATCTCTACGTTCTTAAGAGATATAACACTTTGCGAAGTTTCTCCAAACTCGCTAGCTACCAAGTGTTAAATAACTTGATTCACGTCCTCTCGTCCAAAACACAAGCAAGGGTATTATATAAAGACTACCTTGTTTGTCATCCTCCTGTCATAAATTCGCATACCTGAAGACTTCAAAGGGTAATCCGTAGCTAGGGTTCCGAACTTTAGTCTCTAACACCAACAGCATACTGTTCCTATAAGTTAGGAACGATACTAATTCGAGTTTCTCTAGATAAGCCAGCTCCATCTCTGCGTTTCTCTAAAAGAAAGCACGCAAGCATAGGAAAATATCTTCTACCGGAACCTTAGCCAGGATTCCGACACCAAATAGTTCGCACCACATCTAGGTCACCCCCACTCAGCATACACCCACGTTTACGCACCTTTTCCCTTCCAGGAAAGTTCACGTACATACCTTGAGCCTCTGAACAGCCTTCAGAGAATCATAACAAAGCGTAGCAACACACCGCTACACCACCAGGAAGCTACAGTCATCGCACGGAGGTGCAATACTAGACTCGCTAGAACCTGCCTTCAGATTCTGTGCTTGACTACACTCACCGTTACAGGTCTTGTGTTTTCTGCCCGCAGGAGTCTATAGGTTCATCACCGGAGAACAACAATTCAGCTTCACAATTAACATCAACAATCCCATGGCCAGTTTACCTCATTTCAGCCATGCATTACATGCCCGACTAGTTACACTGTGGAATGTTGGGAAGCTCTTGTACCCTTACAGTTGGTAGTGGATAATGTCCTACTGAGTGGTATGTCAGATTGTGGATATCGTGTTTCGTATTTTTTAACAATTGAAATTATATATATCCAACATTGATGATATATTGTGCAGGCAACCTGCTTGGATGGGTACCTGCTGTGCAGCACAGCAGTGAGGAATGGAACCAATTGCTCTCGTTTACGAGGCTACTGGCAGTATGTGTACTGCTTACCGAACTTGGCATGATCCTCATAGGCTACGGCCAATCCTGTTTACAGATATTTGATGATGCCCAGCAGGAATTCTTGGCCGATGGCTATCCCTCTCTCCATCTAGTCATACCTGCCCTCAAGAAGCTACATGAAAGCCTCAGCAAACGTTTAGATGACCCAGCATATGTACCATTTACCAAGGGGCTACCAGAATTGCAGCCCAGAACACCAGGTAGGTAGGTAGGTTGGGCTGGCAGGCCCAAAAAAAAAAGGTTGACTCACCTCAAATGGCCTCAAAACTGCCTTCCAAATGTAAAAAGGTGAGACATTTAAGTGACAATGTGTCTAATCAATAGACCTACAATGTTTATAATGCTTGTGCAGTACAACATTGAGAGTAGACAAAGTCTTGGCAGCACTGCCATCATGAGTCAGCATATGACCTCATGTGTCCAAATTCATGTGCTTTACTTATCTGACTAGAAATGACTCAGATTGTAATCAAAACGATATTCGGTTGAATAATAGTATGTAAATGCAACATAATTTCCCATTTTTGCTCCATAATCTGCTCAACATGGAGTGTATGACATCATTTTGATCACGTGGAGGTAGGTAGGTCCAGCGCTAGTGCACAAAATTTTTTAATCGACCCTATGTCATTTCTTTTCATTCTGGTAGCCCCTTGCCGTTTATGGCAGCTATTCAAGCCAGTCTCAATGCCATTGAAGAATACTATTCCCATACTGAGTACTCAGATGCCTACATTATATGTGTCATAAAACGGGGGATCAGTTCGTTCCCAGTATGTACATGCATGGTGTCGAGCCAATAGTATTGTGCTTGGCTGAGCTCTGCAAATGCATGAAGATGTACACTACACTACCTACTTATATACTAAATGACTATTTACTAGAACTTTCTATACATTTCCTCCTTCTTCTTCCTTAATAAGCAAGATTGGCATGATGCTGGATTGCCATATTCCAACAATATTCAGCGGTAAGTTACAATTAAATTTGTGTTTGTCTTGGGTGCTGACTCACTACACAATGTGGCAGTTCTTGATCCTACACAGAAGATGTCCTGGTTCGACAAAGAATGGGATAGCAACACTCGAGCCCAAGCATGGCAACTTGTTCATAGCAAGGTGCATTTATTGTGTACCTAAAAGCTTGCAGATGACTCAGTCAATTTTGTATAGTTCAAAGAAAGATATGACAAGATGTACAGTGCAGATGGTGCTCCACCACCTATGGCCAAGACATCCAAGAAGAGCACCAAGATGTGGCATCTCCTATCAGATTCTTACAGCGAGCCACCACCCATACCATTGCCCCTGACTGCAGCATTTCTGGTGTGGGAAACCAGCTTCAATGATTATATGAATGGTGCCAACTATCTGTCAGAAGGCCAGTCCATTGTTACTTCGTGGGGGGTACATTCCTCAGTTGATCCTTGCTATATTATCACTCCTGACTGCTGTCTAGCTGAACTCTGATCGTCTCCCTGTTTGGGCAGCAATTCCACGAGACTATCTGCCAATTATGGTGTTGTCAGTCTCAAGTGAACGTGTATTCTCAGGTGGGGGTCTTACCATCACCAAACTTCGTAATTGCTTGCATGGCGATGTTGTCAAGGCCCTCCAACTCCTGAAATATGCGCTTCATAATGATAACGACTATTTTAGAGACAAGTGCTCATTGGCAGCAGAGGAGGCTCTAGAGGATGAGCAGATGATAAAGGAAGACACAATGAAGGATATTGTCACACCAGAGTGGGATTTGGCTGATGGCTGCTTTCTGGAAGATGACACAAGTGGTCTAGATAGTATGTTTGAGGATTAGTGCAATACCACTATACACATTGTACTGATGCATGCAGAATAAGTATGGAGTTACCAGTCAAAAAGCCTGGGCTCAAGCCTCAGCCCAGCTTGAGCCTTGTTGGCTTGGGCTTTTGAATTTAGTGAGCCTGGCCTTTCACAACACTAGCCATGCTCGCAGTGGCCCATTTCGCTAAGTGAACCATCAGAAAGCTAAGTGCAAGAAAGAAAAGTAGTATTCTCACCTATGAAAGCCACATCAACACCTTAACACCATCAGAAGTCATCAGCTGTCCAGCGAAGAACGTTCTTCAAAATTTGGCCATCAATGTTGTCTTTGATGTCTACAGCTTGGAGGAGATTGTGATTGTGATTGTGGTTCTGAGTACCTCAGGCAACACTTTGTGACAACTTGAGTTTGTCATTCTAACTGCATCAGTATCGATGTAATTTCTGGTAATTGGCAGGGATAGTAGTACAAATAGACCTGAATTTGCTGTGGCACAGAGTAGTCTTAGACAAATTGCCAGCATCAAGGTCTCTTTTGTCAGTCACAATGAGATGTAACTCGTCGATGAGAAGGATAACCCTCCTGGACTTTTCTTGGAGCATATCGTGCCGACTTCAGCTTTGCTGACTTTCCCAGACTTCCCAGACTTTATCTGCATTTTTCCTGCTTCCTCTGCATCTTCATAATCCCTCGCTCACCACCATCTTGACAACTCGCCTGCCCTGCAAGATTGGTGGTGCTCTGTGACGCTCCCTATCTCTCCCAAGCTCGGAAACATGTAAATGACCTAGATGAAGAAGAGATTAGCACAAATGTAGATGAAACGGAAACAACTTGTCTACATATTTAGCCCACCAAATTGACATAGGACTGTCAGATGTATCCAGAGGGGCAGTTTCCCTGATGCCAGACAAGAGAGCAATTCTCATTCCTTGTCGAGTGAGCAAAACGAATGCTTCCTTTGGGTAGTTGTGGGTCGCAGACAATTCGGGTACGCACTCTGCAATAGTGGTGGCACCGAGGGAGTTCCCTTTCTAGCTCTTCAGAGCAGAAACTAGGTTATTTTCTTCACGATCCATCCATAGAAACAGATGACTGGTGTAGTTTTATTCTAGGGTATCATCTGGAAACCATTAGCAATCGATCAACTTGGCCAGCAATGTGAGGTTGAACTCACTCACTAAAATGACCTTGCATGTCCAAGCTCCCACTCCCGCTTGAAATGATGTTATCTGCACCTTTAGTTGTCATTATCCCCCCCCACCCCCATCCTCATGCTGGATGTTGAGCAGCTCGTAGTGGTCAGGCCAATGAATAGGATCTCCTTACTCGACTGGTTGAAGGATCAACAAGTTGAAAGATGAGCACGACGAGTGAGCAAAAGAGAAGAGTGTGGGTGACTGTTATTATAGCCACCCATGTTACAAGATAAGATAAGACTACTTGAACTTGAGAAACCTATATAGATGCTATAAGAGCGTGCACTTGAGGGACCATCTACCTCTCAGACTCTGCTCTGCTAGTTCTACTGTGGCACCAGACACCAAGACAATCACGAACCAAACCAGTTTGTCTCTAGTTTTCCCATCACCATAAAGTTACTGCTGGTAAAGACACTGCAGTTATCAAGACCACTTGGGCACTTGAAGCTCCGCTGCATCAGAGGCAATGAAGGCAACACCACATGAAATGTCGGATGATGGTAGCTCCTGACAGTAATGATGATGGTAGAAGCACGATCGCCCGAAGATCCCAGAAGTACACATTGCTGCCATCAGAGGCACCGATGGAGTGTTCAGTGAGACAGAAGCACAGTAAGAGTTGAAGTGTAGGAGTTATGCCATCATGCTGACTCAGCCACTCATCCAGCTCGATGACTCTATTTATCATATTCCTTTCTTCCTGACTGCCATGATCTCTGCTCTGTTGGCACAACGACCTTTGTAACTCCCATGAGGCCATCCCGTACATATGGCTCTGCAAGATTTCCCAATGGACAGCCCGCTCTTGTCCTGGATGAGGTCGCTTTCACAGCATACTATTACTACAATTTCTCCTTCCACTGGCACTTGTGTTTGTGATATGTACACGAGGCTTGGCTGGCACCCTTTGTTGATCACTGGAAGGGTGCATTTTGGGCTGGCGCAACATATTATACCCCTTTTCCGCTCTTGCTGAAAAGATCTCTGAATGTTTGTTCACCGCCCTGCACCTGGATCACTCTCTGTCACCACGCATTTGCTTTTATTGCATAATGCACTATGCAACAATGACTGCTGTCAGTTGCAGACTTCCCCTCGCTCGTGAGCCATCAGGAGGATGTCTCCTTCTACATTATTACACCATAATTTCTTTCGCGGCGCTGTACGTGTCATTGGTACTTTGGATTGCCTGGGACCATCCCTCAGGTCTCAAGGCCTCATTCTTCAATGCCCATGAAGACTGCATTTCCTTAATGTACGCTGAAAATGGCCCTTGTGTTTGAACATACCCTGCCTGCATTGAGGAGACATTGTCTCATATGGTTTCAGTTTTGTCAGTTTTATGACGCTGGCATGATGATACTTGTATAGGTAATGGGTATTCAATATATTTACCTTTTGTTTACACCCTAGTCCCTTCATATGGGTCCGATCCCGTGAGATGCTTCATAGTTCCTGACACTATGATGTCAGTCACAGTGGTAGGGCCCTGTGCGGTCTGCGATGCTACTATAAAGTATATTGATGGCTTGGTAGCAACAGCACAGAAAACATTGGCTGTTTCCTTTTTAGGGACCATTTGCCAGTGCGACAACTACTAATACTACTCTAAGTACACCGCCCCCACCACCATCATGATCCTATTTGTCCCTTTTCGTACCCATATGTTGTGATGATATTTATACTTTGCGCCCTACTAAGTTACCTGGGATGTGCAGTCTATGAAGACTGCATTTCCTTCATGTAAGTACACTGAAATCATTAGATGATGTTGAACAGACATTTGCCTTTCCACTTTCTACATCCATATCTAGCGTTCTTACACTTGTCTTCCACTTGTAGGAAAGGTAAAGTGCAGTAAGTCACAGAAACAGTGAAACAGAGGTCAATTTGTGCTCCGGCTGGGTGTGGACACAATTTGATGGTGGACCAGGTGGTCAGCATCGTTGCCTGACACCCCCAACTAAGGCTTCTCATTGATAGAAGATTGAATGTCAAAGACTAAGAAAATGAGGTGAACTGAGTAAGTGCCAAGAAGAATAAATAGAATTTTATTCGGAATAATCATTCCAGTAGAAGTCGAGAATCTGACTTCGCAGATACATGATAGGGTATTTCAGTTCATTCTTGGAAACACTCAGAACCCAAATTTGATAGGGAGTTGCCTGTGCCTATATAACTTATAATGCACTAGTTTGTCAGAACCATCAGAAACGTCCTCAATGGAAAAAAAAACTAACGAAAGCCAATATATATTTCATACTGCGAAACTACATTGCCATCACCAGGACTGACAAATTCTCTTGAATCTAAATATTTGGATTGTACCTACGGTCTGTAATCATCAGACCTTTCGTCATCTGATGTTTTCTCCGATGGTGGGACCCCGTCGGCCACCATACCCCCATCCACATCCATAGTGCTGTTTTCCATAGAGGCATCTGCTTTCATATCTGTGGTGCCATCACCACCACTGTTGTCATTGCCTTTGCCATCATCATTTTGTTCATCTTCACCACTGTAGCAATCATAGTCCGTTATTGCTTGCCAATCCGAGTAGATGTCCGGTTCTATTTCTTTGATTAGACCACAGATGATATAAAGCTACCAGACTCACGTAGGATGTCAGTCTTTCTCCGAACTAAAAATAGGGGCCTAATGTGCAAATGTTTGATTTTCTGGGCCCTGTATGCATTGAGAAAGTCCTTGGTTAGATCCATGTGCAAAAAGCTATCCATGGCATCTGCAACATTCTTCTCAAGGATTTCAAGTCGAACAAAGTACTTTTGTGTTCTCTGAAATCCTTCTGTGCTTTGATAGCCCTTCGAGCATAGTATATCAATGACTGTCCAAAATGTGCTGCTGAGCTCCTAGGAAAATCACCGATATCGAGGGACAGGGTGCGACAGTCAACACCCTCTTTGAGATGGATCCTCAATACAAGGGATTCAAGGGAGTCACCCCGCACATCTTCTGAAAGAAAGACTAGACAATAATCTTTTTGCAAGCGCTGCATGATGGATATGTATGCGGCAGCTGCCATGGCATATGAGGGTTTCATGTCATCCATAGTGTCATCAACAGTATCTAGGCAGGGATCCAGGGCTGAGCCGAATATACAAAGATTTCCCAAAGCAACAAGGTCCAGCAGTCCCACGCTTGTCATAGGGGGGATATCGATGTCATGACCTGAAAGTATCTGGTAAGGATGGAAGAGGACCTTCCTAAGAGTCACTTACCTTCGGGTCCTTTATCACTTATAATCATACAGAAGTAACACATCAGGCAAAGAAGGAGCCCTCAAAGTTCACAGTGTAGAACGTTAACGATCCTGAATTTGAGCATACAGGTGTGAACATAACCTGCGACTGTTCTTGACAGTGTCACCGTTGCATAGACATGATGACCCCTCGCAATCAAGTTCTCAAGGGTGACTACCGCATGATGGGTATCCGGCCGCATGTAACTTTTCCAGATGTTAGTGTGCTCTGCAGATTACTGGGGTATGACTTACAAGGCAGAGCTGGGTTCAAGAATAACAACCTCTGCCTCCCATTGATCAGCGTCAGGAATGAATCCAGGCGCTCAATCCCTCATGTACTCGTCAATGCGACTGTTGTGCCTTGTACCTTGCGCTTCTGGGTAGCAACGCTGAAACACATACCACAGCTTCTGCCCACACAGAACCTCAACAACGGTACCAACACCATGACAATCCGGATGAAGGTAGCTAATGGCCCCTTTTGTCACCACCAACCAGAAGCTCGTTGCAGTTATTGGATACTGCACTTCAAAGATGTCATCTGGTAAGTTAGAAGTCTGCTCAAACGCTCTGATGTGACTTGAAACAATCCTAAAAACGGACAATGTTCAGAAATGAAAAGAGTCCAAAGCTTGTTGCTTACAGCTGTAAAGGGTGAGTAGTATGAGTACTACAAGGAAGAGAGAGGGCATTCAAAACATGGCCATTCTCTTCCAAACCTTCTTGATACAGATCATGTAATGATGCTTGGATGTGAACATCATCCATAGTGTTCTCGGAGCTTTGTCGCTGATGATCTGGCAGAGTATTTAAGGATCCATTCAGAAGTCCAGGTAAAAAAACCAACCTTGGACATCTTGAAGTAAATTGATATTGCCAATTTGAGACAGATCTTGTAAAGACCAGGTCAGCGAGGGGGTCTGTGTACCACACAGAAGTATGTTGTAACTGCGGAAGGTCTCCAAGGTTCCACTAGGATTGTTCACTGCATGGCGGAGGCTCAAGGCAGCAATCATCGATTCTTCTGCCATCTCCTTGAGCTTATACAAAGGGGCCCCTGTGGGGCCAGTTTTATTGCAAGCATTTCAGCCAACAAGTGTCTTGCGATCATCTAACTCCTAAGAAACTTCAATGAGGCACACATAAGAAAAGTATATGGGCCCATACATTGGATTTCAGCAGAAAATATTCGAAAGATGTGTATGAATCTGTTCTGGGAACCCAAAGCAGGGGTGATTCGATTCTGGTTGTTGAATGAGACAGACCTCAGTTGACCTTAGCCTTCTTCAAGGCAACATCAACACTGGTATCAATAGTATGGGATCGTCCCCTTTTTTGGCCTGAGATAGATGGAACGATATCCTGCAACCCCATTATTTGCAGTGAAGGAGCCATCAACATCAATTCCTGCCAGCTCGTATCAATGTCCTGTGAGAGTTTCCTCTCATGCTGTATCTGTTGTGATCAAGATAAAAATCAAGATTTTGAACTTGTTTCCTGAACTGGTGGTAGTTCTCCTATGACAATGTTTTGTACACGGATCGGCTCGATGTCCTGAAACATAGCAGGGGGAAGGGACGGTGAGGTTTTCCACTCTGGTCATTTATCAAAGGACGGATAGTTCTCATGGCCCCATTTGTGTACTCGATATGTCAATAGTCGAACAACCTTGGGAACCAATTCATGTTTGAGGGGTGGTGGCTGATCACGAGGAAGAGTAAAGGGCACAGTGCAAGATCTTGACTGCTGCCTTGGTCGTGGGACTTGATGCGGAGGTTGTGACCTAGCTCTACCTCAGTCATTCATATCCTTCTCAGGACCAACCCTGGCAATCCAGCGGCCTCTGCTGTCCTCTAGCCACTCAGATATCTCCTGGCCGACTCTGGCTTCCAAACCAGGAATATGGTTATGCTGAATGTACTGGATATTGTGCTCAAACCATGTGTCCTCCCCTTGATAGCCAGTCCATCGCATATTGCCTTGGCTCACGTTTCCCTTTGACACCTGCTTGCATGAATCCATATTGTCAACCAATAGGGCAACATTTTCCAGAAACTTGTTCGATCCAACTTCGCTCATCCAAGATCCCCAAGCGACCCCAACAATGCAATGCCAAAGTAGTTCCTCAACTCATAGAATAAGCTCTGGCTTCCCAAGCGAGGACAGCCATCTGCCTATCTGGGAGAAAATGTCAACAATACAATCAAGGAATGAACAAAAAAGGATACTTGTAAGGCAAGCAGTGTGCTCAATGTCTGACCCATCCCTTGGCCCATAATAAGCAAAAGTGGAGATATTGCCACAGCATTTGTGAAGGCTTGTTTCCAGCAGGGCATATTTTGCTTAAACCACTTCATTGTTTCTTCGTTTTTCATGACCATTCAGATGTCAGGGTGTTGGAAGGTTTTGTCAATAAACCTTCTGGGGTCAAGGCAGTTTGCTTACCACAAAAAGGCACCTACCTTTGCCAAATTGTAGTCTGCTCCACTCCACCATGCTGAGGCAATGATTAGAATGAAAGCTTTTCAGACAGTAAGGCGCTCACATAGCAAAGTAGCCTGATATGAAAAGCTACACCGTCCACAACACAGAGCGCCTTCAACCAATTCTTCGCTGACTCATGCTTCCAATGACTTGCGAGAAGGCAAATATCTCCATGCAAGATCTCTTCCCCTGGTGTTGCTTCTGACCCCAGTCCAGGAAAGGCCATCAATTTCTTTTCCGTATACATACGAAGCGATGTGCAGATGGTGTCAAGTTTGCAAGGCCAGTTATCAAGTCTCTTTAAGAACTTTACAGAGCTTAAGTAAGCGAAGCACAGAAAGAAAAGCCAACAAATGTATGCCCATGTGGCAATCCTCAAGGTGTAGCGTCTTGGAAAAGCTCAGGTAAAACATTCGACTTGGCAATCGCAGAAAACCAGCAGCAATATCGGTGGCCTTCACAAGGATGAGGGTCTCAAGAAGTCCTGCAGACTTGGTTTGGCTGCGACCACCACTTAAGTTGTCAATGCACATTTGAGGATCACCTTTATTCCAGCCTTCATCAGTGACAGACTTGAGGGATCTTGCCATGGCCTTCCCAAACTGCAATGTTTGGATATGTTGATCACTTCCTCCTGCATGCAGTTCAAACCATTGCTTGGGGTCAAGAGGGGTCTCAAGGAATTGACGACAGGAAATGGGCAATGACCAGACCAAAGAAGACCGCTTTGCTGCACTATATCCCATTGCTGAAGATAGTAGAAATGTAAGCACCAGTATGAATGAACAAATGCACTGCATCACAGATCATACACCCATACAAAACACAGGGAAATGCACCAAGACATGGAGAGGAAAGGTTTCTCACCAGGTTTGCTTGCTACGTGCTGGGAAGGTTGGATCGACATAGTGGTTGGTGGTAAAGAATGAAGCGCAGGAAATATCTGAAGGTCATCAGCATCGGCTGTGCTGCTTTTCTTCCTGTTGCAGCATTTCAATCTCCGAATGTCACATGTGCCACTGCCAGTCCTGAACAAGCAGATTCAGTGGAAGCAAGTTGTCAGACCCTCTGTGGCAATATTTTGAGGTGTAGTTTTCTACCCTTTTCTCATGGCCCAGAGACATCAATATCTGTAGTGTTGGATAACATGTGCACTGTGTGATCAGGCACGTTTGCCTAGCAAGTTAGGAATGACAATCCATGTTTGCTTGACAAACAAGTACAGTGAACTACAAAATCTAGCTACTTAAATACCATTCTGTATCTTCTAGTACTTTCTTTCTCTTAGTAAACCTTTACTCAGCAATACTCGGGCCCACTGGACATCGCGCCAGCTTGCACAGCCACAGGCTCATCAATATTCCACATGTAGGTCATCCTGTGGAATTTTTTGGAAGCAGCAGTAGTTGAATTTACTAGTCTCGTCCTAGACTCACACTGAAATGGTAAGGCGCAATTGCCTGCAAATTCAAACTCTGCCCTGATCCTTTTATTTTGGGAACTCCAGCCAAAATTCTGAAGAACTGTCATGACAGAGATAACCTACTGAACAGAGCACATACACACTTAACTCTTACAGACTAGGCCATAAAAATGCATGCATCTGGTGCGATCTGCATGCCCTTGTGGTGATGCAAGTATCATGGTGCTACATTCGAAAACCTCGGCCTCTGGACTTTCCGATGCTAGTACATATGTAGCCTGATGCCATTATATAAATAAATTTGTTGTCAAACACAAATATTAAATCCTTTTCCATATTCATTGTCAGTTACATGTCTGGTGAGCCAAGGTAAAGTGTTGTTAAGGTGGTGGATCCAAAGTGTCCTTGGGAAGTGCAGATTCGCAAGCACATGGTATGTTGTCACCACATTCATGACTGCCTTTGAGCTAATCATTGAGTACTGCATCAAGCACCAAAATTCAGCTTTAAGCTTCACAAATTCATGGCCCACAGCATGCGTATTCTTGGATAATGACTTTCACCCTGCCACGATGTTTTGATGTCTGGTGAGCAAGGGCATGGTGTTTTGAAAGTGGTGCTGTCTCTGTGGAACTCGGATGAAGTGGAGGGTGCAATGTACGTTGGAATGGTGCCACCGACATACCTCCATGGCATTCTTGGTGATGATATTTGTGCTGCAGCAATATATCGACATCCGGTGAGTGTTGTCCTATTGTGAGTAGACATTTCTGGTATCAGGTTTCAATTTTCCTCATCGATGCCTGATGGTCACAAGGGAAGCACTGCAGCCATCAATGTTGCACAGGTGCTGGATGTATCTTTGCATTTCAGCCCAGCAACCTCTTATCAAGAAGTTGTACTTCTCCTGAGGTACGTGCACTGGTTGTTATACCACTCTGTTTTGGCATGTGACTTGGCATAGGACTCGGCGTTGACAAAGCTAGGCTTAAACCAGAGGGTGTGAGGCTAAATTTCCAAGTCTACAGAATATGGCAGGTTTTCACTCGGGCAAAGACATCAGGTTTGTAACATCTTTGCAAGGCCCGTTTAGTTACTACTTTCCTTTTGCATGGTCTTTGTAGTTGCCTGAGGTTGCGAGGGAAAATGTGAGCTGCTGCCACCGAGCGAACTTTTTCCCAAGGGGCGACCGGCATTGCGGCCCAGAACACTGGGTAGGGAGGTAGGTTGCCCAAAAAAAAAAGTTGACCCTCCTTAAATGGGCTCAAAACTGCCTTCCAAATGTAAAAATGTGAGATATTTAAGTGACAATATGTCTAATGAATTACTGTCGGTGGGATGACTCCGGTTGATTTTGGGATTCTTTGGACAATGATGACAATGATGCCACAACTTCCTGGGCTTCCCAAATCCCTCCACAACTACCATGGTCCCACCGCCACCTTTAACCATGGGCTCTGTCCTACTCCCAGTCTCAGAAGCCTAGGGTGTCTGTAACACAGAATATCCTGGCGCATGCCACTGCCATTTGTGCTCGTGATTTCCTTTGATGTTTGCCACTGGCTCCTGCCTCGCCAGGCCTCCGTGGTCTTCATGGGCAGTTTAACTGTCTTGCCCGGTCTGTTCGATGCATGACAAAATTTGACATTTAATGTAACAGCTGCAACTCCGACCAGCACTGCTTGAGCTCCTCCATCGTCTCGATATGTGTATTCTGAGGAAAATATCCATAATGATATCTTTTCTCTCTGCCAGTGACACGAAATATCCCCTCAAGTTGAGTATTGTACCAGTTAGCTTCGAGAGGTCCCGGCTGACAAGGCAAGATATCAAAGACGTGGAACTTAGGGCTGTATAGAATAAAGTATGACCTGTCGAAGTCTTCCCAATGTATGAGATGATGCCATTTGGGACATGGAAGAGGAGAAGGATGATCTAGATTGCAAACCGTTCTCAAGGAACAACTTGGAAGCAAGTGCCGATGTGTTCTAACTCATCTTTTCTCACTGTTTACTGAAGTCCTGCATAGAAAAATATGAAGAGACCTTGTCAACGTGTCTGCTTTGCAGAATCTGAAGCTGCAAACCAGGAGTGTGCAGCAATTCTTCTAAGATTGATGCAGATGAATGGAATACAGTCCCGTAGCAGTTCACGTCAATGAAAAATGGCTAGTACGCCAGAAGCAATCAAGTTGTTGTTAATCATATGAAATCTAGATGCACCCTGCAATCATGTTGAGCAAATGTTGAGGTCTATGCTTGTGTACTGGTGAGTGTGTGGATGTTATTCCCAATTGTTCTTTGTTGCTGTCCAGGTCGATGAGTATTGTGCCTTCAGGACACTACGGAAATTGGGCAGTAGCCTACCCTCACGCTGTTGCGAGGTTCAAAATTATGCAGAACACGGGGACCGATGTGGCAGTGCCATACATGGATGGTGGATGGCTGCGTTATTGTGCAAAAATCAACCGGAGTCATCCCACTGACCATAAATGAATATACCTACAATGTTTATAATGCTTGTGCAGTACAACATTGAGAGTAGACAAAGTATTGGTGGCACTGCCATCATGAGTCAGCATATGACATCATATGTCTAAATTCATCTGACCAGAAATGACTCAGATTGTAATCAAAATGGTATTTGGTTGAATAATAGTACATGAATGCAACATAATTGCCCATTTTCCAGCTCAATGTGGAGTGTATGACATCATTTTGATCATGTGAAGGTAAGTAGGTCCAGCGCTAGTGTATGAAATTTTTTTCCCATTCTGGTAGCCCCTCAAGGGGGTACCAGAATGTCAGCCCAGAGCACTGGGTAGGGAGGCAGGGTCAAGCGCTGGTCATGAAAAATTTTATATGACCTCTCAAAATTTCAATTTTTTCCCATGTAACTCAACGTAAAATGACCTTTTCATCTTTATTTTACTTCAACCATCATCCTCTTAGTCAGTATGACCTCAATACACCTATAATCAACCAATAATGCACTGTAAGCTGAGCTACAGCTCTAAGTAGGCATATATTCTGATGCATTGTCACATAATTTATAATAGAGCAGTAAATTCCTGTTATACATATCCCTCATTGGTACACAAGGGATTTATAATGCAAAGAGAGCAAAACCTGCAGTGAAGAGTGACACAGGCCAATATTGCAGATGTACTGGGTAAGTCCAAGTCTGGCTGTACCGGTGAAGAGACTCTGTGCATGCAGGCTAGAAATGCAGCAGTGTTGAAGACACTGATCACACTCACACCCAACACTACACACACAAACCCTCAAGTTCTTGGTGGGATATTATGCGATAGAAGCAGATTGAAGCAAAGCAACTAAACTCTCAGATTATACGATACATGTGTATAGCAATAGCGTGCGTCACGTATCTAGATCTCTCTAAGTCCAAAGGCTTTTATAACAAGAGGGGCGACCAATGTCACCGGGCCTCAAGGCAAGGTGTACTACAACACATGATATGTTGCCACACACTCACAAAACCCTCAATAAGTCACATGCATCACACACAGGTAACCACAACAACCTAAACACACCCTAAACACAACTCAAAGCTTGCACTCTAAGCAGAAACCCTTCAAAAGAACACCAACTTGGAATGAGATTGGGTAATTAACGTAGTGGCATGGCAATCAAGGTGATCGTGTGTGCGAGTGGTTCAGGGCACCTCCATGCAGTAGAACAATTCCTCTATACGCAAGAATACACTGCAACTTTAAGTCTGCGAAGTAGTACTGCTTGGTAGTCGAGTACTAGATGCAAAGGCTATAAGCCAATAGGGTTCTCTCGAAGTGAGAGGGAATGAAAATGGGTATGATGTGAATACCATGAATCCGTATGAGAAAACGTGCTGTGAGACTAGAAAACGTTGCTCAACGGTAATCGGAGTGGGGTGAACAATGGAGAATAGACTAAACAGTTGGCAATAGTCTAGGGGTGAGCGAGGCAATGAGAAAATGGCGTGGGGACTGCAAGTGGTGAAATAAACGTGGAACGAGGTGCTGAGGGTGGACTGGCGAGAGAACCTTGAACTACGTTTTCTAACTAGTTTTTATACTACAAGTACGAATTTATAAACAGAATAAATACACAAGACTTAGTAAGGCTGTAAGGCCTTGGCTTTGTAAAAGTCGGAGGAAACATATGGTATGTCGTCTTCTAAAGTAACAGCAACTCGTCGACGTTGTTGCGTATGGATGCGAACTGTATGGTTTTGCTGAGTGATGCATGGATCATTAGGTGCTGTTTAGCTGTGGATTACTGAGTGATAGTCATTGTGCCGAGGATTACACATGGGGCAACATTTTCTTGAGGCCTTGGTGAAGTAACAGCCTTAGTAAAGATGGTCTGTAGTTGCCGTAGCTGGGAGGGTACTTGCATCTATCACATCATTTTCATTAAGTGATCAATGAGCACGTCAACTAATTGCTTCTGAGTGATGCAACAATTTCGTATTGGGATGATTGTCGATCGAAGGTGCCTTGCTGTGATGAAGTACAGCAATTATCATGCATGGCAAGATGGGATGGATAACAAAGTGTGTAAGGAGTGGTTGCTGTAGGATAAAAGTGGTATCAATGTGTGTGCAATCATTGGTTTGCTGAAAGGCTGTTGAAGGGACAGTAGCGTTAATTAGCAGGGAAAATCTGCGAATTCTGAGTGTACAGAGCCTGGAGGCTCATTACCATTGACTTTTTGTTGACTGTTTTGAGTTTGCTGTCCTTCAGAGCTCCCAAGTCTGATTCTACAGCACCCAGAAAGAATAGAGGATAACGGGGTTCCAGTGGTGTAGGCTAGGTCATACTTGTCCAAAAATACTCCAATGTTGCAAGTGGTCTGGTAAAGGTTTGGGTAGGATTGAACCTGAATAAGAATTTGGACCTGAAAAGGACAAGGAAGGTATACTGGTTATGCTGGGAGGCATGGATCTCTTCGGAGGAAAAGAAGATGACATGGAAACTCTGGATAGTGATGGCTTAGCTAATGGCGAATTTGGATCCAAAATAAACTTTAAAGAAGGACCATTGGACAAAGACTGCACAGGAGAAGTCATTGAAGGATCCTCAGTACTTGTTGAAAAACTGGAAGGCTTCGAAACTATCATTTTAGACATGGTTAACTCATTGGCAGACAGAAATTGGCTCTCAGCATAGATGCGTGAAGTTCGTCTGGTTCCTTATCTCAATCCCTCTTCAGTGACTTGCAACATCAGAAAAGGGGATGCAACATTAGTTTCGGGTACAGGCCTATATGAGACTCTTTTCACCCACTCCACAGGGCCCCCATACCTCATCAGAGGCTTTGTTTTTATGTTATTTATCTTTAGGCATATACTAGTACCATCCCCTGGCCCATCCAGTACTCATAAACCATCCCAAATGTGAACTTTCTACCTATTTTCACTATTTTTCACTATTTTAGCCCTTTTAGCCACTTCCCAGGACTCTCATACTTCACCAGATAGTTTGATTTATGTTATTTATATTTGAGTATATAATAGTATTATCCCCTAGCCCACCAGCCACCCAGAGAATGCTCCAATAAGCCTAAACCCTTATTTGGTCCAAAAATGGACTGATATTATTGATGGCATTCTGCACTGCCACTACATCCAAACCAATTTCGATGTATCCATTCGTTTTTTGCCGCATTTCAATGAAATAATCTTACAGGCATAAAGAAAAGTATAGGGCAAGGTCCTCTCTTTAATATTAGCCCAATCCATTGAGAAATGAGCCGGATTTTTAAGAAAAAGTAGATTTTTAATGCATTCTTTTTTCTTTTGATTCATCCAGTCTTTTTCAGCTGGATATTGATGGAGTCACTATGCCAGCTAATTATAAATTATTATAAAAGGCCTAGAACTTAATTTTAGCCCTTCCCAATAAGGAATGAGCTAGATTTTTGAGAAACATTGATCTAGCATTCCAAATCTGGCCCTAGCCTCTAAAAATAGCAAAAATGTGCAATTAATGCTAATAATAGACCCTCTCCTCATCACCTCACCCTAAAATAGCCTCACCTAGACCCCCTACCTATATCACAACCCAATATAGAATATTGCTAGTATTGCTGACAATGCAATATTGCTCTATAACAATAAGTCTATTATTATAGTCTCTCTATGTAATAGAAATCACTATTGTAATAGCAATATTTGCAAAGGGGCTAAGGCATTGGGTATAATAGTAAAACATAGAAGAGAATTGATTGTGTTGCTTATAATCATAGTGAAAGGAATAGTCAGTTGCTTAGGTTAAAGTTGGAGATATTAAACATGTGCCCAGCTCGATGACTATATATAACTAAGTGGGTACTGGCAATGCCCAGTTCTGGAATGTGAGCTGACTAAGCCCATTTTTGGCTATTTTGACAGCAAATCAATGTTGATTACTTCAACTCTCATTGAAGTGTGATGAGCAGTATGAACCCTTGTTAATTGGCCTTTTGTAAGACCCGAACATCAATCAAAGGTGAATAGATCGGCTGTATCGCGTTCGTACAGTCACCGTCTAGCCCTTGTGATGATTGATGCCCAAGACTCACTTTAGGAGCTTTTTAGCAAAGAAGGGGAGTGTTCGGTATGAATAAACTTTAGCTCAAAGCTAGGGAAATACAGGCTTTGAGTAAGCTACTTATATACTAAAGTGAGGGTCTGTAAATGGTACTAAGAAGTGACTACCGTGTTAGAAAGTGAATAAGCCAAATACACGGTAGCCGAGAATAACACGTATCCAGTACGTGTTTAGCACACGTCGCTACGTGTCGGGCACACGGGACGAGAATACCCCTGTGTCAAGTACACGTCAACCGAGTTGTGACGTGATAGCGATGTGAAGATTTATGAAGACTCTCCGAGAGTCGCGGGTCTAAAGATTGTGGGTGAGTAAGCATCTTATCTTATCTTCCAAAGATTAGATAAGATGCCTGAAAACGAATAAATCATAACATTACCCCCCCCCTAAGGCAGGTGTCCCAACTGCTAGTAAATCCGAGTTCCGTCTGCTTCATCGTCATGCCGTCCCCAGAGACATCTAGTGTTTCGGAGAAATGCCATACGCGCTGCAGCTTGTCCCAAAGGCCTTGTTCGCCCAGAGGGAGAGGGGACTTTTCGTATGGTGGTGACGGGAGCGGCAAACTAGACTTCGAACGCCGGTTGGACTCCATCTGATTATTGAGCGCTTTCTAGTGGAATATTGGTCATCTTGGAAATCGTGAGCGAAAGGAAGCATGAAGGAGGACATGAGGTATTTTGTCGTTAGAAGTCGTGAATGAGGGCCCGTTGGCTATCCCCCGTTATAGGGCTCGACTGTGTTTGTTTATGGGATTTCTGTTGCTTTGTACGGCGATTTCGAGCTTGTCGAGGGGTCATCGTTGCCACCAAACCAATCCCAGTCGAGTTCTTGGTCGTACCAAACTTTTCGACCAGTGAATGGATCCGTATAGGACTGCCAATCTCCTGTCTCTTGTTTGGTGCGATTCACTTTTTCTGCGAGGTATTCGTCGACTAGTTCGTCGGCGTCCATGTCGTCTTCCTTTACCCAGCTGTTGGATTCTGGTCCATATCCTTTCCATTTGACGAAGTAGTCCGTGACCCAGTGCCACGGTTCGCCAGCCTTTCCTCGGACCTTTCGGTCTCTATGGTCAAGTACATGCTCGATTTCATAGTGCTCCTCCCCATCAACAAGGGCGGGTGGTGGCAGAGGCGGCTGTTCCTGGTTAGGGAATGCGGGTGGCGTGTACGGGGTTAGGAGTGATTCGTTGAATACTGGATGGATGCGCCAGCCTGGAGGGAGTTTTAATTTGTACGCCGAGGCTCCGATCTTGGTGATGATAGGGAAGGGGCCCGTTTTTTTGTCTGCAAGTTTTTTCTTCGGACGTGGAAGTGCCAGATTGCTCGTATCGAGCCACACTTTGTCTCCCACCGAGTAATCAACTGCAGGTCTTTTCTTTTTGTCGTATTGGGCTTTCATCTGGTCGGCGGCTTTTTCGAGTGCTTGCTTGGCTTCAGCGTGGATTTTCTGTATATCTGAAACGAAAGTGTTCGAGGCCGGTGTTCTAAAGGGTGCTCGGGGTCGTACGGCACCAGGGAGGACCTCGACGGTATAGCCATGGGTAACCTCGAAGGGACTTTTACCCATTGCGGAGTGGGCGCGGTTATTGTGAGAGAATGCCGCGAGGGGGAGCCATTCCGCCCAGTCGTTCTGTCAGTGATTGACGAAGATCCGGAGGTATTTTTCAACCTCCTGATTCACTCGCTCAGTTTGTCCGTCAGTTTGTGGGTGGTAGGCGGTGGATACGTTTGCCTTAATCTGTAGTAAGTCATAAAGGTCTTTCATGAACTTGGATACAAACACAGAGCCTCGGTCGCTGATAACGACCTGGGGCATTCCATGTTTGGCGTAGACTTCGTCTCGTAGAATTTTGGCCCACCCTTCCGATGACATCTCTGTGGTACATGCGACAGGTATGATTTCCTTGGAGAAACGGTCGACGATCATTAGGATGGCGTCAAAACCATTACTCTTGGGTAGTCCAGTCACCATGTCGACGGAGATGTGAGTCCAGGGTCGGGATGGAATGGTGTTTGGATGAAGCGGTGCCGCTTTTGCTTGAGTGCTCGACTTGGTTCGTTGGCACGTCACGCAGCCGTGGACATAATCTTCTATGTCCTTTTTCATCCTAGGCCACCAATACTCTCGTAGGACGAGTTCTTTAGTCTTTTCAATGCCGGGGTGTCCCACCGTGATGTGGTCGTGAACTTGTGCGATTATTCGGCCTCGTAACGCGTGGTCGGAAGGAACGTAGATGCGGGAATCATAGTAGATTAACCCGTTATCCATTTTCAGTCCTCGGTCATGGTTAAGGGAAGTCGCAATGTTTTTGTCCCATTGGTGGTGGTCGAGCGTGGCTTGCTTTATTTCGGAATGGGTTTCCTCGATAGTGGGCATGACTAGTGCCCGGAAGTGCTCGGGTTTGAGGACGATAACCTCATCGTTGTCCTCCTTTCCTTGCTCGTGGTCTGCTCTGCGACTAAGTAAGTCGGCTTTCTTGTTCGCGGCTCCAGACTTGTGGTGCAGCGTAAAGTGGTATTCGGCCAGTTCAGTGACCCACCGCGCTTGTCGCCGGTTGAGTTTCTGGGGCTTTCGGAAATACTGGAGGTTTTGGTGATCCGTCCATATTTCGAAGTCCTGAGCTGCGCCCATTAGGTAGTGCCTCCACTCGTCGAGTGCGATCATTATCACGAGCAGTTCTTTGTCGTAAATTTTGTAATTTCGTTCTGTCGTAGTGAGGGATTTGGACAAAAATGCGACCGGGTGCCATTTTCCATCCTGCTCCTGCGTCAATACCGCACCTATAGCTCCCTCACTTGCATCCGCCTCTACGCGGAACTTTCCTTCCTCAGTGGGTATTGCCAGTACCACCTCTTCGGCTAATAGGCGTTTCAATTCTTCGAATGCGTCCTGTTGCGTTTTTCCCCATTTCCATGGATCGTTTCCTGTCAGCTGGGTCATCGGTTTGACGACCTTGCTGTACCCTTTGATGAAACGTCTGTAGAAATTGGTAAAACCTAAGAACGACTGGAGCTGTACTTTCTTGGTTGGTACAGGCCATTCTGCGATTCCTGCGATTTTGACTGGGTCCATGCGAATGCTTCCTTCACTGATGATGACTCCGAGGTATTCCGTTTCCAAGGTTTCGAACTCGCACTTCTCCGCTTTAAGGAATAGCTTGTTCTTTTGGAGAAGTCTTAGAACCTCGCGCGTGATGCAGCGATGTTCTTCCTTGGTCTTGGACATGATAAGGATGTCATCAAGATAAACAGTGACGGCGCCTGATGCAATGAGATTTTTGAAAATGTCATTCATCATCCATTGGAAGGTGGCAGGCGAGTTGGTGAGCCCGAAGAACATGACCATGGGTTCGAACAACCCGCGATTGGTTCTGAAGGCTGCCTTCCATTCGTCACCGCTTTTGATGCGCACATTGTTGTATCCCCATCGGACGTCAAGCTTGGAAAAATACTTGGCACCCTGTAGTTTGTCCATTAGTTCTGAGATTAGCGGAAGTGGATAACGGTTTTTAATCGTCATCTCATTGAGCTTCCGGTAATCCTGGACTGGCCGCAGTTTGCCATCCTTCTTTTTAACGAAGAAGAATGGCGAAGCCATGGGTGATTTGGATGGTTGTATTCGTCCACTCGAGAGGTTCTCGTCTAGGAACTTATCGAGTTCTGCTTGTTTGTTCCGGTTCAAAGGGTATACTTTGCAGTCTAGATTGGCGCTCGCGTTTGGAGTAAGTTCGATGGCGTGGTCCCACGTTTTTGGGTCAGGAAGTTCATTGAAGCTGTCTTTGTCGAACAACTCGTTGAAGTCCCGACACCATTCTGGGACCATCTCTTCGAACGTCTTAGTCTCTTTGTCTGCGTTGGCCGCGGCGGCTAAGTCATTGGCGTGATGCGCACGTATGAGAATAGCCTGCGTAAAATCTATTGCAAGGATAGTGTCCCCTTCTTCCAGTTCCTTGTCCCATTTGTCGTCGGGATCCGCATCAGGTAATGTGAATGGGTTTTTACGGCATTCGCACCGTGCAAACGTTAATCCTCCAGTCTTCCAATTGATGATTGGATTATGCTGGGCTAACCAATCGTGACCAAGGAAGATCTCCTTATCACCGAGATCTGTTACGGCTAGATCTATTCGTTCAGAATGATCCCCGATTTTGAGTTTGATCTCGGTGTATTTGGTAATTGATCCTCCCGAGTTTTTGGTTCCGTCGGCATTATAGACTGGGATTGGAGCAGCTGTCGGTCAAGTCAGGATGTTATGTTGTTTAACGAATTTTTGATTGATGGCGCTGCTGGTGCATCCGCTGTCTATCAACGTGGTTGTAGAGATATTGGAAATTGTTCCTGGAGCCCCGAGCATGACGGGGATCACCAGGTCTTTTCCTTTATCGCTTAACGCACTGATAAGTCGTTTTGGCTCTTGTAGCTCGTGAAGCCACCAGAGTGCATCAATTCGTTCCATCCCCCTCATTGCTTCGATCATCGAGTCGACGATCTCCTCTGCGCATGCTTTGTGAATCCAGTTTTTTAGAATTGCCTTTGCTTCCGACTCCGTTCGTGCTTGTACTACGCCATGTAGAGTCCACTCGGCTCCGAATGGTTTGAGCCATTCTCTATAGGTCTGTCCCTTTGTATAGGTTCGGGACAGTTGCGGGGCCTCTTCAACCTTCGCGTCGCCCCATACGGGCGTGACTACCGTCGGTGAGGCCACCGCATTTTCTAAGTCTAAAGGGGTTAAATTAGTGTTCTTGTTCATCATGAAACTGGTAATGTCCTCGTTGTCAGGTACTTCAATAAAAGCTACCTGATGCCCCCTTTGTACTGCCTGGGCGCTAGCAGCTTCCGATCCTGCGGCTTTCTGGTTGGTCGTGGAACGGGAGGCGCTTTCCTCGAAGGCGCTGTCTCGTGAAGAGATAGCAGGTTGGGCTGACACCGCTGGACGACGATTGCCTATGCTTCTTACCGTCGACGAGTGGTCGCCTTCACCTTGTACCTTCGGGCCCGTCTCTGTGATGACCGGGACCCTCGTTTCATTCGGCGTTCCCCCTTCGTCGGGTCGCCCTGCGTCTCGATAGGCATTGGCAACTGATCGGGGGCACTTACCCGACTCCGGTTTGTCCATCTTCGGGACCGAGGGCAATACCCCCGCTGTGTCCATCGTCGTCTTCAGGGCGGAGGGCAAATAGACCCTCACGTGCCTTGTATCTCCTAATGTTGCCTTCATTAGGGCCTGTAATCCAGTGTTGCGGGAGCTGGCCTCCGTTGCTATCTCCAAAGCCCCGTCGTGGGATTTACACTTTGGTAGCCTGTGAGCACGCTCTTTACCCGGAGGAGGTTTCGCCGAAGCTATTCCTCGACACTCCCTGCGCGGCAGGGACTCCGTGGAGCTGCGATTTCAGTGAGGGGACGTTTACGCAGGAGCATAGCTGTCTGCCCTCCTGCCCCATCCGGTCGGACATTCGTCACTGCGGCTTGAAACTCCCCAAGGGAAGGCCTCGACTGGTGCTCCGCCGTTATGATGGGTGGCGATCTGGTGGTCGCCTTGCCGTCCGCTTTCGCCTGTAATAGGTTACTTGCCAAACACTGAGCCGGTAGCTCGGTGACTACCGCGCCCGTCCATGGGATTGTCGCTTCGTTAGGCGTAGATCGAACTGGTGTCTTTGTGACTACCTCGTTCCTTTGGATGGCTTCGTTAGGCCTAAAATGATTCAAGTTTAGCTCCTGGTCTGATTGCGAAGTCGCGGGTATATTCGAATGCGCGTTTGATACTACAGGTGATATATAAGTACAATCATGAGATGCGATGGGCGTACCAGCCGAAACTAAACCTCGGGCCGCCGAATAGACTGAATCATCATCTAGACGGCGGTCTCTTTTACCTCCTTAATCGTTGAGAGGTTTTCCTTGTGATCCCAGTAGGTATTTGCGCGTCGCAAAGACTCTGCTCGGGTTTTGGGCGCGGTAGTTGGGCAGTCGCGTTTGAAGTGGCCCTTTTTGCCACATCCAAAGCATACCGATTCTGCCCTGGCTTCGTCGATGTTCATCGGCTGTCCGCGTCCTCCATATGTGGTCCCTGTAGCCGTACTCGTTGTCGGCACAGGGGCCCTAGCCTGACCACCCTGTACAGGCGTGGTCATCTTCTGTGGTCGGACTGATGTCCCTACCGTTCCTTCTGCCTGCTTGAGGCGCCAATTGAGATCAATCCGGAGGAGGCGAGCCTTCCACGCTGGGTAATCATTTGGTACGTCCCCGTCTGATGAGTATATGGTGTTTTTACTCGATTGGCAGGCGGCCTTTTTGATTTGTTGGAGCATGATTTGGTCGTTATTGCGTACTCCAGCATGGTAGGCCAGTTCTTCAAAGATCTGGAAGAACCTGTCGCCGTCCTTGTGTTCCGATTGCTTCAGCCTTTCCCACTGCGCATACCTTAGCTGCGAGTCAGCATCCTTCCAGAACCGTTTGTTGAGTTCCGACTGGAACTCATCGTAGGTCGGATACTTCTGTTCGCCGTCCACGGTCTTTCCTATAACTTTAGCACATAACTGCCACCACCTTCCAGCGTCTCCCGCGAGTCGTGAGACACAGAAGACGACTCTATGCGGGTGCTGGCGGAAATGTCGGTTAAAGACGTCGAAGTGCAATTCGCACTTTAGGAAGAAGCGAGCGATGTCGTCTGAGTCCCCAGTAAAGTCGTCGACTTCTTTCAAGATTTTTGGCTTGAAGTCGTCGTAGGGGGCTGTCGCTCCAGCTTGCAATTCCCAAGGTATCGGTGGGTCTGGCATTCCGGGAGGTGCCGGGAACCGTGGTAGTACTACCCGTACCGCGGGGGGTGGCTGTACTGGTTGTCCGCCACCTCCGCCGGCTCCATGTCTGCCACCGGCAAAAGGTAGGTACCCGGGTTGGTACGTTCCTGGTGCCGCTTGTCTGGTGTCATAAACAAATGTGTTAGTGACTCGGGGAGGTGCTACCGGGGGCTCATCTGGCATTGGTTCCTGGATTTCTATTTCTGGGGCGGCTTCTTCATAGGGAGGGAACTCCTCGATTTGGTTTCCCGGGTGTAGGCTGTTCCACAGGAAGTGAGCATTTCGCTCCGCTTCATACTGTAGAATTCCATCGGCGGGAAGATTTCTGTTTTTCTTCATAAAATAATCGTTCCTGGCTTGGGTTCCTCCCCAAGCCAAGGAGAAGGGTAATTCGTAGGCAAAATAATTATAAAGGTTCAAGAACGTTGCTTGCCTTAATATAGCGGGAGTAGGGACTGTGGGTTCGTCATGTGTTTCGTCATAAAAATGGATTGCGTCGGCTAGCGTCATCTGAATCCGGGTTGGCGCCCTAGATTGACGGCTCGGGGGTCGGCTCGGAGAATGAGCGGGGCTCGGGTGATGGGCCAGTGATCCCATTGAGCTCCTCCTGCTCGGTGCCCTCAAGATAGACTGTCTCTCCTCGATCGTCGATCGTGTATCTGGCGGCATCTCAGTCGATGCTCTCAATGGATCGGAGAGCGGTGTCAGGGAAGGGCGTAGGGGGGCGAGGTGGCTGTTGTCGCTGTCGGAGTCGCTGTGCGATTCGCTCCCAAGTACCTGCTCGAGGGGGGCGATTACTCGACCCTCGTAAGGGCCTGGGGGAGTGCCCTGGGACCTGGAGTCGTGAGGGGCCGGCGATGGGTTCCGTGAGCGGTACAGGCTCGAATGCCTGCTCGCGGTCCTGAACGGGGAAGTAGGCGCTGTAGGGGATGTTGAGGTTATCCCAGAACTCGCTGGTAGTGACACCGGCTGTGGGTGTCAAAGTATCGGTGGTTGCGATGGGTCGTGTGTCGTGGCCCACGTTTCGTCTCCTTCCGTAGTTGGTCCGGGGGTTTCCACTGGGTGAGGGAGTTTGAGGGACAAGCGAGGCATAGTAGGAAGCGGGATACTCGGAGGTGATGTCGACCTCAGCCGGGCTCCTTCTGGGAGGGGTAGTAACGCCTCTCTCCGGGATCGCGGTAGAAGTCGACTCAGAAACGTCGACCTCCTCTTCATTGATTCGCTCCCCAGGGACGTTGAGGACTGGGAACGGTCGGTGTGGTATGGGTGCGAAGAGTCGGGGTGGCTGCTGCTCGAGCGGGATGCCATTGAGATTATCTGTAATGACTGATGGGGTGGTTCGGTGCGTTTCTTCCTGTTGTCGTTGTCGCAACTGTCTTGTTCTGTGTCGGAACCTGACGGCAAGGATGATGGCAAGGGAGATGAAGGTGGCGCTTGGTATTCCTAGTGCGATGGCAATAATACGAGCGTCGTCTTCCATGGGGATTCTGAGGCAGAATCAGTAAAGTAGCTTTGAGCTAATTGTAAGACCCGAACATCAATCAAAGGTGAATAGATCGGCTGTATCGCGTTCGTACAGTCACCGTCTAGCCCTTGTGATGATTGATGCCCAAGACTCACTTTAGGAGCTTTTTAGCAAAGAAGGGGAGTGTTCGGTATGAATAAACTTTAGCTCAAAGCTAGGGAAATACAGGCTTTGAGTAAGCTACTTATATACTAAAGTGAGGGTCTGTAAATGGTACTAAGAAGTGACTACCGTGTTAGAAAGTGAATAAGCCAAATACACGGTAGCCGAGAATAACACGTATCCAGTACGTGTTTAGCACACGTCGCTACGTGTCGGGCACACGGGACGAGAATACCCCTGTGTCAAGTACACGTCAACCGAGTTGTGACGTGATAGCGATGTGAAGATTTATGAAGACTCTCCGAGAGTCGCGGGTCTAAAGATTGTGGGTGAGTAAGCATCTTATCTTATCTTCCAAAGATTAGATAAGATGCCTGAAAACAAATAAATCGTAACACCTTTTTGCTGTGTGGACTGACATTTGGTGGTACCAAAGTATCTTTGAAAGTTAGGATGGTGCCCCATGAAGGTTCTGTGTGCTTGAAAGGTGTGCAAAAGTACAAAAAGCTGTGTGACACATTTGTTTGGTTATATTTGCAAAGCCTTCGGACTGCTCATTCAAATGCACCTGGTACAGGATTCCACAGACCTTGTATCACTTCAAAAAAATTACAGAATATCATTTAGAAATAAACTACATGTTTTTTTCAGAGCACTTTTTTTACAAAAACATTTTAAGTGTTATAAATGCAATGAAACTATGGTAAACCAGGGTCTAAAAATAAATTGCCTTGAAGAAAACATGTAAAATTATGTCCTGAGTAAAATGTTCCTGCAAAAGTACTTGCAAATCTTCTTCCTTTGACCTGCAGAAGGTGCATCCATAAAACTCACATATTTTGGGCCTTGATCAAGATTGCTTGGAGTGTGAATTTTGGCAGGGGTTGCCGGTGCCCAAACTAAGTGGTCATCCAGCTCGATGAGTGACAGATCACATGATGTGACAAAGAGCCATCTAGCTGGATGACATGTGATTACAGTCACAGTCATAATTTTATTTACTGATTTAATAAGGTCTAAAGGTATGTCACAGGCTCCAGATGAAAGGTGCTGAGCACCTATATGAATGCAAAGTGCTACACACTAAACACCACACAAACACTCAGTAATTGCAGTTCGAAGGGAGGTATATTATACCAGGTTACAATGCTTTGTACCATAGTTAACAAGTTCTGGGTGCAATGAATATGATTTGTATAAAGAATATATTGCGATGTCCACTCTAAGTTCGACGTGTTACTGAACACAAACTTAAACTGATACAGAATAACTGCCTGGTGCAGGTTCTGAACTCGTGCTGGCTGCCTGGTGCAGTTTCAATACTGATACTTTGCACCTGGTTGTGACTTAAAACACACTGACTGGTTCTGAACTGTTTCTTGGGTCTGACTTTCTGTTTCTAGCTTAATACTGTTTGCTTGCTTATCAGTTCTTGCACACATGGAGTGACCAGGTCACAAACTTTCTATTCCAGGTGAGTCTACAACTCGAAGCTCTTAACCAATTAAACCCATACTATTCGCCTGGTAGCATTCTGGGGGTCAGAAACCTGATCCCTCACTAGATACATGACCTGTATTTATACTAGTCTACTGGTATGCTATTACTAATCCTTTTTACTACTGACTAATATACTTGCTGACCCAGCCTGGTGAAGATAAATGCTCTACCTGGCAGGTATTATCTCATCCGCGGCTACCAGGTCGATCAATCACTTGCAAAATCTGGAGATCACATATCGGTGCCTGCCAGGAAGCCGAATCTGACTGTACCAGGTGGACTGGACTACTGGCTACTGGGTAGAATCCCAGTGCTTCGTTCTTGGTTTTTACATGTCTTGCTTATGATTCCTGGGGAACCTTCTTGTTGCTAGTGGTACTTACTGCTGGTTTCTTACTTATTGTAGGTAGATAAACTTGCTTGAATTACATTACAGTGAACTTTATACGCAATTTTCAGAGGTGTACACCAGGCAGGCGTATCAGTCACAGTTCAGTTTATTTGCTTTAATTGCTATTTATCATAGACCTATCACATTATATCTTTCATTATCTGACAATCTTAAAACATATTTTATGCAAATCTAATTGCTATAAGCACATATTAGTCATGGAAGAAAGGAAGAGAGTTTTATTAGTTGTCATGGCTCCTAAACAGAAACATAATGATGTCCATACTGCAGGGTGCTATCTACAGATGTCCAACCTGCTATGGGACCAAACCTATCCCATGCTCTGTCACTTTGGTAAAGCCCTCTCATAAGTACTCCCTCACGGTCTTGGCAATAGGAAGGTGATATGAGAGACTTGATAGAAGATGATTCAATGAACTACAAACACTTATTTAAAACAGCTAGTATATTCTGAATCAACGGCAATATATGCCCAAGCCTTGTTAATATACAAGAATTGAGGGGCCAGTGGCAAGGCACACTGAGGCCTCCCTCCTTCATTGGAGCATGGGAGCACATCAATGGCAATAAGTACTCCATTTCAGGAATCTCCTCTGACAATACTACAGTGATGCCCTCTGTCTTGCTCAATAAAGATGTCCCCAAAAGTCAGAGGGCACTATGTTGAACCAATCTTGAGAAGGCTTCGCTTGCAAAAGACTGTCTCTCTTTGATCTCATTGAATCCCATCAACTTTCTCAAGACTCTTATGACCAACATGGAGATTTTCTCATACCAGCAGGGACTGGATCAAGAAAACTCACAGCTAATTCTGGAACTTCAGGATGCACTCTGGAGCCATGACCAGATCTGTTTGCACATTGAGACTTGGATAGAGTCTAAAGCTTTGACTCAGGTGGTGGATGGAGTTTCTGACAAGTTTGAGGCTGTGAAAGCTCAATTCTTAATGTACTCAAATGAGATAACACTGGAATTTGTTATGACCTGGCCATTTGATGAGGAACTGAAGAAGGCACATCATAATATGCTGAAGTGTAGTGTTGCCAAAGTTCAGTTTAGAACCTCGGTCTGAATGCTGAACATCAGAACTGAACATGAGGTTCAGTTCAGGTTCAGTTTTGGTTCAGCAAAATATACTCTGTTCAGTTCAACATCCAACAGCTTCCAGAAAAATCTGAACACTCTTTGAACATGTTTGAATATGTTCAAATGCTGAGCTAGCCAAGCACTGAGGCTATTTTTATTGGAAAAATCAAGGCAAAATTCTCCATTGCCATTATTGCTATGATGGCCATCTGCATCCAGCAGTTCCATGGTTGCCATGTGGCTACCTGACTCCACCACATTCCACCATCACTGACCACGATGATTCATCCAAGTCATGTCCGATAGTCCTAGTTTTGGTCTGACAGCACTTCAACAATGCATCTTTTCCTTTATACCATGTTATAGCAGGCACTTCAAGATCTGATGTCACACTTTTATCACTCTATTTAATTCATCTGACTCAGATACTGTCTTCAAATTCTACCTCCATATTGGAAATGAGACATCTCTCACGTACAAGATTTGTCCTGGAATATATTATATCCTATCCTTATTTCTGCAAAATACACATCTTTACAGTCTAAAGAAGTATTTTGAAAGGTCTGAGTGACGGTCTTGCCATTGCTCATATCATATTGAGATCCATGTGAGCTGCAGCTGTAAATCTATTTTTCCTTGTCTTTCTGCTAATTTATTTATCTCTTTAGTGCATATCATCTCCGAATCAGGCTTGCATCTATGTATAAAGGTGGACTTCAACAGTCTCTCTTCTATCATCTCTGAAAGTCCTGCAATGTCTTCTGACAACTGCACTCTCAATCCTGACAGCTCTCTCAAAGCAGCCAAGGACATTGATTTCTATGAATCTGAATCTGACGAGAGACTGTTGCCCAGTGAGTAAAATTTACCTCTTTTTGAGATTTCGCTCCCAATCTTACCATTACAGAATCCAAGGGTGAGGGCCAGCCAGAACTGCATCGGACTCATTCCCTGGAAGAGCCTATTCAGAAGGTCGCTGGAAAGCACCAGACAAAACTCACCTGGAAGCTATGACAGTCACCAACACCACAAAGTGAAACTACAGTAGCAGAAACTTTGAATGGCAACAAAAAGCACAAAGCTACTGGAGGCATGACTCAAGCGAAATCAAAGAAGTCGAAAATTCACTCTTAGGGTCGATGAAAGCACAATCATCATGGCCATGACCCTCGCACCACTGACATCCATGCCATCTTTTTAGCAGATACACATGTTATCAACAGGGAGCAAGTATCTGGCCACTGGCATGAAATCTGTTGGTAAGTAGTTTCTGTGACCTCGAATTCATCACAACATTCACCATGAATTATTAGTAATGTCCTTAAATTAAAGGCAGATGACTCTTTGTTTATGGGGAGTGTTTTATCCTTGTGTGCCCACATTAATCAGTATGTCTCTATGAACACATATTTTCATATATACATCAAATAGACTTCATCGGAACTAGGCAGTGGTCATCCCATGGTAAAATATATATTGAAAAATGTGCTGAAGCACACATTGAACCTCATCACTGTGCTGTGGCAATATCTGATTGCAAAGATGAAGATACATGGCCAATGCTTGATTCATTTGTTCATAATGCACCAGGACCGTGGACCAGCAAGGGATTACTCGAGTATATCATGGAACTCTTTGTCACTGAGGACAAGGTAATATGTTTCCTGGTCCCTACTATCCTCAGATGACTTCAATTAGCTAACTTCCTATCACAGTCCTTTCAGTTGATTGACAGACATGCATTTTGACACTTACTGATTTATCAGAGACCCAAAACCAAGGAGTCTGATATTCCACATTGGACCAAACTTCACGAGGTCATTTTAGAAAAAGCACAAGAAGTCCAATCTTGAATCAAAGAACTTTTCAAGGTATGAATGCTTGCTAATCTGGAATTTATACTCACTGTGTTTGAAGGAAGTTCCAGATCAAATTTCATTGACTTTTGATGCCTGGATTTTGAAAGCATATGATCCATACCTTGCAGTCATGGCACATTACATTGACACTCCAAAGGAACAGTCAAATGCCTGGGAATTGAAGAAGAAGAGGCTTGGCTTCACAAAGATTGAGGAAAATCATGGTGGTGCAAATACAGCAGCCATTCTCATATGAATTATTGACCGCTATGATTTCCAGGACAAGGTAAGACATGTATCCTTAAAGCTTTGATATTCTACTCATAATATGTCATAAGGCTGGCTGGGTGACATCTGACAATGCATGTGTTAATGACAAGGCCATGCATGTCTTGCAAAGAGTCTTGAATAAGTATCTGACTGGACGACACTGGATTGGGAAGAAGTGAAGAGCATGGTAGAATTTCTCTTGCATTTTTAAGAATCCATTAACATCTCGAACCTAGATGCATCGAGCATTTAATTCAACTTGGTTCAGGAGCTTTCATTGAGGCAATATGTCCCAATCCCTCTCACTTTCACTGCAAGCTATCCACGGCTTGTTCTGGTGATGCCAATGAACCAGATAGCAACCAGAGTGATGTCAGAGATGATTCTGGAGATGAAGACTGGCTCCTTGATGAGGAAGGTGACGATCCCAATACCTCTGCAGAGAAATCAATGAGGATGTCGAGTATGATCCTAATGATCTGCTTGGAAAGATCCTAGCACTTGTAACCCAAGTAAGTATTGAGCATCATTATGCTTTAAGATAGACTCCTTACAACACTCTCAGATCCATGGATCTCCTCAAGCAAAGGCCTATCTGGCTATGCTGTGCAAACAAGAAGGTCTTGCACCACTTGAGCTTTTGAAATGGGTTCGGACACAATGGGGATCAATGTTTGATCTTATTGACTGTGTCATTGAAAATAGGGAGGTACGTGAAGTACCTGATGTGTTTTGTGATGCTCATCACAAGTTGCTGGTCAAATATTAGGCTATCAATAAGTTCTGTGCATTGACAGATGACAGTCCGAAGGTTCTGAACCTCAAGAAAAAGAAATATACTGATTTCAAGATATTACCAGAAGAGTGGAAGCTTTTAGCTTTAATCATGGAGGTATTGGTCATGTATGAGAGTAACTTCTTGACTGTGGCTTTAACTTATGTTGTGTAGGAGCCACATCAAGCACAGTCAATGTTTTCATCAGAACATGTTCTGACTGTCTGGAATGCTATACTGACATTAGATTGCCTCCTTAAAAACTGGTGTACTATGGCTTCAACCTCAAAGTTTGAACCTGTTTCTCATGGACTTGAAGCCACTATTATGAAGATTGAGCAATGGTCACTTTCTGATGAACAAAACAAGCTCTATTTTATTTGCATTGGTGAGTCTTTGTTTCTGAAGTAACATCTGGGTTGATTTTTTTCTCCCAATGCAGGGATATAGCTTTAGATCCTTGTATTAAATTGGCGTACACTAAAGAGGCATGGAAGTCAAAACATCATGTTGCTGGTATGAAGGCACTTGAGTCAGAAGTCGGTCTGTCATTTAACCTTGACGTTTGCTGTCTAACCATTCCTCTCTAGTTCGATTGGTATCATAATGAGCACGCTTTCATGCAAGTGAACTTAGAGTTGCATGAATTAGGTAGTCATACAACTGACACCCAAGATATTATTTTACATCACATGTAGCTTAACAATAAGAGCCTGATGTTGTTTAGAAGCCAGTGCTCCACAGGGAAAGGGGTATGCATCAGTACATCTGTACAATACTATCAAGGATCGAGTGTCTCGCGAGCAGAAGGATAACGAGAGAAATCCTCAAAAGGAATTGAAAGATTACCTTGAAGCTGACCTTGTCAACTCCGATGATATCATTTGGTGGTGAGGTGTATGTGCATTCAGTACTATAATTATGCTGCCTTTCTAAATCTCCTTAGGACCATGCCTCAGAGTATCCAACACTCTCCTGAATGGCACGTGATTATCTCACCATCCAAGGCTCTTCTGTTGCTTCAGAGCAGACATTCTCCTCAGGTGGTTTGACAGAGACACTGCATCAAAATCAGTTGTCTCCTGAAACATTGAGGCATTGCAGCTGCTGAAAGACTTGTACAAGTCTGGTATCATTAGTGCAGCAGAAGAGGCTACCTTATGGGAAACTCCTGAGTGGGAGCCGGTTTTGTAAATGATCAAGATATGTATAGGGCTCACCAATTAGCATGTCAATATCGCAATACAAACAGTACAGATCAATGTCAAGTGACTTGCCTTTGTGAACCACACTTGAACAGGTTCTGAACGTGAACTGAACACCATTGAATGTGAACACCTGTTCAGTTCACGTTTCCATTCACATTCACATTCACAGCCAGAGGCATCAGTTCTGAACTGAACTGGACTTCGGCAACACTATGCTGAAAGCAATAAAGTGGGTAACAAAAAATATATTCACAGGTTGTGGTAGATCAGGCACATATACTAGACAGTATAATGTATATCCTTGTATATGGAACCAAAATTTAGTTGAATTATGTGCCCTAGCAGTGCATGATGAATTTTTATTGTACCAATTGGCCCAAAATGTGAGGCTAGTGCCATAAAGAATGATATATTATCTATTGTCAGACTCTGTATCTATTATAAATTACATACATGGACTATATATACCTATGATATACTATCCCAATGCTACACAAGACCTCGGAGTGCAAGAGTCAAGCAGAGAATGCATCCCAAGCATCCATTCTGCTTTCTCAATCACCCTGGACCATGAAACTGCACAGCAATCGAGTGGCTGTACAGCTTCTTTTTCTTCTTTTCACCACAACCTCATCATCTCCCTATGCTCCTGTTGTAATAACAGTATGCAGAATGACATCGATACATGTTCAAATGGTATGTTTCATTCAATTTATTACTTCTTACTTTAATTTAGGTCTTTTTAGAGTGTCCGGTGGCCCCAAGAGCCCTGGATTGCGTAGATCTATCCCCACGACTCGCGTAAGTCCTCACTTGAGGCAACACTACCATCCAATGTATCTGCTGTGATGATGATGACATCAGCAAGCTACATAACAACCATGACATGGCCCATTCTCCACCATGGCCATAAATATGACCCCCATCCCCACCCTGACCAACTAAGCACTCCCATAGTGACACCAGGACCAATCACAGTGACACATGACTTTCGCACACTCAAACAATGTGGAATATACTCCAGGATTCATTATCAGATGCCATCTTGGCATGGGAACCCCACAAAAAGCACAAACAACAATGAGCATGATAACACCAATGACAATGATGACGATGACAGCAGGGGCAGAGGGGTTTATTCTCTGAGGTGGGTCTATGGGATTACTCTGGAGAAGGCTAATGCCAAAGGAGAACCAAAACGGAGCAGGTGGGAAGTTGGGAGAGGACAAGTGGGATGGCAGGACCAAGGTTGGGATGCCGACAATGAACAACAATGACAATGGCCAAGCCCTTTTAGGCATCAATCAAGGACTTGAGGGCACAGTGAATGCGCCAAGAATTATTGTTCCACAATAATTTGCTCGTCCACTGCCACCCACCTTGCCAAACATCAACATTGGCCTGCCCCAGTCCACCCAAGCAACCCAACAACCCCAGAATCATGTATCCCCATTATTTAGGCTGGGGAACACAATTCCAGTGTGTGCCAGGCTTCCCAATCCACCAGTTGTCATGGGTCACTACCTAATCTCCATCCTCACCCCTTCTGCCCCATTCTCAGCCCTACGGCCTAGTCACCCCCCCAGGACCTCACTACTCCATTTTTGACATCCAAGAATCCAATGGTGAGGTCCTTTTCTTCCTCAGATCTCTCCATTGGCATAAATAGCATTGATGCCTCCTCCCCTGTTTTCCCTGTACCACCAATGTCATGACCACCATAAGGGCCCTGAGACTGTTTGTTTCGATGCACTGGAGACTAGTCTCCCCAATGTGCATGCCCACGTTACCCTCCAATGATGCCTACACTTGCAATGCTGACTGCAATGGCAGGTATTTTTTTAATTTCGTTAATATTTAATTTACATATACAAATGGAATATATTTTATCACTTTACAATGCCTTGCTGGTGTAGTGGTTAACTGTTGTGAATGTTATACTTGCCATTGAAGCTATACTGGTTTCAATCCTGTGGAATGCAAAGCTTTTTTCATTTCTGAACAAAAGGTCATCCTGACCCCAGTCAACGAATTCAACATTTAGTGGTTGCTTGTGGTCGGGATCACGTCTGGAATCAGTTCTAAATTATATTTTTAGGTCACACAATTTTTTGCCAATCCCAGCAATGAATGGGAGGGCATGAAATTGAGCTCAATGTCATCTCAGGCATTGAGCTCACCATTTGAGCTGTGGCTGTGTTTGAGATCAGTTACAAAGCCAGCATTTTCTCAAATAATGTGAGTTTCTTAAATTTGAATGGTTTGTGAGAATAATATACATTTTTGCCATTTTGTGTGTGAAGATGCTAAATATAGTCATTGATAAATGCCTTCTAGTGCTGTCTGCATACTGAAATGGGCTAAAGTGTGGCTGTGTATCATGACAACAAAATGCCAAATGGCTTTCTGTCTTGTTACAGTCATTTGGCATTGAACTGACAACATCGGGTGTTGCCTAACTGGTTTGGATTGTGGGAACTCTCTGGAAATGGCCGGACATTCGATGACTTGCTGACTCAGCACTGTCATCCAGCTTGATGAGATATTTCAGATTACCATCATCAAGATCCTAAAGTAGAACTGGTCAGTCCACATGCAATCATATGATATCCAAAAACAGTATCCCTCTGTTTTTAATTTCTTTGCTGTGAGTAAGATTACTAGCAGCCATTGGTCGATGACTTGGACCTTGCTTTGGCAGTCAAACTTTTATAACTACACAGGGGTTGTACACATAGATTCTGCAATTTGACTTTTAGTAAATGTTGCAGTTCCTCTTCGACTTTTGTACCATCACAAAATAACAGATATGGTGTATGCAATTGACAGTGGTGGATAAGGTGAAGGGCATGCATATTTTTAGGAGCAAAGATTATCTGTATATATTTGTCTGCCGTATTCCTGGCCTGCAGGATATTTGCATGTGTGTCAGCTTTTAGAGTTATAGAGATGAGAAACATGCATTCTGGGTTTCCATTTTGATAATGAAATTTAGTATGACCCCTGGTAGCTGCCAGATATGTTCTTCACTGAGACTGTGTGCACATCTCTCTCTGAAAGCATATTGCAAGGAAGTGTTACAATTCCTCAAATAGTAGTACACTGATTGATGCTGGCTTGCAATAACAGGATTGACCACCACCTATGTTGCACCAGTATGTCAGTTTCAAGTTGGTGTGAATCAGATCCAGTGCCATCATGTACATCAAAGGTCCTTAGCATCCTAATGATGTCAGATAGAGGTATCTCATACAGCAGCAAATGTATGTTGCATCCATCATAAAACTTGTACATTTCTGTGGTTGTGGCAGGTGAGAGCAAGTGATGGAGATACTTAACACATGAAGATTTATGGTTAGGATTTGAGGCACATGATCCTGGCAGCTGATTAAGCACAGGAAATGATTTGATTTACCTTACTGTCACAGCAGTATGTACAATAGCTGGTCATACAATTAAAAAATTCTTCCTTCTTCCTGCCCAAATGTTGCCCAAATAACAGTCCACAATATCTGAAAGTGTGGCCATTGGTGCTTTGGATTGATATCCTCCACCTGCTCCTGAGATTGCGAGAATATTACTTTGATATTACTAAACTGAAGCCGATTGGGGAGTGGAGTTCAAAGTCACATGAGCTTGATAATCATGCTGACTCAGCCACTCATCCAGCTTGATGATTCCATATCACCACCATTGAGATTTACTGTTTCTCCCTTTTTCATTTTCCACTCGCATAAGATAACCTTGTATCATTAGTAGATATGTAGATACATGGATACATGTAGTATTTGAATCTATATAATCAACAATAAAATACATGCTAGTGGGCAGGCACAGTGGGCTGTAGGCATTGACGGTGATCATTGCTATCAGATATCGTCCAAAATGGGGACCAGGACATGGGGATTATTGCACTGCCAACAAAGGTGAGATATGCAGGAGAGTGTGTGCATCAGGATAGGGAGTAGGCACACAATGGTGATGATGCCAGGTGGCAGGTAGTGGTGGGGGTACCTGTGGTCGTGTAGCCATGAATTTGGGCACACCCATCACAACCTCAAGTCTTTCTTCAATATATAATGCCTAGAAAGGCATTGCCTATTGTCTGCATCCCAACCTTGCTTGCACCCATCTGCCCTTCTGCACCTCTCTGGCACACCCTCACCTTCCACTCTATCCCTCGGCTATGCGTTTGTAAGATCCTGCTTCATGCTTGAAGCCTCCCCGGCCCACCTCTCATGCTGTCACTGTCGCCATCGTCATTGTTGGATGTGCATCGCTTTCCTGGCTGCAGATGGTGGTCAATGTTGTTTTCCATTGTACCTAGTATCATTAATGCATTCAAGCTGGGGTTGATGCAGATTGGCCCTGATTTCGATGTGGGGTTGGAGCAGGAATGGAATGGGCACCATAGTTGCAGCAGGTATTGGTGAGTGTTGTAATCAATGGTAAAGGTGGTGGCAGTGTTCCTTGTCATCCAGGATGGACTTAATCATGCTGCCTCATGTGAGGGCTGGCATGCAGCCAGTGTGTATAGTATCCAACTGTTTGGAGGCCACTGATGTCTCAAAAGTATTTATAAAGGTTGAATTGACATGATAAGTAAATAAATTATACCTTGGTCACTGAAATGGGCAAGGGAGGCAGATGGGGAACTATGTGATAGGTGCATAGTGAGGGGAGAGAAGCAGAAAGAAGTGGCACAGCCACTCAATCACTCTGCGGTTACATGGACTGGAGCAATTGAGCTATGCTCAGGATGCATCATCTGCTTGATTCATTCTGTCTGTGGTCCTGAAAATTGTCAGAATATAATATTATGGTATTTTAGTGTATATTGATGTATTTCTCTGTCTAAGCAAGCACCCATCCTGTCATCAATTCACCTGGTATTCACTTTGATACAACCAGTTGGATGAATGCAGTTTTATTTTCATTTTATTTGTATTTCCCCTCTTTGATGATCTCTGATTTCATGGAGATAAACCTCCACATATTCAACAATGGTTTTCTGCCACTCTCATTGAATAGAGATAAGATCGCACAACCACCCACATGAACCAGTATTGTTGCAATCCTTAGCAATTTTTCAAGTGTCACACAAAATTCCTTCCAATTTGAGTCTAGTTCAAACAAAAAGGAAATTGACATCTTGCCAGTTGGGTTGAGGTGAGAAAATTTCCTTGAAAGTCAAATAGAGCATCCAATCCTGAAATCTGAGTATGTAAAAAATAGTGACCATTCACCAGCTCTGTTATTAAGATGAACAATGTCCCCAATGCTACAGACATTGTTAGCACTATGATAAGCATATATGGTACTTGCTTCAACAATTGTCACTAACATGACCAACAATGAAGTGAGTATTTGGATTGCTTTTCTACTTCTTTTCTCACGCAGAATCCTTGACCTTGTTTCCTGTCAGTATGCTGATTTCCTTTTACCTCTTTTGCTCTCTCTTCCACCCTTGTCTCCCCAGAAGTTATTGAACTAGAACTGAGAAATGATGCACTGATTGAAGATAGCGCTGATGAGCCTCCAGGCTCTGTATGCTCAGAATTCATGGATTTAGCCATCCATCACCCAATACCTTCGAAACAACGCCATTATAATCCTCACACACACCATAACACTGCCAACACTCGATAATACCACGGATTTTCGCAGTATAAGCCACAAATACCCAGATACAATCCTAAAACCGTGACATCTATGGTGCGAACCACTTAGTCACCACCAAAATGTGACAAAGTTTCTGCAGCAGTCACAAGTGACCAGAGAAAAAATCCCTCTTGTAGAAATGCTCTAATTGATGAAAGGAACAAATCCTCTAGAGGAAATTTTTATTGGGTCAAAATTGAAGGAGATATCTTACTTGACTCGTCTCGATTTGGTGGAGTGTGTCACAAAATAGCAGGGAACGTGATTTATGTCACAGTATGTCACACTTTTTGAGATTTTTTTTTCGCCTTCGGCAATCGACTTTTCAGGTGGATTTGAGATTTGGAAAATATTTGGACCAAATTGGCAGCTGTTACTTTTTGGTGGTGATTAAGTGGTTCGCACTATACTCCTCATACACTCCGTTATCCTTCCCAGCTCACCTTGCATCACAATTACCATATCCCATTATGGCAAGGCACCTTTGATCGACAATCATCCTAAAACAGGGTTGCTATATCACTCAGAAGCACTAGTTGATGTGCCCATCAATCATTTAATGAAATGACGTGATTGATGCGAGTACCCTCCCAGCTACGATAATTACAGCTACGGCAACTATAGACCATGTTTACTAAGGCTGTTACAGTGCCAAGACTTCAAATTATCGTTGCCCCATGCATACACCTCAGCATGGCAACTGCAGCTCAATAATCTGCAGCTACACAGCATCTTATGATCTGCTCATCGCTCAATAAAACCACACGGTTCACATCCATACACGGCAATATCAAGGACTTGCTGTTACTTTAGAACCACAGATACCATATGTTTACTATGGCTATTACAAAAGCCAAGGACTTACAGCCTTACTAAGGCTCCGATGAATATTCTATTTATAAAATCATACTTGTAGTATAAAAACCAGGTAGAAACCGCATTTTCAGAGCTAGTTCTTACCCAGTTGACGAGGCTATGGCGTTACCAGTCAGCTCGGTTACTCCAAGTTATTCCCCACCGCTTGCTTTACTCTTTAAATGTTGTTGGTTACACCAATACATGAAATCTTGTGTCAATAACTTGCTTTTGTTTTTTAATGCCACAACATTGCTTCATTTTCACCACATAGGATTGTTTTATCGCCTTCACCTTCTACATCGCCATCGATTTCATCACCCAGTTCAGTATTGCCTCCGTGTAGGCCCAGTTCAGCTCCATAGGATCACCCTCATCTTTATCATTGTTTGGAGTTGCCATGCATCTATTGCCACAGCACCCCACTCAGCACCTCAGTTGCTACGATTTCTACCAGTTTCTTGCAGTCTCCGTATGTTTATTGCTATTGTTTTGACTCACAATATTAGGTACACCCCAAGCCACGTTTACTAGGCTATTTCGACGTCTTCTAGTCCATTGCCACGATTTCTAGTCCTTCCCCATGTTTTCCAGGCCCTCCCCACGTTTTCTCAACCGTTGCTACGATTTCTAGCCCGTTGCTACGATTTATAGAGCATTGCAACGATTTCTAGACCCATTTTCGTGGTCTCTAGACCATTTTTGCAGTTTCTATTGCGGTTTCTTGGTATTCAAGTCATACCAGATTCCGTCCCATCTCATTTATTGAGATCCTTCCTGGCTTACAGCCAACATCTATTAGTACTCCTTGACCAAGAGTACTACTTCGCTGACTTAAAGTTGCAGTGTATCTTATGTTATTGAGGAATTGACCGCACAGAGGTGCACCAAACGACTCACACACACATTGCCTTGATTGCTGTGTTGCTACGTTAATTGCCTAAGCTCCCTCCGAGTTTTGGGAGTTGCCGTTGCCATGGAAGTCTAGGCTCATCAGTGCTCCTATTGTTGATTAAGGTGAGTGCCTGTGACCATCGTGTGGGGCTTTCTTTGTTCTTTCAAGTCACACTGCATGATAGTTTTGATATCTAAGGTGAAAATATTGAAATTGAAAGTTATTTATTTTTAGCAACATGTCAATCTGAAATATTTGATAAATAGTCAAAATATTTTTTCACTATTCATGATTTTCTTGAGTTTTGAAGCAATTTCCCCAAATATAGAAAAGATATTTACAGCTTCTTTAATATATTTCAGACTCAAAATATGATTAAAATAAACATTTTTCAAATTCTATATTTTAGACTCAACTATTGAGACCATCGTGCAGTGTCATAACAGAACTTTGTAAAATGTCTCATAGTTTGTCAGACAGAAACAGTACTGATCATGAAATTGGAGCACTTGCATTGCTATATGTTAAGCAGGCTTGTGAACAATAAAGCACAGCTTTTGAAAATAATTTAAGATAAGTAAAAATATAAACTATATATTTTGAAATAAGTTAAGATAAGATTGACAATAGAACTAAACATACTATATTGAGCAAGAATGTAGTCTCTGGGGTCATATTACTTTATATAGGAAGAACAAATATATGCAAGCACCAGTAAGTCATGTAACCGGAACATACCAGTCATGTATTCCATACAAAATGATACATCAGCCAACTAAGCGGTAGCAGGAAGGACCTAGTAATTGACATCCAACTCGAGACACTGGCGAATCTAACTCAAGTCTCCACTACCACATTAGTGGACAGTGGGTGCACCTGTAGCACTATCAACCGAGCATTCGTCAAACAAAACAACATTCCTACTCATGCAACTGCTGCATCAATCCACATCTATAATGCCAACGGAACAAAGAACTAAGGGGGAGCAATTACCAAATACGAGGTCTGTCTCAAGATCGGAGATCATGTGGAGCAGATAGATTTAGCCATCACTGACCTGGGTGACCAACAAATCTTTCTTGGTCATGATTGGTTGGCAAGACACAATCTGCTTGTCAACTGGAAGACTGAAAAAATGATATTTGCCTGATGCCAATGATGCAAAACCCCATTCATACTTTCTGACACTGATCCAGACAACAAGTGGGACAAAGAGCTTGAGGAAGGGGAAACCATTCTGGCAATAGACTTTATGCAGGCCATTCTCATACACACTCATCATGCAAATGACCTCGCTGCTAAAGCCAATGCTGAGAAGAAGACCAAAATGTTCAAAGAAATGGTCCCTGAATGGTACAGAGATTTCAATGACCTGTTCAACAAAGACAATTTCAATGAACTCCCTGAGCAGAAGACATGGGACCATGCCATCAAACTTATTCCAAACACAAGCACCAATCTCGACTGTAAGGTCTACCCCCTCAACTGAAATGAACAAGTAGAGCATGACAAGTTCTTGGATGAGAACCTCTCAAGCTGAAGGATACAACCATCAAAATAACCCATGGCCTCACCCTTCTTCTTTATCAAAAAGAAGAATGGCAAGCTGCAACCAGTACAAGACTATCGCAAGCTCAATGAGATGATGATTAAAAACCAATATCCACTTCCTCTCATCTCTGAGCTTATGGACAAATTACAAGGCATCAAGTACTTCTCTAAACTTGATGTTTGATAGGGATACAACAATGTACGCATCAAAGACGGTGACAAATGGAAAGCAGTGTTTAGAACTAACAGAGGGTTGTTAGAACCCACTGTCATGTACTTCAGGCTCACCAATTTGCCTGCCACTTTCCAATGGATGATGAACAACATTTTCAAAGACCTCATTGTGTCAGGAGCCATAACCATTTACCTTGACAACATCCTCATCATGTCCAAAACCAAAGAAGAACATCATCGCATCACACGTGAAGTTCTTAAAGTTTTGTGAAAGCACAAGCCACTCTTTAAAGCAGAGAAATGCAAATTTGAAGTCCTAGAAACAGAGTACTTGGGAGTCATCATCAATGAAGGAAGCATTCGCATGGATCCTGTCAAAATCCAGGGGATAGCTGGGTGGCCAGTACCAACCAAGAAGCAGCAACTACAATCATTCCTCAGCTTCACAAATTTCTATCGATGATTCATCAAAGGATACAGTAAAATCATCAAACCAATGACACAATTAACAGGGAACAAGCTGTGGAAATGGGGAACAGTGCAACAAGCAGCCTTTGACCAACTTAAAAAGCAGTTGGCTGAGGATGTGATATTAGCTATACCAACAGAGGAGGGCAAGTTTCACATAGAAGCAGATGCTAGTGAGGAGGCAATAGGCACTGTTTTGTCGCAAGAACAGGATGGAAAATGGTGTCCAGTCGCATTTTTATCCAAAGCCCTCACACTTATGGAATGAAACTATGAAATTTACAACAAAGAACTACTTGCAATCATGCTCGCCCTTGAAGAGTGGAGGCACTACCTAATGGGAGCAGCCCAGGATTTCAAAATCTGGACAGATCACCAAAATCTCCAGTACTTCCAAAAACCCCAAAAGCTGAACCAATGACAAGCACATTGGGTAACCGAGCTTGCCAAATATCACTTCTCTCTTCACCACAAACTGGGTGTAGCAAACAAGAAAGCCAACTTACTTAGTTGACAAGCAGACCATGAACAAGGTAAAGAGGACAATGATGAAATTGTAGTTCTCAAGCCTGAGCACTTTCAAGCAATGCTCATGCCCACGATAGAAGAAATGCAGACAAAAATCAAATATGCCATGCTTGACCATCACTTATGGGACAAGAATGTCTCTGGATCCCTTGACCATGATCGAGGAATGAAAATAGAAAATGAACTAATCAACTATGATAGCCAAATCTATGTTCACCAAGATTATGTGTTATGAGGAGAAATCATCGCACAGTCTCACAACCATATCACTGCAGGGCACCCAGGCATTGAAAAGACCAAAGAACTCATATTACGAGAATACTGGTGGCCCAAAATGAAAAAGGACATAGAAGCCTACATCCATGCCTGCAAGACGTGCCAGTGAACCAAGTCAAGCACCCAAGCAAAGGCGGCACCACTCCACCCTAATGCTATTCCCTCCAGACCATGGACTCACATCTCCATCAACATGATCACTAGTCTACCTATTTGCAATGGCTATGATGCTATCATCATGATCGTCAACCGTTTCTCCAAGAAGATCATTCCTATTGCATGTTCCACAGAACTCTCATTGGAAGGATGGGCGAAGATCCTACACAATGAAGTATACACCAAACATGAAATGCCACAGGTTGTCATCTCTGACTGAGGAACTGTGTTTGTCTCCAAGTTCATGAAGGATCTCTACAACTGGCTCCAAATCAAGGCCAATGTGTCTACCACCTTCCACCCTCAGACAGATGGACAGACAGAATGAGTCAACCAGGAGGTTGAGAAATACCTCTGAATCTTTGTCAATCATCTTCAGAATGACTGGGCAGAATGGCTGTCACTCACTGCCTTCACTCACAACAACTGCACCTATTCAGCCACCAGCAAAAGCCCTTTTGAAGTCAACTATGGCTACAATGCCCACATCCTGCCAGGAGCTAAGCCCCAGACACCATTCCAAACCCCAGCCTCAACCGCATTCGTCTCCAAGATGCAGGAAATCCATGCTGCAGCAAAGCAATCACTCAAGAAAGCTGCTGACCAAATGAAAGCCCAATATGACAAGAAGAAACACCCAGTGATCAAGTACCAAGTAGGAGACAGAGTCTGGCTCAATATGACCAACCTACACCTCTCTTGCCCAAAGAAGAAGCTTGCAGACAAGTGAACAGGTCCCTTCCTGATCACCACAAAGAAAGGAGCCTCAGCATACACTCTCAAACTTCCTACAAATTGGCACATTCACCCAACATTCAACAAAGTACTTCTCACTCCATACACACCACTGGCCTTCCCAAATCAAGAACAACCACCACCACTGCTGCCTGATCTTATCAATGGTGCCGAACACTATGAAGTGGAGAAAGATCTTGACAGTAGACTTTGTAAGGTCAGAGGAAAAGCCAGGGAGCCATGGTGCTGAGTCACCGACTACTTCGTCAAATGGAAGGGCTATGGACCAGAATCAAACAGTTGGGTATGGGAGGACAACATGGATGCTAATGAACTCATCAAAGAGTTCCTCACTGAGCATGTCAATGAAGTAAACACTTGACCAGCAAACTGGCAGTCCTATATGGATCCAAAAACTGGAAGAAAGGTGTGGTACGATAAGGACAAAATGTGGGACTGGTTAGGAGGACATGATGATCCCTCAATGGATACAAAGTCACCCTTCAAACTGGACAACGTACCATAACAGCAGTCAGGATGCCTGCCTTAATGAGGGGGTAATGTTACAATTTATTCATTTTCTTTATCTAAGTACCTCTTATCTTATCTTCAGCACTTATCTTATCTTATCCATAGGATCCACAACTCCACAGAGCCATGACATTGCAATACAGTCACTGTCATCGACCTGGTGCAAGTTCTTACTTCTTTCTGACATGGTGCATTTATTATTAGAACCCTCACTTTAGTATATAAGTACTGTAACTCAAGCTGTATGTTCCCTAGCTTTGAGCTAAGTTTCTTTATACTGAAACACATTCATTCTCACTAAGTGCTAAAACACTTAGTCCAGAACCTCCTTTCATCACGAGACCCAATGGTGACTGTATGAACACGATACAGTCATTGTTTACTCTTGATTGGAGTTTGGGTCTAACATATTCAGAGAAGGAGCAGACAGCACATGTTCATGACAGTTCTTCTTATTTGCCAGCTCTGTCTCCAGGTCTTTTGAGAACCCTTTATCCCAGTTGTAGCCTTCCCCACAGTACCCAGGTGCACCGCTCAGATGTACATGATAGAGGACGTCTCAGAAGTGCTGCCATGTGGTGCAAAGGGGATGTCATGTGTTATCAAGGTGGTCCCCTTATGATGAATGTCAGTGGGCACAGAAGTCTGTAGACAACACTTTGTGACATTTTGAATATAAAAAACTGCTACCATCAGAAATAAGCACTAAGAAATGACCTTGGGGGTTTTGGATCCAAGTCAAAGAAGGAATTTTGTGTGAAGATCTAGTAAGGGAAAATGCTCACATGCATCTTTAGGTCATTCCATATCCCACAACATTACATCTGATTGGTCAAATTAGCAACATCTTTGAATAGCAAGAAAGGTTAATGATGGCTTTGTTTTTTTAGAACATGATGATGTGGGCAGGAAATGACATAATAAGCTGCAATGTACTAACTGCCTGCTCCTGTGGTAATATGTCAATGCTACTTGAAGTCAAGCAAAAGACATCTCAATCTGAAATCCAAGGCTGGATGTTCAATTTCTCTTGCATGAATACCACTATTTTAAAAACTCAACCTCCCTTGTTTATTTCAGGGTTTGACTCTAACTAAGGAATGCTGCATGTCATAGGTAATGTAATTGAGGTTCTACTCTTCCTTTCCACATGTGGTGACTTGATTTTTTAATGGAGAGACCCAGCTCCAATTGCCCAAGTGAAGTGACCCTGATACTAGGTGATATAGATAGTGTAACTGACAATGCGATCTGGCACCTGATGTGGTAGTATATGTCTGTTGTGACGTAGACTGGTTGATGCGAGTCGTTGGCTGGCAGGAGTCGTGCAGCCGAGAATCCGGATGTAGTAGGCAATACCTAGATAAATGTATTCAGTAACCAGAGAATAAAGGAAACTCACAATGCGCTATAACAGTGCTCAAGACTCAATGCTCGAAACTCAGGTGGTGGGCAAAAAGCCAGGGTTTATCTCCCAAGGTACATCTTGATAAGTACAGATAGGGGATAGCCGCACGCGTGCTCGTGCGTCGCCAGGGCCCCGCTACAGCATCCAATAATATAAATGATGAGAAAAGAAGTAAACAGTCCATTGAAAAGATAAAATCCATAGCTAGTCTTCAGCGTTGAACAACTGCCCCACCCAGGAGTAGCGCAACTACGAATAGGGAGAGTACGCTGCCGCCCTCAGCGTTGACAAATGGGTCGTCAATCCATTGTCATCTCGATCCCCAGCGCAGTCCGAGATGATTACAGTTGCCATGGCCTTGTCCTCGCATCCGGTGTGTACAGTAGAATGGGATGGGGACAAGAAAAGGGATAATGAAGTCAGCATAGTGGCTAGGAGAGAATGAAACTGAGAAGAGTAAGTAAAAAAAAGGTATAACAGGACTATCAAACGACACCGTAGCCCAAACCGCTATTGTCCTTCAGATATGAGGCTCGATTGTCGCTGAGGAGAGCTGTCGGTCATGCAGTATTGTGCCACGTCGATTGCGTCATCGCCGGCTTGAGAATGTATTGGGAATACGACGATGACATCATTTAAGCCTCTATGCTCAAATGATGTCGCCGCAAGAAAGAATGGATCTGTAAGGGAGAAAGGGAAAGAAAGGGAGCATAGGATGATGAAGGAAAGAAGGAAAAGACTAGGAACCAGAAAAGGAAGCACGCGTCAGCACGTCTTGTGGCATCAATTCCACGAGCACGGCAACGCATACTGCCACAGAGGGGGATACTTTGGATTTCGCCCTCGGAATCCCACAAATCATGAGCTCAAGCCCAGTTGAAAGGGCGCAAGTCCACCACCAACCGCTCTCTACCAAACCTGTTGGTTATTAACCGAACCTCAGGTACACCCGTAAAGAGACGCAAATGGCGCTGAACAGCCAACGCGCGACGGAAGGCATCGATATGCCAATTCTGGGTATCCTCTTGAACCCGCGAGACGAGCTGGGAAGGGGTCAATTGAAGTACCTCCGCTGTATCATACATTACCAAGGTCTTCCACTCGAAAGAAGCCGAATCAGTGCAAACAGGAAGTCCAGAGCTCCTCTCGATGATTTTTCCATCCACGTCTAAATAGAAACGACGCACCATATGTTGGAACCAACTAACAGTCCTAGGACCCTGTCCCATGAAGACATTGTATTCAATATAGTTGTATTGCTCAGGTACCGGGCTGAGTGGTCGTCGAAGGGTCTTGTAAATCTCTAGCCAAGTTAGCAGGCGATCACGGCAGTAAACATAAATAACAAAAGGAAGAGAAACTACCTCGTCTCCAAGCAAGCATTCATCTGTAAATTTGTAAGCATATCCAAGAGTTAAATCACCTCGAAAAGTAGAACAATATTCAGTATCGTCCACCATCCTGGGACACGAAACACGATCTCCATAGTTACGCATCAATGGGAACTCGCCCTCGAAAGGTTTCCCTGCCTCCAAGTCGCTGGCTGAATGAAATCCGTGGACTGGATTGTTGTCAAGCAAGCGAACATTGAAAGTAGAGTCAGGGAATTGAGGACCAAAGCCAAATGGTGAAGAGCGCATATGAACAGTACACTGGGGTTCGCAGTCGCGGTACATGATGAGGGAAGGGAAGAAAGGAAAGGAGCGCAGGCTTCAGCTATTAAATACGATCGGTAGAATATATTACAATTGAGATAAGAAAAGGGGTACTCAGCTCTGCCACAGCTCCTAATTATGACGCACGGAAGTGAGATTAGCATGGACCACATCCAATCAATACAGAGGATTGCTAGCCAACGTCTGGTGAGCACGAGGTTGAAGAGAAGTACGCAATGTTTGATGTTCTGGCCGAAAATAGAACAGTCGGAGACGCCGGATGTTGATATGACCTTTGAGAATGGCACCGCTGAGCTCGTGCAATACAAACGAGCCATGTTCTCGCTTCTCATGGATAATATAAGGTCCCGAATAGGTCCACTCACCTTTACCACCTTTGATCTCATCAAGATGAGACTCTCGGAGCCAAACATACATCCCTGGCTCATAATCAGCGAAATCAAATTGAAAATGCGCACGTTTAGATAGGTCTTCGATGGCACGTCTTCTTGTCTCGCGTAGCTTGTCATTGGCCTCACGTAACTTGTCATCACGTCGAGATATTTGGAGTGCTCGGATCGCAATGAGATCCTCGTGGGTGGTTATCTTGTCCCAATCCAACGTCTGCCAAGTAATTTCTGTTACATCAAACGAGAAAACAGGTTGCGCACCGTATAATAGATAATAAGGAGAAAACCCAGTAGCTCGACTCACCGTAACTCGCATAGCAAACAATGCAGGCAAAATATAAAGAGGCCACTTACCTTTGGCATCACCCGTGCACTTGAATATGGAGCTGACTAAGGGCTGGTGACCTCGTTCAATCGGCGCATTACCCTCAGGATGGTAAGCCGTTGAAAAAATCACTACACAGTTATACAAGTCTCGAAGCAAGACAGTGACTTCACCTTTAAATTCAGCACCTCCATCGAACGTAAAGATTGGAATACACCCAAATCGGCAGATGAGCTCGTAAATGAACTTGGCTACCGCTTTCGAGGTTAGCTGCTTCAAGGATCGTGCTTCAGGCCAGAGAATGGTCCTCTCTATTGCTTGCACAATGTACTCAACTCCGCCCACACCTGCAGGCATGTGGATGCAATCTAAATCAAAATGACGGAGTAGCGGTGCTTGCCATGACTCAGTGTAGGGAAGAACAGGACTCATCTTTATGGACTTCTGGCACTCTATGCACAATCGCACAAAATACGTGACATCGTCGAACATGTTTGGCCAGTAGAATCGGTCACGAAGAAGCCTATAGACTGCATCTCTCCCACGATGACCACAATCATTATGGGCTTGCGCCATTAGTTCCGAACGCTTCTCACGTACCTCGACTACCATCCGTGGAAGGATGTTTGACTTGACTTTGGGAGCAAGCCAAAGACGATCCTGATGGAGGAAAAACCTTCGTGAACGCTTTAAAAATCTCAACTTGTCCTTATCAGTAGTCAGTCTGTGTGGATAAAGTCCAGTTATGAAAAATTGACATAGCTCTGACCAAAGCTCCGCATCATTGGCATCTCGAGTACCATGTTTGTGCCCTACAGATGCCAGTGCTTCTGGCCCGAGGGGGATACTTTGGACTGAGCCTAGTACCGCAACATACTCGAGGTTCACCAGCTCATCACCTAGCAGAAACTGATCAGCTAGCCATACACGGGTCTTACATTTATAAAACTCAGGCAACCGCCTCATGTTCCAAGGCTGTGTATTTCGTAAAGCTGTCACTGCAAACAAGGAACAAGGAGCCTCGACATCAACATATTCAGAGAAAACAGGTATAGTACTTAGCTCATCAAACATTTTAATCGCCTTGGATTTATGGTACATAGGAACAGAACTTGTTTCCTCATTCCAGCGCCTGAGAAATGGATTAGAGTATCGGGTGTAAAGGGAATCAAAAATAAACTTAGTTGTAGAAGTAAAAGTCGCTCCTTCAGATATACACTCTCTTGCACTGTAAGCTAAGTCATATGCATCAAGGAATTCTTCCGCATCAATAGCGTCGTAGGTTTGGTCCTGATCAGAAGGCTGTCGTCTAGATAATGCATCTTCCATCTTGAATGACTCTGCTCTGACGTGCATCGTTTCAAAGTCAAACAAACGAATCCAAGTTATCCACCGCAGCATAGGTGCATTGGGGACATCATCTGGTTCCTTCAACATTTTAGCGAGGGATATTGCATCATGCTCAAGACGAAAATGTACTCCCCATACACGATGACGCAAGTCCTTGAGACTCATGAACGTCCCAAACACCTCTGTCTTTGGTTGACCGTAATTCTGCTGGGTCTTATTGAACATGCAAGATCCATATAGTGAGATACGCTTCTGGCCATCTCGGATCTGGTATACAGCCCAGCCTGCTCCCATCCAGGAGGAATCGATGGCTACAACAATAAGTCCTTCATCAGAAGCTCGGGGCGAAGGTGAAATCAACTTAGCTTGTTTATAGTCTACTTTGATCAATACTGGCGCTGTGGCCATGCGGTGTTTAAGCTCATCTTGTGCCTGCATCGCTTCAATAGTGAGAATGAAAGGCAGTTCAGTTTCACAGAGGAGAATAGTCAATGGCTTAGCTATCATCGAGAATCCCTTAATCCATTTCCTCCCTCCACCGGCAAGCCCAAGGAAGCTCCGTACCTCAGTAACCGATGAAGGTGGAGGCCAGTCAAGTACCTTCTTGATGACACTTGGCTCAAGAATCCATCCCTCCAATGCAACGATCGTACCTACGATGCGAAGGTTGAGAGCAGCGAGAACGGCCTTCGTACCTGATGCAGTAATTCCGGCCATAATCAGAGCTCCCAGGAAAGCATCCAGACGTTCAATATACTCCCACACAAATCTACGGATGTTAGGGTTACCTGGAATAGCTTCATCATCGTACCTAGACTCTGGTCCTTTAACACCACAATCATCGATAAAGTTATCGGCAATTGAGAGGTCCCTTAATCGCTTCAAGACATGCATGACACGGCGTTGAAACTCCTGTACAGCATTAGTATAACCTTGCGATAATGTGCACTGTTGCTTAGCGCCTGCTGGAGAGTGGAAAGCAAGCAAAGGCCTCAATTTCTTTGCCACCCAACAAGCATCAAATCCTGAAAACAAATCGTATAAACCATACATCGCAAAACCAACAAAGGACTCAGCAAATTCATTCAGATTAGGTGGTAGAGACGAGTCTCGTATCGTCACGCTATTCAGCTCTTGCAAGTCGACGACCAATCGGACTGGGGGAACCGAGCCTGGCTTCTTTGCTACAGCAAATAAAGCTGACCGGTAACTTGACGTAGTTGGCTCGAATCGTCCTGCGGCCTCATTAGCAATTATCTCATTTCTTACCTCATCTACAATCGCCAAGGGTATAGGTATCGGCCTACATTGCCAAGGGGTGTGCTCGATAGTTGGAATCTCATAGTCGGGAAAATAGTCTCTAGAAAACGAACCCTTCTCGGAATAGTCAAAGGCAAAAGCGGACTCATGCGAAACAACCACGAAAGCCAACAAATCAGTCTCCTGCTTAGTCAGGATACCTGGTTCTATCTTCGCAAGCATCATTTCTAGGCGCTCTTTCATAACTCTGTTCCCGAAGCTCAGATTATTATAGTCAGTAGGAAAAACCGGTAAAACAGTGGATATAGGTGGTGGAATCTCACGAAAATACTGTGCCTCTGGGTTGGGCATATAAGTAGGAACCGGACGATGCTTGCGATGAACCGGCTTATACTTCTTTTTCGAAGTCAATGGTGACTTCTTCGCAGATGCCGCACTAGAGTTGAAGTAGTCAGTAAGAGCTCGTTGAGTCCATGGAGTAGAAATGATAGAAGAGGGATCAGTACTGGTACGAGAGATGTAAGTATGGATAAGCGAATCAAAGGAATCATTGGGTATAACGTCAAGCAAAGAATCAAACTCAGAAAACTCATCTTTTCCCATAAGCGCTTCAAACGATCTTCCTAGCGTTGCATGGGAGGTGTGGAAGACCTTCTCATTCCTCCCTAGCCACGAAAATCCTCCTCGTCCGAAACTTCCTCCAATGTAGTCGTGGTGGAAGCATGTGCATTATGCGAGATCTTGGTCGCATTCCTCGAATCCTGTGGGTCAGTAATCGTGATAGCAAGAGTCGCTCGACCACAGCGATCTCCGTCCTTCCACAAAATCATCTTAACTTGCCCATTGCGGTCGTAATCCAAGCGCGATGCAAACCATTGCAGGAATGGCTGGCCTAGAATGATATCATGCTTACCTAGTTCTTGGTTTGACACAAACAAATGATGTACGAAGTCGTGACTGCCTATACGCAAAGGTACGTCAGTAGCACACCCAGACAAACGCTCTGGGTCCCCGTGTATTCCTTTCAGGGACCACTTCATCCCTTCGAAGTCTATCGCAAGTCCGCATTGTGCAGGCAACGAATTCGTGGCCAAATTCAACTCAGAACCGGTATCTATCATCGCTTTAAAGTCAGTACCGTTAATAGTCAAGTGTAATGATCCTGTAGTCATCGCAAAGTAACGAGTGGAAGGTACTTCAGCGATGGCATTACCATATTGCTTCAAAAACTCGGGCAGGTGATGCGGATTCTCGCAGTACAAGCGCCTATGCTTGCAGTTTGCATTCTCAAATTCATAGGCTGTTGCCGTAACTCGTTCAAGCTGCTCATCATCACCAGTAGGATAATACTCTTCAACGAAATTAGAATACTCAGCTTGTTTGGATACATACTCTCGCTTGGTCCTAGTGGCCTTGCCCATCATCTTCTGGAGTACTGGGCTGTTACCTACAAGCTGGAAGAGTGGTACCGTGACATCAAGATTCAATAGCTGCTTCATTACAGCCTTTGGATCCGCCATATCCTGTATATCAGAAGTATAGTGAAACTGAGGACCGGAAGATGACTTATCTGTAGGCTTCTTATTCGTTCCATCCTTCATTTCAACGTCGTCTTTAGGCTTGGTGTTCGAAGGTCTTGAGTTCTTCCATCCGTCTTGGCGATTAATTGGGTTTGTAGGTGCTGGTATCGTTGTCGATATTGGGGCTCTAGAAGGTCCTGGTGCTGGCGCAGTTGGCTGAGGTTGAGGAGCTGGAGTACTCGGCTTTGAAGCCTCGGTTTCCTTGCCCTTACCCTTGCTTTCTGGCCGTCTCATGGGATCAAAATGGAGAGAGGTATCTTTCCCCGAGCGCAAGGATGGGTTAGCATAGTAATCGTCAGGAGAAAGGGATGATACTGCAAATACATCACCTCGAAGAACATCCGAGGTATCGTACGAGAGACCTATCGCACTCGTTCTTGCCGTGTTCTGTGTGGAAGATGTTCCAGGTTGATTGTTCGGGTCCATAGAACGGAGGAAGTCTGCTACTCCGCCGAAGAATCCTCGAGGAGTCTGTGGTAAGTCTCTCCCATCTGGCAATACATACCTATCACGACTTATATCATACTTGATTCGTTGCTCGTCGATAAGAGCCTTTGTCTCTGGGCACCTAGAAGGATGAAGAGGGTGAGCGTCCCATTTACCGCAAATGAAACAACGCTTCCCCAGGTTTCGGTTCATATTAAAGCCGCTCGTAGGGTTTGATGGGGCTGTCTCGGAGTTTCCCCCAGCCATAGCGGTCAATAGAGCTACTAGCTGCGCTTGGTTCAAAGAAAGACCTTCTAATTGCTTAGTGAGAGCATCAATATTGGTTGTAGCAGATGACTTAGCAGGTGTAGGAGTGCTCGCTCTCGTCTGAGGGTCGGATTCCCCATCAACTCGGTCTCCATTCTCATCAAATCGGACCTTCTTAGCTTCGCGTTCCTTCTCGTGCTTCCAATCCTCGTAGATAAGACTATCAGAGTCGAAACGATGGTTCAAGATATCTATAGAATTAGCGATGGGAGGAGGATTCGTCTTCTTACGCTGCGCTTCAGGAACCTGGTTCATGAACCACTCCTTCATCGAAGACGGAAGTCCATTTACGAAGTAGAAGTCTTGTTGTTGTGTTGTAAGAATCGATTTCTTGACTAGCGGCGCAGCTAGCTTAATAAACTCGCGCTGGTAAGTCTCTACATCAATTGATTTAGTAAAGGACGACTTAGCAGATGATCTCTTGCAGAAATCCTTCAATGCCTCAAGTGTAATTTCGGCTGTTCGTCGCCGACCTTGTACAGTTGCAACAGTTTGGCCTTGGCTTCGTCCCAAGTCTTGTTAGGGACCTCGACGTCGAACTCGGGCACATAGCGTATGACTTCTTTGACTTCGTCAGAAGAGTAGTGGTAGATAAAGTCTACAAGGTCATCAGAATCATTAATTCCTGCGCTCTTACCGTGCTGCAAAATCAGGTTCAAGAAATCACGGGTAAATTTTCCTTTGAACTTCGGAGCATTTGTGGTACCTGCGATGGGCATCGGAACATGTAGTGTCGTGAACTGGGATCCGTACAGCGACATCTTGGCTGTAGATAAGCTCAGGGGTACGCAACGACAAAACTAAAGAATAGTTAGTGAGTAAAGAAATAAGAACACTCAGCTATGCTCTGCTGCAAGTAGCCAACTGTAGACCCTCGCAGTGGGCTCCACTGTGGTAGTATATGTCTGTTGTGACGTAGACTGGTTGATGCGAGTCGTTGGCTGGCAGGAGTCGTGCAGCCGAGAATCCGGATGTAGTAGGCAATACCTAAATAAATGTATTCAGTAACCAGAGAATAAAGGAAACTCACGATGCGCTATAACAGTGCTCAAGACTCAATGCTCGAAACTCAGGTGGTGGGCAAAAAGCAAGCGTTTATCTCCCAAGGTACATCTTGATAAGTACAGATAGGGGATAGCCGCACGCGTGCTCGTGCGTCGCCAGGGCCCCGCTACAGCGTCCAATAATATAAATGATGAGAAAAGAAGTAAACAGTCCATTGAAAAGATAAAATCCATAGCTAGTCTTCAGCGTTGAACAACTGCCCCACCCAGGAGTAGCGCAACTACGAATAGGGAGAGTACGCTGCCGCCCTCAGCGTTGACAAATGGGTCATCAATCCATTGTCATCTCGATCCCCAGCGCAGTCCGAGATGATTACAGTTGCTGCGGCCTTGTCCTCGCGTCCGGTGTGTACAGTAGAATGGGATGGGGACAAGAAAAGGGATAATGAAGTCAGCATAGTGGCTAGGAGAGAATGAAACTGAGAAGAGTAAGTAAAAAAAAGGTATAACAGGACTATCAAACGACACCGTAGCCCAAACCGCTATTGTCCTTCAGATACGAGGCTCGATTGTCGCTGAGGAGAGCTGTCGGTCATGCAGTATTGTGCCATGTCGATTGTGTCATCGCCAGCTTGAGAATGTATTGGGAATACGACGATGACATCATTTAAGCCTCTATGCTCAAATGATGTCGCCGCAAGAAAGAATGGATCTGTAAGGGAGAAAGGGAAAGAAAGGGAGCATAGGATGATGAAGGAAAGAAGGAAAAGACTAGGAACCAGAAAAGGAAGCACGCGTCAGCACGTCTTGTGGCATCAATTCCACGAGCACGGCAACACGTACTGCCACACCGAGGTTCAATTCCTTCACTCCATATTCTACACATGTGAGCAACTTTTACTACATGAACCAAAATTTTGCTCTAGTCATCCTAGATGCAGAGTCTGAGAAGTGAAATCAGGAGGCATGTCATCTGACAATGAGTGTTGCCACCTTCCAGACATGTCTTACCTGGAGAATAAAAACAAATTTCAGTATATCTGTGACTTTCACCAAAGCCTGCAAGAGATATTATTGTGCCAGGAAGATATCAGAGGCTCAGAAAAGCAAGAGGATATTTAATATGATGACCATGGTATATGGAACTGTGGGCCTGAAAAATGTTGCCTGTTCATGCTTGTCAAGCCATGTACACAATGAGGAATTGAACCTCCCTTCTTGGTGTGTATTAACCACTGCAAGTATGAAATTGTTCCTGGATCTCCTTGAGAGATGATAAAATGTTTGGTGTCCTCAAAGCACATGCTAGGTGCGCTGCAATCTAAATTAGTATGATCACAGTGACTTGCTTTGACCAAGAGGTGCATGAGGAGACCAGGTGTGGGATAACAGCACAAGAAGTCATTTAGGTTACCCGATTGTCCCAGAGGGTCGGAGCCTTGTTTGGGACACACAAGTATTTGAGTACTCATGGGAGAAACTGTTTTTACCAGATAGGGAGAGGTGGAGTCAAGAAAGCTGGAAGTATGAGATATCATTCTGCAAAGTATGTGAGCAATGAGGAAGCTCTTAAGTAGCAATACAATGAAAGTGTTCAGTAGTGTCAAGAGGGAAAAAGAGAGAGAGGCAGAATTGCCAAACAGAAAGAGACCATGTGAAGGGAGGGTAAATAAGAGGGTGATTGGTTTGCTTTCAAAATCTCATATCAGGGGGTGCCTGGAAGCTGACTAGTTCATGTACAATTTGATTATGACTTGATATGATGAGAAGAAGCCGAGTCAGGAAGGATTCTGAAGCAATTGATACCAATTGATAGTAATATCAGTTTTGTTCAGTGTTGGTTAGCATAGTAATAACACCTTCCTATATTTGAGGTTCAACTCCTCCTCTCCACATTCATTTTGTACATAGTTGAATTTTTTTTACTAGCTTATCCTTACTTGCAGTGGTAAATCATGTATGATCATGTATGCTGGAATCGAACCTTGATGAATCAGAGGTGAGTATACTCCAGCATTCATCAGATTAGAATTCAAGAATGAAGAATCAGGAAGGAAAGAGGATAGCTATGAGCAGGGGTAGGTTTGGAATAGTCATGCATTCAACTTATTCCTTGCACCATTACTGACTGTCCTGCAAACATTTTTTCTGAGCTGTAGTTGGAAGCTCCCCTTTGTACTTCAAGGGTCTGATTTCTGGAAAATACAGATTGAGCTTCATGTTCTTTAGGTGGGGTGGCAAGGAGGGAGGGAGGGAAATTGAACACTCATGGGACTATTGGGTAGTGATGGGTATTCAAAACCCAGGGAGGGGATGGATAGATTTGTCATCCTGGGATGTAAGAATAGTATTGTTGAATGGTCATAGGGAAGGGCCAGGTATGTAAATATTTCCTGGATATCTTGGTCCATTGATTTTGCTACAAGACTACTTCAAAATGAATGTGAATTTGGACTATATTTCTGCAGTTACATACATCGTGGATATGGTTCAGGCGAAATGGCTTGCTGACCAAGGTGTAATGGGTTTGATTCCCCATATCCAAATTCACAGTATGTACAAATTTTCTTTTTTTTCTTTTTGGTTCCTAGTGATTTATTAATTATTTCCATGGGTACTATAAGCATTGTTTGAGGACAAAGTAGAGGGTGCAGGTGTTCCAAGTGGGAGTTTTTGTTAAGTGTGGTAGGATGCTATCTGAGACTATAACCAGTTTTGTGGGTGGAACTAATTTTCCATTGTGTTTGTTCTCGGGTTATTGTCCTTGAGTTTAGAATAAGTAGGTGAAAAGACACACCTAGTGCATGTTGGAAGTAGAAAAGGAAATGTTTGACTACATAGTCCATCTCTTTTTTGCTTTCTGAAGCAAAAGTTTCCTGAGTTTATGAGGATAATAGCGCACGGACAATACAGAGTATGTACGCAAGGGAGGAATCAAACCTCCTGCGAGCTGTATTAACAACTATGCTCTGGTGCTCTCTAGAGTAAGATGAACAATGTAGTTAGAACTCAGTCAGTGCAGTAATAGTGAAACGACTATATTGATATAATACCATACCTAGAGTAAGATGAACAATGTAGTTAGAACTAAAAGAACGAGTGAGTAAAGTATGTATGGTATATGAGTTAAGTAAAGCATACCTCAGTTGGCGCAGTAATAGTGAAACAACTGAGGATGCGGATGTAACTACGAGGTATATATACTGTCGGGTTGAAGTATAGGAGTATGGAAAAAGGAAAAGTCCGTAAGGAGTGGCGTACAATATAAGTAATAAGGTCGGGATCAAGTCAGGTATCATGTGTCTCGTTCAACACTCTCACAATGAATGGCTGAATGAACAATTGAGGGCAGCGGCATTGAAATCAGCATTAAAGATCTACCCGACACACTCAAACGGTATCGACGCATCCTCCCCAGCAAACACCGCATGTCACTCCCTAGTGCAAATTCAAAACCATGCAGGAAGGAAGAGTCAGCACTACAGGGGTTCAAATACCCTTTATCTTGTTGCATAATAGTGCTTTTTTGGTAATATTTTCTTGGCTCACTCTCTGGCCAAGGGGTTCAACTCCCAATTGATTCCTCGCATCCAATTTGGATGGGGGTGAGGGATAAGAGCCCCACAATATGTCATTCACTTTTATTTCAGCCAATGGTTGCCTTGGTTCCACGATTATGAGCAGTTGCGACCCCTCCCGAATGAAAAAGAGAGGAACAGGGTTTAAACAGGCTGTCATTCATTTATGCAATGAACCGGGTAGTGTGTATGTGAGCGAGCACATTCAACCTGTTCCCCCCCCCCCTCGGCCACCTCAGTCAAACCCAGATCGAGGGAGGGAAATCGAACTTGGGGTGGTAGGCTGCAGGGTACTGTCGAATGGCTATTACCTACTGTTATAGGGGTTTGAGTCCCCATATGCAAATATGAGGCTTGGTTATACTGGTCCATCATTTTTGCTACAAGTCTGGGGGAAGACAGCAACTGGGACTTGATGTCGATGTATGTCATGGATATGGCTCAGGCAAAATGGCCTCTCCTGCCAAGGGGTTCGATTCTGTCGTAAAATGGGGGATCAGTTTGTTCCCAGTATATACATGCATGGTGTCAAGCCAATAGTATTGCACTTGGCTGAGCTCTGCAAATGCATGAGGATGTACACTACAGTACCTACTTTTATACTAAAAGACTATTTACTAGAATCTTCTATACATTTCCTACATCTTCTTCCTTAATAAGCAAGATCGGCATGATGCCGGATTGCCATATTCCCACAGATTCCCTATCATATCCATGTTTACAGTAGGATGAAAAGGATTTCTTTTGGTTCCTCTTGGGCTTTCATGATGGATAATAAAAGTACAATTTTACTTATTTTTCCAAAACTTTGTTTGACGATGAGCTCTGTAAGAGTAGTTGCCTCCTTTTTCACTAGCTGACCTATGGAACGGAACTTACGACCATTAAAACCGTCTTGCAGACATAAAAATACAACACTGGTCCCATGTCAGGAATGTACATAGTGATGTTCAGGTTGGGTCAGGCAGGGTTTTGAGGGCTTGGGCTGGGTAGTTGAGGGCTTGGGTCGACGTTTTTACAAGCCCGAGCCTTAAGCCCTGACCCAGGTCAGGTTGGGTCAGGCTTGGGTAGTAGGCCTAGGCTTGATATATATAGTGCATCAAAGAAGTACATGAATATCTACTCTGCTTCATAACAATCATCATCAAGATCAGTAGCTAGCCTACCCTTTACCTTCTGATGAACTGAGGACATCAGCTCATCTTCTTCCATTTCCTCATCGAGAATATCCTCCTCCATCTTTAGTGTGGGTAGATCCTTGAAATAGGATATGCTACTGTGTCAGAATGCTGACTTGAGAATCTAAAGTGCTTCTACAACATCACCATGAAGGCGATTGTGCTGTTTTGAGATTGTAATACCACTTGAAGAAAATATCTTCTCACTTGACACAGACGAAGCCGTGACAGGTAGATAGTCCTGCGCAATGGCTGCCCACACTGGCAATCGTATGGATGCTTGCTGAAAAATATGAATGTCAGAAAAAGCCACTAAATAAGTATGCAAGTAATGTTGCATACCCCCCACCATGCTACTACAGACTGATTTGAAGCGAGACAATCAATTCCATACATATACTCATTGAACCCTAGCTCCCATGACGATGCCGATGTAGCCGTGCGACTATTATCTGCCTGCACATCATCCTCCTCATCTGAATCTTCTAGCAGACTCTGCATTTTTCTGCTTCTCTTGCTGGTCGAGCTTGATGTTGCTATAGTAGGAGGTGGGCTGTTGGTATCATACATCTGCTGATGGCGTTTCTTGTACTAATGTACAGGTTGTGAGTAATACAGGATTGGATCAAATGTTCAAATTAATCTCACATTATTTCATACCAATTCTAGTGCTTCACTTTGTAGTGCGGGTTCCCATTCTTTGTCGATCCACGTCATCTTCATTGTTGGATTGAGTACTAGCCGTAAAATGCATTACTAAAATAAAAAAGAATGGTTCAGGAAGAGACTTACCCATTGCCATGATATACACATCCATGTATTCTGTGTGGCCATAATACTTTTCAATAATCTCCAAGCATGCTTGAATAGCTGGAACAAATGGCATATATTCAGGCTTGGAGAGTCGATCTGTCAATTTCTTGTGAAGTCATTCCAAAGCAGGAATAACCAGCTGTAGTGAAGGATAGGCACTCGATGAGAATTCTTGCTGAGCATTATCAAAGAGCTGACAGAAGGATCAGTCTCGGTGATATAAATGTGAGATATAAAATTAAAGCGCACCTGAAGGATCCACATGAACAAGATGACATGGTGCCACTCATCCTCAGATAAGCGCAAAGCCTGTAACTTGTCCGCTTTCCTCTTGTCCTTCTCATCAAGAATTAACTCAACAACAAATCGGTCTACGGCCTATGAAATGTATTAATAAATGTAAATACAAGCGAGATGGGAGGTTTGAACATCACCGATCTCAATAGAAGTGCCCGTATCAGCATATTAAATGTTGAAGACCACCAGACTGGCATATCCAGACAGAGGTGCTTGGGCCTCTCAACTTCGGCATCCGGATTTCTCTCCAGCATCTTGGTGTTTAAGACATGCTGAACATCTATAAACTTTTCATGACGTGCCGAAGAAGATCCCTCCTGCATGGTGTCAATAGATACAAGTCCCGACAAACATACAATACATACCTTAACTGTAATTGCCCGAATAATTCCAACTTCGTCTCTATCAGTAGGAATATGAGCGTCGGGATTCAGAGGATCGTAATGTGGAGCCTTGCTATAAGTACGCATAAATTTTTGGGACCCTAGGTTCACCGAATGCGATGAGCAGCGAACACGGTTTTGTTCAGCTTCATACATTGTATCTCCCGCAAGGCGAATGCGAAAAGAATACTCCACCATCATGCCATCATTCGAAGATACATTATCACATGTTACTGGCCCAGACTGGTCACAAAATCAGACCTGATATGATCAACATGCTAATTACTTACGCATTTCTGCAAACCAACACACTCTACCACTTTGAATTGAAGCTGGCCCAGTCTTTTACCGGTATGTGCTCCAGTCAAGCATACAAACCCAATCAATGCCATCTGCAGAGTCCATTGGCAAGGCTCCTTCTCTTCGATATAGTGTGCAGTCACAGCAAAGTAGCTGTCAACATTACCGGCTTGCCAAACGTCGTTCGTAAATGATACATGTCCGGTAACTCTATTTGACTAAAAGAAAATGAGTCATAATACCGCAATTAGCGTGTAATGCGCCAGCTCACCGCAAAAAGGTTCTTCAAATTCACTAAATGCTCGTTGCTCCATTCTAGGATCGCACGGTGTGTCGCCTTTCGTCCAGGCAAAAAGATTTCACCATTTGGTGCTTGGGCGGCCATCTGAATCATCCGAATGAAGTCTGGATGTTGAAAAGCATCAATAGGCTGTGAGAGTCGGAAATATTAGACTCAATTCTCATCGCTTCAGGATACAGGTGGAACATACTTGATCGGTGTTGATCATCCATCGTATTACTGCACGATCCCAGTTGTGTACAGTATAAACAACGCGTGTCTCGTGTTTTTGATGTGTGAGATCGATAACATGGTTGTCCAGTGAAGACTGAGCGAGCTTCTTCTTCTCATCATTGCGACGTTCAGCAGTATCTTCGGGAAGCATCAATTCAAAGTGGTTGGCCTTGCACCACGCACGGTAATCTGCCTAGTCTTCCGTTAATATATTACTAGAAGACGTAGTGACAAAAGAAGATCATACCTTATGCTTTGCGGCGAGATGACGTCGTCCAGTAGTCGGATCGATAGAGAAGGTATTGCTATATTAGGATGTAAGCGTACAATTGTTATATGATAGTCATGCACTCACCGACATATAGTACAACGCTTCCGAGGGGCTATCTCTCCTTTCTTGTTTCCCTCATCAGGCGCTGCTTCAAAAAAATGTTTCAAATCAGCGGTGACATTTGTTGAGAGAGAGGTCTTCGGCTTCAATACGGCGACCATCTTCTCGATATCTTTTGCAAATCCGCTCGAACCCGTTCCGTCAGGGCGAGGAAGGATAGAGACTTCAGGAGAGGTGGGACGTTGATTCATTGACTCGGTGAGAGTGTCTAAAGGCATTTAGTGCTATTTTGTCAGGAATCATAGCTTCATTCACGTACCAGCTTGCTTTTCTGGTGCCTCAGGTTCATCGTCGTGTGCTTCCAGGGTCTCACCATCAGTACGTACACGTTTGGGTGGCCGAGACGCAAATAGCTCAGTGCTATTCCCATCACCTTCTGGTGGATTTGGATGGTCAGGCCCACGTTTTCGGGTCGATGGAATAGGAAGTGGCAGTGGTGATGGTGAAGCGCTTTCACCATAGCGGTGTGGTCGTCGATGATTACGTCTTCCATCGACAATGAGACCAGGATCAGGTTCATCTCGTGCAGGCATGAAAAAAAGATTCCAGAAGTTAAAATTTATTTATTTCACCGGTAATTAGTATCATGTAAGAACTGTACAGTTTATCAGCCACCAAGGCGATGAAATTAGATTGATAGGACGTACCTGATATTGCTTTTAATCATATTTCCACCCTTCTAGGCGTGGATGGCCACTTATGACGTACTTTGACCTCCAATATGTCATTTTCTGGAGGTCAAAGTATGTCATAATTGAGCATCTGCGGAAATACGGGTTCAGAAACCAGGATAACAATGATAGAACAACATGGATAGGCAAATATTATAATTTGATATAGAGATTGATAATCGTGCTGGACAGAAAACTGAGGCGACGTGGACGTGAGAGTCAAGAAGAAAGCTGTGATCACTGATCAGTTGTTTCAGCAGCGGATCACATGATATCAGATGCCGTTCAATGCCGACACTGATCATCGGGCTGAAAGCCCAGGGCTTGGGCTTTCCTGAGTCGACACCCGAGCCTTGAGCCCACCAAAGCCCAGCATGAGGGTCGGGCTTTTCAGGGTCGGGTTGGGCTGGGTTGGGCCGGGTCGCAGGCTTTGAGCCTGACCCGAACATCACTAAATGTACGTGAGGGAGGAATCGTACCTCGGGAGGCGAGCCGTATTCACCGCTACGCTCCAGCGCTGCAAGACAAGACGGTCCCCTCGCAATAAATGGCTGAATGCAAAATCGAGGGCAGCCGCATCGAAATCAGTATTAAAGATCTAGCCTACGCGCCACACTTCCAAGCCCACACATTCAAACGGCACGGCTCCTCCGGCACGGATCCTCCCCGGCGAACACAGCACGCCATTCCCGAATGTCAGACACCGCGCCGACGAGCCCTCCAGCAGGCTCTTGTCGACGTACAGCCCATACGACCTGTCTCCACCTCCAAAGTTCAGGTAGTCCGGGTCGCAGAGTGCGATATAGTCGTTCCTCCCAGTGGTTTTGTACACCGAGAGCTTGCTGTTAGAGTATCGCCATAGGAATCTAGATGACACGTTAGCTGGGAAGAGGTGGGAGGAAGGGAAACGCACGATTCTCCGCTGCCATAGTAACCCCTTCCCCTGCTCTGCCGTATTCCCTCGGCTATGAACGCGCCAAAGACGGTGTCGCCGTCGTCCTTGACAACGACAAGTGCACCAGCCGGTTTGGTCTGCTCTGACCGTGAGTAGAGGGTGTTGAGAGATATGCCGTGCTGGTCGAGAGAGTAGAGGAGCGTCCATGTGTGTGGGAGACGGGAGAGAGCAGGGAGGTGTGGCCGGATCTGCGTACAATTAATTTGATGCCATCAGAGAAGGATGGTTCTCACCGAATTTGCTAGCGTTGGCTCGAGTACCCGCACAGTACTGTCTGTCCTCCCTTTTAACTCTACCTCGCCCATCTTCTCCTCGATGCTGTCTCCAATATTCAGAGGGGGAGGAGACGGTGCTCGTTCGTGCCGGTTCTCTTTGTTTGCCAGCTCCGTCCCCAGGTCTTTCGAGAACCCTTTATCCCAATTGTAGGCCTCACCGCACTCGGAGGGATGTACACCACAGAGGACGTCTCAGAAGTGCTGCCGTGTGGTGCGAAGGGAGTGTCGTGGGATATCTCGACTGGGACGACGGAATGGTGGCGTGGTGGCTCGGTGTGGTGATCGAAGAGGGAATCGAGACCGGCGCGTGCGGAGGGAGAGGGTGGTGGACGTGATGGGAGGAAGGCGTTCATCCATCGTGATGGGAGCGTCTGTGACTGGGTGACGGGTGATGAGACGGATGATATAGACGCTATGGGTGGTGCAGGTGTCGCTGCAGACAGAGTTGGCGCGCGTGATGGTGGAGAGTGGCGGTGTCGAGATGAGGGTGCAAGCGACAAGGTGGTGGTGGTGACAGTGAAGGGGTTGTTCCCGATTGGGAATAGCCACAGCGAGTAATTGATGGACTCGCTGCGCATGTCAGGACCTCGTAACCGCATTGTTGAGAATGGATTTCAGGAATATAAACGGCTATTTATTTTCACAACTGAACAATTTCGCGAGCGACCCGTAAAAAGAGGTCCAGAGATTATGTACTCGCTCCGAAATAGCAGAAACACACCCTCCATTCCCCTCTCTCAGGATAATAAAAAAATAGCCAGTCTTGGGACCTTCCAAAGACGGCTATTCACACAACTAGGACCCCGCCATCAATGCTAGGGACCTCTCCTCGTAATTACACGCAAATGTCAACCAAAAAGTCTGTTCTAAGCGTCTGTTTCCGCTGCGAACCCGAGGAAACTATTCAAAGTTCTTCAAAACTCACTGACTGTTTCTTCCATCTTATTTTTGACTCATCCACATGCTGTATTAGAGATTCCAAGTTAGTACTAGAAAGGAAATCGTGATACGAACATACCTGACATGATTCTGCAGCATTTCGTGCAAAGCTCGCGGCGAAACAAGTCACGGAAATCTGAAATTCAGTATCAGTAACCACGCCGAACCGTGCTCAAAGAATTGATTACTTAGCTTCGGCTCCGCGAGGCTTTGTTCTACGATTTCGTGTCCCTTTTTTGGACTAGAACACGAAAATATCAGCAAGGCAATCACGAAGAGACTTCAAAGTAAAAGCCCACTTACCGCCGATTTCGCAAGGCCCAATTCTCCGCCCCAAATAGGTCTATCTAGCGAGGTGAGTAAGCCTCCTTTCATACACGAAAACTTCCTCACTCATTCGGCGAGTTTGGCTCCGCAAGGTTTCGATCTCAGGATTCCTGGAGTTCAATCTGAAGAGAAATTAGTACTTTGAGACACGGAAATTTCTTCAACAAGTCGCTTACAGTGTATTCTCGCGTGATGTTGGCTCCGCAGGGTTTTTCCCTTGAAAAACTGGAGGCCTTGACTGAGAAAATATCAGTCCAACACGGCAGAAAGAATATCCTAAATGATCACCTACCCGGTTTGCGGGACATCGACACATATAATCGACGTCCATGGCCTTTATCTAGCAACCTACAAACGAAACGGAGATCAATTGCGATCCCCCCACGAGACAGAAAACAAGCTAAACGAAACTTACGGCAAGTCGATTGTCATGGACGTCGTTCCAGGAAGGAACTGACAAAGAATAAGCACTGGAAGCATTGGATTAGAGAAGATCATTTACCTGTGCTCGCCGGAAGAAGATCCGTCGTCTCGGAGAAATTTCGAGGCCGCTGAGACCTCTACACGAGCTGGATATCAACTAGTGTCCCCCACAAAACAGAAAACGAACCTTACAGTCGTTTAGCTCGTCTTGGACATCCGCACTGGCGAAGGATAAGCGCAGGCAAGAGGATGACTTGCGCTTGCTCGCGGGAAGGAGATACTTCGTCTCGGAGCAATATTGATGTCATTGCGAGACACTGAGAGCGAGGATGAGCAGCGAGTATGAAAGGGAATGGATGATGACTTACACAGAGATATTGCACTTGCTCTGCCGATGCGAGGCTTTTATTACAGGTTCTATACAAGGTTTATTCCATGAGACGCAAGAAACACTTAAGACGAACTTGGTTACCCTTAACAAGCATAATAGCCTCTCCCACACGATGCGTTTCGGTGTTCCTTCGGCTGTATGCTCCAGGAGTCTAGTGCCACGATACAACAATCGTTAGCCAAGAAGAGATAGAAGGAGAATGAGACCAATACATACCAGTCGTATGCGCGATCATGCGGCTGCCTACAGACGTGTTTTCGCTTACTGACGTCCTTACGGATATCCTGCTAACGTGTTGAGGGTCCAGAAGGTATTCAGGACGACTAAACGACACCCAGAAGACGATGAGCTCAAAAGTACGAAAGGAAACCTGTACCAACACATACCTAGTAAGGTAATCGTCACCCTGCAGCCTCTCCTTGTATCTGCGAGGCATACAGGCAACACTCCGTCGCAGCATGCTCGCCAAATCATCTGGGAAAGGTCGTGGCTAAGGTTTATCAATACAGCAACATTGCTGAGGTGGTTTTGACTTACCGAGTTTCCGACATGGTATACAACCTTCCGGAATCAGAGAGGATTGAGGACTCGCAAGCGAAGTATCGGCAATGTCAAAAGAAAATGCATCTTGTGGAAGAAACATGTCAGCAACGCTAAGCGAGACGCAAATCACATACCATGGACATAAACAAATCATAATTGAGCTGCTGAGAGACGCCTGTGAGCAGGGAAGGGATGAATAAAGAAAATGAACATACCATGGTGGTGGTAAGAGTGAAAGAAGGTGATTGCCGGCGGCACATCACAGCAGCCTCCCGATATGGGCATCAACGTCGATCTCAACATCGAACACCCATGGGCAATGTCTCAAGGGAGATACATATTGGGGCTAGGTCGACCGTCGCTGCTGAAATCAACGAGTAATGGAGATGATGAGACATTGAGGAGGGGGGAGGGAACAAGTGGGTGTCGGGAGGGAAGAGATGGTGGAGGTAAGTGTATAAGAGTTGTTTGCACTTGTCAACGGTCAGCAGTCAACAGAATCCCGAGACGGAGAACACACTCACGCGACTGCAACCGGGATTCGAGTTGCCGTGTCGTGCACGTCAAGATAGTCACTTGCCCCGCCACTGTCTTCTTTTTTGCTAAGCGAGGTAAATTCATTCTTCAGACTCATGGGATTGATTCTTGCGTTCTATAATTCAAGGTATTTCATTATGCGTTGAGCCCAAATTATGACAGTATTGATAGATACCTTTACGAAGCTCGACTAGTCTTTTCAGCAAGCTCACCGGAAGGCCTCACCTCGAATATCAACCGGATAGCCTCGTCCCGAATGTCAACAGTCGCATTTGGAAGGGAATAATCACCCACGCAGGATGATAATTCAAGCCAGAAGAACAAGGTAACCGAGCCGCCTGCATTTTGAATGAGAGGGATGAAATGATTGAGAACACGCGTCAAGCGCAAACAACGCGTCTCGGAGGAAGGAAACCACACACAAACAAGTCACTACACTCTCTGTTGATTCTCTCCTGTCAACCACTACCATCCCCGATGCGAACTCGCCTGAATCAGGCCCAAATTGACGGTGACTGTGAAATATCGATATATACTGACATGTCTCTTCTCTAGGATACAGCGACGTTAGGCGATAAGCGAAGTATTTGACGTGTTCTGGAGGGAAAGGTGAGTGCCGTCGCGTCCTCTTCGCATGGAAATGTACTTGTGATGTCTTTTAGCTCGATCTTCCTATGGTGAGTGCCGCTTCGACTCCCCAAGCTCTCCTGTTGATCAATACAATCATTTTCTCGACTGCAGAACGATGTCGGCTGCTGCTTATTTTGATGCTCTCTAGCCATAACGCCACAATGAACTTAAGTTCTGCCCTTCATTCAATGGGTACTGATGTCCTCAATGCAGAACACGCACTCTGGTGAGTTTCAAAGTGAATACACGTTGACGGCGCATTCACTCAGCTTATTTTCCGTTCTTGTCTCCTCACCCATTGGTACAATGCCGATATATTTCTTGAAGACTTGTTAACGACGACTGGTGAGTTCCTGAGGTGTTATAAGACTGGTAGCTACAGTATCGCGAGCGACACTGTAAAAGGTAGTCTAATTGTTTAGTACCGAAAAGGTAGGGTATTCGCTCCGAGTCACGCTCGCCATTATATGGTACCAGGCCTTGGTGTTCAGTCGACAACGCAGCGACTGAGAATGGAGTAAGTTAAAAATTTGCTATCTTGAATTATGGTGATATTCATAAATGCTGTAAGTATATTTGCCTTTTACGGCAATCAAATATTTCCTCTTGACGGCGGTGGGTGCGTGCTGCGGGTACGGGAGTGCGCATATGCAGATGATGACGCTGTCTGCTCGTAGCGTCCCTAGTTCCATCCGTCCTTTCTGTACCGAAGCACAAGCTAATCCATGCAACGATCGTCTGACTGGCTCTTGATTTAATTTACACAGCTACTATATTGCTGAAGAATATCGTTAATCAAACAAGCAGTCAAAGCTCAGAAGCAAGAACATACCCATAACTTTATTCACTGCAACCGTGAATTCGAACTCCTGCAATCTAGATTATCGGTGAGGTTGAACTGGAGAGACACGTGAATTTATCGAGCTCAGAAGAATGAGTAACAGGCGAAAGACCCCTTATAACTGAGCTCAGTTCTCTGTCTTTTGGACATGGATAGTGCAGCAGTTAGCCCGGCGTGACTCGAGGTTCGACTCCTCCTCTCTCGTCGTCCTTTGAGATGACGTGAAAACTTCTGACATACGTTTTGTTAACTAAAGCAGCTTACATCGGAGTTCAATCTCGTCTTCCTGTTAGTGGCCCGCGAATTCCCTGAGCGTACAGGGAAAACAATATCTAGACTGCACAGAACATGTGCACGAGGAGGAATCGAACCTCGGAGCTGAGCCGTATTAACCACGCTTCCAGTGCTGCAAGAAAAGATGATCCCTTACATTGAATGAATCAACCGCAGTGAGTCGATCACACATTGATCTACCCTACGTGTTACACTTCCAACCCAACACACGCAAACGGCACCTCTCCTCCCACGCGTATCCTCCCAGGAGAACACGAGACGTCATTCCCAAACGTCAGACACCGCGCCGACAAGCCCTCCATCAGACTCTTGTCAACATACAACCCATACGACCCGCCTCCACCACAAAGCTCAGGTAATTTGGCTCGCAGAGTGCAATACTGTCAGTTGTTCCTCCCGGTGATTTTGTACACCTACAGCTTGGTATTAGAGTACCGCCATAGGAATTTAGATGACATGTTAGCTGGGAAGAAGTGGGAGGAAGGGAAACGTACGATTCTCCACTGCTATAGTAACCCCGTCCCCTGCTCTGCCGTATTCCATCGGCTACGAACGCGTGAAAGACAGTCTTGTCATCGTCACTGACAACGATGAGTGCACCAGCAGCCTTCGGGTACACGACAGAAAACGACTACACTTTAATGAGTAATGCGCGTACAGTAGCGTGTATGGGTGAATATGAGTCATCGTTGACGTCCGCGGTAGCAAGGGGAAAACTCAATACACTTGGACCATTCCATCAGGTGAGATGACGTCCGACTTGTCAATGTTGAATCGGAGGTGTTTTTTTTTTTGAGAACACGAGGATATCGGCAGGAAATGATGAAAGCAATTCATATCAGTGCATGTAGATTTCAGTAAGCTGTGGAGCACTAACTGCTTGTTCATGCGGTGATAGTATATCAGCTTCAATCCAGATTTTCTACAGCTGGATGGTAGTACTTTATGCGTTCCTCTTTTGAGAATAGTCCCGTTCAATTCAGCCATTTTGATTCCTTGGGTTTATCTTCCAGAAGTCTGCCCAAGGACTCGGAGGCCTAATAGTGATATTGAAGATAGGTAATGTTGAGGTTCGACTCCTCCTCTCTGTGTGTCCAGATAGTCGTTCAACTCTATTTTTAGTGGAGAGACCGGCTCCCATCCTCCGAGATTGGTAGTGCAGGAGTGAATTCATCCGGCACTCGAGGTTCGAATCCTTCTGTACATAATACGTAGCAAACGTGGACATCCCCTTTTCCTATATGAACTAGTGGACTCGCGTCTCAGTTACTGCTTCGCCCGCCAGATCATAGTGTGGTACCTTTAGCGTGAGAGGTGGTGGTACAAAGCTTGGGTATATAGATTCAGAGCAGGGGAATTGGTCTTTATATCACTATAGGCCTGCTGAAGATCACCTCTTGCTTCGCCAGAAGCTGGGTATTGCCCTATTCCCTATGCCAGGTCGTCCGAGTCTTACCAGGAGAATAAGGGCGAGCAGTGTATATCCGTTGCTAACCAAAGAGAGATATATGATGGCGACAGGAAGACTGTGGGCTCAGAAAAGCGAGTAAATGGACAAGAAGACGACCGAGATACCAATCAAATTATCCTGTTTTTCTTGGAACGATAGACAAAAAACGAAGGTAAACTGCATGGATCATGTACGGGAGGGGGGATCGAACCCTCTCCTTCAGTCGGAGAGGCGTATTAACCAATACACTCCAGCGCTGCAAGGATAATCGAAAACGTTGGCACAACACTGACCTTGAAACGCACTCAGCCTATGATCACACGGGTGAGACTTTGAGGGGGACGTGCGGATAATCTGATAGATGATAGAAATTAAAGGAAATGTCCATGCTCTCGATGTGCAGAGCTCTGAAGCGTCAGTGAGTTGTGGAGATGACGGAATGGGGCAGGTTTTGTCTTTAATGAGAGCGAAAGCACATGTAACCTGTTCCCCCCCTCGGCCGAACCCGGATTGAGGGAGGGAAATCGAACTTAGGGTGGTAGGCTGCAGGGTCACGGAGGAATATCGTTGAACGGCTATTACCTACAGTTATAGGGGTTCGAGTCCCCATATGCAAATAAGCGTCTTGGCGATATTGGTCCATCGTTTTTGCTACATGTCTAGGGGAAGACAGGAATTGGAACTTGATGTCGATGTTCTTCGTGGGCGAAATGGGCTCTCCTGCCAAGGGGTTCGATTTCCTATGGTATCCACGTTTGGAGTAGGCATATGAAGAAGTATATTTTTTTTAGGTTCCACGCGGGCTTTCGTGATGTGTACAATTTTACTTATTTTTGCAGCATTTTGTTGGATGACGAGCTCTGTAAGAGTAGTCGCTTGCTTTTCACTAGCTAACTGAACTTAGGACCAATAAAACAGTCTGGCAGACACAAAAATAGGAGCTCTACCTCTTATGGCGAATGTACGCAAGGGAGGAATTGAACCTCCAACGAGCGGTATTAACCGCTACGCTCCAGTGCTACAGCAAAAGCTGGTCCCCTTACAATGAATGGCGAGAAGGCATTGAGGATATCACACAGCTTAGTGCATCAAAATCAGCATTAAATTGATCTACCCTATGCACCACACTTCCAGGCCTACACACTCAAACGGCACCGCTCCTCCCGCACCGATCCTCCCCGGCGAACACAACACGTCATTCCCAAACGTAAGACACTACGCTGACAAGCCTTCCAGCAGGCTCTTGTCGATGTACAGCCCATACGAGCCGTCTCCGCCTCCAAAGCTCAGGTACTCCGGCTCACAGAGTGCGATGTAATCATTCCTCCCGGTGGTTTTGTACACCGAGAGCTTGCCGTTCGAGTACCGCCATAGGAATCTAGATGACATGTTAGCGGAGAAGGAAGGGAAGAGAAGGGAAACGCACGATTCTCCGCTGCCATAGTAACCCCTTCCCCTGCTTTGCCGTATTCCGTCAGCTAGGAATCCGCTAAATACGGTGTCGCCGTCGTCCTTGAGAACGACGAGCGCACTAGCAGGCTTGGTCTGTTCGGAGCGTGAGTAGAGCGTGTTGAGGGATATGCCGTGCTGGTCAAGAGAGTAGAGGAGTGTCCATTTGGGAGGGAGACGGGAGAGAGCAGGGAGGTGTGGTCGGATCTGCATATAATCAGTTTGATGACATCATAAGGGAAGGGTGTTCTCACCGAATTCGCTAGCGTTGATTCCAGCACACGCACAGTGCCGTCTCTCCTCCCTTTCAACTCTACCTCGCCCATCTTCTCCTCGATGCTGTCTCCAATATTCAGAGGGGGAGGAGACGGTGCTCGTTCGTCCCGGTTCTCTTTGTTCGCCAGCTCCATCCCCAGGTCTTTCGAGAACTATTTATCTCAATTATAGGCCTCACCGCACTCGGAGGGATGTACACCACAGACGACGCCTCAGAAGTGCTGGCGTGTGGTGCGCAGGGAGTGTCGTGGGATATCTCGACTGCGACGACAGAGTGGTGGCGTGGTGGTTCGGTGTGGTGATCGAAGAGGGAATCGAGGCTGGCACGTGCGGAGGGAGAGGGTGGCGGACGGAGCGTGTTCATCCATCGTGATGGGAGGGTCTGTGAGTGTGTGAGTGATGAGACAGATGATGTAGATGCGATGGGTGGTGCAGGTGGCGATGCAGACAGAGTTGGCGCGCGTGATGGTGGAGAATGGCGGTGTCGAGATGAGGGTGCAAGCGACGACGAGGTGGTGGTGGCAGTGAAGGAGCTGTTTCCCGATTGGGAATAGCCATGGCGAGTAGTTGATGGACTTGCTGCGCATGTCATGACCTCGTAAACGCGTCGTTGAGAATGGATTTCAGGAATATAAACGGCTATTCATTTTCACAACGGAACAATTTCGCGAGCGACCCGTAATTAGAGGACCAAATATTATGTAATCACTCAGAAATAGCAGAAACACACCCTCCATTCCCCTCTCTCAGGGTCAAAAAAAAAATAGCCAGTCTTTGGACCTTCCCAAGACGGCCATTCACAATACTGGGACCCCGCCATCAATGCTAGAAACCCCTCCTCGTAACTACACCCAAAGTACAACGAACAATCAACGCATCGATTCCACGCCCACATCGCTGCCAAGACGTTGGCTCCGCGAAAACCAATCAAAGTCTTTAAAACTCACCAGCCGTCTCTTCCAGTTTTAATTTGCTCATACGCATGCTATATTCCAAATTCCAAGTAAACACTAGAAAGAAAATCGTGATACAAACATACCTGACATGATTCTGCAGCATTTCGTGCAAAGCTCACCGCGAAGCAAGTCTCGGAAATCTGAAATTCAGCATTCGCAACAAAGTCTAACCGTGCTCAAATAGTTGCTTACTTGGCTTCGGCTCCGCGAGGCTTTTTCTACCATTTGTTGTCGCTTTTTCCGACCTAGATCATGAAAACATCAGCAAAGCAATCACAAAAACACTACGAAGAAAAGGCTTACCGGCTGCCGATGTCACAAGGCCTCCTTATCTGACAAAAATGGGTCTATCTAACGAGGTGAGTAAGCCTCCTTTCGTAGACGAAAACTTCCTCACTCGTTCGGCAAGTTTGGCTCCGCAAGGTTTCAATCTCGGGATTTCGGGGCTTCAATCTGATGACAAATTGGTACTTTTAGAGACAAAAAATACCTTGAAAAAGTCGCTTACAATGTCGTCTCGCATGATTTTGGCTCCACAGGGGTTTCCCCTGAGCATACTGGAGTCCTTGACTCAGAAAATATCCGTCAAACGCGGTCGAAAGAATATCGCAAATGATCACTTACCCGGTTTGCGGGACGTTGATACATATAGTCAATGTCCCTGGCCGTTATCTAGCAGCCTCTAAAAGATGAATTGTGATGCACCACGAGACAGAAAACAAGCTAAACGAAACTTACAGCCATTCGCTCGTCGTGGACGTCGTTCCAGGAAGGAACTGACGAAGAATAAGAAAAAGCAACATTGGATGAAAGAAGATGACTTACCCTTGCTCGCCGGAAGAAGATCAGTCGTCTCGGAGCAATTTCGAGGCCGCCGAGACCTATACACGAGCTGGATATCAACTAGTGTCCCCTACAAAACAGAGAACGAACCTTACAGTCGTTTAGCTCGTCTTGGACATCCGCACTGGCGAAGGATAAGCGCAGGCAAGAGGATGACTTCAGCAGGCCAGAGGATGACTTGCGCTTGCTCGCGGGAAGGAGATACTTCGTCTCGGAGTAATATTGGGGTCATTGCGAGACGCTAAGAGCGAGGATGAGCAGCGAGGATGGAAGGGAATGGATGATGACTTACACAGAGACATTGCACATGCTCTGCGGATGCTATGCTTGTATTACAGGTTCTATGCAAGGTTTATTCCATGAGGCGCAAGGGAAACTTAAGATGAGCATGCATACCTTTCTGGCTGTCCCAGTTACATGTCTTGGGGCTCCCTTGACGGTAGAATCCAGGTCGCATATGACAATTCAATGATCGTTAGGTTAAGAAAGATAGAAGGGGGATGAGACGAATACGTACGAGTCGTATACGTGGTCATCCTTCGGCCTATGGTCACTTTGGGTCGACTGGCGGACCCACAGATGCCCTGCTGACGCGTCGCATCGACACGAGGATTAAGCAGGGAGTCACGTCGACTAAAGGACATCTGGATGAAGATGAACTGCAAGGTACCAAATGAAATGGATACCAACACGTAGCTAGGAAGGTAATCGTCACCCTGCAGCTACTCCTCATATCATCGAAGTATACTGACAGCACCCTGTTGCAAAAATAATGCCGCGCCATCAGAGATGAGTGCTCGCTGAGAAATGACCATTCAGTTGGTGGGGCTGTTCGGATCCGAGTCACCGTTGACGTCCGCGTAAGTAGTAAGTCTCGGAAAGATTACGTCGCACTCCTCAAAATTGTATGGGAAGAAAGGTTAGTTCTTTTTTGAGAACGGGTATAAGTTATCCTCATCGGTGTATGTAGATGAAGGTAAGCTGTGATGCATTAACTGCCCGTTCCTACGGTGATATATCAGCTTCAATCAAGGATCCGACCTAGATCCATATTTTCTGCGGCTGCAGTGATAGTAGATACAAGCATTTTAATTCCTCTTGTGCGAATAATTAGCTCTGATCAAGTCCGCCCTTTTTATTCTTTCAGCTCTGACCAGAGAGGACGCCTGATTGGAGATAGGTAATGTAATTGGCAATGTCGAGGTTCGACTCCTCCTCTCCACGTATCCAAATGGTATATAGAACATGGTTTTTAGTGGAAATACAGCCTCGCGCTCACGTCTATCTGGGAGCTCAGAACTTTGGTATTTGAGTTGTAATACTTGAGTTCCTGTGGGATGGAGCAACATCATCTGACACTCGAGGTTCGACTCCTTCTCTCCATAATATGTCGCCAACGTGGACATCCCTTTTTCCTAGATGAACTTGCAAGCTCTTACTCGAATTTTTGTTTGACAAGTAAGGTCATAGCTTTGTACCTATCGCGTGAAAGGTGGTTATAATTAACGTGTCCCAGAGCTTGGGTTAGCGAAATTAGTAATTTATAGGGAGGCTTAGTGGATTTCGCCGGAAAATGTGTTTTCCCCTCCCAGACCCTATGCAGTTCGTCGAGAGTAAAAACGGGGTTCAAGTTAAAATGTAGTATATCCGTCGCTCGACAAGGAGACGTATCTTTGCGAGAGGAAGAGATGGATGAAAGTACACGGAAAGTAAGACGACGCCAGAGAGATACAAATTATGTCGTGCATTACGTGGCTTTGTGGCAGAACGGGAGGCATAGAAAACTTGAATGATATGGAATATGTACGCCAACGAGGGGGTATCGAACCCCCTCCTTCAGCCGGAAGTGCGTATTAACCACTGCGCTCTAGTGTTGCAGGAAAAATGGTTCACGTCAGATGGAAAATGTTGGTGTAACACTAATCCTAAAATGCACACTACCAACGTGTCCCGTGAAGAGGTGAACGTTTGCGAGAGGAAGTGGGCATAACCTGGTAGATGATAAAGGTAGAGAAAATGTCCTTGGCCTCGATGTACAGACCGAGAGTTACTAGTTATTTGAGGGGATGATGGGAGGGGCAGGTTGTGCTTCTCAGAGGAGCGAATATATCTGTAGAAACCAATGAGGATACCTGAGCGTGTAGATTGTCCTCACCCCTAGGCGGGAGAGAAAAACGAGTTTCATCTGTATCTTTGTCGGTTTCTAGCCTTTAGGTGAGAAATCACAAATGACTCGGGAGGTGGCGTTAACAAAGCTTAGAATGCGTACAAGAGATAAAATTGACTTCAGACCGCAAAGCAGATACTATCCGCCTGGCGGTATGGGTAAAAGACCAGAAATCAGGACGCTTCGGAATTGATGCCCATTTATATAATGACATAGAATTTTATTACGGGGAACTGTTACATCGAACGGCTTGATTTTGATGCGAAGAGCTGTTTCGGGATTTGACGAGAGCCGGAGTCGGGACGGGAAGGAAAAGCCGGCCCGGCCCGACGTCTGGATTTTCTGTGGCGAATCGCAAACAAGCGTATATAACCATCTTTACCAGAACCTCGACGCTACTACTACGACACGCGAAATATGTGAATCATGCGATCCCAGGTTCGCCTAATCAAAAATGGAATGACTTTGGTGAGCTCTGTTCGCAGGCTCGGGAGATTGGCCCCGGCTAGTCATCGCAAGGACTGGGTTCCGATCCTGGGACACCGAAGCAAGGGTGCGTCTATTTTAGTGCACGTATAACATCACTAAAAGACCTTTAGACTCAGAGAGAGCTCGATGCTACGCGACTGAAGTGGGACAGATTCAGGTGATTGGTTTGGACTGAGTACATAAAGGTGCGTTCCCCTGCATTACATGAGGATGCGTGAGCTGAAGGTTACACCGTCGCCATGGTATCATCAATACCTCCGCTCATACCGGCCCCAGTGCGAGATACTCGACGAAAGATTCGCCATGCTGGTCTCGTCACCCAAACTTTGGGCCTCTCCTGTCAATACTGCGCGTACACTCTCCCACTTCGCCTCGCCATGCTCTCCGAACAACAGTCCCTCCCTCCCAGGACCCGCTAGCGAATGCACAATTCTCGCCTATGGATACAGAGCCACTGCGAATCCCGCCTTCTTCAAAGAGGTGAAGCGCGCGCATTATTAGACGAGCTACTGCACGAACACGGTTGCTGCTTACTGGACGAAGATATTTTCACCACCAAAGCATCCAGTAGCGACCGCACCGTCATTGCATGGCCTTACACGCGTCTAAACTCTCTGCGACTAATGCCCGCACCATCAATGGCCTCTACCGTCATACTCCCCATCACAGGTTCTCCTGTCGGTCACTCCCATCACGATGGATGAACACATTCTTCTCGCCACATCCACCGCCATTCTCGGTCCTCCGTTTAATTACCAGGCCCATGCTCTGTGGAAACCGTCGAGTGGAAACTGGGTTGTGCAACACCACTGGTGCCACGCTTTCAATTACACGGATGACTCGGTGCCAGATACCTTACCGTTTCCAAGCCACACTCTCAGATGTTAATAGTTGGTCGGTCGCTGTATCTCTGGGGAAGTAGAGACTATCTTTTACTCCTTCACTTCTTGTGCTGGTAACAGTGCGTCGGAGAACTAACCCGTTGACGGTATCGAGACTCGTATTCATGGACGCTGTGGACGGCCGTATCTCTGTATTCGAGTCTCTCGTGCGTTTAATTTTGGATGGAACCTGTAATACAAGCCCGACTGGGTCTCTGAGTAAGAGTCGGCATCTCCAACTTTCCATTACTTTGTTTTGTGAATCGCCACCGCACCGTAGGTTCATAAATTGTTATCTGGGGTTAGTTCTTTACCGGAACACTCATTCATCTAGCTTCTTCCCCGTGCCGTTAGCTTTGTCACTACGCTCCTGGATAATGGCTTACTTGTTGATTATACTGAGAAACCCGAGAAGCAATCATTCACGATGTTTCTCAGCCGTGTTTGACTCTTGTTTTCTTGTTGGAAGCTCTGGTTTATACGAGAAAAAGTCCTTGCGGAGTCAGCATACGACTTAGACACTGTAGGCTATGTATATGAACATTTTTCACTTGCAACGGACTGATTGTTCATAAGGTACAAACTCCGAAATTCCGAGATCGAAGGTTAAGCCCGGCAAAGGAGTAAGGAATCTTGTTCGCCGTCCCCGTCTTGAGTCCTTAGGCCTCATGTCTGAACCTCGAAACACGGGTTGTTAAATTCTTTTGATGGGTAAGTAGTTGGTCAGAGAACTCCTAAATACACGCGTTCGGTGGTAGGCAAGGAAATCGGCGGGGTACGTATCGACCACCACGCTTCTCTCATCGAGGTGTGGGAATTTCTGATCAGTCAGATGCGAGGTGGTGGTGGTGCAAATTCGATCTCATCCAGAGCTGCGGGAAGGAAGAGTATGTCGTGCTCAACGTAGCGGATAGCATCGTCGAACGGGGGTTCGATTCCCCCGTACGCAATTATCGTTGGCACCGTGTCCCATCCTTTTTGATACAAGTCTGGGGAAAACTGCTTGCGAATTTGTGGTTTTTTGTGATCTTTTGCGGAACATTCTGGCTCAGGAGAAATGGTCTCTCCGACCAAGGAGTTCGATTCCCTATGTGCAGGTGGTAAAAGCTTTGTTTTTTTTTTTGTTCCAAGGGAATTCGTGCGTTGTAACGCCGTGAATTATGGGGTACGTAGCCCCCATGTCGCATTTGGAAGTCTGTAGACAACACTTCGCGACATTTTTAATATAACAAAATGCTACTGTCAGAAATAAGCACTACGAAATGACCGTGGGGCTGTTTGGATCCGAGTCAAAGAAGGAAAATTGTGTGACCACTGAGTAAGGGAAAATGCTCACATGCACACTTGGGGCATTCCATTCGGCGATATTATGTCTGACGGGCATCCATAAATAGCAAGAAAGGTTAATGATGGCTTTGTTTTGTGAGAACACGATGGTGTGGGTGGGAGACGACATAATCATATAGACAACTGTAAGCTGTGATGTACCAACTGCCTGTTCCTCTGGTAATATATCAGCGCTACCTGCAGACAAGCGAAAGATGAACCTGGTCCGAAATTCATGGCCAGATGTTCAATTTTTCTTGGGTGAATAGCACCATTTCAATAATTCAGCCCCCTTTATTTCTTTTGGGGTTTGACTTGAACCAAGGAAAGCCGCACGTTGTAATTGTGGTTCGACTCTTCCTTCCACATGTGGCGACTTGAATTTTTAGTGGAGAGACCCAGCGCCAATTCCCCGTGCGAAGGAAACCAGATACTTGGGGGTATGGATAGTGTAACCGGTAATATCATCCCGGCTCCCGAGGTTCGATTCCTTCACTCTGCGTTCTACGAATACAAGTAACTTTTACTAGATGAACTAAACTTTTACTCTAGTTATCCCATACACAGAGTCTGAGAAGCGGAATCGGGAGGCACGTCGTCCAACAATGAGTGTTGCCACCTCCTAGACCCATCATACTGGACAATAAAAACGAATTGCGGTATATCCGTTACTTACACCAAAGCCTTGGAGAGATATGAATGCACCAGGAAGATATCGGAGGCTCAGAAAAGCAAGAAGACATTTAACATAACGATCATCTGCGGGCCTGAAAAATGTTTCCTTTTCAAACTAGTCAAGCTATGTATGCAAGGAGGAATCGAACCTCCTCCTTTGGTGTATATTAACCACTGCGACTGTGAGGTCGTTCTTGGATCTCCTTGAGAGATGGTTAAATGTTTGGCGTCCTCGAAGCCCACGCTAGGTTAGCTGCAATCCAAATTAGTATGATCACGGTAACTTGCTTTGACCAAGAGGTAGATCATGAGGAGACGGGGTGCGGGATGACAGCACGAGAAGCCATTTAGGTTACCCGAGTGTTCCGCAGGGCCGTAGCCTTGTTTGGGACACACAAGTATTTGAGTACTTGCGGGAGAAACTGTTTTTATTAGGTAGGGGGAGGTGGGAGTCAAGACAGCTGGAAGTACAAGATATCGTTTTCCAAAGTAGGTGAGCAACCAATATGAAACCCAGAACCAGCAATGTGCCGAATGCGTTGGGTAGCATCGGGATGAAGAAAACGAGATTTCTGAGGTGGAAATGTCAATCAAAAAGAGGGTTTGCGGAAGGGAGGGCGAATAAGAGGGTAATTGGTTCGTGTTCGAATTCTCATATCGATGCGTGCCTGGAAGCCAATCATTCATGTAGAATTTGATTGTGGCTTGATTTTGATGAGAAAAACCCGAGTTGGGAAGGATTCTGAAGAGATTGGCACGAACAGGTACTAATATAAGTTTTGTTCGGCATTGGTTGGCATAGTAATAGCACCGCCCTGTACTTGAGGTTCGACTCCTCCTCTCCACACTGATTTTCTGTGCAGTTGACATATTTTTTTTACTAGCTGATCCTTATTCGCAGTAGTAGATCACGTACGCTAGCATCAAACCTCGATGCATCGGAGGTGAGTATGCTCCGGCGTTCATCAGATTAGAATGCGAGAGTGAAGAAGCGTGAATGAAAGAGAGGATAGCTGTGAGCAGGCGTAGGTTCGGAATAGTCGTGCGTTTAACTTCCCCGCGCCACCACTGACTAAATTGTGAACCCCTTTTCTCAGCCTTAGTTGGAGGCTCCCCTTGGTGTCCGATTTCTGCAAAACACAGATTGGGCTTCACATTCTTCAGGTGGGGCGGCAAGGAGGGAGGGAAAATCAAACGATTATGGGACTTTTGGGTGGTAGTGGGAATTCGAAATCATAGGGAGTGGATGGATAGATTCGTCGTCCCAGGATATAGGGATAGTATCGTTGAATGGGTTATAGGGAAGGGGTGGGGTTCGAGTTCCGCATGTGCTGGATATCTTGGTCCATCGATTTTGCTACAAGACTACTTCAAAATGAACGCGTATTTGGACCCATGTTTCTGCAGCCACATACATCGTGGATATGGCTCAGGTGAAATGGTTCGCCGGCCAAGGGCTAACGGGTTCGATTCCCCATATCCAAATTTATAGGGTCGACGAGTTTTCTTTTTTTTGTTTTGTTTCAAGTACTTTACTGATTATTTTCGTGGGTATTATAAGCATTGTTTGAGAACGAAGTAGAGAGTGCGGGGAAGCGTATTAAATTGGCCCACGCTCCTGATCTGGCGTCATTACTCTAATCAATACAGTGGCCAGGGTATCGCGTGGCACGGGAAGAAAGAAGGGTGCTTCAAATACTCACTCCCTCGGGACAGCAAGCCCATTGAAAGGGAAGGTTTAGCTATTTTCTTTCAAGTGGGGAGTTTTCATTATGCGTGGTGGGATGCTACCCGAGACTATAACCAGTTTTGTGTGTGGAACGAATTTTCCCTTGCGTTCGTGCTCGGGTTATCTTCCTTGAGTTTAGAACTAGTAGGTGAAAAAACGCACCTAGTGCATGTTGGAGTAGAAAAGGAAATGTTTTGAATATGTAGTTCGATCTCTTTTTGCTTTCCTAAGTAAAAGGTTCTCTGAGTTCATAAGTATAACAGTGCACGGACAATACAGGGTATGTACGCAAGGGAGGGATCGAACCTCCTGCAAGCCGTATTAACAACTGCTCTGGAGCTGCAACACTTCTCAAAATGAATGGCTGAATGAACAATCGAGGGCAGTGGCATTGAATGATCCACCCTTCCAACCCGGCATACTCAAACGGTACCGCTCCTGCGGCACGCATCCTCCCCGGTGAATGCCGCACGTCACTCCGTAGTGCAAATTCAAAACAATGCAGGAAGGAAAAGTATGTTGAGCTCAGCGCCACGGGGGTTCGAATACCCTTTATCTCGTTGCATAATAGTGCGTTTTGGTAATATTTTCCGGATCATCCTAGCTCACTCTCCTTCAATTCCTCATTGAATCCTCGCAGCCACACGTACACGTCTTTGGTTTTGGATAGGGTGAGGGATAAGAGCCCCACAACACGTCGTTCACTTTGATTTCAGCCGGTGGTTTACGTATTTGCCTTGGTCCCACAATAATAAGTAGTTGTGGCTCCCCCGAATGAAAGACGAGTGTCAGCTCAGAGGAACGGGGTTTAGGCAGGCTGTCATCTATTTACGCAATGAACTGGGTAGTGTGTATTTGAGCAAGCAAGCACATTTAACACGTTCCCCCTTCGGCCGCTTCCATCAAACCCAGATCAAGGGAGGAAAAATCGAACTTGGGGTGGTACACTGCCGGGATGAATTCGCCATGGAGATGACTGTCGTTGAACGGATATTACCTACAGTTATAGAGGCTCGAGTCCCCGTATGCAAATACGAGTCTTGTATAAATTGGTCCACCGTTTTTGCTACAAATCTAGGGGAAGACAGGAATTGAAGCTTGATGATATTTCTGTCGATGCATGTCGTGGATATGGCTCAGCCGAAATGGCCTCTCTTGTCAAGGGGTTCGATTTCCTATCATATCCACATTTGGAATTGGATGAAAAAGATTTTTTTTTTGTTCCACGCAGGCTTTCATTGACTTAATTTTGCAGCATTTTGTTTGAGGACGAGGCCTGTAAGAGTAGTCGCTTGCTTTTCACTAGCTAACTGAACTTATGACCAATAAAACAGTCTTCCAGACAAACCATATCAATGTACGCAAGGAGGAATCGAAACCTCGGACAAGCGGTATTAAACACTACTCTCCAGCACGACAAAAAAAGATGGCCCCTTACAATGAATGACATGGAGGCGTGAATGAATCGATGGCAGTGAGGATATCACACAGCATGCATTGGATTGATCTACCCTACACGCCATACTTCCAAGCCCATGCACTCAAACGGCACGGCACCTCCAGCCCGCATCCTCCCTGGCGAACACAGTACATCACTCCCGAATGTCAGACACCGCACCAATGAGCCCTCCAGCAGGCTCTTGTTGACGTACAGCCCATACGACCCGTCTCTGCCTCCAAAGCTCAGATAATCTGGCTCGCAGAGTGTGATATAGTCGTTCCTCCCAGTGGTTTTGTACACAGAGAGTTTTCCGTTCGAGTACCGCCATAGGAATCTGCAAATGATGAGGATAGGCTCTGAAGAAAGGAAAGAGACATACGATTTCCCACCACCATAGTAACCCCTTCCCCTGCTCTGCCGTATTCCATCAGCTATGAATGTGCCAAAGATGGTGTCGCCATCGTCCTTGACAACGATGAGCGCACCAGAAGGCTTGGTCTGTTCAGAGCATGTGTAGAGGGTGTTGAGGGATGTGCCGTGTTGGTAGAGGGAGTACAGGAGCGTCAATGTGCGAGGGAGACGGGAGAGAGCAGGGAGGTGTGGCCGGATCTGCATAAAATTAATTTGATGCCATCAGAGAAGGGTGGTTCTCACTGAATTCGCTAGCATTGGCTCAAGCACCCGCACAGTACCATCTCTCCTCCCTTTTAACTCCACCTCGCCCATCTTCTTCTTGATGCTGTCTCCCATATTCAGAGGAGGAGCAGATGGTGCACGTGTCGGTTCTCTTTATTCACCAGCTCCGTTTCAAGAACCTTGGAGAAACCTTTATCCCAGTTGTAGCCCTCCCCGCGATACGCGGTGTGGTAGTACGAGTTGCCTCGCTCGTAGACTTGACGTCTCGGGCCGGCTGACTCGTCCTTCCTTTTTCGGTTTGACACGTCTCTTCCTCTTACTCTTCCCTTATACACTTCGTTTTGCTGCCGTTCTCATTCACAGACTGGTATCCCCTTCCAGTGCAACACCATGTGGCTCTGGGATCGACGAGCACATGGATTCCATGCTTCTGCCTTTGGGCATCAATGCTCAAGATCAAGATACCAATGTTGAGGTAGCTCGCCTCACCAACAAAAGAGCTGTCTCGAACGCTGGCGGAAGGATTGGCATGGATCGTATGGGAGTTGGCTGCTAATACCAGTATGTTACTCTCTTCTAAATTCGCTTATTTCTCTCTCTAGTTTTCTTCCACCACTATTCCCCTCCCTACCCCATCTGACGCGAAGGACCAAGGCCGACGGCAGACAGATCTGGCTCGGAACGCGCTGGGAATTGAGCAACGACGGCTTGGACCACCGCTCGTACGCTGAGCGGAGCAGCGAGCTCTTCCTATTCCACAGTTGCACGTATCCCGGTCAATCTTGCTCTTGCTCGAGGTTAAGGTCTGTAGCTATGATATCTGCCTTCTTCTGATATATTTCTTCTTAGATATAGCTAAATACACGAACATGCTATCATCTACGGGCTCTGGCGATGCAAGAGCACGCGTACGGCTACCCCTCACCCGTTATCTGTACCTGTTTCATCAGAATTTGATTTTACCTTTCTTTCCTTCTTTCCCCGAGCACTGAGCCATCAAGCGAGCCCACGAGCCTTCAGAACCGAGCCTAGTAAATGGTCTTATCGCTCTCTATACTGATTTACTTCCTAGATACATTTTCGTGTCAAGTAAACCTCAATTGTTCCCCACGCCCAGCCGATCCGCAAGCAACTCACGACCTCGCACAATCGTCTACGTCCGCATCGACATATACTGCGACACCGGGGGAACCACTCAGAGGGATATACACCACAGAGGATGTCTCTGAAATGCTGCCATGTGGTGCAAAGGGGGTGTATGGGATACTGTAGTATTTCAACCGTATCTTCATGGGGTGTTACACATTCATCAGCAAAACCCAGAGCTCGTCTTTCCCATCTTTTGGGTCTTGTGCAAGACAAAAAAGATGGGAAAGATGAAAGATCAAACATCTTTACCAAGTGAAAGGTGCTGAGCACCTATGAAGATGTGATGTGCTACACACACCACACTACACTAAACACTCAGTAATTGTGGTTCGAAGAGAGGTATGTTATACCAGGTTACGATGCTTTGTACTGTATGTTACAAGTTCTGGGTGCAATGAATATGATTGGTTTAAAGAATATATTGCGGTTTCCACTCTAAGTTTGATGTGTTACTGAACACAAACTTAAACTGATACAGAATAACTGCCTGGTGCAGTTTCAATACTGATACTTTTCACCTGGTTGCAACTTAAAATACACTGACTGGTTCTGAACTGTTTCTTGGGTCTGACTTTCTGTTTCTAGCTTAATACTGTTTGCTTGCTTGTATGTTCTTGCACACACAAAGTGACCAGGTCACAATCTTTCTATTCCAGGTGAGTCTATGACTTGAAGCTCTTAACCAATAAACCTGTACTATTCGCCTGGTAGTGTTCAGGGGGGTCAGAAACCTGTTCCCCCACTAGATACATGACCTGTATCTATACTATCCTACTGATACACTATTACCAATCCTTTTTACTACTGACTAATATGCTTGCTGACCCAGCCTGGTGAACATAAATGCTCTACCTGGCAGATATTATCTCATCTGTGGCTTACCAGGTCGATTGATTGTACTAGATCACAACCAGGTGATCTGATGACTTCTGCCAGAATGCTGGGTGATTACACCATGTGAGGCACAACCTGGACTCTTGGTCTACCGGGTAGAATACCCAATCTTCTATCCAAGTGTTAGAACAGCTCATTTTGAAGTTACCAGGTGAACCTTTTATCTTCCAATGAGGTACTTTCTTCCTGTGTCTTACTCATTGGCACAATGTATTCTGATTATATTGCTTGAAAATGTTAAGTTACACATGTTTTTAAGGGTGTACATCCAGCAGGTGTATCACAAGTGAGGTACATGTTCTTGGCAAGAACTTTCTCAGCTTTCTAAAGACTTGTTTGTCTTGAATAAGATGTAAATAATTAATTAAAGACCACAAATTTCATGCAAAGACTAGGATAAATTGACAGTCTACTATGCTTCAGTACAACAAAGATGTCACAATTACACTGAAACAATGCTACCCAGATACATGAACAATGGTGTCATGCTTGTGCTAATCAACAGCCATGTCAGACTCGGAGTCTGACAGTACATCACTTGATGGCATAGTCACAGTCATGGCACTCACAGCTGCCACATCACTGGCCACATTTACATTGCTATCCTCTGCTGCCGACTCATCTGCAGTACCCATGCTCCCTCTACAGTCTCCTGAGTCCTCATCCTTGTCCAGCTCTGGAGGATCAGACCTGAACACGATGTCTGCCTCTTCTTCAACAATGTCTGGCAGGGCCGACCATGCAGAAGTCAATATTTTGTGCCTTTTCTTGGATGTGCTGGTCTTGACAGCCTGTTTAACTTCAGTAAGCAGCTCGTTCCACTTTGCCTCGCTCCAAGAATCCAAGGTTGCTTGGTAGATTGATACATGCTTGGTCTTGATGCTCTTTTTCCAGGCATCCTTGCCATACTTGGTGCAATCTGCTGGGTTGAGAGGGAATTCTTCCATGATGTCATCAAAGTTTTGCCTTGAAAATGCAGAAGCGGTGGTATTACAGCTCTTTTAATAACTCTGCAGAAACCTGGTTTTTAAAAATGTATGTGGTCATATTTGTTTTGGAAGGTACAACCTGCCAAATGTTGTGTGGTTGCCTGTGCCACACTTGTCATCATAGCTATGCCCTCAAAAAAATCTCTTGACCTGAAGCAACACATTCCTTCCCTCTTCTTCAAGCAACATTATCCAATCAAGGAGATATGCAATATCCTTGACATCAAGAAGACTTTGGTCTATCAGTGCCTCTCCAACTTCCAAAGATTCATTTCAATCTCCTTCAATCTAAAAACTGCAGCTACCTTGATGAAGTCCAAGACCATCTTTTCCAAGCACATGGTATCCATCTATCTGCACCAGCACTCTTGCATGCCTTTTATCACCTTCATTTCTCTTGAAAATGTGTCTCTGGGCAAGCAAGAGAGTGTAACAGTCTGGAATGTGCTCGCTTTCAACTCTAGCTGGCTGCCCTCTTTCACCAGAATCCTCAGCTCAGTGCTCACATGCTTATGTCCTGTGATGAAGCAGGGAAAAACAACTGGACATCTGCTCAGAAGTATGGCTGGTCCCTCAAGGGCATGCAGTGTGTATAACACAGGCATTTCGTTCATGGAAAGCAATATTCCATCCTTTCCATTCTCATGCTTGATGGAATTATTGCCTATGACATCATCCCTGGCTCTTTGACTTTGGAGAAATTTGTAGACTTTTTGCGAAAGAAAGCAGTGAGTTCCTGTTCCATTGTCACATTCTTGATGCTTATTTCTGTCTAGATTCCATTGATGAACCCTTTCCCTAGCCCACATAGTGTGCTTCTCATGGATAATTGTAGTATTCATCATTCTGAGGAAGTCCGACAGCTTGTTGAGGAGGAGGCCCATGCATTCCCTTTTTTCTTGTACTCTAATAATCTTCACCTTATTTTCTGCTGATAGGATGCAAGCTTATCTTTCTACCTCCATACTCCCCAGATTTCAATCCAATTGAACAGGCATTTTCTGCCATCAAGGCTTTTTTGTGGCACCATTGGACAGATGAAGGATTGACAATCATTGAGAAGACTATTAGGAACATTACACCAGGGAAAGCATGAGGCTACTTTTACTCTTCCAGCTACATACAATAAAGTCCATCTGTTTGAATTGTGATGTAATACAGACATGAGAATTTCTAATATGCAATGACTGTAAAGCTTCACTGATGTCTTAGTTGTGTTGCTTTAAGTTCTGGTCAATACTCTTAGTGATCCTCAATGGATTGAGGTGTCGAACATCATTGGTGTGTTGTTGTTGAAGGCTCTTAGCAACAAGGGTGCTTGTTCTAAGGTGTACGAGTCAATGATAAGGCTTGAAGAAGGCTGAGTTGATTACTTTGATCCAAGTCACACTCCCTCTGGCCTGACACAGGTCCAATCTTAAGGTCACACTTTATGGGCAGGAAAGAAATCGTATCTATCTTTGTACAGTTACTGCCTTTATAAACTAAAGCTAACATACAATTGTGAGTCATAATGGCATCCATCTGAGTCATGAATAGTCATAGTAGTTATACCTAGTCGCAGCAAGTCACTAGTCTGTTATGAGTCATTTGAATTAAAATACCAAGGTCTGAACCATATTTACCATTTCCAACAACAGCAGTCCAGACTTGTATCTATCCATCCAGAGTAATGTGAAAGAAAGGAAAAGTGACATGATATAATGGATACAGCAAGGGGTTACAAAAGCATGCAGTAGCAAAGCAATGGAAAAACCACAGTCAAAGCAAATACAGACATTCAACAAAGAATACACAGTCCCAAGAAATTGAGAAATAATCTTACCAACCAGCCTGAATATTGGGCCCATCTTCACCATCAAGGATTGGCTTGAGGTGTGGTGGTAATTCAACCATCATATTCCATATCTTGCAGTGATAAAACAATGCAAAGTTGTTCGGCTCAGCATCATCCTCAATCTCCTTGGTACCTGAGCCAAACAGGGTGCAGGCCCCTTGATCATCTGGCCAATGCTTTTCAAAGCAATAACATTTGGCAGGTGGAGCTTCCTCATCCAAAGCAGGTTCAATCAGATGCTTCACTGGTTCACTTTGATGTCTTACCTCTGGGCTTTTCCACCAGTCAGCTGCTAAGGACTTCAGCCTGATGGCATCACCATCCAACACTCCAAGGTTGGTCAGACTATCAGTACCAACAAGCAGTAGGATGTCAGAGCCAAAGTCCACCCCTTTCAGAACAGTCTGGTACTGGAAAGCACAATGTACACCTTTGCTCTTGGTGTAGGTGAGGAAATGTGGAAGCTTTGAAGGGCTGTTGACAGGTGACTAGGAGACGATGGCTATGGATCCTTGTGTTGTAGTATCTGCTGACAGCTTCTGGGTGCCATTTATGAGTATGTTGGCAATGCTTTGGAGAATGTTGATGGTGTATCCTAGCTCAGACACTGGTGAGAGCTCACCGGCAGATTCAGCAATGCTTGCCAGGCGGTTGGGTTGTTTGTGAATGGGAATGGCTGGCTGTTGGTACTCCTCATCAAATTCTGGAATAGCTAGCGGGTCATTGACAGTTGCCTTGGCATTGGCCTGACAAACATTGGTTAGTGAATCATAGGCAAAGAATAATGTTGTAATGACATACAATATGGTGAACCCATGTGTCAATCTGGGGGTTGGTAAGTTCCCAAGTGATACCACAATGAGGGCCCCAGTCTATTGATACCACAATGAGGATCAATGTAGGTTAGGTGCTGGTTATGGTGATTCCCCCACTTGTCAGTAAGGAGCTTCCATGCATGAGCTAGTTCATCCAGAATCTCCACATTCTTATTTTCATCCTGTACACTGTCAGCACTATCATGCAAAAGAGTAGAAGAGTGGTACCTCATCATAGATTGACTGATTGTCATTGTCTGAATCCTCAGCAACATTGTGCTTGACAAATGGTTAGCAACAAGCATTGCTCAATGAGAAAAGCATGCACCTTTGACCAGAGAACCTTTACAGGATCTATTTTCAACCAAATGTAGATCTCCTTCACTGCCCCAGCATCCCAAATGACACTCTTCTTGATGATTTGATGACATTCTTCAGAAGTTTCAACATTGATGCATTATTTTTGCTAGAAATGAAAGGTAAGTTATGTTTGCAGAAAAGAGTGTTAGCACATACATTTTTTTGGTCGACATTTTGAATGATATCTATCGTTTCTTTTTAAGAAGGGGAATGTACTTTGCAGAGGCAGAGTGAGTAAGTAGAGCAGTGGTAAATGTGGTGTATGATTCAAGAGCAGGAGTATGGCCTGAGAATTGATAGTCAAATGTTTTTGTCTTCGAAAACTCCAGGATCTTTCAAGCTGCTGCTGACTTCTTTGTGGAAGGGGCAGTGCTGGGTGTTGTTGTTGTCAAAGAAAATGTAATGTATATCTGGGTTGGACGTTCTTAAGGCTCTGGAGACTGGGATTGCTGAGGAGCCATGACGGTGGAAAGGAAGAAGATGCTAGACACATCAATGCCCACATTGATGGCTGGCATGGGTGAGCCAAATACAACCACACACATTTTTCATAAACTAGATTTCCATATAATTACTAAAACAGCTGTAACAAACACACCAGTAGTCCACATAGAAATTGCATGCTCTACCTGTGGTAATATTGTGAGTCATTAATAGATTATGAGCAATGAAGTCCTCATACCGCCTGCCCAGTGAGTAATAGTGCACCTTTCTGGTACAGAATCATCGAGATATTGTCCATGAGCCCCAGCACCATGAAATGGGCCTTAGCCATGACCTGAATGATCAACTTGTGACAAAACATTCCCTAGTTGTATACTGAGACAGTGTAAATTGTCATAAAAAGAGGACATACCCTTCTCTTTGCTCCATCGTCCTTCCAAACTTTCCACATAAACAGTGAGCTGGAACCTACATTCCCCTCTGGAGATGTTGATGTGATTAGGTAGGTCATATATTGTCCAATAAGCTTGGGTGTTGAGAGCCGATTGCAGTGTTCTTGAATAAAGGCCTCAACTGCCTTTTCCACCTTGACACAAATGTCGTGATGGAAATCAGTGATTCAATAATTGGCCTGGCATCAAATGAAGTGTTAATCAATGGCTTAATGGTATAAGTGACATACCAGGCTCATCCATGTGCCCTTCTCTGCCATGCAGTACTTGGTCCTTCCAAACTCCATATTAACTGCCTCCTGAACATCCTCAACAGATAGTGAGGCCCAAGGAGTCGTTGATTGCCCCACTTTCTCATGAAGAAAGGGAATAATTCTCTTGCTGAAAGTGTTCTGAGTGCCACCTGGCAAGTCATTCATGGTCCATTTGTTCTTGCCATTATGTGCCTGTTTTGCTGTCATGATTGGACCATCTTTCTTGACTATTTTGATGACATCCTGGAACATAATGATTAGCTTATAATTAAAAGCACAGGAAGATATATACCCACTGTTTTTTGGTCTGTTAAGCCTTTTCCCTTTGTCTTGTTGACGTTGATGAATTCTGGTTTAATATCTTCATTATCTTCAACCATTCTGCCAGCTTTAACAAGTGAATCGTTCTCTTCATTTCTTGCATCCGTAGTATAAAATGGAGCATCAGCATAATAGCAGTTGACTGAAGACCTCTGCATGCACACCTTTCTTTCCAGTCTGAGGTCAATTTCCACTCTTTTTCTGTTCCCAGTTCTTTGCTAACTTGCCAGCAGGCTCTGAGATCTTAACTGGATCTGCAGTTTTGGTCTTGACTTTTTGCTTCTTTGTAGGCAGTATTTGCACCTTGGGAGGAATAGGTCCATCATCAGAGCACAGGCTGGAAAATCTGGGTTATTAGCAGCTTCAACAAAACAAAATATAAGAGATACATGGTAGACTTGACTCTTATATTTCAGGACACATTTTGGGTGCCATGATAGTCTCCACTTTGGATTCAGGTCCTGATATTGGCAAAGAAAGCTTGGGTGTGGCCACACCCTCCTTGGTGGATCTACTATTGGCAATAGTGGTACATGTGGAGACTTTTACTGGCCTGGGCTTTGGTCCCAATTTGATCACCGGCTTCCCCACCTTGGTGGCATCAATGTGATCTCCATGAGGTAAGTACTCATCTGACTCTTTATCTGATTCATCACCACCAGTGAGCACTGTAAGGTCTTGCATATGAGAAATTTCTTCTTGGCTATTGTGAGTAGTATAATCTCACAGTATCAAATTTACTGACTTTGTTGGGCAGTACTAGTATGCTCTTGGATTTCCTCATTTGTTGAAGTCACTGAGATCTCTGGTTGCAACATCTAGTTCGACAAGGATGGGGGAGCAGCAACATTGAGCTAAGGATCAATGACATTGCCTGGAGCATGAGAGTGAGTATGATATGCCACCATATCAACATTGAACTGACCTGCTTTGTTCTTAGTGGAAGGGACACATTTTTTGATGCTAGCAGGGCAATGCCCTGTCAACTCTCAAGCCACATCCTCCCGACAAAGCGCATCCTCAAGAATAGCTACATCTACCTTGGTCTTGTCCCTTTGTACCTATAGTTTAGTGCTATCAACCTTTTTTTGTTCTTGTTTTTTGATCTTTTCACCAAGTGTTTTGACATCATCAGGATGCTCCCAATCATCAACAGTTCCAGGATGGCACCCTTTGTTACTGCTACACAGCTGCATCTTCTCCACTACAGGCTTTTTTACCATTGTAGAAGAAAGATCAAGAGCTTTTTTCAAACAGTGAGGAGGCATAGAAGCAGACAATGGAAAGGTGAGTAGGTAACAGTGCTGGGCTGCCATGTCACATCAAGTTGATTTTTTTTTACAAAGTCCAACCAATAGTGTGACATACTAATTCATCCTCTGATGTCCAACTGTCTCAATCAACTCAACTATGCGGAGAGTGCTGAAATGAAAGACCATTCCTTGCAAGAACAAAGTGCTTGGTTGCACATGCTACTTCTCCTCAGCTAACAGTGTATCCATTCACCTGGCATCATGCAAATTTCACAGTCTCTCATTTGGTCCCACTATACAGACACACCATTCTCAGGCTTGGCTTGCACCAGCAAGTCCATTGCAGCTATCAGAGCATGGGAAATCTAATGATAGTGGACATCTCAATGTGCCAAGTCCTGCAGGAAGTCCTCTACATGATGCTGAGGAAGAAGATGACAAAATATAGGAATCTGTTGAGTATCACCCAGCTGTTAATGGTATGTGGAATCTATTTTGGTGTTATGCCTTGATCTCATATTGTCTTCAGGGAAGCCCTGTGATAGCAAGGGTAATGTTCTTCCAGATGGAACCCCACCACCACTGCTTATGTATGGACCTCTAGACGATTTTACACCTTTTGAGGATCATGCTTCGTTTGAACTTGCTGACCTGCTATATCAGCACAATCAGATGCCTGCTAGTCAGATCAATGACCTTTCTTCAAATATGGTCTGCAAAGATGCATGATCAGGATAGCCTGCCTTTCATCAACTCTAATGATCTGTATAGCAGCATTGATGCTACAATGATAGGCAGTGTGCCATGGCAATCATTTTCTGTGTCCTATCAAGGCAAGATTGAAACTGATTCACTGCCATCTTGGAAGACCACAGAGTATGAGGTTTTCTTCCATGATCCTTGTGAGGTCCTCAAAACCCAACTGGCCAACCCCAACTTTGCTAAAGAGATGGACTTCTTACCAAAACATGTGACTGATGGGCAAGGAAGATGTTGTTACCAAGATTTTATGTCGGGTAATTGGGCTTGGTGGCAGGCAGTATATACTTCTTTTATATTTGTCATATTTTGCATAGTTTTATTAACTTGGGTCTTCATTCACAGGATCATATTTCCAATGAACTTGGTCTTAGCAATATTACCTACTGTCCTGTCATTGTCGGCAGTGATAAAACCACCATCTCAGTTGCGACAGGACAGAATGAATATTACCTGCTATATGCATCTAATGGCCTAATCCATAATAATGTCTGCCATGCACGTCGCAATGGAGTTTCTCTCCTTGGCTTTCTCTCTGTACCTAAGAGTAAGTTTCCCACCTTCCCTTACTTGAGCATGTGATATATTGACTGCTCCTTTTTCTCTTTTTAGTGGATCGTGAACATCAAGATAGCCCTGAGTTTCAAACCTTCCATCTTCAGATCTTCCATGGCTCACTCCAGGCAATATTTGAGTCATTGTGGCCTGGTATGGAAACCCTCAAAGTTCTATGCTATGGTGATGGACATTACTGCCAAACCATATATGGACTAGGACCATATATTGCCGACTACCCTGAGCAAGCCTTGTTAGCCTGCATTGTATAAGGCTGGTGTCCTTGGTATATTATTTGTGCATCTTTTATATGTCTCCATAGCTCAACATCAAAGGTGTACTGCCTCACATCACAATTTAGATGGTCCTGGGGGGCAAAGGACACTTGAACACACAGCTGCTTGTGCTCATGCTATGTCCTCAAAGGAAATGTGAGATGATTATGGGATTATTGATGGAACAATGGTACTTGCCCAGTTCCCTGAATTTCCTGTTGTCTTTATATTTGATTATCTGCAGCCATTCACATCTGGGTTCCCTCAAGCTGATATTCATGAACTTCTGTCACCTGATCTTTTTCACCAAATCATCAAGGGAACATTTAAGGAACATTTAGTAACATGGGTTGAAGACTACATCAAGACTGCTAATACCCCACAGGAAGCAGTACAAATATTGGCAGACATTGACCGCTGGTATATTCTCAGCCATGTGATTAACGATTAACTCCTGATCCCATATCTCTATAGGATTGCTGCTGTACCACCTTTTCCTGGCTCACAGTTATTTTCTGAAGGACATGGCTTTAAGCAATGGACAGGTGATGACTCTAAAGCACTAATGAAGGTTTGTACAGTACCATATGCATAGTCTCAGACAATAAGGCTCATCATTTTCTGACAGGTTTATATCCCAGCTATTGCTGGTGATGTACCACCACCCATGGTCTGAGCACTTGCAGCATTCATGGAATTTTGCTACTGTGTGTGTCATTCAGTGATTGATGAAGAAGATCTCATCAAAATTGATGCATCTGTGGCTGAATTTCATCATGAGAGAGAGATCTTTCATACTCTTGGAATCCGAAAGGATGAGGTCCGCAGTGATGGTAAACGCTGACATGCTTGAAAAGTGTTCATACATGTAATTTTGCAAAATGTATCAATACATACATTTTATAAAAGCTAGATACCAAGGGAATGAGATATACCTTAGAGCACAATGTCCTAAGTGCAGGCAATGCAATACCTTGTGTGATGTTTGGTGGAGCATATGGCTTAACTGTAGAGTGATACCATAAGGGTAACGCTAAGTCTAAAGCCCCAGCACTTGACACTGAATACACTGACAATGCACAGAAGATGTGCACTAAGCATAGAACCAGCGAAGCTCAGGAGATAATTGATACTTTGCACAACCTTGATCTATGATGCACAAGGCACTGCCATGCTGGGAGCTAGCGCTCTAGACCTCAGAATGTGTAGAATTGAAGTAAGACCGATGTCTCTGACTTTGGCCGATGCATGTGAGGCCTAGACTAGAAACTAGTGGTCCTAGAAGACCATGGAAATCACTAGAAGATATTATTACTATAAAGATGAGTTGCGCTCTAGGCTACAACTCCGAAGAGATACTAGGTGACATCAGTACATGTGGATAGCGTGGCTAACTGATGTTGCGCAGCTGAGAGACCAGGATCTGGCCCCGAGCTGGAGCTCTGAGTAAGCGCCAAGCAATGGTGTGATTATGGCAACATGCATGGCATCCAGGAAAGGAAGTTCCATGAGCCAAGAGTTACTATTTAAGGTTGTATTAATTGGTAGAGCACAGTGTATATAAATACCATAGTATAGTAATAGTGTACAAGTTTCAGACCCCACTTGTTGGAGCGCGAAAGCCCTCAGCTTAGTGCTCTAGCTTTGGGATTAGTTTGTAGCTTCGAGCAAGAGAATAGACCTTTTATTGATAACATTTGAGTGACTTGAGTAGTGCGTGAGGTGTAGAAAGCTAGCGCGGGACTTGTGTATGGTTTAAGTGATTGGTTGACTTGCGCTCTACCCTGAGAATAAGAGATATTGTGTCATTGCAGATGTGCTCTTGAGTTTTGAGGGTTTCTTGTGATGTGTGGTGCTACAGGTGGCAGAGGTTGAAACCCTTTGGTCTGATTAGCACATGCTTAGTTGGGTATACCATTCTGCAAGTGGCAGAGGTTCAAACCCTTTTGCTTGTCAGACAGTGTTTCATGTGTGCAAGATACTACAGGCAGCAGAGGTTCAAACCCTTTGGTCTGGTTTGTGTTTGTACAGAGGCCTTCTTTTAATGCACGGTGCTACAGGCAGCACAGGTTCAAACCCTGTGGTCTGATTAGTGCATGCTTGAGGGTTCTCACTTCTGCAAGCGGCAGAGGTTCAAACCCTTTGGCTTGTCAGATGGGGTTATTTGGTTATTGTGTCTCTGGATTGCATAGGTTTGAACCCTGTGGGTCTATGATCGGTTTGGAAGCTTGAGCGCATGGGTTTAAATCCTGTGGCTTGTGTGAATGTGTTTTGAAGGGTTTCTGCTTAGAGTGCAAGCTTTAAGTCATGTTTAGGGTGTGTTTAAGTTCTTTGTGGTCACCTGTGTGTGTCGCATGAGGCTTATTGAGGGTTTTGTTGGTGTGTGGCAATGTGTTGTATATTGTAGTACACCTTGCCTTGAGGCCCAGCAACATCTGTTGGCCCTCTTGTTATAAAAGCCTTTGGACTTAGAGAGATCTAGATACCCTATGAGCACTATTGCTATACGTGTGTATCCTATATTTGGAGAGTTTAGTTGTATTGCTTCAATCTGCTTCTATTGCATAATATCCCCCCAAGAACTTTGAGGGTTTGTGTGTGTAGTGTTGGGTGTGGGTGTGATCAGTGTCTTCGATGCTGTTGCATTTCTAGCCTGCGTGCACAGAGTCTCTTCAATGCACAGATGCCTTTTCACTTCCATGCCAGCACACACTATCCCATTACCGTCATCTGTTCTTTAGTCTGCGACATCATGGAATCTACTACCCCTGTGCATTGGTGACATGGTTCTCCCCTGTTGGAGATGCACCTTGCCCTGATACTGGCATGTAGGTTGTACACCCAGACATTGATGCTGTGGGAGAATGGATTATGTCTGTAATTCATCTAGATTGTATTGTGCATGCAGCACACTTGATTGAGGCTGCTGACAAGGAATTTATACCTAAGGAGTTGAAGCATAGTGATAGCTTAGACATTTTCCCTTCCTTCTTTGTAAATAAGTATGCAGACCATCATGCACATGAAATAGCATTCTGATTTTGCTTCTTTGTGAATGTGTGATTATTTCTGAGGCTATGTTCTAGACTTGTCTCACAAAATCATTCTAGTTGCTGGGTTATCTTTGTTGCCCATCTCTCTTACCAACAACGACCATCTGGCAACACTACAGATCCTCTTTCTACACAAATAACTATTGCTGATGAAGGATGGTGGAGGAAGGCTTATTGGGTGTTAGGTTCCTGGATTATGGGTTGGTATGTGTTTGATCTGTTTCTATTTAATGATCTTATTGACTGCTTGATCATTCCCCCAGTACAGAGAGCAGACCCAAATTCAATACTCTCCATGTTAAAGACATACGACCCCATGCTCCCCCAATGCTTCTCCCATATCCCCTGCCACATCACAGCCAGATGAGACTCTGCCATCCCTTTCACTAACAAATTTTCAATGTTTGTTGACACTGTCTTTGTTGCTGACCCTACTGATGCTAGCTCCCCCTCTGATTGCCATCAGCACATGCTGCAGATCTCCATCTTGGCCCTTTTCCTCATTCATACCCTCCTCATAGCTAGTGATGGCTCTTCTGCATCGACTCAGATCAATATCAATGAGCTGGGTCAGCAACTGATCAACATGTCCAATAGCCTTGAATTTGTGGAGTTGGAAGTGACTGAGCAGCACAAGACTTGCTGCACCCATGTTGTTGTGGCTGTGGAAGAGACAGAGTCAGTTAGGGATGGAATGAGTAGTACCACATCTATGGGTCACTTGTAGCTTTTGTGGGAGTCAAATCAATGACTCAAGCATCTACTCTTACTTTGCTATCAATCTTGTTATGCTATCTTGTTACTGCTATCTGCAAATGAAATGCTTTCTTCCCAAAGACAAGAAAGATGAGTAAATGAAAGATCAAGAGCCTGAAACCAAGATCAAGATGTGCAAAGATCACGTAATTAAGACAAAGAGCTGGAAGACCTTTTCTGGGTTTTGCTGATGTTATGCAACATCTTCATAAACTACATCTTCATTATGATGTCATATACCTTAATAGGCAGTCTGGCATATGCCAGACCCAAAATGTATTGCTTTATTGAGTAATTTAAGGCACTAAAGGGGCCTGTTATGTGTTACAAAGCTTGCCTATCTTCACATAATGGACCCCCATTATGCGTTATGTGAAGATATGGTCAAAATACTACAGTATCTCAACTGGGACAACCGAGTGTGGACGTGGTGGCTCCATGTGGTGGTCAAAGAGAGAATCGAGGCTGGCACATGTGGAGGGAGAGGCTGGTGGACGTGGAAGGAGGAAGGTGTTCATCCATCTTGATGGGAGCGTCTGTGAGTGTATGATGTGTGATGAGATAGATGATGTAGAGGCTATTGGTGGTGCAGATGTCACTGCAGAGAGAGTTGGCATGTGTGATGGTGGAGAATGGCAATGTTGAGATGAGGGCGATGTGGTGGTGCAGTGAAGAAGCTGTTTCCTGTTTGGGAATAGCCATGGCGAGTAATTCATGGACTCCCTGCACATGTCAGGATGTCATAACCACGTCATTGAGGATGGATTTCAGGAATATAAACAGCTAGTTCTCTTCACAACTCAACCATTTCGTGAGCGACTGGTAAGTAGAGGTCCAGAGATTACATAATCACTATGAACTAGCAAAACCACACCCTCCATTGCCCTCTCTCAGGGTTATAAAAAAAATTGCCAGCCTTGGGACCTTCCCAAGACAGCTATTCATAATACTAGGACCCTGCCATCAATGCTAGGGACCTCTCCTTGTAACTACACCAAAGTACAACGAAAAATCAATGCGTCAATTCCATGCTGATAAGACATTGGCTCCCTGAAAACCAATCAAACTCTTCAAAACTCACCAGCCATCTCTTTCAGTTTTATTTTGCTCATATGCATGCTATATTCCAAATTCCAAGTAAGCACTAGAAAGAAAATCGCATTACAAACATACCTGACATGATTCTGGAGAATTTTGCACAAAGCTCATGGCAACACAAATCTGGGAAATCTGAAATTCAGCATTCTCAACAAGGTCTAACGGTGCTCAAATAATTCCTTCCTTGGCTGAGGCTCCACAAGGCTTTGTTCTACAAGTTCTTATCACTTTTTCGGACCTAGAATATGAAAACATCAGCAAGGTGATCACAAAAACACTCCAAAGAAAAGGCTTACCGGCTGCCAATGTCGCAAGGCCTCATTCTCTGCCAAAAAAAAATAGGTCTCTCTAGTGAGGTGACTAAGTGTCCTTTCATAGACAAAAACTTCCTCACTCATTTGCTGGGTTTGGCTGCGCAAGGTTTCGACTTCGAAAATTCTGGAGTTCAATCTGGGGAGAAATTGGCACCTTGAGTCATGGAAATTTCCTTGAACAAGTCGGTTACAGTGTCATTTCCCATGATGTTCACTCTGCAGGGTTTTTCCCCAGAAACTTTGAAGGTTTTGACTGAGAAAATATCAGTCCAACACAGCAGAAAGAATATTGTAAATGATGACCTACCTGGTTTGCAGGATGTTGATACATATATTCAACGTTCAAGGTATTTACCTAGCAGCCTACAAAAGAAACGGAGATCAATTGTGATGGCCCATGAGACAAAACAAGCGAAACAAAACTTACAGCCATTCTCTTGTCATGGAAGGAACTGACAAAGAATAAGCAAAAGGATCATTGGATTAAAGAAGATGGCTTACCCTTGCTCACCGGAAGAAGATCCGTCGTCTCAGAGCAATTCGAGGCTGCTGAGACCTATACACAAGCTGTATATCAAGTAGTATCCCCCACAACACAGAAAATGAACCTTACAGTCGCTTAGCTCGTCTTGTACATCCGCACTGGCAACAGATAAGTGCAGGCCAGAGGATGACTTAGGCTTGCCCATGGAAAGGAGATACGTCATCTCGGAGCAATATTGGGATCATTGCAAGACACTGAGAGCGAGGATTCACAGCAAGTATGGAAGGAAATGGATGATGACTTATACAGAGATATTGCACATGCTCTGCCGATGCAAGGCTTGTATTACACGGTCTATGCAAGGTTTATTCCATGAGGCCAAGGAAACACTTAAGACAAAGATACTTACCTTAAACAAACACTGCTGGCCATCCCGAAGACTTCTCGGTGATCCTTTGATTGTACGATGCAGGGGTCTAGGATGACTCTACCATTGTTAGCCAAGAAAGATACAAGGAGATTGTGACGAATACGTACCGGTCAGATGTGCTGTCATCCTTCAGCTCATGGTCGTGTGTTGGCTTACTGACAGCCGCAAGGATTCAACGTGACAATACGAGGGCCTAGCAGGTATTCAGGATGACTAAACGACACCCAGAAGAAGATGAGCCCAAAAGTACGAAAGGAATTCAGTACCAACACATACCTAGTAAGGTAATTGTCAACCTGAAGCTTCTCCTTGTATCTGCGAGGCATACCAGCAGCACTCCGTCGCAGCATGCTCGCCTTGAGGTAAAATCATCTGGGAAAGGTCATGGCTAAGGTTTATCAGTACAGCAACATTACTGAGGTGGTATTTGACTTACTGAGTCTCTGACATAGCATACAACCTGCTAGAATCAAAGAGGCTTGAGGATTTGCAAGTGAAGTGCTGGCAATGTCAAAAGAAAATGCCTCTTGGGGAAGAAACACGTCAGCACCTGTCAGTGAAATGCAAATCACATACCATGGGCATATACAAGTCATAATTGGACTGCTGAAAGATGTCTGTGAGTAGGGAAGTGACAAATAAAGGGAATGAATGTACCATGGTGGTGGTAAGAATGAAAGAAGGTGAATGCCAGCGGCACATCACAGCCATCCTCCCGATATGGGCATCAACGTCAAGCTCAACTTTGAACACCCATTTGCGATGTCTCAAGGGAGATACATATTGGGTATAGGTCGACATCGCTGCTGTAATCAACAAGTAATGGAGTCGATGAGACAAGGAAGAAGAGGAGGGAAAAATTGGGTGTTGGGAAGAAAGAGATGGTGAAGGTAAGTGTATAAGAGTTGTTTGGACTTGTCAACAGTCAACAGTCAACAGAGTCACAAGACAGAGAACATGCTCATGAAACTGCAACCGTGATTTGAGTGCCATGTCATGCACATCAAGATATTTGCCTGCCCCACCACTGTCTTCCTTTTTTGCTAAATGAGGTAAATTCATTTCTCCAGACTCATGCAGAGCAGACTCCCCATCGAAATATCCCACAACACTCCATTTACACTCCATCACAGACCATGTGTAAACATAGCTAAAGGAATGTCACAATACTGACTCCATGGAAATTTGTATCCATTACAGAAAAAACGATCGATGATGCTATGAGTATATAGCAATCTTGTAACTCTCTTATAGTAAGCTAAGGACAGATATCTTGAGTTTGGAATGTGGCTTCAGTCTTCAAACGATCACAAAATATGTACTCACATCATACCAGAATATAGGAATGTTGTTTAGAAACACCCAGTTGCAACAATCTCTCTCTGTCGTCATTGTTGACCATTTTGCACACCAAAAGTTTTTCAAAGCGCTCATCGGACAGTCCTCGACTGACTACCCAAAGCAGACGGTAGTTGTCTCCGAGCATTGTGTACGTCCTGTCACATATAGGGTACTGGTGGGTGGCAACGATGTTGAATACATGTGTTCTCCTGTGCGCCACATCTTCGACAAGCAAATCACCATGTCGATGAGCCTCAGTTGGTGCACCTGCCATACCCAATCCCGGCACAAACCCATTTTCAATGCAGGGCCCAAAACACCGACCATAAACCTTCACCAGATCCAAAGAAGCATATAATGAATAGTCACTCCCTGGTACAGTCTTCTTCAAGAATTTCTCCCAAGAAGGTCGCCATTTTGTGCTGCCATCTCCTGGTTCAGGATACTGGAAGAACAAATTGCCTCACCTCTTCTCATCTGCTGCATCAATCAAGGCTGTTCAAGCCTCCTTGAGAGGCAGGCTCTCATTGTATGCCAGTAGCATCTTAGGCCACAGAAGGAATGCCAACCCTGCAACTTTGTCCAGCTTTTTATCCCAGAACTGGTGCTGCATGTCTACCAGTGCACAGAATGAATTAGTTTCCTTTCAGATAGTCTTCAGGAGTGGAGCTTGTTGTGAAAGCTTGTTAGAAGCTCAGTCGCATATTTTTCCATCCTTGTCTGGTTTCATGTCAAATGGTCCACCGTCTGTATGCCCGCAGATGATCCTCTTATGGCTGATCTTCTGCAGTGTCCATGCACAATTAAACCAACAGCGTTCTTTATCAAAGTTGAAGTCACCCAGCTTAACACTCAATGGCCTCCCAAGTCCACTGAGGTAAGTATATACCACCGCTCTGCGATAGACTTTCCCAATGGTGGGAACATCCAGCATCCACTCCTTCTCACACAGACTCTCATTTTTCCCTCCTCTCTGTCTTAAACAGAGCACATCCAACCACATGTACTCCAAGCCCAGAATCAGCATCTCGATGCGAATGAGATCAAGGTCGGCATCCTTTGGAGTAGGCACAGGCCATTCCCAGCCATTTATAGGCATCTCCACACCCGTGTGATCATTCTTGTCCACCCAAGCATGTGATATAGGTGCCAGGGGCAGCAACTTTTCTGTAGCTGGTTCCTTTTCAAACAAGGCCTCTTCAGAGTCAGAGTCCAGGGGGTCGAACATCCATCCCACAGATGGAAATGACGGCAGTGTATCGAACCCATGCATGGTCCAACATGGCACCACACGATTGCTGTACGGATCCCAGAGACAGCGAGGGTAAACGTATGGGTTGACAATAAGGTTTCCACCCAGTGCTTGCTCCCATATCTGCTGGCCTTGAGCTTCGCTTTCACACAGTATGCCTGTGATGGAGTGCAACTCTTTGTACCATACCCCACGAAGGTGGCCATACACAGTGCTGAAGTTGTAATTGTTTCTAATACAGTCTTCAATAACTGAGACGAGGGATGGGATGAGTGGGTATGATGTTCCAATACTGGCATTGAGTTTATCACAGACACCTTGAATGCCGAGGCCAGCACAGGGAGTGTTGGCCAGGGAGACTGGTATAACAGGTTTGTTACCACTGTAGATATGTTGCAATGGAACAACAATATCTTCCGTTGCACGGTCGATTTCTGTGCGTGAGGAGATTGCCATGTTGGGGTGCCTTTTCTTGTGGCCCCAGAAATATGTTATCAAGTGACATTCTGCATCTTTATCACAGACATACCGCTATCTCCACTTGTTTGTCCAAGTAATCCCAGTATCAGAGTCCCTGCAGATTTCTATGAGTTGGAACGTATATTTGAAACAAAACCCATACCAAGGCATTATTTGATAAATCTGTCAGTTATACATGTAGCGATGTGCTAGTCAGCATATCACAGCTTGATTTCAGTGCTCACCAAGGGTTGAAATATACAGTAGATCTTCCTTATAATAGTATCACAACAGATAGCCACTATCTGAAGGCATTGTGATGGTTGTCAGTGATGGGACAAACAGTTGAGAGCACATTGGGGTCAGGATTATAAACCATAGCAATGTGCTGATTCATTGTTAAGGGGATGTGTATGTGAGGCGCCATATTAAATGAGAATCCACGACACTCGGTATATTTCATTTCATGAGAAGAAGACATCGACGATCCATTTTGGTACTGAAGATCTGGATCCCTTGTCGAGATTTACAAGGAGAGAAGTGGAATATTCCCACCTTCTTAGTACCATAAAGGTACAGAAACCCCAGGTGAACAGAACCTATCTATCAGAAGCTGTGAAAGAACAAGCTCCAACAATAGGAAAACTGGAAACGTTGTCACTGAATCACTTGATCCGAGCACAACACCTGCAAACAACAGCTTGATAGCAGTGTCTCATGATTATTGTCATCTTTTCAGAGGCAAGGCAGATATGTCCCACTGAAATACATGACAGTTACTCCTTTCCAGATGGACGTACGAGGACCATTACCTGCAATAGCTTTGTCAAACAAACAAATGCACGCTACGAGATAAGCGCCAAATGATGCTTCTAGCACTATTGATGGAGTTCCCTGAATTACATGAAGCGCCCTGTATCAAACTCTGCATCTATTCAGTCCATACTCTCACGGAATCACTACTTTTGGGAACATCAATGGAGGGTTTAAAGGAGTATACAGCAGCGGGATGCAGAACACCAGTGATCCAAGGCTTGATTAAGAGAATAGTCACTGCCCTGCAATAGACACTGCAGACCAAGAGAGGCTATGATGGTGATAGAAAAAAATGATTGAGGATCAGCCAGGATGGCAGTGAACTGTAATGGAGAAGCTGAATCGAACCAATGTTGCTTGCAAACCCTGATTCACGGAATGGGGGCCGATGTTGATCGGTTCTCATATAGCTCATGGGATACCAAGAAAGGTGCTTGGTGCTCTTGAAAGGAAAAACTTCTAGACCAGGATCCGAACCTAACCAGTGCAAATGCGGCACATATATGAGGGACAATGTGTGGGTCTTACTAGTGAGCACCATGGGTCACCTGAGGCAGCTGCAGAAGGACGATACATGTAGTCAATTATCAGAACCACAAACATACCCATAGCTTTATTCGCTTGAGCTGTGGTCATCAGAGCTCTGATTCAAACTCCTGCGATCTAGATTATCGCCGGAGTTTACTGGGTAGATATGTGGATTTGTCAAGCGCGGAATAATGAGTAGCAGGCGAGAGGCCCCTCATAACTGAGTTCTGTTCACCGTCTTGTGGACATGAGTAGTGCAGGAGTTAGTAGTAACTGCCCAGCACTCAAGGGTCGACTCCTCCTCTCCACGTACCTCTCTTGTGAAGGCAATACTTTTCCTAGCTTTTTACTCCGGAGAACAATCTCTAATGTTCCCCTGAGTTCACATAGAATGGGGTGCATAAAAACAAGTATGTGGTACAGAGCATGTATGCAAGGGAGGACTTGAACCTCTGACAAGCAGTATTAACCACTACGCTCCAGTGCTACAGAAAAAAATGGTCCCTCACAATAAATGGCTGAATGCAAAATCGAGGGCAGCTGCATTGAAATCAGTATTAAAGATCTACCCTACGTGCCACACTTCCAAGCCCACACACTCAAATGGCACTGCCCCTCCGGCACACATCCTCCCCGGCGAACACAGCACATCATTCCCAAATGTCAGACACCGCGCCAATGAGCCCTCCGGCAGGCTCTTGTCAACGTACAACCTGTATGACCCATCTCCACCTCCAAAGCTCAGGTAGTCTGGCTCACAGAGTGCAATATAGTCGTTCCTCCCAGTTGTTTTGTACACTGAGAGCTTGGTGTTAGAGTACCACCATAGGAATCTGGAGGGAATGTTAGCGATGAAGACGTGGAAGGAAGAGGAATGCACGATTCTCCGCTGCCATAGTAACCCCGTCCCCTGCTCTGCCGTATTCCATTGGCTATGAACGTGCCAAAGATGGTATCGCCGTCGTCCTTCACAACAACAAGTGCACCGGCTAGTTTGGTCTGCTCTGACCATGAGTAGAGCGTGTTGAGGGATATGCCGTGCTGGTCGAGGGAGTAGAGGAGCATCCATGTGTGTGGGAGACGGGAGAGAGCAGGGAGGTGTGGCCGGATCTGCATCCAATTAATTTGATGCCATCAGAGAAGGATGGTTCTCACCGAATTTGCTAGCATCGGCTTGAGTACCCACACAGTACTATCTGTCCCCCCCTTTAACTCTACCTCGCCCATCTTCTCCTCGATGCTGTCTCCAATATCCAGAGGGGGAGGAGACGGTGCTCGTTCGTGCCAGTTCTCTTTGTTTGCCAGCTCCATCCCCAGGTCTTTTGAGAACCCTTTATCTCAATTGTAGGCCTCACCACACTCAGAGGGATGTACACCACAGAGGACACCTCAGAAGTGCTGCTGTGTGGTGCGAAGGGAGTGTCATGGGATATCTCGATTGGGACGACAGAATGGTGGTGTGGTGGCTCAGTGTGGTGATCGAAGAGGGAATCGAGACTGCTGCATGCGGAGGCAGAGGGTGGTGGATGTGGTGGGAGGAAGGTGTTCATCCATCGTGATGGAAGGGTCTAGGAATGGGTGACAGGTGATGAGATGGATGATGTAGATGCTATGGGTGGTGCGGGTGTCGCTGCAGAAAGAGTTGGCACACGTGATGGTGGGAATGGCGGTGCCTAGATGAGGGTGCAAGCGATGACAAGGTGGTGGTGGCAGTGAGGGAGCTATTTCCTGATTGGGAATAGCCATGGGGAGTAATTGATGGACTTCCTGTGCATGTCATGACCTCATAATGGTGTCATTGAGAATGGATTTCAGGAATATAAATGGCTATTTATTTTCACAACTGAACAATTTCGCAAGCGACCCATAAATAGAGGTCTGGAGATTATGTACTCCCTCCGAAATAGCAGAAACACACCCTCCATTTCCCTCTCTCAGGATCATAAAAGAATAGCCAGTCTTGGGACCTTCCAAAGACGGCTATTCACACAACTAGGACCCCGCCGTCAATGCTAGGGACCTCTCCTCATAATTACATGCAAAGGTCAAGCAAAAAGTCTGTTAGAAATGTCTGTTTCCACTGTGAACCTGAGGAAACTATTCAAAGTTCTTCAAAACTCACTGGCTGTTTCTTCCATCTTATTTTTGATTCATCCACATGCTGTATTAGAGATTCCAAGTTAGTACTAGAAAGAAAATCATGATACGAACATACCTGACATGATTCTGCAGCATTTTGTGCAAAGCTCACAGCGAAACAAGTCACAGAAATCTGAAATTCAGTATCAGTAACCATGCCGAACCATGCTCAAAGAATTGCTTACTTGGCTTCAGCTCCGTGAGGCTTTGTTCTACGATTTCATGTCCCTTTTTTGGACTAGAACACGAAACACGAAAATATCAGCAAGGCAATCATGAAGAGACTTCAAAGTAAAAGCCCACTTACCACCGATTTTGCAAGGCCCAATTCTCTGCCCCAAATAGGTCTATCTAGGGAGGTGAGTAAGCCTCCTTTCATACACAAAAACTTCCTCACTCGTTCGGTGAGTTTGGCTCCGCAAGGTTTTGATGTCAGGATTCCTGGAGTTCAATCTGAAGAGAAATTAGTACTTTGAGACATGGAAATTTCTTCAACAAGTCGCTTACAGTGTATTCTTGCGTGATGTTGGCTCTGCAGGGTTTTTCCCTTGAAAAACTGGAGGCCTTGACTGAGAAAATATCAGTCTAACCAACCTTTATTGTCCATAGTATGCAGAGTGGCCCTGTAGTTACAGTGCAAGCTGGTATGCAGAGTTTCCTGTAACTACAGGACAGTGGCATTGACAGATGCGCTCTGCATACCCAAGAAACCCACTCTGCATACTTCTAGAAAACAATTACGTATTCATCTATCCTTCTGCCATTCCACCTCACTGTCATCATTGCAAGCAATGGGGAGACATCTTCTCATCATCCTCCTGACACCTGCCTAAAAGGGATTGACCATCAAGAGAACAAATAGCGCAACCTATCCTGACAGGTAAATTTAATTTTTCCAGTAGTTATCAGGCAAGCGTAAGTACAATTTCTCCAATAACTATAGTAGGGCTGTCAGCCTGTCCTTCATGTCACAACTAATGATAGGACCATGCATGTAGTCTCTGACCACATTTTTCCATGCAACTTGTCCCCTTTACCTCCCTGGCCACATATTACGATAATCTTGTCTCATTAAATAAGAAGATAAGTAGATACATATTTGAATATATATAATTAACAATAAAATATGTGCTGGTAGGTGGGCACGGTGGGCTGTATGCGTCAACAGTGGTCATCACTATCAGGTATAGTCAAAAATGGGGACTGCGAGGACATGGGTGCGCTGCTGAAAAGGGTGAGACATGGAGCAGAATGTGTGTGTTGGGATAGGGATTAGGCACATAACAGTGATGATGCCAGGCGGCGGGTAGTGGTGGGGTTACCCATGGTTGCATAGCCATGAATGTCGACACACTCATCACAACCTTGAGCCTTCCTTCTATACATAATGCCTAAAAAGGTGTGCATGTTGTCGGTGTCGCCCGCCGTCCACATCCCGCCTGGCTTGCACCCATCTGACCATTTGCACCTCTCCGGCACACCCTCACCTTCCCCTCCATACCTCGGCTATGACTTTGTAACATTCTGCTTCATGCTTGAAGCCTCCCCACCCCTCACGCTATCACTGTTGCCATCGTGACCGTTGTCATTGTCGTTGTTGGGTGTGTGTCGCTTTCCTGGTTGCAGATGGGGGTCGATGTTGTTTTTCAGGTCGGACCTAGTATCGTTAATGCATTTGCAAGCTGGGGTCAACACAGATTGGCCCCGATTTCGATGTGGGAATGCTGGGGTGGGCCATAACAGAAATAGGATTGTGCATCATGGTTGCAGCAGGCATTGGTGGGCATTGTAGTCACTGGTAAATGTGGTGGCAGTGTTCTTCATCATCTGGGATGGAGCTAATAATGCTACCTCATGTGAGGGCTTACGCATGCCAGCTGTTTAGGGGTTACCGAAGCATCAAAAGTATCTATGAAGGTTGAGTTGGCATGACAGATAGTAAAATATACTTTAGCCCCATTGAAATGGGCAAGGGAGGCGGACAGGGAACTTTGCGATAGGTGTATGGTGAGGGAAAGACAAGGGAAAGAAGCAGAAAAGAAGTGGCACAGCCACTCGATCACTGCGGTTTCATGGACCGGAGCAATTGAGCAAGTGGAATACATGCTCAGGATGCATCCTCTGCTCGATTTGTCCCTTCTGTGGCCTCAAAAATCATCGGAATGTAGTATTATGGCAGTGTAGAGCATATGTATATAGTTTTTTGGGTATGAAATGCTTCCCAGCCTTGATTAATATGTGTTTCACATATCATAAACTGCATTTTGGGTCATTTGTTACAGTATATCCATTTTACACAGTTCCACATACCATCACCAAGGATTAGATGAAGTGCATATGCAAGGTTATGTTTTATGCTGTCCAAACATGCTTCTGATTTACAGAGATCCACTTATATAAGCCTCGTTATTCATTTCATTGCTTGGAAAATGTATGTTCATGTTCTCCTTTGGTACACTTTCATCTGATCGTCTCACCGAAACAAAATTGTGTTGGAGGCTCAGGGTAGGTGTCTTTTCAGATATGTACTACAAAGAATAGGTGAAGTACCCTTTATAGACTCTGTATTCTCATTTGAATGTGTACTGTGGGGTGAAGGATGTGTTGCATTTGATATTATTTATATTTATCTTTGAATCAGATACAGAATGCAGATGAAAAAAACCTGTATAATATATGAATACTAATAGACACTATCTATTAAAAATTTGAGGGCTGGAAGAGCTTCATGGACTATACAATTGCGACCCATTGGTCACTGTGAGTGATTTAGGGGCTGTCCGGCAAATTCCAGAAATCAGCTCGAAACATTTTTCTTTCACTAGTCCTACATGCATTGAGAAAGAAGCTTATGGAGTCATCATATATTGTACCAACTCACATTCTATATCCAAAAAAACAGATTATACTATCCACTATCATAAATATTTTGTCCAAGATTGCGAGCCTATCAGATTGGGAATACTATATTGAGTATGCAGAGTTGGTTGCAGTTGTGCATGATGCTCTGCATACTGGGCCGCACTGTAACTATAGGGCAACTCTGCATAATATGGATGGTATAGCCTCTGTACTGTTGGATTATGCTAAGTACAAACAGCTCAAGTTGGTGACTAGTGGGGACTCCGGGATAAGCAAGGAACCCTTGCAAATGTGCAAGGGGCTCAATTGCAAGGTACACTACTTTATATACTACTAAAAATAGAATTATACTATTGTTATACTACGGAAAGGAGCGGAATGATAAGTAACGGCCATTGGAAGCATGGCGTATTCGGTATTTCAACATGTACTGAGAACCATCCCCAACTTTTCTGTTATACTGATGATAATGGAATGAGTCCATATTGAAGGGCATGGTGTTGAAGCAGGGAGCAACAACACATAACAAGGAGAGGAGCGCTTAATATAGAGATTTCCCAGTGCATATGAGTATGCATCCTGTAGGAATGACATTTTCTACGGTGATTGGGTGCGGATGGGTATGCATACTCTGGTTTACTGTGCTATGCAGAGCACATTTGCATAATGTAATGGCTTTAGATGGTCATACTGTTGAATTCCATTTGCAGGATGTGTCATTAGAGATAGGCAATGAGACTGAATATTGTCGGGAGATCAAGAGAGTAAAATGAGAATATTGTTCTATTTATGGTGATGTGCTCGGTAACGGGCAGCGTGCAAATGAAACTAGTGTCTAGATCATCAATCTAGATACTAAATCACACACACACACACTGATACACCATCTATGCATTCACACCTAGATTTTGCAATTTTATAATAATACTATTGCATATCTATCTTACATTAGTGATACTTAGAGGACTATAGCTGAGGCTTCGAGCTGATAGTTTGACTAGTATGCGACTAGTAGAGCCAGGACTTAGATGCGATACCACTAGTGGGTTAAATCTACCAGCTGGCCATACTAGTAACTTGAATGCTAACAGGGCTAAGTGAATACGGCCACTAGTGGACAAGTAACGTGACTAGCGCACCAAACAAGAAGTAGAGGACACAAATCTCATGAAGTTCGGTCACTAGCAAGCCAATATGGGCATAAACGCCTAAGTCAGGTTAACTAGTCATGCGGCAATCTTGAAACAGGACTTAGAAATGAATTAGCAACAGATTAACCTTGTGGCAGATCCGACTAGTGCGATACAGATCCATTGCGATTGGTACTAGAATAGCTGGGCTGTGCCTTTGATCACGATCAACAGCTGTTACAGGCATGCTCGCCTGGCTAGTCATTTATCCTTGACACTAGTGGAGCGTCGCTGGGCCCAGGGCATGGAATACAACTGCTAGCGGAACTCCTAGGCTCACTAGTCAGCAAGCGACCGCTTCTAGGCCAACTATTGCATGATTATTCACCATTATTTGTGACTAGCCAAGAAATCCTTATCAATAATACCCCTCTAGTCAGTTATTTATATCTTGATCATACCTTGTTTGTCAGTATATAAGTAGTAGAATAGGCACACACATGGCAGAGGCAAGCCATCCCCGCAATTGTCACCTACTAGTCAGTATCTAGTGCCCCAATTAAAGGCTTTTGTGCTTAACCTCGATGAAGCGGCTACTAGTCACTAAGTTACCCATAGCATTGAGTGAATAGAAGTGTCTTAGAGCAATCTTTTGTGTCCTGCAAAGGCCAAGAGTGTTTCGAAGTTAGTTCAAGCGAGTTCTCGAAGTTTAAAGTATTACTCTTAGGCCAAGAGCGCCACTAGTCTGCCTAGAAAGCGACTAGTCAAGTGTTTATTCACTTGTAAGACATTATAGGGCCAAGAGAGCCACTAGTTCGAAGCAGTCCCAGTCAGAGCGAGCACAGTAGCTCAAGCCGAGTCACTATTCATCCAATTGTGTCTTACCAACCCCACTAGTGCGAGTAGTACGCTTGTATAGCTCACTAGTAATGAAATAAAACATCTTTAAACAACTTTCCTTGATTATTGAAGTCTGCAGAGTGCTTCTATCGTACTCGAAACGCCCGAATTCAATACATTGGTGATAAGTGTAGAGTTAGTGATTGGTTTAGTGTTGTTGGTGTTCATTGCCAGCCTCTAGTCCATTTGCCACTCGCCGTCACCAAGCACATCAACACACACAATCACCAATATTAAGTTCGAGGGTGAGTACGATAGAAGCACTCGTGGTGTATGTAGATTTCGATAATCAATTGGGTTTTGCTTTAAAACAACTTCGATTCAAGTCTAGAAGTGTTTACATGAGATACACTAATCGCAATAGTGAGGTATATGAACATGGGGGGTTTGTAAGGTATAATTTGAGTGGCTTAGACTCGAAACAACTTCGTCTAGAAGAGCTGGTAAGGCTTTAACTAGGGAAGCTTTAACAATCGAACAATCAAAGACCTAGAGGTCTACAAAGAGCGTAATTGCTCTGGAGTACACAGACTCGATTACAACACAAGCACACACACTTGCAACAAAGAACCGAAGTTCTACAAAGAGTACACAGACTCTACAAAGAACACACAGGTCCTGGCTTCAAGTATGAGACTTGCAAAGAGTACAAGACTCTAGAGTACACTGACTCATTAACTGTTTGAACTTAAAGCGTTCTAGGGCTTATTTCACTTCAACTAGGCAATGTCTTTGGTCTGTGGTCGACTTAGCACGAGGCCTTTGTATGCGGAGCAGTTCAATTAACTAGCAAGGCACAAACACGGGGACAACTCTTCTTCCTACTTAGTTCTTCTAGATTACTTATAGCTGCCCTTTTGGGGTTGACTTGGTAAACTTAATTCACTTCAGTCGAGGATATGCAATTTAAAACCAGTGATTGATTGGGTAGCTATAAGGCTACTAGCACAAACATGGGGGAATGCTTTCCTGCCATTATGCATCTAGTCGCTGCTAATTTATATGATTTCTGGTCTAGGTATAGGAGCTTGTATCTAAAAGTAATTATGGTATGAGCTTTGGGTATCAATACAAACGATGAGTAATTAATTTACAAGGATTGCGCCATTCCGAGGTTTCTATTCAGTGGGGCGGAATGACTAGTGGTCATTCTATTGCCGAGGAGTGTCCTAATGGTCCGTAGGAACTCCTTGCTTCTCCTTCATGCCTTGCCACATGGATTCCTATTCAATACTACAAATTGCACAGTATTTCGAGGATGTAACCACCAATCGTGATCAATTGTCAGACCGAGATTGTATTTGCTTCGATCACTGCACGATCATTAGCTATCTCGGCACCAAGCGTCGGTTATTCAGTTATTCCTAGGTTTAGTCGTGTTCTAGACTAAGTTCATTTTACTGTGTGTATTGTTGTGGACTTAGCAATCCTTTTCTAGGTTTATTCAAGTCATCGAGATGATGAGTAATCTAGTCCTTCTGTGATCTGCTTTATTGTTTGTATCTCATCTTGATGTGTCCCTTGGTTCCGACTGTAAATAGTCTTGTTTTGGGCAGGGAGTAGCATTCAATGTTGAAGGCTTATAGAGTTGACTCATCTAGATGTCGCTTCTAAGTCCATTCTGACACTGTACTGCTCACTATCTTATGTAGTATACTAGCTATCAGTGTAAAGCCTTCACTATAGCTCTCTGTACCACTTGTAGACTGCGCTATTTGATAGAAAATCACAAAATCTACGGGTAGCCTGATACCAAGTGTATCAACAGCGGGCGAGTGGGGGGGAGGGGGTCTGGGGGAGTGGACGGGGAGGGGTGAATATTGTGATGCAACTAGAACTTGGAAATATACAGGACCTTGAGTATGCAAAGTCAGAAGAGCGACGCTCTGCATACTCTGCAGCTGGCCTTTAGTTACAGAAAACTCTGCATACTGGGCTGCACTGTAACTACAGGGCCACTCTGCATAATATGGACAGTATAGCCTCGTCCAACACAGCAGAAAGAATATCCTAAATGATGACCTACCCGGTTTGCGGGACATCGAAACATATAATCGACGTCCATGGCCTGTATCTAGCAACCTACAAACGAAACAGAGATCAATTGTGATCCTCCCACGAGACAGAAAACAAGTTAAATGAAACTTACAGCCATTCGATTGTCATGGACATCGTTCCAGGAAGGAACTGACAAAGAATAAGTACTGGAAGCATTGGATTACAGAAGATCATTTACCTGTGCTCACCGGAAGAAGATCCATCATCTTGGAGCAATGTTGAGGCCGCTGAGACCTATACACAAGCTGGATATCAACTAGTGTCCCCCACAAAACAGAAAACGAACCTTACAGTCGCTTAGCTCATCTTGGACATCCGCACTGGCGAAGGATAAGTGCAGGCAAGAGGATGACTTGCGCTTGCTCATGGGAAGGAGATACTTCGTCTCGGAGCAATATTGGTGTCATTGCAAGATGCTGAGAATGAGGATGAGCAGCAAGGATGGAAGGGAGTGGATAATCACTTACACAGAGACATTGCACATGCTCTGCCGATGCTAGGCCTGTATTACGGGTTCTATGCAAGGTTTATTCCATGAGGCACCAGAGAAACTTAAGATGAATATGCATACCTTCATTAAACACTTCTGGCTGTCCCAGTTACACATCTTTGGGGCTCCCTTGACGGTATGATCCAGGTCTATTCAATGATAGTTAGCTAAAGAAAGATAGAAGGAGAATGAGACAAATATGTACCAGCTGTATACGTGGTCATCCTTCAGCCTATGGTCACGTTTGGGCCAATTGGCAGACCCACAGATGCCCTGCTGATGTGTCGCGTCTACACTAGGATTAAGCAGGGATTCATGTTGACTAAAGGACATCTGGATGAAGATGAACTGCAAGGTACCAAATGAAATGGATGCCAACATGTACCTAGTAAGGTGTTCATCACCCTGCAGCTACTCCTCGTATCATCGAAGCATACTGACAGCCCTCTGCTGCAAAAATAATGTCACGCCATCAGAGATGAGTGCTTGCTGAGAAATGACCATTCAGTTGATGGGGCTGTTCAGATCTGTGTCACTGTTGATGTCCATGTAAGTAGTAAGTCTTGGAAAGATTATGTTGCACTCCTCAAATTTGTATAGGAAGAAAGGTTTGTTCTTTTTTTGAGAATGGGTGGATAGTAATCCACATTGGCGTATATACATGAAGGTGAGCTGTGATGTACTGACCGCCCGTTCCTGTGGTGATATATCAGCTTCAATCAAAGACCCAGCCCAAGATCCATATTTTCTGCAGCTGCAGTGATAGTAGATACAAGCATTTAAATTCCTCTTGCACAAAAGATCTAATCGATTGGGCCCTTTTTATTCATTCAGCTCTGACCAGAGAGGGAGTCAGATTGGAGACAAGCAATATAGTAGGCAATGTCAAGGTTTGACTCCTCCTCTCCACGTGCCCGAATGGTATAGGCAGCTTGGTTTTTAGTGGAAATACAGCCTCATGCTCAGGTCTGCCCTGGAGCTCAAAATTTTGGTATTTGAGTTGTAATACTTGAGTTCCTGTGGGAGATGGGTAGTGCACGAGTAACGTCATCTGACACTCAATGTTGGACTCCTTCTCTCCATAATATGATGCCAGCATGGATGTCTCTTTTTCCTAAATGAACTTGCAAGCTCTTAATTGGCTTGCTCGAATCTCTGTTTGGAAAGCAAGGTCATAGCTTGGTATCTATCATGTGAAAGGAGATTATAATTAAGGTGTCCCAGAGCTTGGGTTAGCGAGATTAGTAAATTTATAGGGAGGCTTAGTGGAATTTGCTGGAAAATGTGTTTCCCCTCCCGGACCCTATGCAGTTCATCGAGAATAAAAATGGGGTTAAAGTTAAAATGTAGTATATCTGTCGCTCGACAAGGAGACATATCAAGAGATGGAGGATCAGAAAGGAAAGTACATGGAAGCTAAGACAATGCCAGAGAGATACAAATCAAATCACACATTATGCGGATTTCTGGCAGAACAGGAGGTATAAAAACTTGAATGATATGGAATATGTATCAATATGAGGGGGGGATTGAACCCGTTCCTTCAGCCAGAAGTGCGTATTAACTGCTACGCTCTAGCACTGCAGGAAAAATGGTTGATGTCAGATGGAAAACCTCCTCCTTTGGTGTGTATTAACCACTGCAGCTATGAAATCGTTCTTGGATCTCATTGAGAGATGGTAAAATGTTTGGCATCATCAAAACCCATGCTAGGTTCGCTGCAATCTAAATTAGTATGATCATGGTAACTTGCTTCGACCAAGAGGTACATCATGAGGAGATGGAGTGTGGGATGACAGTGTGAAAAGCCATTTAGGTTACCCAAGTGTCCCAGAGGGCCAGAGCCTTGTTCGGGACACACACATATTTGAGTACTCACGGGAGAAACTGTTTTTACTAGGTAGAGAGAGGTGGGAGTCAAGTGCTTAACGAAAACCCCCACTTGGAACAAAATAGGGAAACCCTCCCTTTCAAGGGGTGTGCTTGTCCCAAGGGAGGGGGTATTTGAACAACCCTTCTTTCTTCCCACACCTGGCCAACATATTGATTGGAGTAACGACGCCAGATCAGGAGCATGGGACCTTCCAATAAGCTTCCCCACACCCTCTACAGTTACTTTGTCCTCAAACAATGCTTATAGTACCCCCAGAAATAATCAATAAATCACTTGAAATAAAATAAAAAAAGCTTCATACATCTTACTAATTTGGATATGGGGAATCAAACCCATTACACCTTGGTCGGTGAGCCATTTTGCCTGAGCCATATCCACGATGTATGTCACTGCAGAAAAGTGGTCCAAATTCATGGTCATTTTGAAGTAGTCTTGTAGCAAAAACAATGGACCAAGATATCCAGGAAATATTTGCATACCAACCCCTTCCCTATGACCATTCAACGATACTATTCCTACATCCCAGGATGATGAGTCTATCTATCCCCTCCTCACAGCTAGATGGATTTTGAATTCCCACTGCCACCCAAAAGTCCCATGAGCATTCAATTTTCCCTCCCTCCATGTCCTACCTATGGAACATGAAGCTAGATCTATTTTTTCTAGAAATAAGACCCTTGAAGTAGTAATGAAGTAGGCCTTCCAACTACAGCTGAGAAAAAGAGTTTGCAGGATATGGTGCGGGGAACAAGTTAAATGCGCGACTATTCCAAACCGACCCTTACTCGCGGCTATCCTCTCTTCCCTTCACACTTCACTTGGTTCTTCATTGTCGCATTCTAATCTACTTATAGGCAGTTTTTGTGGGTGGAACAAATTTTCCCTTGCGTTCATGCTCAGTTTATCTTCCTTGAGTTTAGAATAAGTAGGCAAAAAGGCACTCCTAGTGCATGTTGAAAGTAGAAAAAGAAATGTTTGAATACATAGTTCGATCTCTTTTTGCTTCCTAAGCAAAAGTTTCCTGAGTTTATGAGGATAATAGTGCACAGACAATACAGAGTATGTATGCAAGGGAGGAATCGAACCTCTGGTGAGCCGTATTAACAACTATGCTCTGGTGCTGCAACACTTCTCACAATGAATGGCTGAATGAACAATTGAGGGCAGCGCATTGAAATCAGAATTAAAGACCTACCCTCAAGGGGGTCCGAATATGAAAAAAAAGACATGGGGTCGATTAAATATTTTTGTGCATCGGCGCTGGATGTACCTACCTCCACGTGACTTGTATGATGTCATTCTGCCTAATTTAGGCTCATTTTGACGCTTTTTGGCCTATTTTTGTCCCAGAAGTACCTGTTTGATAGATATCCTGATTTTTTTACACACAGTCTGTATTCTATTGGGCATATATTGCAAATTTGGTTTGTTAAGGTGTGTGACATCATCATGATGCAGTAAGCATTGATGCCAAAGAGTGCTGGCGAAGATGTCTAGAAAACCCATTATCATATTCTCAGAGGTAAATATCATGTACCATGGTATGTATTACATCAAAATTTATCTATAACATCCCCCAAAAAGTCGTTTTTAGGCCCCAATAAGGGAGGTCAACTTTTTTTTTTCAGGCCTGCCGGCCCAACCTACCTACCTACCCGGTGTGCTGGGCCGACATTCCGGTACCTCCTTGCTTACCCTATGCGCCATACTTCCAACCCAACACACTTAAACGGCACCACCCCACCAGTGCGCATCCTCCCCGGCGAACACAGCACCTCACTCTCTAGTACAAATTCAAAACCCCTCCAGAGAAGCAGGAAGGAAGAGTATGTTGTGCTCAGCACTGCAGAATGTAGGGGTCGAATGGCTATTACAGGTGTTCGAATTCTCTTTATCTCATTGCATACTACGGAATGTGCACTTTTTGGTAATCTTTTGCAGATCATCCTAGCTCAGAGGAAATGGCCTCTCCAGCCAAGGGGTTCGATTCCCTATATCCAAATCTGTAGGATTCTAAATGTTGCCTTTTTTTCTTCTTGGTTCAACTTCCTTGTGGTTTTCTTAGGCCCCCACGAGTGGGAGGCAAAAATTTGATCATGGTAGCGTGAAGGAGGGAATCAACGCCGTGTCAAGCATTTCATGGGTGCTCCCAATCAAATACGTCTGAGGGCGGTGGGCGAAAGTTCCAAACCCTGCAAGAAGAAAGAGAGAGCCATTTGAATCCCCTTCTTTTCTTCAGGGACGTACTTTTTTTTTTGTTCCAAGAAGAAGGGTTTTTGATTAATGCGTGCGGATGGAAGAAATAGTATCTGGGTGGTTTTTGTCCCCTTTTCTTTGCATTGAGGGGGACCGTTCCGAGATACGTACGGTATTTCTCGAACTCAGCATAATGAGTAGTACTCCCTCCTTCTGTGCGGACATGGGTAGTGCATGCAGCAGTTCTAGTAACCGCCCAGCACTCAAGGTTCGACTCTTCCTCTCCACGTACCTCTCTTGTGAAGGCAATACTTTTCCTAGCTTTTCACTCCGGAGAATGATCTCTAATGTTCCACTGAGTTCACGTAGAATGGCGGGCATAAAAACAGGCATGTAATGCGGAGTATGTATGCAAGGAGGAATCGAACCTCGGAAGTGAGCCGTATTAACCAGTGTGCTCCAGTGCTACAACAAAATATGGTCCCCTTACAATGAATGGCAAGAAGGCATTGAGGATATCACACAGCTCGCATTGAAATTAGCATTAAAGATCTACCCTACGCGCCACATCTCCAAGCCCACACACTCAAACGGCACCGCTCCTCCGGCCCGCATCCTCCCAGGCGAACACAACACGTCATTCCCAAACATCAGACACCACGCCGACAAGCCCTCTAGCAGGCTCTTGTCCACATACAACCCATACGACCCGTCTCCGCCTCCAAAGCTCAGGTAGTCCGGCTCGCAGAGAGCAATATAGTCGTTCCTCCCAGTGGTTTTGTACACTGAGAGTTTGGTGTTGGAGTATCGTCATAGGAATCTACATGACATGTTAGCTGGGAAGAGGTGGGAAGGGAAGGGAAACACACAATTCTCCGCTGCCGTAGTAACCCTTTCCCCTGCTCTACCGTATTCCGTCGAACGTGCCAAAGATGGTGTCGCCGTTGTCCTTGACCACGATGAGTGCACCAGCTGGCTTGATCTGCTCGGATCATGAGTAGAGCGTGTTGAGGGATATGCCGTGCTGGCCGAGGAAGTACAGGAGCGTCCATGTGCACGGGAGACGGGAGAGAGCAGGGAGGTGTGGCCGGATCTGCGTACAATTAATTTGATGCCATCAGAGAAGCGTGGTTCTCACCGAATTCGCTAGTGTTGGCTCGAGCACCCGCACAGAGCCGTCTCTCCTCCCCTTCAACTCTATATCGCCCATCTTCTTCTTCATGCTGTCTCCCATATTCAGAGGAGGAGCAGACGGTGCGCGTTCATGTTAATTCTCTTTGTTTGCCAGGTCCGTCTCCAGGTCCTTGGAGAACCCTTTGTCCCAGTTGTAGCCTTCTCCGCGATAGCCTGGTGCACCACTCGGAGGGATGGACACGATAGAAGACGTCTCCAAAGCACTGCCGTGTGGTGCGAAGGGGGCATCTTGCGATATTTCAACCGGGACGACGGAGTGTGGGCGGGGTGGCTCGGTGTGGTGGTCGAAGAGGGAATCGAGGCTAGCGTGTGCGGAGGGAGAGGGCGGTGCATGTGGTGGGAGGAATGTGTTCATCCATAGTGATGGGAGGGTCTGTGAGTGTGTGACAAGTGATGAGACGGATGATGTAGACGCTATGGGTGGTGCGGGTGTCGCTGCAGAGAGAGTTGGCGCGCATGTTGGTGGGGAATGGCGATGTTGAGATGAGGATGCGATGGCTAGGAGCAACGAGGAGGTGCTTGATGTTTTGGCGGTGAAAAAGTCGTCGTCGAGATCCAAGTCTAGTAGGGGAGGCAACGGTTCCTTGTCCCGGAACAGTGAATCGTCTTAGTAGCTCGTCCAGCACTTCCCGCTTATTCTGCTCCTGTGCGCGTTTCGCCTCTTTGAAGAATGTGTGGCTCAGGCTCGGCTCTGTATCCACAGGCGAAAATGGTGGTGGCAGTGAAGGAGCTATTTCCTGATTGGGAATAGCCATGGTGAGTAATTGATGGACTCGCTGCGCATGTCAGGCACTCCTCCTCTCCTCGTAACTACACCCAAAGGTCAAGCAAAAAAAAGTCCGTTCGAAGCGTCTGTTTCGACATTTACGTTGCTACAAACCGGGCACGTAGAATTTTGCATTTTCCCCTTGCACGCTTGCGTTCCCTTGCGAGTTTCCATTTGCATTTGCGTTTGCGTTCATATGCATGCATTTGAATAAATTGCATTTGCGTTCGATCAAATGCATTTGCGTTTCGAGTGTGACATCATTTGCGTGCGTGACATGATCGACTCTCTCGAGTCTTTGATGCCTATCCTCAGTAGACCTGTGCATTGTGTGTTGTATATCCAGTTGCAACACGTAGAAACGTCGATGATAGTCGTGAGCCCGGCAATAGATACAGCCAACATCTCAAACTGATCGGGCATCTAAGAACCCATTTCGGAACTCACGCTCTACCGCCACATCTGCATTGATCATCTGTCTTGCGCTGTAATCCTTCTATGCTTATGATACTGTTTCTCCAACAGATTTAGATTACCTCAATAGTTATTAGTCCCAACATTTATTTCTAGCCAAATGGGGCCGGAATATGATAAAGAGGAGATAGCGAAATGGCACAGAACCGAGCTAGAGAAGGAAGAGGCGAGGGAACAAATGCAAAGGCGAACATGCCTAAGTATGAAGTGGTTTTCTGGACAAAAATCAAGTTTGCAAGTTTTTTCCACACAAGACCAAGGGAAATGTGAGGAAACGTGAGGAAACGCGAGGAAATGTGAGGAAATGCGAGGAAATGCGAGGAAATGCGCGGAAACGTAAGGCATCCAACCAGGGATTTGACGTTCATTTCACCATTTCAGGTCACTCTATTGACGGAGCGGCGAAACTCCCTTTCCTCATCTTTCCGCCTGTTTCCTCCAACCGTTGCTATGGCCATTATATAATAACATAAATTATATTTATATTTATATTTCAAAATAAATGCAGGTTCCGGGGTCCTATAGGGTCCTATCAATCACGTGCTATCTCCTGCTCCCTCCGGACCGCACGACGATCGAGTGGCTGTGCAGCATCTTTTCCCTCTACCATCCCTACCCTCTCCCCCGTTGGTATCGTCCATTTTCATAGGTTTATGGTATGTTTTCTTTCTTTCATATGCTAGTACATTGAATTTAGATACTTTTCGCGCATCCGGCAAGCTCAATCGTCCCTCGTTGATCTGCTTTTTCACTTTGACCTTGACTCTGATGACACCGTTAAGCTCGGCGTTGAAAATGGTGAGCTTTCTTTTATTTTCCATGATCTACTCCGTTCTGACCTTGTGTAGGCTATTTCTCGTACCCACAACGGCAGCAGCTTCAACTGCAGGGAACGAGTCAAGCGGATGCCAGCCAACGATTTATTGGACAAAGACATGTTTCTTCTATGAGGTATCATTTCCGGTATTTCTTTCTCTTTTCTTCGTCAGCCTACGCATCATCCATGGTAAGCTACCACTCTGTTCAGTTCCTGCCTGTGCTAACTAATGTTTTCCCTCCGCTCGTTCCGTTCGATACAGCCGCAAAACAGTTGAAAACACAATGTCATTTTTACGACCTCCCTAAATATACATTAGATGATTCTACTCTCTATAGGGTACCACACATCATGTTCATCACCAGTTTCTGCCCTAGGTATTTACTTAATCTTTCACCCTCTCGAAAGCTGAGTTTTCCTCCCCCTCGATAGCTGCAATGTAAGTAGCTATCCATTTTGTTCAAGGACGACCGCGTTCAGATTAGTGGCACTTATCCTGATTTCCCGATAACGGTAAGTCCCTCCCATCTTCAGCATTTCTTGGTTTCTGACGCTGTGCAGGTTATCTTCCCTGATATCGAAGGGAGTAACAGAGCTGGTACACGTCGATCCGAGTCAATAAGCACAAACTACGCAGCAAAGGTAAGCTAGTATCATTGATTGTTGCTCCGATTTCGTGCAGAAGGGAGGTCGGTGGATATTGAAGGGGAGGTCGTAGAGGTGAGAGTGAGGGCAGTATGTTTTTATGAGACAATTGGAGAACATATGCTGGCGCCTGTCGTGAAAGAAGACCCACCTGCTTAGTGCCTCTGCAAACTGAACTGCTACTTCACGGAAATGGACTGCTAGGGGTAATCGAAACGGATGTCGACGGTAGAACTTAGATTATCACAATCAATTAAATAGTAGATTAAAGATTCGTATTCAACCACGGTCGCGCTCTTTCAAAAACTATCTCCGGAAATTATCGTACTTTCGTACTGATTCAATATATATAGAATCCAGTAGCGAAACACTACTTTTGTCGTTGCGGAAGACCATGAGGGAGTCGTGTCCATCCCTCGACGACTGGACAATTTGCAACTTGAAGGTTCGATTCCAGCGTCAACAGTCATGCATATGTCATAATAGACGCCGACTTCAAAGTACAGCACCCCATTAACGTGTACTGGCCATCTACCAGACACAGGGTGTAACCAGGAACGTCCGTTTGTGGAAGCGTCGACATGGCGTGGAAAAGCTCCTATCCCTTCAATGCAGTCCCAACACCAGCTTCAGTCTGGGACTAGGATTACGCCAAGACGATGGCCGCTTCAGCGAGCGAGAGGCGGCTTCTGATCGCCTCAAAGGATGGCCCTTTGGTACACGCAGGGACGAGGGGTGGATCTTGGGTAAGGCGTTCACTGTTCAATCCATCCTTGAGGCTAAAATCCTTTCTCTCGCTCAGTTGAACGACACGCGGCGGAGGGAGAACGTGCGTGCGCGGGAGAGAATGCAGTCAGATGGGAAGGAGAAGACTTGACTATGAGGGAAGGTGACGCTCGGCTTGATAGATGGTGACGTCGAGGTCCTTGAATTCGTTATCGGCCCGGCGCGTGTGGTACAAGGTCAGGGTGATGAGCTCCCACGTTGCCCTTGTTTCTCCATCTCTTACCATCACCACCCTCGACGGCGACGCGAATTTCTCCTACATCCACCACCTCCATCCCACGAAATACAGCACACACCCAAATATTCGTCTTACGGGGCCGGGAGCCTTATACGTGTTCGCTCCCTGTCAAACGCAGATGTGAAAATACGCTCAGAGTCGGTCCAGTCCCGCATTTCTGTCGGTAACATTGAATTCGCGCATCACACCACCATACTACAAGGAACGGGAATCCAAACCTGCCAGCTCTCGCTTACCTTTTCTCGCAAACTACGAAGACTGAGATCTGAGAAGTTAGGGTTATTAACAACTCCCTGCCGCGTGCGATCCGAGATTTCGTCAATCCAGCATCGATGTCTTGGGCTACGGCCGTTTATAGGTTGCACCTCTGCTTCTGCCGAGTGTAGATACCTCAGCAGCTCCTCAAGCGTGGTTTTCGTAAGCCATTTTTTAGTTCCATCTTGAAACTGTTTACCAGCAATAGTCTAGCGAATGTCCCCCGAAACCTACCTTCTCTGTCAGTTAACGTGCGCGCGGGAGGCTAGGAGAGTGTGCGGAGGACGTGGGACGAGAGTAAAGGCCCACGGTAAGCCACTTGGCTGTCATCCTAATGGCACTACTGACTAGTTTCTAGCTATGCTCGACATCAACTGAATGCACTCGATTTATCACACATCTGGTGAGTATTTTGGTAATTTCTGTTGATTCAATCTAACGACTTTGCTAAAGAGCTTTGAAACGGATGTGGGTGCACACACGGAGAGAAGAGAGTGCGCAGAATGTGTGCGGGGAGTGCAGAACACCACTACGCGCGCAGGGAGATGGATTTGCACCAAAGTAGACCAGTAAGCAGACTTAGCCGAGATCGTCATCCCACCACTAAGCAGTTCTGTAGACGACTACGAAACCCACCCTTCCCATTCGCCTCCTCGCTTGCTAGGTTCAACATCGCGTTGACGAGACGACTCGTATGGTGGGTCCAGCATGGGATTTTTGGGTCTAGACTCTACCCTCCATCCATCACTATGGTAGGCCTCGCCATCATTTTTTATCGATATAGACTAAAGAGTTTACTAGAGAATACGCAATACAAACAGAGCAGGAGTTAGCCAGCAGCGTTGAGAGTCGGCGCGTGTGGGGAGGGGAGGATGGAGTGCGGGGAGGGACGTGCATGCGGGAGGGACATATGCGTGTGCGTGAAAGGAACCATATGCGGGAAGGGACATCAACGGTCGGGTGCTGTGGCTCTGGAGGAGGCCATTCTTTATAGAGAGGGGCATTCTCGTGGAGAAAAGAAGGTGGACGCATTTTAGCAGGGAGTTATAGGGACGAGCGATATCACGGAAGTCGCGCCGGGATGCGGATGAGGGGGAGAACGAAGGCAGACAAGGGGAGGACATAGAAGCGGCACGGCATAGAGGGAGGTGTCCAAATCCCATTCATCCCCACTTTTCTCCTCTCTGGTCCTCAAGGCCTCAGGCCCAGGCCTCATCCCTCTCTCCCCTTCTCCAATAACTTCAAGTCATGTCCTCTCGTCTTCTCATATCTTATGGCGCGTCTCCCACCGTCGTACGCCTCATTGTCGACTTTGTCGAGCTGGACGGGTTTGGTCTCGTGACCGGTTTCTGTTTCCTTTTCCGTTCGTTGATTGATCGATTCTTTGCTTTGGACGACGATGACGATGTGGTGAGCTCTCTTTTTCTCTCTGTATTTTTATTCACTTTAATACACCTCAGGACATCGTGAATACCCCCTCAACGTACCTGGTTTAATGGTAGGAGAGCCGCGCTTCGCTTGCAAAGTTGCAAAGCTACTATTTCCTCTATTTCTTACCCTCTCCTCGCCAGCTCACCTATCCGTTGACGGTAAGTTATCTGTCTGCTGCTCAGTTTCGGCGTTTGCTTACTTATTTTTCCCTAGGCTTATTCTAATGGTCAGAACAAGCATGTCTTGACGACTTTCATGCAGTACGTGCTCTACGCTCTATCTTTCTATTGCGAGCTAACTTGTTTTTCTCCCTTTGTAGCCACGTCGTTCTTACAAGACTAGAAGACCCGACCATTTTCCGCACGAGGACGTCAAAGCAACTGGTTGCCTGCAAGCTCGACGACGACCTTAACTTCCCCCCTCCCAGTCTGCCGCTCTCAACACATCTACCGGCCGTCAAGATCTCATGCGCGGTGCTGGATCTGACGAAGCGTATGGATACAAACGTGCAGGGCAAAGTCAACAAAAGTAAGGCTAAGGCTTTCTTTCAAAGCTATAACGGTCTACTAACAACATGTTGACGGTCTTGAATGTACTCAAAGATGCGGCCAATGGACGCTAGGTATGCGTGCTAACATTGTACAATGTTCCGCTTTCTCTAACATTCTCCCAGAGCCCGCATGGATCACCTCGTCCTCAAATGTACAACCTGCGCGATGGTATGCGACGTGGCCCGACTTCATTACTCTCGCTAACACGGTATCTACAGGTCCTCGATGGACAAGACTAATACGGCTCTCATGCACTGCGTGACCGCCTGTGTCCTTCTATCGAGGCATTCAGATAGCTCACGGCAAGATGTTGGTGTTGAATTTTGTATGCAATGTACGCGATATCTCCCTATCCTGCTTTCTGGCTGACCTTTAGGGCTACGGCCGACGGTATTTAGTACACGCCTCCGCTGACTATCTATCCGTCAAGGGTTTCTGTCAAGGGTCAGGGGTTACGACGGTTGGCAGCTTACGCCTCTGCTTCGTGCCTCGACTTTTTCTCAAATATTGTTGTTTTACGGGTAGTTATGAAGGCGGGCGTGGATGAAGGTAAGCCTTCCTTATCTCAATCCTTCAATACTAATAATAGTGTAGTAATACAATCCACAGTACCGCCACATCCATCCGTTAACGAGCTGGGAGGTGCGCAGGCGAGAGACTAGGAAGATGTGCGGAGGACCTCAGACAAGAGTAAACGCAAGCGGTAAGCAGGCTCGACTAACTTCCTAATGGTTCTACTGACCAGTTCCAGGCCAATGATATCGATGTCACTGTCGACTCGTTGGCTATACTCAACGTTACCGGGATGCACTCGATTCTGGTAAGTCTTTCGATGATTTCCATTGATTAAGACTAACGACTTTACTACAGAGGGCAGGACGTTCATATTCGGCGTGCACGCGGAGAGGAGGGAGGGAATGTTACCCCGCTCAAGGCGCGTGCGGGAAGCTAGGAGGTTGTGGGGAGAGAGATGGACGTGCGTGGTGGAAGTCGACCGGTAAGCACAAGTGGCTGAGATCGTGATAGCGACACTGACTAGTTCTGTAGACCGACGATATGACTACAAGACACACCCTTCCCATCCGTTTCCTCGTCTGCTGATCGCAACTCGCCGTTGATGATGCGACTTGGTTTTCGGGAGGCACCACTTGATTTATCACTCTGTGAGTCTTGCCATAATTTATCTTGATTCAAACTGAGGGCTTTACAGAAGTATGAACGGAGTGCGCGCGTTCGCAGTCGGCACGCTGGGAGGAGGGGAACGAGTGTGCGCGGAGAGGGTGCAGTGCGGAGGACTTGCGCACGAGGGGGACGTTATGTGGGGAGGGACGTCGCCGAGTGCAGGCGTGGATGGAGGGTGCTTGGTCGAGGGAGGAGTCACGCGGAGGGTGCTGTGGCTGTGGAGTGCGGACGGTCGATTTAGCAGGGAGTTAGTAGAGACGGGCGATTTCACGGAAGTGAAAGGTGCATGTTTGAGGGTCGGGGAGACTTGGCCTTGAAAACAGTTTCATCAATGTTAATGAGGCTGTGAAAACTTTTAGGAAGCGGGTTTGGCAGAACGAGTGCTCTTGAGTGATGCGCACCCGGAGAACGTGATCACGTCCTTCCTCGTCATCCTGCGCAACACGTTCATAGCCGGTCCTCGCCAGCGTCGTCGTCGTCCAAGTCAATGACACAACACGGAATATACATTGAAAATATCTCCTCTAAATATCGTGATTATGGCTCAATACTGTAAATCAATAGTACAATCTAGAAGCACCGATAGTGTATGGTATAAGTAATAAATATGTTAAATACAGCCTGATTGATTTACATCTAAGTGTCCTGCAATCCTTTATGCTGTTCCATCAATGTCTTGTTAAGCTTTTTGCTCTCTGCTGACTCTGGCACCAAGCACAGCCTATCACTATTAATCAAAAAGTCTTCCCCTGTGACTGTATTTATCTCCTTCTTGCAAAGAACTATGACAAACACCTGCTATTGAAGTGTATCTTTGCTCAGATGCTTGAATTGCATGGTGCAACATATTTGCCATAATGTTCACCTTGTATGACCACCCATCAACCATAATCCTATGTATTCAGATGCATAGAGGAGATGTGGCTTGGGAAAACTGTTACCTGTGATCTCTTCATGCAGCTCAAGTATCACAATCACATCCCAGTTCTTTTCACAATTGTTATCAAGATACACTCATATGACAATACTTTTCAACTTCAGATTAAAATACCAGTGCTGCTCGATAGTGACTGATAAAGAGCTTGTGAAATTAGCTCACAGCATGGCAGAGTGAGGGTCCCAAGTGGGAGACCAGTGGCCATCTTCTTGGTTATTAGCAGGAGGAGTCTTCCTTCATTGTTCTTCACACACATAAGCTTTATTTTGAGCCTTCCAAAAAGCAACAAAAGTTACATTGGACCATTGTTCAAATTGAGTTCATGTGTCTCTTAGGGGATTGAAATGCATGCTGCAGATATTGCAAGGGAAGGTATGCAAACAGGGGCAAAGTTGATCTAGGGCCAAAGTCAGCAATTACTATTAAACTTAATAGAGTAGAGTTGTACCCTCACATAGACTTGACAATGTCATTGTAGTTGAAGGTTTCTATAGGTGTTTCAGCAAAATAACAATCAAACATTATTTGTATCCTCAGACCACTCATGGTCAGCTGATGTAACAGCATGTTAGTCAATCTACCTATTTGTGTGCAGCATCAATAGCCTGCTTTTGTTATCAAAACACAGACATCTTTCCAAGGGATAAGACTGGAGTGCACCTCAAATGACAACCTGTCAAAGGAGCTGGTGAGTTGGAGATGAAATACTGGATATTGTGTTTTCTTAGTCATATAATATGAGCAATTAAATGCTGTCATTACAATATTAAAAAGGAGTAGCAACAGCTGACAGATTTACCTACATTGATTTAAAGACCTTTATTCTTGCAGTATGTTTGCTTCAAGAATCTTTATTGATGGATGGCTCTCCTACATATTCCACATATTGCACTCACCTAGATTGACCAGCATATGACCCTGCTTGGATCTCCATATAGTCACTGACTCTGACTCTGAAGACTTTTTGCATGTTGGTATACAAAACAGTATGCAGGCCAGAATGGTTGCTATATTCAACTTTCACTGTATTTGTAGTAATCTTTTAGATTCTCCCTTCAACTTGGGATGAAAGAACCAGTACTTCTTCTTTATTATAAAAGTGTGATTCTTCTAGATGAGGCATGGTCTTCTTTGCCACCACAAGTAAGGGATTTTGACTTTGCAAAAACAAACCAGCCATTTCAGATAAAATAGTGTGTGCAACTGCCACCTCAGTCAAAGCTTGGTCAATCACCAAAAGATCATAGTGATACTGTTGCTTGTGAAAGAAGCAGGTTTCATGCAGTTGTTGGTATTATTTGACAGAAGACTGTCTGTACTTAGCTTGGATACCAGCCACATCAAAGAGATAGAGGGGAGGGGAGGGCCAGGCTTCACTTCTTGTTATTATTGGTGATAATGTAGGAGTTAGGGTTATAATGGATATATGGTACTACTACCATAGTTACATCTCAGGTATAAAAGCCAGAGACTACACTAACTGCATCTTTTAGCATTCCTGAAGTTAGGCATACCCATGTTTCAATAGTGCTCTCAATAATCTTTTTATTCTATGAAAGTGTTGCAATCCACTCTTCTCATAGAATAGACAACACTTCCAGAGTACCAGAACCATGAATTTAGATGACACCACAAATGGACCTCAATAGGGCTTGGAGCTCAACTGACATGGTAGCCTCAAGATATACTTATCTATGAGTAATTGGTGGCAAGAAAACAGAGTGGATTGGTAGCTTGGGTTTTGCATTGGCGAATTATGTTATTATCATAAATTCTTCTTCACTCAGCTGCAGTGAACTGTAAAATGCAATCTCAGTAAAGAAGCATTAGATATACTATGCATTTGACTCTCCATAAATTCTAATCCTTCAGTAAAAGATCTCAGGATTTTAATTGCACATGAATGAGTGGTGGTTTTTGTATTGCAGGCATCCTATATCAGTCAAGGAGGCCTGTCAGCCATTGTTCATATTTTTTAACATAAAATTTTTGATAGATCAAATGTGCTTCAGCTTACTGGGAGGATAAGCCACTATTAATATCATTGTTGATATCTGTAGCACCATCATTCCATTCAGCGATATAATTATTATTGATAAAACTTACCTTCAAGCTCTCCTACCAAAATGTCTTTATCTGAACTTGAATCTTTCTCTGCTTCTACAGCAACAAACATATTGTGCCTGGACAATGCTTACATGTGAGAAATCAGCATGGAAACACATGAACAGGATAGGTTATTTACCTTGGTTGGTGTTGAAACTTCCATCAATGTATGACAATATATGCATTGTTTTCAGCTGTCTTGAAAGCTCAGATAGGACCACACCAACAACAGTTCACCAAGTTTAATAGGGTGAATGCTTGTCTCATATTTATAATTGAGTCAGACTAAGGTATATAAATTGATGTGATGGCAACAAGACAAAAGAAAAAGGACTGTGTGCCTATCAAGCCGTCCGGCACTTGCTACTGTCGGGACGGAATGGTCCGTCCCGACAGTAACAACTCGGCATCTGATTATTGATTGGGTTTCTTGACGGTGACCACCACGTCGACTGGCCGTTGGTCATTGAGTTCAATGGTGAGCTCGTTTCTTTACCGTCCCCTTGATCTATTTCTTATTGCCTTTTCTCTCAGTCTTCCTGTAGTCGCCAACTAGCTAACGTTAGACCCGTTCTCCGCGGAAAAAATCAACGAGGTAAGCCTTCTGTGTCTCGGTATTCTAAACGTTTGCTAACAAAATTTGGTGCAGGGTAGTTCAAAGCTCAAAGCCCATTGAATTCACGGGGAGTTGGAAACTGGCCGGAGGTGCGTATACTGACTATTGTCCGTTTTCTCCTTGCTGACCTTATCTAGAATTATTTCGATCCCCTTTGCGGCCTGGCGAACACGGTGACGGCGAGCCCAACAAGTTGCTCCACACATCCGACAGCGCGCCCTCTCCTCCGATCGATTCGTGTTTTGTTGCTACGTTTCTACACGGAGGGTGGGATCGATAACGGAGGTCAAGGATGGATACGGCGTACAACGATTCTGTCGGTGAGGCCTTAGCCCTCGATGCTTGACTGGAAGCTAACGGTTACCTTTAGTGAGGTTGCTTTGGGAAATAACGATGTCAGGAAGGCATGGAAGGTACGCATGCATAGCTGTTGCGTACTTCCTTTCACTACTGACACGACATGAAGGATTTCATTAGCTGTGACGCTGAAGGTACAGGCAAGATAACAGCGATTGGGCTGGTCCGTCCACACTGGAAGAAGCAGACAACGGGCAAAGGTACGTGATTCTTCCTACGACTTGGCTCACGCTAATGACAGTTTTTCAGAGGGCAGGTCACCGAGTTTGAGGCGCTTGTTGGGGTGTTGGGATAGTCTGGCATCGACTATTTTATCACTGAGACGGCCGGGTAGCAGCATCGATGAGCTAACGAGCTCGCTCAGGCACCTCCACAGTACGTATATTTACCTTGTACGCTCTTTGCACGCCTGACTCGTGTGTTTTCAGGTTTTCATTGGATATGTGGAGGGATATCTTGGATGCTAAGGTAAGGTATCTTTGGTGCCACATTTATTTATGCTAACGGCGCCTGTAAGACTGCGGATGGGGCAAAATGCATATACTAAGTAAGAGTTTTCTTATCGATTTTGCTTACTTTTTGCTAATTGGGACTCGTGCAGGTAAAAAATTGATAATTTGTTATTTAACACAGCGGGAGCGTGAAGTTAAACATACGGGGAGCAAGACTTAAAGGAGCACAGCAAGCGGAACGGTACGTGCATGTGCATATCCTTTGAATACAGCTAATACGTGGACCGCAGGCGTGAACGAGTGGTGGAGGACGCGTTGAAGGTCGGCGCGGGGACGGGATCGTGTGCGGAATTATTAGCATGGACGGGCATGCGTGCGAGGAGGAGGGAGGGTCGTCTATTAATAGCACGCAAGGAGGAGGACGGTCGCATGGGATGAAGTTCACTCACCTTTTGGCGAAGGGAGGGGCGTTTTAGCAGGCGCCGGCTAGATGAAGGGATGGTCGCGGAAGTGGATTTCGCGACTCGGATGGGGGTGTGCTTGTCGACGGAAGTGGATTGCGGACGTCGGATGGGAGGTGAAGCAGTCGCGAAAGATGCAGGACAAGGGTGTTTTGGGGGACGATAACCTCAACGTTGGGTATGACGACTCGGGGTGCCACGAGTCTTTGACGATCATCCTCGCTGCGCGTCGTTTCGACGCGTTGTTTTACAGCCAATCTTTTCTCTGCTCTTGTATGCCCGTTCCTGTCGATATGGCCTAAACTGAAAGCGCGTTGAACACAAAACCTGAGCCTGATTTCATACCGAATAGCAGCCTGGACCTGAGCCAGCGCTGGGGTAATATATTAGTCGACGAACTTCGATCTGGGTGCTGTTGCCTGCTGCCTATGAATGGGGGCTCGTACAGAATTCTGCCGAGAGGATGGACACCGTCGGATTTTTGAATGGTACGAGTTTACCGTCGTTATTCTAACCACCTTTATTCTGACCCTCAAAATATTTAGAGCTTGAGATTGAACTGAACGGTTCGCAGACCGGAAAAAGAGACGATCTGTTAATGGGTCCAGATGGTAGGAGAACCACCGACCCACGTTACATGAGCGTGTTCCGTTGTGGTCGTCTCATGTCAGCTCATGCAACACTTCTAATTGCCCGTCGTTGGCTGGAGCAGGCCACGATTCAAGCTCGGAAAAACTAAACATAACTTGGCATGTGTTATTTGGGTGAGCCGGCTCTATGTCAACGGATCTCGCACTCACACATGCGTCTGATACCGTTTCAGCCATAGCCGAAGCGAATGCTGTCATCGTTGCAAATCTGGCAAGCAGCCGTACTTGAAAGCTGAGGAAGAATAACGAAAACCATTTTCCCAGACACTGTGACATTCGGCAAATTTTCGGGAAAAGTGGAATGGTCCGTGTGTCCATTCTCATCCCGCACACTTTGGAGACAAAACAACGGTAAAACATCTTTCAATTCGCTTTGCTGGAACAATGGTGTGGATGATTCTGGAAGGAGGAGAGTTGGGAGGATCAAAATAATTACTCTCTATCCCGACGCGGAGAAGTTATTAGGATTCATCATCGTAAGTACAGAGGCACGGAGAGATGCGCTGGATTTGGAGGATAGTTAGGTTAGTCTCAAGCTTCAAGTTCGTTCGAAATCTTATTTTCAAAGACAAGCACACACTGTTGAGCACCAGGGTGGCCTAAAGTCTGAAGCCTGTCCGATCCGCTTACAACCCTGACGAGTATTCTGGAAACACCCCGGAAATTTAAAACTTGAAGGTTTACCGATGCAGAAGACGCGTGCGGCGGACGAAGGCTGGAGCGAACCGGGTTCTATTTGTGAATATTGATAGAGGAATAGGCGCCATGAGCCAACTCAAACCAAGGCAATTTCGAGTCTTAGGACGACGACCGGAAATCCTCTATACCATTTTCTTGGCGCAAATCAGCGGATCAGAAACCTCACCGCTCCCCTTCGTCGTTCCTTTTGTATCTCGAATACCAATTTAAGGCTGGTAAACCTCCGTGGTTCATCCAGCGCCGTGGTATAAAGCAGGCCGTCAATGGCAGGATAACCAGCATCCTTTGCTTCCCTTCAGATCTACCTCAAATGTTCGATCGCGCGTTTTACCAGTTCATCTTCACTGCTGCCGCGCTCGCGCTCGTGTCGGCTCTGCCAACAGAGGACCTCGAGGTACGCGCGAGCTGCGTAGTTGATTCCGTCTCTGCTGCCTCCTCGATATCCAGCTGTTCGGAGGTCGCTATCAACGCGTTCACTGTCCCGAGTGGAAGTAAGCTGGAGGACGTTTTCTCTTCCGAGTATCCTCTTACTGACGGGGGAACTTCACAGGCCCCTTGGCACTCTCAGTAAGATCCCATACTTTATTGGCGCGTGAGGCGCGCTCATATATTTGAACAGCCCAAAGCCGGCGCGACTGTCACTAGGCTGGGGATATCACCTTCGCGAAGACCTCTCGTGCGTATGACTCGTGGGCAGTCAGTCGTATGCTCAACGCATCTTTTCTTTACAGCCGCAGGTCCTCTGTTCACCATTGACGGCGACAATGTCACTTTCAAGGGGGCGGGACATAAATTCAACGTAAGTCGAGCCAATTTGTCCCGCCTTGTCTCCTATATTCTTTGGAATTGACTGCAACAGAGAAGCCTCGCGCTGAGTCGGGATCGTGACAGTGGCCTGGTGCTGCAGTTTGTTAAAGGGAAGTGATATACCTGGTAGGGTATATCACTTGCTAAATGGAATACCATCAATTAAAAAACAGCAAGTAATCCCCCTCCCGCCCCAAAAATCACCTCACCATGCACGCCGCTTCTTCTAAACTATACTGAGAGGATTGTGCGGACACCCCGTCCCGACCATGGTTCGGGGAGAAATTTTTGGGACTTGCGACTCTGAAAAGGGCTATTTTTCGAGGGAGATTGAGGCAGGTTTTACCCTATTTTCGAAGACAAAACGCCTAGTCTCAATACGCCATCTCCAGCTTCAATGGAGATTGAGGGGAGAAGAAAGTTAGCATAGATCTCCCTCGCCGCAGGCTTGTGCAGACTTGCATGAGGCTCTTCTGAAGCCCTATCTCATTCCCTGGACATTTTGCGAAGTTTTTCTTCTGTTCTACGAAACTAGCTCTATTGTCGACCACATGTACTATACATAAAATCAATATTCTACGTCTACATCCAAGGATCAGCGCATTTTGAGAGAGAAATACTACTTCCAGACTAGTACACACCGCCGACTCCTCCAAAATACTAAATACCATGCTCTCCGAATGCACATTGCATCGTGCCGTAAACGATGTTTTCTTCACGAAATCTTAAGTGCCATTTGAGAGAGTGAGTCGCGTCTGCGAGGACGTAAATGGCCTGAGATTTGGGTGACAGAAAAGACTTACCATCCCCGCGCGCATCTGCTGGCGCAACCTGGCGTGAGCAGTTCTGACCTGCATCGCCCTCAGATTAGCTGACCTGATCAAAGTGGTCTTCTGAGACTGCCCTAATCACGTCGAGCTGCACCAGATCTTTCGGTCGAGGTTTTAGTGATGCGTTCAAATCAATGCTAACCCACCATCAAATTGTGAGAATCTAAAATCGGTCGCCGTAGTGTCATCAATCCACTTGGGCTCGAGGTGAGGATACGAGGTGAGGGAGGCTCTGGTATAGATGTACTAGAGCGGTAATGGTATGTAGAAGGCGGACGGGTTGGCAATGCTGGGAAAAGGCCGGGGCTGCGTCGATGGATGTCAAAGCGATATGGTCGGCGTCTTTCGACATTTTCAGCTCATGTACTTATTAAGGAATAAAATTGTCTACCCGCTGCTCCGATAGATGTGACTTTGCCGAAGTCAGCCGGCAACAGTCGGCAACACCGGCGCGACTTAGTTCAGTTCGACCGGCGCGGCCCGCACAGCTTTATGCCGAGTCATGTAAACGCTAATTTCCGTTGTTCACCGACGCCTGCTAGTATGAACCACAAAATCATTGCTGAGCTACCACCTTTTATCGTCACTCATCGAGGTGCAGTGGCTCTTTCGCGCAGTCCAGAAGTATTTTTACCTGTCAATGTCGACATCTGGACCATCATTTTGAGCCTCGCCCTATCACTCATAGACGACGAACAATTCAAAGTACTTGTTCGAGTTGAAAGTGACATCAACTCTCGAGAGTATCATGGACCACCATCTTGGGTTTATAAAAGCCGAATCTATGCGTCTCGTAGGGCGCGCGTTGCGTGTGCTCTGGAGTCTTTATCCAAAGTGAGCAAGTCCTTGCATGCTTCCTTTCCGACGATTGCTGATATCAAAGTAGATCAACAAATTTGTGAACGATAACCTAGCTTTCCAACAATCCAGGTGCTATAACGAAACCAAACACAGCATCCATTCCTTCGGAAACATTATCGAGCTTGATATTAACCTCGAGGAAATAGACTCCAAACTTCTGACTTGTTTTGGGACCGTAATATCAAAACTTCGCCTTGAAACAATTAGCGCGAGGTTCGGAGATGATCTCGGTATTGTGGAGACTGTGAGCTCATGGGCTCCAATGATGTCTTTGAAGTGTTTAAGGCTGTACTATATCTATAGTCAGGCCGAGGTGAGTAATGTTAGCAGCTGTATATGGGTGCTGCATCTCATTTTTTGTTGTAACAGGATGAGCAGTGTTATGGTCTAACTTCGTCTGCAGTCAGCAATATGGTTTCAAGGTTCCCCCATCTTGAAACCTTTGCATTATGTCACCCTGGGAATCTCTTCCCGTCATTGGATGCAGACTCAGATAACATGGAGTGGATTGATGCAGAATGTGCGCTACTGGGGGGCAAATGGTCATCAAGAAGTCTTACAATAGTCTTCATGGCATATGCATTTGATGAAGAGTATGAGATTTATGGTGATGTCGTGCATTCAGAGCATTCCGGTGATTTCCAGCCCATCTCTGGACGGTTCTCATGCTGGAAACGAGACATTGAGGGTCTCTGGAAGCGATGTGGGAGGCGCAATGGTGGTAAGGATTTCTCATTTGGAGGAAATCCCTTTCAGAAGGACTGCTATGAATCTCGGTGTTCTGTTGTTAGTGCATCTATCACTGTACCATAGTAAATTCACAGACTGTTCTCTTATTTTGCCTTTACATATGTAACGGTGGCACCTGGCACCCATTCCGTCCCGACGGTAATATTTCGGCATCCGGAAATGACCGTCTTTGCTTTGATCACGTGATATTGCGTCTTTTGCCTTCTACTACTAGGCGCCTTTGCTGAGTCTCTGATTACATATATATCACGACCTTTCAACAAGGAATAGAGCCATTCTCTTTGCTTGGGAAGACCTCAAACATCACAGTGCTATCCTCAACACGATATCCCTTCCCGAATGAGGTACGTAGTATATCGAAATATGCTCGATGAATACTGAGGTTGTTTTGTAGTGATGCACCACTAATCTCCTCTGAGCACGGCGACGTAACATTATGTTTTGTCCTCATTACACCGTGTCCGTCTGCAATCGACTCTCAAAGGCGAAGAACTCTTTTTTTGTAATCGACCGTTTAGCGCTATCACGAAGCGAGTCTCTAGGATTCTCTTTGACCACTGTTTCCAGAGGCAAAAAAAAGTTGCATCCAAATCTTTTAATCTCGTGTTGGGACTCGAACCTAAGTATACCGACTAGACTAGTGAGTTGGAGTTCACGTTCGTTGATATCACTCAAGTAATGGTGAGACTTGGACATGTACATGAACGTTTGAACCAAAACAGTCAAATTTAAGCCCCAAAGTGGTGTACTTACTACTGGAAGAATGATGCGACACATCGGTTGGTATACTAAGGGGGCAAAACACAACAGACGCCCTCTTGACTGCCAGGAGGGCATATGGTGCGATCTCTCTTGTTGGAAACGAGAAAGCGACGCATACGCTTCCCCGGTACACCATCAGAGAGTTGTCGATACAGCAGCGAGCTTTTACCGTGGGCCGTCTGTCGCTTATGTAAACGATGCAGCTCATTGAGGAGAACTGCTGCCGTTACCGAGTTACGCTGATTCTCTTGAGGAAACGCCTGAGGCCTGCATACGGGAGCCAAAGAGGAATTGGAATTCACAGGACGAACGGAATACTGAGAATCCGGAACGTGTATATACTGAGAAATAGATAAATCGACTAGATGTGACAAGAAAAAAAGAGTAAAACTTACCCTCCAAGGCATCGAATCCGGGAAGTTTCCAAGCAAAAAGTGTCGCAACGCACACCCTCCCGTCCTTGGGAGGGCGCGCGCTCCGATCTGTCTGGCTGGGAATCGAACCCAGCCATCGCAGCCCGCGTCTTGCCTATCTGCCAACAGAGAGCTGAGTATATCCGGTGTCGCTGGTCCTATGTCGTCGTGGTGATTCGTTTATACGACTACGACTGCGAAGTACATGGCCTCGGGACTTTGTAGTGTAGATCTTGAATCGACGAACTAAAGCCACAGTCAGCTTCATTCGAAGAAAACGTCGCGCATTGTTAGGCAGGCTCAGGCTCGAAAGGCTCTGGATATGCTTCACATAGAAAACATTAATAGCGATAAGGCCGATGGCGGAAAGAAGCCAATGTTCGGAAAGAATCTGTAAGTGCGAGAGCCTGAAATTACCGGGGTAGTCGGTGTTCCGAAAAATTAAAATCGCTGAACAGAAGAGGGTTTGCCCAAAAACCTTCACAACACACGCCCTCCCGTATTCAGGAGGGTAGGTGTTACGATCTCTCTGGCAGGGAATCGAACCCAGCTACGAGAAGCGATGAGGTCGCTTCTCCGATATGCCATCAGATAATTAACGGTTGTCCAACAATGGACTACTATATCACAGCGGAACTGTGATGAATGTAAAGACGCCGGCGAAGAAGAGAGAGCGGGCCGTAAACTGAGGCTGGTGCAATGGAAGCTTGCCATTACGAGCAGACTGTCCAGGATCAGAACGAAAACTAGAGGAGCTGAACGAGGAGCACTGGATCAAAGAAATAGGATACAGTTAGCTAACCGGATGCGAAACGAAAAGAGGAAACCTACTCATTCAAATTACATGGCAATACGGCCAATACCTCTCGAAAAAATCAAACGTGTGGGACCGGAGCGAAAGCTTCCATATGGTCTGGGAGGAGAATTGGTGATAGATACTTGTCGTGTCGACGCTCGTCGCCAAAGGGATGCAAAGAATGACTGAACTTCAAAAGAAAGGATTCGTCCTAGACAAAAACAATGCGCAACGCACGCACGCCCTCCCTTCTTAGGGAGGGCGCGCGCTGCGATCCCTCTTGCTGGGACTCGAACCCAGCCTGCGAAACGAATGTCACGCCTCGCCGATGTGCTAACAAAGAGCTGACTAATTGAAGCTTCGTTATTACACGACATCTTTTATGCAAACGAGCAAGCTCGCGGGTGCCGTGAGTCATGCCCAGGGTGTGCAATTGAGTGGGTGCGGAAGAGTGAGGGAGAGTGGAAAGACGAATAGAAATAGCCGTAATGGTGGCTCGTTTCAACAGCGAGGGTTCACTGATATGGTGAAGAGAATCTCTGCAGAGATCTAGGATATGGCGATGTCGAACGTTACCCGGGGATGTCGTCGATGGCAACTGATAGTCTTGCACGGCTCAGGGAGGGAAAGGGAGGGAGAGAGCGATGCGACGTTGCGAAGCATGTCCGGAAGACTTGGACATGCACGGATATCCGGGTTCGCATGAGACTCGTACGTCTGTGGGGGAGAGCGGCGACAAGGAATGATGACAATTTGTGACGTCGGAGGTTTGGTTGACCTTTTGTGGAATCTACGATACGGGCTGGTTCCACAGCCAATCTCGGTGCATTGCTCGCGAAATTCCAGAAAAGGCGAGTCCGATAGAGGTTAGGTCCTTCAATGATGGCGGAAATACAGGTCGGAGCCGGGAGTAGTCGCCTGTTCTTTCGTTGCCTGCACATCAGTCACCGCTGGTAGATCCAACGGTGAGGTTTCTCTCAGCACTAAGTTCTCCGGCTCCTCCTTCCCGACGTTTAAGTGCTGCGTGCGGATCCATGGGCAGATAGCAAGTTTGAGGAGATTGGGGGCAAGATCGTGGTTGTTTGTAGAAGGGAGATGTTGCCACGGATGTATAGCTGCCGGTAAAATGTCAGTGGTCTCTCAGACAGCCTGTACGAGAAGCCAGTTGATGTGATTGTCTGATCGCAGGAAATTGAGGCTGCATCCACGCGTCAATCAAACGAGGATGGAAAAGATGATGGACTCAACGCACGGTGCAAAGTTGGTTTGTTTGGGATATTTCCCGGAGCGACCACGGAGAAAGTGTGCACGTCTAAGCCGCAAGTATCAATAGCACAGGAAATTGGGAGTGTTAAGACGGCCGAGTAGTGGAAAACGCTCAGAGGTCGCTAGTGGTGGTCGTAGGTACGTGTCGGTGAACGGTCCGAAGTCCGAAAGTCTAAAATGTCCACCGTGGGAACAGCGCTACATATCTCACCACTCTGTAGTCTGTAGACGCCTCTTGGAAGCTCTTGGTGTGTTCCTCGTTCACAGCCGCAGCACTGTCCGGAGGCGCTTTTACGCCTAGCGTTCACTTATCCCCACCTTTCATCAGATCGCCACCTCTGACAGTGGCACTAGAAACTCGAACCCACGGAGACTAGTCTGTTCATCTCTGGGTCGATGAACTCCGGTCTCTCGCTGCAGAGGGCAAAGAAAACGGAGAAACTTATCTTCGAGGCAGGCGAATGCATGTTCGACAATGTCGTCATTATTGTATGTGTCAGTTGAATTATTTTTCATAAGCTCATTAAAGTTTCAGGCCTCAAGGATGACGACATACGGACCCGCATCTCTCTTGCCCTCCGATGACGCTGTGCATTATGGACAGAAAGCCGACTCTGTCACGATATACCTTAAGAGATGGTGCACTCAACGGCATCTCTGGATCTAGTTTTTTTTCTGAGATAATGACCGCCTGCTCTCGTTCTGACGGCGGACACCTTTGCTTTTGGCCAAGAAGGAGGGCTTCTTACAGTTTGCCCTTCGTTTACATCTCATTTGACTCACGCGATTATCCTAGTTATCTGATCTACGTTCGCAACGCGTCAGTGTATCTGGATGGGTTGACCGACTGCGATCCCAAAACGGTATCGTATCTGTGGTCCTCAGAGATGGAACTGGGTATCTACAGACGGTTCTTCCGAGTGTGGTCGTGCGTACATTTCTGGCTGTTGTGCATGAAAAAATATTGATTACATTGCAGAGTCGAACATACGATGCCTTGACACTGACTCCAGCGTACCTTGCAAGTCGTCCCAGAAGGAAAGAAGCACCGGCCGGACACGAACTCATTGGTGACTACTGGAAAGTCGTGGGAGCTGCCCCTGGAGCTGACGATGCGTTTATCGACTTAAACGAGGTATATACAATTTTTTATGTGTTGCTATAAGCTCTAATTCACTATCAGAAATCCGGCCTTTTTCTATCCAAGCTGATCTCCGCCATTTGGTCATTAGAGGAGAGACCGCTTCATCTGTTCTTCGGCTCCACGCGTACTTACTACGCGCCTTCCGCGACTCTTTGGTCAACCATCACCTACTCGAAGTAACCCCGTTGTGTCTTGTGCTGACGCAAGTCGAGGGCGGTACCACCTTTTTCATATTGAAACACCGATCAGAGCGAATGGATATTCCGTCTCTCTATCTCTTCAGTGCGCGTCCCTGCCTTCTCTCCGTTATATTTTCCTCACATACTCATAGGTACTCCTGTGCCAATAACAGCATCAACTTTGCTCAATGTACGCCTCTTCCCTGTTGTCCCAGCCTTCATATTCTCAACTCTCCTAGGCTACTCCTCAAATTGTGCTCCTATGCCCATATCATGCAATTCTTTCGATGTACGACTCCTCTTTTCCCGCCTTCTCACAATCCAGCTAAACCAAGTCCCAGTCCCAACTAATTATAATGTTCTGCCCGTAAGGTCTCCCCATCCCATTGCTGTCCCATAATCCTTACCGCACACCTCAGATCGGGCTCCCCTGAAATTACCAAACCCGATGACTCCTCGTCATCGTTGACTCTTGTCCGGATGCTCATAGCTCCCATATTCATCATCATCATCCTGATAATAGCCCTCGTCGGTACTATCCTGTTTCTACGAAGGAAGAATCGGCGAATCCATATGGATACAGATACACCGCTGCGGAGGAGAGATATGAGGAGGGAAGCGAGCCCCAGAATTCGAGTCAGCCGAGAAAGTAACCCACCCTTACCTCAGCGTCCAGAACGTGCCAGCGTCCTCACCGTCCCCTCACATCAATCAACGCGTGTCGCGAGCACGATCAGTAAAGAATCATGGCAGGATTTCAAGAGCCGCTCTCATTTCGTCAAGCTGTATCCTACCCCGCTTACCTCGCATGAAGTTCTCAATCATACCTGGAGATATGTCTGCCCAGTCTCGGGGACGTATTCTGCGTCCGAGAAAGTTTCACGCTGAGAACAGCCACACAAGTAGGTGTATGAGTGTATACCTATCTTGAGGCTGAGCTCGCGTTCATCAACATTGACGACCTCGTGGATCGTCGAGACAATCATTTGCGAAATGGTTGATCAGCTCTTGGCCAACCCCCTCTCTGTGGACCTCGTCCTGCAACTCAAGCCCATATTGAAGGCTCCAGAACGGACGTTCCAGTGTATGTCATACTTTGATGGCATGTCGAACGTGGATTTACGTACATAATGTCGTTCGGCCATTCTCCAAAGCAGGCTGGGATCTATGATTGGATTCGAGGTATGTCATAAAGTTGGTGCATGGACGTCTTTTACTAAGCACACTGCGCGAAGATCACGGGTGGCACTCGCAGGTCTGACCGCAAGGTGTATGGCGTTGCTCCATCCTTTTCTGACCTCGTGTACTGTGGCTTCATATCATTTTGTGCCCGTTTCTTTGTGCGGAAGCGTAGTGCTACAAAGTATGTCGCAGAATCCTCATGCTGACGTGTTGGTTTAACCATTCTTCAGTCTACGAACTTGGATTTGCGGCCTTTCAATTCGTTTTCCTGGGACGTGGCAGAGTTGATCGGGCCTATTCCCACAATTTCTTGCATTCTTACTCTCATCCATGCGTCATCTTCGACCACTTTGCGTCGATGGCTTCCACTTTCCCCAGCACTCAAGCACTCAAGTCCTCAAGGCCTCACGTGCGAGACGGCGTCAAGTGACCAAACGAAAAGCATCGAATAGAAATTGCGGCGCACGGGAACAGCTCGCTGAAGGCACGCTCAATCCACGTGACAAACAGCTCCTTGGCGGATACGTGAGCTGTCGATGCTCAATTCCTTCGTCTGCAGTGGCTAACACGCTTTTACGTAGATCCGCCAGCAACCTGCTCCCATCCCTTCAATGCAGTCCCAGCACCAGCTTCATCATGCTCTCGACAGCAAAGGATCCAGAAGGTCATCTGTTGCAGGGACCTCCCTTCCAGGGAGATGCCCTCACCTATGGCGCCGTTCATATGACACCACCGACGTCGTCCCTCCTGCTGTCCCCGACTTCCTCCTCCTACTCTTCCGTGCCCTTCGTGAAGAAGCCGCGATCGAAGAAGTCGTAGGAGTAGTTTCCCTCGTGTGGAGACTGCTGTTTCAGAAAGAGGTCTCGGAGGCGAATGTGCCCACAGCGGATCAAGAAGAGCATGGCGCAGGTTCATTTGTGGCTAATCCAGTCTTGTATAGACTCTTCTCTTGCGAACGCCTTTCATCCATCCGGTTCCTCGATGGTTTCAATGTGCCACCCTCCATCCTGTTCTCTCTGACTCCTTTGGAGGGACTCTCCTTCCTCCGACATGGATCCAATCATGCCAGCTTTGCCCAGAGACGACGTAACACATTCCGGTGAGCAAGATTCGGAGACATTGTATGGATTCTATGGAAGGACCATCAAGACGTCAGGATGTTTTGTGCTGGATCGTGGTGAGTTTTGAGGTGTCTGTTTATGCTTTAATCCCGCGGTTAATAAAGTGTTGCCTAGCTAAGCCTTGCGTCCGTCCGTCTATTCGATTCTTTCTCAATCCTTTGATTGAATGGACCTGCTTTCCTATGCCAAGTCTGGTTTGCCCAGAGACAACGTATCACATTCCGGTGAGCAAGATGTATAGGCTAGCAGATTGATAGATGCATGTACATATGATGCCCAGTTGGTCGGTTTCTCAAGGTGAGGTGACTATTTAAACCTCCATTCTTGCGGCTAATCCACTCTTATAGACTCTCGTCCAGCGCGCGCAACTGGAGGAGAGGGAGATCCGCGTAATCTTGCATCTCTAAATACGTTCAGGACCTGCGTCCACCCTCCCTTCAATCTACATGCGTTGCCAATGCTGGTGCTGGCCCTCATGCTTGCCCTCATGCTCAAGCCATTATTATTGATGTTGGCATATGGAGGAGGGATGCCAAGTACGTTTCGTTTCGACTGTTTCCCTTCAAAATTCACTAACTGTTTTTTTCTCAGCTCACAATCCCTGGCACACCGGACGAGACACACATATTTGGATTCAACTACCCTACTCCCTTGCTGATCTCCGTTTTACCCATCGCGGCTGATTGAATAAGCCATCGATGACTCCGACAGTTATTTCAGTGGCCGTCGCTTTTCTCGGTGTGTCTCACCAGGAATACGTCCACATAGACTCTGTAAACGGGCTCGAATGGTGCCGGCTGGTCGGTGCAGTATATTTTGATAACAGCCACTTCACTGCATGATACGTAGACCCTAATAGAATAGTATGGTTTAACGACGGCGTGATTCAAAGTGGATGAGCTGTCAGGGAAGGTTCAATCGATGAAGTTGATATGTCCAAAGATATCGGGAAACGTACAGGGATGCCTTTCTGTACCGGCATGTTCAGAAGTAAGAGTGATGATCATAGGACTCGGAATTGCCACCGTATGAGCTGGCGCACACCCGCTAGTATAGTATAGCGGTTATTCCACGCGTGGGTACTGACCTCATCTGCCAGTGCCTGCCATTGTAAGAAACACGTGTATTGACTTTTGTGTTGTTCGATAAGCATTCTTCATGCTTACAGCTGTTTGCACACAGCTTGACAGTAGCGGGCGTTTTGCGCGAGAGAAGAGAGTGATCTGGATTCTGGACTTCGTCATAAACCGTGGTTTAAGGGCTTGATGATGCGTTTGTGAGTGGTTTATGGCCATTTGGTGCGCTTGAAGTCCCCAAAACACGGTTTATGACGAAGTCCGAGCTTCTTTTCATCATCTACGAAAACCCCCCTGACTGTCAAGCTGTATGCAAACAGCTGTAAACAGAAGGGCGAGGTTCTCATCTCATCTCAAGGCTCCATCGTACCGACTTCAAGTGCGTCAAGGACGTGTCGCATAAAGGACCACAGCTGATGATCAACTTTTCCTAGGTGTTCTATCGCAGATGTTTTCAGGATACAAGTCGTGCTGAATACCGATGTCAGGCCACCAATCCTAATGCTGGGCTCGACAAGGTTCTTCCACGTCAGAATCAACAATCTGTATGTGGTAGCGGTGACAAAGTGCGTGGCTGTTGCATACGCGAGTCCAGATTATTTACATTTCGCACAGGAATAACGCCAATGCTGCACTTGTTTTTGAGTTCTCCTACCGCTTCATCAATGCTGCCAAGCCATACTTTGGGAAGATTGACGAGGCAGCCATTAAGAACAACTTTGTGCTCATATGAACTTATCGACGTGGTGCAATGACAAATCTCTCCCCTTCGCTTCAATTTTGCTAAATTCAGCGGCCGGAAATCAGCGACTTTGGATCTGCACAAATCTGAGCTCAAATAATTCGCGATGGAAGAATAGCCTTGGTTTCTTTAAGACATCCCCAACCAGGACGGAATGCGTCTAGTCCATAGTGCTCTGTCCCAGCGAAATAGATAAAGTGAACCTGGTCAATGTTGACATGATCAGTACGCTTTTGAAAGCGGGTATCGTATAGAAGGCGGCAGAGGCAAGGTAGTGGATGTCAAGCCTTAGACTCGTAACAATAGATCCATGAGATGCGTAGTAGCCGAGAAGCAGAAGCCGGTAAGTGATGATACGACAGGATGATATTGTTAAGAGTATTGAGTCAGAGATGAGGAACCTTACGCCAAGGAAGAAATCGTAGAAGAGCAAGAAGTTGGTCTAAAGATGCTGCTTGGACATCTTGAAGTGCTTTAGAGACATCTGAGGGTATGTAGCGGCAACCATGGTATACGGTCAAAGAATTCATGAAGAGTTTGTACAGTCCTCGCAGCCAGGCGCAAGAAAGGCGTGTCGCGACGATGGTGGGATGCGGAAGAGCAATATTGCTCGTGTGTTTGGAATACATAGAGGTAGCCTGTGGAAATAGATCTAAGACAGATCGGTAAGGATAATATCACGTACCGTGGTTGAAAGTTAAATTAAACCCTCGACATCCACCAAACGCCAGCAAGACGTTACCCAAAGAACCGAAGAATGAAAGAAACTCAAGTACGGTGAGTCACCGGGGGGCGCACGCACGGCGAGGTGAACCTCAGCCTAGGTCAGACGTCCGAAGACGCCATACTAACACGTCCGCGTGCTAGGCCGCTATGTCCCCAGAGCAAGAAAGATCAGGGATGAGCCACTTAAATACAGTGGGGTCACAACTCACAACAACAACATACATCAGATCAACGTTGAGGCGCGTCGCGTTAGGGTCACGTTCACGGGCTCGCGAGTCGTGACTCGCCAGGCTAGTAGAAGGCACCTGGCAAATACACAAATCACGTGATCAAAGCAGAGAAGGTCATTTCTGGATGCCGAGCTGTTACCCTCGGGATGGACGTCCCGACGGTAACAAGTGCCGGCGACTTGGTAGGCACGCAGACTATTCCCGCGCTTTCCTCTTTTGTCTCACTTTAACTGAGATACAATGCCACCGGTTGTGCTCGATACCGCGACGCCCTCTCGAGTTGGCATGTATTGCCTATGAAACACCCTACTACATCACCCACTGGTACGCCTTGCGGGAGAACGCAATGGAAGGTGTTGACTGATTCTCTTGGAGCACATTAGTGACTGGGAGCTTTGGGAGAAAATCGTTGAACACGCTCGCGCAGGATCTTGTAAGTCTTTCTTTTATCTTATTTTCTAAGCTAATCCTGTCACAGACATCGACGTCGATGAGCTTGTTGCTGTCAACTATCACGCGCACGTATGGATATCTCTGTACCCGAACTTCGCCGCCTGGAAAGATTCCGTCGACTTTACCTTTGAACCCAATTAATGCCACATGCTCCCAAAGTCTTCATCTTTAACCATCGAGAAGCAATGGGTCCTTGTCGACACCCACACCTCCTTCACGAGCACGGACAACTCCTCTCGTTCGGAAAAGGCGCCGTTCCTTCACACCGCATAGCCCCTTCCTTTGCCTACTCACAGACCACAATGCGTCACGCCAGCTCTATTGCGCACATGGTCAGTTGGTCGGGTGAGCTCTCTGATGAAGAGGCTATCGTATGGGAGAAGTAGAAGACCAACGATCAGCTACACTTTTTCTCCTTCCTTTATTCCACTCCTACTTCAGTTCTTGCCCGTCGACGTTGCACATTTTTAACGGGTATAGCATGTCCGGTATGGTTTATTTCTTTACTTCAATAATAGCTCATTGATTTAGGCACATTTTGCACAAGACGGTACTTTGCGCTGCCCTGATACATGCCACGACCTGTCTCATATCCCTAATTGCATGTCAACGCTCTGCGATAATTCCAAATTGGACCTCACCCAGAATGCAATCCCAACCAATGGCAACGACGAGAGGCAGGAGATGTCACGCTCAACATAGTAGATGGGAAAGGCTACAGAGCAGAGGGGTCGTCACCGGGATGGTCGATGGAGTATGAGACAGGAAGGGGATGAACTTCGGTCGAACGACGCCAGCGACTCTCGGTGTCTTCCTTAAGCTTCAAGGACTATCCCACACCCTGGTTCAATAGTGTCAATGTCACAGCGTGCAAGGTATGTAGTCGACACCGGCTATCTTTTCTCAGCATAACGTATTCTTCTATTCTAGGTAGCAGTGCAGAATAGCGGCCAGGCTGTAACGACGGCTGCGACCTTCCAAGGTCGTCAAGCAGGACGATGAGGCTTTGAACTCTGGAGAGTATGCCCAGAGCGTGAAGCTATCTAAGTAAGCCATGTCTTTTCACCACCGGACTACAACTTCACATGCCCGTCCGATAGCTTATCGTAAGGCATCAACCTTATTGCGACTGGACCAACCCGGGTGCAATTGTAGCAAGCAGGGACCCGGGGTTTCCTCGCTTGGTAGGAGTATTCAGCAATCTGAGCGGCTAGTCTCCTGTTCTGATGCACGTCGCCTCCGTCCGTTGCATTTTCATTCGCTTAGTCATACACAACTGTAGCATTTGTTACTTGTCAAGGATTTAGCGGCATGCGTGGATGCCAATTTGAATCAAAACATTGAGCAGATTACGCCTAGAAGAGAAAGAGGAAGGATCGAGTGAAGATGAGGTTGCAAGTGCGCGCATAACATTTAATGGGGTAATTTTTTTTAATTCTTAGAGATATTTCCGATCTAAAAAGACATCAATGCGGGTCGTCTCTTCGTCAAGAATAGTCAGCAATCGTCGATCCTCGCTCTGAATCGTGTTTCCCACACCAGTATCGATGGCAACATTTTTTTCAGCTGTATTTTACCTCGTAATTCAGGTCAATGGTACCCAGAAATTGGAAGTCTACATGTAACACATGACTGCATGTTCATTTGTGCCTACAGGCCGACGCTGCTGATAATGGGACCTATGTGTGTCCTGAGCGTTTTCAACCGTCCTACTCTTTTGCTTAAATTGTTTTCAGATTGGATTCCTCATCCTTACACTCATCAGTGTTCTCGTTCCGATGCTAATGGCAAATCCTGGCAAGATAATACATTTGGATGGAACAAAGGTTACAAAGCCCAACACCTCTCCTGGAAGACCAAAATTATAGGTTTATCCATGACTCTGAAGACAGATCTAAAGATCATTCTTCTCTTCCTTATGTTCTTCGCTTCCTCCTGGTCCTACAAATGGTGTCAGTAACCCAACTCCTTTCTGTGAATTCATGTAACCAACACTTTAATTTTATCAAGAATTCAGCAGCTTCAACAGCACCATCTCAACATCCATTCTGAGGCTTAATCAATGTCTGCTACTGGATCTCCTAAATCATTGGCTCCATCCTCATTGGTCTCCTCCTTGACTGTATTATTCCATCTGACCTCTTCTCTTCAGTTCACTGAACAAACCCCAAGAAGAGTGCCAAACTTCAGTTGTGTGGCGATTCTGGACAGGTGATCCTACAGACAAATCTGCTAATCGTCAGAGGGCTCAGGGAGAAGGTGCCGAAGCTCAGAACTACATCTTCGACAGGTAAGCCTTTCTCTGTGAGTCTTTATTCAAGCATGATCTTATGTTCCGTGTATGAAAGATTAAGTACCCCTAATAAGAAAACATTGGAGGAGTACAAATATAGGGTTTCTAGGATTCTATGATAAAACTTGTTCTAAATTAAAATGCAGCACATAAGAACAAATCCTTGCTTCACTTAGATGTGTAACACCATTGTTTCAAATCACTTTATTTATATTGTATCTCAAAGTGCCCAGAGGATAGAGATGTAGATTATCAACTAATCAAGATCGCCAATACTCAGACCTACTCCTATAGGCTCTGCGAACACGAGCATATTCTCTGGCTTTCCGAATATTCCTGAGGGGTGCAGTCTTATGTGTACCAGTACTGATACCAGTTCCCAGATTAACCTGCACCCTGATCTGTGAGCACATCACTGCACCACTACTAGAATGATCAACCATGTCAGGGACAAGGTCATTGATTTCCCTCTCCCATGGATGACGAGAGGGTAGCATAGTGCCATGAAGATCACTGCTGTCAAAAGACCTGCATATTTTTTTCAGTTATTTTTTAAAGAAGCTTTTGAAAAGAAAAAGTCTTACCAAATCATATTTGGCTGTGTAACAATGTAGTAGCCCCAATTTGGTTGACAAAAAGAATATGCAGAGATTCGAGCATCAGCATCCCATTCAACCTGACTACATATCCCTCGTCCCACATCATGATCAGGATGTATAGGTGCACAATAATTGCTACAATAGAACAGGTTAGTACCTGTCATCCCTAGACGGTCAGCCTCATTGGTTTGAAGATCCATGGTCTTGACCAATGCAGGATCAGCATGCCTGGCACCCTCGCGTAAATACATATCATCCTGTAGATATATAAATTTTTGACCTTGTTCAAACATTTAAAGCATCACTTACCATGGCAATATCAAACCAGGTATGAATTCCAGCTGGAGAAGTAGAATCCAATGTGGCATAAGGTCGGTAGGTATCAGCTCTGGCCCCTCCACTGGGCTGACGAGAGCCAGTACCTGTCATATCTCCTTTCACAAAGGAATCAAACATTTTGCCTCGTTTAAGTGGCTTGAGATCTGATCTCCCTCAGTTTGATCAGGTATGAATAAAAGACAACTGCTTAAAGCACTTACGGGCAATCCTTGTCACTCTTTCTTTCATTTTCTCAAAGGTTTTTTCATCAAATGCATTGTATCGGACAAAGTCAATCTTCAATAAATTAGGATCTGTTCAAATAATGAAAGTTATCAAACTCACCAAGTGATATAAGGTGGAGCCTCTGGAATCTCTGACCAAGTAGAAAGTATCCTCAACATCCTCTTCCATTGAGCCATCATTGTGATTGATGGAGGGTATGGATTCCTCAGCTTCTGTCAAAAGCTCTATACTAACTTTCTCAACCAAAAGATAAGTCAATCCTTGACATCTCTTGACTATATGGGGGTCACATTCAATCAGCTGCATGCCAAATTCTGATGGTGAGTGAACTGAAGGGGGACTAGGAGTTGGTTTTTTGGTTTTCTTTGATGAGTGGCTTTGATTCTACAAAAGATTAATTGATTTGTGCCCAAGACATATAAGTTAACTTACTGTTGTGGTATCCCGTGGCACCATACAATCTTCTGGGTCAGCTAGACTGATTCCATGGCCAACAATGTCTGCTTCTGCAATGTTTTGCCGTTTTATCTCCAACATCTGGACACACTTTTTATTTTCAGATAAGTCCTTGCACTTGATGCATGCTAACAAACTTGCAAAGTCTGTAACCTGGGAGTTTGATGTCAGTAAAGAAACCAAAGCTTCATCATTAGCAATATTCACCTTGGGAGCTCTGGCCCTTCTCCTTTTCTTGGTTTTCTTGGTTTTCTTTGGTTCTGTTGCAGTCTGTGTGGTCTCTGTAGCCTTCACCGTCTTGTGACCCTTACCCTTGTCTCTCTGGAAACAAAAAGATATTAGTCTAGAATGCCAAGCATGTACTGTAAATCTTACCGAACCAGGCTGATTCTGATGTAACCAGCAATTATAATTTTCTTTCTCTACGTCTAATTCACGTGTCCTATGGACAATAGCGTGTAGTCGGGCATCATCAAACACGAGTTTCCCCTCATTTTGACTCAGATAGCTTTTTATATTTGTGAAGAGAGTTGCCGGATCCGTTTCAAATGTCTGAAAATGTGTAAAGGAAAAATATATCTGATCTAGTCAGAGACGCACACTAAAACCCAGATGTTCGAGCGATCTTCCAAGCCATTGGTGCCAAGACAACAGAAAGCAGTCCAAAGAGACCAAGAAAAATATTGATGAAGGGTTGGCCATGCCAGGGACCAATACCGGAAATTTTTTCATTGCACCCATTAGCAATCGTGCTGAGTTTTTTATGAAACCATGCAGTGGTATCTACCAATAAGGTTAGACATATCCAGGTCTAAAACTACAAATAAAACCTTACCATGGAACCAAGTGGATGGGGTTGAAACCGTTCTTCATCTTCCTCCCAACTCTCTGCAATATCACGAGGTGTCCACTTGCTCAGGATGGCACCCAGTGCCTCCTGAAGACGGAAGCACCTGAACAAATATTCCGAATGTGGGTTATCAGATCTGGGTAAAAAATCGGGGCTCGATATCTGTTCCAGGAGGGATGCCAGGCCAGATTTCTTGTAAGGGTCAGATATCAGTGACTTGTATACTCCTCTTCATACAAGATCCACTTACCTGGACTGCAGACTTCCACACTTTGTGGTGCTGATTGAGGACATGAACTTGACGCATTTGATTTATAACGTCGGCGATCTTCACACGCTCATCCTGGAGCTTTAATAAAGCATCTTCTTCGCTAGACTGAAGTGGTTTCAGCTAGGATCTATGTAGAAGATTAACATTTCTGCTCACCTTTGTGGAGTGTCCGTTTATGAGTACATCCTGCAAAATGGAATGCCATCCTTTGAGCTTGGCGATAGGTAGACCAGAACTGTGCTGGGAGACCGGGAGAACACGATCTCGCAAGCCCGGTTGAGGACTTGGTCCACCGAGTCTAACAACAACACTAACATCTGTATCCTTCTCACCAGGGGATGAACCGTCCAAATCCATGCTTTCAGATTCTACAGAGTCATCAGAATCGGACTCCACATAATCATGATCAGAATCGGAGTCTTCTGACTCAGATAGACCGGAATCTGAACCATGAGAATCGTATCCGGTATCATTTAAGTACCGCACCAACGGGTTTCTTTGGACGTGAGAACTCAGAGAAATCTGTTGCTAGAATTGTACCAGTACCAAAGCCAATTTTTGCGGGAGAACTCACATCCTTAACAACCCGTAGTTGATAGTTCTGTAGGGCCTTGAACTGCCCATCGAAGTCATTGCGGTTCACGACATGTACTTCGTAAAATACTTCAAAGGATTCTGAGGGGTCAAGATTCCGAGAGGGTATGCCAAGTGAGCGTTGCACCCAAGAAGTGACTTGCTCGGCCTAAGTAATACCAACTTCAGTGAATAAGTCTAGCCGTCAAGGAGGGACTTGGTATACGATTGCTGAATCGTCCATGAACAATTTTTGAGCGTCATGAAAGATTTGACGTATCAAAGTCCTGCTTGAAATGGGCTGGTTCAAGGCAAGCTGGTATGTTGCTGCAGCGCGTTCTGCGGCCAAGGACATCGACTTGGGGATAAGCTCGGAAAGGTCCGGGGGGGGGACAGAGACCCAAGGCATGGTGTCGTCGTAGGTGAGGAAAGAACCAAAAAACACGTGACCTCAAGAGACGGCCATTTCTGGATGCCGAGTTGTTACCGCCGGGACGGACCATGACAGTCACAGCGACTTGGTACACTTGGTAGGCACGCACCATCACGCTTCTCTATCACTTCAACTGATACGATGCCGCCGGTTGTGCTCGATGCCTTGCCCTAGTCCAAGGTATATATCCTGTCCCTCTCATGTATTTTAGCACTGATCCCTCGCGTGTAGGCGTTGTCCAAGCTCAAAATGTTCGTCGCTTTAGAAGTTTAGAACTAGAGGAAGATTCGAGCTTGGATAAAGACAATTTGTGAGAGTGCCAGCCGAACCCATCCGTCTCGTAGGCAAAGCTCCCATTCTTCGCTCTGCACTAACCAACATTTACTCAAGACCCGCCTTACCCTCAGCAGAAGAGTCACCAGTTGAGCTGGACGATCGGAAACGAGGGGTTCTCGAAACGGAACGGACGGAGCAATCCTTCATCGCCTACTTCCAGCCATTGCCGTCTCCTCCGTTTCTTCAGAGACAATCTCCCAAACAGACGGCGAATTCCCAGGTTCCCTCCACCGCCATCACCTCCTACATTGGTTTCTTATCTTTACCTTCAATGTGCCAGGCGTTCATCTCACCTTGCCGCACTTCATTGTCGTCGGTTGTCGTTCAAGTGGGCGTGGATCGCAACTAGTTGATTCTCCGTCGCTGGTTAGTGCTACAAAGCACTCGGCCATTCGTCGACTAGAAAACTAGATACAGCTCAGGGGGTGTACCCGCATCCGTGTCCGGGTTATGCGTATGCACAGTTCCTACACAGCGTAGAGCAGTGAATTACTGTGTTAAATCAATAAACACATACTTTTCTCTATTGTACACGATTATCATATACGTCCTGCCCATATTACCCTCAAAACCAAAGTGAGCGAGGCAGGCACGACCGTAACTCTGCCTCCTTCCCCGCCTCGCAGGGTCAAATAAGGTTAGCCGACTTGGACAAGACGGCTATTCACACTACGAGGTCCCCACGATCAGTACTCGATTCCGTTCCCCAAATGGTCCACAACCACCAAAACTGGGAGTTCGTGCCTAATTGAAGCTGCCCCTTCCCCTCAGCCGTTTCACTCCCAGGGCTTCGTTCCTGACCATTTTAAAGTCCTAATTCACCTCAAGTTCATCAGAATTCCGGGAAACCTGTTTAAATCAACTTACCCTGTCGCGTTTTGGCTCCGCAAGGTCTCGATTTTGAGATTTTTGACAGCACTGAAACTCCACCGAGTCGTTCTCGGCCATAATTACAACTTCTCCTCACTCTGTTCCGCCCCAGAGGCTTGGCATCAAGTCCTAATTCGCCGCAAAATCCGCACAATTCAGGGAAGTTCTTTTAAATCAACCTCACCTCGTCGAATTTTCCCTCTGCAAGGTCTCGTCTTCGCGATTTTGAGATCTAAATCTACCAAATCTGTGAGTAAAATGTCCTGTCCGAAATATGAAGACAGCTTTACCATCCTTGTGGGGCGGAGATTGGTTTCGTGTTTTTTTTTGCTCTGCAGCTGGCCAAAAATTCCCAAAATGGCCGTTTACCACAAATCCCAGAAATCGGCGCCGTAGGATTTGGATCTGTTCAGTTCTGATGCAAAGTTATCCTAATGAAGGACTTGTGATGCTCGTTGGTCAGTTCGGAGCGAACTTCAGTCGCAACCAGTTTGGAACAAATTCGTTGCGGCTGAGGTTTGCGCTGCAAGGCTTGGATTCCAAAATATCCAGCGTCAGAACTGGTAGTCAAACCTTTAGAAATAACACCAAATTATCCTAATAGTGGATTTACCATGCTCGCCGGACGACACGTTGTCTCGGAGTAAAGACCGGTGTGGTTGGCTCAGGGTTGGCGTCCTTGAGAAACCGGTATCAAAACTGTTGATAATTCCGTTTCGGCTCGCATATCCTAACAATGGACTCGCCATGCTCGCCGGACGGCGATATATCGTCTTAGAGCCAAGCTCGGTGTTGAGAGCATCTCGACTGAACGTAGATCTCTGACGGTCAGCATGAAGGGTACGTATACATTATGAGCTCGCCGGACAACGATGCCTTGTCTTTGAGCAAATTTCAGTGCTGAGAGTATTAAGTACGCCGTCTTCAGTGAAAAATGCACAAGTTAAGACAAACACCTAAGCATAAATGAACTCACAGTGCTCGCTGGACGGCGATACGTTGCTTCAGGCCAATATAAGTGGTCAAAGAATGATATCTACTCATTATCAGAGTTGGTAACAAGCACAACAAAGTATGAACTCACTGTTCGCCGCCAGGCTTCAATCCAGATGGCGTCGTCTCTCGCTGCCTAAGAACACAACAAATTAGACTCACAAGCCATGTTTACGGTCGCCGCGGCTTCGACCCCAGACAAATAAACATTTGGCACGGTGAGAAAGACCGTACCAAAGACGGAGAGACAACCCGGTTACAGTGTGTTTCCGTCTTTCCTGAACGACGTTGCAGTGAAGCAGAGAGATTGAAGATGTTCTGCATGCAGTAAAGATCGTCAATAATCAAATTCGTGGGCCAGGAGGAACACAGATGCGTACCAATTCAATTTTCCTGCCGTTCTGACTACTCATATACAAGATGAAGAGAAGGGCAGTTTGCGGACTATAATTCGTTGCTGATTAGTTTACGAAATCAAATGGAAAGCATCGCTTACAGCGAACTGATTCACCGAGACACCGCGCCTGGTGTTGTACGAAGGCTGTGACGGAACAGCCAGATGACAGTTCTTCTATGAATCAACGCTGGTATCTGCCTCTGATCTGTCCTTTCGTGACACTTTCGAGTCGGAGATTGGCCTGCGATTCCACAAGGTAACACATCTCTCTCAGGCTTGAGGCAAGGACACATGCTGCGGTTGACCCGGGTAAAGGGAGGGGAGGTCAGTCGTCTTCCAGATGTTGACCGATGAAGGCCTACATAATCACTCATTACGCGGCGTTGACGGAGTTGCCGCCGGCTCAGTGTAACTTACCGGCATGCTCATGCTCGTTTTAGGGTCGAATGCAAACCTTATTTTTCGAGAGCATAGCGAGCATCATAATGAATCCTCCGTAAACTCAGGCCTCGTAACAAGTAAGAGAACCGGTATCAAGTAAACGAAATACCGCTCACATCAGCCAAAAACCACCTGGAGGACGAAGGATATATTGGCGTAAAAAATAGTGATCTGATAAGGGCAATGGTTGCAGTACTAAGGGAGCGCGCGACGGAAACAACCTTTCGTTGGATTAAAGGACACAACGGCCACCAGGCAAACGAAAAAGCAGACAGATTGGCAGGTGAAGGGGCTCTGAAGTTTAACAAGGAAGACTTTATCCCGAAAATAAACCCAAAACTGCGGATAACAGGTGCACTCCTCTCACACATGACCCAAAAGCTAGCATATAAGGCGATACGGATTGGGATAATGCGAAAAAGCTCACCGCGGCGACATACGAAAGTGAACCTTGAGTTCGCAAAGGCGGCAGCCGAAGAAGCATTTGATGATCGACCGACAAACGATAGGTTCTGGAAACACAAGGATATACCAAGGAGAACAAGGTACTCACTCTGGATGATGACCCATGATGCATACATGGTCGGCTCGAACTGGTTGCGCCCAAATTATACTCCTGAAGTGCAGGAAAGAGCAATGTGTAAACACTGCCCAGGCGAAATAGAATTAGTCTGACCGGGGTCCGGTTCGGTCCAGGTTCGAACCGGGTTCAGCGAAATTTTTCTCCTTGACGTGTTTTTGTGCTTTGAATATGGTAGTTCATGGGACAGGTAATTGCGGTGATGAGGGACGGATCGACATGCGCATGCGCAACTGGGAGTACTGGGAGTCGGTGAAGAGGGGGATCTATAGTGAACGATAGAATTATGTACATATAATACACTACGAGTCAATAAATATACCGTTCTTCTCTGTTAGACTGAAAATTGGCATTGATGATCTATATTGATAGCGTGAGCCTTAAGAAAACAACAAAGAACAAGATCACACACCAAATGACGAGTGCGGTGCGCTGCAGTGCAGCACAATCATCCGACATGGGGATCAGGGAGACTTAAAAGGTGGTGAAGAGGGAAGGATGTCAGCAGTAGAAAGAGGTAAGATAGCTAGTAAACGCATCTTGGATAACGCAATGACCCAGAGTCGCAACAAACTCAGTACAGTACCACACCCAGTGAGCGCAACAGTCAACAATCGAGTGTGACTTGGAGTTTGAAGCTTTCAAGCTCGGTAAGATGTCTTGGACATAGAAAAAGTTGACCAGGGCGCCGGAAATGAGGGTAGTGGTGAGCGCAGGCAGCTCAACGAAAGCGCCGTTGAAGTCACAAGTCAAGAGATTTAAAAAATTGTCACGTTATTGACCGTCACGTAACCCCAAGGTTCACGCGGTTCGGACCGGGTCCACACGGTCCTGCACCGGACCGCGGCCAGACTAAATAGAATCGATGGAGCACATAATGACGTCGTGTCAGAGCCCGGGGCAAAAGCAAATATGGGAACTCACAGAGGCGATTCTCTCAAAGAAGGGCATAGAGTGGCGAGCCCCGACACTAGGACCGATTCTGACATTGGGTATGCCGACCTTCAAGACGGAATCGGGAAGACGGGAGCCGGGCAAAGAACGGCTTTACAGAATAATAATGGCAAATTCGGTGCAGTTAATATGGAGTCTGAGATGTGAACGAGTTATTGACAAGCAGAACGAGCCGCTACATCCAGAAAAAATTCGGAAAAAAATGGATAAGAACAGTAAACGACTGTCTCGAGATGGACTGTCTGCAAACGAAGCAGAACTTCGGGAAGCGAGCCCTTAGATCCCGAACCAATGTTTTGGTAGTACAATAATTGCAAAACGACGTGCAATCTAGTATCTGTACGAGTATGAGTCAGACCCTACTACAGGTCAAGGACGTGCTGAAAAATTTCTGAGTCGATACCTCGGTGCTAATCAAGTCTCTCGCCGTCCACCTCGATGTAACCCTCAGTGTGTACCACCGCAGATGATAGTCTACGAACGAGTGCCAAGTCGTTGAGAGGACATGGAAAGGGACCTTGCTGAATGAAGAACGACTCCCAAGACACTGGTCTGGAGTCGTTGGGGTTTTAGTGGGTATCGGACCGTAGCGCGAAGGTAAGTTTAGGGGACGGCGCAAGAGAGAGAGTTAGAACGGTGTCCGGAGTCCCACACTCTGTGCGAAACGCATTTCCCCAGGGTGAAGATATTTGACTAAGCAGACTTACTGTACGTGAGTGTACAGTAGAAACGCCAGAATGAGCGTTACGGTGAAGATTTAAGGAAACTCGGACACAGCCTGTAAGTTACGTGTTATGGTTGCCTGATTAAGCAACGGCGCCAAGGTAATCGTTGTATTGTTCCAATATATTCGCAATGTTATTCTGCTTTAAGCGCTTATAGAATTACAATCGATATTAAAAGAGCTCGTACTTGAAATTTAAGGGTTTTTTCGTTTTTTCAATGATTTTCTATAGCGTAACGAAAAAAATGGGAAACAGGTTGGAAACAGGTCAACCGTTACGCGTTACGGAGGGCAAAATAAGCAACGAACTTTATCACCACCGATGCCTGTTGCCGCCTCCGCCCAAAAACAATATCAATGCCTACCGCTCGTCCCAGACAACGGTTGTTTTTCTATTTTAGAATTTACGCTACGCGTCTGTCGCACTCTTTCCGAAGAATGGGGAAACGACAGAGGGTTGTAGAAAAACGTAACTGGTCATGAGTGCTACTTGCCAAACTGGACAGGGGCTATACTTCGGGTTGGCTTGTGAGCTTGCGGCACGCTACGGCTGACATGCCGGATGGCTGAAGAACTCTCTCTTTCCCTATCACCGGACTTTGTCCCGAAAAATCGGCGGCTATTATAATGCGATTACATACTATAAACGAGGAATAAACGTCAGATCACCTTGAAATAACAGTCCCAATATTATTCAGCCTTTAGACCACCTAATCCATCAATATAAGCTGGATATTGTCCTTGTATACTGTACTATTACGACCGTATCTTCACGGGTTATTTTTTCGCGTTACGCACTTCACAGAACCACATCTTCATTATGATGTCATATACCTTAATAGGCAGTCCGGCGTGAGCCGGACCGAAAAAAATCACTATATTGAGTAATTTGAGGCACCAAAAGGGCCTGTTACGCGTTATGATGTTCACAGATCTTCATATTACGAGGCCGTGTTACGCGTTATGTGAATATCCGGTCGTAATAGTACAGTAGTATGGTGGTTATTCCACACGTGGGTACTGACCTCATCTGCCTGTCATTGTAAGAAACACGTGGATTGAATACTACGCGACGCGCCTATTACTACTACTACTTGCGGCCATCACCACCAACTCACAATACCCAAGTATGGGACGGAATCGGTCCCGGCTACATGCTCTGCCCACTACTCGAACTACAAGGCAATCTGCAGCAGCTACAAGGCAAACACAGGTTCAGCAGCAATCAAATTCAAAGGGCAACCAGGAAAATGGACATGCCAACGTCGTGAATACGGGACAAGAGAAGGAGGTGATGCCGCTTAGCAGTGGATTTGATGGACTTGAAGGACTACCAAAGAAGAGGAGAAAGGCTGAGAAGGAGATAGTGCCGCTGAGAGAACATGTACGAACCGAGAGCGGGCATTCCGCCACAGCCTATAACGATCCATTTCTTGTGCAGCATGAACCACTGGAACATGACAGGAACTGGGAGCCTTCATATACTGTCGCACAGTCTGTGCAGGAATCATACAGTCGCATGACGTGAGTATCCCTCTTGGCTTTGACGCATATACTCAGTAGTATCGATGCAGCGGTCAACGTGTCGAGCTCAAGAAGTTAGCTACACCAAAGGAATTCCAACAACATAAACCACCTGAGTCACCTCATTATAACCATGTTCCGGTGCTGTCCGTGTCCGTGGATCCTTTCAAATTTGACAATTCAGCTCTCGCTTATGATGACGACAACGCACCTGGAAACGATGAGACTCCTTGTCGTTTGAACTCTGTACGACAACGACCTTCTAGCTCAGGCACATCGATGTTGAAGGAAAACAGAGCATTGTCTCCCTCCACGGCTGGATCTGGAGGAAAGGTCCCGCTATCAAATGCAATCGCTTCAACACTGTTTGGATTCTCACAGTCTGAAATCCCTCCCAAAGCTCGAGCATCTTCTCAATCCAGAAAATTGGTGTTTCCCAATGTTTCGTCATCTACCGGTGCTGCTTCAGCACAGATCAGACCAAAGCCGACACTTCCTAGCACTAGAGCCATACCCAAAGATCATATAGCGTCATCTAAACCAACTGAACAAGGTCAACGACAGACCTCCATTGCGCTTGAAGCCTCCTTGAACCCGACGTCGGCCCAAAAGCCATCACCCTCTTTGCATCCTCGTTCCAGTGCTGCCATGCGGCCAGGTACAGCAGGTCCATTGAAAATGAATGCCTTCAAGCATGAGCTGCAAAAGAAAACGTTTAGCAACATCGTTACACAGACTCCCGCCCGTACCTCGAAACCTCTTTTCACTTCCACGCAATTGGCAACTCCTACAACATCCATGCTTCCACCACCACCGCCCCCAGTGCTACAAGCAATTCCGAAACATCTATTGGACAAGATTATTCACCTAGAAAGCAAGCTGGATCGCACTATCACCTTGGTTGAGAGTATGCAAAAGGCTTTGCATGAGAAAGACGTCGAAATTGAGGGACTGCAGAAACAAATTACAGACAATCTGGAGATGTGTGGTAGAGCAGCAAAAAGTGTGGACCGGCGAGTAGAGAAACTTGAAGAGGGCGCAAAGCAAACGAACCATGACTCTGACTCTGACAGCGAAGTAAAGCTACGTCACAAGGGGCAAAAAAAGCGTGACAACCTTTTTAACGTAAGTGACGGAGTTCTGAAATGTATCAGGGCTAACCTTTACGTCCTAGACTGCAGTTCGGCAGACAATGCTGCGTGCTATGGGCCTCGCAATCAGAGCAAGGGGCAAGACCATAATCACACTCACCCCACCGAAGCCCAGAGGAGGCTATATCACCGATGCGAATGACAATACAATGTCCTACCTCCGACCAGACTTCAGTGTTTCATTTGCCGAAAATGAGGTTTGGCATGACAGCCTGGTGGAATTCATCCGGACGAAGGCTTGCTCCATCAATGCGAACCTTGATGCGGAATTCCTGGTAAACAAGAGTGACGAAGACATTTTGGCGCGAATTCAATCTGTATTCAAAAATTGGAGGACACTTTTTCGCCAACGGGACAGTGGGGAAGGAGATAAGAAGCCTACCGCAGCTGACAAACTGCAACAAGGACGGCGCATTCAGCGGAAAATTCGTGTAAGTGCAAAACATTATAAGCGACTCTTCAAAGCTGATGGAAATCTGCCAAGCATTTAAACAATTGTTATCGTAGATAGAGAGACAGTTTATTACCTCGGGAGGCAGACGGCTCACTGAGGGAGGCCAAATAAGATTCGCGAAGAAAAGATCCATCTTATCTAACGCTGCCGCCGTAAACATTCCAGTATTATAGAGAATATTTTTGATGGTGTGCTTGACCAGACCTAAAACAGAACCATCAATGACGGTAACCACAAGGTCGATGATACAACACTCACAGAGAAATATGGCGTGCATGAAATCAATGAGCGATGATACACCGGGTAACCAATTGACAAGATTGTGAAGAACCGAGTATCTGATGCCTCGCTTGGATGCGATCTCATCAGCAGCATCGGAATCGAGATCATGGGCACGAAAGGAATACTTCAGATAATGCCAGGGATCCCGAAGTACAAAGTCTAGGAGAGATGGTCAGAACAGACTTCTTGGAAAGAAAGAAAAGACTTACTCATTGGATCAAATGAAGGCGCATCAGTAAGACTGTAGAACGTAGCAGGACACTCTGAACACATAAATAAAATCGAGGTAAAGCCTTGGAGGCCGTCTGCCTTTCGATTGGCAGGCAGATCAGACACGTTTAATGCAAGCTGCCCATGAAATAGCAACGGGTCATCCTGTCCATGCACAGGTAGTTTGATACCTCATGGTGTTATGTTAGCCACCTCCATGCCTCCAGAAGGATCAATATCAATTCTCACCTAGATAGAATTGCTGCAAATCCCGGATGAATGAGGGGTCAAGAACATTGTTGAGTTGCTCCAGCGTTGGTTCATGTGGTCCAGGGAGGACTAGCACCAGAATAGTCTCCTCACGAAAGTATCGAATTGTATGCGGGTTATTGCAAATTGTTAAATACAAAGCGCCTGTTGAATGACACCCGCCTTTGACGGCCTGAAACCTGAGAGACGTTTAGCGACAAGAAATAAAGAAAGAGGGCAACTCACCAGTCAAGGTTCATCTGAAGAACAAGACCATTGGGAAGTGCCACGAACTGCTGACGCAAATTACGAACATCAACAATCTTGACATCCCATTTTCCCGTCCGGTGTCGTTCTAAGCCGGCAAGTATTGTCCGCCAGCCCCAGCCATCCATGATATCCTTCATAGGCCTATGGATGTCGCCAAACGCATCATATCCGTCTCTGGGAACAGCCAGACCCGGTCGGCGCCCTGGCTGATCATCGGGACCTCTCCAATGCTGCCACTGCTCGACCTTGCCTGGCTGCAGCACCATTCTTCGGATTGCACATGTGGGAGGAACGAAAGGGACAGTTAACAACGGTGATCGTTTCTCTGTACCATCAGAGAGTCTTTTCGTTGTGTACAGGATGCCGGGACATTCGGAATCAAGGCAGGATGGAGACTTGATTTTGAGCAATTCAGGAGGTCGATGTACACTCCAGCAGATATTGCAAATGAAGAAGTACGTGATGAAGCCGTCCGTTGAGACGCCAAGTCGTTTCTCTACGGTCGGAAGTGTCCTGGCATATGATTTTCGGCCAGGAAAGCTCACGCCCCTACAATTGGCAGCCTGAAGTCTGATGGCATGGCCATCAAGCAACATAGATGCACCGTTGTGAGTCAATCCATCGAAAGCACTGGCCAGAAAAATGCGGATGTATTGATTACGAATTGTCGGGTGGTCGTCAAATGCTTGAGGTAGCTCGCGAAAGTCGAAATTGTCCTCATCTGTGAATGCGTTGTGGGGTAAGCCTGGATCAAAAAGGGATGCTCGTGTCTGGAAGAGCGGATCTTGCGTAGTATCCTGTCCTTCGTCGTCCCTAGTATTGCTCTCCTCCGAATCAGATAAATCTTCATCCGACCACAAAGTGTTCTTGGAGGCATCCCATCGATTATAATGACCATTGTCGCTGCTGCTATCGCCGCTGCCATGATCACTGCTGCCCTCGTCATCATCATAGGCATGTGAGACCTCCAATACAAGCCCTGAGCCCTCACCGCCAATGTCAAGAGCATCAGATATGTTCTCGCCAGCATGAACCTGCTCCTCCTCCTCCAAAGACCTACAGGAATCAGGAGATGGCCAACTGGAGGTGTATAGGGCTTACCGTGGTGATGCCACTGATGATTCTTTGTTCCCTAAATTCTTGGCTCACTGTTCTTCGATATGCCTTTTTGCGGTTCTAGCCAGTTGTTTCATCCCATCTGGTCTGCATGAGGAGCATTCGCAATAAACAAGGGCAGTCGCAGGCCCTGTAGGCATCCCAAGGTAGTTGAGCAATGAGGTAGTGATGGTAACTGATGGTGGTCAACGACGATGCGTGACGTGGCATCGATACCCTGGGGAAGCTTGAAGAAATTTGCGAAGTCGTATCAATAATTCACGAAGGATATTGAGAGATTACAGCGTGTATTGCGACGAATAATGGCGGTGACAGTACAAGATGATTACCGGGCGCTTATCCGGCTATTACAACAAGTAAAAACAAGGTAACCGCGGCCATTTTTTCAGCCCAAAGTCCGGTGATATTGGTTTGCATATATATAACTCTTTTCGAACTTCAGTCTCTCGTATCCGCCAATCCATTTGGAATAAAAGCTTCTGTTACTTTTCCTACGATCTACAGTCCATCCAATCCGGCATTCATCGACATCACAATACTTCGACGAATTGTTACCTGGCGGTCGTAAGCTGGTTCCCGCAACGGCGAGGCGCAGCAGCAGCATACGTTTCATAGCTTTTGCTCCCCTTTTGCCTGACTATCCTTAGCTGTGTCGTTGCTAAAGAAGATTAGCTATGTCCTTGTCATCATATCTTGTAGTCCCAACTCTCTCAAACCCCTCTCGGACAAGATCGGCAATGCTGGCAAGGCCACCACCTTTCCCACCTCGTTGTACAGCACGGATATCTATATCACCTTCACTCAAATACGGGATTGCTACGCAGGCTAAGCCATCCGTGTTGCACTCCACCAGGAAAGGCATCCAGGTCATGCCGCAGACCGTGAATATCGAAGGCGCTCTTACATTCTTGGAAATGCGAGGCACTCAGGCATTCTAGGCGAATCAGGATTCCGAGAAGGGGTTCTCGATATTTACGGGAGACATGCCAAGTCCGAGAGGGAATGTTACCACCAGCACACTCTTAGGGTATCGTCGTAAAGTCCGGCGAAAGAGTTTGGCAAGCAGGATACTCATGTGTCCCATGTTGTGAGGACCTTCTGCCCGTCGATTTAGTTTTGGTTACTGACCGTGCAGTGCAGGCGATTATCAGCATCTCGACCACCCTTCTGGACAGCATCGTAACGCTACAGGGAGGGAGCAGAACAAAGATTCTAATTTGTCTCCGGATGATATATAAGTATGTCCGTCTTATTGTTGACGTTGTGAAATTGCCTGTGCTGACCTACCTTCACAGTCCTACCTACACTCGTCCAGCAGTCTTGTCGTCGTCAATACCACGCGCAATGGATTATCGACAAGACCGCCGCAACTTGGACAACAGCAACCCCCCTGTGCTTGTATGCTATTGTGTATCTGCGTGACACTCGTTGCGCCGTCTGTATCTAAACACTAGGCTACTTTTTCCGACGCCGAGAAATCGCTTAGGTTCGAATCTTTAGCAAGGCTCTGGATTGGCGACTGGATGGTGAAATATCGTCCTGGCAGATAGTATGAGATATTGTAAGGAGACGACAACGACATGGGAGGCGAATGCTTATAAGCTGTCCAGTGCGCGTTTGTCGCCCCTTTGCCTGGTGCGAGCGTGAGCTGTCGATGCCTATGACAATCTTATAGGTGTTGAGATTCTTCGTAAACTTCCTTGAGCGAAGACTCAAAGTAAATTTACCTTTGTCATCTTTGAGGTTTTATTAACGTCACGATACGTTCGTTTGTTCTCTGTAGTCCGCAACCACCGCATTTGATGAAGCCATTGTCTTCCGAGGCGATGACTATGGATACGTGCTTGTGCGGCATCTTCATTCAATACTGTCAATGTCGTTGTCTGACTCTAATGCAGAGCCTGTAAAAGCAATTCCCAGGCTCGTCGTAACGGACACCATCGCAGGTATGTATGCCGTTTGTCACTCAACTTATTCTGACTCGTATTGTGCAGAGCGTGCCTTGGGCTTGGTGCTAGATATAGTTTGGAAACTGGACCTCATCGTCAGCTTTAACTCTGGAATTTCCGAAGAAAGTGCTGGTACATAGCTCATCAAAATTCACGTCAAATGGAAGATCCTCAATCTTCGTTGTAGTTATACCCCAGCTTTTGAACCTTAGTTTTAATCTGAAGATGTAACTCACAAGCATCATGAGGCGGAAGCAGACGCAAGATTCTCGTCCACTGACGCGCAATTGATATCTACCCTCAAATCCAGGAAGCGGGGGAGGCATCTAGCCAAAGCAGAACCATGGAACGATTTTAGATTAAACCTTGTGAATGGCTGGATGGCCCAATCAGTGTCGGATTAGAATACTCTGACTCGGTTTGTATTGCTGGACGATAGTCGTACACTCTTCACAGGTACCTCGCTCTCTTTCTGCATCCATCACGGCGGCTCAGTAACCTGCGCCAAGGAATAGAATACTCACGAGTATAGAAGGTGTCAGAGGTTCCGAGTCCTATGTATATAGGATTTCGGTTATTATGCAAACCCCGCTGCGACGTCCATATGTTACCCTTTCGGCGGCCTTGGCCCTTCTCTGATGCAATGACTGAGAAGAACCAAATGGCCTATAGTCCCAACAACATCGCCTTCCATGAAGATTACAAAGCGCTATTGGTCCACAAGATATCAGTTCCTTTATCCATGTTTCATACATCGTATCTGCACGTCATGCAGTACTCTGACGACTCTTCCTCGGATCATCAAAATTACTCGGACTGGGTCAAATAGTGCTAGCAAGAATCTCAATGTCCTTGACATGTCCAAAGCACACCAGCTGAGGCCAATTTCCTTGTTTGCTATGGCAATCTCCTCCAGTTTTTCCCTGCCATAGGTGCGGACCTCTTTTTTTTTTACAGGGACTCAATGAACATCAGCACGCAATGCTGTCTAATTCCATCCTGTGATGTGGTTCGAGGCATACAAGGCTTTCCACAGAGATTTCCGTCAAAGATCCATTCATATCCGATCCTTCGACAATCCTTCAACCAGGTTTTGGTCAGATGGAGTACGGATGCAGATGTCAATTACTCCTCAATCAACGGGAAACTCAAGTCGCCAGAGAGCAAAGCCAGGTGCCGAAGAGATAACGGAGGGTTTATAAACAAGCGGTTCACTCCTTACGATATTAGTCAACTCGACAATATTATGGTGATCCCTCGGATTCATTTCGACCCTTATATGCCTCAGATGTGGCTTAAGCTTCATTGATCATCGTGCCGACTCCTGCACATCCTTAGACCTGTGACCGGTCCCCTACAATGAGCAAGCATTGATGTAGGATTAAACTCGAAGCTTTCACATTCTATGGAGGTCATCTTTTCTGCTCGAGGTCGATAGTTGCGCATAGGCGGGCTCAGATCATGGATGCTGGATTGTTCGAGCTAAAGAATTATTGCCAAAAAGATATATATTTCATATGTTTTTCAAAGGATGCACAAGATTAGAGACCGCATCGACGTCTTTCCACTGCCGGAAGCACCCATGAGAAGAACATGGATAGCCGGAAATCGCCAAGAACAGATACTGGATAGACATAGCATACCTTTTCTTCATTTCGAAATGCTCAGGTACTTCGTCGCCGTAGAGGTAGATAATCAAGAGCCAGTCGTCACGACTGAGTCACAAATTACTGGCACCTACTTGCTCACTGTACGGTCATGAAGGAAGTTGCGTGCATGTTGGCGGAAAAGTGCTTGAGTCATAAGAACTGGGTTTTTGGCTGGTGTCTGGCGTGCTCGAACAGCTGTGTGGAAAAGGGCTCACGTCTATAAGAAACTGGATTTAGCGGGGGATGGAGCGTCTTCGCATCTGTGAATGGGTATGGCTTTGGAGTGTCTGACAAAAGTCTTGCAGGTGACAGTTCCTCCACACCCTCTATGCCGCTAGGACCTCTGAGTCAACTGCTCCTTATACAGCTAAGTAGATGGGAAAGCTCCCATGTAACCCATGGCATTTTATGTGAACAACATACTATATAGCTATAACACATAAGGACGAATATGGGATCCATCACCACTAGTTGGCACAGTGTTGTTGCGAATAATAGATTGTGCAATGGTGGAATTGGGCACTGTAGTCTGGTACTGTTGTACGAGCGGGGTAGTAAGACTTGCTTGATGAGCCGTCTTACGTTGTGATCCCATAAAGACAATGTCTTTCGCATCCTATAAATCAGTGTCAGATAGCAAACAAGACAAGAGGAACAAAACAGACACACCAGGACGGGATCATCAAGGTCAATGATTGCCACTCCGTAACGACTGAGTCCATGGGGGCTCGAACGCTGCTCCTGTCGGCGACGACGGGCCTGACGTACCTCTTCTGCTGTGCCCTGTCGAGATCCAAGAAAAGTGATCTCTCCTCGAGTTCGCCGCTGATAGGGAGGCGCGCGCCGATTGGGAGTAAGATTAGGAGTACCAAGGTACGTAGGCTGGTGTCCAGTCAGCCCTGCGAGCATGCGTATCTGTGTCAGAAGAGCCTAAACTTGATGTGAGACATACGTCAACAGATACGGGACAATGATGGACCGACTGGAGAGCGTCACGGGATCCCATAGACTCTATGTCTCCAGCAAACTGGGCACACCACATTTTAAGGAATCCTTTGGTCAAAACTGCCCTCTTCTTTGGTCGTGCAGTTGCATATAATTTGGCCATAGTGGTCAACATGTTTCCACGTTGCCCGTCATGCCAAAAAGAATGAGCAGCACGGAAATGGCAGAGGACGTGTACATACCTCTGCCATTGTTTCAAGCCGTACTGGCGTAGATTTGGATGTTGGTGGCACAGTGGAACGCCAACCGAAGAGTGATTGCAGTGGACAGCGGAGTTTGAATCTCAGTTCATTGATAGCCCGCCTGACTGTGCTCGAGACAACTCAAATTCAATGAGGCTGTGGACTCATTGTCGGAGAACTAGATGTGTACGTTACAATAATGTTTTTAGTAATGGCTAACATAGCTGAACTTGCCTTGAACTTGCAGGTCCAGTGAAAGTTACAGCACGGAACAGAACAGAGGTCTTTCGTTATAACTCTTTTCCCGAAGGCGACAGTGCTCGCACGATGCAATTCTGGTATGATAATTCCAATGCCAGCTCACCTTCTTCCCTTTTCATAACACAAGGGCATACATAGAAGAGTGCTAAGTCATCGACAACACCTTATTGGAAGAGAATGATATCGGGTTATGCCCAACGGCTATATACGTCTTCCTCCGATTCTAAGGGAAAACATTGACTCATAGGTATTGTAAACCATGTACAGTTAGAACCTTATCTAACTGCTCGTACGGTGCTACCGGATCAGCTAACTCCAGACCTTCAATAGAGCTGTCGCTAGACTGGGAAACGTCGACTTGGACGAGGACGGTCAGTGACACGAAGGATCTGTTATGGCTTTGGGCATCAAGTGAAGACGTATGCAGCCAGATATGATACGATGACAAGCCAGATGGTAGATTTCGGCAACTCCTTGTCGAATGAGAACTGAAATACTCGAAGCTAGTTTTCGTCGAAATCCTTGCTTCGACATCATAAGTTGTAATGACTTCCTGTCAAATTCTTAGAAATTATCATTTTCGAGAGCATCCTATGCTGGGTAGGTGAGACCCTCTCCATGTAATGAAGACATTCCCCTCATTTGACAGTTCTGGCTACGTGCACGTCACTGCGTCTCATTCATTGGCATGTTCATTCCCTCATGCTCATATATCGACCACTATCTCCGATTTGTTTTCCTGGAAAAGGAACAACACTGTCTTTTTGGCATGGGTAACTCCGAGGAGACCATTCCCATCGCCAAGTACATATCCTCCCGCTGTCATTCCATGACTGCAACCATGTCTCACGAAAATCATCCTAATCTCAACGGGCCTCTCCTGCTCCCAGTTATCACCGTCTCTGTAGGTTGATGTTCATCTTCGAAGGCCTACCGGTGCAACTAGAAGTACTCCAGCTCGGGGGTAGGCTGCCTCCCAGCGTCGACGAGATAAAGATCTTTATCTACAACAACCAAGACCCGATGCTCATCTCCGGCCTCCAATAAAGTGGTGCTGTGAAGATGGTGTTTTGATTAATTTCATGTTGCTCATTGTGAAAGGAGCCAACTGTGCTTTCCTGTTCAGCGACCGGTGGAGGTGTCCCATCCTGGAGACACCCATAACGGATGTGGATGTGGACGACATTGAGTCGGAAGCAGGGTTCGACGCTGTGTGTATCCCTTCCTATGGAGGAAGACTACTTGAAAATGAGCCGCTCAACGCATCTGGGAAGCAGTCGGTTGTCACACATACTCCAGAAGTCGGCGTCGAGCTACGGAGCTCAGTCCACAGTGGCACATTCGGGATAATCGGATTGAGCTGGATCTCCTGGATTATCGGGTGACGACTGTAGATGTCGGTTTTTCAAAATTCTCAGCATCGGCGGTTACTTTGAATGGAATTACGCGAGCACCTACCGAAGGTGCAAAATGTAATCAATGCTACCGAATACCACCACAATGCATCCGCCCAAATTTGGTATGGCCTGAACACTCTTTGCGGTACTAAGCTCTCCTGGTCATCATCATGGTCATCGTTAACATATATAAGGTCAATAAGTTCACGAACACCACCAAATCACTAGCGGGTGAGGGCCAACTCACACGGTGGCAAATCCGAGTCCTATTCTCGCCACTCTTACCCCGGACAGTGCCTGTATAAAAGTAAAATTATTGCGACTTGGAAATACAAGAGCTTTATTCCGTCGTGCTAAGTCGTTGACAGCAAGTATTCACCATGTGACCCTAGCTAGCTTTTAACTGGAGGCATACAAGATAAAACGTCAATATACGCAATGTGAGGATTATGGGTGGCGCGACGTACAAAAAACGGAGTTGCTTCTCCATCCACAACATTCAAAGTAATTCTAAAGTAATTTTTAGAAAATGGGGGAAAAGAACCAGAGTTAACACACCCAAAGTCGTCAAACCCATAGCTGATCGCCAAGGCGACCGCTTCTCTCAGATTTACAGAATGGAACGGCCATTATTGCGCTCTTCGAGTACCAAGCATTTAGCATGGGAGCGCCAATACAGCTCCATCTAAAAGGTCAATCCAGCAATGCCCAAATGCCATGATACTTGAGAAACAGCTGGAAGGAGCACAGATAAGCATTGGAGGGAAAACAGGCGGACACGGTTACCACATCTTCAAAAACTTGAGGCACAGTAACTCCAGCAATACCAACTTCTAATGCCCTCCTTCTTCTCTTCATCATGGATACGGCGATGGTTGTTGTCGGCAATATATGCATGAATACTGCCATCGTATTGATATCTGGTGCTCTTAGTTTCACCGGAATGTCAGAAAACTGTAGAGACATTGGCTGAAATCTAAGGAGTGAGAGTAGTCTCCTGACTCACCTCTCAGCATGAATTGTAGCTGTCATTTGCTTTTAATGTTACTGAGCTCTTACGCTTGATGCCATATCCAGCCCTGACATCCGTACGACCGTTCTTGAGCCTCTGCATCGGTGCCGGCTCTATTTGACGGTGCCATGGATGCCCATTCAAGCATCCTTCGAAGCGCCGAACTGTGACTGTGACTCCCAAGGCCTAAGTACTGACTTCTTCATGCAGTAAGTGAATCGTTCGCAGTCTGCATTGTACCGTTTCCGCTTCTGCCCCGTCTGGGCCGTCTGCGAGGGATCCTGCTCAGAGTCGGAATAGAGCGCGATAGGCGAGTCACGGGTGCTGTCTTCGGATTTGGGATTCACATTGGCGGTGAGGTTCGGGATCAATTTGGAGGCGGGTTCATCGGAGGTCTAGACTCGATTTGGTCAGCGGCGATGACAGCGACAGCGACAACGACAACGCACTTTTCTTTGGGAGTATCCTTGAGCAAGGCAACCTGACCAGAAGAAACATAGAATCCTCGCTGTTTTGTCTGAGCAAAAAACTTGCGCTCATCAATTGCAAGCTCCGAGTTGTCAATAAAAGGGTCGTTTGTATCATGGTATTCCTGTGCGTAGCTCTTCCTCTGTAGCGTTTTCAGTAAATGTGAAGTAAATAGATAAATAAAAGGACACCTTTTCCCTCTTGAACAAGGAAGTCAGCTCTCCTTCCGGTTCAGGTTCAGGTTCGCTTTCACTCCGCCCTGTCCTCTGGCACTGAAACGTCGACTCTCTGGCTGGCTGCCAGTGCCATCAGGGAGATATCGACTTCGTAGTCGGCTGAGCCCCCGAGCATGATGTCCAGCCGGATCATCTGGAGTGGTGGAGGAGGCGGTTGCGGGGGCGGCGTCAGTGAATGGTATTTGCTGCGAGGTTTCTTGGGCGTCGCCTCGACTGGTGGTGGTGCCAGCGTCTGGTCCTCTACGGCATGAAAGCAATGAGAGGGACTGCATGTAGCTGAGCAGGACATGGTTCTTCAGCGATAGAAGGGATATCCCATCCGATGTCTGGGAACAACTGTGACGTTCAGCCATGGAATTAGATACAGGTGACACAACGTACTTGGATGCGAGGTCTTGGATGACTTCTCGGACTGACGAAATGCTCGTAGTCATATCATTGTATAATGCGCTCACTTGCGTGGCCATATCGGTCTCTTCGCCCATCCTGTTCAAAGATCGTGAGCATCAGGCAGAAAAAAAGCCAAATAACGATGGAAAAGTCAGTCAATGGGTTTCTAAGCCACCGCTCGTAAGCGTAGTGCATTATAGCAAGAATTTGAGCCGGAGAATCAACTTACCCGCTGCTACACGAATAACGCACCTCCAATCAAGTCCCGAGAGCCGCAGCACTGCAAACCTGCAGTCTACCTTGAGTTTCGTCGGGTGCAACACCCGGCGAAGGCTACACAATCAGTGAGTACCCGTTCTCTTGTCAAGGCAGCAACCTTCGCTTACCGTGGTCTCGGCCAAGTCCCGCCATTCTCCCATCATACCCACCTTCGCACTCTTGAGAACCAATGCCGTATCCGCCATAGCATGAGGTAGCTGGGACGCCGGTGGATGTCCTGCCAGTGATAATAAACTGTGAGAGAGCTGGTGTCAATGCAGTAGCCATCTCTACATACCTGTGAATCGGGACGAGGATCCTCAGCTCAAACGTCGATGCATTTCCGAAGCCCTCAAGAACAACAAAAATCGCGTTGCAAGCGACGGTGCGTTAGCTAGGATATCCCCTTTTGTGCTATCAAGTCTGTTGTTGGAGCACCAATGATCTGGAAAAAGTGGCGCGTCAGAAGCAGCCAAACGTACAACGAAAACAAAAGCTTACCAAACAACTAGTGCCCTCAAAGAAATCGAAATTCTTTTTCAGCTGATGTACTCCAGCTCCCGGGCATCGCAACGATGAGACGTCGACACCGAACCACAGCGCCAGCTACGTTGAGCAGTATTAGCTTGCGAAATGGGCGAAATATGAGCTGTACTGTAGCTCCGTGTATGGATACGCATTTGCACGTGGTCGGCAAGCTGTCGGCATCCGGTCGGGGTTTCGAATCTGCACTCACGAGCATACCGGTGCCAGGCTACATTTCTAGGTGCCGAGTTGTTACCGTCGGGACGGACTGTTCCGTCCCGACAGTAGCAAGTGCCGGACGGCTTGGTAGGCACGCAGACCACTCTCACGCTTTTCCTCTTTTGTCTTCTCGCCATCATTTCAACTGATACGATTCTGCCGGTTGTGCTCGATGCATTGCCCTAGTATAAGGTATGTATCCCTCATGTATTTTTGTACTGATCCAACGTGTGTAGGCGTTGTCCAAGCCCAACATATTCGTCACTCTAGAAGCAGCTCGAATAAAGACATTGAAGGTAAGTTCGTATCAATAATAATCATATCGCTCAGTGAAATAACGGTACCACAGACATCAACGATGGTATTGATGAATTGTCCTCCGGCGTGGGCACGTTTCCCGTATGTAGCTCGGCTGTTTTCATCGACTTCTGCATGGCCTTGTCGGTAACCCGCGGCACAAAGATTTGAATGCATGATTGCATCGCTTGCATCATTTCTCCTTGGGTCATGTCTTTGTCGCTTACTGTAGGTCTGGACAACCCCGCGAAGCGTTTACTTTGGACTTGAACAACCAGGGGCTAATTTCGCTTTTCTCGACTGTTGATTGATATGTGACTCTGCAAAGGCAGTCGATTTGAAGATGAGGCTAACTAGGTGTGTTTTCTCCATCTTTGGATTGAGCGATCAATGTGACGGATAACACAGGTACTAGATTGGCGTCATCCTTACCCCAACCTGAATCTGAAGTAATATGACCGTCGCCCAAGCTATGGAGGAACGCGTCTACTTTGACCAGACCATCCTTCGACAAGACGATGGTGATAGTATCGGTCTACAGAAGGTGACATGAATCCTAATTGGTGGAAGCTACCTACGTGAGTATCGCCGCAGCACGGTTAAGGATACCCTACTGATCTTTCGTCCATAGATGCTTCGGTCAGTTGGTTGATGGCAGCGCGAGTTGTCCGCTGTTGCATCGACAATATGAAGCTTTGATGGGTCTTTGTCAGGCATCCCGATTTATTTTGGATAGGCTATGTGTAGTCAGCAGTCGTGCAAGTTCAGCTGTTCGTGGTTTCATATTCTCGTCAATGTCGGACTCACGTATATCTACAGCGACTTTTGGAAATAATACATCAAACCCATCCGCGAGAGCATGCCAAAGAACTGTTCCGTCGATGTCGAAGCCATCATCACCAACATCGATGAAGTCTTCTTTGGCACTAATACCGAAATGTATATGAAAATCGATCCTTGGAGAGAGGTGACAGTGTCTGCTGTGAATAGTACAGCCATGGGCAGATGACCAGCCTATTGGCTTGTTGAACGGGTTCCATTGCACGGATTTAGTGACGGTGCTACGCCTATCCTACGATTGTTGCTGTACAAGATCTGTACTTGGATTACGTGGAAAAGTGGTTGAAGGATTTTATGGCCAGATAAAATTTGGGTCAGCCGAATAACACGCCTATCTGTTTTCCTGTACCGAGCAACGTCCAGGTCCATCTTGCCGATATTCTATTGCAGTCTCGCATGTTGTTCAGGAGAAGCAGCGACCTTTCAATCGTTTTATCCTTCAATTGTCGCGCATAGCCTGTAGAAGTTCGAAGGACTACACCAAAACGCCACCCGCTCCTACGCCTAGACTCCCTAGAAACTGCTGGCATAACATCACGTATCATACGCGAGTGCAACGTTTCCTTCTCGACCGAAAAACAGCACATAGAGGCAGTACCAGGACACCTCAATATGGTGTTCGATCCTCCGGAGACTACGATTACCTGGCGAACCAGGTACGTGTGTATATCTTGCTTCAGGCGCGTTCTGAAATTAACTGGGTAACTTTAGGCATGCCCTAAACCTGAAATATCTGTTGAATATCTGCCCTACCAGACTGTCTACCTCGACCTCCCTGACGTTGAGGCTCTCGCCAAAAAAAATGTGCCACATCCACTAGTGCGAAGCCCAATGGTGTCTCACTCTTCCGATACACCATCGCCATCATCAACGATGATGATTCCATCCGTGTCGACGTCCCTGACTCTGCCGCCATAGCAGCCTACCTCGACAAAGCATACGCCTCTTCAGGGTCCGTGCTCATCCCAGCTGGGACAATGAGCTTCCAGCTCGCTTTCGCTGATACGGGCAATGACAATATATATTGTTTGAGATGATACCGGTACAGAATAGGCGGAGACAGTATTCATTAGCCAGGGTGATACACAATGTGACGCACATTTTATCGCTTGATACTTAGTTAACCACTTCTGGTTTAACAATGGAATTTTTACAGATCATGTAGACTTGATGGGCGATCCGTCGGGCAAAGCGGGGCATCTTCTACGTAGAAAATCTGCATGCAACATGACTGTTCGTCAGCATTGCGCCCATAGTGGTATGACAAGCTTTCCCTTCTCAGGTAAGGTTTCTGTCATTGCTGCTGTGCCAATCTCGCATGCTCTATTCTTTGCAGCACCGCTCATCCTTGTCTAGATGTGTTCAAACCTAAATGATCATTCAGAGTATGGTCTTCATAATTAAATATAAGACAGTGAGAAAATACGAGCTGGCGGGGCCGGTCTTACTCTTCAAAGGCATAGGACTCGGATCTACCACACGCAGCGATGGCTACGCCTCTAGTCAAGCATATTTCAACACCATGACTCATTCGACGTGACGATGTCTGCCGTCACCAAGGACACGTCCTGGTTGAGCATAATCCACTCAATGCAATATTAATCACGACGGTTAAAATGCAACACAGCTCTCGGACTGCTCAGACAATTCGGCAACGTGAGTAGGGCAAGGAAAAGTGACGTACCGATCTGTTAGACGCCAACAGCAGGAATGGTGGCGGCATAGGAATAAAGAGTCGCCAGAGCAGCAGATAGGATGTCGGAAAGGAACTTGAACCCGGATACGCGGACACAGTACATACAGTATCTGAAGGGGCAGAAGCGAGAACGGCTCGGTGACCACCGTAGCGAGAAAGCCTAGTAACGGCAATCTACAATATACTAGCATTTGATGGCCATCGCATTCGAGTGGCATTATTACCCGAGTCCTATGCTTTCCCCATTTTCATCTCTCTTTCAACTTATAATGTTGGCGTCACTCAATTTTGGGTCACACTGTCTCATATCTCAAATTATCTATAGAAACAGGTTCCACGCCATCAGTAACCACGCACGGACTAGTCTTTGAGGGCCATCACCTTGGTGTGGCATTACGGAGTCCTATAGTTCAATATTATCAATATTATTGTCCCTTATTACTACAAGACTGTACCACATGTATTCATTTTGTAATATTTGTATTTTATTGTATCTCGTTTTCCTTCAGCTGCGATATAGTCTAAATCCAAATCTTTGTATACCTCAGGGCCCCGGACCGCCCACGCTGTTCGACACGTCCTGCAGGGATTGGTCGATGTGATATCCATTCGCACCGTGGACCTCAACGTCGTCAAAACTGGCTTTGTATATGGCGTGGAGAGCGGTGCGCGCAAAGAGTTAAGGCTCCTCTCTGATCTCATCAAGGGTGAGTGGACGTGGCGGTTCGAAGGAGTCGGTAAGCTTAATGGCAGAGGGTGCAACAAGATCCAGGGAAGGATTTTCTTCTTTGAGGTCGACGTAGTCCGCCGCGTGTCCTAAGGCCCAGAGTTGGTAGAATATAAAGCAGTTTCCGTCGTGTCCTTTCGTGGTGAATTGGCACTAAAAAAGGCGTTGCAGTCATTGCAGTCGTTAGCCATCCGGGTCCTGATTTTCACCCCGTCCTCCCGCTCTTGCTCCCCTGCTCTTCCTAGCTTAACCTGCTCTTCTTTGACCCTCCGCACTCAGCACCTTCTGCTCAAAAAAGATTCGCTCGGTGGGGGCCGAACCAGCTCACATTTTCTCCCATCTCTCGTCTCATAACCTGTGAGAGAATCAAGAAGTAAGAATTCTGTAACGACAATACAAGAAACCTAATACAGAGCCTGCAAGATTAAGAACCTAAAGTACCAAAAGCAACATCCTGGTCAGTGTACTGCACGAATAGTGTCAGACACGTGCCCGTACTGATCAGTAACCAGATTGCAGTGCTCCTCTGGACTGGCGACCTCGACGACTTTCATGGAAGAGCCGTCGACCAACTTTACCCCGACATTCAATCTGTCCGACAGACCCTCGAATTCGGTGATAGAATGCCGTGCGAGGTCCACAGGGAACATGTTTTGTCACGTGCGGAGAGCAGTCGACGGTGCTGGCGAGCAGATGGCTATCATTCTGTTCAAGCCATGGACACCGTCGTCAGCTCCTTCAAACATGGGAGTGCAATAGCGCTGAAAATAGGGGGCTAGCAGATTGGCAATGGCTCCGCAAAGCTTGATTCCGGGAAAATTCAGCATGAAAACTGAGTAAAAATTAGTCAGAAAGATAGCCAAAATATCCTAACAAAGGACTTACGATACTTGCTAATGCATGCCAAATTTTGGTGCGGAGGGGACTCATGGGTTACGAGTTGGTGGGTGCATGATACACTGAAAAATCATGAATCAACGCGAACAGCTAGGGTGAAATGGACTTACACTGCTCCCCGGACGACAGTACGTCATCTTGCAGCAAAGCTCAGTGCCAAGGACACTATCTCAACTAAAAACAGATGAGTTGAGACGAACGGCGAGCGATAAACAAGCTTACTATGCTCACCGGACGACAATCCGTCGTCTTGGGGTAACGGTAGATGGCGAGCCGCCGACACGTAATCTTGACTGAAATAACATGAGTTAAGATGAACAGAAACATTGAAACGAACTTACAGTGCTCCCCGGACAGCGATACATTGTCTTAGAGCAAAGCTCGGCAACGAGAGCATTCAACACGCGACCTAGACTTAAAGTAGATCGGCCAGCATGAGGAATGAGGTACAAATACACTCACCCTGCTCGCCGGACGGCGATACATTGCTTCAGCGCAATATGGGTCATAAGAGAACCATCCCTATGCATTATCAATGGGCGAAGACCAGCAGAACAAAGTATAAACTCACCTTTAAACACGTCCTTTGCTCTAGACGGTTGGCGCCGTCTCTCACTTTCAAGCTACATGGTATCGTTAATTAACGAGCCAGCGTTGCACTTACCGCAGGGCTTGGTTCCTAGAAAAATGGAGCTCTAGAAAGGTTAGAAAGACAGTGCTAAGGAGGGAGGAAAATGGCGCTTACAGCGCGCCCATATTGTTCCTTGAGAATGCTGAATTCAACAAAGATACAGTCAGAAGAGTCATCAGCAGCTTATGACATGAATGAACAAGTACCCGGAGATGACAAGGTGTCGAATCTGCCACGGCATAAACTGCTGCCGCTCTTTCGAAAAACAGTACCCGAAGCCTAAGACGATCTAACACTAAGCTGTTGTCGTCAAGCTCCCGGATACGCTGCATCTCCTCAACAAGTACACGGAACCGAAGGCCACTATGTGTACAATAAACACTGACTCCACGATCTCTGAGAGACGAGATTCACCTATATCAGGGCCTAGTCATTTCCGGCTGATCTGCCGGCGTCTCATCCACATCTGTCCTTATCTTCGAGCCTTGCTGTCGACCGACGACCCACTACCAACGCAAATCCGCACTGTGGCCAAGCCAACCCGAAGGCCACCAGTGTAGGAAGAAAAGAAGATAATGAAGACCGCAAGGAGACGAAGAAACCCCGTGTTGTTGAGAAAGGAAAGTGGGGGGAACACAGACGATGACGATGAGTATGGCCTACTCAAGGCCAGGGAGAGAGCATGAGAGCATCAATAACAAAGACCGCGAACCACGCTATGAAGGAGACGGATGACGACGACAAGGAGTACGGCCCGCCCGAGGATGGCGAGAGGACAGGAGAATATCGGTAGCGACATGCACGGCGCAGTCAATGCCTGACGTCGAGAGTGGATGGCGGGAAGGAACGACGACGACTACAGCAAGCTCAGACTTCGGAACCGGTCCGAGACCCCCGACATCGGTGACGCGTCTGCCAACGACTCGCTCCCTTCCTCTCACGCCATCTTACACGTCCACTGGCCTCACACCGTCCCGACGCTGTGTCTACGCTCGACCAGCTTTTTCTCGTTACGCAAGCTCCTCACTGCTTCCGGAATGTCGGCCGAGTTACCAACATTGTCTTCCGGTAGCCCAAGACAGCGTCAGAGCAGGTCAGAGTTTGAATCTCGAGTCATGAGCGGATGATACTGCAGAAGAGTCAGTTCCTCAATCCACACGGAATTATTTGGGACCTATCCAAATTTCTCTCAGCGACATGCGCCATACTACACAAAGAGACTTACTCGGAGAACTATGCGGTGATGAGGGATCATTCAAGTCACCATCAGCAGCATCCACTTCATCAATGGAAAGCTTCGAACACCTGCTGGCAAGTAGTGTCAGGGTTGCCTTTAGCGTCAGCGTCCCCCCACTCTTAGTCATTGTTCAAGTAGTCGAAAGTTTCTTGCATACGATCACACGAGTCATCTAATACACGGCATGTTGATGACTTGAAAGTGAAGTCAAAGATGTAATTACTAACCTGTGCTTTTGTTCTCGAAGCCTTCGGTCGCTGTGAGCATTTGATAATCTTCATCAGAGTTAGTGATATGAACACGCATTTCGATGAGAAGTACGAGAGAACTTACCAGAAGATAGCGCATTGTTCTTTTGGTGATGAACTGTCGTGCGGGGTCCGGTGAGACAAACCGTAGTCTCGTCATCTGCAAGCAAAGGAGGTCAGCCCATGCTGACGGAAAGATCAAGAGGAATATACATGTTTCTCGGGTCGGAGGCCTTCGTATGAACCCTGCTACTTTTTTGTCAAAGGAGCTAACCTAGCCTCGTACAGCAATCGAGGTTTGAGGTGTCAGGATATTATCGATGAGAACGTATCGCTTGCAGTCGGCATCGCTCTCCTCTGGTGGTGAGTACAACTCGGGATACAGATAATTGTCTTCATCAAGGAACGACATTCGGCAATCCTGAATTGGGGATTCTCCTTCAGTGCAAGCAGGAGCTGGGGGATCATCAAGACTAGCACACAAATACATGTAGCAAGCATACGTACCAGCATCGCATGGTGCAGAAAAAGAACTTATACGTTGGCTCTTGTGCCTTCGAATCACCAGGAAACCACTCTCTTGCCATGAAAAGCAGCGCCCTCAACTCTTCCACTCCCATTTCTTCAGGTAGCCCATCAATAACAGAGTGCAGCGACAGCCCAAGTTGTCGTAGTGCCGCAACCGTAAACGCAGACAACGGCCCTGTCCATACCTCCTTGTCAATCCTTGACATATGACCGATCGCTGTTCTTCTGACAATACCTTCTTGCCAGGGTTTTGGCAAAGAAGCTAAGAGAAATATGGTTCTGGGATGGTCTTATTGTTTCGACGGGGCTGACGTCGTATCCATCTGGGCTGCTCAACGCTGACGGTGCGCCTGGTAGCAGAAAGAACGGGGATGCTAAGGCCTGAAGAAAAGGTTGCGTAAGAGCGAGCGATATTACGTAGGTGATGGTGGTGGGTGACAAGCCATAGCAGGGAAGGACATAAACGGGAGACTGTTCCCCATTCGTCGAAGCTTGCTCCGAGCCTGTCAATAGTCAGAATCCGCGTAGATACATGATGAAAAGTACGTACCTTTGATTCCACGACCTTCCTACCTGCCTCCTGACCCATAGCCTTACTGAAGCTACTGGGCGAAGGCACTCGCGGTCGACGTGTGCTGTCGATACATCAACGCCGTCCAATTTGCCTATCAGATCAATCAGGTTAATGAAAACTGAAGTACCACTATACGCATAGATGCAAGTCGGACTCACAATGTAGGGCCATTCGCCTCTCATCGAATAGTAGCAGTCACCAAAGTGTGCAACCGAGAATTGAATGTAACAGTGAGAATAAAACCTAAACAAAAGTCAAAATCGAGTCGAGGGCAAGCCCAAGTCAGAGCGCTTACCATGCTCGTGCATCAAGGGTACGCGGCAGGTGGGCTCGCTGAGAGCCCCATATTCAGCACCAATTGACCACCAAAAGACACGACAGATGCCATGAAGACAGCAGTGATATATCCATCCCTGCGGCTGCAAATGTCGCCGTCAGAGTCCCGATCTTCACCCCGCCCTCCAGCTCCCACTCTCCCGCTCTTCCTAGCTTCAGTGCCCTTCGTCGACCCTCCACAGCTCAGCATCGCCCTCATACATCCTATCCCTTCACAAGCAGGCCGCCCTTCCCACTACGCAGGTCGTGATTGTCTTTGTCATTGAGTCCCCGGATACACTGGTGGCTGGGGGGCTTGCGTATAGCCCCATACTCCCAGATGGCGACCGATATTTGATGTTCCTGTTAAATCGAGATCGTTTCATGCATGGATTGACATTGGCTGCGATTAAGGCCGATCTTCGTGTAGGAGAATTGGGGTGGGCCGGGTTAGCGTTCATACTGGCAGGCGACAGTGGCAAGGCAGGTTGTAGACAATGCAAGCCATTCTAAAATGTATCATGGGCACGCTCAACATCGCTTGCGGGACGTGCGGCCTCGTTCGAGGGCTTACACGTTCAATGCATGGAGGGTGCTAGGCTCTCAGATCTCAGAGTTGGCCAGACACATCAAGAAAATCCTAAAATACATAAATAAGCAATCATTAGGAGGGAATAAAACATGCTTTTTGATCTTATAGAGTTCCATTGGTAGAAAACGAGACTGAGCACGAGACAGGTATGAATGGCCAGAGGAGCATTTACAAGACCCGAGTGAGAGAAAGTGGCAACATATTCCCAGGATTTTGATGAACTCATCCTTTTTTCCGACGATTTTTCTCAAGAGGTGGTCGAATAGCATCATTCCTACAGTTAAATCCAGCGTTTACCTATACTGTACTATTACGACCATAAGTTCACCTAATACCTAACAGCCTACCCTGAACTGAACTTATTTCATATCTTCTAACACCTAACAAGAGGGTCTGAACTCACATCCAATCAAGTCAAAATAGGCTCAAATTAGCTCTGTAAATTTAAATTTCAGCCTGTAACTGCAATATTGCATCTAAAACTGGCCTCTTATTAACAGTATTCTGCTCTAAAGGTTTGCATCAATTATATATACAGGCCATGCTGCTGTGCTGGCTGAACTAAACTCACAAGTCCTAGCATCTGACATTGATGTCTGAACTGACAATCTGATAAACTTCTGTCCTAACACCTAACATGGGCTGAACTTATGGTTGAAATAGTACAGTATATACATATAGGACTCAGAAAGAGTCACCATAACCTGACCATAGTCGAATTGAAGGCTCTGTGATGTTTGAAGAACAAACAAGGTAATAACAGCAAAGAAGAGACAAGTCTATACAATTTTGAGTAAATAAACAATAGGCATAGTCAGAGTAGATGATTATGACACGATATGAGAACAATTATAGAAACAATTATGAGGACCGTAATTGTGGGAATAATCAGAATCAAGCATAATCAAAGAAGCACCTCTAGAGTTGCTTTTATGATTATGGTGACGGTTATCCTCATTGATTATAGATCCTCAGTCTTACATAAATTTCAGCTTTATTCCAAAAAATAAAAAAATACATAGGGTTGATTAAATTATTCCGTATTGCTGGCTGACCCTCCCACCCTATCACATGACTATTATGACATCACTTGCACCATATCAGGCATGCCGGTACAGCCAGACTTGGACTTATCCAATAAATCTGCAATACTGGCCTGCATCGCTCTTCACTGTGAGTATTGCTCTCTTTGCAATATAAATCCCTTGTGTACCAATAACACTACACATAAATCAAAGTTTTTGCACTCAGAAATACATAAAAAATATTGAAAGTTTTTTTAATGTTTTTTCTCTGAAAAAACTTTAAAATATTTTTTGAAAACTTTAATGATATTTGCAGTGAAAAAAACCTAAAAATTACCAAAACAAATGATAGAAAAAAAAAAAATTCTAATATTTTCTGTAAATCTATTGCATTTTTGTGTATAGAAATACTAAAAAGAATACTCAATATCACAATTTTAATTTGACTTAACCTTTTTAAGTGAATAAAATAGTGAAGAAACAGAAATATATATGTAAATATCTGACAAATTTGTATAACAGTTTTTTTAACAGTTTTCTTTTGTAAATTTTCTCAATATTTCATACAATTATTATATCATGAAACTCCCTAATATGACAGAGAAAAATACACCTAACAATCTTGGAAATTTCTAAAATATCAGTAGTGGTTGATAGTTAAAAAAGTTTGTTCTATTGCAATAGTTTCTACCACACATTGCTGTTCAGCCCAAGTACACTAATATTCAACTGACTTTTCTACAGATGAAAATTCCTTCAAAGTTATAGAATATGCTGATGCAGCAACTACAGATAGTATCATGGCCTTAGCACAAAAGAACACAAAAGGAACCACCAACACTATTTAGAACTGAGCTAGAGGAAAAAGGTATAATAGTTACCAATCACAAAAGAGGCAGGATCTAAACACACTTGTCAACTGACAACTGCTGTTCCCAGGCTCAAGCAGTAACTGACTAGTGAGATATCTCTTAGCTATGCAGCACTCCTACTCATTGAATCTGTTGAGGTCCAGTGCCAAGAGATTGGTAAAAACAAATAGCAACACTGATCACCCTCTTTATACCAGTTTAAAAGAGTGGAATGATAAAACTTTCTGGTCCCAACTCTTAATGCTTCAGATCTGTGTCTGAGAGTGGGAGCATAGGTGGAGTTGATGCCAATGATAGGGTTCAAATCTTGATAAGAGGGTTTCTGGACATTATAAGATGTGAAACAGCTCTGACCTCATGAAATTGTTCATGACACAATTGAGATGGTAAAGTGCTTGAGATTATTGATTTGTAATCCACTGTTTATGGAGATGCAGTTGATGGGAAAGTTTGCAGAGCAATTAAGCAGAAGAGTTTATATGATTTTGAACAAATTAATGACCATGACCCAATGCTGCACTCATTAATGTCAACCTTGAACGATCTTCATAAAAACAGAAAAGGCAGAGATCCATAATTTGTAGATTGATTGACTGAATCACAGTGGTTGCAGGACCATCTCACAATCCAGAATAGTAATACTGACAGTGAGATTGAATTGTGGGATTTGCTACAAGAAATGTCAGTCACTGTATTATCTGCACTCAAATACACTGCAAGGAATATTGCGTGCAAGCATAGATATTGTTCCTCAGCAATGTTATCCACTCCAGGATATTGATACTGTTCTTGAGACTGAATTGTGCAACTGGTTGCAACAAATTGCAGCCACTGGAGTCTTTGCAGTCAAATAAAATGACAGGATTTTTATGTGTGAGCATAAATTTTATCAGTTGTCACTGTCACCCAGTTCAGGATATACTGTCTTTGAGAATGAATTGTGCCATTCCTGACAAGAAATTGCAGCTACTGGAGTCTCTGAACTAAAATAAAATATTAGGATTTTTGCATGCAAGCATAGATTTTGTCAGTTATCACTGTCATCGAGTCCAGAATAGTGATACTGTCCTTGAGACTGAATTGTGCCATTCCTTGCAAGAAATTGCAGCTACTGAAGTCTCTGAACTAAAATAAAATGCTAGGATTTTTGCATGCAAGCATACATTTTGTTCCTGAGCACTATCACTCAGTCTAGGACAATGATACTGTCCTTGAGGCTAAATTGTGTGAATGATTGCAAGAAATTGCAACTAATGGAGTGTCTGCACTAAAATAAAATACCAGATTTTTGCATATGGGCAGAGATTTTATTTCTCAGCACTGTCATCCAGTCCAGGATAGTGACACTGTCCTTGAGACTAAATTGTGCCATTCCTGACAAGAAATTGCAGCTACTGGAGTCTCTGAACTAAAATAAAATACTAGGATTTTTGCATGCAGGCATAGATTTTGTCAATTATCACTGTCATCTAATCCAGGATGGTGATACTGTTTTTAAAACTGAATTGTGGGATTTGCTCTATGATTTTTCATGGAGTAATCTCACAATTTGAGTGCAGAGACTCCAGCAGCTGCAATTTCTTGTCAGGAATGGCACAATTTAGTCTCAAGGACAGTGTCACTATCCTGGACTGGATGACAGTGCTGAGAAATAAAATCTCTGCCCATATGCAAAAATCTGGTATTTTATTTTAGTGCAGACACTCCATTAGTTGCAATTTCTTGCAATCATTCACACAATTTAGCCTCAAGGACAGTATCATTGTCCTAGACTGAGTGATAGTGCTCAGGAACAAAATGTATGCTTGCATGCAAAAATCCTAGCATTTTATTTTAGTTCAGAGACTTCAGTAGCTGCAATTTCTTGCAAGGAATGGCACAATTCAGTCTCAAGGACAGTATCACTATTCTGGACTCGATGACAGTGATAACTGACAAAATCTATGCTTGCATGCAAAAATCCTAATATTTTATTTTAGTTCAGAGACTCCAGTAGCTGCAATTTCTTGTCAGGAATGGCACAATTCATTCTCAAAGACAGTATATCCTGAACTGGGTGACAGTGACAACTGATAAAATTTATGCTCACACATAAAAATCCTGTCATTTTATTTGACTGCAAAGACTCCAGTGGCTGCAATTTGTTGCAACCAGTTGCACAATTCAGTCTCAAGAACAGTATCAATATCCTGGAGTGGATAACATTGCTGAGGAACAATATCTATGCTTGCACGCAATATTCCTTGCAGTGTATTTGAGTGCAGATAATACAGTGACTGACATTTCTTGTAGCAAATCCCACAATTCAATCTCACTGTCAGTATTACTATTCTGGATTGTGAGATGGTCCTGCAACCACTGTGATTCAGTCAATCAATCTACAAATTATGGATCTCTGCCTTTTCTGTTTTTATGAAGATCGTTCAAGGTTGACATTAATGAGTGCAGCATTGGGTCATGGTCATTAATTTGTTCAAAATCATATAAACTCTTCTGCTTAATTGCTCTGCAAACTTTCCCATCAACTGCATCTCCATAAACAGTGGATTACAAATCAATAATCTCAAGCACTTTACCATCTCAATTGTGTCATGAACAATTTCATGAGGTCAGAGCTGTTTCACATCTTATAATGTCCAGAAACCCTCTTATCAAGATTTGAACCCTATCATTGGCATCAACTCCACCTATGCTCCCACTCTCAGACACAGATCTGAAGCATTAAAGAGTTGGGACCAGAAAGTTTTATCATTCCACTCTTTTAAACTGGTATAAAGAGGGTGATCAGTGTTGCTATTTGTTTTTACCAATCTCTTGGCACTGGACCTCAACAGATTCAATGAGTAGGAGTGCTGCATAGCTAAGAGATATCTCACTAGTCAGTTACTGCTTGAGCCTGGGAACAGCAGTTGTCAGTTGACAAGTGTGTTTAGATCCTGCCTCTTTTGTGATTGGTAACTATTATACCTTTTTCCTCTAGCTCAGTTCTAAATAGTGTTGGTGGTTCCTTTTGTGTTCTTTTGTGCTAAGGCCATGATACTATCTGTAGTTGCTGCATCAGCATATTCTATAACTTTGAAGGAATTTTCATCTGTAGAAAAGTCAGTTGAATATTAGTGTACTTGGGCTGAACAGCAATGTGTGGTAGAAACTATTGCAATAGAACAAACTTTTTTAACTATCAACCACTACTGATATTTTAGAAATTTCCAAGATTGTTAGGTGTATTTTTCTCTGTCATATTAGGGAGTTTCATGATATAATAATTGTATGAAATATTGAGAAAATTTACAAAAGAAAACTGTTAAAAAAACTGTTATACAAATTTGTCAGATATTTACATATATATTTCTGTTTCTTCACTATTTTATTCACTTAAAAAGGTTAAGTCAAATTAAAATTGTGATATTGAGTATTCTTTTTAGTATTTCTATACACAAAAATGCAATAGATTTACAGAAAATATTAGAATTTTTTTTTTTTCTATCATTTGTTTTGGTAATTTTTAGGTTTTTTTCACTGCAAATATCATTAAAGTTTTCAAAAAATATTTTAAAGTTTTTTCAGAGAAAAAACATTAAAAAAACTTTCAATATTTTTTATGTATTTCTGAGTGCAAAAACTTTGATTTATATGCAGTGTAAGGAACATGTATAATAGTAAACTATTACTCTATTATAAACTATGTGATAATGCATCAGAATACATGCCTATTTAGAGCTCCAGCTCAGCTTACAGTGCATTATTGGTTGATTATAGGTGTATTGCATGCATACTAACTAAGAGGATAAAGGTTGAAATAAAATAAAGATGCAAAGGTCATTTCTCATTAAGTTACATAGCAAAAAATTGAAATTTTGAGAGGTTATATAAAATTTTTTGTGATCAACACTTGACCTTCCTTCTCTACCCTGTGCTCTAGGCCGGCATTCTAGTATCCCCTTGGCTTTATTTTCATTTCTTGACTGCTCATTGTACTATAGTAAAACATGGCACCAAGAGGGTACTGGAATGTGAGCATGGCACACTGGGTAGATAAGTAGGTTGGGCCGGCAGGTCTGAAAAAAAAGTCAACCTCCCTTATTGAGGCTTAAAAATAGCTTTTTAGAGGATGTTACAGATAAATTTCAATGTAATACATACTATAGTGTATGCTATTTACCTCTGAGAGTATGATAACTGGCTTTATAGACATCTTCACTAGCACTCTTTGGCATCAATGTTTACTGCATCATAATGATGTCAAATACCTTAATGAATCAATTTTGCAATATGCATCTAATAGAATACAGACTGTGTGTAAAAACATCAAGATATTTATCATATAAGTACTTTTATGTAAAAAATGGGCTAAAAAGCATCAGAATAAGCCTAAATTATAGAGAATGATATCATACAGGTCACATGGAGGTAGGTAGGTCCAGCGCCAATGCATGAAAATATTCAATCAACCTATGTTTTATTTTTATTTTTATTTTATATCTAGACCCCCTTGCATGGCACTAGAAAGATCTAGTTCCCATCTGATTCAATCTACCAGACGCAAAAGGGAAGATTGCTTTCGGTGTGCCTTGTTGAATGTGAGTTGTTCATAAGGGCTTGTGCCTTGTCTGTGCAAGTGATCTTCACCATGGAACTATATTTCTGAGCTTGATGAGAGAAGAACAATGAAAATATATTCCATAATTCAGAGCAAGGTGTATAGGACTTAGGTAGGAGGGATATAATCATTAGGCACGATTAATGTGGTAGACTACATGGCAACTACACAGTCAGAGTCAGGGCGATTATGATGGTGATTATGAGTCATAATTGAACTCATAATTAGACTCATAATTGTCCATAATCACTTACTCTGACTGCTACTAATGATTATTAAACAATGCACTCATAAATTGAAAAACCAGAAAAACATCTAATCTGTCCCTCCACCCTTTCAGCCTCTTGGCATCAAATCCAACATATTCTGCAAGGTACATTCTCCACACCCCAGTGTGCAGACTTAGCTTATCATACCACTTATCCTTTGAAAACTTCTGGTCATAGTTGAACATGCCTTTGCCTTTGTTCTCAATAAGCTATGTGGCAAGCACTATAATGATGCTAGAAAAATGTACTGCTAACCTGAAATCCACATTACTATATGGGGTTGGCTGTAGCAGGGCCATTAGTGCACATGCTGCTATTGTCTTGGTGTTATGTCTATGAGAGCTAAAGAGGTGTTCCCACCACTGAGACTGTTGGATGTCAGTGCTTCAATCTTTATCCCACCCTCCTACTGAGACACTCCCATCCTCCTCTATTCCCCTCCAGAAATATGTGATTTGAATACAATGCACTCCAGCTGTGAGGCTGTTAGTCACTAGGTAGACAAACTCACAAGGAGCATTCTCTGCCTGCATGCTGTATTTATACTATTTACTTTCTAATATATTTTCTTTCTACCTATTCCTCTGGATTCTCTCTTACTGAGTATGCTGAATTACTGGAATATCACAACAGGAAAGCACATCCTGCTGCCATTACATTTTTGCCACACCCTCTACAATGGTCTTGCTTAGTTCTTGGATCATCCCTGCCTTTCTTACTGTCATGATCATTGTCATTGCCATGATTAGACTTGGATTTCATAAACCATTGTCTAGTGAGATTGTGACTGATATCTCACATTCCTCACTAGGTATAGTAGACACACAGTAGCTAGTGTAAATGTATCTGGGGGACTGTAGTACAGACACCAGCATACTTCTGTTGAGGAGCACCATCGGGTAATAAAGCTTCCTTCCTTCAATGAGTTCTATGTTGTTGTTAGACCCAATCTCCAATCAAGAGTAAATAATGGCTGTCTCATGTTTGGGCAGTCACTGTTGAGTCTCATGGCAAAAGGAGATAAGACTAATGTTTTAGTTCAAGGCAAGTATTAAGCAAAGAGATTGGTATGAATAAACATTAGCTTGAAGCTGGAGACTATACAGTGAGAGCTACACTACTTATATATGAAAAGTGAGAGTCTAATAATAAGTTGTCAGTGAGAGAAAGAAGCAAGAACATGTGTAAAGTGAACAACAGTTGTGAAATGCTATTGAAGTTGCTCAGTAATCATATGTAGATTGGTCCGAGTGCCTACAGATAAGATGGGATAAGATAAGCGCTGCAGATAAGATAAGGAAAATGAATAAGTTGTAACATTACCCCCTCGTTAAGGCAGGGGTCTTGACTGCTGTTATGGTCCACTCCAGTCATTGTTGAAGTCTGGGTTGTACATCTCTCTGGCTTCTCCTCCATACCTATTGTCAAATGGATTATCATAGGTGATCTAGAATCCATTGATTAATGATTGAAGATGGATTAACTCTTACTCTCGATACCACTGTGGGTGGCTGGACTTTGCTGTGACGAGATATTGCTATCAGAAATAGTCTGTCATGTCTGGGTCTGGTTTGGCATTGATGATGTGGATTGGGTCTATTACAATGGTATCAACACATTCAGCAAGAAACTCTTTGATGAGTTTGTTGGCATCCATGTCCTCTTCTTGTACTCAACTGTTTGACTCTGGTCCATAGCCCTTCCACTTAACAAAGTAGTCAGTTTTTGTTTGGCATGGTTGTCCCTTTCTGCCTCTGATATTATGGAGTTGGCTGTCGAGGACCTTTTTGATTTCATAATGTTCTTCACCATCGATCAGGTCCAGTGGCAGTGGTGGTGGCTGCTCTTGATTAGGGAATGTAGGTGGTATGTAGGGAGTGAGAAGAACTTCATTGAACATCAGGTGGATGTGCCAGTTGTTTGGGAGTTTGAGGGTATATGTGGATGTGCCTTTCTTGCCAGTGATTTCGAAGGGACCCGTCTGCTTGTCTGCAAGTTTCTTCTTGGGGTGAGGGAGGTGGTGGTTGGTCATGTCGAGCCAGACCTTGTCTCCAACCTGGTATTTGACGGCAGGGCATTTGTTTTTGTCATACTGCGCTTTCATCTGGCTGGCAGCCTTTTCAAGGAAATGTTTGGCAGCGGCATGGATCTCCTGCATTTTTGAGATGAAGGTGTTAGAAGCAGGAGTTCAGAATGGGGCTTGAGTTCTAGCACTGGGAAGAACAGGGGGATTAAAGCTGTAATTGACTTTGAACAGACTTTTGCCTATAGAGGAATGAATTTGATTGTTATGTGTGAAAGCAGCGAGTGAAAGCCATTCCACCCAATTATCTTGGAGATAGTTGATGAAGATGCAGAGGTATTTTTCAACTTCCTGGTTAACTCATTCAGTCTGGCCATTGGTCTGAGAGTGGTATGCCATCAACACATTACTCTTGATCTGTAAGAGGTCATATAGGTCATTCATAAATTTGGAGATGAATACTGTGCCTCAGTCTGAAATGACAACTTGGGGCATTCCATGTTTGGCATACACTTTGTCATGCAGAATCTTTGCCCATCCTTCTGATGAGAGTTCTGTGGAGCACACGATGGAAATGATTTCTTTGGAAAAGCGATCAACAATCATGAGGATTGTGTCATAGCCTTGACACATTGGTAAGCCAGTCACCATGTCCACTGATATGTGAGTCCATGGCTGTGATGGGATGGCATTGGGGTGAAGAGGTGCCACCTTTGCTTGAGTGCTGGATTTAGTTCGCTGGCAGGTCTTGCAGGCATGAATGTAGGCTTTAATGTCTTTCTTCATCTTTGGCCACCAGTATTCTCGCAGTACAAGCTCCTTGGTTTTCTCAATGCCTGGGTGCCCAGCCATGATGTGATCATGAGGCTGGGTGATGATTTCTCCTTGTAATGCGTGGTCTTGTGGGACGTAGATTCTCTCATTGTAATACAACAGCCCTTCTCTCATTTCCATTCTATGGTCATGATTTAGGGATCCCAGGACATTCTTGTCTCAGGAGTGGTGGTTGCACATAGCATGCTTGATCCTCTTCTGCATTTCTTCTATTGTTGGCATGATTATGGCACGGAAGTGCTCTGGCTTGAGGACCACAACTTTGTTGTTGTTGCCCTGACCCTGGTCATGGTCTGCCCTCTAGCTAAGCAGATCAGCTTTCTTGTTTGCTGCACCTGCTTTATGATGAAGAGTAAAGTGGTATTTGGCCAGCTCAGTGACCCAGTGCACCTGTCGTCAATTTAGTTTCTGAGGTTTGCGAAAGTATTAGAGATTCTGATGATCGGTCCAGATCTCAAAATCTTGGGCAGCTCCCATCAAGTAGTGTTGCCATTCACTCAGGGCAAGCATGATGGCGAGCAGCTCCTTGTCATAGATTTCATAGTTCTGCTCTGTGACAGTAAGCACTTTTGATAAAAATGCGACTGGGCGCCATTTCCCTTCTTGTTCTTGGGACAGAACAGTGTCAATTTCCCCCTCACTAGAGTCCACTTCCATGTGGAACTTTCCCCCTTTGGTTGGTATCGCCAGCACCATGCCTTTTGCCAGTTGGATCTTCAGCTCGTCAAATGTGTTACAATTTTTCCATTATCTTATCTTATCTTGGCATCTCGGCACACCGCATGGTCACCAGCGCTAAATCATATGACTTCAGCATTTCTACTCAACACGAAGTAACAGGACTCCATCCACACTGTGATTGACAGCTTGACATGACAAATGGACTTATTATTAGCACAAGGACTTTAGTATATAAGTAGGATAGCTCTCAGCCATGTACCCTAGCTTCGAGCTAAGTTTATACATACCAGATTTTTACTCATTCGTGCTTACTGCTACCTGCGTATACTGTGCTCATCTCAGAACTTGCATACTGCTGCCACTTAGGGTGACTGTACGAACACAATACAGCCCTTTGTTTGTGCTTACTTGTTCTCCCTGAGTCCAGCCATAACAGTTAGCTCAAAGCTTTCTACTATATTTCTCCGCACTAGCCACCAGGAACATCTACCATGGAACCAAACAACCCTAAACAAAATGTCCTCTCCAACGTTATCATTTTCATCCTCCTCAAATTCATCACCTACAATCTGCTCTACCTCGCAGAGGAATTAGAAGAACTACAACAGCAGAACCAATGACACCACGAGTAGACCCCGAGAAGGTCATCAAGAAGGAGCTCAGAGAGCTTGATGCTTCCCTGGTCAGTGCTATCATGGCCCTGTTCATATTCACCTATGCACAGACAAAACGACCTGAACCCTGAACTGTGTATGACCGAGTGGTCCATGAGCACTAAAGCAGCAATCGCCGTCTCCGCCACTCTCCTCTTCATCACCCTTTCCTCCCTCGTAATCCTTAGCTGTTATCTCAGCATCCTGAACTGATGAGCTTGACTAATCCAACGACACCTAGCACGTCAATGACTCTGAACCCTGCCGACTCCTTTGCCATTGCATTCTCCACTGCCTTCGCCGGAGCTACCATTGCTTTTCTCTCTGCCCTCATAGTATACACCTACCATGAGGAGATTCAGAATTGCCTTGTCTGACAAGGACTCATTGTCCCTGGGGAACTGAGACACCTCATTGGGCTTACAATCCAACAACCCGTATGACCAGAACTGACCAGAACCGTATCCTCAGATGCAGACGCGCCACCTACTTCCACAAATTGGCTGAGGAGTTCCTGCATAGGGAGGAATCCTGTGCCAGGCCCTCTCATGTTCCAAGAATGGCCAGACCTCGTCCCAACGATGGGACGAACTGGGATGAGGAACCCATCTGGTATGCCCAGACTATTGACCCGGCAAACTATCCCACCATCGCACACTGGGACCAACCCCTTCTACCAGAGCAACAACCCATTGACCAACCCCCCATATATGCCGTACAGCCAAGGACCGCAGAGGTCAGCCTGGCAAGAGGTCACCCCCAGCTATTACATACTGGCCCAGATGGCTGCATCTTGATACCCTTCCCCAGAAGGATTTGAAGGGCAAACAATGACTTGGACACCGACTCCGATGCCGCTCCTCCCTCCCTTCCCAAACACATTCAAATCTGTCCACGACCTGACATCCCCACCAACGTCACCAATGATAACCGAAACTGAGAGTGACTCAGGCTCGAGTACCGAGGGGAAGAGGACCCCTTCAATGTCGATGGCCCCAATTTCGAGTGGCCCGAACTTGCCCCCATTGACAGAGAAATCATGGGACTCACAAGCGCTGAGGCCTGGGAACTCAGATGATGAAATGTCGAAGAACGCGCCGCCAACCACCTTTCCAGGCCCCGAGAACCCATGGGTCTCTTCCTTGCCCTTCACCGAGGGGAACCCCTCGGAATGCCAGGCACCACTACCATCAATGAGCGGATATACGCTAACCGATTCTGCTTCCTCTGGGCCCCAGCAGCAGGTCAACAACTACAGGGATTACACCCCCAAACTGCTGACAAACAAAGCACCCTGGAACATGCTCTCACCAATCTGGTTAGCAGAGAGACCCCCTCTGGTTGTACTGAGCACAACTGGGATGACCTTTAGATATGATGAACAGACGTTTGAAAAGGGGTTCCGACCATCACAGGATGCAATGGATGTCCCTGAGTTTCACCTGGGGAGTCCACGCCTTCTCCCCGACTCGCCACCTGTACACGTGGGAGGATTTTGGGGACAAGGCACCCAATGGCATGGCTACAATCTGAGGCCAGGAAGGAGCAGGGTGATCGCAGGAGCGGGACCAGACGAGCAGATGGCAGATGCAGGAGAATCAGGAGAAGCCCCAGTGCCCAGTATGGAGAAGCATCTCAACCAGGCAATGGCCCTGACGGTGCAGATGCACGATGAAGTAGAGCGACTCCACACAGAACTAAAAGCAACAAAGAAAGGGAAGGGGGTCGACAGAGGGAGACAACCATGACCGGGACCACCGACCGACAAGTTCTCGGTCCCACGACCTCCCAATTGGGACGGTCCACCAACCCATGGACCCATGGGCGCCTGGGATGCTGACCTGCCACCAGCAATGGCCAGTGTTAAACTGATCCTAATGAAAATGCCAACACCATTCAAAGGAGAGCATGATGACATTGACAGATTCCTCGGGGACTGTCAGACTTATTTCGAAGCCTTCCAAGGGTACTACCTCGGGGTACTGTCCCTCATGATTGTCTTCACAACCTCACTATTGGAGGAAGAGGCCTAATGTTGGTGAGTACACTTGAGGGGGGAATATTGGTATAGTCCCCCTTCTGACTACAACATCAACGACGAAGCCACCCAAAGGGACTATGATGCAGGTCCTCGATACCGATACCCAAGCTGGAAAGACTTCACTGAGACCTTCCATGAACAATTCCGCAACCCCGCTGCTGAAGAAATACACGAGGCCAGGATGGGCAAAATCAAGATGGGCAATGGCCTGGCTACCATCTTCTTTAGAGTGCTGGAGCATAAAGCAAAGCTTACCAGAAGACGCAATGATGAATCCAACTGAGGCACCCTAGTCCATGCTGTATGCAGAGGCATTCTGCCTGGGTACACCTCCATCATTTCGAACATCAGAGTCGCAGTTCCACGAACATACACCAAGTGGAAGGAGCACGTTACCCTCATGTACGAGAAATGCCAGAAGAAACTTGCATACAACCAGGCCCACGGGATTGAGCCCCATCGTGACCAGAACTAGAAGAAGCCTCAGGGGAACCAGAGGCAAATTACCGCCACCAGCAGTCAGAAGAACACTGCAGGTGGCATGACAAGTTCCTCAACAGGTAAGGCAGCAGGCAACAACAAGGGCAGAGACTCTGGTGGACGATGGGTGTCGGTAACAATGAAGAATTATGGGGGAGCTGGACAGCCAATGGAGATTGACAGTGCACAGGCAAAGAAGATGGCAGAAGGAAGATGTTTCATCTGTGATGAGAAGGGGCATATTTCGAGGAATTGCCCAACGAAGTCGCAGAGGAAGGAGGTACATGCAGTGGAGACAGCGGAAGTACCACTCTCCAAGGACACAAAGATCAAGGAGGTAAAATAATAGGTCGTCGAGCACCCGATTCCACTGTGATGACCAAGAACTTAAATACTGGTGAACTCCCTTCTTCCGTTGGCCAGTCTGACATTTTTACACATGCAGACAATTTTATTTACGTGCATTCGGATATACCCCATCCCCCATGTGCAGGGGCAGTAACTTTGACTTAAAATATATGGCCTACGAGCCAGTTCTCAACTTCTATCCCAGACTGACCACCAGTATTAGAATTGACAGACAGATACAGTATCCTCTCTATTGACGATACTAACAAACTCCCCCTTGTAGAGCCCGAACCTCTCAAGTGGTTGACAGTGCCGCCTTTGACCACAGCACAAGCGAAGGTGACAACCATTGCTGGGCCAGGATGATAGATGAACGACGAGCACACCGAAGTGGGGTTAAACCCAGCAACATGACCAGCTAAATATTTGGCAAGTAAGTCATTGCGACTGAAAGCATCAGACGAAAAGGTAACCACTATATCACTACCCATCAATTCAGCACAGTCTTGGAAGCCGAGGCACTCCTTCAGGACTGCTGCAGGGACTCAGACATGATCAGATGGGGCAGAGCCTCACAGCTCTGATGAAGCCTTCTTGCATAACCACAAGGTGTCCACACAAGCAGAGGATGCGGCCTGGGTTAATGGGTGGGACAAGGATGACAAGAAGAAGCCCCCCACTGAACCAACAGTGCAGGGCAAAGATGGAGCTGCTACCATTAGGACCCCTTCCTGAACTACACGCTCAAGAGAGGTCCAGAGTGGCTCAAGGACGGAGGGACAAGGCGAGACTGCTACATCATCTATCATCCCTGAGCGACTCTTCGCTGATGAGGGCAACACCTCCTATCCCTGATCAGCTTCCTCCTTGACACTCTGTAGTGAAGCTCACGAGACAAGAACTGTTGGATGCGCAATGGCCCCAACCGCTCAACCCCAGCCAAAGAACAGGGAGGAAGCCGCTAGTGCCCAGACGGTAAAGAGGGGGCCTCAGGTAACCATGATTGAAGTACCTGACAATGAAGATGACATGTCTTTCCAGAAATGGCTTGCCTTGGGCAGCCCAACAATTTCTCTGAAGCCTCGTACAACGACGCTCCTGACTCCACCCGAATCGCCAACACAAGCACCAACGAAACCACTCTCAACCGAGGTGACCTTACCAACAGTAGCTATGCCTGCAGCAGCTAGTGCGAAAGCTCAGGAGGCCCCTCATCAGTGGATGAAGCCCTTTGAGGTAGACTGGACACTACAAGCAATCCAAGAAGCACGCAACAGAATGCTGCCCATGCCGCCCTTTGTGTATGGATGCACAAGGACCGACTAGAGGAACTCACAGACAAACTCCGACAAGGTGGGGAAACTGCCTAAGAACGCCTCTACGAACTCCAGGAACCAATCCGATATGTCTGAGGTGCATCAGGGGACCTTATGATCCCCATGACCATTGAACCCTGCACCGGACAACAAGTCCTCAGTACAAAGGCCCTATTGGACAGCAGCTGTACAGGAAGCACTATCAATCGCGCCTATATACTTGAACATCAGATTGATACAAAGAAAGCGATAGTCCCCATTCTGGTTTATAATGCTGATGGAACCCGCAACCAAGGTGGTGATATCACAGAGTTCATCAAACTCTGCCTGACAATTGGAGAACATCACAAGTGTATTGACCTTGCGGTCACCAATCTGGGAAAGAAAGACATTTACCTCAGGTATGACTGGCTCAAGCACCATAACCCAAGTGTGAACTGGAAGACCAGTTTGGTCATCTTTGGCCGATGCCACTGTGTCAAGAACTATCTTGAACTTCCCGACACAAATCCTGATGACTGATGGGACAAAGAACTCGAAGAGGGCGACACTATCCTTGCTGTATGAATGGAAGAAGAACTCATTATTCACACCATGCATCATGCCAATGACCTTGCTGCTGCCGCACATGCTGACAAACCGAAAAAGACATTCGAAGAAATGGTCCCTGAACACTACCATTCCTTCCAAGACCTGTTCACCAAAGAGAACTTTGACGAACTACCTGAGCGAAAGCCATGGGACCACGTCATAGAGCTCATCCTGAATGCAAAGTCAACACTAGACTGCAAGGTCTACCCACTGAACCAAAACGAGCAGGAACAGCTCGACAAGCTCATCAACGAAAACCTGGAATCCGGACGCATCTGCCCTTCCAAGTCGCCATTCGTGTCTCCTTTCTTCTTTGTCAAGAAAAAGGATGGAACCCTTCAACCAGTACAGGACTACCACAAGCTCAATGAGATGACCATCAAGAATCGTTATCTGTTGCCACTCATCTCCAAACTCATTGACAAGCTTCATGGTGCCAAGTACTTCACCAAGCTCTACATTTGTTGGGGATACAACAATGTCCAGATAAGGGAAGGAGACGAGGAGAAAGCTGCCTTCCACACGAATTGAAGACTGTTTGAACCAACCGTCATGTTCTTCGGACTCACAAACTCACCTGTGACATTCCAATGGATGATGAACAACATCTTCCAAGATCTGATCAGAGAAGGGAAGGTCACTATCTATCTCAATGACATTCTCATCTTCTCGAAAGACTTGAATGAACACTGACAGATTGTCAAGCACATTCTTCAGCACTTGCATGAGAACAAGCTTTTCCTCAAAGCGAAGAAGTGTGAATTGGAAGTACTTGAAACCAAGTACCTGGGCGTCATCATCAGCCAGGACTCTGTACGAATGGATCCCATCAAGATTGCTGGAATAGCAGAGTGGCTGACACCGACAAAGAAAAAGGAATTACAGTCATTCCTAGGCTTCACGAACTTCTATCAAAAATTCATCAAAAACTATTCAAAGGTTGTTAAAGCCCTCACACAGCTCACAGGGAATGCAGCATGGATGTGGGGAAAGGTGCAAGACAACGCTTTCAGAGACTTGAAGAAATGGATGGCTGAGGACATGATCCTTGTGATCCTGAACGACAAAGACCCCTTCAGGGTAGAAGCCAATGCCAGCAAAGGAGTGGTCAGTGCAGTACTTAGTCAGCAACAGAACAGAATATGGTGCCCAGTGGCCTTCATGTCGAAGTCACTCAGTGCCACGGAACGGAACTATGAGATCTATGACAAAGAGTTGCTTGCAATTATGCTCACACTCTCCGAATGGCGCCACTACCTTATGGGTGCCACCAAGGACATAGAAATCTGGACAGATCATCAAAATCTCCAGTATTTCTGACTACCACAGAAGCTGAACTGACGACAGGCACGATGGGTCACCGAACTCGCCGAATACCACTTCATACTTCAACACAAACCTGGCGCCCTCAATAAGAAAGCCAACTTACTCTCCAGACACAACGACCATGACCAAGGCAAGGAGGACAACAATGACATCATCGTCCTCCAAGCCAAACACTTCCGAGCCCTCGTCATGCCAACCACTGATGATCACTGACAAATCAAAGAAGCCACCTGACAAGAAGAGCTCTGGGATGCAGGCATTGCAACCTCCCTGGCTCACGACTGAGGAGTCTCACGCAGAGGAGAAGTCCTTCAGTACGATGAATGCACCTACGTACCACAAAAGGCTTCGCTACAAGGCAAGATCATTGCCCAAAACCACAACCATATCCTCGCCAGACATCCAGGCATCAAAAAGACAAAGGAACTGGTACTCAGGGAGCACTGGCAGCCTAAGATGAAAAAGGACATTGAAGCCTATGTTAAAGTATGGAATACAGGACTGGTATGCTCTATTTCAAATGGAGTGATGCCATAAGAACCCCAGACACTGCAGATTGGATATGTTCCTGTGCCTTTTTTTAATTAACCTCCTTTTTCCAACCCCAAATCCATAACTGGAAATAACACTTTCATAATTTCCACTGATGCTTATGTAAGTGTCAAATATACCGAGCTGGGCCAGGCTGGGACAGGTCCAGCCTCAGCACGTGGATTTAATGACAAAGGTTTTGAGAAAGAATGCAATGAACATTATTGAGATAATGCTTGCAAGGCCCACATCAGGGGCAAAGCCTGCTATGTTTGCTCCCCTTGAAGTATCTCTGTTACACTTTCTGAATTTACTTTCAGTTCAATCATGGGTAATTCTTGTGATCTCAGTTTGCACAAAGAACTTTCAAATCAGTGATTATTCAAAACTGGCAGTACTAAGTAGGCGCTGTTCGAAAAAGATTCCTCAGTGGTGGCTGACACCCCCACCAGCTCACATTTTCTCACAGGTTCCCAGGCAGACAAAGCTTCAGTCGATCAAATCAACGGTGAGTGTGACAGTATGGTGTGCTGTGTGATAAGTAAAACAGCAAATCGTGTAGGTAACCTAGATAATCAGAGGCATAATATTCATCTGCAGCATCATCAATGAAAGCTGGGTCAGTTTCTTTGGATACATAGCAATCTGTCAGCATTCCGCATTGGAACCAGATGATAAGCGGGTCATCCGAAGTCAAGAATGGAGAAGCTTACTGTACAATGTCTCAACCCTGTCAGTACAAGAGTCACCTCTCAGCACGGAATTCAATTCAAAAGTATCTAATTGCACAGATTAGTGACCAAGAAGACTCAAGGGCAGCGATAGATGGACCATGGAGTTGGAAGTAACAAGGGCCTGAAAATTTGTCAGGGGTGCCAAAAGGAACGAGAAGGAAACACGTGAAAACTGTGGAGGCCAGAAGGAAGCAACTCGCGATGGAACGTGCACCAGTCCAAGCTGAGACAAATGTCAGATCCCTGGACATGAGAAAGTCGACAAACCCCCCTAGTTAACACCACATTTGTAGGCTGGGATAAAAGTTTTCTGACAAGACAACGGGCAAATTTCAGAACCCACGTGTGAAGAAGATGGGCAGACAAAATCGACTTGGAATGACAAGAGAGTCAAACAGAGTCGACAATGACCCCGTTCACGTTGACATAGCACATGAAAGTGTTTTTGTTCGATGTTGGAAGAGAAAAGATGGGATCAAAACACTTTCATGTGCACTATGTCAATGTGAATGGGGTCATTGTCAACATGTAGAATGACGGCCGCAAGGGGCATGATAGTAATGCTCAGTCATGCATAGACAGTGACAAGCTGGCTTATCGCCACACAGAATATCTTACTTTCATGGGAATTTTTACGTTCTGGGCCAGAAAAACTTTCCCCAAATAGAAATTTCTTTAACATCAGACTTCGGCTATAATCAAAAATTCAGAAACTACGATTCCACTATAAGACCTACTACTAACATAGCAGGAGTAATACTTGCACAGTCTTTGTGTCTTTTTTTTACTAGCTTGTCTCAGAGTCACCATCCTTCTCTCCACGATTACTGCATCTGTCGGTGTGTGAAAATGCTTTCTATTGTTCACCTGTGATGCTTGCTCTACCATTCATCAACCCTCCCTCTCACCCCTGAATCTGTAGTTAGTATACTATTACAGCCGTATATTCACATATCTGGTAACAAGGGCCTGTAGTATGAAGATCTGTGAAGATGGCATATTTTCATCTGTAATCAGCCTTTGTCACAGTCAGAAAATAATAGTACAGTATACTGTTTGTAAAGAATCCTTATCTACTCCAATCATATCTGCATTCAACCAGAGTCCCATCCAATAAGCATCCCCACATGCACTCATTGTGATAAGGAGTAATCATCAGACCCACATAATCGACCAGCATTTGGTCTGGGGTCTAATAGCCACCCACAAGTGCTCATTGCCCATAACAGGATATCCCTCCAGGTGGCATATAAAATGCCAGTACCCGATGCAATTGAGTCCTGATGCCTTCAGCCTCTTACTATTCGTATGTATCTTGGTTTCTGGCAGACTGTTGCTGACCACATGTTCTCTGGGAACAATGACAAAGCTTTACATCATAGTGGCACAAAGTGATCTCATTGATTGGAACACCACTGCCCTCACAGAAGTTCTGAGCTGCCTGATATGCCTCCAGCGGACCTTGCAACATGTTTTCGGGAGTCGTAATGATATCCTGGCTGTCAGGTATGTCAGCGATACCTTCCAATGTCTATCCAAGTGATTCATTTGACACAGATTATTTCAATATCACGGCCGCAATCCCCACAAGACTCTCAAGCTATTTGGAGTCAACGGAGTATTATTGGGATCAATTCATTTGCTCATGCTCATCGATGGGACATGTGGTTCCCTTGTGAATCAATTGAGGTCGCCTTCAATCGTGTCAGGTTGGCCTTGGGCCATTCTCTCTTGGCAAAGGTGTGTTACAACAAACGTGATTGCGTTAGCTTCCACGACAAATTGTGAGCACTATCTTGTCTTTTGATCCTGAGTCCGTTTATTGATGACATCTCGTTTACAGTGAATTGAGTTGGTTAGGGAACTGATAACGAAAACATGTAGATCGACCAAGTATATTATACGCGCATTCCCTAGTCAAAAATACTGGGGTTGAAGAGCAGTCTCGGATATGTACACATCCTATCTATTAGATAATACAGGTTAACATGTATATTAGTAACAGTACAATAGCCTGTAATAAATCTGGTTTAATGAGGGCATATGGTCATTGGCTGGATGATTTGGCAATTGCTTGGCACAGCATCCAGCTCAACTAATCGATTTCAAAGTTGGGTCTCTGAAGCACAGCCACTCCCAACATAATGTTTATGGAGTTAATACCACCTGCACTGATGGGCCTTAAACTTCCATGGCAATGGCAACACCAACTCGGAATGAGCTTGGTTAATTAACATAGTGGCACAGCAATCAAGGCGATCATGTGTGCAAGTGGGTTCAGGGCACCTCCATGCAGTAGAACAATTCCTCCATATGCAAGAATACACTGTGACTTTAAGTCTGTGAAGTAGTACTGCTTGGTAGTTGAGTACTAGATGCTAAGGCTATAAGTCGGTAGGGATCTCTTGAAATGAGAGGGAATGAAAATGGGTATGATGTGAATACCACAAATCTGTGTGAGAAAATGTGCTGTGAGACTAGAAAATGTCACTGGACGGTAATCTGAGCAGGGAGAATGATGGAGGATAGACTAAATGGTCAGCAATAGTCTATGAATGAGTAAGGTGACAAGAGAATGGCATGGGGGCTGCATGTGACAAAATAAATGTGGAATGAGGTGCTGAGGGTGAACTGGTGAGAGAAAATGTGGAACTATGAAAACTGGTGGTGATACTGGTCCTATATGATGTGAGGGTGCTGTGTCAATGTCGAAACTGGTCTGGTGCTGAAACAATCCTATCCTATGTTAAACTAACCTTCAAGTCCACTTGAGGGACTGATACTATATGAAAACTGGCTGAAACTGATCCTAAGTCTGCTCTGAGACTACCCAAGTGGGCAATGATAACAATGGCAAAAGGGATACTGTAAAAACTCCAATGGTGTGAAAGTGAAACAATGACAGCCTATAAAAGATAATGGGGACGAGGTATGGCATGGCAATCACATATTGGTACAATATGAGCATGCACCAATAGTGTTAAGAGTGAAGAGCATGTAACGATGATGAGCCTCCAGGCTCTGTATGCTCAGATTTCATGGATTTTGCCTGCTAATTAACACTACTGTCTCTTCAACGGCCTTTCAGCAAACCAATGATTGCACACACATTGATACCACTTTTGTCCTACAGCAATCACTTCTTACGTGCTTCATTATCCATCCCATCTTGCCACACATCATAATTGCCATACTTCATCATGGCAAGGCACCTTTGATCAACAATCATCCCAATACAGAATTGACGCATCACTCAGAAGCACTTAGTTGACGCGCTCATTGATCACTTAATGAAAATGATGTGATTGACATGAGTACCTTCCCAGCTACCACAACTACAGACCATGTTTACTAAGGCTGTTACTTTGCCAAGGCTTCAAGAAAACATTACCTCATGCATACTCCTCAGTACGACGACTATCACTCAGTAATCCTCAGTTAAACAGCACCTAACAATCCATGCATCACTCAGCAAAAACCATATGGTTCTCATCCATACAAGGCAACATTGATGAGTTGCTGTTACTTTAGAAGGCTAAGGACCATATGTTACCTACAATTTTTACAAAGCCAAGGCCTTACAGCCTTACTAAGTCTCACATTAGTTACTCTATTTATAAATTAGTACTTGTAGTATAAAAACTAGCTAGAAAACATAGTTCAAAAGGAGTTCATCTCTAGTTGACCCCAGACTACATCAATTATGGTCATGCTCTAGTCTATCGCCAGTAAACAACATTTATTCACCTTTCTATGGCAATATATCATTTGCACCAGGATATTCTCAATTGCATGTCAACTCTTGAGCTTGCCAGAGTTATTCCACTGTTTTTAACTGTGAAGAGTCCTTCATTACGCACTCTTCACTCTTAACACTATTGGTGCATGCTCATATTGTGCCAATATGTGATTGCCATGCCATACCTCGTCCCCATTATCTTTTATAGGCTGTCATTGTTTCACTTTCACACCATTGGAGTTTTTACAGTATCCCTTTTGCCATTGTTATCATTGCCCACTTGGGTAGTCTCAGAGCAGACTTAGGATCAGTTTCAGCCAGTTTTCATATAGTATCAGTCCCTCAAGTGGACTTGAAGGTTAGTTTAACATAGGATAGGATTGTTTCAGCACCAGACCAGTTTCGACATTGACACAGCACCCTCACATCATATAGGACCAGTATCACCACCAGTTTTCATAGTTCCACATTTTCTCTCACCAGTTCACCCTCAGCACCTCATTCCACATTTATTTTGTCACATGCAGCCCCCATGCCATTCTCTTGTCACCTTACTCATTCATAGACTATTGCCGACCATTTAGTCTATCCTCCATCATTCTCCCTGCTCAGATTACCGTCCAGTGACATTTTCTAGTCTCACAGCACATTTTCTCACACAGATTTGTGGTATTCACATCATACCCATTTTCATTCCCTCTCATTTCAAGAGATCCCTACCGACTTATAGCCTTAGCATCTAGTACTCAACTACCAAGCAGTACTACTTCACAGACTTAAAGTCACAGTGTATTCTTGCATATGGAGGAATTGTTCTACTGCATGGAGGTGCCCTGAACCCACTTGCACACATGATCGCCTTGACTGCCATGCCACTATGTTAATTAACCAAGCTCATTCTGAGTTGGTGTTGCCGTTGCCATGGAAGTCTAAGGCACATCAGTGGTGGCAGGTATCTTGGCAGTGCCCATAATTGGGGCACAGCAGGCAGAGGCTGAGGCAGTTGACTTGGCTGTCCTCCACCTCCTCCTGATCTGGATGCTTCTGCTGCTCCTGCAAAAGGCAGGTATCCTTTAGTATACGTTCCTAGTGGTGTCTTTCCCCTGATGTAGGAGAAGGCAGTAACTGGTGCCTGTGAGAGTGGTACCAGCAGTTCATCTGGCATTGGTTCCAGAATCTCGATATTGAGTGGTATATTGTGATGGATTGGTCAATAAGCTGCGGGTTCTGCCATTGGCAATTCTGGATGTAATTCATTCCAGCTAAGGCAGGCTTCTCAGTTGGCCTCACCTTAGAGAATGCTGTAGGATGGGACTTGGATACTGGAGAAATAGGAATATTCTCTTCTGGCATCAGTCATTTGCCAGACAGGGTTAGATGGTAATTCATAGACAAAGTAATTAAATAGATGAAGATGGGTGGCATATAATAAAACTTCAGAGACCTGCGTGAGCTTTCTCCTTATGTATAAGCACATGGCCTGTTCAAGTGTCATCAGCGGCATCGAAAGGTGTCAGTGGGAGCTCATGGACTGACAGGATGGGGGACAGGGATGGGCTTCCTCATCTGATGATGCTGTTGATGTACTCCATGTGGGGGAGTTTCTCGGTAGCAGTGTCAAAGGGTGTGCTGCTTTCATCTGAGGACTCATCTGGGGATCGTCTGAATCTCTGTGTTTCCCCAAACCTGTTGAGCCTGGGCTCATTTCTTCTTGGTGGGAGTGGATGGAATCGGGTTGTGATCTTGGTGAGTTGTTGTTGCTGTGATGGCTCATTTGGAACTTGGAGATAGGAGATGCTGGCAACTGGGGTAGGGGTATGTTCCCTGGGTAGTGGTACTCAGGCATCCCAGTCAATGATGGTGGGATAGTCTGTTGGGCTTGTGCTTCTACTGGTGACAGGAGTATGTTCCTGGGCAGCTGATAGCTCTGGTCCTGGCATTGGGGTTCGAGTGGGGAAGTAGGCACTGAATAGAATGAGGAGATTGTCCCAAAGATTCCTAGGAGTGAAGGGTGAGGGCTTGTCCTCATAGATTGAGGGTTCTTGAAGTGTGGGCTCCCTAGTGTATGCCCTAATGTCCCCATTACTATTGACCCAACTGGGATGGGGGATGAGAGGCCTGCTATAGCAGTTTCCTGCCAGTTCAAATCTGACAAGTTGCTCCTCGAGTGCTCCAGGAGAAAGGGGGGTGGGAGATCAAACGACATAGGGTGTAGAGTTGGAGGAGCTGGTTGTTGAGGATAATACAACAACTGGTGTATGTCCTCTGGAAGTGATGATAGACCTTCCTCCTTCCTGAACATTTCTCTGATCCTGCTGAAGATCGATTAGCTGCTGCTCACGAATGAAGCGAGGGAGGCGCTTAACTGATGCTCTGCATGGTATGGGTGCATGGATTGGGATCTGTTGGAGTGGGATGTCATTGTCGGTGTGTATGTGCTGGTTTAGAATGATTGTAGGTCATGCCCTTTGTAGTCATGCCAGGGCAATGATGCAAACAACAATGGCTACAGTGCCAGGGGTTATGATAGCTGTGTAGATGATGGGGTCGTTTTGTTCCATGAAGGCTCCAGTTTGGAGCTAAGGAAGCTTTGAGCTAATTGTTAGACCCAACCTCCAATTAAGAGTAAGCAATGGTGGTCTTGTATTCAGGCAGTCACCGTTGAGTCTCGTGGCAAAAGGAGATAAGACTAATGTCTTAGTTCTAGGCAAATATTGAGTGAAGAGATTGGTATTAATAAACATTAGCTTGAAGCTGGAGACTATACAGCGAGAGTTACACTACTTATATATGAAAAGTGAAGATCTAATAATAAGTCGTTGGTAAGAGAAAGAAGTGAGAACATGCATAAAGTGAACAACAGTTGTGAAGTGCTATTGGAGTTGCTTGGCAACTGCATGTGGATTGGTCAGGGCACCTACTGATAGGATGAGATAAGATAAACGCTGAAAATAAGATAAGAAAAATGAATAAGTCTTAACAAATTGCAATCACCACATAGCATTCACAGACATCAGCAGCCATCCACAGGGAAAGGAATAATGAATGAGTATTATTCTGTGACTGGAAACATGAATTGCAGTCACCGCATAGCCTTCATGGAAATTTGCAGCCATCTGCAGGGAAAGGAATAATGAATGAGTATTGTTCTGTCACTGGAAACATGAATTGCAGTCACCGCATAGCCTTCATGGACATCTGCAGCCATCTATAGGGAAAGGAATAATGAATGAGTATTGTTCTGTGACTGGAAACATGAATTGCAGTCACTGCATAGCCTTCATGCACATCTGCAGCCATCTGCTGATGGGTCTAAGACTTCCATAGCAACAGCAACACCAACTCAGAATGAGATTGGGTAATGAACGTAGTAGCACAGCAATCAAGGTGATCGTGTCTGCAAGTGGTTTGGGGCACCTATGTGCAGTAAATCTATTCCTCTATACGCAAAAATACACTGTGGCTTTAAGTCTGTGAAGTAGTACTGCTTGGTAGTCCAGTACTAGATGCTAAGGCTATAAACCCATAGGGTTCTCTCGAAGTGAGAGGGAATGGAAGCAGGTATGACATGAATACCACGAATCCGTATAAGAAAAAGCGAGACAAGACTAGAAAACATCACACAACAGTAATCTGAGTGGGGTGAATGATAGAGATAGACTTATTGATTGGCAATAGTCTATGAGTGAATGAGGCAATGAGAAAATGGAGTGGAGGCTGCATGTGGCAAGAGAAAACATTGAATGAGGTGCTGCAGGTGGAATGGGGAGAGAAAATGTGGAACTACAAAAACTGGCAATGATACTGGTCTTATACGATGCGAGGGTACTGAGTCAATGTTGAAACTTGTCTGGTAGTGAAACAATCTTATCCTATGTCAAACTAACCTTCAAGTCCACTTGAGGGACTGATACTATATGAAAACTGGCTGAAACTGATCCTAAGTCTGCTCTGAGACTACCCAAGTGGGCAATGATAACAATGGTGAAAGGGAAAATGTAAAAACTCCAATGGTGTGAAAGTGAAATGATGACAGCCTATAAAAGATAACATGGGCGAGGTATGGTGCAGCGATCATGTATTGGCACAGTATGAGCATGCACCAATAGTGTTAAGAGTGAAGAGTGCATAGCGAAGGACTCTTCACAGTTAAAAACCATGGAATAACTCTGGTGAGCTCAAGAGTTGACATGCAATTGAGAATATCCTGGTGTAAATGATATATTGCCGTAGAACGGTGAATAAATGTTGTTTACTGGTGATAGACTAGAGCATGACAATAATTGACATAGTCTGGGGTCGACTAGAGATGAACTGCTTTCTAACTATGTTTTTTAGCTAGTTTTTATACTACAAGTACAAATTTATAAATAGAGTAGATATGCGAGACTCAGTAAGTCTGTAAAGCCTTGGCTTTGTAAAAATTGTAGGTAACATATGGTCCTTAGTCTTCTAAAGTAACAGCAACTCATCAATGTTGCCTTGTATGGATGAGAACTGTATGGTTTTGCTGAGCGATGAGCGGGTCGTTAGGTGATGTTTAGCTGTGGATTACTTGAGCAACAGTCATCATGCTGAGGAGTACACATGGGGTAATGTTTTCTTGAAGCCTTGGCAAAGTAACAGCCTTAGTAAACGTAGTCTGTAGTTGCCATAGCTGGGAGGGTACTCACGTCTATTGCATCATTTTCATTAAGTGATCAATGAGCACATCAACTGTGTGCATCTGAGTGATGCGTCAACTCTATATTGGGATGATTGTTGATTGAAGGTGCCTTACCGTGATGAAGTACGGCAATTATGGTGCATGGCAAGATGGGATGGATAACAAAGCGTGTAAGGAGTGGTTGCCGTAAGATGAAAGTAGTATCAATGTGTGTGCAATCATTGATTTGCTGAAAGGCCATTGAAGGGACAGTAGCATTAATTAGCAGGCAAAATCCATGAATTCTGAGCATACAGTGCCTGGAGGCTCATCATTGGCAACCTAAATGATACTACATTTGGTGGTACAAATTTGTAGAACATAAAATAGATAAATAGTGCAGTGTAATTGTAGTGTACAAGTTTTGGACCCCCATTGTAGTCATGTGCAAGCATCCAGCTTGATGCTGTAGCTTCAGGATCAGTTTGTAACTTTGAGCAAGAGAATATACCTAGAAATGATATTATATCAAGTGAATTGAGTTGTGCATGAGGCATAGAAAGCTAACACAGCACTTGCGTGTCTGTTAATTGATTGGGTGACTTGCACTCTAACCTGAGAAGAAGAGTTTAGTGTCATTGAGGACTCGCTCTTGTGCTCTGAGGGTTTCGTGTGATGCGAGGCACTACAGGTTGCAGAGGTTCAAACCCTTTGGGTTGATTAGTGCTCGCTTGAGGGTATATATTTTCCAAGTGGTATAGGTTCAAACCCTGTGGCTTGCAGATGGGGTTTTATAAGGTTTTCAGTGTCTCTGGATCACATAGGTTAGAACCTTGTGAATCTACAATTGGTTTGGAAGCTTGAGCACATAGGTTTGAATCCTGTGGCTTTAGTGAAAGGTTTTGTAAAGCATTTCTGCATAGAGCATGAAGCTTCCATGAAAGCTATGCAGTGACTGCAATTCATGTTTCCAGTCACAGAACAATACTTATTCATTTTTCCATTCCCTGCGGATGGCTGTAGATGTCCGTGAAGGCTATGCGGTAACTGCAATTCATGTTTCCAGTGACAGAACAATACTCATTCATTGTTCCTTTCCCTGCAGATGGCTGTGAACACTATGCGGTGAAGAGACTCTGTGTGCGCAAGCTAGAAATGCAACAGCATCGAAGACACTGATCACACCCACACCCAACACTACACACACAAACCCTCAAGTTCATGGGGGATTCTGATGAAATAAAAGCATATAGAAACAGGACAGCCAAACTATCAGAATATAGGATACACACATATAGTAATAGCGAGTGTCAGGTATCTATATGTCTCTAAGTCCAAAGGCTTTTAATAACAAGAGGAGCAACAGTTGTTTCTGGGCCTCAAGGCAAGGTGTAGTACAATACACACAACATCAAGAGACACACACAAAACCCTCGATAAGTCTAGAGCGACACATGGAATGACCTCAAACGACTTGAAACACACTACACACAACTCAAACATCTACAGCTATGTGCAGGGAAAGGAATCATGACTAAGAATTGTTCTGTGACCGGAAACATGTATTGCAGTCACTGCATAGACTGCATGCACATCTGCAACCATACAGAGGGAAAGGAACAATGAATGAGTATTGTTCTGTCACTGGAAACATGAATTGCAGTCACCGCATAGACTGCATGGTGATGAGCCTTAGACTTCCGTGGCAATGGCAACACCCAAAACTCGGTGAGAGCTTAGGCAATTAACATAGCAACACAGCAATCAAGGCAATGTGTTTGCGAGTGGTTCAGTGCACCTCCGTGCAGTCAATTCCTCAATAACACAAGATACACTGCGACTTTAAGTCAGCAAAGTAGTACTCTTGGTCAAGGAGTACTAATAGACATTGGCTGTAAGCCTGGATGGATCTTGATAAACAAGAAGGGATGGAATCTGGTATGACAACTTGAATACCAAGAAACCATAATAGAAACTGTGAAAATGGTCTAGAGACCATGAAAATGGGTCTAGAAATTGTAGTGACACGCTAGAAATCGTAGCAACACGCTAGAAATCGTTGCGATGCTCTAGTAATCGTGGGGAAGGACAAGTAATCATGTGGAAGGACTGGTAATCATAGCAATGCTCTAGAAATCGTAGCAATGCTCTAGAAATCGTGAGGAGGGACTAGAAATTGTTGCGATGCTCTAGAAATCGTGGCAATAGACTAGAAGACATCGAAATAGCCTAGTAAACGTGGCTTGGGGTGTACCTAATATTGTGAGTCGAAACAATAGCAATAAACATATGGAGACTGCAAGAAACTGGTAGAAATCATAGCAACTGAGATGCTGAGTGGGGTGCTGCAGCAATAGATACACAGCAACTCTGAACAATGATAAAGACAAGGGTGATCCTATGGAGCTGAACTGGGCCTACATGGAGGCAATACTGAACTGGGTGATGAAAATGATGGCAATGTAGAAGGTGAAAGCGATGAAACAATCCTATGTGGTGAAAGTGAAGCAATGTTGTGGCATTAAAAGACAAAAGCAAGTTATTGACACAAGATTTTGTGTATTGGTGCAACCAACAGCATTTAAAGAGTAAAGCAAGCAGTGGGGAATAACTTGGAGTAACCATAGCTGACTGGTAATGCCGTGGCCTCATCAACTGGGTAAGAACTAGCTCTAAAAATGCGGTTTCTACCTAGTTTTTATACTACAAGTACAATTTTATAAATAGAATATTCATTGAAGCCTTGGTAAGGCTGTAAGTCCTTGGCTTTTCTAATAGCCATAGTAAACATATGGTATCTGTGGTTCTAAAATAACAGCAAGTCCTCGACGTTGCTGTGTATGGATGCAAATTGTGTGTTTTATTGAGCGATGAGCAGATCATAAGGTGCTGTTTAGCTGTGGATTACTGAGCTGCAGTTGCCGTGCTGAGGTGTATGCATGGGGCAACAATAATTCGAGGTCTTGGCACTGTAACAGCCTTAGTAAATGTGGTCTGTAGTTGCCGTAGCTGTAATTATTGTAGCTGGGAGGGTACTCGCATCAATCACATCATTTCATTAAATGATTGATAGGCACATCAACCAGATGCTTCTGAGTGATGTAGCAACCCTGTTTTAGGATGATTGTCGATCAAAGATGTCTTGCCATGATGGGATAGGGTAATTGTGATGCAAGGCGAGCTGGGAAGGATAACTGTTACGATTTTTCCATTTTTTCTATCTTATCTTATCTCAGCACCTCGGCACCACACAGACCATCCCCAACATTCTCACCCATCATCCCAGAACTTCTATCGAAGCCGCCACCCATTGGACTAAATATAGTTTCCACCTATCGTATATAAGTAGCACAGCTATTCGCATGTACCCCAGCTTTGAGCTAAGTTTAATACACCCCAGACTTTACTCCTTATCGCTTGCTGAGAGTATACTGCGCTTGCTGCTCCGCTGTATCAGACGTCACGGTTCTATCGCATTGCCCAAAGTCAGAGGCAACTCGTGTTAGACGCCTAGTCTGTTATTCCCGGGTCCGGTCATAACAGTTAGCTCAAAGCTTCTCTTAGCCCTCTTACCGTATACCGGAGGAGGCGCCTTATGCCCCAGAAACAACAACCCAAGCCTGCAAAGAACCAGAAGGACCCCAATACCAAAAACACCACAGGAGGACGACCCAAACCCAGAACACGAAAAGCAAGGAGACGCCCAGTGAAGCGACAAGAACTATCCCCTCCCCGTTACCGACACAACAACTTCCACTCCCACAACTACTGCGGATACGGTGATTACGACGCCAATATCGACTAGGAAAGGGACATACCTTCTCCTATTCCTAAATGTTGTCGCTTTCTTTCTCGCAAAATTCCTCCTGTACGAACTATCCCAGGCATTGCGTGGACCGCGACCCCAAGGTCAATGACCCCCGACCTTATTCAGACTCAAACCGTCACCCTCAGCGCTGCCATAGTAGGAGCCACCCTCCTTTGTTTACTCACCGCCGCCCTCGTCCTTGTTTACTCGGAACAAATCCGAGGATTCCTCCATCAGCGAGGCGTCCTCGTCGTCCCGGCCCCTCCATCGATTCCCCGACACTATGTCGAATTACCCAGACTCGAACCTGTCCTCATCCGACCAGGGATGGGGGCAGAACGCACAATCTTATGAAACCGCCGACACGAGGAGGCAACCGTCTTCTTCGAATCTAACCAGGAGTTCTTTGAGAATCGAGAACTTGCTCAACCCCACCCCGAACCCGGGCCTTCCACCCAGCCAGAGATGCGGACCATATGGCTTGAGGAGCTCGAGCCCGAGCCCCCAGAATACACCCCCCGTCGTATCACCGTGCCCAGTGGAAGACCACGACCAAGCTTCCTTATTCGCCGCGGGCCTATACGAACTCGGAGGACCCAGGAAACGTCTCGTTGGCCCATTGAGGTCAACAGCGACTCTGACAATAGTATCCCCCTTGTCATCATGGACAAACGAGGAGTTTCACACGCCCCCGGTCTTCCTCGAACCCCTTCTCCCCCTGAGCCAGCTCCCACGCCTGAACCCCCCGAACCAGCACAGCCAACAGGACCCGTCGTGGCCGGACCCCCACGCCCACGAGACGACGACGACCCCCTCAACCCGTTTGGGGGATTACCAGTGGCCTTCTCTTTCAAAAGCCGATATCCACATCCTGGGGCCCGCCCGTAGCGAGGCCTGGGATCTACGATGGCAGGACCTGGAACAGAGGGCAGGATTCCGATGCCCTGACAGGGAGAGCATGGATTACTACCTCGCCACTGATCGAGGGGATCCGCTTCCTTGATAAGGACGAGACCGTGTCATCGATGCCCGAATCTGGGCAAACCGAAACTGAGAGAGGTATCCCCCTGCCGCGGGCTTACCGGTCCCCCGAATCCCGCCCCGAACTGAGCAGGAACAGGTCGCTCTGGAGCATGCCCTATTACCCCTCGCACAACTACAGGGCGACAGGCCAGACTTGGACAGGACGTACAGCGCGGCAACCGCGAACGTACGCCTCCCACAAGGCTCCAACGATGGGGGCCCCTGACTATTACTACACAATGCATGCTGGAGAACCCCTACCGGACTCCCCCCCGGAGGAGGTACAGCATAACTGGAGAAGGAGGGGGAGTACTATGGGAAGGGCATGAGTCGGATGATCGCAGGGGGAGATCATGACAATGACAACGGCGGCGAAATGAATGAGGACCAGCCGGCGCCAACAGAGACAGCTGAGTAGAGGACGGCTCGAATCGAGGCCCATATGGCCCTACTACATGGCGAGAACTTCTGCCTCCAACAGGAATTGGAGGCGGAAAAGAAAAAGAAGCCGCCTGATCGCGGATGATCCCGTCGGCCAGGACCCAACGCTGACCACTTCTCGGTGCCCCGCCTGCCTGAGGGCGGAGAACCCCCGCCCCATGGGCCAGTGGGGAACTGGAATCCCGACCGTCCTCCGCACTTTATCGATGTCAAGCCGATCCTCATGAAGCCCCCTAGGAACTTCGACGGGAAGCATGACGACATAGAACGTTTCCTCGAGGGGTGCATACAGTACTTCGAAACATTCAGGTATCACTATCAGGGGATGCACTCCCTGATGGTGGGCTTCACTGCATCTCTGTTCGAAGGAGACGCAGAAGAGTGGTGAGTACACGAACGTGACCAGTACCTATACACACCCGTTGACCCAGGGGTCGGAGGTACCCCAGAGGAAGACGCGGACTTCGAGGCAGGTCCGCGATATTGATACTCCAGGTGGGAAGAGTTCGTCGACCTCTTCCGAGAGCAATTCCGGGACCCGGCCATCAAACTGGTCCACAAGAAAAGGATGGGAGAGGTGAAGATGGGCGGTGATGCCGCCCATGTCTTCTTCCGAAAGTTGGAAAAGGAGGCCAAGCTGGCCAACCACCTCGCGGACCAGAGCGAACGAGGGCTACTAGTACAGGCCGTCCAGAAGGGAATTCCCCCTGGGTACGGTGCAGTGATTGCCAACTTGGGTATCACCATACCCCATACATACGCCGAATGGAAGGAGCGAATCCTTATCATGTACGAGCAGCGCCAATGACAAAAGGTATTCGAGCAGACCCAGGAGATAGAAAGATACCCGGAGAAACGACACGGCAGCAATCTGAAAACGACCACTGCGAAACCCGCCAAACCAACCAATTCTGCTAAACCCAAAGCTAGCCTCGAACCAAGGGCTTGAAACACGACAGGCCAATGGGTAACCCATCTGGGCCCTGGTCTTCCCATGGAGATCAATGCCAAGAAGGCAAGGCAACGCGCCGAGGGGAAGTGCTTCCGGTGCGATGAGAAGGGGCACCTCAGTCGGGATTGCCCCCACAAGGGAGAAAAACAGGAGGTACATGCCTTGGAGGCAGTACCGGAGCCACTCTCAGAGACGGCAGAGGTAAAGGAAGTAAAAGAATAGGTCGTCGGGGTCCTGATTCGCCTGTGACGACCCAACACTCCCCTGGTGCGCGCCCGCCTTCTTCTTTTGTATCATCACATACTCGCTCCCATATTACAGACACTTTAATTACGCATTCGGATATACCCCGACCCCCAAGTGAGGGGTTGGCTACAACTTCAAATATATGGCCTTCGTGCCAAATTTCTACGACTTCTTCCTCGTGCCCAGTTACAGAATCAGCAAACCGATACGGCACCCTCTGGGGCACGACTGATGACGACTCTCTAGGTACTGGGGCCGCCGACCCCAGGATTTCGCAACCAGCTAAGCATCTGCCAAGTAGCCCATTGCGGGTGAAAGGATCAGACGATAAGTCGCCCTCCATCGCGACACCCATCATAATGACGGGAGCCCAGCAGCGTTCCAACGCTCGGAACGTCTCCCGATCGGATGGGGCAGGGGGTAAACTTTCTTTACCCTCTGACGAGGCAACCCGAACCCTGAACGAAGTGAACCCCTGGGACGGAAACCAGGGCAGAGCTGGCAACGCTCCGCTGCCGCCTCCTTCCTCAGGTGTAGGCTGTGCAGGGCACATGCCCAGATTTTACAGGAACGAAGGATTGCCCAGGGGTGACGATCACCCTGACAGACTGGGGGTAGCAGATGTGGTAGGAAAGTCCGAACCCTCGGCGCCGGACAGGTCTGGTGTCTCCGCACGCATTAGCAGCCAAGACCAAGGCACCACCCCCAGGAGGCCTTCCTTACAACCCCCCAATGGACCCTCAAGATGTGACCCCTCGAGATACGACTCAGAGGGACACCGCACAGCCGAAGAAGGGAAGGACTCTGCTAGCGCTCAGGCGGTAAAGAGGGGGCATAGGGTAACGCTCGAGGAAATACCCGACAAAGAGGACGACGCCTCCTTCCAACAATGGGAAACCAGGGGAAGGCTGATCGTTGGCTCGGGAACCCCCTGAGCAGTAGCTCCCGAGGGTCCCCGGACGATCCCCGATACTTCCAAGGTCAACTTCGGCTGGGTAAAGCCTTTCGAAGTCAACTGGACCCTGCGCGCCATATGCCAGGTGCCGAATGACAATGCCGCCTGCGTGGTTCTCTCCTTATGGATCCATCCGGATCGCCTGGGAGAACTAAGCGACGAACTTCTCCAGACCCTCCGCACTGAGGGGGAGCTCGCCCAAGAACACCTCTACGAACTCCGAGAACCCGTACACTATATTCAAGGAACCACCAGTGACCTAATGATCCCCGTAGTCTTAGAACCCTGTACCGGACGAAAGGTCCTAAGCACCAAGGCCCTCCTAGACAGCGGGTGTACCGGAAGTGCCATCAATGTTGCCTACGTAAAGGAGCACAGGCTCGACACCAGGCGTGTAAAGGTTCCCATCCCAGTCTACAATGCTGACGGGACCAAGAATGCCGGGGGGGAGATCACGGAATTCGTCGAACTCTGCCTCTCTATTGGGGGGCATCGCGAGTGAATCGCCTTGGCCGTCACGGACCTAGGAAGATGGGACATCTATCTCGGACACGATTGGCTCCAACGCCATAATCCTTCAGTCAACTGGGCAACCGGAAGCATAATCTTTGGGCATTGCCAGTGCGTCAAGACCCCCCTCGAGCTACCTGATGCGGATCCCGATGATCGTTGGGATGAGGAGCTTGAGGAGGGTGACACGATTCTCACCGTCCGGATGGAGGAGGAACTCACAATCCAAGCCCTTCACCATGCCAACGACCTCGCAGCCAAGGCCAACGCTGACAGGCCTAAGAAGACCTTTGAAGAAATGGTACCAGAACATTACCACTCCTTCCGCGACCTGTTCGCCAAGGAGAACTTTGATGAACTCCCCGAACGAAAGCTGTGGGACCATGCCATAGAACTCGTCCCCAACGCGAAGTCCACCTTGGACTGCAAGGTGTACCCCTTGAACCGAAACGAACAGGAGCAACTCGACAAGTTCCTCGACGAAAACCTGGAGTCTGGACGCATCCGCCCCTCCAAGTCCCCGTTCGCCTCCCCTTTCTTCTTCATCAAGAAAAAGGATGGCACACTACGACCCGTACAAGACTACCAAAAGCTCAACGAGATGACCATCAAGAATCGCTACCCATTGCCACTCATTTCGGAGCTCATTGACAAGCTTTGTGGCGCCAAATACTTCACGAAGCTCGACGTTCATTGGGGATACAATAACATCTGAATCTGGGATGGAGACGAGGAGAAAGCCACCTTCTGCACAAACCGAGGGTTGTACGAACCCACCGTCATGTTCTTCGGGCTCACCAATTCACCCGCCACGTTCCAATGGATGATGAACGACATTTTCCATGACCTCGTCAGAGAGGGGAAGGTCACAATCTACCTCGACGACATCCTGATCTTCTCAAAGGATCTAAACGAACACTGACAGATCGTGAAGTGCGTTCTCTAACGCCTTCGCAAGAACAAGCTATTCCTCAAGGCGGAGAAATGCAAGTTCGAGGTACTCGAGACCGAATACCTCGGAGTCATCATCAGCGAAAACTCCATATGCATGGACCCCATCAAGATCGCCGGCATCGCAGAATGGCCAATGCCCCGATGCAAGAAAGAGCTGCAATCATTTTTGGGCTTCATGAACTTCTATCGCAAATTCATCAAGATGTACTCAAAAGTTGTAAGACCTCTGACTCAGTTGATGGGCAATGCGGAATGGAGATGGGCAGGGGCGCAAGAGGAGGCCTTTCGGGGGTTGAAGCGGCACATGGCGGAGGATGTGGTCCTTGCCATCCCCACCAATGACAACCCCTTTCGAGTAGAAGCGGATGCCAGCGAAGGGGCCGTAGGGGCCGTGCTCAGCCAGAAACAGGGAGACACATGGAGGCCGGTAGCGTTCATGTCTAAGTCACTCAGCGCTACCAAACAGAACTATGAAATCTATGACAAGGAGCTCCTGGCAATTATGCTCGCACTTTCGGAATGGTGCCATTACCTAATGGGCACCAAGGAAAACGTAGAAATCTGGACAGATCACCAAAACCTCCAATACTTCCAGCTCCCGCAAAAGCTGAACTGACGCCAGGCCCGTTGGGTAACGGAGCTCGCTGAATATCATTTCACGCTCCACCACAAACCCGGCGCCCAGAACGTGAAGGCCGACTTGCTTTCCCATCGACAAGACCACGACCAAGGTCACGACGACAACGGTGACATCACCATCCTACAGGAACACCACTTCCACGCGCTAGTCATGCCCACCACCAACGAACTTCACCAGCGTATCGAGGAGGTGACCCGACAGGAGGAGCTGTGGGACGAAGGCATCGCCACATCTCTCCACCACGAACGAGGCATTAGCTGTCAACGTGGCCTCCTTCACTACGACGGGAGGATCTACGTACCCTGGAAGAAGATCCTGCGGGGCGAAATCATCTCCCAATACCACAACCACATTACTGCTGGACACCCAGGGATCAAGAAGACCAAGGAACTCGTGCTGCGAGACTATTGGTGGCCCAAGATGAAGAAGGATGTTGAAGCCTACGTCAAGGGATGTGAAACCTGCCAAAGAACCAAGTCTAGTACCACCACCAAACAAGTGCCACTATACCTGAATGAAATACCAACAGGGCCCTGGACACATATTTCAGTGGATATGGTCACCAGCCTCCCTGACTCGAACGGGCACGACGCGATCCTGATGATCGTGGACTGATTCTCTAAAGCTATCATTCCAGTAGCCTGTAACGTGGAACTGTCGGCAGAGGGTTGGGTGCAAATCCTTCGAGATCATGTCTACGCATGCCATGGCATGCCCCAGGTGATCATCTCTGATCAGGGACCTCAATTCGTATCAAAGTTCATGAAAGAGCTCTATCAGATGCTCGACATTACCCAAAACACATTGACGGCGTTTCACCCGCAGACCGACGGACAGACCGAACGTGTCAACCAAGAAGTGGAGAAGTATCTTCGAATCTTTGTCAACCACCAGCAAACGGACTGGAGCGACTGGCTCCCCTGGCAGAATTCACCCACAATAATCAGGTCCATAGTGCAACGGGTAAAAGTCCGTTCATGGTACTCTACGGGCGCAACCCCTGAATCCTCTTGGACTCCTCACGACCTATCCAGCCCTCAAACCCCGCCGCTCACGACTTCGTCAAAACAATGACGACCATTCATACCGAGACGGAAAAGGCACTCAAGACAGCCACAGAAAGGATGAAGGCACAATACGACAAAAAGAAACGCCCTTCACACCCATACCAAGTCGGGGACTGGGTATGGCTAGACGCAACGAACCTTCACCTACCATGGCCGAAGAAAAAACTGGATGACAAATGAGTGGGACCCTTTTTGATCATCGACAAGGTGGGAGCCAGTGCGTACAAGCTTAAGCTGCCTCCCCACTGGAAGATCCATCCACGCTTCAATGAGAAGTTGCTCATGCCATACACACCGCCGGCATTCCCTAACCAGGAATTGCCACCGCCACCACCCCCCGACCTTGTCGAAGACGAAGAAGAGTACGAGGTTGAGGAAGTCCTTGACACGAAACCACGACAGATCCATGGGAGGCGAGGGCAAAAATCTAGGACAACAACAGACTACTTCGTGAAATGGAAAGGATGGACATGGGAACACAATTCGTGGGTGCGCGTAGAGGATATGGAACATGCGCAGGACACGATAGCGGACTTTGAGAGACGCGGGGACGCCATACGGGCAGTCGGGACACCTGCCTTAACGAGGGGGTGATGTTACGATTTTTCCATTTTTCCTATCTTATCTTATCTCAGCACCTCAGCACCTCGGCACCACACAGACCATCCCCAACATTCTCACCCATCATCCCAGAACTTCTATCGAAGCCACCACCCATTGGACTAAATATAGTTTCCACCTATCGTATATAAGTAGCACAGCTATTCGCATGTACCCCAGCTTTGAGCTAAGTTTAATACACCCCGGACTTCACTCCTTATCGCTTGCCGAGAGTATACTGCGCTTGCTGCTCCGCTGTATCAGACGTCACGGTTCTATCACATTGCCCAAAGTCAGAGGCAACTCACGTTAGACGCCTAGTCTGTTATTCCTGGGTCCGGTCATAACAATAACGGAGTGTGTGAGGAGTAGATGTTATGGTTTTAGGATTGTATCTGAATGTTTGTGGCTTATACTGCAAAAATCCGTGGTATTTATCGAGTGTTGGTAGTATTATGGAGTGTGTGAGGATTATAATGGCTTTGTTTCAAAGGTATTGGGTGATGGATGGCTAAATCCATGAATTCTGAGCGTACAGAGCCTGGAGGCTCATCAACAGACATCTGCAGCCATCCGCAGGGAAAGAAGCAATGAATGAGTATTGTTCCCTGACTGGAAACATGAATTGAAGTCACTGCATAGACTGCATGGACGTCTGCATCCATCTGCAGAGAAAGGAACAATGAATGAGTATTGTTCCCTGACTGGAAACATGAATTGCACTCACCGCATAGCCTTCACAGACATCTGCAGCCATCCGCAAAGAAAGGAACAATGAATGAGTATTGTTCCCTGACTGGAAACATGAATTGAAGTCACCACATAGACTCCATGGACATCTGTAGCCAACTGCAGGGCAAGGAACAATGAATGAGTAATGTGCCTTGACTGGAAACATGAATTGAAGTCACCACATAGACTGCACGGACATCTGCAGCCATCCGCAGAGAAAGGAGCAATGAATGAGTATTGTTCCCTGACTGGAAACATGAATTGCAGTCACCACATAGCCTTCATGGGGATGTACAGCCATCTGTAGGGAAAGGAAAAATGAATGAGTCTTGTTCTGTCACTGGAAACATGAATTGCAGTCACCACATAGACTGCATGGACATCTGCAGCCATCCGCAAAGAAAGGAACAATGAATGAGTATTGTTTCCTGAATGGAAACATGAATTGCAGTCACCGCATAGACTGCATGGACATCTGCAGCCATCCACAGAGAAAGGAACAATGAATGAGTATTGTTCCCTGACTGGTAACATGAATTGAAGTCACCGCATTAGGGCTTCGTGCTGACGAGGCTGGTGACGGGCACCTGTGAAACTGAGCATGGCCTAGCATGAACACACACCAAACCCAACTCAACCCCACTAAACACACACACACAATCTCCTTAAGTGTGGAGGGGAGCAAGGATTTTAATTCTACTTGTGCGCCGACAGTATCCCAATTTCTCTCAATGAGCTTGCTAGAACGATACGCGCAACAACATAGTATTTTCAAGCTAGTCTCAAATTCTCTAGCTCTTCAGAGCTTTTTACAAGAGAGCATGGTGAACCACGCAACCCTCGAGGCAAAATATATTTCAATAGCCGGAACACACGGATACACAGATCTGCAAGTTGACTGAGTTTGGTCAGTGAGCTCGCTAAGTACGACTCGCTGCTAGATCTAATCTACGCGCAACACCGCCTCTTTCTTAGTGGCTAAACCTGACTTCCAAACTCATCACGATGGAGGCCCTCGGCACTCCCACTCAAGTCTTAATTACTTTCAGAACCGTCCCCGCAAGTCCTCACACACACAGTGCGCTCACCCTAACAACAGTGCCGCGAGGTCCAACTGTGCACACCTGTCACACTTTGTGCAACTGCTAGAACAGCTCAAGCTGGCTGATTCCCTTGCAACTACTCCTAGACCTACACAGAGGCCAACACAACACAAATTCTCTTTTTACACTGAACCAGAAAAGGAACAGAGCTTTTCTCTCAGATTTATCTCAGCTAACTCTCAAGATGGGCACAGCATCACTGCCCCAAATCTCTTTCTTGTCTCAAGTAAACCGAAGTTTTTATCCAAAATGTTTCTCTGGTTCTATTTCTCTGTGAGCTCGCTAAACTTGCGCTCTAGCCGAGACTCGAAGCTACTAACTCTTATGCGCCGCAACAAGTCCAGATCCAAACTGAAACTTTATTACTGTACGTGGGGGGTAGGTATCTTGCTTTTACTATGTGAAAATCTACTCTACTTATACTATGGAAGATTGATTGTTACAAATGGATTTTTAGTAATTTACTTCTTTTTTGGCCGGGTATCCCTTATCTGAGTTAGCCCCACGCTCTAGGCAGCACGCCACCTTTTCCTCTTTATAGTATCCTCAAAGGGTTAAGCGATGTCTACGTCGCTTGCCCTAGCAGCAGAGTAGCTCGCACGCGTGCACTCAATAGTTGCTTAATCCTCAATCACTGATCACACTTCGTATTCGGCTTTTGGGTCTGCTATGAAGGTGACAGTGCCATGTTCTAGACTCAGTAACCAAGAAATGCCTCGGCTTTCCAGTCCACTCCCTACTTCCATCAGCAGAAGCCTGTTTCTAGGCCATGCCCGGGGTTCTCTTGATTACCCCGTGCATGATATCGTTTCTCTGGATCTCCAGGGACCACACATCATAGATTACAGACACGTCATTATCTAAATTAGCCTCCGCCCGTGTACAAGCGCATCCCACTCCAGCTGAGTCCTCTATTGCAAACTGGTGGTTTGGCAATCTAGCTGGCCCTTCGGCCTTGTTGCCGTGCATGCCCGTAGGATACAGTGCAACGATGAAGTCCTTATGTTTTAATCCCGTTGCTTCTTTTTCTGTTATAGAGCTCTCTACCTCGGTGACCTTGCTTCTTCACGTGCCACTTGCACTGTCAGCCTGCTCGCGATGCCTCCGCATTGCTAAAGTGTAAGGTATGACATTTTGCAAAATTACACCCTTAGACATGCTGCGGGCATGACAGCGGTGACTGCAATTCATGTTTCCAGTCAGGGAACAATACTCATTCATTGTTCCTTTCCCTGCGGATGGCTGCAGATGTCCGTGCAGTCTATGCGGTGACTGCAAGTCAAGTTTCCATTCAGGGAACAACACTCATTCATTGTTCCTTTCTCTGCAGATGGCTGCAGATGTCTGTGAAGGCTATGCGGTGACTCCAATTCATGTTTCCAGTGACAGAACAATACTCATTCATTGTTCCTTTCCCTGTGGATGGCTGCAGATGTCCGTGCAGTCTATGCGGTGACTCCAATTCATGTTTCCAGTGACAGAACAATACTCATTCATTGTTTCTTTCCCTGCGGATGGCTGCAGATGTCTGTGAAGGTTATGCAGTGACTTCAATTTATGTTTCCATTCAGGGAACAATACTCATTCATTGTTCCTTTCTCTGCGGATGGCTGCAGATGTCTGTGAAGGCTATGCGGTGACTGCAATTCATGTTTCCATTCAGGGAACAAGACTTATTCAGTGTTCCTTGCCCTGCAGTTGGTTACAGATGTCCGCGCAGTCTATGCAGTCACTCCAATTCATGTTTCCAGTGACAGAACAATACTCATGCATTGTTTCTTTCCCTGCGGATGGCTGCAGATGTCTGTGAAGGCTATGCGGTGACTCCAATTCATGTTTCCAGTGACAGAACAATACTCATTCATTGTTCCTTTCTCTGCGGATGGATGCAGATGTCCGTGCAGTCTATGCGGTGACTTCAATTCATGTTTCCATTCAGGGAACAATACTCATTCAGTGTTCCTTGCCCTGCAGTTGGCTACAGATGTCCGTGGAGTCTATGTGGTTACTTCAATTCATGTTACCAGTCAGGGAACAATGCTCATTCATTGTTCCTTTCCCTGCGGATGGATGCAGATGTCCGTGCAGGTTATGCGGTGACTTCAATTCATGTTTCCAGTGACAGAACAATACTCATTCATTGTTCCTTTCTCTGCGGATGTCTGCAGATGTCCGTGCAGGTTATGCGGTGACTTCAATTCATGTTTCCAGTGACAGAACAATACTCATTCATTGTTCCTTTCTCTGCGGATGGATGCAGATGTCCGTGCAGTCTATGCGGTGACTCCAATTCATGTTTCCAGTGACAGAACAATACTCATTCATTGTTTCTTTCCCTGCGGATGGCTGCAGATGTCTGTGAAGGCTATGCGGTGACTCCAATTCATGTTTCCAGTGACAGAACAATACTCATTCATTGTTCCTTTCTCTGCGGATGGATGCAGATGTCCGTGGAGTCTATATGGTTACTTCAATTCATGTTACCAGTCAGGGAACAATGCTCATTCATTGTTCCTTTCTCTGCGGATGGCTGCAGATGTCTGTGAAGGCTATGCAGTGACTCCAATTCATGTTTCCAGTGACAGAACAATACTCATTCATTGTTCCTTTCCCTGCGGATGGATGCAGATGTCCGTGCAGTCTATGCGGTGCCTCCAATTCATGTTTCCAGTGACAGAACAATACTCATTCATTGTTCCTTTCTCTGCGGATGGCTGCAGATGTCTGTGAAGGCTATGCGGTGACTTCAATTCATGTTTCCATTCAGGGAACAATACTCATTCAGTGTTCCTTGCCCTGCAGTTGGCTACAGATGTCCATGGAGTCTATGTGGTTACTTCAATTCATGTTACCAGTCAGGGAACAATGCTCATTTAGTGTTCCTTGCCCTGCAGTTGGCTACAGATGTCCGTGCAGTCTATGCGGTGACTCCAATTCATGTTTCCAGTGACAGAACAATACTCATTCATTGTTCCTTTTCCTGTGGATGGCTGCAGATGTCCATGCAGTCTATGCAGTGACTCCAATTCATGTTTCCAGTAACAGAACAATACTCATTCATTGTTCCTTTCCCTGTGGATGGCTGCAGATGTCCATGCAGTCTATGCAGTGACTCCAATTCATGTTTCCATTCAGGGAACAATACTCATTCATTGTTCCTTTCCCTGTGGATGGCTGCAGATGTCCGTGCAGTCTATGCGGTGACTCCAATTCATGTTTCCAGTGACAGAACAATACTCATTCATTGTTCCTTTCCCTGCGGATGGCTGCAGATGTCCGTGCAGTCTATGCAGTGACTCCAATTCATGTTTCCAGTAACAGAACAATACTCATTCATTGTTCCTTTTCCTGTGGATGGCTGCAGATGTCCATGCAGTCTATGCAGTGACTCCAATTCATGTTTCCAGTAACAGAACAATACTCATTCATTGTTCCTTTCCCTGTGGATGGCTGCAGATGTCCATGCAGTCTATGCAGTGACTCCAATTCATGTTTCCATTCAGGGAACAATACTCATTCATTGTTCCTTTCCCTGTGGATGGCTGCAGATGTCCGTGCAGTCTATGCGGTGACTCCAATTCATGTTTCCAGTGACAGAACAATACTCATTCATTGTTCCTTTCCCTGCGGATGTCTGCAGATGTCCGTGCAGGTTATGCGGTGACTTCAATTCATGTTTCCAGTGACAGAACAATACTCATTCATTGTTCCTTTCTCTGCGGATGTCTGCAGATGTCCGTGCAGTCTATGCGGTGACTCCAATTCATGTTTCCAGTGACAGAACAATACTCATTCATTGTTCCTTTCCCTGCGGATGTCTGCAGATGTCCGTGCAGGTTATGCGGTGACTTCAATTCATGTTTCCAGTGACAGAACAATACTCATTCATTGTTCCTTTCCCTGCGGATGGCTGCAGATGTCCGTGCAGTCTATGCAGTGACTCCAATTCATGTTTCCAGTAACAGAACAATACTCATTCATTGTTCCTTTTCCTGTGGATGGCTGCAGATGTCCATGCAGTCTATGCAGTGACTCCAATTCATGTTTCCAGTGACAGAACAATACTCATTCATTGTTCCTTTCCCTGCGGATGTCTGCAGATGTCCGTGCAGGTTATGCGGTGACTTCAATTCATGTTTCCAGTGACAGAACAATACTCATTCATTGTTCCTTTCTCTGCGGATGTCTGCAGATGTCCGTGCAGTCTATGCGGTGACTCCAATTCATGTTTCCAGTGACAGAACAATACTCATTCATTGTTCCTTTCCCTGCGGATGGCTGCAGATGTCCGTGCAGTCTATGCGGTGACTCCAATTCATGTTTCCAGTGACAGAACAATACTCATTCATTGTTCCTTTCCCTGTGGATGGCTGCAGATGTCCGTGCAGTCTATGCGGTGACTCCAATTCATGTTTCCAGTGACAGAACAATACTCATTCATTGTTCCTTTCCCTGTGGATGGCTGCAGATGTCTGTGAAGGTTATGCGGTGACTTCAATTCATGTTTCCAGTGACAGAACAATACTCATTCATTGTTCCTTTCTCTGCGGATGTCTGCAGATGTCCGTGCAGTCTATGCGGTGACTCCAATTCATGTTTCCAGTGACAGAACAATACTCATTCATTGTTCCTTTCCCTGCGGATGTCTGCAGATGTCCGTGCAGGTTATGCGGTGACTTCAATTCATGTTTCCAGTGACAGAACAATACTCATTCATTGTTCCTTTCCCTGCGGATGGCTGCAGATGTCCGTGCAGTCTATGCAGTGACTCCAATTCATGTTTCCAGTAACAGAACAATACTCATTCATTGTTCCTTTTCCTGTGGATGGCTGCAGATGTCCATGCAGTCTATGCAGTGACTCCAATTCATGTTTCCAGTGACAGAACAATACTCATTCATTGTTCCTTTCCCTGCGGATGTCTGCAGATGTCCGTGCAGGTTATGCGGTGACTTCAATTCATGTTTCCAGTGACAGAACAATACTCATTCATTGTTCCTTTCTCTGCGGATGTCTGCAGATGTCCGTGCAGTCTATGCGGTGACTCCAATTCATGTTTCCAGTGACAGAACAATACTCATTCATTGTTCCTTTCCCTGCGGATGGCTGCAGATGTCCGTGCAGTCTATGCAGTGACTCCAATTCATGTTTCCAGTAACAGAACAATACTCATTCATTGTTCCTTTTCCTGTGGATGGCTGCAGATGTCCATGCAGTCTATGCAGTGACTCCAATTCATGTTTCCAGTGACAGAACAATACTCATTCATTGTTCCTTTCCCTGCGGATGTCTGCAGATGTCCGTGCAGGTTATGCGGTGACTTCAATTCATGTTTCCAGTGACAGAACAATACTCATTCATTGTTCCTTTCTCTGCGGATGTCTGCAGATGTCCGTGCAGTCTATGCGGTGACTCCAATTCATGTTTCCAGTGACAGAACAATACTCATTCATTGTTCCTTTCCCTGCGGATGTCTGCAGATGTCCGTGCAGGTTATGCGGTGACTTCAATTCATGTTTCCAGTGACAGAACAATACTCATTCATTGTTCCTTTCCCTGCGGATGGCTGCAGATGTCCGTGCAGTCTATGCAGTGACTCCAATTCATGTTTCCAGTAACAGAACAATACTCATTCATTGTTCCTTTTCCTGTGGATGGCTGCAGATGTCCATGCAGTCTATGCGGTGACTTCAATTCATGTTTCCAGTGACAGAACAATACTCATTCATTGTTCCTTTCTCTGCGGATGTCTGCAGATGTCCGTGCAGTCTATGCGGTGACTCCAATTCATGTTTCCAGTGACAGAACAATACTCATTCATTGTTCCTTTCCCTGCGGATGGCTGCAGATGTCCGTGCAGTCTATGCAGTGACTCCAATTCATGTTTCCAGTAACAGAACAATACTCATTCATTGTTCCTTTTCCTGTGGATGGCTGCAGATGTCCATGCAGTCTATGCAGTGACTCCAATTCATGTTTCCAGTGACAGAACAATACTCATTCATTGTTCCTTTCCCTGCGGATGTCTGCAGATGTCCGTGCAGGTTATGCGGTGACTTCAATTCATGTTTCCAGTGACAGAACAATACTCATTCATTGTTCCTTTCTCTGCGGATGGCTGCAGATGTCCGTGCAGTCTATGTGGTGACTCCAATTCATGTTTCCAGTGACAGAACAATACTCATTCATTGTTCCTTTCCCTGTGGATGGCTGCAGATGTCTGTGCAGTCTATGCGGTGACTCAATTCATGTTTCCAGTGACAGAACAATACTCATTCATTGTTCCTTTCCCTGTGGATGGCTGCAGATGTCTGTGAAGGTTATGCGGTGACTTCAATTCATGTTTCCAGTGACAGAACAATACTCATTCATTGTTCCTTTCTCTGCGGATGTCTGCAGATGTCTGTGCAGTCTATGCGGTGACTGCAATTCATGTTTCCAGTGACAGAACAATACTCATTCATTGTTCCTTTCCCTGCGGATGTCTGCAGATGTCCGTGCAGGTTATGCAGTGACTTCAATTCATGTTTCCAGTGACAGAACAATACTCATTCATTGTTCCTTTCTCTGCGGATGGCTGCAGATGTCCGTGCAGTCTATGCAGTGACTGCAATTCATGTTTCCAGTAACAGAACAATACTCATTCATTGTTCCTTTTCCTGTGGATGGCTGCAGATGTCCATGCAGTCTATGCAGTGACTGCAATTCATGTTTCCAGTGACAGAACAATACTCATTCATTGTTCCTTTCCCTGCGGATGTCTGCAGATGTCCGTGCAGGTTATGCGGTCACTTCAATTCATGTTTCCATTGACAGGAACAATACTCATTCATTGTTCCTTTCCCTGCATGTTGCAGATGTCCGTGCAGTCTATGTGGTGACTGCAATTCATGTTTCCAGTCAGAACAATACTCATTCATTGTTCCTTTCTCTGCGGATGGCTGCAGATGTCTGTGAAGTCTATGCGGTGACTGCAATTCATGTTTCCAGTGACAGAACAATACTCATTCATTGTTCCATTCCCTGGATTGGCTGCAGATGTCTGTGAAGTCTATGTGGTGACTGCAATTCATGTTTCCATTCACAGAACAATACTCATTCATTGTTCCTTTCCCTGTGGATGGCTGCAGATGTCTGTGAAGGTTATGCGGTGACTTCAATTCATGTTTCCAGTGACAGAACAATACTCATTCATTGTTCCTTTCTCTGCAGATGGCTGTAGATGTCCGTGCAGTCTATGCGGTGTAGGGCTTCCAACCGTCACCGTATGGTATGGTTGTATGGGTGCCGTTGTATGGGTACCGTATCTGTACCGTCAGAGGGTTCCATCAATTTTGGATTGTATGGGTCCTATATGGGTACCTGAAAACGGACAAATTAGTGGGTTTTTTTGACCGTTGTGGATACAAAACAATGAAATATGACCATTTCTGTTATATTTGATGCTGATTTCTTCTCTTATAGGTAACTGTCGGTGCATATACGGTGATGACGGCCGTCACTGTCACCGTACCGTCAAGGCCAATTTTTCTGACAGTTGATGGCCGTCCTCTATACGGCCGTACACTGTATACGGTATGGCGCTGTCACGCCCGCAGCGTGTCTAAGGGTGTAATTTTGCAAAACATCATACCTTACACTTTAGCAATGCAGAGGCATTGTGAGTGGGCTGACAGTGCAAGTCGCACGTGAAGAAGCAAGGTCACCGAGGTAGAGAGCTCTATAACAGAAAAAAAAGCAATGGGATTAAAACATAAGGACTTCATCATTGCACTGTACTTTACGGGCATGCATGGCAACAAGGCCGAAGGGTGAGCTAGATTGCCAAACCACCCGTTTGCAATAGAGGACTCAGCTGGAGTGGGATGCACTTGTACGCAGGCCGAGGCTAATTTAGATAACGACGTGTCTGTAATCTATGACATGTGGTCCCTGGAGATCCGGAGAAACGATATCACGCACGGGGTAATTAAGAGAACCCCGGGCATGGCCTAGAAACAGGCTTCTGCCGATGGAAGTAGCGAGCGGACTGGAAAGCCGAGGCATTTCTTGGTTACTGAGTCTAGAACATGGCACTGTCACCTTCAGAGCAGACCTGAAAGCCAAATACGAAGTGTGATCAGTGATTGAGGATTAAGCAACTATTGAGTGCACGTGCGCGAGCTACTCTGCTGCTAGGGCAAGCGACGTAGACATCGCTTAACCCTTTGAGGATACTATAAAGAGGAAAAGGTGGCGTGCTGCCTAGAGCGTGGGGCTAACTCAGATAAGGGATACCCGGCCAAAAAAGAAGTAAATTACTAAAAATCCATTTGTAACAATCAATCTTCCATAGTATAAGTAGAGTAGATTTTCACATAGTAAAAGCAAGATACCTACCCCCCACGTACAGTAATAAAGTTTCAGTTTGGATCTGGACTTGTTGCGGTGCATAAGAGTTAGTAGCTTCGAGTCTCAGCTAGAGCGCAAGTTTAGTGAGCTCACAGAGAAATAGAACCAGAGAAACATTTTGGATAAAAACTTCGGTTTACTTGAGACAAGAAAGAGATTTGGGGCAGTGACGCTGTGCCCATCTTGAGAGTTAGCTGAGATAAATCTGAGAGAAAAGCTCTGTTCCTTTTCTGGTTCAGTGTAAAAAGAGAATTTGTGTTGTGTTGGCCTCTGTGTAGGTCTAGGAGTAGTTGCAAGGGAATCAGCCAGCTTGAGCTGTTCTAGCAGTTGCACAAAGTGTGACAGGTGTGCACAGTTGGACCTTGCGGCACTGTTGTTAGGGTGAGCGCACTGTGTGTGAGGACTTGCGGGGACGGTTCTGAAAGTAATTAAGACTTGAGTGGGAGTGCCGAGGGCCTCCATCGTGATGAGTTTGGAAGTCAGGTTTAGCCACTAAGAAAGAGGCGGTGTTGCGCGTAGATTAGATCTAGCGGCGAGTTGTACTTAGCAAGCTCACTGACCAAACTTGGTCAACTTGCGGATCTGCGTATCCATATGTTCCGGCTATTTAAATATATTTTGCCTCGAGGGTTGCGTGGTTTACCGTGCTCTCTTGTAAAAAGCTCTGAAGAGCTAGAGAATTGGAGACTAGCTTGAAAATACTACGTTGTTGCGCATATCGTTCTAGCGAGCTCATTGAGAGAAATTGGGATACTGTCGGCACACAAGTAGAATTAAAATCCTTGCTCTCCTCTGCACTTAAGGAGATTGTGTGTGTGTGTGTTTAGTGGGGTTGAGTTGGGTTTGGTGTGTGTTCACACTAGGCCATGCTCAGTTTCACGGGTGCCTGTCACCAGCCTCGTCACCGCATAGCCTTCACGGACATCTGCAGCCATCCGCAGGGAAAGGAACAAGAATGAGTATTGTTCCCTGACTGGAAACATGAATTAAAGTTGCTGCATAGCCTTCACAGACATCTGCAGCCATCCACAGAGAAAGGAACAATGAATGACTATTGTTTCCTGACTGGACACATGAATTGCAGTCACCGCATAGCCTTCACCAACATCTACAGTGATCTGCAGGGAAAGAAACAATGAATGAGTATTCTTCCCTGACTGGCAACATGAATTGAAGACACTGCATAGACTGCACGGACATCTGTAGCCAACTGCAGGGCAAGGAACAATGAATGAGTATTGTTCCCTGACTGGACACATGAATTGCAGTCCCTGCATAGCCTTCACGGACATCTGCAGCCATCCACAGAGAAAGGGACAATGAATGAGTATTATTCTGTCACTGGAAACATGAATTTCAGTCACCACATAGCCTTCACGGACATCTACAGTGATCTGCAGGGCAAGGAACATTGAATGAGTATTGTTCTGTCACTGGAAACATGAATTGCAGTCACCGCATAGCCTTCACAGACATCTACAGTGATCTGCAGGGCAAGGAACATTGAATGAGTATTGTTCTGTCACTGGAAACATGAATTGCAGTCACCACATAACTGTCATGGGCATCTACAGCCATCCAAAGGGCAAGGAACATTGAATGAGTATTGTTCTGTCACTGGAAACATGAATTGCAGTCATCGCATAGAATGCACGGACATCTACAGCCACCCACAGGGTAATGAACAATGAATGAGTATTATTCTCTGAATGGAAACATGAATTGCAGTCACTGCTGTCATGCCTGTGGCATGGCTACCCATGTAAATTCGCGATTTAGCATGTTTTAGCAGTAGCTTATAGGCTACACTTAGCGAACTTTCTAAACAGACATGTGAATACATAATCTAAACGAGGTTACTGAAGCGATGTCACAGTATGTCAATGGAAACAATAGAGCTAACCAAGGACTTGGTCATAGTGCTGTACCGAAAGGGCAGGCTTGACAGAAAGGCCATTTAGCAAGCTCACTCCCAATAAGCTTGACCTGCGCTTGCCTCAGTAGGATGAACTTAGACGTGAATCGCAACACAATGATGATAGCCATGTGCTCGCTTAATGAAAGAAGCATGGCGCCTGAAAATCTGGAGATAACCTTGTGCAAGGATGGAAATGGAGAGATATCATGAGGCAGGCCTAAGACAAGGGTTTCAGCCCAGAGATTAGCATGTTTGCTAGCAATCCGAAAGACCCGATGGCTAATATGCCTAAGAAAGGAGCTGTCCACCAGAAAGGAGCTCCAGAAGAGAGATGCCGTGGGCTTACTCGCCAGTTGCCAAGGTCCTAGGCCCATGGAGGTGACTTTGACATGCACCATCATCGCAACACCTTGATGAGACCAATCAGAGGCAGTCTGACTCACCTGCCAAGGAATACCACAGCTGTGGCGGACTGACATCGAAAACCATAGAAATGCATCAAAATATCTATACCCTTTTCTGTACTCATGGACTGTTTGTAATCATCTTTCACTCATAGTATATAAGTAGTCCAGTTAGGCAGTGTAGAATCCAAGTTACTATTTTGCCCTCTTCTCTGCTCAGGAACAGTGCAAATGGCTTTGGTTGCATTGAAAAGGCTTAGCTCAGAATCTGTAGGTCTCCTGCCTTGTGTAGTGAGCCTGCTAGTCGCTAGCCTTGGAAATCGTGACAGACAAGTGCCGAGAGACTGTATTTTGGTGAGAGAGTCATTAGTTGGCTTCCGGGTTCGCTGGTCATAGTGAGCTCACAGAGAAATAGAATTAGAGAGAGATTTTGGATAATAAACTTCGGTTTACTTGAGATAAATAAGAGATCTGGGGGCAGTGAAGCTGCACTGGCCTTGAGAGTATACTTGGTTACATCTGAGAGAAGCTCTGTTCCATTTCTGGTGCAGTGTAAGAGAGAATTGAGGGTTTCATGTGGGAATTGGCCAGATTGGGCTGCTCTGTGACAGCTGCACAAGGTGTAGTAGGTGCGCACCAGCTGAAAGAACTCCGGCAGTGCCTTGTTATTTAGTGAGCTTGCTGAGTGCAAGACCTGATTGTTTGAGAGTTTATTGTGTTTTGTTTGAGAGTGCCGAGGGCCTCATTTGTGATGAGTTGGGATTCAGGTTTAGCGGACTAGAGAAAGGCGAAGGTGTGCACAGTTGGACCTAGTGGCACTTCATACTAGCAAGCTCACTGAATGGACTTCTGTTGTAACCAGTTGGGACTCAGGTTTAGTGAGCTAAGAAGAAGGTGAAGTCATGCACAGTTGGACCTAGCAGCGATTCATGCTTAGTGAGCTCACTGTGTGGACTGTGTTGTATTCGCAGATCTGTGTGTCTGTTTGTATAAAATTATAAAAGTCTTTGCCTTGAGGGTTGCATGATCTCCGTGCTCTCTTGTAAAAAGCTTCAGAGGAGAAATAAAGAGAACTTGAGATATTGCTGGTTACTTCATGTTGCGTCAGGCCATTGAGAGAGAGTTCTTGAGATTTGTTGAGATACTGTCAGTGAGCAAGTAGAATTAAATTCCTTGCTCCCCTCCGCACTTATAGAGATTGGTGTGTGTGTGTTAGTGAGATTGAGTGTAGGTTTGGTGTGTGTTCACGCTAGGCCACTCTTAGTTTCACCAGTGCATGCCGCAAAGCTCTTCACCACATAGACTTCACAGACATCTGCAGCCATCTGCAGGGCAAGGAACAATGAATGAGTATTGTTCTCTGACTGGAAACATGAATTGCAGTTGCCGCATAGACTGCATGGACATCTGCAGCCATCTGCAGGGCAAGGAACAATGATTGAGTATTGTTCTCTGACTGGAAACATGAATTGCAGTCACCGCATAGCCATCATGGGCATGTACAGCCATCCACAGGGCAAGGAACAATGAATGAGTATTGTTGTGTCACTGGAAACATGAATTGCAGTCACCACATAGCCTTCACGGACATCTGCAGCCATCTGCAGGGAAAGGAACAATGAATGAGTATTGTTCTCTGACTGGAAACATGAATTGCAGTCACCACATAGCTGTCACGGGCATCTACAGCCATCTGCAGGGCAAGGAACAATGAAAGTATTAGACCCGAGCCCCTAACTCAGTAAATAATGGCTGTCTCATGTTCAGGCAGTCACCGTTAAGTCTCTGATCGATAGGGAATAAGGCAAACTTTTAGTTGTCAGCCATGAAATAAGTGAGTAAATTCGGTATAGATTAAAGATAGTTCGAAGCTGGGGAACATACAGTGAGAACTGCTATGTATATACTGAAAGTGAGGGTCTAATCATAAGTCGTTCATGTGAAACAGAACTCGAGCATGCAATGTCGAAGCGTTATTGCACCAGCGATAACATGGGAATGTTGTGTAGTTCTTGGTTACCCATGCGGAGGTGCAGCCCGGGGTTGCGGATTAAGTAAGTAAAAAGGAAAAAAGTGAATAAATCATAACATTACCCCCTCCTTAAGGCAGGTGCCCCGACTGCTGTTAAGGAATGTTGTCCGGTTCGAAGAGTGACTTTGTATCCATTGAAGGATCGTTGTGGCCTCCTAGTAACTCCCACATTTCGTCTTCATCGTACCACACATTTTTGCCGGTTCTTGGGTCTATATAGAACTGCCAGTTTGGTTGTTGGGTGTGTACTTGGTCGATGTGTTCAGAGAGGAACTCTTTGATCAGTTTGTCTGCATCCATATCATCCTCTCATACCCAGCTGTTTGATTCTGGTCCATATCCCTTCCATTTAACGAAGTAGTCTGTCGCTGTCCTTGGTGGTTCTCCTCATTTTCCCCGGACTCTCCGTTGTCTGCTGTTTAAGACCTTTTTGACTTCGTAATGTTCTTCTCCGTCTATCAGGTCTGGCAGTGGCGGTGGTGGTTGCTCTTGGTTAGGGAATGCTGGGGGAATGTAGGGAGTGAGTAACGACTCATTGAAAGTAGGGTGAATCTTCCAGTTGGTTGGTAGTTTCAGGGTGTATGCTGAGGCGCCCTTTTTGTCTGTGATTTCGAAAGGGCCCATTCTCTTGTCATCAAGTTTTTTCTTTGGACAGGGAAGATGGAGATTGGTGGTATCAAGCCAGACTTTGTCACCCATTTTGTACTCAATGGCTGCACATTTATTCTTGTCATACTGCATCTTCATTTGTAGCGCAGTTTTTTTGAGTGCCTTCTTAGTGGTTGCGTGAATTTCTTGCATTTTGGAGATGAATGTGCCTGAGGCGGGGGTTCAGAAGGGGGAAGTGGGTTTCGATCCTGGTAACACGGGAGGGTTATAGCCATAATTGATTTCAAATGGACTTTTACTGGTGGAAGAGTGGGGTCGGTTGTTGTGTGTGAAAGTGGCCAGGGAAAGCCATTCGGCCCAGTCTGTTTGGAGATGGTTGACAAACATACAGAGGTATTTCTCGACCTCCTGGTTTACTCATTCTGTCTGGCCATCCATCTGTAGATGATAGGCTGTCAAAGCGTTGCTTTTGACTTGAAGAAGATTGTATAGATCTTTCATGAATTTCGATACGAAAACAGTTCCTTGGTCCAAGATAACGACCTGAGGCATTCCATGCTTAGCGTATACCTCATTGCGCAGGATTTTAGCCCATCCTTCTGAAGACAATTCAGTAGAACATGCAACGGGAATGATTTCCTTGGAGAAACGGTCCACAATGACAAGAATTGCATCGTAGCCATTGCTTTTCGGTAATCCGGTGACCATGTCCACAGAGATGTGGGTCCACGGTCGGGATGGTATTTCATTGGGGTGTAATGGTGCCGCCTTGGCCTGGATACTGCTTTTGGTTCATTGGCAGGTTTCGCAAGCCTGTACATAGGCTTCAACATCTTTCTTCATCTTTGGCCACCAGAACTCTCGTAATACAAGTTCTTTAGTTTTTTCGATGCCTGGATGTCCTGCAGTGATATGATCATGTGATCATGCAATGATTTCTCCCCGAAGAGCATGATCTTGGGGACCATAGATTCTGCCGTCATACTAAATGAGTCTGTCATTGAGTTTCATGCCGCAGTTGTGGTTGATAGACCCGGTGACAGTGTTGTCCCAGAGGTGAGCGTTTCTGGTGGTGGTCTTCACTTTCTGATGGGTTTCTTCAAGGGTTGGCATGATCATGGCTCGGAAGTGTTCTGGATACAGAACTACTACTTGATCGTTGTTGTCCTGTCCCTGATCATGATCGGCTCACCGAGAGAGAAGGTCTGCCTTCTTGTTGGCAGTTCCAGCTTTATGATGAAGGGTGAAGTGATATTCAGCCAGCTCGGTGATCCATCAAGCTTGTCATCGATTCACCTTCTGCGGCTTTTGGAAGTACTGCAGGTTTTGATGGTCTGTTCAGATTTCAAAATCCTGGTAGGCACCCATAAGGTAATATCTCCACTCCTCAAGCGCAAGCATGATTGCTAGGAGTTCCTTGTCGTAAATCTCATAGTTACGTTCAGTAACTGAAAGAGACTTTGACAGGAACGATACGGGTCTCCACTTGCCATCCTGCTCCTGGGATAGCACTGCTTCTAGGGCTCCTTCGCTGGCGTCCACCTCAACTCTGAACTTTCCTTCATTTGTTGGTATCGCCAGTATTATGTCCTCTGCTAGCTGCTTCTTTAGCTGCTCAAAAGCCTCCTGCTGCACCTTGCCCCACTTCCACGTGTCATTTCCAGTCAGTTGGGTCATAGGCTTAATGATCTTGCTGTAGTTCTTTATGAAGCGCCGATAAAAGTTGGTGAACCCTAAGAAGGACTGAAGTTCCTTCTTTTTGGTAGGTGGCGGCCAATCGACTATGCCTTTGATTTTGACCGGATCCATTTGGATACTTCCTTTGCTGATAATGATGCCCAGGTACTCCATTTCAAGTACTTCAAATTCGCACTTCTCGGCTTTTAGGAACAGTTTGTGCTTTTGTAGGGTCATCAACACTTCCCTGGTGATCTGACGATGTTCCTCTTTGGTTTTGGACATGATAAGGATGTCGTCAAGGTAAATGGTCACCTTTCCCGATGTGATGATGTCTTTGAAAATATCATTCATCATCCACTGGAAAGTGGCGGGAGAATTGGTGAGCCCAAAGAACATTACTGTAAGTTTGTACAACCCATGGTTAGTTCTGAAGGCCACCTTCCATTCGTCTCCTGTTTTGATTCGAACGTTATTATATCCCCATCGAACATCAAGTTTGGAAAAGTATTTGGTGCCATATAATTTGTCCATGAGTTCCGAGATTAGAGGGAGCAGGTATCGATTTTTAATCGTCATTTCATTGAGCTTCCGATAGTCCTGAATGGGCCTTAGCTTCCCATCCTTCTTTTTGACGAAGAAGGGTGAAGCCATGGGCGATTTAGAGGGACATATCCTCCCACTAGACAGGTTCTCGTCTAAGAACTTATCTAGTTCCTCCTGTTCAGCCCGATTAAGTGGATAAACTTTACAGTCAAGATTGGCATTGGCATTGGGGATGAGTTCGATAGCGTGATCCCATGGTTTGGGTTCTGGGAGTTCATCAAAGTTTTCTTTATCAAATAAATCTTTGAAGTCTCTGCACCACTCGGGGACCATTTCCTCAAATGTCTTCGCCTTCTTTTCTACATTAGCTTGAGCCGCTAAGTCGTTGGCTATGTGGCGCATCGCTCTGATGCGAATAGCCTCTTCAAAGCTTATTGCTAGTATGGTATCACCTTCCTCAAGCTCTTTGTCCCATTTTCATATGGATCTGCGTCTGGCAAGGGGATTGGGGTATGATGACATTGGCACCAGGCGAAGGTCATTTTCCTGGTTCACCAATTGATTAGTGGATTGTGCTTGACTAGCCAATCATGTCCAAGGAAGATATCACGATCTTTCAACTCGGTGATGGCCAGATCGATATGCTCAGCATGATCTCCAATAATGATGCATACTTCTGCGAAGGCGGTGATCTGCCCTATGCTGTTTTTTGATCCGTCTGCATTATAGACGGTGATAGATGCTGCCATCACATGGGTGGGAATATTATGTTTTTCGATGAAGGCTCGGTTGATGGCGCTGCTAGTGCAGCCACTGTCAACCAAGGCCAAGGAGGATATGCAGGTGATGTTTTCTAACGTCTTGATCCAGATGTCTGTTGTCAGAGCCTTCTCGCTCCTGCTCACTTGGCAGATGTAGCGTTTGGGCTGACATAACTCTCCCATCCAGTCTAGTGCGTTGATCCTCGTGGCCTTCCGCATCCCTTCAATCATTTCATCAACGACCTCCTCGACTCGCATTTTATGGATCCAGTTTTTTAGGATCGCCTTGGCTTCTGACTTCGTTCTTGCCTCCTTGATGCCGCATAGCATCCACTCAGCTCCAAAGAGTTTGAGCCATTCGAACGGGACCTTCTCAGTCTTCACACCAGGGCCCAAGGGCTCGGCTACTGTCGACTGGGTCACCTCAGAAGCTACAGAGGGTTTTTGGTTAGTAATTTGGGCTCGTTGGAAACTCGTATCATCTTCGTTGTCAGGTATTTCCTCTAATTTTACCTGGGGCCCCCTTTTTACTGCCTGGGCACTAGCAGCTGCCTCCCTGTTCTTCGGCTGAGGTTAAGCGGTCAGGGCCATTGTGCATCCAACGGTTCTTGCTGCACCATGAGTGTCTTCATCGGGATTGCCCAGGAGGGTACTGGTCCAAGGTCTGCTTCTACTACCCGCAGAGGTATCGCAAATGTTGCACTGGCAATCAAGTTCCTCCCCTGAGCATGGCTGTACAACAGTTTGTTGGTACCCCTTTTCTGGGGCCTCGTCTGACCTGATTCCAGCCATTGTCTTGCTGCTGGATAGCGCTTCAGGGCTCTTGCCGCAATAGGCCTCATCGGGGAAACTAGTGACAGCCTCACCTGGCCCGTTGTTGTGCATGGCGTTCAGAGAGTCCTCCTCCTTCAGCCCGGTAACGGTTGTTACCTTCGCTTGTGCCATCGCCAAAGGTGGCACTGTCAACCGTTTGAGTGCTTCTGGCTCTTCGTCTGTGGTGTTCCCTGGGCCAGGGGCCACTTCTCCAAGGGGGGCACTAGGTGCTTGTTCCCTTGCCCCGTCCAGTCGCTGATTAGTCACTGTTATGATGGGTAGCACTATGGTGGGTGCCTTATCATCCGCTGCTTTTGCTTGCAATGAGTTACTTGCCAAACGTTTAGTCAGTGATTCTAAGGTTTTTTAGGTCCAGGAATCCGAATCTGATAATCCCCAGGCCATAGGATGACCAGAACATCGAAATGTGAGAGGTGCTCCTCCTTTTTTTCAGAAAGATCTCCTTATATCTCTGCCAATACATTTCAGATCATCCTAAGCTTTTGTACACACTATTATACAATACATATCGTGTATTCTAGAGCAGAACTACCTTCCCCAACACTCAGAAATGCGAGATATATGGTATTTCGCATATTTTCACTATCATCTTTTTTACCACGGATTTCAAAGGTTTTAAATGTGTTCCTGGGGTGTTCTGGGGGTTTTCAATGTCAAGAAATCTATTGACAACAACTCCGAAGTTTTCCGAAGCTCAGAAATGCGAGTTTCCCTATGTGCTCCTCCTAAACTGTTACATCATTATTTCCATCGTTCCTGAGACCCCATAAATGAGCCCAAGAGTCATTTTGGGGTTTTCAAGGTCAAGGAATCGATTGGTGATGTCCCCAGACCGACGCGACACCTAGAAAACAAAATAAACCATGTTTCCCCCCCAATCCCCCATTTTTCATCACATTCTGGTGGTCATATATAGCATATGAAGATGTATTCTAGGGTTTAAATAATGTAGAAATCCATTGGTAACATCCCCGGAGCGATCCAATGTACACAGTACTATAAAAAGCCTATTTTCCCGATTATGCCTAGCCATAAAATGCGCCACATGTACTGTAGAGGGGCCGTTTGGGGGTTTTCAAGGTCAGGGAATTCATTGATTAAGTTTTCGAAGTGATCCGATGTGCGTAGTACCCCCAAAACGCGAATTTTCGGTGATTTTCCGCTATTTTTCACTATTTTACCTATTTTACCCCCCCCTCCCAGGGCCCCCATACCTCACCAGAGGGTTTGCTTTTATGCTATTTATGTTTATGCATATACTAGTACCATCCCATGACCCACCCAGTAGCCTGAGAAAGCCCAAAATGAGCCAAAATGCGAATTTTGTCTGAAAATAGCCTGATATTGATGCCATCAATGCCATGGGAGAGCCAATTCTAGGTGCAATTGATAGGCCAATTTGACCAGCCCAATAAGGAAAAAAAAGCGCAACAAAGCGCACCAAAGAGAGGGCCCAATTGGGATATTATAAATCTAAGAGAGGGAAGTCATATAGAGTGATGATTATATGAATATATAATGCCAGTGTGGTATAGTGGTTAGCATGTCTGCTCAGAAAAGTCATGTGATATTATTATAAATCTTTTTAAGATCCTGGGTTCAATTCCCAAGTCTGCCAGGATTTTCTGATGATGTCATAATGTCAAGAGTTGGCTTGCTGACTAATATACCATATAATCCTGAGAAATTGAATATTTTCAACTGATGCTCATATTGTGTTTTCACTATGTGTCAACTGACACTATTTGATCTGTTAAAGTAGCAGCTATAGGTGGGGTGACGATCCCAATAATAGTGGAGTCGTCATAGTGCCTCTTTCTGTGTCTTTGGCCTCTTGGGACAATCTTGTTTGAAATGTCTGATCTTGCTGCAACTGTAGCATTTCACTGATGAGCCTCCAGACTCTGTATGCTCAGAATTCATGGATTTTACCTGCTAATTAGCACTACTATCCCTTCAATGGCCTTTCAGCAAACCAATGATTGCACACACATTGATACCACTTTTGTCCTATGGCAATCACTCTTTACATGCTTCATTATCCATCCCATCTTGCCACGCATCATAATTGCCATACTTCATCACAGCAAGGCACCTTTGATCGACCATCAGCCCAATATGAAATTGACGCATCACTTAGAAGCACCTAGTTGATGCGCTCATTGATCACTTAATGAAAATGATGTGATTGACATGAGTACCCTCCCAGCTACAGCAATTGCAGCTACAGCAACTACAGACCATGTTTACTACAGCTGTTACTTTGCCAAGGCCTCATGAAAAGTTGCCCCATGCGTACTCCTCACCACGACGACTATTGCTCAAGTAATCCACAGCTAAACAGCACCTAACGATCTGTACATCACTCACTGACTCCATACGGTTCACACCCATACACAGCAACGTCAACGAGTTGCTGTTACTTCAGAAGCTAAAAAGACCATATGTTACCTATGATTTTTACAAAGCCAAGGCTTTATGGCCTTACTAAGTCTCACATATCTACTCTATTTATAAATTCATACTTGTAGTATAAAAGCTAGCTAGAAAATGTAGTTAAGGGACAGTTTATCTCTAGTTGACCCAGACTACGTCAATTATCGTCACGCTCTAGTCTATTGCCAGTAAACAATGTTTATTCACTGTTCTACAGCAATATATCATTTGCACCAGCATATTCTTGATTGCACATCAACTCTTGAGCTCACCAGAGTTATTCCACAGTTTTTAACTGTGAAGAGTCCTTCATTATGCACTCTTTGCTCTTAACACTATTAGTGCATGCTCATATTGTGCCAATACATGATCGCCGCACCATACCTCGTCCCCGTTATCTTTTATAGGCTGTCATCATTTCACTTTCACACCATTGGAGTTTTTACAGTTTCACTTTCGCCATCATTATTGTCACCCACTTGGGTAGTCTCAGAGCAGACTTAGGATCAGTTTCAGCAAGTTTTCGTATAGTATCAGTCCCTCAAGTGGACTTGAAGGTTAGTTTGACATAGGATAGGATTGTTTCAGCACCAGACCAGTTTTGACATCAACACAGCACCCTCACATTGTATAGGATCAGTATTGCCACCAGTTTTCGTAGTTCCACGTTTTCTCTCGCCAGTTCATCCTCAGCACCTCATTCCATGTTTCTTTCACCACATGCAGCACCTACGCCGTTTTCTCATTGCCTCACTCACTCATAGACTATTGCCAACTGTTTAGTCTATCCTCCATCATTCTCTCCGCTTGGATTACTGTCCAGTGATGTTTTCTAGTTTCACAGCACGTTTTCTCACGTGGATTCGTGATATTCACGTCATACCTGTTTTCGTTCCCTCTCATTTCAAGAGATCTCTACCGGCTTATAGCCTTAGCATCTAGTACTCGACTACCAAGCAGTACTACTTCACAGACTTAAAGTCGCAGTGTATTCTTGCATATAGATGAATTGTTCTACTGCATGGAGGTGCCCTGAACCACTCACACACACGATCACCTTGATTGCCATGCTACTACGCTAATTACCCAATCTCATTCCAAGTTGGTGTTGCCGTTGCCACGGAATTCTTAGGCCCATCACCGTGTACCCTAGCTTCTAGCTAAGTTAATCCATACCGGACTTATCTTCTCAAACTTCTGCTATGCATTAACCACTTGCACTCATGGTTGTGCGAGTATTGCTGCCCCTAGCATCCTGTCTGAAGTGCGAGACAACATTGGGATTGCACTTACTTGTTCCACCCGATTCTGGGCATAACAATTAGCTAGAAGCTTTCTACACCCTTCCTGCATGCTAGATGTCAGAGAGACTATCTCATACACGAACCCCCAAACGATCACCATTGTCATCCTCGTTGCATTCTTTAGTGCAGCACTAATCTTTGGACTCCTTCTTCTTTACTGTCTCATCTACTGAACAGAAGAAGAACTGCAGCCCACCCTTCCATTCCATTACGTTCCATCACACGTTGTACAACCAGAATCCTTGCTCACTATCCACAACACCTCCATACACCCCACCACCGACTCCAACTGAGGAGGACATCGTCCTCTTCAACAACCTCACTGTACTCCTAATAAAACTCCTCTTCTGCATCTATCTGGAGCACCGACAAAACTTCCCCAGACGACGATAATCACAAAACCTCCGAACCAAGACCAAAACCCTCTCTCCAATGCTATCATTTTTATTCTCCTCAAGCTCATCGCCTACAACCTCCTCTACCTCTTCAAAGAACTAGAACAGGTCCAATGACAATGACAACAAGGTAATGATCACTGACCTGACCCCAACCCAGACACTCAGCATCGGCATCACTATCACAATAGCAATGCTCATTTTCCTTACCATTCTAATGACCATCACATATCTCAAGGAGATCAGGAATTTCCTCATCAGAACCAGGATTCTTCTGCCGAGAATCCCTTGAACCAACTTCAGAAATGCTCCCTTCCCTCGACACTATGTCAACCCCTACACCACCCAACCCCAATGAACAATGGGCCAGCCAAGTATGGCAACTGCCCGCTCAATGACAATGCACAGCAGCACGCATAGGCGCACAACCACTATTCAGGTCGCCACTTCAGACGAATACTTCATAAGTGGGGAGGACATCCCGAGAAACACAACCCCAGGGCCTAGCAGGGTACAGAGATCCCCTGAGCCCACCAATGAGATCCAACAACCCATTCCGGTCCAGGCGTTACAGCCTCCTAATAGAGGACCTGCCTTCCCTGAACTCAAATGAGGAAACCCAAACCTCAGTGAGGAGGACCGAGTCGCCATTGAGGAGTGGTTCAAACAGAACATTCCTGCCATACTCCAGGAGTGGCCCCAGCCAGTACATAACCCCGACTGGGAACCTCCCGCTGACAAACTCATCCAGGGGGATAGGTCACTTCCCCCTACTAGATATAAATGGTTGAAGAACTTCCCTGGTCCTGACCAAGGCACCCCAAACCTAGAGGCTCTCTACTGTTCGCACCCACCAATGAGCCCAACTCAATACCCTTCCCCACTGAACGACCCCCGAACCCATGGCTCGACTACGAGTCAGATACCAGCTCCGACGACTCGAAGCCCATCACTGGACCCTCCTGACAACACAACCCCTTCCACGACCCAGTCCCAAACCGAAGCGACAGTGACCCTCTCAATCCCTACGGATCCAACTATGAGTGGCCTGAGCTTGAGGACATTGACCAAGAAATCCTCAGCCCACATTGAGTCATGGCATGGAAGATCTGACAACAGAACCTTGATGCCAGAGCAGGCTGGCCCCACAACCAATACTCCCAGGTCCACATGGCCTACTACCTCATGATCGAGTGAGGAGACCAACCCCTGGGAAGATGAAATAGCGAGGGGTGCTTCTATGACAGCTGGACCCTGGGAATTGCGAGCTGAATCCATGAGGACCAAGACTGATCTCAGTTCCTGACCTCTGCAGAGAACCACCTATGCAGAGGGATACATGCCAGAACCATTTCAGAGCAGGTACAACTTGAGGCCAACCTCAACACTCTCACCATTCTCGAGCACGAGCGGATTCAGACTCAGGGGAGGATTCCACTATGACGAGGATACGTTCGGCCAGGGGTTTCACCCCTTGGAGAACAATGAGGACTCCCTCAAGTTCTACTTGGGATATCCTTTTCCTCTTTCTGATTTGCCTCTGAGACAACAAAACCCATGACAACTTGGATATGTGGGACCAACAACGAGCTGAATAATAGCGGGGGCAGAACTAGAAGAGATGGGAGACATCAACAAAGGATGGGGAGGACCAGCAGCACCACCAGTACCAACGGCAGAAGAAAGGCTCACGCAGTTGACCCAACAGATGGCTCAACTCCATGACGAAAATGTCCAACTCTGCGACGACTTGACGGACTTGCGACAGAGGCAGCAACAGCAAGGATGACCAGGGGCTCTGCCCTATCATCCTGATTCTGACTGGTACTCGATATCACAACCGCTTGGCTGGATGCCACCTGGTCAAGGGCCAGTAGGAGACTGGGATCCAGACAACGAGCCCACCTTCTTGGGGATCAAACCAATCCTCATGAAGGTACCAGAACTCTTCAAGGGAGAGCACAATGACATGGAGCGATTTCTTGGGGACTGCACCACCTACTTTGAGGTGTTCTGCCACCAGTTCCAAGGAGTCTCCTCGTTGATGGTCATCTTCGTGACCTCTCACTTTGCAGAATGCGCTCGCAACTGGTGGACCCATCACTGTGAAAAGTATTGGGTCACCGACTATTGGGACCCTGCCAGACCATGATACCGATACCCTCATTGGGACGAGTTCGTGCAAGAATTCAGAGCACAGTTCAGGGACCCAGCCATCGAGGAGGTCCATGAGAAAAAGATGAAGGAGCTAAAGATGGGAGGAGATGCTGCCACCATCTACTTCCAGAAGTTGGAGCAAGAAGCCAAGCTGGCTGGAAGATGAGACGATACAGGACCATGAGGAGTCATGGTCACTGCTCTTTGACAGGGGGTCCCTACAAGCTACACCTCCTTCATCGCCAACATTGGAGCCAGCATTCCAACCACTTATGACAAGTGGAAAGAGCACATCCTGATCATGTACAAAGAGTGCCAGTGCAACTATGTCTACAACCAGGCGCACGGTATCGAAATGCACAACGACAGACAACCCCAGGGGAACCAGAAGCAAATTACCGTCACCAGCAGTCAAAAACATACTGCAGGTGGTGCGACAAGTTCCTCGATGGGCAAGTTGGCTGGTGACAGGAAAGGCCAGGACTCTGGTGGACGATGGGTACCAGTGATGATAAAGACATATGCAGGATCAGGAGAGCCAATGCAGATCGACTGCAAGAAGTATATGTCTGAAGGACGGTGCTTCAACTGCCATGAGACGGGGCACATCTCGAAGGATTGCCTCAAGAAGAAGCTGAAGGTATGAGCAGTGGAGGCAGCAGAAGTGCTGCTCTCCGAGAACACGAAGATTGAGAAGGTAAAAGAGTAGGTCATCAGGAGTTCGATTCCTCTGCGACAACCAAGGACTTCACAGGTGTGTGCCCTCTTCCTGCTGGACGGTCTGACTCTTCTTTTTTACATACAGACATTTTACCTACGCATTTGGCTATACCTTGGTCCCCACATATGGGGCCGGTTCTACTTACATGACTTTAAACACAGACAATATACAGCCTACACGCCAGTCACCGACTTCCACCTGTGCACCCTTCTTAGAATCGACCAACAGATACAGTATTCTTTCTACGAATGATATTAACAACTCCTCTTTAGAACACTCCTCCCCCTCAATCGCCCACACACTTAATGCTGCTAGATTTCTGCTTGAAACAGTGTCAGTTGACACACCAGCCTATATAGGGTATTTTCACAGTACTGCATGGTCTATTAGTCAGCACAGAAATCTGGATCAAATCATGTGATTATTAGAAAATCCAGCAGATCCTGGAATTGAACCCAGGACCTTAAAAAGATTTATAATAATGTCACATGACATAGCCAAAGTGTGCATGCTAACCACTATACCATACTAGCATTATATATTTATGTAATCATCTCCTTATATAGCCTCCCTCCCTTATACTTATAATATCCTAATTGGGCCCTCCCTTTGGTGTGCTTTGGTGCGTTTTTTTTTTTCTTATTAGGCTGGTCAAATTGGCCCATCAATTGCATCTAGAATTGGCTGTGCCATGACATTGATGGCATCAATATCAGGCCATTTTTAGACAAAATTCGCATTTTGGCTCATTTTGGGCTTCCTCAGGCTACTGGGTGGGTCGGGGGATGGTACTAGTATATGCATAAACATAAATAGCATAAAAGCGAACCCTCTGGTGAGGTATGGGGGCCCTGGGGAGGGGGTAAAATAGGTAAAATAGTGAAAAATAGCAGAAAATCACACAAAATCCGCGTTTTAGGGGTACTACATGCATCAGATCGCTTCGAAAACTTAATCAATGAATTCCCTGACCTTGAAAACCTCCAAATGGCCCCTCTACAGTACATGTGGCACATTTTATGGTTATGCATAATTGGTAAAACCTCAGAAACACATTTGAAATCTTTAAAATCCATGGTAAAAAAGGTGATAGTGAAAATATGCAAAATACCATATATCTTGCATTTTTGAGTGTTGGAGAAGGGGATTCTGATATAGAATACATGATATCTATTGTATAATAGTGTATACAAAAGCTTAGGATGATCCAAAATGTATTGGTGGAGATCTTTCTGAAAAAAAGGAGAAGCACTCTCCAGATTTCGAGTTTCTGGTCATCCCATGGCCTTGGGACTATCAGATTCAGATTCCTGGACCCAAAAACAGTAGGATCACTGATCATCCATGGGGGTTATTTTTACTAGTGCATGATCCTTGTAGATAATATAACTTTGTGCATAAATGAGAGTACACTCATTACTTTGGAGTTTTGACACATGAACTCCATGGATGATCAGTGATCCTACTGTTTTTGGGTCCAGGAATCTGAATCTGATAGTCCCAAGGCCATGGGATGACCAGAAACTCGAAATCTGGAGAGTGCTTCTCCTTTTTTTCAGAAAGATCTCCACCAATACATTTTGGATCATCCTAAGCTTTTGTATACACTATTATACAATAGATATCATGTATTCTATATCAGAATCCCCTTCTCCAACACTCAAAAATGCAAGATATATGGTATTTTGCATATTTTCACTATCACCTTTTTTACCATGGATTTTAAAGGTTTCAAATGTGTTTCTGAGGTTTTACCAATTATGCATAACCATAAAATGTGCCACATGTACTGTAGAGGGGCCATTTGGAGGTTTTCAAGGTCAGGGAATTCATTGATTAAGTTTTCGAAGCGATCTGATGCATGTAGTACCCCTAAAACGCGGATTTTGTGTGATTTTCTGCTATTTTTCACTATTTTACCTATTTTACCCCCTCCCCAGGGCCCCCATACCTCACCAGAGGGTTCGCTTTTATGCTATTTATGTTTATGCATATATTAGTACCATCCCCCAACCCACCCAGTAGCCTGAGGAAGCCCAAAATGAGCCAAAATGCGAATTTTGTCTAAAAATGGCCTGATATTGATGCCATCAATGTCATGGCACAGCCAATTCTAGATGCAATTGATGGGCCAATTTGACCAGTCTAATAAGGAAAAAAAAAACACACCAAAGCACACCAAAGGGAGGGCTCAATTAGGATATTATAAGTATAAGGGAGGGAGGCTATATAAGGAGATGATTACATAAATATATAATGCTAGTATGGTATAGTGGTTAGCATGCACACTTTGGCTATGTCATGTGACATTATTATAAATCTTTTTAAGGTCCTGGGTTCAATTCCAGGATCTGCTGGATTTTCTAATAATCACATGATTTGATCCAGATTTCTGTGCTGACTAATAGACCATGCAGTACTGTGAAAATACCCTATATAGGCTGGTGTGTCAACTGACACTGTTTCAAGCAGAAATCTAGCAGCCCAGGCTGGCCCATGACCAGGCTGAGCATGTGAGAGTAAGCTCATTGGACGAGCATGAGCATGAGCACGCCGAAGTGGGGTTAAACCCAGCAACATGACTGGCTAAATGTTTGGCAAGTAAGTCATTGCAACTGAAAGCATCAGACAAAAAAGCGACCACCATATTGCTACCCACCAATTCGGCACAGTCTTGGAAGTCGAGGCACTTCTTTGGGACTGCTGCAGGGACTCAGACATGACCAGGTGGGGCAGAGCAGGACAGCTCTGACGAAGCCTCTCTGCACAACCGCAGAGTGTCTGTGCAAGTGGAGGACGTGGCTCAATCTCATAACAAGCAGAGCATGGACAATGATGGACAAGAGGGTCAATCGTGGGCAAGTGCCCCTGAAGCACCGGAGCTCATCATGATGAAGGGAGGCCTGGAGTGCCGAAAGTAATGAGGGACCCTGTGGGCCCAGAGGTAACAGACTGGGCTGGTAAGACCATTCATTCGGCACAAGTCGAGTCCACTGTCCCCGCACATATTAGCGGTGTAAGGCTAGCAAACTCCCTGGTAAGAGAAAGTCATGTCTGCGTCTGCAAGATCTTTTGTATACACAAGGAGGGTTACCACCCGCTCTGAAGGATCCGATAGAATCTGCTCCATCTGCAGATACAATAGAAAGAAGTAGTCCAAGCATCCGCTTAGGATGCTGAACTGAGAGCGGTTGTGTGAAGATAGTGAGAAAGAGGGGAATCCTTGCAATCCGTTTGCAGTGCTAGGCTCAGAGGCGGCTAAATATGCTTAGGAGAGTAGCGGAATTTATTCCTTTAGTGTGCTATGAGCAAGTGAGATTAACTAACTTTCTAAGTGCATTACACCTGCTTATATAGTAGCGGATCCAAATCCAGCCCCTGCTTCCACACCTGCCTGCCCTGATAGCCCTGAATTTACCTTCAAAGCTGGTATTTGACACAAGCCGTCATGCTGAAATCAGCCACATGAGCTACTCCAGCGTCATTGAGTGCACTCTGCAACACCTTTCTCATCTGGTCTGGTTCGAGAATAGCCATATATGGCTATCCGCTGTCAGCCAATTTGTCTGCTCTTCCAAGGATGATCCTTCTGCCATCCGCTGGCATGGGCACTTCAGGTTGATAGCTGTCAGCTCCTGGAGCCTAGGCTAGTCAAATTCCCATGAAACGAGGTGATTTCATGGCGGATAGCGTATGGCCAGGCAGACAATGCATCGCTTGGTGGACACCAGGCGGATAGGTGGTTGCCTGGGCAGATTCTGCAGGAATTCCGTTTTTGAACAGCAGAAAAGTGCGACTGGAGGAGCAGCGAGTGAAAGTAATTGTAGCATAGCACCTAGTCGCTATATCAAGGTGAAAGCCAAAATTTGATGCACACATAGATGTGGTGCAGCACAGCGGCCAAGATCAGGATAGCACCTTTGGGATATGCACCTCCCGCTCCATAGCGAAAGACCAGGACGACCAGAAAGCCAAAAGACAGGAAGCCGCTAGCACCCAGGCAGTAAAGAGAGGGCACCAGGTAACCATGATTGAAGTACCTGACAATGAGGACAACACCTCTTTCCAGAAGTGGCTTGCCTCAGGCAGCCCAATAATTTCCCTGAAGCGCAAGACCATGACGCTTCCAACGCCACTGAATTGCCCACTAGGGCAACAAAGTCACTCCCTAACAAGGGAGTTGAGGTGACCTCACCAACAGTAGCTACACCCATAGCAGTTAGTGCGAAGGTTCAGGAGGTCCCTCACCGATGGATGAAACCCTTCGAGGTAGACTGGACGCTACAAGCGATCCAAGAAGCGCATAGCGACAATGCTGCCCATGCTGCCCTTTGTAATTGGATACACAAGGACCAACTGGGAGAACTTACTGATGAACTCCTCAAATTCCTCCGCAAGGGAGGCAAATTGGCTTGAGAAAGCCTTTATGAACTTTGCAAACTGATCCATTACATCCACGGAGCATCCAGTGATTTCATGGTTCCTATAACCCTCGAACCCTGTACTGGATGACAGACCTTGACCACGAAAGCCCTGATCAACAGCGGCTGTATGGGAAGCACCATCAATAGCGCCTATGTACGAGAGCATGGAATAGACACTCAGAAAGCCATAGTACCAATTCTGGTCTATAATGCTGATGGCACCCACAACCAAGGTGGCAATATCACCGAGTTCGTGGAACTCTGTCTCACAATTGGAGAGCATCGTGAACACATTGACCTTGCAGTCATGAATCTTGGAAAGAAGGACATCTATCTAGGACATGACTGGCTCAAGTGCCACAACCCAAGTATTAACTGGAAAACCAGGAACATGATATTCGGACGCTGCCAATGCATCAAAAATCATATCAAACTCCCCAATGCAGACCCTGATGACCGATGGGACAAAGAACTCAAAGATGGCAACACCATCCTCATTGTTCGAATGGAAGAAGAACTTGTCATTCGCACAATGCGTCATGCCAATGACCTTGCGGCTAAGGCTAACGCCGATAAACCCAAGAAGACCTTCAAAGAAATGGTCTCAGAACACTACCATTCCTTCCATGACCTGTTTGCCAAGGAAAGCTTTGATGAACTTCCTGAATGAAAGCCATGGGACCATGCCATCGAGCTTGTCCCTAACACCAAGTCGACCTTAGACTGCAAGGTCTACCCATTGAACCGAAATGAACAAGAACAACTCAACAAGTTCCTCAATGAGAACCTAGAGTCCAGATGCATCTGTCCCTCTAAATCCCCATTCACGTCCCCCTTCTTCTTCGTCAAAAAGAAGGACAGCACACTTCGACCTGTACAAGACTACTGCAAGCTCAATGAGATGACCATCAAGAACTGTTATCCACTACCACTCATTTCTGAACTCATTGACAAACTTCGTGGCACCAAGTACTTCATGAAACTAGACGTTCGTTGGGGATACAACAATGTCCGAATCAAAGAAGGGGATGAAGAAAAGGCCACCTTCTGTATGAATCGAGGACTGTTCGAACCAACAGTCATGTTCTTTGGGCTCACAAACTCGCCCGCGATGTTCCAATGGATGATGAATGACATCTTCCACGACCTGATTGGAGAAGGGAAGGTTACCATTTATCTTGACGACATCCTAATCTTCTTGAAAGACTTGAACAAACACCAACAAATTGTGAGGCACATTCTCCAACGCCTTTGCGAGAACAAGCTCTTCCTCAAAGTGGAGAAATGCAAGTTCAAAGTACTCAAAACAGAATATCTCGGTGTCATCATCAGCGAGAATTCCATCCGCATGGTCCCAGTCAAGATTGCCGGCATCACTGAATGGCCAGCTCCCCAATGCAAGAAGGAACTCCAGTCATTCCTGGGCTTCATGAACTTCTACCACAAATTGATCAAAATGTACTTGAAGGTTGTTCGCCCTCTCACTCAGTTGTCAGGCAACACAGAATGGAAGTGGACAGAAGCACAGGACAAGGCCTTCCAGGAACTGAAGTGACACATGGCTGAGGATGTTATCCTCGCCATCCCTAACAAGACCAACCCCTTCAGGGTAGAAGCAGATGCAAGCAAAGGCGCCGTTGGTGCAGTGCTCAGCCAGAAACAGAACAGGGTATGGTGCCCAGTGGCCTTTATGTCAAAGTCGCTCAGTGCCACAGAAAGGAACTATAAAATCTATGATAAAGAATTGCTAGCAATCATGCTCGCACTCTCCAAACTCTCCAAATGGCATCACTACCTCATGGGCACCACCGAAAATGTAGAAATTTGGACAGACCATCAGAACCTCCAATATTTCTGACTCCTGCAAAAACTAAACCGACGACAGGCACGCTGGGTCACCGAGCTCACCAAATATCACTTCACGCTTCATCATAAGCCTGGAGCCCAGAATGTTAAGGCAGACTTGCTCTCTAGATGCCAAGACCACAACCAAGGACATGATGACAATGGTGACATCACCATTCTCCAACCCACACACTTCTGAGCCCTCGTCATGCCCATGACAAGTGAAGTCCACCAAAGAATTGAAGAAGCTACCTGACAGGAAGACCTGTGGGATGATAGCATTGCCATGTCCCTCAACCATCAATGAGCAATTAGCCAAAGCAATGGCCTTCTTCATTATGATGGACGAATCTATGTACCCCGCAAGAAGACGCTATGGGGCAAGATCATCGCTAACAGCCATGATCACATCCTGGCAGGACACCTTGGGATTGAGAAGACAAAGGAGCTGGTACTTAGGAGTACTGGTGGCCCAAGATGAAGAAGGATGTCGAAGCATATGTCAAGGGATGTGAAACATGTCAATGAACGAAGAGCAACACCCAAGCCAAGGTGGTGCCACTCCATCCAAATGAAGTCCCAGTCGGCCCACAGACCCACATCTCTATGGACATGGTCACTGGCCTTCCCAACTCAAACAGCACGACGCTCTTCTCATGATCGTTGACCGATTCTCGAAAGCCATCATTCCCGTCACTTGCAACATCGAACTCTCAGCTGAAGGATGGGCCCGGATCTTATATGACCACATCTACACATGCCACAGAATGCCCCAGGTAGTCATCTCAGACCGTGGCCCACAATTCGTATCCAAATTCATGAAGGAACTCTACTGAATGCTCGACATCACCCCGAATGTGTCGACAGCCTTTCACCCGCAGACCGATGGACAGACTGAATGAGTCAATCAGGAGATCAAAAAGTATCTTTGTATCTTCGTCTCCTACAGACAAACCAATTGGAGCGACTGGCTCTTGCTTGCTGAGTTTGTGCACAACAACCGTGTACACAGCGCAACTGGCAAAAGCCTGTTCATGGTATTGTATGGTGATGAGCCTAGACTTCCATGGCAATGGCAACACCCAAAACTCGGGGAGAGCTTAGGCAATTAATGTAGCAACACAGCAATCAAGGCAATTTGTTTGCGAGTGGTTTGGTGCACCTCCGTGCGGTCAATTCCTCAATAATGCAAGATACACTGCAACTTTTCAGTCAGCGAAGTAGTACTCTTGGTCAAGGAGTACTAATAGACATTGGCTGTAAGCCTGGATGGATCTTGATAAACAAGAAGGGATGGAATCTGGTATGATGACTTGAATACCAAGAAACCATGATAGAAACTGTGAAAACAGTCTAGAGACCACGAAAATGGGTCTAGAAATCGTAGCAATGAGCTATAAATCGTAGCAACATGCTAGAAATCGTTGTGATGCTCTAGTAATCGTGGGGAAGGACGAGTAATCGTGTGGAAGGACTGGTAATCGTAGCAATGCTCTAGAAATTGTTGGGAGGGACTGGAAAATGTGGAGAGGGAATAGAAGATGTAGCAATGTGATAGAAATCATGGGGGAGGGCTATAAATCGTGGCAATGGACTAGAAGACATCGAAATAGCCTAATATACATGGCTGGGGGTGTACCTAATATTGTGAGTCGAAACAATAGCAATAAACATACAGAGACTGCAAGAAACTGGTAGAAATCGTAGCAACTGAGGTGCTGAGTGGGGTGCTGCGGCAATAGATGCACGGCAACTCTGAACAATGATAAAGACAAGGGTGATCCTATGGAGCTGAACTGGGCCTACACAGAGGCAATACTGAACTGGGTGATGAAAACAATGGCAATGTAGAAGGTGAAGGCGATAAAACAATCCTATGTGGTGAAAGTGAAGCAATGTTGTGGCATTAAAAGACAAAAGCAAGTTATTGACACAAGATTTTGTGTATTGGTGCAACCAACAACATTTAAAGAGTAAAGCAAGCAGTGGGAAATAACTTGGAGTAACCATAGCTGACTGGTAATGCTGTAGCCTCGTCAACTGGGTAAGAACTAGCTCTAAAAATGCGGTTTCTACCTAGTTTTTATACTACAAGTACAATTTTATAAATAGAATATTCTTCGAAGCCTTAGTAAGGCTGTAAGTCCTTGGCTTTTCTAATAGCCATAGTAAACATATGGTATCTGTGGTTTTAAAGTAACAGCAAGTCCTTGATGTTGCTGTGTATGGATGCAAACCATGTGGTTTTATTGAGCGAGGAGTGGATCATAAGGTGCTGTTTAGCTGTGGATTATTGAGCTGCAGTTGCCATGCTGAGGTGTATGTGTAGGGCAATGATAATTTGAAGTCTTGGCACTGTAACAGCCTTAGTAAATGTGGTCTATAGTTGCCATAGCTGTAATTATCATAGCTGGGAGGGTACTCGCATCAATCACATCATTTTATTAAATGATTGATGGGCACATCAACCAGATGCTTCTGAGTGATGTAGCAACCCCATTTTAGGATGATTGTCGATCAAAAGTGCCTTGCCGTGATGGGATACGGTAATTGTGATGCGAGGCAAGCTGGGAAGGATAACAGAGTGTGTGAGGAGTGGCTGTTATGGTTTTAGGATTGTATCTGAATGTTTGTGGTTTATACTGTGAAAATCCATGGTATTATCAAGTGTTGGCAGTATTATGGAGTGTGTGAGGATTATAATGGTGTCGTTTCGAAGGTATTGGGTGATGGATGGCTAAATCTGCAAATTCTGAGCGTACAGAGCCTGGAGGCTCATCAATGGATGTCACCCAAGGATCCTCCCAGACTCTCCCAGATCGTCACCATTCACGAACCCAACCGCTGAAGCTTTCATCGAGAACATGACTTCTGTCCACAAAGAAACCAAAAAGGCACTCGACAAAGCAGCAACTCACATGAAAACTCAATACGACAAGAAATGACGAGCTGCCCACTTGTATCAAGTCAGTGACCAAGCATGGCTTGATGCAACAAACCTGCACCTACCATGCCCAAAGAAGAAGCTTGACGACAAACATGTCAGACCCTTCGAAATTCTGGAAAAGGCCAGAGCATCAGCTTACAAACTCAAGCTGCTGCCCCACTGGAAGATTCATCCCCAATTCAACAAGAAACTGCTGACACCTTACATACTGCCCACATTCCCTAACCAAGAACTCCCACCACCTCCTCCTCCTGATCTCATTGAAGATGAAGAAGAATACGAAATCGAAGAAGTTCTTGACTCATGCACTTGTAGAGTATGCAGCAAGAAGGGCTGAAAGTATCAGATGGTCACCGACTACTTTGTCAAATGGAAGGGATGGACACCTGAACACAACTCATGGGTCAGGGACACAGAGATGGAACATGTGCAGGAAGTGATTCAGGAGTACGAAGGCCAAGTCAGCCATGCACAACGAATTGATGTATCAAAAATAATAACTCCAGATGAAATCAATGATGAAGACCTCTTTGATGATGGATATGGTGGAGAAGCACATGGAATGTACCAACCTGACTTCCCAGATGACCAGAGTGGCCCTTAATGGCTGTCGGGACACCTGCCTTAATGAGGAGGTAATGTTATGATTTTTCTATTTTCTCGTTATCTTATCTTATGTCAGCACCTTGGCATCTTGGCACCTCGGCATACATGCGGTTACCAGTGCTTAACCAAATGACTTCAGCATACCTGCTGTGACACCAGGTTACAGACAGGCTTCTTGACAGTTATCATACGACTTTCGCATTTATTGAACTATTATTAGCATCTACGAATACATATATAAAGACCTTAGCTATCAGCCATGTACTCTAGCTTCTAGCTAAGTTAATACATACTGGACTTATCTTCTCAAACTTCTACTACATGTTAACCGCTTGCACTCACAGTTCTGCGAGTATTGCCACCCCTAGCATCCTGTCTGAAGTGCAAGACAATGTTGGGATTGCGCTTACTTGTTCCACCTGAGTCCAGGCATAACAATAGCCTTCACAGGCATCTACAGCCATCTGCAGGGAAAGACACAATGAATGAGTATTGTTCTGTCACTAGAAACATGAATTGCAGTCACTGCATAGACTGCATGCACATCTGCAGCCATCCACAGGGTAAAGAACAATGAATGAGTATTGCTCTGTCACTGGAAACATGGATTGCAGTCATTTTATAGCCTTCAAGCACATCTGCAGCCATTTACAGGGAAAGACACAATGAATGAATATTGTTCTGTCACTGGAAACATGAATTGCAGTCACTGCATAGACTGCATGCACATCTGCAGCCATCTGCAGGGTAAGACACAATGAATGAGTATGGTTCTGTCAGTGGAAACATGAATTGCAGTCACCACATACCCTTCACGGACATCTGCAGCCATCCACAGGGAAAGGAACAATAAATGAGTATTGTTTTGTCACTGGAAACATGAATTGCAGTCACTGCATAGCCTTCACAGACATTTACAGCCATCCACAGGGAAAGGAACAATGAATGAGTATTGTTCTGTCACTGGAAACATGAATTGCAGTCACTGCAAAGCCTTCACGGACATCTACAGCCAGTGAGTGTCTAATAATAAGTCCTTCATGAGAGAAAGAAGTGAGAACATGCATAAAGTGAGTGACAGTTATGAAGTGCCATTGAAGTTGCTTGGTAGCCATGTGTAGATCGGTCTGAGTGCCTACAGATAAAATGAGATAAGATAGGTACTGAAGATAAGATAAAGACAATGAATAAGTCATAACATTACCCCCTCATTAAGGCAGGCATCCTGAATGCTGTTATGGTCCGCTCCAGTCATTGTTGAAGTCTGGGTTATACATCCCTCTGGCCTCCTCTCCATATCCATCATTGAAAGAGTTGTCATGAGTAGTTCAAAATCCATCAATCAGCGATTGGAGATGGGTTAACTCTTGCTCCCAATACCATTGCAGTGGGCTAGACTTGGCTGTGACAAGGTATTGCCATTGGAAGTAGTCTGTCATATCTGGGTCTGGTTTGGTGTCAATGATGCAGATGGGGTTTACTATGATGGCATCAACATGTTCAGCAAGGAATTCTTCAATGAGTTCATTGGCATCCTTGTCTTCCTCTCATACCCAACTGTTCGATTCTGGCCCATAGCCTTTCCACTTGATGAAGTAGTCAGTTTTTGTTTGGTAAGGCTGGCCCCTCTTCCTCCTGGTTTTGTGAAGTCTGCTGTCAAGAACTTTTTTGACCTTGTAATGTTCCTCGCCATCAATAAGATCTGGTGGTGGCAGTGGAGGTTGTTCCTGAATGGAGAATGCGGGTGGTATGTATGGGGTGAGAAAGACCTTGTTGAATGTAGGGTGAATATGCCAGTTGGTTGGGAGTTTAAGTGTATAGGCTGACACACCCTTTTTGCTAGTGATTTCGAAAGGACCTGTTCACTTGTCTGTGAGTTTCTTCTTGGGACAAGGGAGGTGCAGGTTAGTTGTGTTGAGCCATACTCTGTCTCTGACTTTGAATTCAATGGCAGAGTGTTTCTTCTTGTCATACTGGGCCTTCATTTGATCAGTGGCCTTCTCAAGAGAGCGTTTGGTGGCAGCATGGATTTCCTGCATCTTCGAGACAAATGTATTAGGGGTGGGGTTTGAGTCCTGGCACCTGGGAGAACAGGGGGGTTGAAGCTGTAGTTGACTTTGAATGGGCTTTTACTGGTGGAGGAGTGTATTCGATTATTGTGGGTGAAGGCAGTGAGTGAGAGCCATTCTACCCAGTCATCCTGAAGGTGATTGATGAAGATGTGGAGATATTTTTCAACCTCCTAGTTGACTCATTCAGTTTGCCCATTAGTCTGAAGGTGGTAGGCAGTGGATGCATTGCTCTTGATTTGAAGTAGGTTGTACAATTCTTTCATAAACTTGGAGACAAATACAGTGCCTTGGTCTGAGATAACAACTTGTGGCATTCCATGCTTGGAATATACCTCGTCGCATAGAATCTTCACCCATCCTTCTGACAAGAGTTCTGTGGAACATGCAACAGGAATGATTTTCTTGGAAAACCAGTTGATGATCATGAGGATCATGTCATAGCTGTGGCACATCGGTAAGCCAGTTACTATGTCCACTGATATGTGGGTCCATGGTCACGAGGGAATGGCATTTGGGTGAAGAAGTGCTGCCTTTGCCTGAGTACTGGATTTCGTTTGCTGGCAGGTTTCACAGGTGCAGACATAGGCTTCAATGTTCTTCTTCATCTTCAGCCACCAGTATTCCTGTAGCACAAGTTTCTTGGTTTTCTTGATGCCTGGATGCCCTGCCATGATGTGATCATAAGATTGAGCGATAATTTCTCCTCATAATGTGTGGTCTCAGAGGACATAGATCTTTTCATCATAATACAATAGTCCTTCTCTCATTTCCATCCCGTGATCATGGTTTAGAGAGCTTAGGACATTTTTATCCCAGGAATGATGGTCACGTGTGGCATGTTTAATCTTCCTCTGTGTTTCTTCTATTGTAGGCATGATCATTGCATGGAAGTGCTCTGGCTTGAGGACTATGACTTTGTCGTTGTCATCTCTGCCTTGTTCATGATCTGCCCTTTGACTAAGCAAGTCAGCTTTTTTGTTTGCTGCACCTACTTTGTGATAGAGAGTGAAATGGTATTTGGCCAACTTGGTGACCCAGCACACTTGCTGATGGTTTAGCTTCTGGGGTTTGCAGAAATACTGGAGATTTTAGTGATCAGTCCAGATTTCAAAATCTTGAGCAGCCCCCATTAAGTAGTGTTGCCATTTGTTAAGAGTGAGAATGATGGCAAGCAGCTCTTTATCATAGATTTCATAGTTTCACTCTGTGACCGTAAGTGCTTTGGATAAAAATGTGACTGGGTGCCATCTCCCTTCTTGCTCTTGGGATAAAATGGCACCAATTGCCCTCTCACTAGAATCTGCTTCCATGTGGAACTTCCCTCCCTCTGTTGGTATTGCTAATACCACATCCTCCACCAATTGCTTCTTTAGTTGGTCAAAAGCATTTTGTTGCATTGTCCCTCATTTCCATGGTTCATTCCCCATTAGTTGGGTCATTGGCTTGATGATTTTGCTATATCATTTAATAAATCGTCGATAGAAGTTGGTAAAGCCAAGGAAAGATTGAAGCTGCTGCTTCTTGGTTGGAACTGGCCACTCCGTTATGCCTTTAACCTTTACTGGGTCCATGCGGATGCTCCCTTCACTGATGATGACACCTAGGTACTTGGTTTCTAGTACCTCGAACTCGCATTTTTCTGCTTTGAGGAATAGCTTGTTTTTTTGCAGAACCTTTAGGACTTTGCAGGTGATGTGACAATATTCTTCTTTGGTCTTGGACATGATGAGGATATTGTCAAGGTAGATGGTTGCCACTCCTGATGTGATGAGGTCTTTGAAGACATTGTTCATCATCCATTGGAAGGTGGCAGGCAAGTTGGTGAGTCCAAAGAACATGACTGTAGGCTTGAACAAGCCTCAATTGGTTCAGAAGGCTGCCTTCCACTTGTCACCACTTTTGATGCAGACATTGTTGTATCTCCAGCGGATGTCCAGTTTAGAGAAGTATTTTGCACCTCACAACTTGTCCATGAGCTTAGAGATGAGTGGAAGTGGGTAACGGTTTTTGATTATCATCTCATTGAGCTTTCGGTAGTCCTGGACTGGGTGTAATTTTCCATCCTTTTTCTTGATGAAAAAGAAAGGTGATGCCATAGGGGATTTTGATGGTCATATCCTCCTGCTGGATAGGTTCTCATCTAAGAACTTGTCAAGCTCCTCCTGTTCATTCCAGTTAAGAGGGTAGACCTTGCAATTGAGGTTGGTGCTAGTGTTTGGGATGAGCTCGATAGCATGGTCCCAGGTCTTTGGCTCAGGGAGTTCATCAAAATTGTCCTTGTCAAATAGGTCTTTGAAATCTCTGCACCATTCCAGAACTATTTCTTTGAATGTCTTTGTCCTCTTCTCCGCATTCACCTTTGCTGCTAGGTCATTTGCGTGAAATTGATTGCTAAAATTGTTTCTCCCTCCTCCAACTCTTTATCCCACTTGTCATCAGGATCTGCATTGGAAAGTATGAATGAGGTCTTGCGGCAGTAACATCAGGCAAACATCATTTTTTCAGTCTTCCAATTGATTAGTGGATTGTGCCTTGCTAACCAATCACTGCCAAGAAAGATCTGTCAGTCATTCAGGTTGATGATGGCTAAATCTATCCACTCCACATGGTCACCAATCTTGATGCAGACTTCAGCAAATTTGGTAATGGCTCCTCCTTGATAATGTGTTCTGTCGGCATTGTAGATAGGAATTGGTGCTGCCATGGCATGAGTAGAAATGTTATGTTACTTGACAAATGCTCAATTGATGGTGCTACTGGTGCATCCACTGTCAACTAAAGCAGAGGTTGAGATTCAGGTCAAGTTTTCTAGTGTTTTGAGTTGAACATTGATGGTCAGATCCTTCCCCTTCCCACTTAGCCAGCTAATGTATTGCCTAGGTTGTCACAATTTCTCCATCTGCCACAGCGCTTGGATGCGCATGGCTTTTTGTAACCCTTCAATCATCTCGTCAACTACCTCCTCTGCCCACCCCTTAGCAATCCAATTCTTTAGGATCGCCCTCACTTCCAATTCGGTCTTAGCTTCTATTATTCCTCGTAATGTCCATTCAGCTCCAAATGGTTTGAGCCACTCGTGTGGGACCTTCTCAGCCTTCACACTGAGATCTGAGAATCTGGCTATCATTGGCTGGGTCACCTCAGGCACTACAGAGGGAGTTTTGTTAGCTGCTTCCCATCTTCGAAAGCTTGTATCGTCCTCCTCATCAGGTACTTCTACTATGCTTACCTTGGGCGTCTCTTGCCCTGTTCGAGCTGGGCTCCTGTTGTAAGGGTCTTGTATCTTGTTGCTTGTGTTTAAGGTCTCCTTCAAGAGCTCTTCTTCCTTTGGGTGTATTGCAGTGTTCTCCATTCCCAGAGGAGGTTTCATCGTAGCTATTCCTTTGAAACTCTCAGCAAGGCTGAGACTCCATGGAGCCACTTCTTCAGAGAGAGCAATCAAGATCGCTTGGTCCCCTGCCCCCTCTGGTTGTGCCATTATGAGGGGTGGAGATATGGTGGTCTCCTTGTCATCCATTGTGTTCACTCGTAATGAGTTACTTGCAGGATGTTTAGCCAGTCATGCTGCTGGCAAACTAGCCACTTCAGCATGCTGTTTTGATTCTTGCTTAGTTTTGCTTCTGGAAGTCGTAAAGTGAGGTATATTTGAATGTGTGGTTGTAACTACAGAAGTATCATAAGTCCAACTAGCAGGCGATGAATGCGTACCAGGTGAAACTAAGTCCTTAGCCAGGTAAGTCAAATCAATTACTTCCCAGCATCATCTTTTACCTCCTTAATCTTTGTTCCTGTTGGTTCTTCCACCATTGGCTGTGCATCCCAATAAGCATTAAAATATTGCATAGCTTCTTCATGCATCTTTGGTCAGTTGGGGCAGTCTCGCTTCATATGTCCAGGTTTGCCGCACCTGAAGCATAGCCCCTCTGCCCATTTCCTGTCAATATCCATTGGCACACTGCACCCTCTGTAAGTTGTGCTGGTGCCCATCTTCTTTTCTGGCATAGTAACTGGCACTTGACTACCCTTCTGGGGTGTAGTCATCTTCTGTGCCTGTGGTTTGATGTTGACCCATCTGGCAGTGGTTCCTTCTGTCTTCTTGAGTTAGTAGTTGTAATTGATGCAGAGTAAGCGCTTCTTCCACCCATTGTAGGTGGTTGGCATGTCTTTGTTGGCAGTGTATATCATATTCTTGCTTGTTTCATGTGCTGCTTTCTTGATTTGGGCAAGCATGACTTGCTCGTTGTCCCATACCCCTGCATTGTAGACCAGCTCTTCGAACTTCTGGAAGAATTGGTCTCCATCTGGGTAGCTTGTCTGTCTGAGCTTCTCTCATTGCGTATACTTGATTTGTATGTTGGAGTCCTTCCAGAAGCACACCATCACCTCTCCCTTGAATTTGTTGTAGGAGAGATACAGCTGGCTACCATTCATGTTCTTCCCCAGCATGCGTGCTGCCAGTTCCCACTATTTCTGTGCCTCATTTTCGAAGTGTGAGACACAGAATAGGACTATATGTGGTGAGTTCCAGTAATGCTGGTTTTACAAGTTGAAGTGTATTTCGCACTGCGAAAAGAAGTGCAAGATGTCAGTGGATTCCCCTTTGAAGGAGGCAACATCCTTTAAAATCTTCAGTTTGAAGTTGTTGAAGGGGATGATGTCTCCTTGGGTGAGCTGCCAGGATTCCAGAGGGTCGGGGGCCATTGGTGGCAGCAGATATTACAGTAGTGCCTATAATTGGGGTATGGCAGGTGGTGGAGGTTGAGGCAGCTGACTTGGCTGTCCTCCTGCTGATCCTGATGCCTTGCCTGCTCTCACAAAGGGTAAGTATCCTTTTGTGTATATTCCTGGTGGTGCCCATCCCCTAACATAGGAGAAGGTGGGTACTGGTGCTCAGGGCAGTGCCATTGGTGGTTTGTCTGGCATTGGTTCCTGGATCTGGATGTCAGGTAGATCGATCTCAATCTTCCAATATGGGCTGAGTACCTCTATTGGTGCCTCCAGGTGCAATTTGTTATAGAAAAGGCAGGCATTTTGGTGAGCCTTGCCTTGTAGGATGCTATCACATGGGACTCGGAGACTAGAGAAATAGAAGTATTCACACCTAGCATCGGTGGTTTTCCAAGTCAGGTTAGATAATAATTCATAAGTGAAGTATTTAAATAATTGAAGGTGAGTTGCATATAGTAAAACCTCAGGGACTCACATGAGCTTTTCTTTTTTGTACAGATGAATAGCGTCTTTGTTATGATTTTTCAACTTGTTCCTTATCTTATCTTATCTTATCTCAGCATCTTGGCATCTTGGCACCTTGGCATACACATGGTTACTAGTGCTAAACTGAATGACTTTAGCATTCTTGCTGCAATGTATGGTTATAGACAGACTTCCATATTACAAAACACATGATTGACATGACAACAGGTTTATATATAGAAATGGATGACAGTATATAAGTAGCTTACCTCTTGCTGTAGTATCCTCAGCTTTAAGCTAAGTTTATACATACTGGACTTACACTCTTCTCACTTGCTGAGCTCGACTAAGCATTAACCATTCATCACTTGGATTATTAGGCTCTGCTGCCCCTAGTGTGATTGTCCAAATGCAAGACAGCTCTTGGATTGTGCTTGCTTGTTATTCCTGGGTCCAGGCCTAACAATTAGCTTGAAGCTTTCCCACTCTCTTCCTCATTGCTAGCTGACAGGAAGAACCCCTATGAACCCCAAACAGAAAATCGAAGAGATCATTATCTGAAACAATGCCTCTCTCAGTGTGTCACTAAATGCACTCCTTGTCCTCATCTATGCCCAAGTAAAAAAGGAGTTGAACCAACCCCCAACACCATGATGGACCTAAACCCCAACAATGCCACTTTTATTCTCTTGGAAGCAACCATTCTAATCACCCTCCTCGTCGTGCTAGCATATGCCAAACAAGCCAAATACTAAGACAGGACTCGAGAACCCCGATGACCCCCGACCTAACCACCACTCAATTTATCGCTTTTGCCATGAAACTTGCAGGGATAGTCCTGACCACTTTCTTCACCGCTCTCATAGTCTTCACATACCAAGAACAGATCTGATGCTTCCTACAGTGAAGGAGACTACTAGTCCCTGCCTGACACCCTAAACTTGATTTTAAGACAGCCCCATTCCCACCACACTATGTCCTACCTTACCGACAACCTGAACCCAATACTGTATGGCCACATATGGCACCCAACTACTCAACAATGACAATCACTGCTCACCGCTACCATAGGAGGACCACGGCTACCATACAATACAAATCTAACACTGAGTACTTCTTGGGTCAGGAGGAATCCAAATCTGTACTAAGGAATGCCACCCCAGGGCCTAGCAATGTTTGCAAAACCCCCACTCCTGAACTACCTGCTGCCCCAGAACTGATCAGGGTATTATGGCCTGCGAACCCAGACTCCTGGGCTGGTTCAGAGAATGCTCGATCCGACACCCAATGCCCTAGGTCTTTTGCAAAATATTCTATTATATTTGTGAATGAAATCACAAAAGAGTCCTATTTAATTGACCTATTATTATAGGCTTTTATTTTTTACCTGTGATATAAGATATAGGCTGTGATATCTTATTATGGGTTGCAATATGGATAGGGGGTCTAGGAGATGCTATTTTTAGGGTGGGATAATGAGGAGAGGGTGTATTATTAGCATCAATTTCATATTTTTTCTATTTTTAAGATTAGAGTCAGATTTAAAATGCCAGATCAATGTTTTTCAAAAATGTAGCCTATTCCTTACACTGCATAGAGAATCTAATATTTTAGAAAAATATTGAATTCTAATTATTTTTTTTTCAATATATTAGATTAAAATATTAATATTTTTAATATATTTGCCCGATTTCGGCTGGTAGGGGGAAGTAAATTAAATAATAAATAAATAAACTAAATAAATAACCCTATTAGGAAGCAAGAGCTCGAGGCATGGCCATACTTTCATCCTTCAATCGATTCTGGGCCATTGTAGCGCAGATTCTCTATTACTATTATGTGATGGAAGCATGATGCAAGCTTTCTAGTTGGTTGGATTTTTTTCTCTGCACTTTGCACAGCCAAATAGTGCAGATGGTCTGATAGCCATTGTAACCTAAATTATCATTCATGTAAGACTCAAATAGTGTCTGATACAATACACTAGGCATAATCCTGTCTTTTCACAAGCAATATACTAAGCGGAATGACCAGAAAACAAATGTATGCACTAAATAAGCACGTTTTCCTTTGTGCTGAACAATTTATTGAGCAACAGAAGTCTTTGTGGGAGGTTTCATATAGCAAATATATTACAAAATAGGAATATTGCGCTGCTCGTGCTCCTGGGAGCTTGACATGGTCTCCTGGTTTTCTGTTAGCAGTAATGCAAAGGCCAGAAGCAACAGAACTGTGACTAAAAATGTTTATATTGATGCCTGAGTCTCCTACATGGATCAAATAGCTTGAGAACAAAGCACAACAGCTCCTTGTGTCTAAATCTACGAGAATATACACTTTAGGAAGCATAGAGAAGTGACAGAAATGCACAATGCCAATGCGAAGACGAGGTGGGACATTAATTATGCTGTGGGAAAGAAGTCCATATTTGGGCAGATTTCGAACTCAGAATCAGTATCAGTATCCAGTCCCCCTACAAGTAACGAGCCTAAATTTCTAATATTTTTTTCAATAAACAAGAATATTAAAATAATATTTAAAATAATCTTTCAATATTTTAAGCTAAAATATTAGATTCTCTATGCAGTGTTATTGGAATAAGCTATAATTAAATTCTAGGCCTTTTATAATAATCTATGATTCAATAGTATAGTGACCCCTATCAATATTCAGCTGAAAATAGCTGGATGAATCAAAAGAAAAAAAGATACATTAAAAATCTGCTTTTTCTCAAAATTCCAGCTCATTTCTCAATAGATTGGGTTAGTATTAAAGAGAGGACCTTGCCCAATATTGTTCTTGATGTCTGTAATGTTATTTTATCGAAATGTGACCAGAAATGAATGGATGCATCAAAATTGATTTGGATATAGTGGCAGTGCAGAATGCTATTAATAATATCAGTCTATTTTTTTGATCCAGGAATCTGAATCTGATAGTTCCCAGGCCATAGGATGACCAGAATATTGAAATCAGAGTGATGCTCTTCTTTTTTTTCAGAAAGATCACCTTATATCTCTGCTAATACATTTCGGATCATCCTAGTCTTTTATACACACTATTATATAATACATATCATGTATTCTATACCACAATTATCTTCTCCAACACTCAGAAATGTGAGCTATATGGTATTTCAGAGATTTTCGCTATCACCCTTTTTACTATGGATTTCAAAGGTTTGAAATGTGCTCCTGGAGTATTCTGTGGGTTTTTAAAGTCAAGGAATTCATTAGCAACAACTCCAAAAGTTTCCGAGGCTCAGAAACATAAGTATTCATATGTGGCCCTCCTAAACTGTTATATCATTATTATGATCAATACTGAGACCCCATAAATGAAACCTAAAGTGGTTTGGGGGTTTGAAGTGTCAAGGAATTGAATAGTACCACTCCCAGAGCAATCTGAGGCTTAAAAAATAAAATAATGCATATTTACCCCTCAATTTCCTATTTTTCAGTGTTCTGGTACTCATATATAATTAATGAGGATGTATTCTAAGGTTTTCATAATGTAGAAATCGAATGGTGAAGTCCCTGAAGTGATCCGATGCATGTAGTACTATAAAAAAGTGATTTTTCTGCTTATTTTCACTATTTTAGCCTTTTAAACCACTCCCCAGGGCCCCCATATTTTACTAGATGGTTTGCTTTTATGCTATTTATATTTGAGTATATAATTGTACCATCCCCTGACCCACCAACCACTCAGAGGATGCTCCAATAAGCCTAAATCACTATTTAGTCTAAAAATAGACTGATATTATTAATAGCATTCTGCACTGCCACTATATCCAAATCAATTTTGATGCATCCATTCATTTCTGGTCACATTTCAATAAAATAACATTACAGACATCAAGAACAATACTGGGCAAGGTCCTCTCTTTAATACTAACCCAATCTATTGAGAAATGAGCTGGAATTTTGAGAAAAAGCAGATTTTTAATGTATCTTTTTTTCTTTTGATCCATCCAGCTATTTTCAGCTGAATATTGATGGGGGTCACTATACTATTGAATCATAGATTATTATAAAAGGCCTAGAATTTAATTATAGCTTATCCCAATAACACTGCATAGAGAATCTAATATTTTAGCTTAAAATATTGAAAGATTATTTTAAATATTATTTTAATATTCTTGTTTATTGAAAAAAATATTAGAAATTTCTCAAATATCACAAATATATTAAAAATATTATCTCAATATTTTAGTCTAATATATTGAAAAAATAAATAATTATAGAATTCAATATTTTAATCTAAAATATTAGATTCTCTATGCAGTATAAGGAATAGGCTACATTTTTGAAAAACATTGATCTGGCATTTTAAATCTGACCCTAATCTTAAAAATAGAAAAAATATGAAATTGATGCTAATAATACACCCTCTTCTCATCATCCCACCCTAAAAATAGCATCTCCTAGACCCCCTATCCATATTGCAACCCATAATAGGATATCACAGCCTATATCTTATATCACAGGTAAAAAATAAAAGCCTATAATAATAGGTCAATTAAATAGGACTCTTTTGTGATTTCATCCACAAATATAATAGAATATTTTGCAAAAGACCTAGGGCATTGGGTGGACCTGTTATATGAGAGCTGGAACTACCAGACCTTGTATTCTCTAAATCTGCTGACCTCTCCCTTTGTACTCCATGGCCAGCAGAATATGACTACTGAGAGTACATGGAATGATGGTGAATCCTGGTAGTGCCATTCTTCATTTTGGAAGATCCCCAAGGAGTGACTCCAATTCCTTGCTCTCCCCGCCCCAGCATAGCAAAGGATCCCAATCGATGAGCGACACCGATCACTCAGCAACGTCCTCAATGCCCATGGAGAGGACTACGGCTGGCCCAGCCTCTCAACCGTTGACAGAAAATCCTTGGACCCGAATGAAGAGAGGCCTGGGAGATCTGCAGAAGGGACATCAAATCCAGAGCAGGGTGGGACAGACCAACTCCCACCACCTGAGAACCCATGGACTTCTTCCTCACTACTGAATGAGGAGAACCCCTCAAGGGTGGCCACATCAACGCCCAGATCACTGCACAAATCTTTGCCAACCGTAACTGGTCACTATACAGACCAGCCACTGGCAACCAGCTTCAGGAGCTATGATCCCGAACTATTAGCAAGCAATGAACAATGGAGGCAGCACTCCTCATTCTCATTGACCGATTGGAGGAGTGGCTTCAAGTGAAGGGGCCAGGGCGGGATGGTCTTTGACTGCTTTGTTTAGGATGACAAAACTTTTGAGAGAATCAACTAAGATTTACCCCTGCTCCCAACTCCACTTTCTGACTCCCTGCCTGCACCAATGATCCGATGACATGATACCACAGGAAGGGACCAAGCTGACCAATGGTAGGAGCAGGAGATGATGCAATGGGAGGCAGCTCAGGGCAGATACCTGAGCCAACAACAGAAGAGAGGCTGGCACAGGCCTAGGAACAGATTGTGCAAATGCACGCACAGCAGAACCAGCTCACAGAGGAGCTAAATAGGCTTAAGAAAGGAAAGGAGCCCAATCGAGGGAGATGCCCAAACCCAAGAACGGACAGATTCTCCATCCCCAGACCACCTGACTACAACCCACCCATCTGGGGACCCATTGCACCCTATGCCGCACAGTTATGCCATTTAACATGCCAGTTAGCATTTGAGCAGATGCCACCTGGACTGCTTGTCAGCACAGCCACCATTTCAGCCATTTTCACAGGTATTGGCTCAAAAGGCCATACCATACAAGATAGGTCCCTACAGGCAAGAATGCGCAAAATATGGGTTTCCCATTTTCATATGGATATGAACCTTCATCCTAATCTGGTGTGATAGTATGTCGCAATTCATTTACTCTTATTTCTATTATTTTAGTGGAATGGATTTCTTTCTTATGTATAACACAGTGAATCATAAAGGCATTATATTGTATGTATACTAGATACAGCACGAAATATATATAGAATTGACCAGAAAAAAAGTAAACAAAAAGAAAAACATACAGAAAACTTTTCAGGCAGGGCGTCGAGGATGATGGCATCATCTTGAGCACCCTCAAAAACATGGGTGTAGAGAAGACAGCCCCAGCCTGTGCAGGTGTCAAGCGAGGGTGGGGGAATTTTGTAGGGGTCGGGTCGGGATCATTGGGTGGGGCATTGGTGATGATAGTGGTGTCGTGGGTGAAAATGAATGGCTCCATTGTCTCAAGCACTCTCAAAAGTGGGAGTGGTGAGACGATGGTCCCAGTCGGTGTGGCCATTCAGTATTGATAGGGGGATTTTTGATGGAGAGAGGTCGGGATGGTTGGGTTGCACATCGGCAATGATGATGATGCCTAGAGGACCAGCAACATATGCTCTTTTACTGGTGTACACTCATGTATATGCTGCCAAAACTACATACACGTCTTTATTATATTTCAATGCATCTTCTCTTAATTTGGTATCAAATACAGTACATATGTACATCTCAAAATACTGGTTTACTGTACTATAGTCTGGCCAAAACCTGTTCCAACCTCTATTCTACATTCCACTGGTGTCAGTAGAGCACAGAGAAACTATGAAGTAAGTATTCAGACTATTTCTTACTATGTATACATTTTCCGATGCAACTGAAGCACTTTGGAATGCTCTGGACAGTATCAGTTAGATGAAAAATGGCTTAAAGCAAGGCTGGCTCGGTTGTGCAATAACGTACATATCAGAGCAACAGTTTCTTTTGAGTTCTGTGAGACTGGCATCTAGGAAAATTATCATAATTAATAAAAGAAGTTCTATTCAATAGTTTTCTAACTGCAAAACTCTAAATTATGCAAGCAAGGCCTATGTATACATGAAATGAAGATTCTAATACTTCTGGTTTAAATAAAATTAGCATTATGAGCCATAAGTTTAGACTCTGACTAGTAGTTTTGTAATACAAAGGCAAATACACATTCAAAAATTATTCTGTGATAGAAGCCAGAGGCTCAAAGAGATTGTGCTGAGAAGAAATTGACATTGAATATTTGTCTTTTCAAGTTTTAAGCCTCTGGAACGAGCCTCCAAGTTTCAATTGGCAGCTGTGCTGCCAGGTATACCACAGTAATGTCATCTCTTCTGTTCGCTCTTTACTCTTGTCTCCCCTCACCTCTGCTTATTTTCCTCAATATTATTTCTCTACCCTCATTTTAGAGGGTGCTGAAGATGATGGCACCCTTGGTTTCCTCTGTAAATGCTGTCATCACCACCAATGCCATTGTCAATGTCTCTCCCCTACTCTGGCAAAATCCCCCAACACTCACTTAACAGCCATACCAAAAGGTGCCGTCATCCCATCACCCCCATTTTCAAGGGTGCCAGAGACAATGGTGCCAACCATTTTCCTCTATGACAACATCATAGTCACTGACATAGTGTTCAACATATCTGGCCTCATCTCTGTAAACATCCCTCCATTCTCACTCAACAACCACACCAACTGGCACCGTCGTCTTGTCATCTATGTTTTCAGGGGTGCCAGAAATGATAGCGTTAATCGTTTTCTGCTATGACAATGCCATTGTCACCGATGCCATGTTCACTGTCCTTAACCCTATCCCTGCAAGCATCCCTTCATTCTTGCTCAATGACACTACTGATTGGCACCGTCTCTTTGTCACCCTCGTTTTCGAGGGTGCCGAACACAATAGTGCTATCCAATTTCCCCTACAATGCTACCATGGTCACTAGTGATGCCCAGCATTCCTGCCCCCATCCTCCAAAGCCAACCTCACCCTCATTCGACAACCACCCTGATTGACACCTCCATCTCCTTGTCTCCATTTTCGAGGGTGCCAGAAATAATGGTGCTGACAGATTCTCCCACTGATTCCATCGTCAGCGCTGACACTCTGTCCCACTACCCTGGCCTGAGCCCTGCACAAAAATTCCATTTCTTGCTTGACATGCAGTTCCACTGGTGCCATAGTCTTAGCACTCCCATTTTCAAGAGTGTCAGACACAATGGTGCCAACTATTTCTCCCTGCAATGCCCATTTCAAATTTCAAGTCTGGCCTTTCTTCATTCTTTCATAGCATCCTTGGTTTTCATGTTTGTACAATACTTTATATTTACTCTGTGATGTATTTAAATAAATGTACTTGTATATAAATCACTTAAATAAACTTTTTGATTCCAATTTTTGATGTTTAAATATTTTGAAGACAGAAGCATATGTTAAAATCATGGAAAGGAGGTCATTTTGGACCTAAAATCGGCCACAAAATCACTACCAGTATGAAAAAAAATTTCAGCCAAAAACACAACCCAATATGGCTGGGCTACCAGCCCAATCCCAAGGAAAAGGCCCCAAAACTATGGAAGTGGCTATGCTACTAGTTAGCCTTCAAGTGGCATCCATTCAAATGCTGATCAGCCCAGGAAATGTGTCAAATCCTACAGCATGGCCTGCCCATTGGAGCATGGGATGAGGACACACTTCTGCTCCTGCTTTTAAGAGTCAAACCAATTCTCCTGAAAAATCTTGCCACGTTCAAAGGGGAGCACAACGATATCAACTGCTTCATCAGAGACTGTCTCACTTACTTTGAGACCTTTTAACATTACTTCTGCAGTATCCCCTCGCTGATGGTCACCTTTGCCACCACACACTTCAAAGGGCCAGCACAAGACTGATGGGTCTATTAACGACAGGAGTTCTGGTTTGAGGATAAAGAAGACAAGCAGCTATCAAGGTATCGATACCCCAGGTGGCACCTGTAGCAGCCACTTTCATATATCAATCACTGTCAATTGACAGGCCAGCTGATAAATCCAGACTGTCAATTGACTGGCCATCTAAATAATACATTTTTATCACTGTGATTAAAGCAGGACATTGTTACAGCCTCCCCTTTGATGGCTGTTGCACTGCCACCCTCCCCTCTGCTCATTGTCAGGGTCCTCCACCCTCTCTCCTATTGTTGTGCACTTTTTCCTTTTTAGAAAAGTTGCTTTTAATATCTCCAAAATGCTTGTGGGCCTTATTTCTACCCTCCTGCTCACTGTTTTAGGCTAAAATTGGAGATTTGAGGTCTTTTAAAAATATATTATAGATTAATAAGCTGACTGTGTGCCTCCTGAGCCTCTGGATGCTGGATTCAGCCTCGGAAGACTGGATGTAGTGTGATAGTGCAGCCAATTAATGGGACCAGCCATCAATATCAGGCTATTTTCAGAAAAATCTGGGATTGGGGTGGTTTCTGGGTACTGGATGGGCTAGGGAATGGTACTAGTATATGCATAAATATAAATAACATACAAGCAAACCCTCTGGTGAGATATGGGGATCCTGGAGAGTGGTTTAAAAGGCTAAAATAGTGAAAAATAGCAAAAATAAGCAGAAAATTCACATTTGGAGTGGTTTCTGGATACTGGATAGGCCAGGGGATGGTACTAGTACATGTATATATGTAAATAACATAAAATTGACCCCTTTGATGAGGTATGGGGGCCCTGGGGAGTGGGTAAAAAGAGTAAAATAGTGAAAAATAGCAGAAAATCTCACAAAATTCGCATTTTGGGGTTGCTACATGCATCAGATCACTTCAAAAACTTGACCAATGAATTCCCTGGCCTTGAAAACCCTAAACCAACTCCTCTATAATACATGTGGCACATTTTATAGCTAGGTATAATCAGGAAAATTAGCTTTTTATAGTGCTGCGTACAGTGGATCACTCTGGGGATGTTACCAATCAATTTATACACTATGAAAACCCTAGAATATGTCTTTATATGCTATATATGACTGCTGAAATCCAATGAAAAATTGGGAATTAGGGGGGAAATATGGTTTATTTAGTTTTTTAGCCATCGTGTCAGTCCAGAGACATCACCAATTGATTTCTCAACCTTTAAAACCTCCAAACAACTCTTGGTTTCATTTGTGAGGTTTCAGTATCAATCATTATAATGATATAACTGTTTAGGAGGAGCACACATGGAAACTTGCATTTCTGAGCTTCGGAAAACTTCAGAGTTGTTGCCAATGAATTCCTTGATCTTGAAAACCCCCAGAACAGCCTAAGAAGATAATACAAACCTTCAGAATACATGGAGAAAAGTGTGATAGTGAAAATATGTAAAATACCTTATAGCTCGCATTTATGAGTGTCAGAGAAGGTAATTCTGATATACAATATACTATATATATTGTATAATGGTGTGTAAAAAAGATTAGCATGATCCAAAATGTATTGGCAGAGATATAAGGAGATCTTTCTGAAAATAAGAAGGAGCACTCCCTAGATTTCAATGTTCTGTTAATCCTATGGCCTGGAGACTATCAGATTCGAATTCCTGGACCCAAAAAACATAGGACTCATCTATAATCCATAGGGGTAATTTTTACTAGTGTATCATCCATGCAGATAGTATAACTTTGTGCATAAATGAGAGCATACTTATTACTTTGGAGTTTTGACACATGAATCACATGAATGATTGGTGATTCTTATGTTTTTTGGGTCCAGGAATTCGAATCTGATAGTCTCCAGGCCATAGGATTAACAGAACATTGAAATCTAGGGAGTGCTCCTTCTTATTTTCAGAAAGATCTCCTTATATCTCTGCCAATACATTTTGGATCATGCTAATCTTTTTTACACACCATTATACAATATATATAGTATATTGTATATCAGAATTACCTTCTCTGACACTCATAAATGCGAGCTATAAGGTATTTTACATATTTTCACTATCACACTTTTCTCCATGTATTCTGAAGGTTTGTATTATCTTCTTAGGCTGTTCTGGGGGTTTTCAAGATCAAGGAATTCATTGGCAACAACTCTGAAGTTTTCCGAAGCTCAGAAATGCAAGTTTCCATGTGTGCTCCTCCTAAACAGTTATATCATTATAATGATTGATACTGAAACCTCACAAATGAAACCAAGAGTTGTTTGGAGGTTTTAAAGGTTGAGAAATCAATTGGTGATGTCTCTGGACTGACATGATGGCTAAAAAACTAAATAAACCATATTTCCCCCCTAATTCCCAATTTTTCATTAGATTTCAGCAGTCATATATAGCATATAAAGACGTATTCTAGGGTTTTCATAGTGTATAAATTGATTGGTAACATCCCCAGAGTGATCCACTGTACACAGCACTATAAAAAGCTAATTTTCCTGATTATACCTAGTTATAAAATGTGCCACATGTATTATAGAGGAGTTGGTTTAGGGTTTTCAAGGCCAGGGAATTCATTGGTCAAGTTTTCGAAGTGATCTGATGCATGTAGCAACCCCAAAATGCAAATTTTGTGAGATTTTCTGCTATTTTTCACTATTTTACTCTTTTTACCCACTCCCCAGGGCCCCCATACCTCATCAAAGGGGTCAATTTTATGTTATTTACATATATACATGTACTAGTACCATCCCCTGGCCTATCCAGTATCCAGAAACCACCCCAAATGTGAATTTTCTGCTTATTTTTGCTATTTTTCACTATTTTAGCCTTTTAAACCACTCTCCAGGATCCCCATATCTCACCAGAGGGTTTGCTTGTATGTTATTTATATTTATGCATATACTAGTACCATTCCCTAGCCCATCCAGTACCCAGAAACCACCCCAATCCCAGATTTTTCTGAAAATAGCCTGATATTGATGGCTGGTCCCATTAATTAGCTGCACTATCACACTACATCCAGTCTTCCGAGGCTGAATCCAGCATCCAGAGGCTCAGAAGGCACACAGTCAGCTTATTAATCTATAATATATTTTTAAAAGACCTCAAATCTTCAATTTTAGCCTAAAACAGTGAGCAGGAGGGTAGAAATAAGGCCCACAAGCATTTTGGAGATATTAAAAGCAACTTTTCTAAAAAGGAAAAAGTGCACAACAATAGGAGAGAGGGTGGAGGACCCTGACAATGAGCAGAGGGGAGGGTGGCAGTGCAACAGCCATCAAAGGGGAGGCTGTAACAATGTCCTGCTTTAATCACAGTGATAAAAATGTATTATTTAGATGGCCAGTCAATTGACAGTCTGGATTTATCAGCTGGCCTGTCAATTGACAGTGATTGATATATGAAAGTGGCTGCTATAGATGCAATGCCAGCAAAGGCACCATCGGTGCAGTACTCAGTCAGAAGCAGAAGGGAATCTGGTGCCTGGTGGCCTTCATGTCAAAGGCACTCAGTGCCATAGAACGAAATTATAAGATCTACGACAAGGAACTGCTGGCTATCATGCTGGCACCCTCTGAATGGCGCCATTATCTCATGAGCACCACTGAGAATGTAGAAATCTGGACAGATCATCAAAACCTCCAATATTTCTGACTTTCCCAGAAACTGAACTGACAACAGGCCTGCTGGGTCACCAAGCTTGCCAAATATCACTTCACACTTCATCACAAGACCAGTGCCCAGAATAAAAAGGCTGACTTATTTTCACAATGTGACAACCATGACCAATGCAAGGAAGACAATAACAACATCATCATTCTTCAACCCATGCACTTCTGAGCACTCATTCTACCAACCACTAATGACATACATTGAAGGATCAAAGAAGCCACCTGTCAAGAAGAACTATAGGATGAAGGCATTGCTATGTCCCTCAACTATGAACAGGAGATCAGCCACCACGGTGGACTGCTCCAATATGATGGACAAATCTATGTTTCCTGAAAGAGGTCACTCCATGGCGAAATCATCGCCCAGAGTCATGACCACATCCTGGCCAGACACCCTGGGATTGACAAGACCAAGAGCTAGTGCTCAGGGAATATTGGTGGCTGAAGATGAAGAAGGATGTCAAAGCATATGTCAAAGGATGCAAGACATGCCAGAGGACCAAGAGCAGCACCCAAGCCAAAGCAGCACCACTCCACCCGAATGAAGTTCCCATCGGACCTTGGACCCACATATCGGTAGATATGATCACAGGATTACCTGACTCAAACGGGCACAATGCCCTACTGATGATTGTTGACCGATTTTCTAAAGCCATCATTCCAGTCGCCTGCAACGTCGAATTGTCAGCTGAAGGATGGGCCCAAATCCTTCGAGACCATGTCTACGCCTGTCACAGAATGCCCCAAGCCATCATCTCCAACCGTGGACCCCAGTTCATCTCCAAGTTCATGAAGGAACTATACTGAATGCTTGACATCACACTGAACGCCTCCATGGCCTTCCACCCACAGACTGATGGACAAACTGAGTGTGTTAACCAGGAGATAGAAAAGTATCTGCACATCTACCAACAGACCAACTGGAGTGACTGGCTCCCTCTCGCAGAATTCACCCACAACAATTGAATCCACAGTGCAACAGGCAAGAGCCCCTTCATGGTACTCTACAGCCATCACCCAAAAATCCTACCTGACTCGCCTTGTGCTTCACCATTTGCAAACCTGACTGCCAAAGTGTTCATCAAAAACATGACCATGATTCACAAAGAAACCCGGAAAGCACTTGAGGAAGCCACCGCAAAGATGAAGGCACAATATAACAAGAAGAAGCACATCACCCACGAATACCAAGTTGGCGACTGGGCCTGGCTTGATGCCACAAACCTCCATCTGCCATGACCAAAGAAGAAGCTCGATGATAAGTGCGTCGGCCCCTTTGAAATCCTAGAAAAAAGTGGCGCTGATGAGCCTCCAGGCTCTGTATGCTCATAAATTCGCGGATCTATAATGATCTAGTGACATCCTGCCCCTTCCGAACTTCCATATCAAAGCACAGCCATGATTGTCAGGCACTTTGATCCTGAATCCTATTACGCAACTCTAATGACAAGTTAGCAAACTATTATAATTTGCTACAGTCAGCAGCAGTTAAAGCCTTACCAAGGCTGTTTACTTTGCGCAGTTCATGGCTTAGTAAATGCACAGAAAGTTTGTGTTGCAGCAGCATTGCGCAGTAACTGAAGCTACATGCACAGTTATGCACAGCCATGCACAGTTGCATAGTTCTTAAAGTTGCACAGCTGCTGACAGATCTCAACTCAGCATTAGTAAGGAAAGGACAAGAATACTCTATTGCACAGTAAATAGTTCACTTGTGTTGCGAATTAACACGGCAAAGACAAATGTAGCTTACATACAAGTAATTCTCAAAGTAGTATAAAAGTAGCTAACTAAAAGTATGAAGAGAGAAGGAGACAAACCCCAGGGAGATATTTGCCCACAAGTATACTACCTTACACACCTCCTAGATCCGATACACACACCCAAAGTTATTGCTTCTCTACTGTTCATTAGAGAAATAACACTTAGCGAACTTTTCCTTCACTAATACAGTTAGCTATAACTTCGTGTGCTTACCTCTGCTCCAAAAACTTCACTAGGAAACCTTTACTGGTTACCCTTGCGAAGCATCCTCGACGTTTTAAGTTCGCTTGCATACCTGTGCGCTTTAAAGAGCAATCTGCAGCTAGGATTGAAGCCCTTTAGCCACTAACAACCCAGTACTACCATTTCTGAACTTAGGAAACAACACCACTTAACTCTTATAGAGTTAGACACCTTGGGGCTTTAGCTACCTTTCTCATAGAAGAGAAAGTTCACTACCCTTGCCCTTTCAACTCGACTCAAGATTAGTACTGACTTGCTTGATATTAGGATCGTTTAGAGCTATATCTTGCTTGTGCATACTTTATCTTGGACAAAACCTCGCTCACATCTAGAGCACTAGTTTCATTAACTCACATAGAGTTTCCCAACCGAATCCGCAGCTAGGATTTCGACACCACATAGTTCACACCAAATCTAGGTTGCCCCCGCTCAGCATACATCCACGTTTACGCATCCCTTTCCTTCCAAGAAAGTTTGCGTACATACTTTGAGCCTCTGAATAGCCTTCAGAGAATCATAACAAAGCGTAGCAATACTTTGCTACACCACCAGGAAGCTACAGTCATCGCATGGAGGTGCAAGACTAGACTCGCTAGAACCTGCCTTCAGATTCTGTGCTTGGTTACACTCGCCATTACAGGTCTTGTGTTTTCTGCCCGCAGGAGTCTCTAGGTTCATCAGCGCATCCACCTACAAACTCAAGCTGCCACCCCACTGGAAGATTCACCCACACTTCAATGAGAAGCTGCTGACACTGTACACGCTGCTAGCATTCCCTAATCAAGAACTACCACTGCCACCTTCTCCCGACCTTATCGAAGATGAAAAGGAATACAAAGTCAAAGAAGTCCTTGACTCCAGACCACGACGAGTCCGAGGGAAGAAGGGACAGAAGTACAACAGTGTCACCAACTACTTCATCAAATGAAAAGGCTGAACAAGGGAGCACAACTCTTGGGTCAGAGATACTGAAATGAAACATGCGCAGGAAGCGATCCAGGAATACGAAGACAAAGTTAGCCATGCCTGATGAGTCGACATACCCAAAATAGTAACACTGGAACAGTGCATGGAGCAACTTGGAGAACAGAGAACCTTAGTGGCAGTCAGGATGCCTGCCTTAACAAGGAGGTAATGTTATGATTTTTCCACTTTTTCGTTATCTTATCTTATCTTGGCACCTCAGCATACATGTGGTTACCAGCGCTAAATCAAATGACTTCAGCATTCCTGCTGCGATGCATGGTTACTGACAGGCTTCCATATTACAGAACACACAATTGACACAACGACAGGTTATATATAAAAAATGGACTACAGTATATAAGTAGCTTACCTCTTGCTGTAGTATCCTCAGCTTTGAGCTAAGTTTATATATACCGGACTTATCCCCCTCTCACTCGCTGAGCTTGACTAAGTGTTTACCATTCATCACTTGGATTATCAGGCTCTGCTGCCCCTGGGGTGATTGTCTGAACACGAGACAGCCCTTTGTTACGACTTTTTTGCCTTTTTTCCTTATCTTATCTTATCTGGTACCTCGGCACCTCGGCACCCCAGCATATCAGCATCTGTCCCCAAGAGATCAACCCCAAGACTTCCTGTGAAGCCGCAGACGATGATATTCTTAGATTCTGTATATTGTATATAAGTAGCACAGCTCTCAGCCATGTACCCTAGCTTCGAGCTAAGTTTATACACCCCGGACTTTTCTCTTATCGCTTGCTGAGAGTTTAACGTTATCCACGCTCCACTGTGACAATCAACGGTATCGTAGGTGACTGCCCGAATGCGAGACAGCCTACGATCGCCTTGTATTGTTATTCCTGAGCCCGGACATAACAGTTAGCTCGAAGCTTTCTACTACGACCTTCAGCTCGTACACCGAGAAGGTCTTTTATGCCCGCCAAATTCACACAACCACAAAAGAACCCCGACCAGAAAAATCAGGCAGGAGGACGCCCCAAGCTGGCGAAGAGAATAAGGAAGAGAAAAGCTGGAAGGTGAAGAAGCGAAGATATTCGCCCCGCAAGGTACGACGACCGCTACTCCTACAACTACTGTGGGTACGACGACTACAGCCCCAACATCGACTAATACGTTGCAACTTTTTCTACTTAACCTTGTCACCTTCCTCCTCCTCAAATTCCTCCTCTACCAACTTTCCCAACTCCTTCAGGACATCGAGCAACCTCGCAGACGAGGTCAATGAGCCCCGATCTAACCGACAAACAGACCATTGAATTGGGGGCTGCGATCGCAGCCACCACCTTCCTCTGCCTACTCACTGCTGCTCTCGTCCTCGCATACAGCGAACAGATCCAGGCCTTCCTCCATCGGGCGGGAGTGCTCGTGGTACCAGCACCCCCACCAATCCCACGACACTATGTCGAACTCCCCCGACTCGACCCCGCAACCGTCAGGCCGGGGCTCCGCACCGCCCAGGCTAGGGCGCGGGGCAATCGTGCCACCACCATCTACTTCGAATCCAACCTCGAATTCTTCGAGAATAGGGAGGCTATCGCAGCCGCCCCCACGGAACTACCCCACGCTCCCGAACCAGCTCGCACGACCCACGACACGGCGGGGAACTTACGGATTGAGGACCTCCCCGATCCTCCCCCTACCACCGAGACCCTCAGCGACCTGCTCGGCCCCTCCCCCGGCGAGCTCACGGCGGGCCCCCTCGCAACGTCCCTATCTCCATCATGGAACAAAGGGGAAATGCCTGTTGGCCCATCGAGGTCGACAGCGACAACTCCAACGATAGTATCCCCCTCGTCATCATCGATGAGCAGGGAGTACTTCACTCCGCCAACGATCCACGCCCCGGCACCCTGGAACCCACAGTCATGGGACCTCCCAGACCCAGAAACGACAACGACCCCCTTAACCCCCATGGCCCCGACTATGACTGGCCTTCTCTTTCACCCATCGACTTCGATATCCTCGGTCCGGCCAGGGCCAGGCCTGGGAGATCAGGTGGCGGGACCTCGAGAGGAGAGGGGGATGGTATACCCCCCTTCGCGAGGAGATGGATGACTACCTCGCCGTTAATAGAGGGGATCCGCTTCCTCGACTGGGACGAGCCCAGACAGTCGCTGCCCGCATCTTCGCCAATAGGAACTGGACTGAGTACCCGCCTGCCGCAGGGAACCAGGTCCAGGGGATTCGAGCCCGAACAGAGGAGGAGCAGACCGAGCTGGAACAAGCACTCCTTCCCCTGGCCAGATTACAGGGAGATCACCCGGACCTTGACGGCCCCAGGATTCCCTCAGATCCACGACGACCAACCTGTTTCGATTCAGGACGGTCCTCTGCCAGACTCACCACCTGGAATGTCGACCCGGAACTGGAGACGACAAGGCGAATACCATGGCAGGGGAACCAGTCGTCTTCTAGCAGGGGGCGACAATGATAACGGGGGAATGGACTTAGGAGGGCAAGAGGGTGGACCAGGGGGTGGAGAGACAGCGGAGGAACGAATCGCTAGGATGGAGCAGCAATATGCACTCCTCCATGACGAGAACACCCGCCTACAGGAGGACCTAGCAAACGCAAGACAGGCACCCGCTGGGGGACGAGGACGACCTCCCTTCCCAGGTCCAGACCAGGATCGATTCTCCATTCCCCGACCGCCCAACTATAGCCCCATTTCTCAAGGGCCTGTCGGTGCGTGGGACCGTGACAATCACCCCCGTTAACGGGGGTAAAACCCATACTACGAAAATTACCCACGCCATTCAAGGGTGCTCATGACGACATCGAACGGTTCCTGGGGGACTGCGTACAGTACTTCAAAACCTTCCGATACCACTACCAGGGAATGCCATCCCTGATGGTAGGCTTCGCCACCTCGCTCCTCGAAGAAGAAGCTGAGGCGTGGTGGGTCCACCTACGAGACGATTATTGGTATATCCCCTCAGAACCGCCCGTACCATCGACCACCGAAGAAGACGCCGACTATAACACGGGGCCACGATACTGGTATCCATCATGGGAAGACTTCGTTCGCAGTTTTCGCGAAGAATTCCGCGACCCCACCATCGAGCTGGTCCACGAAAAGAAGATGAGCGAAATCAAGATGGGCAACGACCCGGCCCATGTCTTCTTCCATGAATGGAGCGGGAGGCCAAATTAGCCAACCGCCTCATGGACCAGAGCGAGAGGGGGGTCCTCGTCAACGCGGTTCGAAAAGGAATTCCCCCCTCGTATGGCGCGATTATCGCCAGCATCGGCTTCAGGATTCCCCGCACCTACACTGAGTGGAAGCTTCGTATAACCCTCATGTACGAAGAAAAGCAGAAGCAGCGGGTCTTCGAGCAGACCCAGGGAATAGAACGATACCCCGACAAGAAGGCCAAGGAAACCGCAAAAACGATGCCCCCAAGAAGAGCGACGCCCCCGGCGGTGAACAAGACCCCGGGCGACAACCGAGCACGCGACGACGGGGGCCGGTGGGTCCCCATCACGACGACAACCTTCAGCGGGCAAGGCTGCCCATGGATATCGACGCCAAAAACGCAAGACAGCGCCGGGAAGGGAAGTGCTTCTGGTGCGACGAGAAGGGGCACCTGAGCAAGGATTGCCCCCACAAGGGCGAGAAACAAGAGGTGCGCGCAGTGGAGGCGGCACCAGAGCCACTCGCACCTACGACGGAGGCAAAGGAGGCAAAAGAGTAGGTCGGGCAGGTTCTGATTCGCCTGTCCCAACCCAAAATACCCACAGTGCGCGCACTTTTCCTGCTGGACGGTCTTGTACTACCTCTTTACATGCAGACACTTTTACTATCGAGCATTCGGATATACCCGACCCCCATGTGTGGGGTCGGTTACTTACACGACTTCAAAAAATTTACACAATATACGGCCTACGTGCCAACTTACCGACTTCTTTACGTGCCCAACTTCAGAATCAGCTAATCGATACGATCCCCTCCGGGAATTAACTGACGAAATAGACCTAGGATCCGGGGCTGCCGACCCCAGGACTGCACAACCGGCTAAACGTCTGCCAAGTAGCTCATTATGAGTGAAAGGATCGAATGACAAGTCACCCACCATAGTGACATCCATCAACACGGCAGGGACCCAGCAACGTTCCAATGCTCAGAACGTTCCCCGACCAGATGGAGCAGAGGCGGGAGTCACCCCCACCTCTGACGAAGCAACCCGAACCCCGAATGAAGTGAACCCCTGGGACAGAAACCAGGGGAGAGCTGGCAACGTCACGCCACCTCCTTCCTCGGGGGTAGGCAGTGCAGGGCTCATGCCCAGATTTTACAGGAACGAAGGACCGTCCAGGGGAGCCCAACTCCCTGACAGGTCGGGGGTAACGGACGCGGTAGGCAAGCCCGAACCCTCGGCGCCGGACAGGTCTGGCAACCCCGCACATATTAGCGGTCAAACGGGTGCCACCCCCGACGGACCTTCCTTACGGACACCCACTGGATCAAGACGCGACCCCGACTCAAGGCAAGACTTCACGGGATACCACGTGGCCGAAGAAAAGGGAGGAACCGCTAGCACCCAGGTGGTAGAAAGGGGGCATGCGTCAGTCATCTTAGAAGAGATACCTGATGAGGAAGACGACACCTCATACCAGCAATGGAAAGCGAAGGGGAGCCCAATTGGTCTCCCCGTTCCCTCCTTGCCTGCTTCCCCGACACCTGTAGAAACTAGGAAACGGAAGGAGCCCGTCGGGTGGTTGAAGCCCTTCGGCGTTGACTGGACCCTCAGATGGATACGACAAGCACAGACCAACGAAGGGGTGCGGTCCAGGCTGGGGACCTGGATACCAAACTCCCGACTTGGTGAACTGACAACGAAATTATTAGACCAACTACGGACGGAGGATTGGTGGGATGCCACGGAACGGATGCACGAACTACAAGAACCTATCCGTTATATCCGCGGAGGAACTAGTGACTTGATGATCCCGGTCACCCTAGAACCTTGTACCGGATGAAAGGTCTTTGCTACAAAGGCTCTACTTGATAGTGGTTGCACCAGAAGCGCGATTAATCGCGCATACGTCGAAGAGCACGGACTAGACACCAGGAAGGTGCGAGTCCCCATACCAGTATATAACGCCGATGGGACCCGCAACGCAGACGGCGACGTCACTGAGTTTGTAGAGCTCTGCCTGACAATCGGTCACCACAGGGAACGAATCGACCTTGCAGTCACCAACCTCGGAAAGCGAGATGTCTACCTGGGGCATGACTGGCTTAAACGCCATAACCCCAGCGTCAACTGGAAAACGGGAAGCGTCCTCTTCGGACGATGTGATTGCGTAACCAACCCCTTCCACTTACTGGATGCCAACCCTGATGACCAATGGGATGAGCTGGAAGAAGGAGAAACCATCCTGGCCATAAGAATGGAAGAGGAACTGATCATCCGAGGAATGCATCATGCCAATGACCTGGCAGCCAAGGCCCACGAAAGAAAGCCCCAGCGATCGTTTAAGGAATTGGTACCCGAGCACTACCAGTCCTTCTGAGATCTGTTTGAAAAGGACAGTTTCGATGTACTGCCTGACCGAAAGCCTTGGGATCACGCCATTGAGCTCGTCCCCAACGCTAAAGCCACCTTGGACTGCAAGGTGTATCCCTTAAATCGGGATGAACAGGAACAGTTGGACAAGTTTCTCGACGAAAACCTAGAATCGGGTCATATCCGCCCCTCGAAATCCCCTTTCGCCTCGCCCTTCTTCTTCGTTAAGAAAAAGGACGGCACCCTGCACCCTGTTCAAGATTACCGGAAATTGAACGAAATGACGATCAAGAACCGATATCCCCTTCCCTTGATAGGCGAGCTCATCGATAAACTCCGGGGGGCCAAATACTTCACCAAACTAGATGTTCGATGGGGATATAATAATGTTTGAATCAGGGAAGGGGACAAGGAAAAGGCTGCCTTCCATACCAATTGGGGGCTATTCGAACCCACGGTCATGTTCTTTGGGCTCACAAACTTGCCTGCCACGTTCCAATGGATGATGAATGACATCTTCAAGGACCTGATCGCTGAAGGGAAAGTCACTATTTATTTAGACGACATCCTTATCTTCTCCAAGAATCTGCAGGAGCATCGACGCATCATAACACGTGTCCTCCAACGTCTGCATGAGAACAAGCTCTTCCTCAAGGCAGAGAAGTGCGAGTTCGAAGTCCTCGAAACGGAGTATCTAGGAGTCATCATCAGCGAAAACTCCATCAGGATGGACCCAATCAAAATCGCCGGTATCGCTGAATGGCCTGTATCCAAGAAAAAGAAAGAACTCCAATCCTTCCTCGGGTTTACCAACTTCTACCGGAAGTTCATTAAAATGTATTCAAAGGTGGTCAAGCCGCTAACGCAGCTTACGGGAAATGCGGAATGGACCTGGGGGCATAACCAGCAAAACGTGCATTTGAGGAGTTGAAGCGACGGATGGCCGAGGACGTTATCCTCGCTATCCCAAACGATGATGAACCTTTCTGGGTGGAAGCCGACTCCAGTGAAGGGGTGGTCAGGCGCCGTCCTCAGCCAGAAACAGGACGGCACATGGCGCCCAGTCGCCTTTATGTCAAAATCCCTCAGTGCCACGGAACGGAACTATGAGATCTACGACAAGGAATTACTCGCCATAATGCTCGCCCTCGCAGAGTGGCGCCACTACCTCATGGGAGCCCGACACGATGTAGAAATCTGGACAGATCACCAGAATCTCCAATATTTCCGACTCCCCCAGAAGCTAAACCAACGACAAGCACGATGGGTAACAGAGCTAGCTGAGTACCATTTCCAGCTCTTCCACAAACCCGGAGCCCAAAACGTAAAAGCCAACTTATTGTCTCGACGAAGTGATCATGACCAAGGATCGAAAGACAATAATGACGTTGTCATCCTCAACGCCGCCCACTTCCGGGCCCTGATCATGCCCACAGCGATGGAAACACAACAAACAGTTGAAGAAGCAACACGACAGGAGGAGCTGTGAGATGAAGGGATCGCTACGTCACTGACGCATAACCGGGGAATATCCCGTCAGGATGGACTCCTCTATTACAACGGAAGGATCTACGTTCCCCATAAAAAGGCACTACGGGGGGATATTATTTCCCAATACCACGACCACATTACGGCTGGCCACCCGGGGATCGAAAAGACAAAGGAACTAGTATTACGGGACTACTGGTGGCCAAAACTAAGAAAAGACGTCGAAGCATACGTAAAAGGGTGCGAGACATGTCAACGAACCAAGTCTGACACGCACACAAAGGCGGCCCCCCTGAACCCAAACGAAGTCCCTGTTGGCCCATGGACCCACATATCAGTCGACATGGTCACCGGACTCCCCAACTCCAACGGCCACGATGCCATGCTGGTGATCGTCAACAGATTCTCGAAAGCGATAATCCCGATTGCCTGTAACACGGAACTCTCAGTGGAAGGGTGGGCATGCCTATTACACAACCATGTCTACGCCTGCCATGGAATGCCACAAGTCGTGATCTCCGACTGAGGACCCCAGTTCGTCTCCAAATTTATGAAGGAATTATACCGACTCCTTGATATTACGCCAAACGCCTCGACAGCATTCCATCCTCAGACGGATGGTCAGACAGAACAAGTTAATCAAGAGATCATCAAATACCTCCGAATATTTGTGAACCACCGACAGAATGACTGGAGTGACTGGTTGCCGCTAGCAGAATTCGCTCACAACAACCGCATCCATAGCGCCACAGGCAAACGCCCTTTCATGGTCCTATACGGAAGGAATCCATGAACTCTCCCTGATACACGACGTGTCACGCTACTTTCCAATCTGGCCACGGAAGACTTCGCAAGGAAGATGACACAGATCCATGCCGAGACCAAGTCTGCCCTCGATGAAGCAGCCAAAAAGATGAAGGAGCAGTATGACAAAAGAAAACGGGCAGCCCATCCATATCGAGTCGGCGATCACGTTTGGCTCGACGCCATGAACTTGCACCTTCCTAGGCCTAAGAAGAAGCTCAATGACAAGAGGGTAGGCCCGTTCCTCATTACGGAAAAGGCTGGCGCCAGCACATTCAAACTCAAACTTCCGCCGCACTGGAAGATCCATCCGTGCTTTAATGAAAAGCTCTTAACACCGTACGTACGGCCGGAATTCCCCAACCAGGAACTCCCTCCACCTCCACCACCTGACTTAATCAAAAATGAAGAAGAGTACGAGGTCGAGGAGGTCCTTGATGTCCGACCAAGACAGATCCGTGGGCACAGGGGTCAAAAGTCGTGAACGACACACAACTATTTCATAAAGTGGAAAGGATGGACCAGAGAACACAATTTGTGGGTCTGAGAGGAGGATATGGAACATGCTCAGGAGGCTATCAAAGACTTTGAAACAAGACACGGAGCCATACGGGCAGTCGAGACGCCTGCCTTAACGGGGGGGTGATGTTACGACTTTTTTGCCTTTTTTCCTTATCTTATCTTATCTGGTACCTCGGCACCTCGGCACCCCAGCATATCGGCATCTGTCCCCAAGGGATCAACCCCAAGACTTCTTGTGAAGCCGCAGACGATGATATTCTTAGATTCCGTATATCATATATAAGTAGCACAGCTCTCAGCCATGTACCCTAGCTTCGAGCTAAGTTTATACACCCCGGACTTTTCTCTTATTGCTTGCTGAGAGTTTAACGTTATCCACGCTCCACTGTGACAATCAACGGTATCGTAGGTGACTGCCCGAATGCGAGACAGCCTACGATCACCTTGTATTGTTATTCCTGAGCCCGGACATAACACCCTTGGATTGCACTTGCTTGTTATTCCTGGGTTCAGGCCTAACACAGCTATGATAGCAGTCAGCATGATACATACCACTCAGGATTGTGGACTTAGCTCTCAGGCTATATGCCCTACAACATTTACATAGGGCTATATACTGAAGGTCCATTTTCCAGATGAAGCTAGACAGTCAGTTGGCCAAATACTAAGGGACATACCCTGGCGCTCAACACTGTTAATAGGCCTAAGACTTCCATGGCAATGGCAACACCAACTCAGAATGAGATTGGGTAATTAACGTAGTAGCATGGCAATCAAGGCAATCATGTGTGCAAGTGAGTTCAGGGCACCTCTGTGCAGTAAATCAATTCCTCTATACACAAGTATACACTGCGGCTTTAAGTCTGCAAAGTAGTACTGCTTGGTAGTCGAGTACTAGATGCTATGGCTTTAAGCTGGTAGGGATCTCTTGAAGTGAGAGGGAATGGAAGTGGGTATGATGTGAATACCATGAATCTGTTTAAGAAAACATGAGATGAGACTAGAAAATGTCACTCAATGGTAATCTGAGCAGGGTGAACAATGGAAGATAGACTAAATGGTCAACAATAGTCTATGAGTGAACAAGGCCATGAGAAAATGGAGTGAAAGCTGTGTGTGGTAAAAGAAAATGTTGAACGAGATGCTGGGGGTGGAATGGTGAGAGAAAATGTTGAACTATGAAAACTGGCAATAATACTGGTCCTATACAATGTGATGGTGCTAAGTCAATGTTGAAACTTGTCTGGTACTGAAACAATCCTATCCTATGTCAAACTAACCTTCAAGTCCACTTGAGGGACTGATACTATATGAAAACTGGCTGAAACTGATCCTAAGTCTGCTCTGAGACTACCCAAGTGGGTGATGATAATGATGGCAAAAGAAAAACTGTAAAAACTCCAATGGTGTGAAAGTGAAATGATGACAGCCTATAAAAGATAACAGGAGCGAGGTATGGCATGGCAGTCACGTATTGGCACAGTATAAGCATGTACCAATAGTATTAAGAGTAAAGAGTGCATATCAAAGGACTCTTCACAGTTAAAAACCGTGGAATAACTCTGGTGAGCTCAAGAGTTAACGTGCAATTGAGAATATGCTGAGGTAAATGGTATATTGCCATAGAATGGTGAATAGATGTGGTTTACTGGCAATAGACTAGTGCATGATGATAATTGATATAGTCTAGGGTCAACTAGAGATGAACTGCTTTGTAACTACATTTTCTAATTAGTTTTTATACTAAAAGTACAAATTTATAAATAGAGTAACCAATGCAAGACTTAATAAGGCTGTAAGGCCTTGGTTTTTGTGAAAATTGTAAGCAACATATGGTCTTTTGGCTTCTGAAGTAACAGCAACTTGTTGACGTTGCCTCGTATGGATGAGAACTGTATAGTTTTAGTGAGCGATGCATGGATTGTTAGGTGCTGTTTAGCTACAGATTACTGACCAATAGTTGTCATACTGAGGAGTATGCATGGGGTAATGTTTTCTTGAGGCCTTGGCAAAGTAACAGCCTTAGTAAACATGGTCTGTAGTTGCTGTAGCTGGGAGGGTACTTGTGCCAATCATGTCATTTTCATTAAGTGATCAATAAGTGCATCAACTGGGTACTTCTGAGTGATGCATAAATTCTATATTAGGATGATTGTCAATCAAAGGTGCCTTGCCATGATGAAGTATGGCAATTACAATGCATGGCAAGATGGGATGGATAACAAAGCACATAAGGAGTGGTTGCCATAGGATGAAAGTGGTATTAATGTGGGTGCAATCATTGGTTTGCTGAAAGGCCATTAAAGGGACAGTAGCATTAATTAGCAAGAAGTGCTCCTTGAAGATGTTCATTGCAGTAAAACAGAAGACCACTACTAGATACTTGGTGTCATCTGTCCATTCCTGTTAGACCTAAACTCTGAGTAATCCAAACAAGTGCAACTTTGGTTGTCTCACATTCAGACAATCATTGAGAGTCACACTGTGGTGTTCAGATAGCAAAGTGCAAGACTAATGTCTTAGTCTTAGTGCTGAGTGTTTCTTGCATAAAGTTCAATGTGATTAAACTTTAGCTCAAAGCTGCAGTACTATAGTGAGAGCTATTCTTGTAAAGCCTAGTGAAGTAATATACTCAGCTTTTACAATTCAATTGAGACCGCTCCCATAAGTCTTAATGGATGAAGTATTGATTGATTAAGATGGTGGTGTGAATGGCTGGTCAAGGCTAGTAACACCTGGAAGGTCTTGTTTATATGGCTGGTCAAGGCAGATAACACCCAAAAGGTTTGGCTGACAATGCTCAAAGATAAGGGCTTGAATGACTTTGAATGGCTGGTTACTTATCAAACCAAGTTAGTGCTCCCTCTGGCCTAACACAGGTCCAAAATTATAAGAGTGCACAAGTATGAGGTTGAAAAGAAGAGTTAATTGTCCTAGCTTTACAGGCTTTATATACCCCTACAGGGATGAGTCAAGTCAGCATAATCATGAGTCAAGTATCTAATCTTGGAACTATGAGTCACATGAGTCATTAACTAGCTAAAGTAAGTCATGACAGAAGGTGAGTCATGTCAAAGAGTCAGTGTATCTATTTATATTCTGTGATAAGTCCATTAGTCCTTACAATCCTACTTATATACTAAAGTCCTGTGTTCTAATAATAAGTCTGTAGTCTACTGTCCATGCATGAAACAATGGAAACAATAGTGTAAGTGAGCATTGGTAGTGAGCTGTAGCACAATTGCTGAAGTTATTAGGTATAGTCATGGCAACCAGTCCAGGTGCCTATAGATAAGATCAAGATAAGCTAAGCACTAAAGATAAGATATGATAGAAGCTGAGGCGCTTAGCCAAGAAAATGAATAAGTCATAACAATTCCAGAGAGTGATCTTGGAGCATTATCACAAGCATTTTTTAAAGTCACATCCTAAAAATCAAAGTCTTCATTTTCTCAAAGTAGAATAAGCATGGTAATGGAGGAAGGAATTCCATCCAGCATATACTTGGTAGCATTGCAAGCAAACTCCAGCAAATGGTTTCTGCTATTAGAATATTGAGACACATGAGTAAGAAACAAAATGATAAACGGTGAATGTGACAATGGCTAGACAATGGCAATGATTCAGGAGGTACTATCAATTGATGGGAAGTGCAACTTTCACCAATGTCAACCTCCTACAGACCACAATTATTACCTGTTCCTCCTGTAAATTTATTTTAGAGTACCCATATATAAAATCTATAAGCCTGTCAAGTCAGAATGATATTCAGTTGTGATGATTATAATCAGAAATTCAGGAATTTCTACCTCATGTCCAATCAGCTCAAAAATGAGTTGCACATCATGTTTTTGCCTTGTATCAGCAGAGTGAGATGTTGGGTCATTCTGAAAGATTCAAAGGAGCTTTGTATGTTTTATTAGAGTCTTCATGAAAAAATAAGGGAGAGCAGATCCAAAGTCAAGTGTGCACATGCAGTTGAAGCTAGAAGTGCAATCCAGCATGACAGGCCCAGTATCTCCAGTGCGTGAGCTGGGACAAGCTGGTCATGACTTTGTCACGATTGTGGTGTACCAGCAGCATCAGCGTTTCAGGTCACATCTCATCACAGTTGCACTTTCCTGCTATTTTGACCACTCAGATGGCATCAGTATCAGCAATCACAAAAAAATCCAAGACTTCATGTAATGAAAATATAGTATATAAAGGTCAGATCTACAAATTTTCAAAAGGAGCAATGAAGAATTGATGTAAACACTACAGATCCACATTTTCAGTTGCACTTCTCAGTGATTGATAGTAGGTGAATCAATTAGGGCCTGTTTGTGTGCCTCTGGCTAAGATCAGTCAGAAGGTTATGGGAAGATTAACCAAAGTGATCACAAATTGTCACAGTTATTGGGTAATTTCAGATGATATCTGAATGACATTGGGTCAGTTGTTGTTGTTCCCCTGCTTCACCAAAGGGTATCTGTCACCATCCCACCCATGCCACTCATTGACCAACACATTGGTCACAGCACTTGTTGGAAATGCATTCAATTTACTCAATAATACTTGTAATAAATATTTAATCCACTTTTGTGCTATTTTCCTGATAATGTCATGCTCATTATATATAATGAGCAGGAAGACAGTGGTCATTGGCTGGAGTGAGTGCAGTGTTGGCACAGGGGTGGAGCATGACAATGGGACTATATGCAAGGGGGTACTGGAATGTTGGCCCAGACCACCAGGTAGAGAGAGAGGGTTAAGTGCTGGTCACAAAAAAATTTATATAACCCCTCAAATTTTTGGGGGTTTCCTTTGTAACTTGATGTAAAAGATCTTTGCATCTTTATTTTACCTCAATGTTCACTATCTTAGTTAATGTGACTCCAATACACCTATAACCAGCTCATGATACATAATAAGCTGAGCCACACCACAAGTTAGCATCTTTTCTGATGTATTGTCACACAAGTGAAGATAGAATAATACTTTACTGCTATAAGGGTTCCTCATTCACACACAAGGAATTCATATTGCAAACAGTGCAAAACCCACAATGAAGAAGAACACAGGCTAAGATTGTAGATTTATTGGTGAAGTCCAAGTCTGGCTACCTGGCATACCCAATATGGTAGGCATGACATCATAACAGTCATGTGACAGGGAGGGAGGGTCCAGCAAAAGCCTGAAAATTTTTAATCAACCTTATATATTTATTAACTTTTTGGAACCTCCTTGACTACATGACTCTGAAGCCAATTTAAGCCAACCATTCAAGATTTTGGCAGTGGAACAGATCTAAGGTAGGCAACATCCATGGTCCACCTAGATCATGTGGGTGTGACCACTCTGTGACACAGATGCCCAAATTGAGCAAACAAAATGCTCGAGGAGAAATAGGTCTCACTGCAGGCTTGATATCTCAAATGTACAAAATACAAGTTGTTTGGGAACAAGTATAGATAGTTGAAATTGAAAGGGATTTATGAATGGCTTCAAACTCATAGAGTAATTAACAGGTTTTCATGAAAGTAGCACTATTTTGAACAGTTCTACCATCTTCTCTCTCAAAAATCCTTCTAGAATGCTTTCTGGCAGCACCAAATAATCTATATAACCCATGTCTATCCAATCAGCTTGTCTAGCATTCAGGCTTCAAGCTTCAGCTGTGGAACATTAGTCATATGCACACAGCAAGCAGTGAAATAGTAAAGAATCCACTACTACATCATTCAGTGCCAGATCTAGATCTCCAGAGATAATACTAACTGCATAGGATTATTATCCTAGCATGTCTCAGTGAACTCCCATGTAATTAGAGGTGACTGATATGCATATTTTCCTTTTTGTCATGACTTCTTTTCTCTTTCCAAGGAGAGAATTGCTCCATTGTCTGGTTTACTCAGGTTTTGAGGGCTGATACAGTGCAGTTGTTATGATTTATTCACTTTCTTTACCTAAGCACCTCTTATCTTATCCTTAAGATCCACAACTCCAGAGTCTTCACATCACGATACAGTCACACTTGGTCAACGTGTATCTTATTCTCGGTCACCGTGTATTTGCTTATTCACTTTCTAACATGGTGTACTCATTATTAGACTCTCACTTTAGTATATAAGTAGTGTACTCAAAGCTGTATATTCTCTAGCTTTGAGCTAATGTTTATTCATACCGAAACACATTCACTCTTGCTAAGCGCTAAAGTGATAGTCTTGATCGTCAATTAGGGCTGCACGCCATAACCGTATTGTACGGTTTTCGGTAACCGTTATATGGAAGACGTGCTGAAGCTGAAAGCACCCTGCTAACCATTCATACGGTACGGTATACGGCTGTTCCGTCGCCGTCAAGACCCCCTACAGACGGCCATACAACGTCGTAATACGGCTTATTGTATCAGATTTTTGATCTTATCTAGAGCCCTTTTTAGAGCAAGCATATCGTGCAAAATGGCGCCATGCAACGATTAGCAAATCCTGGATTTACCATTTCATCGCTCTATTTCACAGTTTGACTGTTTGTGCCTGTCTGGCAGGGTGTCATAAATTCTCGTCCACACTCAGGGCAGTGCACGCAACTTTCCCTTAAGTCTGGGACGCCTCTGGCCCAGTTCAACTTGATTGTATAGGTTCATTCTGCAGTTCTTTTGTGATATTGACTTGCCTTCCACTCTAACCAAGCCCCAAGTTCCGTTACTTTTGCACTTTGATTCTCTTCTTGTCTCTCAAACTATCAAGCCATGCTGTATGCTCTCTCTAGTAAGTCTATAGGAGTGAATTCATTTTATATTTGGGTACACGGTCATCAACGACCGTAGACGGCTGTAAGGTACTCGTACCGACGCCGACAAGGCTTTTAAAATTATCATATGGTACGGTGTACGGATGGTTCCGTCACCGTCTGGGCCCATGGCATTATGGCCATATACCGTATACGGTACGGTGCGCAGCCCTATCGCCAATCATCACAAGACCCAACGGTGACTGAACAAACGCAATACAGCCATTGTTTACTCTTGATTGGAGTTCGGGTCTTACAGCAGTGTTGAAAGGGTGTTGACCCAAAGTTGTAAGTCGCTGCTCTGACTTTCCGACTAGCCCGAGGCAAGTCCGAAAGTCATTTTTTGACTTGACTTTCTCACAGCCACAGAATGTCTTCACCTGATGTTGTCCCTACCATAATGGGAGGGCACTGCACAGCCATTGCGGGCAGTCAACTTCGGTTTAACTTTGGTCAAAAAACTGGAAAGACATGCTGGTCTAGGCTGGCTTTGCAGGGCTGTGAGAAAAGGTCAGGTCAAAAAGTGCCCTGTCTTTGACCGACTTGTGACTTTCACTGGACTTTGTGACTAGTCAGTGACCGGCACAACACTGATACAGTGTACACAATGTTTGATATTTGCTTTCTGAGTTACTTTCACTTTCGAGCTCTAGCAAGGAAGCCAGGCAATGCATCTTGATGTGTCAATTGATGTGGTAATGGGTATGGAAGCTCTAGATCTGTTAATTTCTCCTTTTGAGTGAAGTCGCTGGCAAAATTTCTACTAGGACCAAAGCTTATAGCTTTTAATGCACAACTTGTATGTTTTACTTTGAAAATATCTATATGAGGAAGAAAGACATTTAACTTTTTCTTCAAGAGTCACCTAATTTGGTCATGTTACAAAGGATCACATGATCTTGGTAAACTATGGATGTCATCTACCTTAGCTGGAGGCACATGAACAGGCCCTTAGGCCTTAGGTCTTACAAATCTACAGCAAAATTTGATGTCATTAGCGTTTTCCAGAGACCCACTACAGTTGAATCCCCTTTAACCCATAGCATTCAGTGGATCCTCAGAGCTATGGGTTATTGGAGAGTATGGGATGCAAGAGTGTCCAAGGAGGTACCAGAATGTCAGCCCGGAGCACCGGGTAGGGAGGGAGGGTCAAGTGCCGCTCATGAAAAAATTTATATGACCTCTCAAAATTTCAATTTTTTTTTCAAGTAACTCGATGTAAAATGACTTTAGCATCTTTTGTTTACTTTAGCCTTCATCCTCTTAGTCAGTATGACCTCAATATACATATAATCAACCAATGATGCACTGTAAGCTGAGCTGGAGCTCTAAGTAGGCATGTATTCTGATGCATTATCACATAATTTATAAAAGAGTAGTAAATTACTGTTATACATGTCCCTCATTAGTACACAAGGGATTTATAATGCAAAGAGAGCAAAACCCTCAGTGAAGAGCGATGCAGGCTAATATTGCAGATGTACCAGGTAAGTCCAAGTGTGGCTGTACCAGCATGCCTGATATGGTGCAGATGATGTCATACTGGTCATGTGATAGGGTGGGAGGGTCAGCCAGCGGCACAAAATAATTTAATTAACCCTATGTATTTTTTTATTTTTTGAAACCCTCTTGAGAGTGTCACATGTAATATAAAATTTTTCAACCTTATTTTTTCCTTCAAATTCTTGTCCCATACCTAGATGTATTGGACCTTTGCAAGAGAAAACCTGGGAAAACCTGCATTGATACCTGTTTTTAGCCTAAATTTATGGTCTGGCAGATGCAGCTACAGAGAACAGCAGTATCCAGCAATCTCCGGTGCTAAATTCTCCCTTATTCTTTGATATATGGGGTATAGATCTCTCAGCACAGACCCATATTGAGTTTGCCATTGTCACAGTTACTTAAAAGTGACACCCTTCAGCCAAAAATGGGCTAAAAAATTGCCTGGGTCAATACAATCTATGGGTTACCAAAGCAGATTTTCTCATGAAAATGTATGGGGTATTGGATATAGGTGATGTATAGGTTACGGTACCCATTTACCTGCGAACGGAATTGGTGGAACCGAAAATCTATGGGGTATTGGAAGTTATGAGTTAGGAGAGCTATGGGTTAAGGCAAGGGGGTGCCAGGATGTCAGAAAAACACATGTAGTCGATTAAATATTTTCATGCATCGTGTTGGACCTACCTACCTCCATGTGACCTTTATGATGTCATTAGCCTAATTTAGGTCTATTTTAACACTTTAGCTTATTTTTTATGCAATAGTACCTGTCTGAATATTTTTGAGCATAATCTGTATCTTATCAGACTTGTACTTCAGGTTTAGTTCAACAAGGTGTATAACATCATCATGATATGGTAAGCATTGATGCCAAAGAGTGTTGGTGAAGATGTCTGTAGAGCTAGTTGAGAGCTAGCTATCATATTCTCAGAAGTAAATAGAATGCATTGTGGTATATATTGTATCATGATTTACCCAAAATACTCTTCGAAAAGTTGTTTTTAGGCCCTGAGAAGAGAGGTCAACTTTTTTTTTTTTGGGCCTGCCGGCCCAACCTACCTACCTACCTGGTGTGCCGGACCGACATTCCGGCACCCCCTTGGGTTAAGGGGGAGTCAACTGTACCAGGAGTTTGTTACCCATCACACCTCCTGGTCGGTCACATCACAGGAACAGTGAAGTCGGTCAGTATCACTGACGTGCATCAAAAAAAGCTGGATGTGAACCATTATTGATAACGAAGCTTGAACCCTTAAGACTGAAGGTATGCAACACAATACTGATTAACACTATAGCATTGTACTGTTACAAAACAAATTATAGCTTGTAAGTACTGGGATGAATAATTCCAAATAAAAACAAAAAACCTCTACTGCGCATGGCAGGTGTAGGTGACAACAGTGGGCATAATACAGCCCATATTTGTGATCCCCAATGCGATTAAATGGGGGAGGGATTGCGTGAAGGCCATCCGCTTGACTCGCTTTCAGCATGCAGTGATAAAGTGGTACTGGTTGACTCGGGAAGGCTGAACGTTGAATGGGAACAAGATGGACAGTGGCAGCTGTTCTAGTGGTCAGGCTGCCACAATCTTAGATGTGTTCGACACGATCTCGGTTATTCCGATGGGAGTTGTGGTTGTGGGATTCACAAAACTGAGAGCTTGCTGGTAAGTTGCAGAAGAGGGAATGAGGCAGGGTCGACAGCTGTTGGACAGCGACGATGGGTTCATTAGGTGAAATGGACCTCACTACTGCATTCCCTGTGGTGTACAATGGGGGTAGTGAGGCCATGGTGTTGGTGCTGGTGGTCTAGAGTGATATGGGGCACAGATGGCTGATGTAGGGATGGGGAGCGGGTGCACGATGATGAAAGCATTGGCAGGATAAATGCACCCCATATTTGTGATCCCCACAAAAAGAAAGAGAAGTGCACCAATTTGGGGTGCGTACATGCTTTGGCTGGCATGAGAGGGGCCGATGTTGGACAGGGAGAGGACGGATAGTGGTGGGTGTTGCAGTGATCAAGTAGCCGTATTTCCTGGTACATTGGGTGCGCCTTTGAGTTGCCCATTGACACCTAAAATGGTGTATTAGGTGTCATCGTCATTGGCCGTTGGGGTCCTGATGTTGCTCCCACACTCCCACGCACACCCTGCCGCCATCCTGCACTTCTCCTTCCTGGTTGCTCTCCATCCCTCTCAGCCCTTCCTCACACCATACCATAGCCATCCTTCACAGTTGCAGTCGCAGCCTCATCATCATCGCCCATCATTGCTGTCATTGTCTAATACGTCGTTGTTATCAGTTTGCGGCCGATACTCCCTCTCCTGCTCGCAGATTAGGGCCGATATAGAATCCCCAGGGATATCCATGGTCTTGAGAGGGTATGGATTCCGTGTATGACAATGATTAGCACTGATGGCAATTTTGAGGGAGTTAGGTAGTTTGGGATATGGACTGCGGGCATGTTTGCTGTATTGGCAGGCGGTGTTGGGGACCTGCATCATCGTCGACTACAGAGGCAATGCTGTCTATCATTGCAGGTTAGACAGGACATTACCTTGTCTGAGGCCTGAGGGTAGACCTGTGACCGGTCCCCATACATGAGCAAGTGTCAATGTAGGGGACCTGTACAGCTGACTTTGAATTCCCTTTGATGTGTTTAGGGATTTGCCAAATCCTAAAAAGGTCAGAATGCGAATACCATATTTGGGTTTTGGTTGTGCACCATGACAGCAACAATGTGTTTCTGAGCAGCTTCTTGGCTTACAAGCATCGTTCATCTTCTTCTAAGTATACATTTACCTCTCACTACTGATAACATCATGTATTGCTGCTGAAGTCATCCATAAAGCTTAAAAGATCATTCAACAAGTACTGGTTTTGAGTGTTAATGCCTAACAACATATCACTTATTACAACGGTCTGAATAGCATGTCATTAGGGCAGGTATTGTAAAACATGATGATAGCACAAATTTTGAAGGAATCCATGAAGCACTCATGTGAAACACATTGTCGCTGTTGCGGTACACCACCAAAACCCAAATATGGTATCCACATTCTGACCTTTTTAGGATTCAGCAAATCCCTAAACACATCAAAGAGAATTCAAAGTCAGATTTACAGGTCCCTACCATCGACGCTTGCTCATGTAGGAACTGGTCACAGGTCTAGCCTGAGGGCTTACATGGGAAGATGGGAGGTGGAATGGTTGCTATCCAGAGTTCTTGGACCACCGGATATGCAAAATGTTGAGATGTCAAGCATCACGCAACACAATGTGGTTGGCATTGGGATCTTCATTGTCAGTCAGGAAGCACAGTTCATTTGTTGTCCTCCTCGGGTTTCTCTATTACCTCACGTTTACTTCTATTAGTGTACATGGAATGTAGATAAATAGGTAGACAAACGATGAAGGCCCTCGCCTGTTTGTGAGGGTTCCCTGCTAAATCCGAGTGAACGGCTGGAGAATTACCATTCATTTCAACAAAATGTATCTAAAGAAAAGAGAAAGCATATAAAAGATAAGCGTATACATTTTTGTGGGCAAGAGAGGGTTTGTGAGAGCATTGATGGAACAGAATCATGTTCGAGTTGGTGGTACTTAAAAGACCGTGAAATAAAAGGCACAGCCACTTGATCACTGGTTGGTTTGGCAGACCGTGGCAGCTATTGAACAAGTGAGAAATTAGAGTTTCTAAAATTTAATTATGATTAGAAAAAAACATGTGAGGGTTTGGAATGAGTACCTAAAGTAGGCATCACCCTCCAGTCATGCTGCAAGCTGGCCTTCTCAATGACCTATAGGATATGAGAGCACCTACCCTCTTGAAATCTCATGAGATCTCACGCCCTGGATTATTGTCCAGTGAAACCAAGCATAGTGACAATGACGATGAAGACTCTCGCTACAGCTTACAGCCTCAAAGGCCTGTGTGTCAGTCTCCTCATCAGAGATCTGAGAGCTCCCAGACAGCGAAGCTGGCAGAGGAACCTGATGAGCAGGAGGAGTAAATTGAAGCCTATAATATAGGACCCAAGGAAAAAGAAGTGGCTTGTATGTCGGAGGAGAGGGGTGACACACCTAAGGGCATCAGCAGACTAGCTGACAATGCATGCATAACAGGTCCCACAGTCATACAAAGACTGCAGAGGTTGTAGTGGTGCGATGACATTTTGATTGCTTTCATCGAGATCAGAGTAGGTCCAGGTGATCATGCTGGGCAGTTCCAGAGGATGACGAAAGGGAGATAAGAGAAAAGCGAGTTTAGATAAGTTTAGAAGTTAAGCAGAGAGAAAAACAGTCAATCAACGGTCAAAAATATGTGAGGAAGCAGTGACGAAGGTCACAAAACTTCACACAAGGAGCTCAGACCAAGTGACAGGGATAGAGACTGTATTGGTAGAACTGGGGGAAAAACTAAAAAGTATAGAAGGGAATGGGTTATATAGTTCGATGTGGTGTGGCCATGTTAAATGAACTGGGTCTAAAAGAATAGTAAGGAACGGTGCCACAGGTGCCGGCTGTTCCGAGTCCTGTGTATACAGGCTCAGTCTTATGCGGTTTTTGGGGTAGCACTTCAGTGGCTGTGCATTTTGGTTGAGTCAGTCTTTGCCAGCTTGGTCATCGTGTATTACATCATTGTTGCCGCATTCATTGTCGGTATCCCATCGGCTTTTTCAGATTTTTCTGTGGCTTGCAGCATTGTTGCTCTTTCATTTGCGTCCTTTTTCGCTTGCCTTTTGTCTGTATTGAACTTGTTGTTATGTAGCTATATTGGTACTAAGTATTCAATAGCCAACTTTGTGTTTCAATGTTCTGACTGTAGGCTCCTCTCCCTCTTTGTCATGATCCTTCTGCTCCGCTGACGAGGCTGGTGATGGGCATCTGTGAAACTGAGCACGGCCCAGCGTGAACACATACCAAACCCAACTCAACCCCACTAAACACACACACACACACAATCTCCTTAAGTGCGGAGGGGAGCAAGGATTTTAATTCTACTTGCACGCTGACAGTATCCCAATTTCTCTCAGTGAGCTTGCTAGAACGATACGTGCAACAATGTAGTATTTTCAAGCTAGTCTCAAATTCTCTAGCTCTTCAGAGCTTTTTACAAGAGAGCATGGTGAACCATGCAACCCTTGAGGCAAAATATATTTAAATAGCTGGAACACACAGATACACAGATCTGCAAGTTGACCAAGTTTGGTCAGTGAGCTCGCTAAGTACAACTCGCCGCTAGATCTAATCTGCACGCGATGCTGCCTCTCTCTTAGTGGCTAAACCTGACTTCCAAACTCGTCACGATGGAGGCCCTCGGCACTCCCACTCAAGTCTTAATTACTTTCAGAACCGTCCCCGCAAGTCCTCACACACAGTGCACTTGCCCTAACAACGGTGCCGCGAGGTCCAACTGCACACACCAGTCACACTCCGTGCAACTGCTAGAACAGCTCAAGCTGGCTGATTCCCTTGCAACTACTCCTAGACCTACACAGAGGCTGACACAAACACGAATTCTCTTTTTACACTGAACCAGAAAAGGGACAGAGCTTTTCTCTCAGATTTATCTCAGTAAACTCTCAAGATGGGCGCAGCGTCACTGCCCCAAATCTCTTTCTTGTCTCAAGTAAACCGAAGTTTTTATCCAAAATGTTTCTCTTGTTCTATTTCTCTGTGAGCTCGCTAAACTTGCATTCTAGCCGAGACTCGAAGCTACTAACTCTTACGCGTCACAACAAGTCCAGATCCAATTGAAACTTTATTACTGTACGTGGGGGGTAGGTATCTTGCTTTTACTATGTGAAAATCTACTCTACTTATACTACGGAAGATTGATTGTTACAAACGGATTTTTAGTAATTTACTTCTTTTTTGGCCGGGTATCCCTTATCCGAGTTAGCCCAGCACTCTAGGCAGCGCGCCAGTTTTTCCTCTTTTTAGTATCCTCAAAGGGCTAAGCGATGTCTATGTCGCTTGCCCTAGCAGCAGAGTAGCTCACGCGCATGCACTCAATAGCTGCTTAATCCTCGATCACCGATCACACTTCGTATTCGGCTTTCGGGTCTGCTCTGAAGGTGACAGTGCCATGTTCTAGACTCGGTAACCAAGAAATGCCTCGGCTTTCCAGTCCGCTCACTACTTCCATCGGCCGAAGCCTGTTTCTAGGCCATGCCCAGGGTTCTCTTGATTACCCCGCATGTGATATCGTTTTTCCAGATCTCCAAGGACCATGTGTCATAGATTACAGATGCATTGTTATCTAAATTAGCCTCAGCCCATGTACAAGTGCATCCCACTCCAGCTGAGTCCTCTATTGCAAATGGGTGGTTTGGCAATCTAGCTTGCCCTTCGGCCTTGTTGCCGTGCATGCCCGTAAGATACAGTGCAACGATGAAGTCCTTATGTTTTAATCCCATTGCTTCTTTTTCTGTTATAAAGCTCTCTACCTTGGTGACCTTGCTTCTTCGCGTGCCACTTGCACTGTCAGCCCGCTCGCAATGCCTCTGCATTGCTAAAGTGTAAGGTATGACATTTTGCAAAATTACACTCTTAGACACACTGCGGGCGTGACACCGCTTTCTCCTTTATGTTTTTGCAATGTATCATTCTTTCTCTCTCCTGTTCATGGCCATCAGCTTGAACTTGTCTTTTTCGATGAGTGCTTGCAGCTCACCTGGGAAAATCCCTCATCTATCATAGCCACCGATCGCAACTTCAGCTTCAACTTCTTTTGGCCATTCTTGAGAGCTACCGTTATAATGGACAGTTGGACTTCAAGTATGTCTTCAATGCAAAACATCTGTGGTTCAGTTCCCTCAAATCTGTGGCAGCTGTGTCAGCTCCTCTTTTTCTGGTTAAAAATCCCTCTCAGCTCACCTCCTTTCCCTATTTTCGTCAATGCTGCTTGAAAAGAACCTTACTTTGTTGTCCTCTGTATGAAGGAGGTTTCTCCTCGTGAGCCTCCACCACGACCATGTATTCGAACTAACTGTACCATCAAAGAATGTCAATCATGTGCTGATATCACCCTATGGTGGTCATTTTTCCGTTGTACTGTTGGCTTTGTAGTGGCAAAAACTCATATTCATAATTGTGGTGATAATACAAATGCTGATGGCACAAAAAAGAAAAATAAGTATGATTCAAAGGGATGTTTGGCTAACAAGTGGAGAAAATGTAAGGCTAGATTTCCTTGTCTCATCATGAAAGAAGACAAGATTGATGATGAAGGTCATATTACCTTGCAGAAGCTTGAAGCTTGGATAAATACCTTTACACCATTGTTGACATATTTGTTTTAATGTAATACTGATGTTACTTCCCTAAGATCTGGTACTGCTATCAAAGCTGTTATCTCATATGTGTCTGATTATGTGACAAAACCAGCTCTTAAAACGCATGTTATCTTTGAGGCTATTAGATCAGTGTTTGAATGTAATGTTGAACTGCTGTCATCTGGTGAAACAAGAAAGGAGAAGGCAAGAAAACTAATTGCCAAAATCGTAAATGTATTTGGGGTTAAAATGGAGATTGGAAGTCCTTTTATTTGCTCATATCTTTTGGGTATACTAGATTATTATACTAATAAGAAGTTCGTGGTCTGCTTCTGGCAGAATTATGTATCATATGTTCAAAAAGCTTGGAACCATGATGATACACATATTGCATCAGAGAAAGTACTTATTCGAAAGCATAAAGGTTCTCTTATTGGTGTTTCTGTTGTAAAGGATTATGCATATAGACCAGATGAACTTACTTGTTTGTCTTTATATGATTGGATCTGTTTGTGTTATCGCAAAAAGACAGCCAGAAAGAAACAATCTGCAAAGTCAAGCTGGAAAAATAAGTCTGATTTATTCTCAGATGAAGAAGAATTTGAGTGGGATGACCTATCTGTATCAGATTCTCTTGATGGTTTTATAGTTGATGATAAGGCAGATGAACCCCCTGCTGCTTCTGATGATGCAAATGATGATATAACAGACAGTCTTGCTGAAGATTTTTCCAATGCATTCAGAGAGTTAGGTGATATTATAGAGGCATTTCAACCTAGAAAACCTGATCCAGAATCACTTAAGGGTAGCTACTCATTCCAGAAGAAGCATCCTTTATCGAATACCCATCATGTGGTATGCAGGGGATTTTTAAAAGCACATGTACCTAATTTTGTTGGCTCCATACTACCAAGGCATGATCATGGAGACTATGAGTATTACTGTTGTACAATGCTTACATTGTTTCAACCTTGGAGATCTGGACTGGAGCTAAAACTGTCTGATGAAAATTGGAGTAGTGCCTTTGCATGATATCTCTTTGATCCATGTCAACATAGCATAATGCAAAATTTCAATCTATGCTATGAGTGTTTGGATGCTTGAGATGACTTTCGTGCACAATTGAAAAAGGACGCATCTGTAGCTCCTGATTGGCTACAGGCAGAGGATAATGAGGAATTTTTAAATGATTCTGATCAGATGCAACTTGGTGATGCATACATGGACTTTGATTCTGCAGATATAGATCTGATGGATCCTACATCTCTTGGATTAGGTAAACAATGGGTTAAGCGCTTGGAGGATATGCTGCAAATCAGAAGCTTGCTGTCTGCAATTGGATGGTCAGATGTTCCTTCTTCCTCCTCTGTGGAAGCTGATCGCTCTACATTTTCCTGTGAACCTGTCTTGATTGATCAGAGTGGTGCCCAGTGGAAGTCAGATGTTGCTAAAATGCATCAATGTATACTTGATGAGAGGCTTTCTAGTGCTGAAAGTGACAAGTCTATTAAAGATCAATTCTTACATGGCAGGCCAGATACAGATGCTGCTGGTGAAGTGAAAATTACTGATTTGCTTACTGAAGCAGATGCCATTCAGCTTGCTGCTAGGAATAAATATAGATCTAATATAGCTGATCAGGTTCTAAAGGAGTTTGGACTAAACTATGAGCAGGAAAGAGCCTTTAGAATTGTTACAAATCACTCATCTGGTCCAAAGAGTATTCCACTACAAATGTATATAGGTGGCATGGGGAGAACTGGTAAAACATGTGTACTTCAGGCTCTTATTTCTTATTTTAAAGCTTTAGGTGAGAGCTATCAGCTTATTGTTGTAGCTCCAACTGGTACAGCAGCAGCCCTTATTGGTGGATCTACATATCATTACATGTTTGGGATTAATGATGCTAGAGGTGATGAAATATCCAAAAAGTTATTATCAGAAGTGTCATCTTGTTTGCAAGGTGTGGATTATGTGTTTTTTGATGAGGTTTCCATGCTTTCATGTTCTGATTTATACAAAATAAGTGCTCATCTATGTGCTGTTCGTAATATATCTCATACACCCTTTGGTGGAATAAACATGATTTTTTCTGGGGATTTTGCTCAACTCCCTCCTGTGTATGGAGGGTCGGGCCAAGCAGTATACAGTGCTTATGTAGGAGCCCGATCAGAAGCAATGCATGACTGACAAGCTGCAATTGGTAAAGAATTATGGCATCAAGTATTGACTGTTGTGATTCTTAGGCAGAATATGCATTAACAGACACAATCTGAGGCTGATTCCTGACTCAGAACTGCACTGGAGAATATGAGATATAGAAAATGTACTCCTGATGATATATCTTTTCTCAACAGTTGGGTATCCAGCCCAGCTTGTGGTCGTGACCATATATCGCAGTCAGAGTACAGAAATGTGTCTATCATAACAGCCTGGAATGCTCATAAGAATGAGATTAATCATATTGGATGTGAATGTTATGCCTTGGAAATGGGCCAAAAGTTAGAGTGCTTTTATTCTGAAGATTTTGCTACTGAGACAAGAAAGGAGAAATGGGAAAGAAAAGCTCGAGGACAACACCATAGATCCACCAGTATAACAGACTCCCTTCAACAAGTATTGTGGGATCTGCCACCAAATGCAAATGATGGGCAGAGCCCTGGTACATTGCAATTATATGTCAGAATGCCTGTGATGATTCAATCCAACTATGCTACTGAATTGTGCATGACTAAAGGTCAAGAGGGTACTGTACATTCCTGGTGTACTGAAAAAGGTTTTAGAGGGCAACAGATGTTGGACATATTGTTTGTTAAACTATTTAACCCCCCCTCTGATGTACAGTTGGTGGGTCTCCCATTGAATGTAGTACCTCTAGAGTGAAAGTCTAACACAATCAACTGCAAGATGCCTAATGATACTGTGATATCTCTTTCTAGAAGTCAAGTAGAAATTGCTCCCAACTTTGCAATGACAGACTACAGTTCACAAGGAAAGACAAGACCCTTTAATCCTGTCCACCTTGACTACTGCAAATCACATCAAACTTGCTATATTGCACTATCTTGGATGGCCACCGCAAAGGGAACAATATTGCTCCAACCAATATCTCCCGCTAAAGTGCAAGGTGGCATTCATGGATCTCTCCGTTAAGAGTTCAGAGAACTAGAACTGTTAGATGAGATTACACGACTTCGTTATGAGCATTGCCTGCCAATAACAGTTCGAGGTGACCGTAGATATGTTCTGCTGGATGCTTACCATAAGACCAAAGGGGCTTATTATGTGCCTGCGACAGTATATCCTGCCACTATATGGAGCAGAGCATTGCCTTTTGAGCCTTCAATGGTTAAGGACATTCCCTGGAAGATATTAACCAAGAGCAAGAAGTCAAATACAAATGCAGCAATGCCATGATCGGTTACTGAGCCAACAAGCAAAGGTCTGAGCTCCACAGCCCCAAATATAGTAGGGAATGTACTGTTGCAGTCTAATGTGGATGTTCCCAGTCGATTTGGTAAGAAACGCAAAGCAAGAACCTCTGATGTAGTTTCTTCAGCAATACCAGTTGCTTATTCTGTATTGATGAAAAAAGGTAGAATTGTTTTCAGATCTGCCTTTCACCCGGAAGATGCAAGTGCCAATCCATATGGTACATCATGGTCAAATAACAGCTGTACATATGATGCTTTTTTTGTGGTTATCTTTAATGTATGGCGCTCTGATACAGTTAGGTTTAAAAGAGCATTCCATGAGATGAGTCCTCAGTATCTAGGCAGGCTATCAGATTCATTTGACCTTCATATAATGGGTGCCTACAACCTGGTACAAGTAAGAGATTTGTATCGCCATATGCTTCATTGACTGAATCCTCGGTACTTTGTCTGGGGTAGTTTCACTAGTTTACTCATGATCCTTGAATGTAGTCTGAAGCTGGATGATGGTTATGCTGAGTCTTATCTGGAGTGTGCCTCCAGTCATAAATCAGACCTTGATACACCTCATGTTCCCATCCTGTATGTACCAGAACAAGGCATACAGATTGACTCAATACAGGCATGGCTGTCAGACGGTGCTCCTCATTCTCACGTAAGAAGACAGTGTCCGCATTGTGATGAAGATGTAGTTAGAAGAACACAGTTTCTATCAGCCCCTTCATTGCTATGCTTGGACCTTGGAAATGCAAACATATCTGATATTGAATGGTGTATACGAGTGGTAACCAGGGATGTGACTGTGTTATATGACTTAGTTGGTCTTGTTTACTTTGGTCAATCACACTTTGTGGCTCGCTTCATAGACAGACACCGTGTGTTATGGCACCATGATGGCATCACAAATGGAGGTACCTTTATCAATGAAGGTTATGCAGAAGACCATACATCGTCATCGCTAATGCAACGCAACAATACAAGATTAGTAACACTTGTATACGTGAAGAGGATTGATGGAGACCAGTGGCGATTCTAAGTGTATTCTACAATTATCTTATCAGTTTGTATAATCACAGCAGTGGCGAATATAAGTGTGGATGTGATCTTATCTTATCAGTTGTATAATTGCATAATGTGTATTTGAAATGTAATTTTAGCATCGTTGCTGTAGCTGACACAGGACTCGGACCTGCCGCACCCCACGATGGCCCACCACTTCATAACACAAGTCTACGAGCACAAGCAACTCACACTACCACACCGTTAATTCTGACTTTGAAGGAGATACTCGCAAAGACTCATGGCTTCCTGCCACACCAAACGCCGCACCTCCATCCTGCGTGATGCGACATCAACACGCTGTGAAAGCACATCACCCAAAATTTCCAAGCTTTCAGCAGTAAGAGGACAGTTGGGTGGATCACAGGGAACGTGAGAGACCTGCGGGGGTGCACGACCAAAGGGGTTATTGCCATCCCATTCCCCCGGGTTATGCAGAAGGAGATGTTCCCTGATTCTGGTGGAGTCTGCCACTTCCCAATCGATACCATAGGAATCAGGATCTTCAACATATTCATCGATACCACGAGGACCATCAAGAATCATGCTCGTTACAAACATCTCACGAGGCGTGCAGGGAGAAGAGCGGGGGAGGTTCATTTTATGATTATTCCAGACCTCTGCCCACTCCTGAGCATCCTGGTTAATAGCAGCAAGCCACAGATAATGAATCAACCAGATGTGGTCGAGATTCTTTGGGTCCAAGCCATGGTGAACTTCGAGATCCAGAAAGAAGTTTTTCCACTTCATGCCAAAATCCCAGGTGACTTCATACCATAAGCGTTCAATTCGTGTGTTGTGCACACTCCTGAAATGATGTTTAAGTTAAGAAGTATCTGTACAATGTCCAGCTTACCTCCCGAAGATATAAGAACCACGTCCGACCCCCTTGTTATCCAGCATCCACTGTGCCACTTGAACGTTTTCAGTGCCGTGATCACCACGGACTCGACTGGGAGTGCCATGTTCTGCTCTTGCCTGGTGGAACAGACAAACAACCGTGGTGGACGAATTGTTGTCACTAGCCTTGATACCAGTAACCATGCGAGTTTTGCCGTTGATAAAGCCATGTATGACAATTTTGTAGCGTATTAAGCCTGGGGACCATCAGAAAGTCAACTACGCAGGGGCAAGACAAGAACTGACCATGTTGACCATCATGATGCCATAAACTGTTTGCGCCAGCAACATGATATCTTTTCCTATGGAGGCTTCGGTCACCGAAACGGCCAGGGGCGCCATGGACGCGGATGTAGGAGGCGCGGATCCGCTCTTCGGGGACATGGTGTCGTTGAGACCGAAGGTGTCCAGCAATTTTACGCCAGCCAAATTCAGGGAAAATGAGTAGGGTATCGTGAATGAGGCTATCGAGCTCTCCATTTGTGAGAGACGTTATGGGGGGGCGGCCAACGCCACGATAAATACAACTACGATTGCCCTCTGAATCCTGTCGCGTGACATAGACCGCTTCTCCAGGGGACACCATGCCGTAGTCCAGAAGCCTTCTGCGAACACTCCGTGTGCTGCACTCAGAAACGCGGGCAATATGAGCTTTACCGGCGGGTCCAGCAGAGTCCATAGAATGACGCATATATGTCTCATCGATTATTATCCGAGGACGACCTCGGCGCCCAGTGCGTGGTCGCGTTGCGACCTGAATGGCCGGCATATCATCGGGAGGGTCACTGGATCGGTGAACAGCATCGTCCAGTGCTTCGGTGAACTTGGTGAGGTTTTGCTCTAGGATAGTGAACTCTGTGAGATCGAAAAGATGGCGGTTCTGCAATATTCGTGGTGGAAAGGGCAGACAATGCAGACAAAGAACCACTTACGACCTCTGCTACCTGTAAGAACCGTAACACTTCGTTCCGTTGTTGCTGAAGTAGTCTTGACTCTCCGGCATGCGTGCGAATAGTCGAAATAGTTCGACGCTTGAGTTGGAGGTACGCAGCACGGAGATTGGAAAGGGGGTCCATGATTGAAAGGATGATAGATTCAAGGATGGGAGAAATTTGCAAGAATACCGCGGCGAAGGCGCTGGAAGGGTACCTAACGATATATCAATGCGTTTCATATACACAACTGCGATATATCAACGTATTGTACCTACTGTGATTCAGAGTGCCATCTGATGCATCACGTACGGACCAGCCCACGCATACGACCTATCCTTATTGTTTGCCCCCGGGCACTGGCGTCCCTGCCAATAAGTGAAACTCAAATATTGATAACATCGAATGCATGTCATGGCATGATCTGAAGCCTGGACTTCAACGTAAATCAAGTTGCCGGAATTGTTGCCTTCTTTCTGCGTTGGCGTTGACATTTTGCAGTCAAAATATGACAAGCTCTGGGACATGGATTGTAATGAGTGTAGGTAACCACGGTCGTCATTTTCAAATTTAGTCACCGTCATTCTACGGTCATCCTCACCTCTCAGTCACCGAAAACCGATAATCACCCATACCTGTAAATACCTGTCCACTCACTGTCCCGTAATGAACGTTGGTCCGTCAAATTGGTGTGACATGAAGAAATCACCACGGAAGGTGGTTCCTGAGGACACGTCTAGATCGTTCGCCAGCTCCGGTTACTGGTAGGTGATACGATTGTTACGATAGACACTCTTGCAGCTGGCAGCAAAACGAAGTCTAAGCCGTCCCTGCGTTGTCTGTCACAGAAATGTCATTTCTGCTAGGATAACGTGGGCTCGCACTTCAAACTTACAATCAACATGTCGCCAGTCTACCCTCTTCAGGCTAGGGCAAACATGTACTACAACGATAATGGTGGGGCCCTTGAGGACAGGACAAATGTGTACGACGACGATAGCAGTGCGATCCCAACTGACATGTTCGGCTCGGTCGCAATGCTCACTTTCTTTTTGCAGTTACCTCGTCGGATAGTTGGGGCAAAACAGGGAGGAAACAGCCACAGGCAGACGAACGAGTCGCGCGGATAGTGCGCATCCGCGCTCATGCTGCCAGTACGTCTCACTTCGTGTCCTCGACCACCGTTGATGTGTAGCGTATCCAGCGCGTATCGCGGAAGCATCACAGGAGGCCGAGCGATACCAACATTTCAAATTATTTGATTGGGTCCCTGCGGTACGGTGGCAGTCCCAGGTGCACGCTGATGACGGAACTATCTCCCCATTGTCGGCAACAGAGGGGTACGGCAAACAATATAGGATGCGTGGTCGCACATCGAGGAGGTCTGAAGCGCTCGTACGTAGACCCCTACCTGAAGGATGGCAGAACTGAAGATAATTCACCCAGGACCGTCAACACAATGCAAATTCCCAGCCAGTGATCACGTCGGTCCCAGTCTCCCAACCACTGTCGACGACAGAGGTTATCTCACTGTTGGAGATGCTGGGACCGACTCTGAGTCGTCTCCGATCTTCGACTGATATAGCACCAGTGAATAAGCGGTATTTATCATAGTGTGTTGTGAATTCTACTTGCATACCTCATTGTTACATAAACCTTGTGGTTGGGGATTATAAAGTCTCATGATCAGACTGTATGAAGGCGAACTGTTGATATAATATACAGTCTGGTCTTTCTGTCAGAATCTGAACTTAAATGCGGCGTGCGGGATTTTATATACGCAGCTCGCGCGCGCTTCGAGGTCCTCTGTTTGCATAGCCGACACGAGCGCGAGCGCGGCGGCAGTGAAGATGAACTGGTAAAACGCGTGATCGAACATTTGAGGTAGATCTGAAGGGAAGCAAAGGATGCTGGTTATCCTGCCATTGACGGCCTGCTTTATACCACGGTGCTGGATGAACCACGGAGGTTTACCAGCCTTAAATTGGTATTCGAGATACAAAAGGAACGACGAAGGGGAGCGGTGAGGTTTCTGATTCGCTGATTTGCGCCAAGAAAATGGTATAGGGATTTCCGGTCGTCGTCCTAAGACTCGAAATTGCCTTGGTTTGAGTTGGCTCATGGCGCCTATTCCTCTATCAATATTCACAAATAGAACCCAGTTCGCTCCAGCCTTCGTCCGCCGCACGCGTCTTCTGCATCGGTAAACCTTCAAGTTTTAAATTTCCGGCGTGTTTCCAGAATACTCGTCAGGGTTGTAAGCGGATCGGACAGGCTTCAGACTTTAGGCCACCCTGGTGCTCAACAGTGTGTGCCTGTCTTTGAAAATAAGATTTCGAACGAACTTGAAGCTTGAGACTAACCTAACTATCCTCCAAATCCAGCGCATCTCTCCGTGCCTCTGTACTTACGATGATGAATCCTAATAACTTCTCCGCGTCGGGATAGAGAGTAATTATTTTGATCCTCCCAACTCTCCTCCTTCCAGAATCATCCACACCATTGTTCCAGCAAAGCGAATTGAAAGATGTTTTACCGTTGTTTTGTCTCCAAAGTGTGCGGGATGAGAATGGACACACGGACCATTCCACTTTTCCCGAAAATTTGCCGAATGTCACAGTGTCTGGGAAAATGGTTTTCGTTATTCTTCCTCAGCTTTCAAGTACGGCTGCTTGCCAGATTTGCAACGATGACAGCATTCGCTTCGGCTATGGCTGAAACGGTATCAGACGCATGTGTGAGTGCGAGATCCGTTGACATAGAGCCGGCTCACCCAAATAACACATGCCAAGTTATGTTTAGTTTTTCCGAGCTTGAATCGTGGCCTGCTCCAGCCAACGACGGGCAATTAGAAGTGTTGCATGAGCTGACATGAGACGACCACAACGGAACACGCTCATGTAACGTGGGTCGGTGGTTCTCCTACCATCTGGACCCATTAACAGATCGTCTCTTTTTCCGGTCTGCGAACCGTTCAGTTCAATCTCAAGCTCTAAATATTTTGAGGGTCAGAATAAAGGTGGTTAGAATAACGACGGTAAACTCGTACCATTCAAAAATCCGACGGTGTCCATCCTCTCGGCAGAATTCTGTACGAGCCCCCATTCATAGGCAGCAGGCAACAGCACCCAGATCGAAGTTCGTCGACTAATATATTACCCCAGCGCTGGCTCAGGTCCAGGCTGCTATTCGGTATGAAATCAGGCTCAGGTTTTGTGTTCAACGCGCTTTCAGTTTAGGCCATATCGACAGGAACGGGCATACAAGAGCAGAGAAAAGATTGGCTGTAAAACAACGCGTCGAAACGACGCGCAGCGAGGATGATCGTCAAAGACTCGTGGCACCCCGAGTCGTCATACCCAACGTTGAGGTTATCGTCCCCCAAAACACCCTTGTCCTGCATCTTTCGCGACTGCTTCACCTCCCATCCGACGTCCGCAATCCACTTCCGTCGACAAGCACACCCCCATCCGAGTCGCGAAATCCACTTCCGCGACCATCCCTTCATCTAGCCGGCGCCTGCTAAAACGCCCCTCCCTTCGCCAAAAGGTGAGTGAACTTCATCCCATGCGACCGTCCTCCTCCTTGCGTGCTATTAATAGACGACCCTCCCTCCTCCTCGCACGCATGCCCGTCCATGCTAATAATTCCGCACACGACCCCGTCCCCGCGCCGACCTTCAACGCGTCCTCCACCACTCGTTCACGCCTGCGGTCCACGTATTAGCTGTATTCAAAGGATATGCACATGCACGTACCGTTCCGCTTGCTGTGCTCCTTTAAGTCTTGCTCCCCGTATGTTTAACTTCACGCTCCCGCTGTGTTAAATAACAAATTATCAATTTTTTACCTGCACGAGTCCCAATTAGCAAAAAGTAAGCAAAATCGATAAGAAAACTCTTACTTAGTATATGCATTTTGCCCCATCCGCAGTCTTACAGGCGCCGTTAGCATAAATAAATGTGGCACCAAAGATACCTTACCTTAGCATCCAAGATATCCCTCCACATATCCAATGAAAACCTGAAAACACACGAGTCAGGCGTGCAAAGAGCGTACAAGGTAAATATACGTACTGTGGAGGTGCCTGAGCGAGCTCGTTAGCTCACCGATGCTGCTACCCGGCCGTCTCAGTGATAAAATGGTCGACGCCAGACTATCCCAACACCCCAACAAGCGCCTCAAACTCGGTGACCTGCCCTCTGAAAAACTGTCATTAGCGTGAGCCAAGTCGTAGGAAGAATCACGTACCTTTGCCCGTTGTCTGCTTCTTCCAGTGTGGACGGACCAGCCCAATCGCTGTTATCTTGCCTGTACCTTCAGCGTCACAGCTAATGAAATCCTTCATGTCGTGTCAGTAGTGAAAGGAAGTATGCAACAACTATGCATGCGTACCTTCCATGCCTTCCTGACATCGTTATTTCCCAATGCAACCTTACTAAAGGTAACCGTTAGCTTCCAGTCAAGCATCGAGGGCTAAGGCCTCACCGACAGAATAGAGCCCGTTGTACGTCGTATCCATCCTTGACCTCCGTTATCGATCCTACCCTCCCTGTAGAAACGTAGCAACAGAACACGAATCGATCGGAGGAGAGGGCGCGCTGTCGGATGTGTGGAGCAACTTGTTGGGCTCGCCGTCACCGTGTTCGCCAGGCCGCAAAGGGGATCGAAATAATTCTAGATAAGGTCAGCAAGGAGAAAATGGACAATAGTCAGTATACGCACCTCCGGCCAGTTTCCAACTCCCCATGAATTCAACGGGCTTTGAGCTTTGAACTACCCTGCACCAAATTCTGTTAGCAAACGTTTAGAATACCGAGACACAGAAGGCTTACCTCGTTGATTTTTTCCGCGGAGAACGGGTCTAACGTTAGCGAGTTGGCGACTACAGGAAGACTGAGAAAAAAAGCAATAAGAAATAGATCAAGGGGACGGCAAAGAAACGAGCTCACCATTGAACTCAATGACCAACAGCCAGTCGACGTGGTGGTCACCGTCAAGAAACCCAATCAATAATCAGATTAATAATCAAATCCTGCCCAAACGAGCAGCTTTCACGTCACGGGACCACGACGCGTTCAAGGCGCGGGCCCCGGGGTCGAAATTTCGTCATGCACAACGACGAGCATGGCAAACCCGTTGTCTAGCATAACTAGCAGAACGATAACGGAAGACAGGATAAGAAAAGAGAGCGAGGGTAGAGGAGGGGAGGGGAAATGGGAAGGAAAAGATGAGATGGGGTGTTTCTACATGCTGTCAGACCTGTCGACATGAAACATAAAGCCGCGCGTCCCGAAATATGGAAGATTGAGACATTTGAAGTTTGTTGAATTTCGACTCTAGGTGACAATCAGGATGAACCGAGGACGATATTCGAGTAGATGTAAGATTCTTACATACTTTCTTGTGTGTTCGGAAAAATCTCTGGGTCGCCGTGCGAGTCCAACGAGCCCAGAGACTCGTAAATCGACCGGGAGGAGCAGATATCCCTTCTAACGAGTGGGGATTTCGCGAGGCGAGGCCTCTGAGCGAACGTCATACATTTGATGGTTGCTGACAGATAACTCCGCCCCACCGAGGTCCACGTGTTTTGAATTTGGGAAGATGTGGAGAACTTGAGAATACTAGGTATTCCGAGGATTGTGGCTTTATTTTTGCTGCTGTGCTTGCTATCGTTGGGTTTGGATCCAATATAACGATCTCTGACAAAGTACTTAGCTACTCATAAAATAATTACAGCATACCGGCCTCGCCAAAGCTGACGAGGTAGAGAACGAGAGGTTTGGAGATACAAGTACGGTGATCGGTCCGGATATTGAAGACTCATCTTGCAAAGGTTTTCGTGCCTTGTAATGTAAATTGTGTAGACTTTTCGGATGCCGTGATATGTCTAGAGCTACTATCAAAGAAACGAAATATCTCCATGACAGGCGGATGAAAAAACTTGAGATCAATATCTCATTGTTTCTAGACTGACTGAATGCAGTCTTTCAATAGTCTCAATCAGTTGCATGCCAAGACTCGACTTATTCTTCAATTTCAGTGAGATCGTTCTATTTCTCAGATCCTTTGAATGGATTTTCGACAGCGAGAAGGCAAGGATACTACTCACCCACCGTGTTCATCTTTCTAACCTTTCTAGCGAGTGGGGTTTTCGGGTAATAGACTATCTGAGCGAATGTCACATGCTTTGGTGGTTGCATCGAAACCTCGTTACGACGCCAAGGTCCCCGCGTTTTGAATTTATGAGGATGCGGAGGAATCCAGATTTGAGATTTTGATAACTCTTGCTCACTGCACGTAAATTGTCCGAGTCGTGGGTTTGAATCAAGACCTGATACAATCAGTTATCCACATCGACGACCAGTGATGTATCTTTTCTCACTTCATAAAGCTAGAGGACAGACAACGGGCGGAATAACGAGGATTCGAGGTAGTGATGATCGGGCTGAGCTTTGGATTGACATTCGTCATCAACGTACTTTGGGAGGATTTGCTGCTAAATCACATTAAGTTTCCGCATACGATAACGAGTCCAGAGCTGTAACGTTAAATATAGGATGAGCGTACCATGGGCGAGGAAAAGAACCTGACTCGAAGCTTTGAGATGATTGTTTTGGGACTTGATCTCATGTCTTTGCTCTTGACTTTCGTTCGCCGAGTTTCTAGGACTCAATTTACTTTCTGATCTCCTAATTTATTTTATGGTCAGTGGGGAATAGTATTCCGAGTCGCCTCGTAACTCTAACGAGCCAACAGGTTCGTGCATCAATCGGAAGGAGGGAATATCCGTCCCAACAAATGAGAATTGCAGCCTTCCGAGCGAACGTCGCACGTTTTGAGTCTTGACAATTGCGTACAAACCTCGATGAGCCATAAGGTCCCGGCGTCTTTGAGTTTTAGAAGATGTCGAGGGAAGCAGAATCAAGACTTTGAGTATTTTGGTATATTCTGCTCGGTGCGCGGATTCTTGTGGTGGAGAACAAGTTCCTAGGGTAGTTATTTTAGTAGATACACAGAATAGAAGACTCACAGAGTCAGAAAGGCAAAGGAGATAGGATTTGAGGTGTAGAACATGTTGGTATTGGCCCGAGGATTGAAGATTTGCTTGCTAACATCCTTCGGGTGAATTTACTGCTAAATCGTACTCGATTTTGTGGTTATATGGAAGGTCTTGGGCTTTTGCTGTAAGACATAGGACAAGCGGACGACAGGTAGGTGAAATTATCAAGCTCGAAGATCTCGAGATCAACGTTGCTCTATTTTTGGTACTTGACCTGATGTCGTTCTTCGACTTGTTATCGCCTTTGACGTCCTCCTTCAGAGGTGTTGGTTTATTTTTGAATCGGAAAATTTACTGTGTGCTCGGTACAGGATAATATCTGGGTCGTCGTGCAACTCTAACAAGTCAGAACGCCCGTGAATCCACTAGGAGGAGGTGATATCCTTTCCAAATTTCGGCTAGCAAGCGAACAACGCACCGTGTTCTGATGGTCACGTACATGGCTTGGCATGCCACCGAGGTTGCTGTGCTTTTGAATTTAGGAAGACGCTGAGGAACTGAGATTTGGGATTATATTATTATATTCTCATTCTTGTAGGTGCGTAGATTCTCCTGGAATTCGAAACTGCAAGCCAGACATTTCACTACACAGACCAGCACTGAGAGCTTACCAGGCTCGATAACGAGCTAGCTGATGAGGATTCGAGACAGAGTCGGCGGGGTGCAGATCGGCCCGAGGATTTGTTTACAAACGTCTTTTGGGGGGAAATTATAGCTGAAATACATTGATTTTGAAACACATTAGACGCCTACAGATGTTTGCATGATCAACGGCCCACGTATGAGTGAAATGACCTACCTCGAGGCTTACAAGGTCAGCTTTGGGAGATGATTCGGTGTCATCCTCCGATGCTATCCTTTTAATTCCTTCCTTAATCTTGAAGGTATTCCTCCTAATCATCACAGTCATATTGAAATTTGAAATTGAGGATATTCACTCGAAGTCTGTCGCTGATTCACATCAAATCTGTCAGTCACACGTACTATCGGACTCAAATATATCTCGTAATTCGAACGAAATATCTTGACAGGTTGCGCATTTTCGTGCGGTTTGAAAGAACGAGCCCAAGGAAAGCCGTCGCTCCTAGTGGATAATGCCGGATGAGTATAAAGAAGGTGGGCTCATTTGGCAGCCTTTCTTACCTTTCCCACTTCCTTCCCACTTTATCCCTTCCCAAAATAACCAATACCCATCGTGTGCAGAGCGAGCGTCTTGTGAAATGGGCGTTGATGTCCAAAATAGACAAGTCCGGCTTCGAGTTCAAGTTGCCGGGGGCGCCTCTGTTCTGCTCCCGCCATGTTGCCGCTTTGTCCTCTACCTCTCCTTTCGTCTCTCGGCCTCAACGTTGTCAACCCTCATTCTCGATCCTTCAAGATGATTCCAGCATACTCCCAAGGAAATGTATGACATTTCAACATTCCGTGAGTCCAAAATCAACGTTGATTGAGATGATATTTACCTTCCTTTCTCGCCCACTTTTCCTACCGCGCAAGAGCTCAAGATGACGATCAACATCTCCAGAACTTTTGCCCCGCGGCGAGCGAATTCACACCGACGAAGACGACTTCAACGATGGTGTGGGCTTAGGATGCGAGTGTGCGGAAGGGCATCGAGGATGCCCCGTCATGTAATGTGAGTCCACTTGTGTGCGTTGTATTGCATTTCATTGAAGATATTCGTCCCGCAGTACGCCCTCCGTCACCGTCATCTTCTCTCAAAGCTGCCAAGACACCCCCAACGACTATCCTCCCAGATCCACGATTTCCCTTGGAAGGACGCCATGCCGTCGCGTTGAAGGACCCAATTTTGCCCAAAGACGACGTATCGCAATCTGGCGAGTGGGATATCTGGACGCGTAGAGAGCATGCGAGGGCGGCGGGCAGAAGGGCATGGGGCTCGGGGATCAAGGTGGGGAGTGGCGAGACTGGTAGGTCCCTTCACACTTCGCGCGCATTCAGGGGTACTCAATCCCCACAAAGATCGACTCCCTGAGATCCATCCACCCACCTCATGGATTAACACGTGAAGATGGGCCCAAGGACCTGCACCTGGAAGAACGAGAGTTTTGCTTCGAGACGACGGATCGTCATCCCGCGAGCAAGCATGTATGGCGAGAAGGGAACGAGATAGAGAGATGGCAAGGGTGATGGAGACAATGAGATAGGGAGGATGGTATATTCGCCGAGGAGGTAAGTCCTTCTCGTTGACGTGCATAGACGATCACTCACCCATCTGCAGCCCGATCACATCCCTGTCGTTCAACGTTCAAGCGATGACCTCAAACTTGGAGTATTGGCTGAAGACAAGCAATGTAGGCTGCGCTGTTGGAAGGACTTTTGGCCCGACACGACGTATCGTCGTCCGGCGAGCAGGACCCTTGTGAAGCCAAGGGATGGGTAAGTCCTTTCTTTTACTTGTATTTACGGATACTCACCACTTCTGTAGTTCGCCCGTTCGGCCTCCACCTTTAGCTGGGCTCAATTTTGCCGTGACACGACGTCCGGCGAGCAAGTGCCAGGGTACGGCGGCATTGGGGGACGAGACGGCATGGGTTAGAAGACGTCGCTGGTCAGCAGATGCGCGCGGGGATGGTGAGTCTTTTCTGTTAACCCATTCACGTCCTCGCAGACGCGACTCACTCTCTCAAATGGCACTTAAGATTTCGTAAAGACAGGAACAAGACGGTGTTCGATGTCATCCGAGAACTGGTGTTGGTGAGAGATTTAGGGCCTGAGAAACTTACGCAGTTGTCGTTGGGTCAGCAGCATTTGATGGCCTTGGATGAGAAGGGGTATGTGGTCCACCATCTGGTCTCCTTTTCACCTTGCTGACTGTGCTTACCAGGTAGGCTAGCTTGGCAAGCTGTCTTTGTTAGATACTCGCAGAACTCGTACCTGTAAGGCACACATGCCATAGCTAGAATACTTGTCTCAATGTCATATCACATTGACAGTGCCAAGAATACTATGACATTGTAATTTCTTTACAAAGCAATATCGTCGTAATACTAGTATCCCAGCTCCGTGTCACTGGGCCACTCATTCTCAATCATGCTGATAAGGTTGTCTAGCTGCTCAAGCAAGTACAAAATGGCACCATCTTCACCCTCTGGTTGCCTTTGCTGCCAAACGTCGGCCAATCGCATGGTCAATATACGTAGCAAGGACTACAAATGATACCAAGTCAGCCTCAAGGGAAAGAGATAGACACAGGAATTACTTTTTCTGTATATGTAATCATCAAATCTTGCTCATCTTCAAAAAAGCCCTCCAGGCCTTGCAAGCCGTATATTCGCCACCAGTTTTGAAAAAATTCCCTCAGGAAGGAGCTTGTTCTCTTGCAGAGAACAGCATGCTCCCAGTCGAGCATCGACGCCTCAATGCGACCGTATTGTTCGGGTGTTAGAAAAATCATTATCGGCCACTGAGGTACAAGGAAAAAAGTATCGGACTGACTAAGTAGGGGGTAAGTGTCAACGGCGAGAAGGAGAGACAAGCTTACTTCTCCACAGGGGCAATTTCTGAAGGTCCTCGGACCGGTGTAGTGTCACCAGGAAACCTGGTGAGAATGGTTGTGAGATAGAAAGTCCGAGCATTACTTTCTGGGAGCATACCCCTCCTGAAAGGCAGCCGCCTGAGCAGTTTGCGAATCTTCGGCAGTTGTCTCGACGGGACACTAAGAGACGTTGAAGTCTATCGGGCGACCTACATATATACACGCAGAGAAGACGTACGGTCATATCAATTGTGACCCCCTGGTCATCGTGTCGAATGGGTGTTGATAACCTTGATCTCATCACCAATCCCAACATCGACTCAGCGGTATCTTGACCGTTGGCCTCAATAGCCTCCGCGTGACGAGATTTACCATCAATGAAAACGGTCAAGCCTGGAGATCGTCAGGAAATCCACAAGACCTAGTTGAAATAAGAACTGACGATGTATTGGTGGGCCATGACAGGTTTGGTGTACGGCTATGAGCGGTGTAGCCAGTGTAGAGTTTTGTTTCACAGCAGTGAAGTCTGAGACGTCGGGAGGGTGAGTGTTCTCAAACGGTTCTACAAGATGGATGCTTAGGAAATTGATATACAGCGAACGCAAAAGCGACTTATGACTTCCAAAGTCCTTCGTATGAAGATTGGGGTCCATGATTAAAGGACGAGGGTGGAATCCTCTTTTTCTACTCCCTTAGCAGCTGACGTTATCAATGTCGCAACACAATTCGATTTCGGACCAGAACTGGTCAAGAGAATAAAAATTCCAAGAACTCACTGACAATCCGAGAAGGCACTAGATCGTCTCAGAAAATTCCTGGTGGCGGCGAAAGTCATTTCACTAGAACCTGTGGCACTGATGACAGCAGAACGTGGAGGGTGTTTGTTGCCCGTCGAAGCACTACGAGTTACGACCGACTTAGGGGAGGTTCGGATGGCAGTGATGACCGTTCTTTTGTGTTTCTTCGGTGGCAACAGGTCGGCTGGGAGGCACTGGATGCAGGTGGTTTTCGCTTATTAGGGAACATAACCAAAGGAGTGAAAAAAAGTACAGTATACGTACCTTCATGGTATTTAGTATTGGTAATCATACAATGGGGAGCATGTAAATATAGCGACAGCGGTTCACAGAACTTGCTCGCCACATTTGAGATCCGTAGCCAGAGGTAATTCAGCCTATTTCGGTCATAGATCTTCGATCGATCCCATGTAACTTGGTTTTACGGCTTTACCAGGGTCAACAATCGATAGAAACCCGAACTACTTACCACAGAGACTGCTGGATGGATCATTACATGTTCTCAGGATCGTAGATGTCAATCTTTGTGTGGTGATCGCTAGCTAGCAAGGTGCGTGTACCATGGATGGCCAAAATTTTCCTCAAAAACAGTGCAAAAATGCGTAACCCAGGTTTGGAAAATACTTACCCTGTAGGTCCGCTCCCGAGTTCCATAGCATGATTGCTTCCTTTGAAAGGCTGATGGTGCCTCAGTGCACCTTCTGCGCAATGTTCCCAGTCGCGGTGACTGTGCAGTCATAGTATTTGATTATAGGTATCAGTTAAGGCTACAGAACAAGCCAGTAGCGATGTCTAGAAGGCCAGGTGGCCACCCCAGAGTCAAGGGAGTGATGTGGTGGATCTTGGGCTTCTGTCCTGTGTTATGGTTGTCGTAAGTTTAGATGACATGCCGAAGAACTTGCTTCCTACCAGTGTCGTGGCAAGTCTGCGACTCCTTGATTTAGTATACTAATCACCGAGTAGATAGATGCTCGATAGATACCTAACAAGTCAACAACATCCGATGGTGGCGACGGCATCTCGAACGGAATCTCCGAGCTAACCAGGCTGTAACGGTTGATCAAGAGGTTTTTGTTGCAAGCCGTTAGCAAGTTCAGCTGGTTTTGGCTAAAATTACGGAACTGAGCTGGCTTCTAGTCTGTCATTGGGTTTCAGGCGCTCTAAAAACTAGTCTATAATATATTTACACACTTACACGATTATTCATTGCGATCAGAGATATCTGTTATGCGATGTCTCCCTCCACTTGTTAGATTCATGTCACTTTTAGTTTGAAGGCAGGGTGTTCGCGAAGGGTGTTGAGTAGTTTTATGCGCAAAATGGTTTGACACAGGTTTGGTAAGTTACCGTTAATACCACAAACGTAATTTCCAGAAGATAAATCACTGTGGTACCTGTGCAAAAGGGAAGACGAATATCAGAATAAACCTGGCAGGGGTGTGCAGGAGCCCCGCGGAATATGCCGTTCGTCTTGCTGATTGCGCATCTGGTATGCAGGCCTTTTATCTCCTACAGGGATCATAAGAGTGACTAGATGCGAACACCCAATACAAGCTGCAAGTACACCGGTGGAATCAGACAGGGTAGTAGGAAGAAGTGGCCTATTGCAGTTCTTATGGGACAGGGCATCGTGCGAGGGTGGAGACCAATCAGAGACTAAGCAAAGGCACCCCACAGTTCTGGGTTCCAGTTGTGAAGAAGGGAACGGCAGAAGTCGGCCATAGTCGGCCATAAGATCAGCACTTCAGAAGTTGAGGCGTACTACAGGGTGGTCTGACAGCGAAGAAAGGTAGAGGCAGTGGGGTCCGGAGTATGTCGCGGTGGTCTGTAGAAAAAGATCTAAGACAGATTGTTAAGGGTAATATCACGTACTGTGGTTGAACATTGAATTAAACCTCAACACCCACTAAACGCCAGCAAGACGTTACCCAAAGAACCGAAGAATGAAAGAAACTCAGGTACGGCGAGTCACCGGGGGGTGCACGCACGGCGAGGTGAACCTCAGCCTAGGTCAGACGTCCGAAGACGCCATACTAACATGTCCGCGTGCTAGGCCGCGATGTCCCCAGAGCAAGAAAGATCAGGGATGAGCCACTTAAATACAGTGGGGTCACAACTCACAACAACAACACACATCAGATCAACATTGAGGCGCGTCGCGTTAGGGTCACGTTCATGGGCTCGCGACTCACCAGGCTAGTAGAAGGCAAAGACACAAATCACGTGATCAAAGCAAAGACGGTCATTTCTCGATGCCGAGATGTTACCGTCGGGACGGAATAGTCCGTCCCGACAGTAACAAGTACCGACCTCCCCTCGATGAGAGTCTCAGAGCCGTTGCTATGGCCCGGATCCTTTCCTGATGCCCGACGCTAACAGTATTTCGTCCAATGGCAAGGGAAAGGCGTGTTCATGCCTATGGAAGGTGGCCATATCCCTGGTAAAGCTCATATGGGTTCGGAGGTTGGTCATTGGCATTGATGGCCGTAATCGCAATGTTAAGGGACAGTAGGCAACCTTCAGTATACCATGGTAAGTATCTTGATTGTCAGATATTCGTCGGGTTTGCTTACTGATCTTTCAGCTACCCATCTTAGTCTCTGATTTCCTCATTCTTGGTATCGCTTGGTGAAGTGAAGACTCGAGGACATACTTTTGCACTTACCCATACTTCACTCCTGTTTCTCTAAGTAACTCGCCCACACTGCATGTACACATCCACTCATTCAGCAGACAAACTCGCTATTTTCGCTCAAATGAGATGCTCAAGGGCTCGAAGTCTCCCGCAGATACTTTGATATACACCCCATCTCGCGCAGTACAGTGAAAAGGCATGGAAATCTAGCGTCAATTAATGATTGGGTAGGTCAAGGCGGTAAATACCGATATATTACATGAACGACTTTGACTGCAGAAGCGAACAAGTAGAGTAAGGGCCATCGCATCTGCATGGCGGTACCGAGTCTTATGTTTATATTGTAATTAGGTTCACCTGTGTATAAGTATATCACGAAATTTTCTGGCTCTGTCTTTCATCGCGTCCACGTCCTCTACAAAACCTTTCAACTGAGCTCACCTTCTTAACGTTAGGTCGTCGTTATACCATACATGTCTATCTGTGTCCATGAAGGATATATAGACAGTGCAATGCACTAGCAGGAGTGAATGATGGTAGCCGTGTCTTGATATTTAACATCAGTAAGTAGCGGATCAGGAAGGCGGCACAGAAACATGGGCATGTGACACCATAGTTAGAGTCGATTTCAGCGAGAGTTCCTCTTATTTTAGGCTACCATGAGTAAGAGATTACTAAGCATATGTTAATGGAATTCTTACCATCCTTGGCGTACACACCGGAGATGTATACGTTACGTTTTCACTGACTCTGGCACTTAACAGGACATCATCCAATAGAAACTACTCACCGCTGATGAAGAAGTTGATGATCTTGAAGAGAACCATGAGGTCGAGAAGTAGGGAGCACAAATGATGCTCGTACGTTAACGGTACCGCAACCATTGTGTTGAATAACCTGGTCCTTGGCGTAGTAGACACCACCACCGATGATATTAGGGTAATCGCCGGCTTCATCATTTTTCTACAGACCATAGAGTGTGTTAGTATGCCTTTGTCGAAGCCAAGTATACTTACAATGATGATAGCATCCTCTAAATGAGTGCGCGTGAATTATTAGTGACTGGTGGTGTTAAAAGAAAATATTCGTACCGCAGATGTCCTCAAACTGCATGACTATATTAAATGAAGCATTCAGAACTATTCAAAATAGTTACTCACCCAAACAAATTTCAGAGTGCAGTCTAAGGATGCTAAGGCAAAATCGAAAACCGATACGAGGAGAAGAAAACGCACATCCGGTACAGTCTGGTACAAGAAAGCGGTTGAGAGAGGGCCTGGTGGAAATGAACTAGAAACGACGTACGAACACCTTCGGCCTAGTTGGTGCCAATGATAACGTTCTGTAAAGAAACACGAAAACTATCGCGAATATCAGTACAACGATCTCTAAAAGGGAAAAGAAACGAAACGTATAGCCTACCTGCATCTTCCCAGTCTGTGTGGCGAAGCAATGAGTACTGGATCAACAGCTTATCATGAGACGATGTGCGTACATCCTTCGGATAGTCCGCTGTGATAGCAAGTGTTCACGACGACGTTCACGCTCATATAAGAACACGTACCTGCAAGCACCACTTCCACAGTCGTAATTCTTCCAGCCACCATCGAAGACTTCGCCCGTGGCAACCTCGATGACCGCTTTTGCTAGAAACCGTACCAGTGGCAGTTGGAATACCACCAGTATAGGCGTCACAGGCCATAGAAAGGCCTGCCAGAGACGGAACAGACAAAGCACGCAGCAGATGCATGGAATTCAGAGATTCTAGGGTCGACGTACATATCCTGAACGCAGCCATTATATAGCCATCCAAAATTTATGACAAGGGGGTTGCGGCCTGGCAAGCCGGCATATTGGGTTGGTCGGTTGGTCGGTCCCAGGAGGCCTTAAATTTTTTTTTGCCCCTCCTCTGTATAGAGGAATAAGGTTATCCTGGATGCCATATATGTGTTATTTCATGTGAAAGATCATCTGTCTGATCATATGTGACCTGTAGGAGGCTCAGCGCACCTCTCAGGACGTCTGGGGCAGACTGGGGTCAGTCGGATGCAAGATGGGGTAGCTTCGGGTCCGGGAATTGAGAGATTGCCGGTGGCTGTGAGCTCCCCAAATGGCAGGACTAGATGACTCAGCACCTATTCTCGGTATGTTATTCCCACGCCGGTGGGTCGGTCGCCTCGAGCGGGCCTTAAAAATATGTTTGACCCGATATGATTTTTTAGGTTTTTGCAACCCCCTTGATTTATGAGGGTGCTGTTGCAATAAATTATCAGTAAAAATCCGGATTCAAGTGCAGCAGACGAGCGCTGATGTTGGCCGCGACCAGGACCAACTTCACGGGTGAACGTGAACCCTCAGCACTTGTCTCGTCAAAAGCTTTGATCCTGAGTGGACAGTGAACCCTGGGTTCAGTCACGTGCCTGTACCAGACTGAACCTGAACCCCGGGTCCGGGTTTGAGGTTCGGCAAAATCAGGCCGAACCTGGACCGAACCGGACCCCGGCCAGACTAACATTGACGAGGTTCACTTTATCTATTTCGCTGAGACAGAGCACTATGGACTAGACGCATTCCGTCCTGGTTGGGGACATCTTAAAGAAACCAAGGCTATAATCTATTCTTCCATCACGAATTATTTGAGCTCAGATTTACGGGTCGTCTTGATCATGAGCTTGCCTCCCGTTCCAGACGATCAGTTACAGGTCTAGGCAGGATCTGAGTGCCGACAGATTCCATAGTGCAGACTTCAGGGAAGGATCATGGCTTCATAGGTATACTCCAGCAGAGAAACAGAGAACGCCAAACCCTGAAGGAACAAACACTTGAATCTGGTGCAAAACTTGAAAGAAGACCGAGGGTGATCATAGCGATGCCCATAACTCATCGTGACGTACATGCCGCCGTATTTACCACACCTTAATGGGCCATCAAAAAGACATCCAGACTTAAGCTTCAGTATGCTGGATTAGACCATCTCAGTCGAGGCATGTGGCCATGTAGGGCTCTCAAAATCGTGGTTCAGGTTGGTATGCACAACAAACAATCTCAATATAACGATTCCTAGGACTTGGAACAGATATCTTCAACAAATTATATCTACGTATGGATTCTGCTTCTATTGCCGGTTTGTTCTTTTTGTGCCAGGTGTTATTAGTGGCAAGCGTGATCGTAAAGAACCCACTGGACTGGATTAAAGATAGTAAAGTCCAATCAACTGGCAGAACCTTTCCATCATACCGACATTTCTCCTTCTCCATATACTCGACATTGAGCAGTGCTGCCCTTTAGAGAATAGAGCAACTCAATAAAATTTTCTGGCTCACTTGCTGCCCGAGTTGTGCGAATCACAGTGACTAAATCCTGCCCTGGGAGAACCCTCGCGTCTCCGGTGAGTTTGTCAGTATATGGATGCATGGTAGAGAGGAAGTCGAATCACCTTCAATTGTCAACGTCTCTTCCAATAATGCAACTCTGAGCATTTCTTTTAAATCTTCTGGCAGTTTCGAAAATGCTTCGCCATCAAACGTGTTCGTCATTGGCAAATGGACTTGAATGGGCCATCCGACTAGTAGCTTTCCTGCCAAGGCCAGGTTTTTTGGAAGAGTACGCCATGGAAACATGTTAGCACGCTGGACTTTAATTCCATGTCGATCTGTGTAGGGTCACAGGTGTGAAACGAGGTCAGGCTGGTTAAGAAATGAATGCACTTAGCAAAGCATTAATCAAGGATGTCGCGTTTCCTTGTTGATACCCAGGTTGCCACGCCAACTCTTCAGGATGCCGAAGTTCCAGACCCAAATGAAAACCTGTCGGCTCAGATCGTGTGAAGTGGGAATCCGCCATGAGATGTCGACGGTGAAGCTCTAGGCCCTCCTCCAAGATGTTGTTTCTGAACCGGTCATGTTAGTAAGTGCAACCCAAGAAAAAGGAAACCTAGCCTACTGCACGTGCAAGCGAAGATGAGTTTCAATCCACCGGTTTCCAGGGCAGCGGAGTTTTTCTTTGAAGAACTGAAAAGTTGAGGTGGTGAGGAGCTGGTAATGAATGACTCGGATGATAGAGAGACCTTCTTGGCCCTTGATGTCTCATAGCTTTCAGCTACTGACACATCTTTGTGAGGATCGTCTCCAGCCATAACTAAGACAGATTGAAAGCCATATCTTTCTGCCAGAGCATCCAACTATTGAGGTATTATCAGCATTTGATAAGCTGTTGGAGTGGTGACGCTAACCTGAGATACAATTCTGTTGTACGCGCTGAAGAAATCCAGATCCAGATCCATAAAGTCGGTGACTGGTCGGTCCACAGACAAGCCACCAGGCGACATTTGGTCAGCTACGTCGTCAATTCCAAAGCCGATCTCCGTTGCCATTTTTCTTGCCTTGTCCCTAATTTGTTGGTCCGCATCGTCAATGGAATCTGAGTGAGTGATGGTGGCAGCCTCACTGGTGAAGCTGGGACTGCCTTGCTCCAGATCAGGGACAGGGTGTTCTGCGAGGCGAACACTGGAACTAGTATCATGGTCGTTGGGGAATACCGATGGGCGTGCTTCAAGTTCTTTGAAATCTTGCACCACATGCGACCAGAAAGATGGGAAAGAGTCAGAAGTACGACCAGACTGGTAAGGCCAGAGGATAGTCGGTGATGTTATGACCTCCTCGTCCCTGATCAATCCGTTTGGTTTTGCTTCGTGGTTGGTAGAGGAAGGGACCTTGATATCTATTTGTTGCTCAAAGCCTTCATGAAGGGGGAGCAGAGACGGCGGTAGGTCCGACGCATCCTGATGTGCTACTGGTATGCATCCTTTTTTTACTCTATAGCGGGGATGCAAATCGTTTGAGTTTGACCCGAGAGTTGACAGATCGAGAGACTGTAGAGGTTCCGCCGTATCTTTTGTAGTATCTGCTGGAGATGAATCAACATTGACAGACGTAATGCGATCTGGGAAGGATAGTGATGTAGGTGCATTTACGACGCTGTTGGCTTTCAAGAAGCCCGCACTAGGTGGAGTTTCGTGGTCTGACTCGTTCTGCACCAGAATGCGCATTCCCTTCTGGAAGCGAATACCTATGTAGGTGTCTGTCAGGCCGACGTCGAACTCTCTGAATTTGCAGGCTTACAGAGTTGCTGGTCCTCAGTACTCGAAGAAAGGGGTAGAAGTATTATTGTCTCCGCCAGCGGCGAACTTGATGAAAGGGCACTGCCCTGAGAATGGGAGGGTTGGAGTTGAAGATCCATGTAGTTGAAGTCAGTGTTGGACGGGCAGTGACCCAAAGTGGAAAGTCGCAGTAGTGCCCGTGTGACTAGTCACTGACTAGTTGCTAAGTCATTTTCTGCCCCGACCTTCTAGGGCTGCGCGCCGTCACCGTATTGTATGGTTTTCGGTAACCGTTATACGGAAGACGGACCAAAGTCGAACGCACCCTAATGACCATTTGTACGGCATGGTATACGGTTGTTCCGTCGCCGTCAAGAGCTCTGACAGATGGCCGTACAATGTCGTCATACGGCTTATATTTTATCTGACTGTTGATTTTATCTAGAGCTTCTCTTAGAGCAAATGTATCATGCAAATTAGCCATTTTTGCTATGCCATGGCTTTAGCACATCACCCTCATACATTTTACTTCTGTACAGTGCCTATTCACAGCTGTCTCGTCGATATTTCATTCGCGTTCAGGGTTGAAGGCACATGTGACTTTCCTTTAATTCTTGTGCACCCTTGGCGTAGCTCAACACGGTGCCGTTCATTGTACTTATAGGTGCAATTCACGGTTCTTTTGTGGTCTTAAAGGCATCTGACTTGCCTTCACAGGTTTTGATTATCTTCTGCATCCCTCAGGCCATACTACATGTTCTCTCTGTACCCTAATGTTCTGAATTTTACCAGATTCACGCGTCAAATAACAGGGGACTTGCTATATGAGTAAATTCATTTTATGCTCTGGTGCATGGTCGTCAACGACCGTAGACGGCCGTAAGGTACCCGTACCGATACCGACAAGGCTTCAAAACTGACCATACGGCACAGTATACGGATAGTTCCGTGACCGTCTGGGACCATGTCATTACGGCCGTATACCGTTTACGGTACAGTGCGCAGCCCTACGACCTTCAGGGCACGACCAAGTATTACAAAGTGTCTGATGTTCTCATGCAGTGAGGCACTTTTTGAACATCAAACCGCCTCTTAACGTGAGGTATGACGACGCTGGGGCCGAGACCAGAATCGGAGTCTCGTACCGAGCCTTTCGTGTCATGCAAAGGCCATGGGAAGAGGTCGAGGCAAAAAACGCCCTGCCTTTGGTTGACTAACGACTTGGCCCTGACTTTGCGACTAGTCGCTGACCGGCACATCACTGGTTGAAGTTGGGCAAAGTAGCTCAGACAAAAATGATCTTTTCGATATCAGGTCAATTACCTCTAACACGACTCTGCAATTTCTACTGCACCGGGAATTTTGACAAGGATTGTTATTCTCTTCGTGGATGACACCCTGCTGATATGCGGCGCTGAATAAGCTAGTAGCCCTGAGGTTACTGAAGAAATAAGAATTGAATTCTAAATACCTGACAATAATATTCTGACGAACCGTGAGTTCCGAAGCGTTGAGGGTCGCACAGTCTAGTCTCTTGTAGACAGACAACGATACAGACCTATTGATAGAAGGGAGGGACGGTCTGTATGTAGTCTGTTGCTTAATCGGGCCATCTGCCTTGCAACCCAGTTATTACTAATTTGATGGAAAGCCAGCAGCGTGTAACCGATTTATTCATGGTCTTGGGATGCGTTTGAAGGCTATATAATGCTATACATTCACGATATAGCGTCTCTTATGGCATAAAATTGATTTATCATGAAGGGAGAGGTGGTACATGCATTATTTTCTCAGCTGACTGGCTTGGAATCGGCACTATAAACTTGCCGCCGGTATTCTCAAATGCGATTCAATTTGGCGCAGTGCCGATAGACAGCAATCAAATTATGTCATGCTTTGTAATAATGCGGTTGTAAGTAAAACCCCCCAATAGACTACGCACAGTCGACCCTGAGTCGAAGTGCACCTTGAGTGCACCTTCTTGGTGAGCTGTGAGACTACTGCATAGTATGCACCTGTCAATTTCTATTTGTTGCTTGCTCTGTATCACGATCCAGTACAGGTTCAGGTATTTGTATGGCACCTGAATATGACAGGTAGATCTAGAAGGACAGACACCTGTCAGTGTACATCTTTGACGCGGTGACCTAAGGTATACGGCAAACTGACTGCAAACTGACTTTCAACACTCGGAAACTTCTGATAAGTTGCAGCCTGCAGGGTAAGCCATGCAGAATAATAGAAATTCTGGTAAATGTTACTTTGAACGGACTAAGTTTAATAGTGACTAAGTACACCCTTCGATTTCAACTTCGCTGAGCATGGCTTCGCAACCTAATTCAAATTGTGCCTCTTCTTGACCCTAGTTCATATTTTTATGGATTCCTTATTAGAGCAGGATGCGGGTGGCAAATGGGTGCATTTAACGTTATGCCGCATCCTGACTCCTGTGAGGTTGCCGGCACCAAGGTACCAGATCTGAGTTGTTCTGAATCTTGCATAAGCAATCGTGTGGCTGTGGATGATAATCAATCATGAATACTAAGTAGTTCGCATCATCTTTCTTTTGAACCGGTTGATACAAAATTCTTTGTTACACTATACGATAACACGACAGATCAATGACAGACTGGTTAGTACGTACTATAGTTGAGATGCCAAATAGGTATTGTCAGACGGTAAGAAGCCTTGCTAACAAAGGATGAGGGATAAAGATTTTCACAGAATGCGCAAAAGAACGTTCTTAGGGAATATAAGCCCTCTACCCCCGGTGGTCAGACAGCGACAGCGACGTCTGCTCTTATGATAATCTGCTTGATCTTTTTTGGATCTTTATTTTTTGATTCAGTATTATTGTGCATCAGTGGGGCGGGCCACATGGCGCGACACTAAACTGTCTAACTACTCTGTCGGCTCCAAAAGCCCTGTAGACGGGCACAATCCCCCCTACAGTCCAGAGTATCCTACTCTGTTTTTGATGGCCACCGATTAATCTCTTCTTGCTCTGGCTTCCAGTCATCAGCTCGATCTAACTCTTCTTGTTTGTCTTACTTCAACTCTTAGTCTCTTACATCCTATCTCGTCATCCCACCGCTTATGGATCAAAGTACGAGCTATTTCTCTCACTTGTCAAACGGGCTGGCTCTGGAACCACCTAATGCTGCTACTTTTCCCCTTGAAATAGTGTCAGTTGACAGTGGTAATTAATGTATCAGGACTGTCAGTTGACACACCAGCCTATATAGGGTATTTTCGCAGTACTGCATGGTCTATTAGTCAGCACAGAAACCCAGACCAAATCATGTGATTATCAGAAAATCCGGCAACTCCAGGAATTGAACCCAGGACCTTAAAAAGATTTATAATAATGTCACATGACATGGCCAAAGTGTGCATGCTAACCACTATACCATACTGGCATTATATATTTATGTAATCATCTTCTTATATGGCCTCCCTCTCTTAGATTTATAATATCCCAATTGGGCCCTCCCTTTGGTGCGCTTTTTGCGCTTTTTTTCCTTATTGGGCTGGTCAAATTGGCCCATCAATTGCACCTAGAATTGGCTGTGCCATGGCATTGATGGCATCAATATCAGGCCATTTTTAGACAAAATTCGCATTTTTGCTCATTTTTGGCTTCCTCAGGCTACTGGGTGGGTCAGGGGATGGTACTAGTATATGCATAAACATAAATAGCATAAAAGCGAACCATCTGGTGAGGTATGGGGGCCCTGGGGAGGGGGTAAAAATGGTAAAATAGTGAAAAATAGCGGAAAATCACCGAAAATTCGCGTTTTAGGGGTAATACGTGCATCGGATCGCTTCGAAAACTTGACCAATGAATTCCCTGACCTTGAAAACCCCTAAACGGCCCCTCTACAGTACATGTGGCGCATTTTATGGCTAGGCATAATCGGGAAAATTGGCTTTTTACGGTACTGCGTACATTGGATCGCTCCGGGGATGTTACCAATCGATTTCTACACTATGAAAACCTTAGAATACATCTTCATATGCTATATATGACCACCGGAATGCGATGAAAAATGGGGGATTGGGGGGGAAACACGGTCTATTTTGTTTTCTAGGCATCGCATCGGTCTGGGGACATCACCAATCGATTACTCGACCTTGAAAACCCCCAAACGACTCTTGGTTACATTTATGGGGTCTCAGGAACGATGGAAATAATGATGTAACAGTTTAGGAGGAGCACATATGGAAACTCGCATTTCTGAGCTTCGGAAAACTTCGGAGTTGTTGCCAATGGATTTCCTGACCTTGAAAACCCCCAGAACACCACAGGAACACATTTAAAACCTTTGAAATCCGTGGTAAAAAAGGTGATAGTGAAAATATGCGAAATACCATATATCTCGCCTTTTTGAGTGTTGGGGATGGTAATTCCAGTATGGAATACACAATATATATTGTATAATAGTGTGTACAAAAGCTTAGGATGATCTGAAATGTATTGGCAGAGATATAAGGAGATCTTTCTGAAAAAAAGGAGAAGCACCTCCCAGATTTCGAGTTTCTGGTCATCCCATGGCCTGGGGACTATCAGATTCGGATTCCTGCACCCAAAAAACATAAGACTCATCTATCATCCATGGGGGTCATTTTTACTAGTGTATAATCCATGCACACAGCATATCTTTGTGCATAACTGAGTGCACACTCATTACTTCGGAGTTTTGACACATACACCCCATGGATGATTGGTGTTCCTACCATTTTTTGGGTCTAGGAATCCGAATCTGATAGTCTCCAGGCCATGGGATGACCAGAAACTCGAAATCTGGGAGGTGCTCTCCTTTTTTTCAGAAAGATCTCCTTATATCTCTGCCAATACATTTCAGATCATCCTAAGCTTTTGTACACACTATTATACAATATATATTGTGTATTCCATACTGGAATTACCATCCCCAACACTCAAAAAGGCGAGATATATGGTATTTCGCATATTTTCACTATCACCTTTTTTACCACGGATTTCAAAGGTTTTAAATGTGTTCCTGTGGTGTTCTGGGGTTTTCAAGGTCAGGAAATCCATTGGCAACAACTCCGAAGTTTTCCGAAGCTCAGAAATGCGAGTTTCCATATGTGCTCCTCCTAAACTGTTACATCATTATTTCCATCGTTCCTGAGACCCCATAAATGTAACCAAGAGTCGTTTGGGGTTTTCAAGGTCGAGTAATCGATTGGTGATGTCCCCAGACCGATGCGATGCCTAGAAAACAAAATAGACCGTGTTTCCCCCAATCCCCCATTTTTCATCGCATTCCGGTGGTCATATATAGCATATGAAGATGTATTCTAAGGTTTTCATAGTGTAGAAATCGATTAGTAACATCCCCGGAGCGATCCAATGTACGCAGTACCGTAAAAAGCCAATTTTCCCGATTATGCCTAGCCATAAAATGCGCCACATGTACTGTAGAGGGGCCGTTTAGGGGTTTTCAAGGTCAGGGAATTCATTGGTCAAGTTTTCGAAGCGATCCGATGCACGTATTACCCCTAAAACGCGAATTTTCGGTGATTTTCCGCTATTTTTCACTATTTTACCATTTTTACCCCCTCCCCAGGGCCCCCATACCTCACCAGATGGTTCGCTTTTATGCTATTTATGTTTATGCATATACTAGTACCATCCCCTGACCCACCCAGTAGCCTGAGGAAGCCAAAAATGAGCAAAAATGCGAATTTTGTCTAAAAATGGCCTGATATTGATGCCATCAATGCCATGGCACAGCCAATTCTAGGTGCAATTGATGGGCCAATTTGACCAGCCCAATAAGGAAAAAAAAAGCGCACCAAAGCGCACCAAAGGGAGGGCCCAATTGGGATATTATAAATCTAAGAGAGGGAGGCCATATAAGAAGATGATTACATAAATATATAATGCCAATATGGTATAGTGGTTAGCATGCACACTTTGGCCATGTCATGTGACATTATTATAAATCTTTTTAAGGTCCTGGGTTCAATTCCCGGAGTTGCCGGATTTTCTGATAATCACATGATTTGGTCCGGGTTTCTGTGCTGACTAATAGACCATGCAGTACTGCGAAAATACCCTATATAGGCTGGTGTGTCAACTGACAGTCCTGATACATTAATTACCACTGTCAACTGACACATTTCAAGCAGAAATCTAGCAGCCCAGGCTGCTGGAACATAGCACGGAGGTTGAAATTCGGTGTACCACTCACATGCAGTCTGGCGCTTCACCAATCTTCGTTGATGTCGATTGCATTTTTTGTGGCTGGGATGCATGGCAACACAAATCGCCGTCTTTCCCAGGGGGGATCTCAACCCAAGTTCCCCAAATTTTTGACACAGGCCTTGAATGGTGCTGAATACCGTCACCACCAATCTGCCCATATTGAAGGTCTTCTAGATATGGTGCGTATCCGCTTGAGAAATTTAAATATCCTGCTGAGTCCAGTAACGAACAGGCAACTTCATTGGATCAAGTGTTTGGAGGAATGACCGTGGTTGTTCATTATGTGGGTGACTTTGGCCAAGCCAACGTCCCAGAACTCCTTGAACCCATTGTTTATCTATCGCCTGAACATCTGGGGTTGGAAACCGAGATCGCGCCCTTGATCAAGGTGCTTACAGAAAAGGTCGATGCAGTGACAAAACTGAACACGCGGCCGGTTGATGCCTTGGGACCGCTCAAGGTCCCTGTTCCCCTCTCCTCTGATCACTCTTCGAACGTGTGCAAGGACGCATCTGCACGGTTGCAAACCATCTCTGATGCGGGCCAGTCTCCGCCCCTTCGTAGAGAAAAAACTCTGACACTTCCGTTATCCGCTGCATCGTCGTTCTCCGATCTGAGTATTGATGAGCTGAGTGCCACCGAATTGAAGGTACTCAGCTACATTGATGACATGGAGAAGCTAAAGACAGAGGTGAAGAGGTTGCAAGAAGAGATTGTGTTGATCCACCAACGCCATTCAGTCGAGCTTCGCCACTTTTACAATAGGTTTAAAGGAGAACTCGCAAGCTTGGAGGGGGTAGCTCAGAAACAGTATGGTCTTCTTGCCTACCTTGAGGACTGGGTAGCCACGGGATCTCCATCGGACACTTTCTCACCCCAGGGCTTGACAGTCTGTAAGCGTCCGTTCCCCTTCGATGACGAGCTAGGATCTGGGAGCTCGAAAAAAACCCGCTTGTGTGGGACAACTGAAGTAGCCAGTGGGGAATCCAATGCGACTAGACATGATGTTGGTGACCACATGTTGGCGTTTATCAGTGCACTGGGTCGGTCACAGAGATGGTGCGAGTTTTTCCTTGACCTTCCAGAGGACCCTGAGGAATGGTATAGTCGAATAATCATGGCCAATATACCAGCCCTCTATGCAGCAAAGGGGATGCTTGCATTGGCTCAAGACCGTGGAATCAACATGGATTATGATTAGAGAAAACCAAGGGTACAGCGGGTTTTTCCGGGTATGGGTTGCCATCGCTGGATGGGGCTGCACCCATGCCGTGATACCGGGCCTTTACACGGCTATTTTGATTACAGATCAACTGTAAACGATAGATTAGCTCAAAATCAATGATATTCAATGCAATCAAAAAAAGTCTGACTCCAGCATGACTCTGACTGGCCCGAAACCCATGCGAGTCCTGGGTATGGGTCAGCCGGGTACGGGTCCGGGTCGGCTTTGCGGCACCCATGGGTTACTCGTGGTGATCCCTAAAATTTACTTAGCCAAAGTGGGCCGCTGCGAGCACGGCAGGGACGAGTCCGAAAGCATGTTGCCCATGGGACCATTCAGCAGCTCTCAACATAATCAAATTTTAGTTGCAGAATGATATTAAACTCAGTAAGGCCGGCCAGTGGCACGGTCCGCTAAACTCAGTGTAAGCACATACTTAATATGTGAATCTATGCCAGACACCTGAGGGAAAAGTTTGCTCGGCAGCAGAAACTGGGATCTAAAAGGGATGTATTCTGAACAAACAACTTATGTACACAAATCTACTCCATCTGATAATGAGTATTGGGGTGCCCAAGGGCCAAAATGGTAGAACGGTGGATTACGGACACGCCTACAGAGCGGAAGTACACCTGCACATATTCAAGAGCATAAAACGAACAAGGTACAATATCTTACAACAATAACAAGTATTCATTCCATTACAGCATCGAGGCTTGATCTGTACCCAAATGTAATATATTATATTGACATAGTGAAAAAAAATTTAAATAGAAAAAATAAAAATCGGTGTGAGCACGGTGGCCACAGGTATCGACAGCGGGCACTGTGCATAGCGTCGTTAGGGTAAATAGTATGCCCTCTACCTATGCAAACAATCTCACGGTGGCAGCGAGTGCAAACGCACCGGTGAATAGAGTGCGAGGGGGAGGAGATCCAAGAGGCAAAACAACCTCACCATCTGTCACAAACAGAGGTGGTGAGGCCCTAGAGATGGCAGTTCAGCTAGAGGAGGGGGATCTGAGGGGGGATGCCACGGACTGATATGGAGTACTGATGCACAACGATCGGGGCATCAAGGGTAATGGTGCAGGGTGGATTCGTGATCCTCCACCCAACGAGGGGGAGATGTACAAAGCTGGGGTGACTGGGAAGGTTGCATAGCGTGCGGGAGGTTCGTATTGGTGTTCGGTGGGGTGGGCAGCTGCGGTCGTATGGCCATGATTCCAAGTGCGTTCACTGCACTCTGTAGTCCTCCCTCATTGCCCAAGATAGCGTGGGCGTCATCAATATCATCATCCATCGGGATCCCGAGCTTCATCGCACCCTCCTCCTCAATGTCTCGTGCACTCCAGCGTCGTCCATCTGCACTCTGCTTGCACAGCTACCCTCCACCAGCAGTACCATGGACCCACATTAGAGAATGATCATGCCCACCCTCGGAGTAATTGTCGTCGTCGTCCTGCATGGCTTAGGCAGGGTCGGCGGTTGTGGTCGTTTTGGAGGTCGTACGGCCACGATTCTGGGCGCATTCGTTGCACCCTCAAGCCCTTCCTTGATCGCCTGAAGGGCTTTGACGTCATCGCCATCGTTCACCGTCGGGGTCCCGCCCTTTGTCCCGCCTTCCTCCTCAACATCTCCTGCCCCTTCAGCCGTCCCTACGCCCTCCTCCGTGCAATTAGGGTCTTGCCTTAGCCCACAGTTAAGCCCAGCATCATGCTTTAATCCACCCCACGTTACCCGTTGTTGACGTTGTCATCATACTTGTCGTCGTCATCCCAGTGGTTGGTTTTGGGTTCCATACCACCTCCCATCCCGAGATGGCTGCTGATATCAAAACGTACAACGTATGCTACGTTGTCATGGGCTATGGATGTCGTGTGCAGCAGTGATTGTCATCGATGTCGATGTGGGAGGTAATGGGTCGGTTAATGGGTTCGGTTGGGGTGGGGATTGTGCTTGTTTTCGGGGAAGTAGCAGGGCATGGGCAGGCATCGTCGTCGCCGTCAACAGTGGTAGCGTTGTGGTAGTCGTTGTTGGGGGGCTTGAACATCGTACAGCCTCGTTCGAGGGCTTACGTAGCTGGTGGGGGAGGGATGCACGCAATCCAGGGATCTTGGAGCCGCCAGATGCGTTAAATGCACCTAAAAAGAAGACTAAGTAACAGAATAATAAAAGACACACCTTTTCTTGTCCACAAAACTGGTATTGGCGAGCGTACCATGCACCATCGAAGGTGGTAAAAGGCATGAAAAGAGTGTGCACAGCCACGCAACCGGTACTCGGTACATCGGACCGTGGTGAGCGCAACATATCCTCGACATGCATTCCCAACTCTATTCTCCCATTCCGAAGCCCAAGTATTAAGTGAGATATACCCTTTGATAGATTCTATACACCATACGCATGAACAAAATGGCTGTCTTCTAGTTTATTCAGCACAATGAATATTCTGAAAGATAACTGTCTATAAAAGGCCTTTGTTTGGTCCTGTTGAATTCTAAGGTAAAACTTAAAAGTAAGGGTCCTAGATCAAAATGCAGTGCATAAGGCAAGGGGGTACCAGGACGTCGGCCCGGCACACCGGGTAGGTAGGTAGGTTGGGCCGGCATGCCTGAAAAAAAAAAAGTTGACTCCTCCTATTAGGGTCTAAAAACAAGTTATTGAGGAATATTTTGAATGAATCATGATGCAATATATACCACAATACATTCTACTTACCTCTGAGAATATGATAGTTGGTGTTACAAACATCTTCATCAACACTCTTCGGCATTGATGCATACTGCATTGTGATGATGTCATATGCCTTATTGACAACTTATTGAACTAATTTTGAAGTACGAGTCCAATAGGATGCAAATTGTGTTCAATACATTGGAATACTTACTATGCAGGTACTTTTGCACGGAAAATGAGCCAAAAGTGCGAAGATAGACCTATATTAGGCAGAATGACATCATATAGGTCACGTGGAGGTAGGTAGGTCCAGCGCTGATGCACGAAAATATTTAATCGACCCACTGTCTTTTTTTTTCATATTCGGACCCCCTTGGCATAAGGACGAATCCTCGTTTCACTCGGACTCGTAATGATCATGATGTACAATGTCAACAGTAGTCAAACCGTAGTTTCATAGGGTGACACGTTATCCTTTTTCAACAAATCATCAGAACCACCATGGCTGCGTTCACCACAACGTGACTACTATAGAGAGCTTCCGGTGGTACCCTGATAGCAGCTGCCAAAAATTTCAACTGTTTGGTCGATACTACCTCTGAAAGGGCCTGTTATGCCTTTAGAATTAAAGGCCAAATTCATACAGTACTTTAAGATTTAGTCTATCATTTAACGCCGGTCCAGGGGAAGTGGCGTTCAACGGCGTTAGGACAAGGACAAAGCTGACATAATTTAATGGCCTTGCCGCGGCAAATTGAGCCTACCGGCGGCAAGTTTGGCATGCCGAATTGAAGCGCGTTTCGACTTAATTCTGACTGAAAATATTGCTCGCTTCGCTTTCCCTCCATAATTATTTTCTTTGACATCACCATACACTTTGGATTTTAGATATCCTTCTTTTTCTAAGCTCACTATCCATCTCAAGACCGGGTAACACAAGCTTTATTCTTCACTGAAATCCCATCAGACTAGTCGGAGAGGGCCAACACATCCGCGCAGCAGGTCCGAGTCCTACGCAATTTTTTCCCCTCCAAGGATTGAAATGTTTGCACAACTTCTTCTGGAGTGCTTCCCCGGTGAAGTTCCCAGGGCATAAACGCCCATCTGGTTTAAATTTGTATCGGCCGTCACGTACTTGATGTTCCATAACCGTGAATGGAAAACTACCGTCATATTGTATATTTGCCAGATCGGGATGACTGGCATCGAATTCCTCTAAACCAGGAACAGCATAGTTTCCAGTTGCCGCAGATTCCTTTAGAGCTTGATATAGCAGAATGAGAGGCGAAGACCTGGATGGTATATTGAGACCAAAAGCGAGAGCGCGGCATCGGAAAACTGTGTCATATACTGTTGCAAGCTGATCTGCTCGAAAACTGAGTGTTTGAGGTCCCATGGGGCCGACATCAACCTGCGTATCTCCCTGACAACGAGGTAAACGATGTCAATCCCAAGACATGGTAGGAACAGACGTACACACAAAGGGTAGAGGAAGACGTTCAGATTCATTGCGCCGGTTTTGTCAGGGTTCAAACTGGATGCTTTCTTGTTCTTGTTCTTGTTCTTGTTCTTGTTCTGAGGTAAAGAGGACATTCGGGAAATATTCCTGAGGTCTTTAGCTGTTTCAACTTTTGGTGTTCGTATCCCATTGAAGGCGGTGATGGGAGGTGGGAGACTACGGAGAATGGAGGCTGTTGCGCTTCCTGGAGGGGGAGCCGCCTGCAATGATCCGGACTTGGGACCATCGGAGCTATAAATTTATATTTATGAGATCATCGCTAGCAACCAGAACAAGAGACGCACTGGGAGTTCCCGGGATGAGCCGGAGCAGAGCTATGAAGGAGGATAAATGAAGGGCATGTGGCGGGCAAAAGAAACACCCACGTTGTAGGTTTTTTGTTTGGTGGAGGTTGATCTGAGTCATTGCTGGAGGAAAAAGATGCATAATCGATACACGTGAACTGATTTAGAGACTCACTGGTATGATGCGTGCAACCACCATTGGCCACCACATACACAGACAGTGTCAGGGCTCCAGGGAGTGGTAATTAAGGTCTGAGTCACTGTGAGCTACGTAAGTACAGAGATATCTGTGCAAGCTAACTCACTGAAGCATTCTCTGGGAAAAAACCAGCGCATGTTGTGGTGGCCAGGCCATGTCTTCGGAATGGATACAGAGGATGGGAATCTGGAACGTCCTTGGAAGTGTGCGAATACCAGGGGTGATGGCATGCAGCGCATTGAAGTCGCTTGAGATGAGTAGACCCTGGCGGTGCAGATTCGTTGTTGTAGAACTCCCCGCAAAGGCAGGGTGGCAAGCATTGAAGACAAAGAGGAATAAAAGTGCTCATCCTGACAGATACTACATAAGCTATCACCGTTCATTTATAAGGTTGAAAATTCTGAGCAGCAGTGACACCATGATACTCGAGAATTCCTTGAAATGAGTTTCGTGAAGCGGGACCTGATGATCAGCGGAGATAATCCTACCTTTCAAGGCGTATATTCCAAACAGAAAACTTGAAGCAAAAGTCACAAGACAGGGTGCAATGACATGCAACGGCACGTTCAATTATTATGAAACTTTCAGGGATAGTACAGCTTCATTTACTAGTAGACCTTTGAGCTTTGAGTCAATTGGGATGTCAAAAGCGAGCCGAGAGTAAGCTGAAGTTGTCACCTTTAGCTGAGCAAATGTCCCAAGCATCGACAGGCCCAGGCCTCGAATAGCTCCTAAAAAAATTTCATTTCTGATCATTGAAAGTTACGGTTGTCACCATACCATTCATCCTGGAGTTGAATGGTCCTGCCAGCAACCTGAAGGGTAGTGTACGACAGTCCAGGCAGTTTGAAGTACCACTATACCGGCAACACGTGCTGTCACTGCTGTGACGTGCTTTGTTTTGGACTCTTGGAAGAATTTTGCCGGGCCTTCCACCCTCGTTAGTTTGGTCGATTAATCTTCGTATATAGTTGCTCGCAACTAAGACTATCCTCCCTTTTGTAACTTTAAGGTACTACTCCTTATAATTAGGGCTTCGCACCGTCACCGTATTATACGGTTGTATGGGTGCCGTCGTACGGGTACCGTAACTGTACCATTGAGAGCTTGAGAAGCACCGTATTGACGGCCATTGACAGCCATGTGTACGGTATGCAGCCCTGTATTGCGTGGAGGGTGAAATTCAGTGATGACTTGGGGTGTAGAAGCCTAGCCCAGCACTATAATTCTCATTTACATTCGTTTTCGGGTCGTTCACGACCCATCAGTGGTATTCTTGTGCATCTGGAACCGATGATGTGATCATGCAGGTGTTAGGGGCACCTATATGTGGCAAGAATCTCTTCTCTAAGGACGTCAATGATGTCAGGTTGTATCAGCAAACAAGCCTTTTTTCTTCACAGAATAGAGTTCAAATTAAATTTTTCAGAGCAAGAGAGGGAATAAATCTCATATATTAAATGAATCCGCTACTGCACGGCAGGTCTGCCGCTTGACGTGGCTATGCCTCGGGCATCAGAAAGGTGCACAGAGCGCCGTTTCTCACCGCACTCTTTGACCCGACCAACCAACCAACCGGGTATTCCGGCTTGACGGTCCGGTACCCCCTTGGTATCGGCACCAATAAGATAATACAAATATGATTATGATTATGAGCCTTGTTATGAGCGTCGGGGTTTTTGCTGAGGCGAACCACAGAGGTCAAGCAATCTTGCCACAAATGAAAGTCACAGTGGAATATTTAGTGATGCACGTGAACAATACTACATAACATGCGCCTACGCCCCAATCCCTTGCCTTGGGTCGACTTTGAGGTCAAACTGGTGAGCTCCTTTTCAAAAACCATCATTAGCACATAAAGAAGGAAAGAGTGTAGAAACAAGCACCCACGTAGTGAATAACTAGTATCCTCCATGCATGTTTTCTTTACTTTTGCTGGGTTCCCAGCGCTGAAAGGGATCATCGTCAATAAGAGGTTGGTTATAGACATAGGCTTTATACGATGACCCTGTATGACGTAGCGGACTGTAAAGTCGCACGGACTCCTTGGCTATTGCGGCAGCAGGCAAGGGTTTGCTAGACGAAGGTCCCATCATAGCAATACAGCTGCTCTGGGTGCTCTGAGCCAGAGGTACAGATGCCTGCAAGTTAATTTCTGGTAAAACCTTGGCAGAATCGTCGACTCTGGATGTGTGTGACTTTGAGTTGAACCTCTGCAGGCCTATGCGAACCAGGTTGCCTGTCTGAGGTGTCTGGCACTGTAGTCCTATTCGGCCATCCTGGGTCTCATTGAGGCGTATGAAGTGGCCTGGATATGCGATGCTGCATGTCGTACACAAGCGTATAGCTGCCACCGCAAAATCTGCAAAAATCAGGGATACCCCAGACTGCACGTATTTGCCTAAGTCATTGCGGAACACTAGCTGAAACTAAATACTTCACCTGTATAATTGCAGTTAGCTCCCTCTGGAGGGGAGCCGATCCATGAACCCAGAAGACGGCATGGAGGATGCTAGTTGCCACCACGATTGCGAGACCACTAAGCAAAAGCAACAATAATCGTCTGCGATGGACACCGATGACTGAGCCTGCCATGACACAAAACGTCGGTGTAACAGCCATGACTACATTGCTTATGGTTTCGGCTGGTTGCAAAAGTCAAGTTTCAAAGACGGTCATCTAGCCATGCACCTACAAGCAAGCATCATGACCATAATGGTCTGACCTGCCAGAAATCAGTCAGGGCATGGTCATAGATGGATGGTACGGAAGCTTACCCCAGAACTGCTGACCCTTGTCCGTCCCTGATGATGTGTGGCCATGAAATTTGAAGTAAATTCCTTCTGCCAGCAGCAACGCCCACATAAGAAGGAATAGCACAGATCCTAGAAAAGGTATCTTTCTGACTATCGAGAGTCTGGGTGGTGAGGTCCTGACAAGGGAGAGCATAAAGCTCATTCGGCTCAGCCTAGCAAGACGATAAATTGATTGTGGTGGTATAGGTTTCGACGATGGTTAAGTAGTACGTACCACACGACGGCTAAAGCTAAGATATCGTCGATCCAGATAACCATATTCCCTGTGAACGCAGGTTGATCCAAGGGTAATGTTCCTGAGGAGTGCTTTGAAGATGATCAGAAGGTTGAAAAATGCAGCCTACACACCTAGCATGTCTGTGCGGACCCAAAAGCACACTAGCCAACCCAGAGAGGACAACATGGCTGCGCCTGCACACGCATCGTCTGCCCAAAGGCAGGATTTGTGAGCATTATATGTTATACGCAACGCAGTCGAAATCTGGGCCATACTATGGATCCCTGTAGCGATGACTTGGAAAATTCATCAACTCTACAGTCATACATGATGGATCAAAAATGTGGGCGCACTCCTCAGTAAAACGATAGTGAGCATAACAAGAAAGAGCGACAAGAATTGGTGAATAGAGAGTTCACGTAGGATGTTCTACTTACTTCAAAATCTGAAACGAACAGAATCAGAAGCTGTCAAGATAAGGTAATAGCCAAAAATGGACAAGGACTTTCGAACAAATTTCATACACAGAAAGGGCTGAGCTATTTCAGTACAGGAACAGCGTAGCAATTTTCTCTTACATTTTCTGCGTCCATGCCCACAGCAGGAAATTAAAGCAAGACTTTTAAAACACCTTTGTCCATCCTAAAAAGGAACGGCCTGGCTTTCAAGATGGTATCTAGTTAAAAATTTCCCTGGTCGAAGCCTTTGACCGAATTTCCTAGTGTTACCGAAGTTCGGTTTGGAACCTCAGTCCGAACGCTGAACGTCAGAACTGAATGCAAGGTTCAGTTCATGTTCACGTTCAGTTCAATGAATGTTTACTCCATTCAGTTCTAGGTTCAAAGACTCTCAGAAAATTCTGAACGCTCTTCGAACGTGTTTGAATGCCGAGGTGATGAAGTGCCAAGACAGCACTGAAAGGGAAGTTTTTCATTGCCATGATGACCAGCTGCCCTTCTCAGTCTGCTTCGGATCATGCGTCAGATAATCTAATGCTCTTCTGAATGTTTGTGTGGCTCAATGCAATGTATAGCAACTCAGCAGCTAGTGAAATTTATTTGAAATTCTGAACAGATTCTGAATGTGAACCGAATACAGTTGAACGCGAACGTCCGTTCAGTTCACATTCGCGTTCATCAGGACCAAAGACGTTCATGTTCATGTTCTGGGCCAGATATGTTGGTCCCGAACTGAACTGAACTTTGGCAACACTAGAATTTCCTATAGAAAGTATTTTCTTTGTCCTTTTAACCTCGTTGTAGGAAAACTAGGGTGGTTGTTACCCTACCTGTCCAGCTGTCGGATGACTTGGACCGTCATTTCTAATGCCACCGGGTTTGGAATGTCGTGCAATCAAGACCATAATTCCGCTTTTTACCCAATGGTTGCAGCCTGCCAGTGGTTTAGCTCCGAGATTCCGTGAGATGTCAATCGCTACTACTGGATGTCATCGAATAATTTGAGTCATTAGGCATCTTCCTAATAGTCAGTAGATAAGTCTAACGTTACATCAAGGAGACCTCTTGACGGGGTGAAGGTGAGTTCTCCGAAGAGCTCGTCTCCATTCACCTTCACCCCTGTCTGGCCTTACGGCAACCATAGCACGGAGTAGAAGCTCAAGTTCCAAACTGTTCCTTTTGGGATGGCCGCCTACTAGCTTTCCTAGACATGGTATCAGATTTACCAGGCTGTGGTCTGTATCCCCAACTCATACTCATTGCCGAATGCTATGGTTGCACCACCAGCACAATGCCACACCTAGGGGTTCTACAGATGCTAAGGTACGATCAACTTTTCAAAAAGGCATCCGCACTTATCCCAATACAGAATTTGAATTCAGGGACCTAGGGTCCTTACGGTACTGTCTTTCAAACATCATCAGCTTACTTTTTCGTTTTTCTTGGAGGAAGAGTGTTGGTGTTTCCTAGACCCTAGATTTACTGGCGCCGCATCTGCATGTTTGGAAATCATGATATGCCAGAAAGGATTAGAATTTAGGCTACCTACATCCTGCTAGCTCGAGGATCACTGTACCACCATACGACGATCTGTGCACTTTCCATTTGCGATCCTGAGGACTTGGTTGGGGTGAGCGGTATATCCGATAGTAATTTCTCACTTAGTTTGGGCCACCGGTTCAAGGAATTTTGATCTCGGTAAAGCCATAACGAAATCTGATGAATGGTCGAGAACCTCGCAGTCTAAAGCTATAGCCTGTCAAACTAAGACCAGGACTGAATTAAATGGATCTTGATTGTGTTTTTCACCGTTGTTGCTATATTTTCATACTTGTTTTTCAGAATTACCAAAGGTGCTGAATTGCTTGAAGGTACATATACCACCCTTTATCTCACTCCTTCAGTCATGGCCAATAAACGAAAAAAAAACCCACATCTCGTGCCTCCCAGCCGTCTCCACCGAAGAAAACCAAAAAACAAGTCACTTCCACCGCCCCCTCAAAAGCCATTTTGACTCGCAGCCCCTCCACCCGCAACAAACAGACACCACGCCCTGCCGACGAACCGATCAGTTACGCTGATCACCTCAACTCAGCGACCATCGGTAGGTTGTGATTTTTTTTTCTAGCATTCATTCAATTTCCCTCAGAAGATCTACTGAGCATCTCCACCGAAGGGGCCAGCCGTCACACGTCGCCTGGTTTGAACAGTAAGTACTGTTGGCCTTCAAATTTTCTGGAGCTAAAACCCTGTAGATTCTGTTGGGAATGTGGCCGAAATTACCACAGAAACCAATATTGCTGAACTCTGTAGCCTAATCCTCAACCGCATCATTGAACCAGATGGTCAGTTAATTATGGGATCTATCAATCTGCATCTCTAATTGGGATCTTTGCAGGTGAAGAGCCAGGAGCACCCGTCTCCGAGCGGTCTGAATCCGAAAGTGCAGAATCACTAGCCCCAGAAATTGGACCTGCCCGTCTGGTCATGGTTAATGTATACGTGGATGCTGCTCATCGCGTTACCGAGTATACAGATACAACACTTACGGAGCACAATCCCACACTTGCCGCTCTTCTGGAGCCGATACTGTCAACTAGAAACAATATCTCTGAGCTGATCTTGGATGCCATCCACAGGCACCCCGACGTTCAGTACGTCGTAGGTTCATCTGCTACCCCCGTCATCTGCCATAAAAACTTCTTGAGACCCACAACTTTCCGCCTACTGGGTCCCCTGTTACCTGGCTCTTTATCGAGGGCACCAGGTAGTAGAGTCCCCTGCTTTGCTTGCCCTCAGGATGTTCGCGACGAACTTAGGATCTCAGAGCCCATGGAAATGTTAAATCTCAACATTTTTCCCAAGGTGGGTGCTCCTGCTTTTTAAACAGGGTCATCTCTAAATCTTCACCAGCAGCTGCTCACCGAAGAGCTCCTTGACCTGCCAATTTCCCAGCGTGCCTTTGTAGAAACGGAAGTTTTTCAACCCTCAGCGCTCAACGCCGAGGCGACCGAGTTGCAGCACTCCACGGCACCTCCATCCATGTCTTCGACGATTTCTTCCTTGGGCGACCTTGCTACTGCGAGCCCCATCGCCGCTACCACCCCTCCTGCGGTGGAAAATCCCCCCCCCCCTCCCAACACAGGAAATCGCACAACTCCTCCTCCAGCAGATTGGCTGAATCATCTGCTACAAACCCATTTTGGAAAAAAGATAACGGCTTTTGAGCTTCTCCGCAGCAGCCAGGGTTATCAAACCGCATACTTGGCATACCTCGAGGACGAATTGTTCGCTGAGATCTGCAGAGATCTGTTTGCGCCACGTCAGGTCGCCGGCTTGGTCGATTTTATGGGGAGGAAGTACCAGATATCCCTGCCGGATATTCGTGGCAGTATCTTGGGTACATACAGCAGCGCCAGCCGAAACCGTTCAACACTGATCGGGCATGCGCATAGGGCACATCGTGCTTTGCGTTGTAATGAAAGTGCTCTCACACCAGCCGAGTCACAGTTCATGCATATTTTGAATGTGATGTTCTGCCACCAACTTCTGGCCCCACAAGGTTCTCATCCTGTTGACTCATTTGAGGATTTGGCGGTTAAATTGACCCTGGCTGGTGTCAGGAATATGTGCAAAATGGTTAGAAAGAAATTCCCCGATCACTATGTCAAGCTAGATTCGAAAGATCGATGATATGCTATGTACCTAGATCATAATATATTACTCGACTTGATTTACAACTTATTAAATAATGATAGTTTGGACGTGTCCAGCTATCTGCCCTGAAAGAAATATACAATGAGAACACTTGAAACGCCATAAGAACATTCACGTTCTGTTCAATTCTGCGTAGTGAGAATACAGATATTCGAACCGGAAGGTGGTAGGTCGCAATGAGTCTGTTGAGTCTGTCGGTAGTACAATGGATGTTAGTATGTGTTCGATAAGATTCTGGTGCATTGCAACAGTGTAGATACACACAGAGCTAATATATCCTTCAAAGAGCCAGGCAATTAGGCGGAAATCAGAATTCTCATATGCTATATGCTCAAAAAAGCTATAGTAAGTGCACAGCTATAATACAGACATTGATGTTCTACTTTCCCAATGTTTTTTGTGTACTCGGAGTGTATGCATCGAGTAGCGCCCGAATGCTGACTACGCTGGCTATGTCGCCCCAGTCCGTGAAACCGCGCAGTGATCGTGTGGCTGTGCGGCTTCTTTTTTGTGCTTACACCACCACCTTGTCGTTGAACCACTCTTGTGTAGCTCCCAAATCTAGTCCGATTTACATGTTAAAGGTATGTTTTCTTTGTTTGACTACTTCTTACTTCATTTAGGTCTTTTCTGCACATCCGGGGGCCCCAAGAGCCCTTGATAGCATCGCTCTCACTGCCCACCACCTCTCATAAGTCTTCAGGGGCAAATCTCATCGCCCAACAACAAAGGAGGATCTCACATTACTCAACAGTGATGACGATGCCTGCTCCTGGCCTGCAGCCATGGCAAAAATGACCACATCCCTACCTTGACACACTCAGCGCCCTCCACATCGACATCGACGCAGATCCCTGGCACATGTGACATTCATGGACCTCGGTGCCGGCTGAGGATTGCATATCAGCCCCCATCTTACTGCAGGAGGAGGCACGAATGGCATATCCAACAACTAAGACGATGATGACGACAGTGGGATGTGCGTGGATGGTTTGCGTATGGGAGAGATTATGGTATAGATTATGGTATATAGCATGGCAAGGATGTGAGACACAGAAGGAGAAACGGAAATGCAGGGGAACGAGTGGGAGGGTGGGAGGATGATCGGGACCCCGACAGCAATGACGGCGACGCGTTTTCAAGGAGAAACTTGTCATTAACAAACACTACAGATGACATAAACATTTTCACCGATTCCCCCAGCGCAGCGACCCGCTCCGAAATCCAACATTAACTCTTCCTGCTCGCGCCAGCGAACCATAGCAACCACATCTGTGAGTCTCCCATTTTCAACATGGGTGATCACGATCCTGATGTCTATTTCCCCTCGTGGTGTTGCCTCGCCCACTGCAGATGACGACCATCACCTATCCCCAATCCCTTAGTCATTTTGCCCCCTCTGCTCACTGTACGAGCATCTATGAACCCACACTACCATTCTCAACATCAGGCAATCCAATGATGCCATATGTTTGTCGCCGCGATCCTTTCCTGGCGTTCTACAGCATCAACTCCATCCCGCCTAGCGAAATTATTTACATTTTGTATTTTTTGTCCGAAATGAAATCAATGTTTTGATATATATTATACGAAATACCGTGATTTTATGCGCTGTCCGACCCCTGGTGGGGGAGCGTACAGTTATCGGGATACCAATGCTTGACAATGAGCACACGCCCATAGTGCCCCCCTGTGCCAAAAATAGAAACCGCGTTGATGATTTCATGTAAAGGTTCGCACTTCATGGAAGTAATATTGGAGTACTGCGATATCTATTGTAATAATATACGTTAGGTACTTACATGACTATTCATTATGATCAGAGATATTTGTTATGCGATGTCTCCCAGCGCTTGTTAAATTCACGTCACTTTTAATTTGAAGGCAGAGCGTTGAGTAGTTTTATGCATGAAATAGTTTGCGACAGGTTTGGTACTGTTCATACCGCAAATGTAATTTCCAGGAGATAAATCACCGTGGTGCCTGTGGGAAAGGTAAGACAAATATCGGAATAAACCTGGTGGGGGTGTGCAGCCCCGCGGAATACACTGTTCGTCTTGTTGATTTGCGGTCATGGTGCTGCAGCTGGACGAGGGATCAGTACAAAAATATATGAGAGGGACAGGGTTTATACTAGGGCATTGAACAGTGAGCACAGCCGGCAGCATTGTATCTTGGTTGAAGTGAGACCAAAGAGGAAAGCGCGAGTCGCCAGCACTTGTTACCGTCGGGACGGAATAGTCCATCCCGAAGGTAACAGCTCGGCATCCAAATATGACCATCTTTGCTTTGATCACGTGATTTGTGTCTTTGCCTTCTACTAGCCTGGCGAGTTGCGAGTCGCGAGCCCATGAATGTGACCCTAACGTGACGCGCCTCAACGTTGATCTGATGTGTGTTGTTGTTGTGAGTTGTGACCCCACTGTATTTAAGTGGCTCATCCCTGATCTTTCTTGCTCTGGGGACATCGCGGCCTAGCACGCAGACGTGTTAGTATGGCGTCTTCGGACGTCTGACCTAGGCTGAGGTTCACCTCGCCGTGCGTGCGCCTCCCGGTGACTCGCCGTACCTGAGTTTCTTTCATTCTTCGGTTCTTTGGGTAACATCTTGCTGGCGTTTGGTGGGTGTCAAGGGTTTAATTTAACTTTCAACCACGGTACGTGATATTATCCTTACCAATCTGTCTTAGATCTCTTTCCACAGGCTACCTCTACATATTCTGGACCCTATCACTTCTACCTTTCATCTCTATCGAACCCAGACCTGTAGTACGCCTCAACTGAAGCGCTGATCCTCTGGCCAACTTCTGTCTTAGTACTCGTTCCTTTCTTCACCACTAGAACCTTTGCTTAGTCTCCGATGGATCTCCACCCCCGCACGATGCCATGTCCCATCTCCAAGAACTAATCTTGGGTCCTGGCCAGTGATCTCCGATAGGCTACTTTCTTCCTACCAACCTGCCTGATTCCACCGCTGTACATGCTGCTCATATCGCGTGTTCATGTCTGGTCAGTCTTACGATCCCTGTAGGAGATAAAAGACGACCCTCCCTTTCAGATGCTATTCATTGCGTACAGATTGAAAATGCCGTTGGCTTAGTCAAGTTCTTTGGCATTCATCTCGGCTCTGGGCTAGCACCTTTCTGATGTTCCATAGCCACGTCGCAGTTTGACGTGACCACCAAGGACGGTTGCGCTGAGGACATGTGATCTTGTAGAACTAATAGAAGATGAAATAAACAACACCGTCCCACCTGGAGCACAGACTAACGAACCAACCTTTTCCGTCAAACTGCTATCATCAATCAGAATGCGGATTCCTGTATCAGTCGAGGGAGGTTCGGAAACTAAGTCCTCTACACATCTGATACATTTGGTCCAGAATCGTCATGAACTTTGGTCGAGCGCAAATGGCATGCAATAGTATCGAACCTTCTTCACCTTGATATCCTCGTACTCCCAGTGTTCTGTACTGGCGAGCTCTTTTTGCTTGTGCCCCAGTGCGTTCATATTCAATGTAGTTTGGTCAAGCATTAGTACAAAGACGTCAGAGAAAATATTTTTCGCTGAGAAGCTTGCTGCGTATCCTCATAATGACATGAGTAGCTAGATGTACTAACATATTTGACTTTCAGGTTTCCCCCATCCTCTTTTTCATCAAAAGCAATCATGAGATGGCGGTGTTATCGGGGAGGAAATTGGTGTTCAATGACAGCAATATCTGTGCGGCCTCAACGTCGAGGGCCCAGCTGCGCTCTTTCTCTGAGATGTAGCTCGGATTCGTCGAGGAGGAGGGTGGTGTGGATGTGTCCCTTATTCGCGATGATGCAGGCTGATTTTGTGGTATGTCCCACCTATATCTAGTGACTCATAAGTAACATTAGATCGGACAAGGAAATGTTTCTACCTTTCTTGCTGGTTTAGGTTCGTAACACCGGGGGTGACCAGGACCAAATTTTGGCTGTACAGATCAGTGGCGCCCAGATATTCACGGAACGAATCAAGGTGGGATGGCCTGATAAAAAAAACTCAGCGTTTATCCTAGCTGCTGAATGTGCTTACCACTCAGGTGCGATCAGCGAGTGATTGGCCAAGGTCTCAGCCACAAGTGCGTCAATGATATATCCATTCAAGACTGAGCCAGATAGGGATGCAACAATGGAGGAGATGGAGACCACGATAGGAGGAACATAAGTGAGGGACCTACGAAGTCCGTCAAGGTCAGTGAAGTCCCTTGTTGAAGAAATTATGACATACTGCAGCGTCGCATATTCAACTGAGATCGGTGCTGCAGGCGGATACCATCTGCGTCCGATACCTTGAAACAGGGAGTCAAATGGTACTCCAAGGTTTTCTAGATCCCCCAAATTGCCGCGAACTGGCCCAATATGAGGCACCAAAGGACCTAAGAACCGGTGCACATTGTATGGCACCATAGCTCGGATACACCCTTGGGATTCTGGCGCTAATGTCCAACCCTGGGATTGATGCGAGTATACACTGCGGTATATCGCTACACATGACCTCTCAGGACAGCGCCAGACCTTCGTGACGGGAAAGGAGTATGTACATGCTCCCGTTGGCGGGAGTAGAGACCACATTGTTCGGTGCTCCAAAAGCTGATAGGCGCAGTCGGAGTCAACGACGTGTCCGCATTCTAAGGACCACGCATCACCGAAAACGATGGTCTTGCCATCTGGTGTATGGTAGTCTATGGTAGAAAGCAGATCGAGATCATGATGACAGAGGGCGCACTTGAGGTCGAATGGGCGCTGAAACTGAGTCACAGTATTGACGAAGGGGTCCATAGCGTCACAAGCGGACAATGGAAAACTGTGAATTCATCATTGAACTTTGAGAGTTATTTTATTTTATTATCAATGTCGTAGCTACCCACCAAGAATCAATTGTTCAAGTTCATTTGAAAATGGCTACTGTTCATTACTAATGAAGAAATAATCGTTGAAGCTTGACTACTCACGAACAATTCATTGATCAGCTAACCCTTCTATTTATCAACAATTGATTCTATACTCGAAACAAATGACATACGTAAGTCCAGCTCGGGGTTGTCAGATCGTCAACCTTGTTACTTGACGATTCGCAACCTAGAGCATTTCCCTTTAATTTAAAATCTTGTTTTAGTGCCATCGCGCCTTGAAGGATCGAACAGTTGATTCGAGGAGGCATTTACCAACGGTATGATATCATTTTTATCCTACGCTACCAGGAAGTGGGTGGTCCGACATCTTCATCATCATCAGGGACGGAGAGATGCCTAGAACAAATCGGAGAGGAAGGAAGGAAGGAAGTTTTATTAGTCGTCGGTGCTCCTGAACAGAAACGTAACGACGTCTGTATGAGAATTGACAAGCAACGCAAGAGCGGGAGCGACCAAGAGCGACAGAATCTAAAACAAGCACGATTGGGGAGTGCCGCAGTCGATCAAAACGCCCCTGACCCTGGTTCGTGAGCAGCGTGGCTATGAGAAGATTCTGTCACGGCGATCAGTGTCTAGTCATGGACCTGAGTGGCAGATGTTTGGTGGGAGAAGACATGGCAAAGAACAGCAGAATGAGCAGTCCGGGACACTATCCGAACCCAACCTGTTCGGGTAGCAGAATTATGTCTAGATGGATACGGGAAACTCTCTTACGTCTTCTATGTATACTCACCTAGCCCAGTATTGTGTGTAAATTTGCATGGCCGAGGCACCTATAATCGTTATGGCTTTTAACAAAATGACGGCACTTTCAAGAAAACTGCGATAAAGGCCAACTAAGATACATATCTCGTGCCTGTCGCTGTGCGGGATAACATAATATGCTATGTTAACATATGTCGCTGATTGTCCCGCCTAAGTGACGTGTGCCCCGCCTCCCGTACCTCACACATCTAAATTCGGCAAACTATAGCAAACTTAGCCAAAATGGGCCTCTGCGAGCATGGCAGATACGAGTCCAAACTCTCATAGCTGCCACTCACAGATATATATATTCAGCTTAGCGAGAGCCTGAGCATGGTGAGCTGCTGACCCACATATTCAACCTCTGCGATAATCCTTACATGAGTGCAGACTGTGTAATGTAAATTATACATATTAGTATGCATTTTGATGGAATAGTAATATACTTTGAAGTCTACTACCTGTCAGAGAATGATGACGAAAAACAGAGTATAGATAAAGTTTTCATGAAGGGAAAGAAAATAAAGAGGGAGGGATGCCGAGCGCATTCCTGACTTGACGTTCAGGAAAGATATGCGGCACCGAACTCAAGATATGATAGTGTTACGGACATCAACGGCTCTGCCTTAACCATTCGTTAACCGACAATCGCCGAGAACCTGCAGGGAAAGAGTAACGGATTCCTTGGAAGTTTGTTCTACCTCAAGACGATGCTGTGCGCATACAACGTCACCAGCGTATAAAGCCGGCCATCATCTGGCACAGTGATTGATATGAGTATTCAAAAAGATATTGATATCACCAGAAAACGTACCAGTTTTTGGGTTGCCCCTCACCCGCAACTCCAAAAATGATTGGTGAAGATGACGATGTCCCATGTTTCCTGAGGTACGCAAGGTAAATTCACGTCAGCTGCATTTGAGGAAGAACGACAAAAATAGCATACATTTCATTTTATCAAACTGGAGAAAATCACGCTTGTCGACAGCCATGCTCGTACATTGATTCCAGTCTTATTGAGACATGCAAGAGTTTGAGATGTGTAGGCGAGCTGAGTGGCATGGTGCAGCCTGATGTTGGAATAGGATAGGGTGGGCAGCGGAAATTTTCGGTATTGAGGCGGAGATGTCGTTGATGGCAGTGAGCATTGTTGGCAGCATCAGGTAAGCGTGAAGTGGATAGCGCCGTGCTACTCTATGCTGTATATATATCCCAGGCCCTATATTGGAGGCAGTGGCATGGGCTAGGAACGAGGAAGGCGGGGAGGTAGGAACTGGGGCGCCATAGACTGTCACAGGGAGCTCGCGAATACATTGAGTGCCAACTCCCGAATAACAAGTCATCTCGTTGACGGAGAGTCGCGGCCGGCAGAGGAGGCGGATGGGAAGGGTAGGTCTTGTAGTTGCCTACAGAATTTGTTAGTGGTGGGATGACAATTTCGGCCCAGTCTGCTTACCAGTCAACTTCCGTGCAAGTCCATCTCCCAGCGCGCACCACACGGCTTCACCGCGGGTGCAGTCTCCAGGTACGCGCTGAATATGAACGCCCCCGTCTTCTGTAGGAAAGTCGTTAGATTGAATCAATAGAAAGTATCAAAACACTTACCAGATGTGTGATAAACTGAGTGCATCGAGTCAAAGTCGAGCATAGCCAACAAGCACTAGCCTAGATACTAGTCAGTCATGGCATTAGGATGACAGTAAGTCAGCTTACCGCTTGCATTTACTCTCACGTCCTCCGCAAGTCTTCCTAACTTCCCATGCCCGCACATCCCACATCGGAGGGCTGGTAGTGTTAAGTGCATTACTAGACCATTGTCAGTAAACTGTGACAAGATTGAGATGAGGAAGTCCTACCATCCTCACACAGACCCATCCACCCTTGTACAAATGATGCAGTGCAGCTGAATTGCAGACAAGAGCATTTTGAACGTCATTTCTCCGCTGCTCGGGTCGTCTGTCACACTCGCTGGCCTTTAATGACCTCGAGGACGTCATAAAGTTCTCATCACTGAATACCGCCCGTTAGAAACCGTTGAAGGATCGACACTCGGTGGGGGCGCAACATACAAATGGCCGTAGCCCGAAACATCGACGCTGGACTGAACAGTCTTGTATTAGCGTTGTCCTGGATATCGTACATTGAAGGGCGTACCTTGAAAAAAGATGTTCCAGGATCCCTACTGATCTTTCCTTCAAAACCATGCACCCTTATCGTTACACTAAACACCACGCACTGGAAAGGGTTGAGGGATCGCCAGTCGCTTAGAAATGGCCAAAGCTCCAGAAGTCGAGGCTAAACTGGACGAAAACTTGTTAGTGGATTCTCGGGGGTCGTCAGTGAGATATTTTACCTTGAAACATGATCCCAGAGCCAGACAACGAGTTTGTCCTTATCGCCTGCCATCCACTTGGTCTTGCCTTCACCTGAAGACAGCGTCAGTAAGAAAATAGAATAGGGGGCTGTTGCGTACCTTGCAGTGAGCTACCAGAATGACTGCGTTGATGGGGACAGGCAGTCGCGGGATTCATGAGGGGAACCATGCATTGTGCAAACCCTAGTATTCGTTAGTAAAACATTACAAAATTGAGACAAGAAACCCCTACTTCTGCTAACTTTCGCTGTTATCGTCATCGACCAGCGTTGTTCAGTGTCATTGGCTCGCAGTGTTTGTTGCAGTTCAGGGAACGAGACATCGTTGTCATCGAGGAGGGTCCAGTTGAGAAAGCTGAAAACGAAGGTAAGAAAGAATAAAGCCAAGTGTTGTTAATTGCCATAAAAAGATTCTGTTTGTCTTTGTTAAGGTCAGAAGGTCGAAAAATCCGCCGTATACACTGTTAGTATTAGTATTATTGATACGACCTCCCCAACTAGGACAATATCCTCCCCCATGCCACCATCGATCCTCATCTATCAACCATTCCACCCCTATGCTTGGTATATGGCTACCTCTGAGCCCACACCCCCATTTTTAACACTGGTTACCACCACCATCCCGACCTGTCTCCCATTCTTCCTCTCCCTCCTTCTATGTCAACCGTCAAGTTTTCTCCTTCACCTTCTCTCTATGTTTATCCTATACACCTTGACGGTCCTCAAGATTTATTATCCAAGTCGAGGCGACGGACATTGAAATCGGGGTCACGGAGCATGCCTCTTTCCTTCTCATCACTACCAAGGTCAGTCCTTTCTCAATTCACTCACTCGTTCTGTATTTACTACATGCGTTTTATGCTGGTATCGAAGCCGCACGAGACCATAGTATGTATTTTAAACAGTATCTGTTTGTGGCTGACTTTTCTCTTCAAGTAGATATGTTCTTGACGTGTTCAAAGCTTTAAGACTTTGTATCAGATACCTGGGAATGTGGTTACCCTCTGCCACATCGAGCGACGTGTTGCCAGATGCGGGATTGCCCCAGCACGATGTATCGCCGTCCGGTGAGCAGGTATGCTCCTATTTACATTTCCTCCTTTACCTCACTTTCAATGGCTTGAAGATTGCGGGCTCGAATTTCAGGCCTTATGGAGTCCGACACTGTTCAGAAGATACATCACCATAAGAGTTTACGAGATTTTGCGGAGCCGACAATACGTCTCATGAGTATTCTCTTGTGTTCCTGAATGATCATACTGACTATTTTCAACAGGAGTTTTGCTCTCGGACGAGTATTGTCTTCTGGTGAACATGGTCCTGACGAGTTGTAAGTAATTGTTCATTTTCTTATATCCAATGTACTGACTTTTTGACTAGAATTTCAAGCAATGTAAGCCTTGCGGTGCGAATAGGCCCCTTTCCCTCATAACAACTGTACTGTTGTACCCCTTTCTTATTTTTATAGAGAGACAATCTTACCGTTAACAACGTCTTCAAAGTCATCGACACCGTTGAGGTTACTGCAGAGCTTCGCTCGCCAACGTCATTGACTCCTCACTAAAGGGATTGCTTCTCTGCGGGTTCTACAATGATAGCCCATTCCTCATGTCATGAAGTCCATGGCAAAGTCTCACAAGCTTCACGCTTACAAGACTTGTTTGAATCACCGTCCCCGCACACCGTACAGCATTTGCTCGCCTTGTTATGTCTACACTCTCGTGAGATGCATTTGGTTGAACAGCAAATGGAATATTTGAAACAGCAGGGGTTCTTCGAGAAGTAGAGCTGAGCTTTTCTCTGAGAACCTACATTCCTGTGCACAGATTTCGGACTTGTATCTGCCGTGTTCGCAGGGGCCCACTTCGCTAAGTGACGGCATAGAGTTGATCGGGGCTACTCCCTCGTTTGCTCCACTCTTACTCTTTGCTTACTCTCATTATCCTCACCTCAACGGCGCGACTTTCTCAGACCGTGACAATGAGAAGTATTGAAAAGAAATTGCGGCACACAGGGTCATTGCTGAAAACATGCTCAATCGCCTCAGCGACATGACGAACAGCTTCTTGGAATCAAATCTAGGTGAGCTGTCGATGCACACTTTCCTTGTCTGCCACTAAGACACTTTTATACCGATCCCACTAGCATCCTGCCGTGATCTCTTCTATGCAGTCGCCAACCTCAGTTCCAATATATGGGACGAGGATTACGCCAAGACGATGGGTGCAAACGAGATGCAAGAGATACGGGCTTTGATCGCGTTCAAGGATGATATGCTACACGCAGGAACAAGGAGTGGATTTTTGTAAGCCGTTCACCGTTCGCTGTTCAATCGAGTCGCGCTAAAATCCTTTCCCCTTGCAACAGTGTCTGCCTTACGAATATGTCGATTCGGCGCCAAGACACTTGTACTTACGTAGCTCACAGTGACTCAGACCTTAATTACCACTCCCTGGAGCCCTGACACTGTCTGTGTATGTGGTGGCCAATGGTGGTCGCACGCATCATACCAGTGAGTCTCTAAATCAGTTCACGTGTATCGATTATGCATCTTTTTCCTCCAGCAATGACTCAGATCAACCTCCACCAAACAAAAAACCTACAACGTGGGTGTTTCTTTTGCCCGCCACATGCCCTTCATTTATCCTCCTTCATAGCTCTGCTCCGGCTCATCCCGGGAACTCCCAGTGCGTCTCTTGTTCTGGTTGCTAGCGATGATCTCATAAATATAAATTTATAGCTCCGACGGTCCCAAGTCCGGATCATTGCAGGCGGCTCCCCCTCCAGGAAGCGCAACAGCCTCCATTCTCCATAGTCTCCCGCCTCCCATCACCGCCTTCAATGGGATACGAACACCAAAAGTTGAAACAGCTAAAGACCTCAGGAATATTTCCCGAATGTCCTCTTTACCTCAGAACAAGAACAAGAACAAGAACAAGAAAGCGTCCAGTTTGAACCCTGACAAAACCGGCGCAATGAATCTGAACATCTTCCTCTACCCTTTGTGTGTATGTCTGTTCCTACCACGTCTTGGGATTGACATCGTTTACCTCGTTGTCAGGGAGATACGCAGGTTGATGTCGGCCCCATGGGACCTCAAACACTCAGTTTTCGAGCAGATCAGCTTGCAACAGTATATGACACGGTTTTCCGACGCCGCGCTCTCGCTTTTGGTCTCAATATACCATCCAGGTCTTCGCCTCTCATTCTGCTATATCAAGCTCTAAAGGAATCTGCGGCAACTGGAAACTATGCTGTTCCTGGTTTAGAGGAATTCGATGCCAGTCATCCCGATCTGGCAAATATACAATATGACGGTAGTTTTCCATTCACGGTTATGGAACATCAAGTACGTGACGGCCGATACAAATTTAAACCAGATGGGCGTTTATGCCCTGGGAACTTCACCGGGGAAGCACTCCAGAAGTTGTGCAAAAACTTCAATCCTTTGCCAGAGGGGTCATCCAACGAGTTCTTCTTGGTCATTGGTGTGTACTGAAACATTGCATCACTTTTCTCACTAATGATGTGGTCCAGCCCCGAGATTTGGGAACATCACAGCGTCCCTTGATGACTTTGATAGTGAAGATGAACCACAGCGATGCAAGGAGGTCCACCCATGTTGGCCCTACCGTGTCTTGTATGATGCCGGTAAGGCATTTTATAGATTCCATTCGGTTCGAGGCAATAGCGCTCTGGGTGCATGGCCCAATCCGGTAACTTGTATGGACGGATGCCCAGCAGACATTATCGACTCTGACGACGACATTTCCGACTTCTCCAGCTGCGCTGGCTCCCCCATGAAGGGAGTCATGGACCTAACACAAGAAATTATTGAGATACCCGATTCACCAGATCGCAAATTTTCGCCTCCCCCAGTCAAAGCCGCATGTGCTGCTCGTGTCGCTATGCCCCATCCTTCTCCAACTCTTGCCCCATCCTTCTCTCTATCCTCAGACCCTCTGCTGCCATGTTCGCCTCCTCGACCATCGGTTCTGTCACTGTCGGTTGGAACTCCACCCTCATCCTCCATTGCTTCGAGATTGTTTTCTACAATGTCCGACTTTGCACTAGTTTCTCATTGGAAGGATTCCATCTATGATGAAGTTGCCTCACGGTCCATGCTGAACGAGTTTGAACTTGAAGGCTCTTCGCCTCAAGCATTAGCTCATATACTGTGGAAATGGTTTTTATTTACAGTCCGGAACCCACCATCCTCCTTTAAGAGAGATGAATACACCAACATCACGGTATTCTCTCTTTCCAGCCAGCGGTTTGAGCTGCAAGATCTGCTATCACGTTATTCGTTTGACAGACGGTTCCGCATGTGCGCCCTTTAAAATTTCACTCTTCAAGTGACTGGTATTGACCTCAATTTTCAGTCGTGACGGTGCTGTTGGTCCTGTTGTTGAGCGTGTCATTCAACTCGCCTCCTTGCAGGAAATGGTATCCAATGATGACTATTGGCGTCGCAGGGCAGATGGGAGCTTTTCACTGTACGTCAGTGCTTCAAGATACATATCTCAACGGCGCGCAGATTATCTAGAAGCATCTGGCCGCCTGATAGCATGGTCACTCCTCCATCTGGGGCAAGGTTTTGTGGTCTCGCCGTGGGTTGTATTGGCGATAGTAGCAGGGAGGGAAGCCTTCTCGGCTCTCACATATGAGGATGTCGCCGCCATCAGCACCGCCGACGCTACGCCTTTGCGTGCTTTTTTGGCTCTGGAGCCAAAATCTACACTCCATTATGATACATCCACAGATGCTGACAACTCCGCATACCACGACCTCCGACATATTTTCGGTCTTACCCTCGGTTTTGATGTAAGTGCTTCCCTTTTTTTTTTTTTTTTTTTTTTTTTTTTTTGGATTTCTGGGCTCACTTCAGGTTCGATTTCAGATGGTGGACCTCAAGCACCAAAGGTCAGAGCAAGAGCACACGCATCTTAAAGCTCGGGTTTGCTCTGTGGTCCTTTTGGACCATGACACCTACTGGGAACACCCAGACTTTCTTGCCCTCCGAAAAGGGTTTGATCTTCAGCTGCACTATTCACGTGAGAGTACAACCCTGCTTAGCGTACGTCATATCTCTTTCTGTAAGCGCCTTTCTAACGATCTGTTTTTGCAGAAAACCAAGAGGTATCCCGCAATGCGTCTGATTCAGCAACTGTATTCTCCATTCCTTGACATCGAAGACGTGATATCCCACCTGGAGTTCAAACTGCCTGATAAGAAGATGGATCTCCCTGAGGATGAGTATGAACGTGCCATATTCCTCCTGTTTCAACACAGGATCAAAATGTATCTTCGTGGACGAGGGCATCCGCACTCTACAAGAGGAGGTCTTGTCGATGAAGCCCAATTTGATAAAGACAAAGATGTTGCCACTATTCGTGGAGCATTACTTCTTTCCGCTATGCAGGGACTTCCACGTCCTCCTATAGATCCATCCTACTCCCTGACGGTGAGAATCATGTTTTTTTTCCTTACATAAGAAAGTCCACTGACTTTTATCAACAGTTTAATTGTACATTTCCATCCAATCCTGTAAGTGATTTTTATTAAACTGCGAACAGTTTTGCTGATTTTTTTGGGGGAACAGCGCAGCGCTATGTTCGAGATACATGCCTGTCTAAGCTACGCGGATGTTGCTCTAACTAAAGAAATCGCCATGATACTGGCAGCACCGAGCGACAATCAGGATCATCCTTCGTTTGCCTTCTTCCATGGGCAGTGTATAAATGCCATCAGCGATTTCAACGCAGTCTGATACAATGGGACAAAGCAATGGTCTAGGACCTATTGCTCAGATAGGTTTTGGATTGTGTGACCAGTGTGGGCTGGATTATACCCGTCTTACTTTTTCAGTTGTCGGTACAACAATCTACTCGGACAGTATGCCCCTTACTTTGGTCACAGCTCTCTACATTTTGTCGCCCCCTTGGGCTTCAGAGTAGTGTATTGCTTTTAATTTTCAGACGTCGGACTAACGGACTCCCTTTTGTTGAACATGATGCCTGCTGCAGTCCCGAAACTATTGCCAATATTGTACGCAGACCCTCATGATAATATATATGACTTGATGGGCCATTGCAAGGGTATGGAGTATGATATATTCGAGCTTTTCACCGGGCTTACTGGGCAAGGATTCCGCAAGGAACCAAGTCCTGTCAAGTCCTGTCGAAAATGGCCGCTCCATTCCAACAGCTGACAACCTCGATGGGTTCACTTTTCCAGAGGCTTTTCACAGCACGAGCGTCTGAGGAAAAGTACAGTCAGATTTCTTTCGCTGTCCTTCCATAAGTGTTACGTACTACCCAGCTGATAGAAGTGTAAAGGGGAAATAGTCGCGTAGCAGAGAAAGACAACCATATCACATAGTCCCACTCCATCAAAGCCAAGAGCACAAGCAAGGTCATGATCCCATTCTTCATATGGATTGATTCTACAATAGCTCCTAATGCAAAGACAAAGTCAGGATACGCGAAGCGACTAACATTAAACGTAAAGGCCTACTCCAATCAAAATAGACAAGCGTTGAAAAACAGGACTTTTGCAAAGGTCTTCCCATCTTGATCACCCATGAGGCGTAAAGGCTCCAGGGCCTTATTCCTAATATCCGCCATTTCCGTGGTTCTCGACACCCCGCTTGTCAACTTCTTTCTGGAAGATACGAAGCATCTCCTGCGTCTCGTCATCGAAACTTGACTGGTAGATAGATATGAAGACATTTGCCGCCCTATGTGGTCGATGAGGAACCTCATCTCCTTCGTCTATGCGGGTAAGACCTTTGCTGAATTATACATATTAGCGGAGGTGTGGTGTGCGCTGTTCGATGGAGGGGGGAATATGGGGGGGCTTCGTTGCGGAGGTTAGACGAGGAAGGGTATGTCGGTGCAAAGGGAAGGAAGAGAAACTATATAAAGCACCGTCGGAATCGTGTTCTTCTCTGTAGGGTCCACCGGGCCCAGTGAGAGATATGTGCAGCGTCAAAGATTGCCAGGGCTGGTAAACATAACGTCGCAAATGGAAGATATACGAGGAATGTTAGAAATACCTCGGTCCCCAATACCCCAAAATGGTGGGTAGTAGAGATGCGCATGCGAGCACCCAGATCGTGCCTGGCATTCGGGTTTGTTGCGCATTTGGCATCATCAGAGCGTAAGGTTATCATGGGGTATGGCAATTAGCACCGATCGGCGAGTAAGTGTGAGGGAATGATCCTGTTTGGGGGAGGTCTTCATGTACACACTGGTGGGCAGGGGTGATGAGGATCGTTGCAGTAAATACGAGGCATCATGAAATAGCCGCGGAGGAGTACAACGTCACTTGCAAGACGTGAAGCCTCATTCGAAGGCTTACGCCGTAGGTGGGGTGTCATTGATGATATCCTGGGCTTTTATTGATATAAATGAACTAGCGGGTGAGGGCCAGCTCATACGGTGGCAAAACCGAGTCCTATTTTTTACAGATTTGTTATGTCAACTTAGCTGAAGTGGGCCGTTGCGAGCACGGCAGGTATGAGTCTGAACTTTGAAGTGCCCAGCCGGTTGAATGGACTAGCGCGAATATGACTCCGATCGTTGATTCTGTGGTCCCTGCACTGTATATAAGCCTCAGAATGAACGATACATGGGTTACACCCACCCCCACATTCTGCCATCACTATGCTCCTTTGTCGTCCCACCCCATGCCTGCGAACACATACCTTTATCTTATCCATCATTCTTCCTCACTGTTGTGAGGGATGGTAGGGCATAATGCATGAGTTACGAAGAAGCAAGTCGAAGGAGAGCGTTGAGTTCCAAATCGGGACAGGAGTGTTTGCCGAAGGCATGGTAAACATTTGCCAACCTTCCTTCCGTCTGACTTATCTTCGACGACTCGAATCATCGGAGAGCGACTTATGGATTTCTATTTTTCTCATCGCGCTTGGTTAGCTTTATCTTTCTTGTCCTTTGCTTATTTTCACTGATTTTCAGCTATTTTCGGACGCTATCGACGATCGTACACTCCATTCGCAATGCTATTTTTCAGAGGTCGAGGCCCTGCGGCGAGCGGCATCCCTCCTCTAGGAAAGGATATATCGTTTGCAGGAGGTACAACATGTAATGACGAGACGAGATGCGCTATGCGCGTCGACTTGCCCGACATACATTCATTCGACCTTCTGTCTCATCCTTCCCTTCGCAGTCAGGTCGTTCCGCTCCCGACGGCGCTGTTCCCATGTCTGAATTTTATTTTATATTTCTGTGGACGCAATGTGTTTCTGGCTACCTTGGAGGCCAACTTCCGAGAAGGATAGGGATGGGGACTAAGACAGGATGTCCTCAGAGGATGCACGCGGTGCGCACGGATGTCGAAATCACCTGCCAATGGGATGTTATCTGCGGCGAGTGCGTGGACATCCAACCATGGCCTCCTTCTCTCCAATCCATCCATCACATCCCCGCAGGCCGGCTACCACCATCCCCGTACCCTACGCTATGCAGTGCTGTGCACGACGGCGTCGAGGATGCCATTCTCTTCCCAAATTTCGTGACGAGTTACGAACGATGACTCGAGTCAGCGTCCGGACTTTGAGGGAGGATGGTGGCACAGCACAGGGACAGGACTGAGTTGGGTGACTGTGGATGAGGACTCTTGGTTGACAGTGTAGGCGGATGGGACGGGTTTTGGCCGAAGACGACGTATCGCCTTCCGGCGAGCAAGGTGTTGACGTCAGGGAGGTGGACGATTCCTACCTCAGTTGCCCATCATCACCCTCGCATACCTTCTCCCATGCTAATCCCGGGTTCTTTTACCTCATCCACCATCTTCCCTCCCATATGACTACGGCTACATTGTGAGGAGAAGACTGTATTCATTAGAAGGAGCAGGTATTTTACTTCGAGGCCATGTATCGACGTCCGGCGACCAAGGTCACGGTGTCGTCGAGGTTATAGAGTGTCTTTAGGAGGGTCATTCAGCAAGTATACGGTACGTCCTTACTACATAAATAGCTGCCTTTTACTAATCATTGAGTGTAGCATCGAGAATCAAGATGCAAGTTCAAGCCTTCTAGCTCACGAATTCGGACAACGAGATTTACCCCACCACGACGTGTCAACGTCCGGCGAGCAGGGACATGGCGTTGTTGGAATCGTAAAGTACTCGTGTGCAGGTAAAAGGTATGTGGCCATTATTTACAAAACTATGTTCTTACTGATGTCCAATTGCAGTCTTGTCTCCAATGATACGACGAATCGAGGACGTCAATTTTTCTTCAAACTCAAGACACCCACTCCGCAAAATCTTGGACGACGACTTTTGCCCCGCCACAACGTATCGACGTCCGGCGAGCGAGGGCATGGTGTCAGCCAGATGGTAACGACGGGGTATGGAACTCGAGAGGAGTAGCACAAGGTACGCTGTCACGTCAACGACTTGCTTCTTTACTAATCGTTCAATTTTAGCTTTGAAATAGGGACAATGGCTCTCCAATGCAAGCTCGACAACGACAACGACCGGCGAGCGTCGTGTGATGGTGACTACTACGAGCTTTTATGTTTCTGAGGAACTAACAAACACTGCAGACTCTGGTCCACCGCCGAGTATCTCTTGAGCAAATTCACAAACACTTGCTCAGAAGGAGGCCATATCATTATTTTTACTGTTCAGTGCTCACTTCCGTTGTTTAGCTGTGTACCCCCCGGTCTTGATGGATATTTCTTTGTCCTGTAAGTGTTTTGCATATGGAAGGCTTGCGACGTTGACTTACAAAGTGTTTTTAGACTTGGCTCGACCCTGCATCAAGATGAAAACAAGGAGTCGACCAACCGACGCCTTCCTCCAACCTCGTTTAACCCGTCGCGGCTGAATAAATAGCCGCCGTTTGTTGAGGGCGACTCGGGGTTGGTTGACGGCGTCGGATGCTTGACTCGTTTGGCGTGCGCGATTTTATGAGGTAAGCGAGATTTGCTGTTCCAAAGACATGGCACTGACTTGCTTCTATTCCAGCGAATCGTCGAAATCTACAAGGTAGGTGCTAAGGTTAGGGTTAGAGCTTACCATTCAGAGGGAGTCTCGTCGCGTTTATGTGCGACGAGACTCCCTTCATTTTTTTATGGCCTTTTGGCCCACGTACGGCAAGCGCCGGTTGGCCGTTGGATTGATTTCAACGGGAGACTACGCTTGGCCGGGGCACGAACGGGAGGAAGCCCCTCCCGTTTCGTGCGGATGAGCATACCTTCGGGGTGGGGAAATTATGATCCTACGAACTCTGACTGGTGGTGGATTTGACCGTGGGAACGCGTAACGCAACTTTGAAACCTATCTCTTTATTCTTCCACTTTTCGCTCTTCTTTTGCTTAGATCGTGTACCGTACTAGTATCAATGACAATACACTGTGTTCCGATCCACTATCGCGCTGCTCCTCGTCGAGATATCAAGCTTTTTGTCTAGGAACAAGCTCGGCAGGATAAGATGCCTTATCAGGAGTTGGCAACGGTTATAATTACTCTAGTTATGATGCGGAAAAATAATTTATTTCTTTTAGATTTCTAACAGTTTGTATTTATTATTTGAACAGGACTAGAACATGCTTAAGTAAGCCAGGTAATGTACAAAGGGAAAATATACAACATGGGGAGTTAAACCAGTGACCTTCAATAAGTCAACATTTATAGATACAATATTACAGTTACACTACAAGAGCTATATTTAATTACTGCATCCAGTTATTAAATGTACTAAAGTCACCTGATCTCATCGCACTTGAGCATTGTTGCTCTTTCTAAGTTCACTTTGGTTGGGCATTCAAAGCAGATCTATTTGAAAATATATGTATAATTCTAGCCATAAACACCTTCATCCTCCAGACCTTCTGTAGCATCACTGGCCTGAACAGTTTCTTGTTGAGCTTCAGCACAAGTATGGCAACCAAGAAGAAACCTTTAATAGAAACCAATTAAAGAGCATGGAAATGAGTTGAGGTGGCAAGTAGCACATATAATCAAATATCCTGATGGTTTTCATGGCCTCAGAGGACATAAATTGAGTAGTAGAAGTATGCCAAAGATGTATTTTGCCTTCATTTCACTCGCTCACTCACCTCGGACCATACAACCGCACAGTGATCGAGTGGCTGTGCAGCTTCTTGTTTTACTTTTTGCTATCACCTCGTCTCGCCTGCATACCTCCCCATCCCCACCAACTCAGCATCCCCCACATCAATATCGGGGTCGATCACTTCACTACAATGCATTATCGCTGCAAGATAGCCTCCACTACACTGATGGAATCGATATCGGTCGCCATCTGCTACCATGGGAGCTGAACAAATGAACAAGTACCAAGGATGACAGCGACGGCAAGTAGGACAGCAGCAGTGGGCGATGCCAGGAGTGTGAATGATTGGGGAGACTATACTGGGGGTCAGGGCATGGCTTTAGACATGGAGTAGGCTGGTGCTCACTGAGATGGCATTTTTTTTCATTTCAAAAATATCTATTACTTTCAAAGTTGGCTATGTAATGTATTCATATCAAGCCTTTGTAGTGTAGTGGTCAAATGTATTAGGTAGGTAGTCAATGGTTAACATTCAATATCAATTCCGAGTGACATTGGTACTATTTTTGTGTTGGAAAAAAAAGGTCGTCTCTTTTAATGTGTTTATATTCTCATGGGTTCTGTATATGGTAACCAGCCATCTTATCTGGTGATTATATTCTCAGGCTGTACCTTATCTCTAGCTTATCAGGGCGATCAGCTTATAAGGCTGAAATGAAATTTCTGACAGCTTCTATGAAGTAAAAAGATCAGTCACAGCAGCTGAACTTTCAGTGATATGTACTGAGAGATGCTCTGCATGGGCATGCCATGACATTATTGTCAGGTGAGCATCCTATGACTTCCAAGCATATACTGATTAATGTGATCGTGAGTCTGTGTTAGGGACATGCCAAATAGACAAAGATAACTCACATGAGCGGAGGTCCACGGAGTGCATGGGCTTTGGCGAAGCTATTAGCAACATCACCCTTGAGCTGAAGCCCTAAGATTGGATTGCGGAATGGAGTCTGTGGAGAGCGAAGGTTTGGATAGAGAGTAAGGATAGTCCAACGGAGCGGAGGCCGCGGACTTGGAGAGCGATGGATTAGACTTGGAGTCAGAGAGAGATTTGGCTAAACCAAGTTGATATTCAAACTGAGTATCTACAAGTAATTCAACCGTATATATATGAGTAGGTAAATCCGAGTCGGAGTCCAATGGACTCCGGCGGTGGTCTGTTCGCTACCGGATTCGGGTTCTAGAGTTAATATGTGAAATAGTAAAATGAAATGATAAATGAAATATCAAATGGAACAGTAATGGTAAGCAGCCAGAGGCCATGGAGTCCAATAGTGAGGAATGCTAAAGTTACAATTGAAGTTGGAATGGGTGTGAAGCGGAGGCCGGCGGCATGCACATAACAGTCTGTGCAAACAGCAAAGATGGAAAAACTCACGAAACGCTAACTCCACCTCGGCTTCGGTTAGTGTAGGGCCAAAATGTATTGATCAGTGTGCTACCACACACTTGAAAGCAACTGGTCTTGTACCTGGGAAAGGACTGTTGCTCGACAAAATTCAAGAGACTGAAAAAAACTAACCTCCATACGCAGTGACTTGTATAACCATGCTGGCACCTCCTGCACTTTCTCCATAAATGGTGACATCGTTTGGATCACCACCAAACTTGGAGATATGTTGCTGTATCCACTCGAGGGCAGCATGCTGATTGAGTAATCCAACATTCAAATCTCCATCGGTGGCCAGCAGAGAACCGCCCAAAAAGCCCAGAAGTCCAGGGCAGTAGGTGATGGAAATGCCAACTAGTTTGCCACGTTGTTCTACCCAGTCATACAGTGGAAATCCTTGTGGTGACTAGGTCATGACACCTTCAGTTCACAAAAAAGGAAGGAGGGTAAAGAAAACCTACGTTAGTATTAAAGCCTGCTCCCTAGACATGGGCAAGATGAACTTCAGGTACCACTGCTGGTATCATTGCAATAAGACTCATGTGAATGTAAATGGCAACCAGAAGGGCATCTCTTTCAGAAGCATTCCTTGATTTCCAGATGTTGACCTTTAGGCGATCTGCCACTATTCAGCTTGGTTCCTGAGACTTGGTAGTGAGTCAAACCTTCTAAACTGATTCCCACCATGGCTGGATGTCACTGCAAACACAGCGGGCCCCATCCCCTTGCATCTACAACCTGGCTTGTCTGGGCTTCTTCATTCAGCATTCGAGGTGCTCTCCAGCAAAGTCACTGATTGGCAGCTGTGCATAGGGATTATTTCCATAGGAAACAACCAGTCCATCTTCAAGTCCAGCCTGGGAGGTTGTGTTATCAGCGTACAACACATATCCGAGGTCAACAACAGGGCCCAGGGACGACATAGACGACAGGTTTACCGCATACGTTAATATGATGAGATGGGCTGCTGGAATGACAAAGAGTAACTTCATGGCGATTCTGATTTTATGAATACCTTTGGGGTGGGGAGATTACGATCCTACGAGGTTGAATGGCTGCTGACTTAAGCACTTTTTTGGCAGTTAATTTGTGTTAGGAGAATCTTTGGATATATTTATTTCATTCGATCCTCTTGTGTATTGCAATCTACCTTGATAAAATTGCATAAAGTAAAATTCTAAATCCGAAACATTGTCAATCACAACTGCTGTACCCACAAGTTATCTGGGCAAACAACAGCCATGCCCCCCATTTTGTGATCAACTGCATAAATTGAATGAGCATCAGCACCAAATATACCAAGCAGGAGCTGGCCATCGAACACCACTTCTTTGATTTCACCGACTAGGTTACTTGCGAAGATGACGAGCTTGAAGCCTTGAACTAGTCTATACGTCCAAAGGTGTCATATGATCTCCCAGACAGAGCTCTGGATACAGTGAACGAGAAGGCTCACATAGACCCAGAAGACTATACTGATGCCACCTACAATGCGGGTAAACACTAACCAAACCATCATTGCAGCCATCAATGCCTAAAGAGGGTGTACCATCGTGGACATTGTCTGTTGTCAGTGTTCCGACCTTCATCCTGCTCCACTGATCCCACCGTCCAGCCACTTCCTGCGGTCCAGCATAGATATCTGGGCTCCACTGCCCTAAGCATCACCAAACTACGGCTCTGCATCATGCTTGAAGTATACTGCCCCCAAACAGTTGTCCATTCGGGGCCAGCAACACTCTATAACATTGGGCAGAGCATGCAGGGGAAAACAGAGGCCACTATTGGTTTCCCCAGTGTCAAAAATGGGGCAAGTAGCAAATGATGTTTATAGGATTGATAGAATAGAAGTGCGGGATGTGACAAGTGGAATGGGGTTTGGCCATTGCTGTCGTTGGTAGTGGTGATGATAATGTTCACGGAGGGAGGTACTATTGGCAGCCTAAGATGGGCGGTAGAGGTCGATGTTGGATTTGGGCAGGAGAAAGGTAGGGATCGGCAGTGCCATAAAGTGTAACAGGGAGCTTGCGAGGGGAAACAGCAACCACAATCAGATTTGCCAGTACCAAAAATGAGGGTGGGGTCTGATGGTGGTTGCACAGTCAATGGAGGGCACGGGATGTGGATCAGGTGTCATCATTGTCACTGTTGGTGATGACAACGTCAGGAAGGAAAATGGGTGTGATAGCCGTGATCCTCATGTTGAAAATGGGGGATGCATGGAGATGAAGGTGTTTCAGACCTGAGGCTTGAGGTGGGCAGTATGGACCAATGTTAGTGTCAGGCAGGGGTAGAAGCGGCGGGGCTGTTCAAGGGGGTGGCAGAAATAAAATTGCATACATGACATTGTCATGCCCACAGCGTGTCTAAGGGTGTAATTTTGCAAAATGTCATACCTTACACTTTAGCAATGCGGAGGCATCGCAAGCAGGCTGACAGTGCAAGTGGCACGTGAAGAAGCAAGGTCACCGAGGTAGAGAGCTCTATAACAGAAAAAGAAGCAACAGGATTAAAACATAAGGACTTCGTCATTGCACTGTACCTTATGGGCATGCACGGCAACAAGGCCGAAGGGCAAGCTAGATTGCCAAACCACCCATTTGCAATAGAGGACTCAGCTGGAGTGGGATGCGCTTGTACGCGGGCCGAGGCTAATTTAGATAACGACGCATCTGTAATCTATGACGCATGGTCCCTGGAGATCCGGAGAAACAATATCATGCACAGGGTAATCAAGAGAACCCCAGGCATGGCCTAGAAACAGGCTTCGGCCGATGGAAGTAGTGAGTGGACTGGAAAGCTGAGGCATTTCTTGGTTACTGAGTCTAGAACATGGCGCTGTCACCTTCAGAGCAGACCCGAAAGCCGAATACGAAGTGTGATCAGTGATCAAGGATTAAGCAACTATTGAGTGCACGCACGCGAGCTACTCTGCTGCTAGGGCAAGCAACGTAGACATCACTTAACCCTTTGAGGATACTAAAAAGAGGAAAAGGTGGTGCACTGCCTAGAGCGCGGGGCTAACTCGGATAAGGGATACCCAGCCAAAAAAGAAGTAAATTACTAAAAATCCATTTGTAACAATCAATCTTCCATAGTATAAGTAGAGTAGATTTTCACATAGTAAAAGCAAGATACCTACCCCCCACGTACAGTAATAAAGTTTCAGTTTGGATCTGGACTTGTTGCGGCGCATAAGAGTTAGTAGCTTCGAGTCTCAGCTAGAGTGCAAGTTTAGCGAGCTCACAGAGAAATAGAACCAGAGAAACATTTTGGATAAAAACTTCGGTTTACTTGAGACAAGAAAGAGATTTGGGGCAGTGACGCTGCACCCATCTTGAGAGTTAGCTGAGATAAATCTGAGAGAAAAGCTCTGTTCCTTTTCTGGTTCAGTGTAAAAAGAGAATTTGTGTTGTGTTGGCCTCTGTGTAGGTCTAGGAGTAGTTGCAAGGGAATCAGCCAGCTTGAGCTGTTCTAGCAGTTGCACAAAGTGTGACAGGTGTGCGCAGTTGGACCTCGCGGCACCATTGTTAGGGCGAGTGCACTGTGTGTGAGGACTTGCGGGGATGGTTCTGAAAGTAATTAAGACTTGAGTGGGAGTGCCGAGGGCCTCCATCGTGACGAGTTTGGAAGTCAGGTTTAGCCACTAAGAAAGAGGCGGTGTTGCACGTAGATTAGATCTAGCGGTGAGTTGTACTTAGCGAGCTCACTGACCGAACTCGGTCAACTTGCGGATCTGCATATCTGTGTGTTCCAGCTATTGAAATATATTTTGCCTCGAGGGTTGCGTGGTTCACCGTGCTCTCTTGTAAAAAGCTCTGAAGAGCTAGAGAATTTGAGACTAGCTTGAAAATACTATGTTGTTGTGCGTATCGTTCTAGCGAGCTCATTGAGAGAAATTGGGATACTGTCAGCGCGCAAGTAGAATTAAAATCCTTGCTCCCCTCTGCACTTAAGGAGATTGTGTGTGTGTGTGTTTAGTGGGGTTGAGTTGGGTTTGGTGTGTGTTCACGCTAGGCCGTGCTCAGTTTCACGGGTGCCTGTCACCAGCCTCGTCAACGTACATTTTTGCGTTTAAGGTCAGGTCGACCCCCCCTCCCTCCCCCTCCTGCTATATATGTTAGTAATATGACCATATATGGATGACTTAGTAATGCTATGTCAGTGCAATATGGTGGCCCGAAGTTGCTGGCCGGGTTGCCATGACTCACTATAACACGAAAAAGTAATATAAAGTGTTTTGGATGCTTTAACAAGTTCACAATAAATCCTATTCAGATGGAACCATCTCTACATGCCTCATTAGGCCATATCATAGTGCTGTCAGGTAATTTGGTATCACGTTTAAGGTCAGGACCCCTCCCCCCCCTCCCCTGTCCAGGTTTTTATTTCCACCACCCCTTGGGGCCATTGGTGCTCGCATTACTGTTGTCTTGGCGTCTTCTGTCACGTACTGAAGATATCATTACCATGAGAGTGATTGTCCTGATGTCGATGTGGGTGGTGCTGGGTAGGAGGATAGGTGGGGATGGTACCAGTTCTCAACCAATAGCGGGTGGTAATGGGCGTCAGCTTCATCCTAGTCAACGGTCTTCACTGGGGTAGTGTCTTGTGGGTATCGTACGTAGTCCTGCCTCGCGTGGGTGAGGGATAATATAGCAGCTATTTCAGGTTCTTGGGGCTGCGAGATGAGCCAAAAGTACCTAAAATAAACCAATTAATACGGAATTTAATGAAACCAACCATTTGTGTACCAATCTGACAGCGAACAACACAGATACACCATGTGGAGAGATAAGTATTAGCGAAGCTGCAGGCTATTATTTTTGAATTGCCATAAAAGGTGGTTGTTTGCACATGTTAGATTCTAAGGTAAAACTTAAAAGTAAGGGTCCTAGATCGAAATGCAGTGCATAAGGTCCTAAGGACGAATCCTTGTAAACTCGGACTCGTAACTGGTTATGTATGAAGCTGTCGGATACCTTCCCGTTTGGATCAGTCTTCATGTCTATGTTCATGATAGGCCTCTCCCAGTGGCCCTTCTACCTTGGTTGTGAGCAGCACACACATGTATAGGGATGTCTCTGTCTTTCCACGATGACTTGTAGTCTTCGACTCCATCATCAGGTGCAGGCTCAGTAGGTCACAGGAACAAAGCACCTGCATGAATGTCCTGTAACAGATAAATTGTGAGTATGCGATGGGCAAGAGAATGTGAACACACTATGAAGTTGATGTGCCACCATGAAACCTGGATAAATGCCAGAGGCAACCTATACCTCGCAAAGTACACTTAGACATCAGAACTGCAGGTCAAATAACAATGGTCACCTGTTGCATGACTAGGCATAAAGGGAAGACACGTCACACGTCTTTGAGGTTCCAGCGAGCATCCAGCCCTATCATTAAATAATACCACATCAATACTTGGGCAAAATATATTGATGATGGTCACGCTGAACTTTGAGTACATCATAGCCAGGGCAGCTGAACAATGGAGCTATCAATGGTTCTGCCAAGATTCACATGCTGATCTCCGATGATGCGCAGCTTGTCATGAATACTATAGTAGATATCCTGACAGGAATTAGCTTCTAAAGCACAGCAAGCATACCTAGTCTGGCCGCAGTCTGGTCCAGGACCCTGTGAACCCGGTCTGAACCTGAACCAAACCCACAGGTTCAGGTCCAGTCCAGGTTCAGGTTTGGCACAGCCACATAGGTCCAGATTCGAGGTTCAGGCAAGATTTGCAGGGTGCACCTGGTCTGAACCTCAAACTTGTAGAGGGGTATTCATGCAGTCTTTTTCGACTTTTTAGTGCCATTTTAGGCTTATTTTTCTTGTATTATACCATTATTATAGCATATAATTTTTCACTTAACCTGTAGACTCAACAAATCAACGATGATGCAATCTCCGGCACTCTTAAAGACGATATTGCCGGTAATGACATCATATTAAAAAATGACATCCAAACAAATTTCTTCACATCCAGCCTTTGTACAGGTATATAGTTGAACATAAGCATTGTAATACATAGATATAATATAATAGCCTTCTATGACACCATCCCATACCTCTGCAGAGCGTCCTGCCCATGTGCCCACTGTTAGAGATTCGAACCCGGTCCACACCTGAACCGGACCTGAACCTCAGGTTCAGTCACATGACTGGACCGAACCGGACCCCAGTCAGACTAAGCATACCTGAAGCCTACCTTCGCCCAAGAATTGGTTGCCAGCTCAAAATGGAACCTAGATGATGGCTTCCAACTTTGTCAACTCCTTCACAGTATTGTCCTCGATGTCCATGACACTCTGCAAGTTGTTAATCCTAGAACACAGCTGCAACAAAGACACCAAACCTTAAAGTAAGCAATGAGCTACTTGACAATAGCTGTCCATGCAATGAATCACTCGATAAGCATATTGGACAGCTTCAAATTATGGGGTGCGCCATTTTTCTTGATGAGCGATGGGTTGCGAGATATAGTCGAGCCATTTCAACTGGCCTGGGAGATGGATGTCGCACACAATATCAAGGCCAATTCATTCATGTTATGGTGGTACTAAGGAAATGTTGACAGTGACACATGGTGGAGACTTAGAGTATCCAGATTCCACATGGTTGCACATACATGACGGACATTCCAACCTGTGTTTGAATTCACCACGGGCTTAGGCTAGTTCAAAATTATCATGCCATCCAACATCGAAGAGTTTTACCAGGAATACGTTGGGAGGATTGGCCTCTCAAGGCTATAACTGCCACACATTGGAAGCAGAACACAATTATATTCATGGTATCTACAATGAGATTAGCGTCAAATGGGATGAAAGATAATGGTACTCACCTACTACAGGACATACACACTGCTGATGTCTGGCTAAATAGGACCAGTCAGCGATCGAGCACAGATATGTACAGCCATGATGTTCCTTTTCCCCACAACGTCCTTCAGGCTAAAAAGATCATCAGCTTCTCTCTAAAAACTCCAGTCAACCAGAAGCCTATCCCCGCTATACATCAGTCTCTGTTGTGGTAGTTCCAACCTGTCTTCATAGCTGGTGAACATTTGATTGATGTTGAAATATCCCATGACCATGACTATCGTGACCAATGTCCATGCTAGCAAAGGGTAAGCGAAAGAGCTATGAATAAAGTATAGCATTTGCACCTTGATAAAGCAACCAAGCCCTTTTTATTAGACCCGAAACTCTAACTGAGTAAGTAACAGCTGTCTCACATTCAGGCAGTCACCATTAAGTCTCTGATTGATAGGGGATAAGGTAAATGTTTAGTCCTTAGCCGCGAAATAAGCAAGTAAATTTGGTATAGATTAAAGATAGTTCAAAGCTGGAGAACATACAGCGAGAACTGCTACGTATATACTGAAAACAAGGGTCTAATCATAAGTCGTTCATGCAAAACAGAATCCGAGCATGCAATATTGAAGCGTTATTGCACAAGCAATAACATGGGAATGAAACGATAACATGGGAACATTCGTGCAGTTCCTGGTTATCCATGCAGAGGTGCGGCCCGGGATTGCAGATTAAGTAAGTAAAAGGTAAAAAAGTGAATAAATTGTAACATTACCCCCTTTTTAAGGCAGGCATCCCGACTGCTGTTAAGGTATGCTGTCTGGTTTGAAAGGCGATTTTGTATCCATTGAAGGGTCATCATGGCCTCCTAGAAGTTCCCACATTTTGTCTTCGTCGTACCACACCTTTTCGCCAGTTCTTGGGTCTATATAGAATCACCAATTTGGTTGTTGAGTGTGTATCTGGTCAACGTGTTCAGATAGGAACTCTTCGATAAGTTTGTCTGCATCCATATCGTTTTCTCATACCCAGCTGTTTGATTCCGGTCCATATCCCTTCCATTTGATGAAGTAGTCTGTTACTGTCCCTGGTGGTTCTCCCTGTTTTCCATGAATCCTCCTTTGCCTGCTGTTTAAGACCTTTTTGACTTCGTAATGTTCGTCACCATCTATCAGGTCTGGTGGAGGCGGTGGTGGTTGTTCTTGGTTGGGGAATGCCGGTGGAATGTATGGGGTGAGTAGTGACTCATTGAAGGTAGGGTGAATTTTCCAGTTGGCTGGTAACTTTAGTGTGTATGCAGAGGTGCCCTTCTTGTCTGTGATTTCGAAGGGGCCTGTTCATTTATCGTCGAGTTTTTTCTTCGGATGAGGGAGGTGAAGATTGGTGGTGTCGAGCCAGACTTTGTTGCCTACTTTGTACTCAATGGCTGGGCATTTATTTTTATCATATTGAGTTTTCATTTGTAGTGCAGCCTTTTCGAGTGATTTTTTAGCATCAGCATGGATCTCTTGCATTTTTGAGACGAAGGCGCCTGAGGCGGGGGTTTGGAAAGGGGTGGTGGTTTTTGTTCCCGGTAGTATGGGTGGATTATAGCCATAATTGATTTCGAATGGACTTTTACCAGTGGAAGAATGGGGTCAATTATTATGTGCGAAGGTGGCGAGGGAGAGCCATTCTGCCCAATCAGTTTGGAGATGATTGACAAACATGCAAAGGTACTTTTCGATTTCTTGATTTATTCGTTCCGTTTGTTCATCTGTCTGGGGGTGATAGGCTGTCAAAGCGTTGCTTTTAATCTGAAGGAGATTGTAAAGATCTTTCATGAACTTGGATACAAATACAGTGCCTTGGTCTGAGATGACAACCTGAGGCATTCCATGCTTGGCATATACTTCATCCCGTAGGATTTTTGCCCATCCTTCAGAAGATAATTCAGTAGAGCATGCGACGGGAATGATTTCTTTAGAGAAATGATCCACAATAACAAGGATTGCGTCGTAGCCATTACTTTTGGGTAGTCCAGTGACCATGTCTACTGAAATGTGGGTCCATGGTCAGGATGGTATTTCGTTGGGGTGTAATGGCACCACCTTGGCCTGGGTACTACTCTTCATTCGCTGACAGGTCTTGCAGGCTCGTACGTAGGCTTCAACATCCTTTTTCATCTTCGGCCACCAGAACTCTCGTAATATGAGTTCTTTGGTTTTTTCGATGCCTGGATGTCCGGCAGTGATGTGGTCATGTGATCGAGCAATAATTTCTCCCTGGAGGGCATGGTCTCGAGGGACATAGATCCTGCCCTCATACCAAATGAGTCCGTCATTGAGTTTCATGCCACGATTATGGTTGACAGAATCAGCAACAGCGTTGTCCCAGAGATGAGTGTTTCTGGTGGTGGTTTTCACCTTCTGATGGGTTTCTTCGAGAGTTGGCATAATCATAGCTCAGAAGTGTTCTGGAGACAGGACTACTACCTGATCATTGTCTTCCTGTCCTTGATCATGATCAGCTCGTCGAGAGAGAAGGTCCGCCTTCTTGTTGGCTGTCCCAGCTTTGTGATGAAGGGTGAAATGGTATTCGGCCAGCTCGGTGATCCATCGAGCTTGTCTGCGATTCACTTTTTGTGGTTTTCGGAAGTATTGGAGGTTTTGATGGTCTGTCCAGATTTCAAAATCCTGGTAGGTGCCCATGAGATAATGTCTCTACTCTTCGAGGGCGAGCATGATTGCCAGGAGTTCCTTGTCATAAATCTCATAGTTTCGTTTGGTAACCGAGAGCGACTTTGACAGGAATGACATGGGCCTCCATTTGCTGTCCTGCTCTTGAGATAGGACTGCCCCAATAGCTCCTTCACTAGCATCTACCTCCACTCTGAACTTCCCTTCGTTTGTTGGTATCGTGAGTACCATGTCTTCCATCAGCTGTTTCTTTAATTGCTCGAAAGCCTCCTGCTGCGCCTTGCCCCACTTCCATGCATCGTTTCCTGTTAGCTGGGTCATAGGCTTCACGATCTTGCTATAGTTTTTTTATGAAGTGTCGGTAGAAATTGGTAAAACCAAGAAAAGACTGGAGTTCCTTTTTCTTGGTGGGAGCTGGCCAATCAATTATGCCTTTGATTTTGACTGGGTCCATTCGGATGCTTCCTTTGCTGATAATGATGCCTAGGTACTCTGTTTCAAGTACTTCAAATTCGCATTTCTCAGCTTTAAGGAACAACTTGTGCTTTTGTAGGGTTGCCAACACTTCCCTGGTGATTCGACGATGCTCCTCCTTGGTCTTGGACATGATAAGGATGTCGTCAAGGTAGATGATCACTTTTCCCAACACAATGAGGTCTTTGAAAATATCATTCATCATCCACTGGAAAGTGGCAGGAGAATTGGTGAGCCCAAAGAACATTACTGTAGGTTCATATAACCCACAGTTAGTTCTGAAGGCTGCCTTCCATTCATCCCCCATTTTGATTCGAATGTTATTGTATCCCCATCAAATGTTGAGTTTAGAAAAGTATTTGGTGCCTCGTAGTTTGTCCATGAGTTCCGAGATTAGAGGGAGCAGGTATCGATTTTTAATGGTCATTTCATTGAGTTTTCGATAATCCTAGACAGGCCTCAGCTTCCCATCTTTCTTTTTGACAAAAAAGAAGGGTGAAGCCATAGGCGACTTGGAAGGGCATATTCTTCCGCTAGACAAGTTCTCATCCAAGAATTTATCTAGTTCCTCCTGTTCAGCTTGATTAAGCGGGTAGACTTTACAGTCGAGATTGGCATTGGTGTTGGGAATGAGTTTGATAGCATGGTCCCAGGGTTTAGGTTCCGGGAGTTCATCAAAGTTTTCTTTGTTGAATAAATCTTTGAAGTCTCTGCACCACTCGGGGACCATTTCTTCAAACATCTTCACCTTCTTTTCTGTGTTGGCCTGCACTGCCAGGTCATTGGCTATGTGTCGCATTGCTCTGATACAAATGGCTTCTTCAAAGCTTATCGCCAGGATTGTGTCACCTTCCTCAAGTTCTTCGTCCCATTTGTCATATGGATCTGCATCTGGTAAAGGAATCGGGGTATGACAGCACTGGCATTGGGTGAAGGTCATTTTCCCAGTTCACCAATTGATTAGTAGATTGTGCCTGACTAGCCAATCATGTCCAAGGAAGATGTCGTGGTCCTTCAACTCGGTGATGGCCAGATCGATGCGCTTGGCATGATCCCCGATAATGATGCATACTTCAGCGAAGGCAGTGATCTGTCCTGCGATGTTCTTTGATCCATCCGCGTTATAGACGGTGATAGGTGCTGCTGTTGCATGAGTGGGAATATTATGTTTTTTGATGAATGCTCGGTTGATGGCACTACTAGTGCAACCGCTGTCAACCAAAGCTGAGGAGGAAATGCGGTGATGTTTTCTAGCATCTCGATCTGGACGTCCATTGTCAGGGCCTTCTCGCTCCCGCTTACCCGGCAGATGTAGTGTTTAGGTTGACGTAACTCTTCCATCCAATCTAGCGCATTAGTTCGTGTGGTCTTCCACATCCCTTCAATCATTTTGTCTACAACCTCCTCAACGCGGGTCTTGTGGATCCAATTCTTTAGGATCGCTTTAGCCTCTGACTCGGTTCTGGCTTCCTTGATTCCGCGTAACGTCCACTCCGCTTCAAAAGGCTTGAGCCACTCGTGTGGGACCTTCTCAGTCTTTGCACCAGGACTCGGAGGTCTGGCTACCGTCAACTGGGTCACCTCAGAGGCTATAGAGGGCTTTTGTTAGTAACTTGAGCGTGTCGAAAGCTCATATCATCTTCATCATCGGGAATCTCCTCCAACTGTACCTGGGGCCCCCTCTTTACCACCTGGGCACTAGCGGCTGCCTCCCTGTTCTTTGGCTGAGGCTGAGCGGTCAGGGCCATTGTGCATCCAACAGTTCTTGCTTCACTATGGGCATCTTCATTGGGATCGCCCAGGGGAGTCTGGGTCCATCTGCTTCCACTACCCGTGAGGGTATTGCAAATGTCACATTGGTGATCAAGTTCCTCCCCCGAGCACGGTTGCACAACGGCTTGTTGGGACTCCCTTTCTGGGGCCTCATCCAACATGGTTCCAGCCATCGTCTTGCTGCTGGATAGCGCTCCAGAGCTCTTGCTGCACCATGCCTCATCAGGGAAACTAATGACGGCTGGGCCTGGCCCATCGTTGTGCATGGCGTTTGGAGAATCCTCCTCCTTCAACCTGGTAATGGACGTTACCTTTGCTTGTGCCATGGTCAAAGGCAGCACTGTCAACCACTTGAGTTGTTCTGGCTCTTCGCTTGCAGTGTTCCCCTGGCCAGGGGCCGCTTCTCCAAGGGGGGTGCTATGTGCTTGTTCCCTTGCCCCGTCCAGTTGCTGATTAGGCGCTGTTATGACAGGTGGCACTATGGTAGGTGCCTTATAGTCCATTGCTTTCGCTCGTGATGAGTTACTTGCCAAACGTTTAGTCGGTGAGTCAGTTCTGACATCCTGTTTCAATTCTCCCTTAGTTCCGGTCCCGGTAGTGAAGTCGTGAGAGGGTATATTCAAATGCGCGATATTTACTACAGAAGTACAATGAGCCTTGCTAGCAGGCGATGAGTGCGTACCGGATGAAACTAAGTCCTTTGCCGAGTCAGTTGAATCGTTTACTGCTCGGTGCCATCTTTTACCTTTTTAATCTTTGAGTCCGTCATATTCTTTGTTGCAACATGGTCCCAGTAGAAATTGAACCGTCACAGTGCTTCTTCCTTCGTCTTTGGCCTCTTGGGGCAATCCCGTTTGAAATGTCCTATTTCGCTGCACCCGTAGCATTTTGCTTTAGTGCGCATTGCATCAACCTCCATCAGTTTTCCTGCTCCTCCATATGTCGTGCCTGTATGCGTTCTCTTTTCTGAGATGTTATCCTGTGACAAACTCCCTTTCGATGGTGCGTTCATTTTTGCCTGCTGCTTCCAGTCGACCACCTTGGCTCCTCCCTGTTCTGCTCTTTTAGCCCTCCAGTTATGATTGATCTTCAGTATGCGCCTCTTCCATTCCTGATAAGTGGCAGGGAGTTCCCCGTCCGACGCATATATGATATTCTTGCTGGTTGTCCTCATCGCCTTTTTCACCTGCGTGATCATCATCTGGTCGACGCCGTTGACCCCTGCAGAGAATGCGAGCGACTCGAATTGCTGGAAGAATAAGTCTCCGTCGGAGAAACTACTCTGTCTGAGCCTCTCCCACTGTGCGAACTTGATCTTGGCATTGGCATCCTTCCAGAACCATCATCTGACTTCCAATACAAAGTCCTCATAGTCAGGGTACAGCTGGTAACCCTGGTCGTCCTTTCCCAATTCTCTGATGCACAACTCCCACCATACTTGGGCCTCCTTGCCAAAGTGTGATGCACAAAAGATAACCCTGTGCGGGTGGTTTCAGAAGTGCTGGTTGAACATGGAGAAATACATGTCACATTATGAGAAGAATCGGATGATATCGTTAGAGTCACCATTGAAGTTCTCCAGCTCCTTAACCATGTTGGGCTTCAGAGCTGCTCATGGTCCCATATTGTTCACATCAAGGATCCATGGTGCAGGCAGGTCTGGAGGTCCTGGTGGTGGTGGGTAATGAGGCAGTGCCCATCTGCGAGGTGGAGCTGGCGGTCCAGGTGCTGGTGGTCCAGAAGGGGGAGGCAGCTTATCCAGCTGTTGGGGCATGCTGGAGGATCCCACACTGTTATCACCGGCAGCAGCAAAGAGTTGAGACGGCCCTTGTGAGCCAGGCAGGCCGTAACCCCAGGGGTGCATGTAGCTTGGCATCGCATAAGCATAGGTTGGCACCGATGTGTATCCTGGTGTTGCATAGGTGTGAGTCAGTGCATATGTGTAAGCTGGTACCTCGGCTTGAGGTGGCGGTACTGGTGGGCTGTCCCTCATTGGCTCGGGGGTAGGTATTCTCGGGGGTAGGTCAATCTGGGGTCGTTGGTAGCATGCGGGTACCTGGATGGGTTGCTCCAGGTGTATCATATTGTAAGCCAGGCTGGCGAAGTGCCTGGCTTCTTCCTTTAGGATATATTCATATCTGTAGTGGCCATAGTCCATTCCTGCTGGGGTTATGGACCAATCTGGGTCTTCCAACAGTTCTTTCCAAAAATGATTAAATAGGTCGAGTAGCGGAGCACGGAATAATATCTCAGGGATCTGGACCAATTTACCTGTCGACAGGAGGTAAAGGGCCTGCTGCAGGCTCATCAGGGGTTGGGATCGGTGCATAGGTCAAGGCAGGGCTTCCCCAAGGATTTCCATTAATATGTTCTGCAGCCGGTAGTACTTCAGTACTGGCGTTGCTACTGGCAGAGAAGTAGACAGTTTCTCCACAACTATTGATCCCGACATTGGGCTGATGCTCCTCGACCTCTCTGAACGCTGCTGCTCGCTCTGCCTCTGCCTGTCTCCTTCTCCATCCGTGCTCATTGAGCTCTTCCACAACATCGATGGCCGATCTTCAGGGTTCCCTTCGCCTTCTTGGAATGGCGAGTCTGTCCCTGATCCTCGGGGTGAGCTCCGGCGAGGGCTCCCTGACTGGCTCTGGGGGAGTGGGACTTCTTGTCGTAATTCGTATGGGCTCATCCCAGTGTATGGCGGAGGGATATTCTGCTGTTCCCCAGCGGTATAGGTTTTCTCATGCAGGGAAAAAGGCAGTATAGGGGAGGTTGATGTTATCCCAGATGAGGTCGAGCTCTGACATTGAGCTGACGAAAATGTCGTGGGGTCTGCGGGTGACCGGGAGAATTGGCTCATGTTCAGGACGACCTGTGGAAGGTTGCTCGGCTGGGGCGGGGCTGCACGAGCCTGTGTTCCCCAATCCGAGTCGGACGAGATACCTTGCCAGGTCTGTGGCAGTGGCAGAGGCTCATGCTGGATGGGGGGTAATGCCTGCAGAGCTGTGAGGGGATCTGTTGGTAGAAAGGTGGATAACGGGGACCCCTGCTCTGGCAGTGACTCCATCGCTTCCTTCCTGAACGCTGACTTCCACCTCCCCAGGAACGTCTTCTTCGTCTCTCCTGTTGACGAGAGGGTACTCATTGAACATTGGTGCTCAGCATAGTACAGGTGGGTAGAAGTGTGCTGGTGGTGGCTGCTGTGGGAGGACATAGTTTATCGGGGCTGGTGGCGGATAATTGTTTCATAGAATTCAAGGGATTACTCTGTAGTGAAATAGAATTGCTAATACGAGGGCAGCTGTGAAGAGCGCTGTCCCGACAGCAAGGTAGGCTGTGGATAAAACTATGTCAAGCGTTGTCGTCGTCATCTGTAGGCTCCGGTTGAGGAGCAAGGAGAAAGCTTTGAACTAATTATTAGACCTGAAACCCTAACTGAGTAAATAGTGGCTGTCTCGCATTCAGGCAGTCACTGCTAAGTCTCTAATCGATAGGGGATAAGGCAAACATTTAGTCCTTAGCCATGAAATAAGCAAGTAAATTCAGTATAGATTAAAGATAGTTCGAAGCTGGGGAACATATAGTGAGAACTGCTACGTATATACTGAAAGTGAGGGTCTAATCATAAGTCGTTCATGTGAAGTGGAATCCGAGCATGCAATGTTGAAGCTTTATGATGCAAGCAATAACATGGGAACATTGTGCAGTTCCTGGTTACCCAGATGGAAGTGTGGCCTGGATTTGCAGATTAAGTAAGTAAAAAGGAAAAAAGTGAATAAATCATAACAACTGCCTTCTTTCCCGCACGAGAAAACCCATACCGCTGGGGAACAGCAGAATACCCCTCTGCCATACATTGGGATGAGCCCATACAAATCACAACAAGGAGTCCCACTCCCCCAGAGCCAGACAGGGAGCCCTCACCGGAGCACACTCCGAGGATCCGGGACAGGCTCGCCATTCCGAGAAGGCAAAGGGAGCCCTGAAGGGCGGCTATTGATGTTGCGGAGGAGCTCAGCAAGCATGGATGAAACAGGAGACAGGCTGAGGCAGAGCGAGCAGCAGCGTTCAGAGAGGTCAGGGAGCACCAGCCCAATGTCAGGATCGATAGCTGTGGAGAAACCGTCTACTTCTCTGCCAGTAGCAACACCAGTACTGAGGTACTACCAACCGCAGAACATATCAATGGAAATCCTTGGGGAAGCCCCGCCTCGACCTACGCACCGGTCTCAACCCCTGATGAGCCTGCAGCAGGCCCTTTACCTCCTGTCGACAGGTAAATTGGCTCGAATTCCAGAGATATTATTCCGCGCCCCTTTACTCGACCTATTTAATCATTTCTGGAAAGAACTATTGGAAGACCCAGATTGGTCCATAACCCCAGCAAGAATGGACTATGGCCACTACAGATATGAATATATCCTAAAGGAAGAAGCCAGGCACTTCGCCAGCCTGGCTTACAATATGATACACCTGGAGCAACCTATCCAGGTACCCGCATGCTACCAACGACCCCAGATCGACCTACCCCCGATAACGTATACCCCCGAGCCAATGAGCGACAGTCCGCCAGTACCACCGCCTCAAGCCGAGATGCCAGCCTACGCATACACACCAACTCATGCCTATGCAACACCAGGATATGCAACGGTGCTGACCTACACTTATGCAACACCAAGTTATATGTATCCCTGGGGTTACGGACTGCCTGGCTCACAAGGACCGTTGATACACCAGCTACGTGTTCACACCTAGATTTTGCGATTTTATAATAATACTATTGCATATCTATCTTACATTAGTGATACTTAGAGGACTATAGCTGAGGCTTTGAGCTGATAGTTAGACTAGTATGCGACTAGTAGAGCCAGGACTTAGATGCGATACCACTAGTGGGTTAAATCTATCAGCCAGTCGTACTAGTAACTTGAATGCTAACAGGGCTAAGTGAATACAGCCACTAGTGGACAAGTAACGTGACTAGCGCACCAAACAAGAAGCAGAGGACACAAATCTCGTGAAGTTCGGTCACTAGTGAGCTGCTCTGGGCATAAACGCTTAAGTCAGGTTAACTAGTCACGCAGCAATCTCAAAACAGGACTTAGAAATGAATTAGCAACGGATTAACCTTGTGGTAGATCCGCCGGGTGCGATACAGATCCATTGCGATCGGTACTAGTATAGCCGGGCTGCGCCTTCAATCACGATCGACAGCTGTTACAGGCACACTCGCCTGGCTAGTCATTTATCCTTGGCACTAGTGGAGCATCGCTGGGCCCAGGACATGGAATACAACCACTAGCGGAGCTCCTAGGCTCACTAGTCAGCAAGCGACCGTTTCTAGACCGACTATTGCATGATTATTCACCATTATTCGTGACTAGCCAAGAAATCCTTATCAATAATACCCCTCTAGTCAGTTATTTATATCTCGATCGTACCTTGTTTGTCAGTATATAAGTAGTAGAATAGGCACATGCGCGGCTGAGGCAAGCCATCCCCGCAATTGTGACCTACTAGTCAGTATCTAGTGCCCCAATTAAAGGCTTTTGTGCTTAACCTCGACGAAGCGGCTACTAGTCGCTAAGTTACCCATAGCATTGAGTGAATAGAAGTGTCTTAGAGCAATCTTTTGTGTCCTGCAAAGGCCAAGAGTGTTTCAAAGTTAGTTCAAGCAAGTTCTCGAAGTTTAAAGTATTATTCTTAGGCCAAGAGCGCCACTAGTCTGCCTAGAAAGCGACTAGTCAAGTGTTTATTCACTTGTAAGACATTATAGGGCCAAGAGAGCCACTAGTTCGAAGCAGTCCCAGTCAGAGCGAGCGCAGTAGCTCAAGTCGAGTCACTATTCATCCAATTGTGTCTTACAAACCCCACTAGTGCGAGTAGTATGCTTGTATAGCTCACTAGTAACAAAATAAAACATCTTTAAACAACTTTCCTTGATTATTGAAGTCTGCAGAGTGCTTCTATCGTACTCGAAATGCCTGAATTCAATACATTGGTGATAAGTGTAGAGTTAGTGATTGGTTTAGTGTTGTTGGTGTTCATTGCCAGCCTCTAGTCCATTTGCCACTCGCCGTTACCGAGCACATCACCGTCCTGACTCTTTGCCGCTGCCAGTGATAATGGCACGGGATCCTCCGGTGCACCTCAACAGCCAGATAAGCTGCCTCCCCCTTCTGGACCACTGGCACCCGGGCCGCCAGCTCCACCCCGCAGGTGGGCACCGCCTCATTACCTGCCACCACCAGGACTGCCGGACCCACCCGCACCATGGGTCCTTGATGTGAACAATATGGGACCATGGGCAGCTTTGAAGCCCAACATGGTTAAGGAGCTGGAGAACTTCAATGGTGACTCTAATGATATCATCCGATTCTTCTCGTAATGTGACATGTATTTCTCCGTGTTCAACCAGCACTTCTGAAACTACCCGCACAGGGTTATCTTTTGTGCATCACACTTTGGCAAGGAGGCCCAAGTATGGTGGGAGTTGTGCATCAGAGAATTGGGAAAGGACGACCAGGGTTACCAGCTGTACCCTGACTATGAGGACTTTGTATTGGAAGTCAGATGATGGTTCTGGAAGGATGCCAATGCCAAGATCAAGTTCGCACAGTGGGAGAGGCTCAGACAGAGTAGTTTCTCCGACGGAGACTTATTCTTCCAGCAATTCGAGTCGCTCGCATTCTCTGCAGGGGTCAACGGCGTCGACCAGATGATGATCATGCAGGTGAAAAAGGCGATGAGGACAACCAGCAAGAATATCATATATGCGTCGGACGGGGAACTCCCTGCCACTTATCAGGAATGGAAGAGGCGCATACTGAAGATCGATCATAACTGGAGGGCTAAAAGAGCAGAACAGGGAGGAGCCAAGGTGGTCGACTGGAAGCAGCAGGCAAAAATGAACGCACCATTGAAAGGGAGTTTGTCACAGGATAACATCTCAGAAAAGAGAATGCATACAGGCACAACATATGGAGGAGCAGGAAAACTGATGGAGGTTGATGTGATGCGCACTAAAGCAAAATGCTACGGGTGCAGCGAAATAGGACATTTCAAATGGGATTGCCCCAAGAGGCCAAAGACGAAGGAAGAAGCACTGCGATGGTTCAATTTCTACTGGGACCATGTTGCAACAAAGAATATGATGGACTCAAAGATTAAAAAGGTAAAAGATGGCACCGAGCAGTAAATGATTCAACTGACTCGGCAAAGGACTTAGTTTCATCCGGTACGCACTCATCGCCTGCTAGCAAGGCTCATTGTACTTCTGTAGTAAATATCACACATTCGAATATACCCTCTCATGACTTCACTACCGGGACCGGAACTAAGGGAGAATTGAAACAGGATGTCAGAACGGACTCACCGACTAAACGTTCGGCAAGTAACTCATCATGAGCGAAAGCAACGGACTATAAGGCACCTACCATAGTGCCACCTGTCATAACAGTGCCTAATCAGCAACTGGACGGGGCAAGGGAACAAGCACATAGCACCCCCCTTGGAGAAGCGGCCCCTGGCCAGGGGAACACTGCAAGTGAAGAGCCAGAACAACTCAAGTGGTTGACAGTGCCGCCTTTGACCATGGCACAAGCAAAGGTAACGTCCATTACCAGGTTGAAGGAGGAGGATTCTCCAAACGCCATGCACAACGATGGGCCAGGCCCAGCCGTCATTAGTTTCCCTGATGAGGCATGGTGCAGCAAGAGCTCTGGAGCGCTATCCAGCAGCAAGACGATGGCTGGAACCATGTTGGATGAGGCCCCAGAAAGGGAGTCCCAACAAGCCGTTGTGCAACCGTGCTCGGGGGAGGAACTTGATCACCAATGTGACATTTGCGATACCCTCACGGGTAGTGGAAGCAGATGGACCCAGACTCCCCTGGGCGATCCCAATGAAGATGCCCATGGTGAAGCAAGAACTGTTGGATGCACAATGGCCCTGACCGCTCAGCCTCAGCCAAAGAACAGGGAGGCAGCCGCTAGCGCCCAGGTGGTAAAGAGGGGGCCCCAGGTACAGTTGGAGGAGATTCCCAATGATGAAGATGATACGAGCTTTCGACACGCTCAAGTTACTAACAAAAAGCCCTCTATAGCCTCTGAGGTGACCCAGTTGATGGTAGCCGGACCTCCGAGTCCTGGTGCGAAGACTGAGAAGGTCCCACACGAGTGGCTCAAGCCTTTTGAAGCGGAGTGGACATTATGCGGAATCAAGGAAGCCAGAACTGAGTCAGAGGCTAAAGCGATCCTAAAGAATTGGATCCACAAGACCCGCGTTGAGGAGGTTGTAGACAAAATGATTGAAGGGATGTGGAAGACCACACGAACTAATGCGCTAGATTGGATGGAAGAGTTACATCAACCTAAACACTACATCTGCCGGGTAAGCGGGAGCGAGAAGGCCCTGACAATGGACGTCCAGATCGAGATGCTAGAAAACATCACCGCATTTCCTCCTCAGCTCTGATTGACAGCGGTTGCACCAGCAGCGCCATCAACCAAACCTTCATCGAGAAGCATAATATTCTTACTCATGCAACGGCAGCGCCTATCATCGTTTATAATGTGGACAGATCAAAAAATGTGGTGGGACAGATAACCACCTTTGCAGAAGTACACATCATTATCGGAGATCATGCCAAGCGCATCAACCTGGCCATCACCAAGTTAAAAGACTGCGACATCTTCCTTGGACATGATTGGCTAGTCAGGCACAATCTGCTAATCAACTGGTGAACTGGGAAAATGACCTTCACCCGATGCCAATGCCGTCATACCCTGATCTCCTTACCAGATGCAGATCCATATGACAAATGGGACGAAGAACTTGAGGAAGGCGATATGATCCTAGCGATAAGCTTTGAAGAAGCTATTAGTATCCCTACTGTTTCCAAAGAAATTGTAGTTTGAGGTACAAATCTTGAGTTAGGAATAGGTAGGCCTATTTCAAGTCCTAAATATCTTTCTCACTTATATACTTTAACACCCTATCAGTTTTCAGTTATAATAGGCCTTATGCTAAGTGATGGTTGAACAAATATAGGTAAAACAAGTAGGAATATAAATGCAAGATTTGGATTGAAACAATCAATCAAACACTTTCCATTTTTATGAAAAGTCTTTTTAATACTAGGAAATCTTTGCGGAAGTACACCCACTTTAACCAAAACTATAATGAGAGGAAAGCTATTTTATTCCTGCATCAGAGCAATGCGACATGTGGCCAATGACCTGGCAGCCCAGGCTAATGCAGAAAAGAAGGCAAAGATGTTTGAGGAGATGGTCTCCGAATGGTGCAGAGACTTCAAAGATTTATTCAATAAAGAAAACTTTGATGAACTCCCAGAACTCAAACCATGGGATCACATGATCAAACTCATTCCTAACACCAATGCCAATCTTGACTGTAAAGTCTATCCCCTTAATCAAGCCAAACAAGAGGAACTGGACAAGTTCCTGGACGAGAATTTGTCTAGTGGAAGGATACGCCCGTCCAAATCGCCTATAGCCTCACCATTCTTTGTTAAGAAAAAGGATGGAAAATTGAGACCTGTCCAGGACTATTGAAAGCTCAATGAGATGATGATTAAGAATTGATATCCACTTCCCCTGATCTTGGAACTTATGGACAAATTGCGTGGCACCAAATACTTTTCCAAGCTCAACATCCGATGGGGATACAATAATGTTCGAATCAAAACTGGAGACAAATGGAAGGCAGCCTTCAGAACCAACTGCAGTCTGTACGAACCCACGGTTATATTCTTCAGACTCACCAACTCCCCCCGCCATGTTCCAGTGGATGATGAATGATATTTTCAAAGACCTCATTGTGTCAGGAAAGGTGACCATCTACCTCGACGATATCCTTATCATGTCCAAAACCAAAGAGGAACACCGTCGAGTCACTAGGGAAGTGTTGGCGACCCTACGAAAGCACAAATTGTTTCTTAAAGCCGAAAAGTGCGAGTTCAAGTACTTGAAACAGAATATCTAGGTGTCATTATCAGCGAAGGAAGCATCCAAATGGACCCGATCAAAATCAAAGGCATAATCAATTGGCCGACACCTACCAAAAAGAAGGAGCTTCAGTCCTTCTTAGGGTTCACTAATTTCTACCGACGCTTCATAAAAAATTACAGCAAGATTGTAAAGCCTATGACTCAGCTGACGGGGAACAATGTATGGAAATGGGGAAAGGCTCAGCAGGAGGCCTTTGAGCAATTAAAGAAGCAATTGGCAGAAGATGTGGTGCTTGCAATACCCACGAACGAGGGAAAATTCCGAGTAGAGGCGGATGCTAGCGAAGGAGCTATTGGAGCAGTATTATCCCAAGAGCAGAATGGCAAATTGAGGCCTGTATCATTCCTGTCGAAGTCGCTCTCAGTTACAGAACGTAACTATGAGATTTATGACAAGGAATTATTGGCCATCATGCTCACTCTCAAAGAATGAAGGCATTACCTTATGGGTGCCTACCAAGACTTTGAGATCTAGACCGATCATCAAAACCTGCAGTACTTTTGAAAACCACAGAAGGTGAATCGACGGCAAGCTCAATGGATTACCAAGCTGGCCGAGTATCACTTTACCCTTCATCACAAAGCTGGAACTGCCAACAAGAAGGCAGACCTCCTCTCACGACGAGCTGATCATGATCAGGGGCAGGATGACAATGATCAAGTTGTAGTCCTGTCTCCTGAACACTTCTGAGCCATGATCATGCCAACCCTCGAAGAAACTCATCAAAAAGTGAAGATTGTCACCAGAAATGCTCACCTCTGGGACAATGCCGTCACTGGGTCTATCAATCATGACCACAGCATGAAACTTAACGATGGACTTATTTGGTACGACAGCAGAATCTACATTCCCTGAGACCATACCCTTCGAGGGGAAATCATTGCCTGATCACACAATCACATTACCGCTGGACATCCAGGCATCAAGAAGACCAAAGAACTTGTTTTACGAGAGTTCTGGTGGCCAAAGATGAAGAAAGATGTCGAGGCCTATGTACAAGCCTGTGAGACCTGTCAATGAACAAAGAGCAGTACCCAGGCCAAGGCGGCACCATTACATCCCAACGAGATACCATCTCAGCCGTGGACGCACATTTTGGTGGACATGGTTACTGGGTTACCTAAGAGCAATGGCTATGATGTGATCCTTGTCATCGTAGACCACTTCTCCAAGGAAATCATTCCAATCGCATGCTCAATGGAATTGTCCTCGGAAGGATGGGCTAAAATCTTATACGATGAAGTATATGCCAAACACAGGATGCCTCAAGTCATAATCTCAGATCGAGGAACCATATTCATGTCAAAATTCATGAAGGATCTATATGACCTTCTCCAGATTAAAAGCAATGCTTCGACTGCCTATCACCCCTAGACAGATGGTCAAACGGAACGAGTCAACCAAGAAATCGAAAAATATCTCCACATGTTTGTAAATCATCTACAGACCGACTGGGCAGAATGGCTCTCTCTTGCCGCATTTGCACATAACAATCGACCCCACTCTTCCATCAGCAAAAGTCCTTTTGAAATCAACTATGGCTATAACCCACCCATGTTACCAGGAACAAAACCCACTTCCCCATTCCTCACCCCCGCCTCAGACACCTTCGTCTCAAAAATGCAAGAGATCCATGCTGATGCCAAAAAATCGCTCAAAAAAGCTGCGCTCCAAATGAAAACACAATACGACAAAAAGAAACACGCAGCTATTGAATACAAAATAGGAGACAAGGTCTGGCTCGATATGACCAACCTCCATCTCCCCCGTCCAAAGAAAAAGCTTGATGACAAGCGAACAGGCCCCTTCGAAATCACAGACAAGAAGGGCAACTCCGCATACACGCTAAAATTACCAACCAACTGGAAGATTCACCCCACGTTTAACGAGTCACTACTCACACCATATGTTCCACCGGCATTCCCAAATCAAGAGCAACCACCACCTCCACAACCAGACCTCATAGACGGTGAAGAACATTATGAAGTCAAAAAGGTCTTAAACAGCAGACACAGAACAGTTTGTGGAAAACGGGGAGAACCACCAAGAACGGCAACAGACTACTTCGTCAAATGGAAGGGGTATGGACCAGAATCAAACAGTTGGGTACAGGAAAACAACATGGACGCAGACGAGCTGATTGAGGAGTTCCTCTCCGAACACATTGACCAAGTACACACCCAACAACCGAATTGGCAGTTCTATATAGATCCAAGAACTGGTAAAAAGGTTTGTTATGACAAAGACAAGATGTGAGAGCTCCTAGGAGGACATGATGACTCTTCAATGGACACTAAATCACCCTTCAAGCCAGACAACATACCTTAACAGCAGTCGGGATGCCTGCCTTAAGGAGGGGGTAATGTTATGATTTATTCACTTTTTTCCTTTTTACTTACTTAATTTGCAAATCCAGGCCACACTTCCATCTGGGTAACCAGGAACTGCACAACGTTCCCATGTTATTGCTTGCATCATAATGCTTCGACATTGCATGCTCGGATTCCACTTCACACGAATGACTTATGATTAGACCCTCACTTTCAGTATATACGTAGCAGTTCTCGCTGTATGTTCCCCAGCTTCGAACTATCTTTAATCTATACTGAATTTACTTGCTTATTTCGTGGCTAAGGACTAAATGTTTGCCTTATCCCCTATCGATTAGAGACTTAGCAGTGACTGCCTGAATGCGAGACAGCCACTATTTACTCAGTTAGGGTTTTGGGTCTAATAGCAGTATAGGGGAGGTTGAGGTTATCCCAGACGAGATCGAGCTCTGACGTTGAGCTGACGCGAATGTCATAGGATCATGAGGTGACCAGAAGAATTGTCCCATGTTCAGGACAACCTGTGGAAGGTTGCTCGGCGTGAGCGGGACTTTGCAAGCCTGTGTTTCCCAGTCCAAGTCGGACAAGGTACCTTGCCAGGTCTGTGGCAGTGGCAGAGGCTCATGCTGGATGGGGGGTAGCGCCTGCGGAATCGTGATGGGATTTGTTGGTAGAAAGCTGGATAACGGGGATCCTTGCTCTGGCAGCACCTCCATTGCTTCCTTCCTGAATGCTGACTTCCACCTTCCCAGGAACGTCTTCTTTGTCTCTCCTGTTGACGAGAGGGTACTCGTTGAACATTGGTGCTCGGCGTAGTATGGGTGGGTAGAAGTGTGCCAGTGGTGGCTGCTGTGGGAGGACATAGTTTATAGGGGCTGGGGGTGGATAATTGTTTCGTAGAATTCGAGGGATTACTCTGTAATGAAATAGAATTGCTAACACGAGAGCGGCTGCAAAAGTGCTGTACCAACAGCAAGGTAGGCTGCAGATAGAACTAGGTCAAGTGTCATCATCGTCATCTGTAGGCTCTGGTCAGAGAGCAGGGGAAAAGCTTCGAACTAATTATTAAACCCGAAACCCTAACTGAGTAAGTAACAGCTGTCTCGCATTCGGGCAGTCACCATTAAGTCTCTGATTGATAGGGGATAAGGTAAATGTTTAGTCCTTAGCCATGAAATAAGCAAGTAAATTTGATATAGATTAAAGATAGTTCAAAGCTGGAGAACATACAGCGAGAACTGCTACGTATATACTGAAAACAAGGGTCTAATCATAAGTCGTTCATGCAAAACAGAATCCGAGCATGCAATATTGAAGCGTTATTGCACAAGCAATAACATGGGAATGAAACAATAACATGGGAACATTCGTGCAGTTCCTGGTTATCCATGCAGAGGTGTGGCCCAGGATTGTGGATTAAGTAAGTAAAAGATAAAAAAGTGAATAAATTGTAACACTTTTCCACCACACCCTGAGGAGCGAGCCTAAGATGGTAGCTTGCTGTCGGTTGAAAATTCAGGGCTGATGAGGATTGGTTAGCAAGTACACAACACTAGACAGACAAAATACGTGTACCTTGAGTGTCAATGTGGATGGAGCACATGCAGCAGGGGGGTAACGTCCCTGCTTGCTTGACAGTTGTCTGAATATCAGAAGCAAATTTTTGAGACATCTGGGAATCAGAATTCAGTAAGTTTAATGCAAGCTCTGGGGGACTTACAGATGCCCATATTCATATTGGTGTTCAAGCACAGGTCAGGTTTGGTTCTAAGTAATGATAAATTTCTTGAATGAATCCACCATGTCCTTGCAGATGCGATCCTATGGATGAGAGTGAGGGAGTGAAGGCAGTGCACGAATAGAAAAATTTCCAGGAGGAGTGGGACAATAGGAATCGGAAAAAAAGACCAGAGGAAGAAAGGAAACGTGGAAGGGGGGCAAGGTCAACGACGGTGCAGCAGAGAATGGGATTCCACCAATAGAATTTCCCTATGGGTCTCTCAGGACAGCATAATGACTGATTACCTATATTCATAGGACTCGTACGAGTCCGAGTTTACGAAGTCGTTGTCAGACTGAGGTCTGAATTCATATGGAATCATAGAGAATAACACTAGAAATAGAAGGTGCAGGATCATGTGCACATAATCAAGCCATTGCTTTCAGGATGACTAGGCATCATGTAATCTGACTAGGAATGACTGAATGACGTGCAATATGACTTGACATGACTAGAAAACATACAATATGACTAGTTATGACTGGAACAGCATACAGCATGACTCATCTATACCAGAACAGAACTATCTGCCCCAGAATGGATATGCAATGTGACTCATGGACATGCAACATGACTAGGAATGTATGCTATATGACTAGGTCAGTACAGCTAAGCACTGGAATTACCAAATATAGGACAAACTGTAGAATAGTATAAATATGTGATTAGTAGAGGAGCAATCGAAGCAGATTTCACCCCAGACAACAGACACACAAAACCTTCTCCTTAACAGACTCTTCAGCCTCTATACAACTGTGAATAGGCTCGCTCGTGACATGCCAATTCATTCATACTATCGGATTAGGTTCGCTCGTGACGCGCCAATCTTTCAACAGGTAATTTCACATTCAAGCTCGCTCATACACTTCCCCTACTGAAACCACCCATCCCAACTAAAACTACACACTTCCACACCAAACCTCTTATCTACCAACTAGTAGATCAACCCTTAACTATTCAATTACTTATAGCATTCGTGCTTGACCCCTTCAAACTACACACAGCAGTGCAGAATTAATTTTCTGTACTAAATTGGGAATTACTTCTCTTTCAATTTCCCAACACCACTGACATTGTCCTGATGTGCTGCATTTTGATCCAGGACCTTTACTTTTAAGATTTACAATGACACTGACAAACAGGACAACAACGACAGTGAGAATGTGGGAATAGTCCAAGGATGATGGAGGGATAGAGAAGAGGGTAGGGCATGGATGCTGGAGAAGGAGGAAGTGCTGGGGAGGGTGCAGAAGGGCAGAAGGGTACATGCAGGGGGCAAGAGCAAGACTGGCCTCTGACATTCAACAAAGGCAGCGACGACAATGTCCATCTGGGTGTCGACTCTACTATGGAGCAATCGGCTTAGTCACCACTACTTTTAAATAGAAAAACTGAGTCCATCAATAATTTTCAGAATTTAATTTCCTCTTACAAAACGCATTGTATTAACATTTCTGTAAGACAGATTTTTTATACGATAAAAATTGACGAAGTAGGTTTTTCCCAAATGGCTGCAATTACCATAAAAGGAAACTTGGGGTTAGGGTTACTGTGTCAGAGGACCATTTTTGTGCGAGTTACGCATCAAATAGGGCAGCGTGTTCAGGTCCTGTATTATTTTGATCAATTCAAATGCAATCCAGGAATTTTGGGCCGAAAAAAATTCTAAAAGAAATCGGACTAATCGACAAATTTTCGCTTCCGTTGTCAGATTTTTTCCCTCTTGCGCACATGTAGACATGTTACATGTAGTCTGGTTGTGCTGGTGTTGCACTTCCTCCTTCTTTCAAGGTATCATAAAAGTAGTTTACAATGATGTATACTAGATTTATGAGAAGATCAAAAAAAATTTATTTTACCAACCCCAATTGGCCGCTATTCAAAAGTAGCGGTGACTAAGCCGAATGCTCCATAGCACCGCCTGGGAGTGGGCGATGTCCATTGTCTACGCCATGATTTTCATCTTGTCCTTCTAAATTTTGACATGGGGCTTGTCATTGTGATGGCCGTTTGTCGCCAGGATTGAACCATCGTCACTGCCGACTACCGTCTCCCATTCGGACTCGTACCTGCCATGACAGAAATGGATTTCATAGTGCCGCCGCTCTGTTCGCTCACCCCTCAAAAGTTCCAGCCAATTGGTGGCTGTTCTAATTTTTCATAGAACAGACCGTTCACGCTCATTTTCTGGGCCAGAACATGTACTTTCTCCATTTGCTCTACGATTTCCAAAATTTGAACAAGGACAAGTACGATTCTTTATCATCCGGTATATTCGGATCGACTACCGAACCACGTTGTGATCGTGGCAGTGCGCTGTTCTCGTCATCGATGTTCCACGTCGATGACCCAGGTACGGGCTCGCCCTCCATGGATAGCTCATCCCGTTGTTCCATGAAGGGACATTCCCTCCGCTTGATTCATTCCCATTGTTCCGAGCCGTCCTTATCCTCGGCTTCTGGCAACGCCTTAGGGCCGTGTAACACGAATCTTTTGCCAGCCATTCGTTTTGCAAACGCCGCCGAAGATTCGTTTGCTCGGATTTTGGGCTTCGCACCGGACCCCATACGCGTCAACGTCATCGCGTTAGCTTACAATGACAGGATCCAGAACAAAGACCGAGGGGTATAGCAACAAGGTAAATACATTTCCAGGGCTACAGAAAAGCTGAGGACCAGTTTTCCTGTAGCCCTGGAATATGTATTTACTTTGCGTTCAAAAGAAGCCCGGTGGCGGCCAGAAAATATCTTGACGTGAGTTCGTAAGTTGAGATCAAAAATGGTTGCGATTTCGCGAGCGCGTTACGGGCCCTTCGTCTCGTGATTTTGTTGACTTGCTGGTCCTGTTGATTGTCAGCAAGTCAACATCCCTTATTTACTTACCTCCACTACGCATCACCTATCCTTTCCCCCTTCCCTCTTCCCCTTCCTATCTTTATAGCTACCACTGTCAGCAATGGTGGCAACTTCTTCCTCCCTCCCTCCCCCTCGAGATGACGCGCATGGGTGTTCGGATGCAACGACGACGGTGATGTCCATCTCGGGATGTTGCCGTGATCGGCAGTATTCACGCTTCCTTCCCTCCCACCACCATCGTCGTATGTTCGTCTTGCCTTCTCTTCATCCTGTTGCTTACTGTTACCTTCTAGATGTTCAATTTGACCTCGTTACTGGCCATGGTCAGTGTATTTTCCCCCGTATATCATGGCTGATGTGATTTTGTCTCTAGACACGCGTCTCCTTGGGATTGGAGCACCTCGATACCTCAAGGTCTTCAATGCCTATACTTGCTCGCTATACCATGTGTGGATTTTCAAGATTGCGTCGAAGCCGAGGTAAGTCAGGTATCACCTCACTATCACGTTGTTATTAACAAACTCCTCGTCGACATCGATTTCCCACCACGGATGTGTTCTTATCTCAAGAGTAATACTTTACGATGTCGGATATGTATGAGAAGGCGCTCCACAACGGGAGCATGGGTTCTGGTGAAGCGTTAGGTCCGTACATATATAGATACGCTGCTCTACCCTTACTGATGATGCCCTAGATTTCGGGGTACTCCCGCGTTGATACTCCTCAGGCTGAGGCGACCGCGGAGCTCACTCAGACAATCACAGCTGTAATGTAAGTCAATCAATCTTTAGTTGTTTGCGGCGTCTAACGCAAGGATTTAAGTGTAATCACTGAGCTCAGCGGCATCTGGGGATGGACGCGTCGTCCATTGATACAACAAGGCACCGCATAGCAGCTCACCGACGGTGTACTGACACTATTATTGTTACGAGGCGACGTATCTGCGTCCCGCGAGCAAGGGTAAGTTGATCCTGAGTTGTCTGTTCTGTGGGCTTATCTCTTCTCATTTCAGCTTGCCCTGAGACAATGTAACTTCGTCCGGCGATCAAGATGAACCGGTGTCGGATGCCGTCGGACGTTAGTGTCCCTAACGACGTCGAGTTAATCTTTAAATATATGTATCGACGTCTCGCGAAGCAGGTAAGTCATCGTTAAGAACTCTTGATTTTACTTACTTTTCTTCCCCAGAAGTCCCAATCATTCAAGATAAACCCTGCGGAGCGAAAGGAAGACAAGAGCGCGTGGCAAGTCGTCCATCTGGTGTATTTCATGGCGTTCAAATAACTCAGAATTTGATAGATCTTGGCACGGAAATTCTGACATCGAAACCTTGCGGAGCCGAACTGACGCCGTGTAGTAGGTATTTTCTCGTGTGCGTATCGCGGTAGCTGACTGTTTATGCTCACTTAGCCCACCCTCTCGCCAAGTGTTACTGAGGCCAAACTTTGCGGAGCGATATTCCGGCCACAGTAAGTATTACTTTCATTTTTACTAGATTTTTGCCGACATTTGCTTCTTTCAGAACCAAAAATCAATTCTCAAAATTTCGAACTTTAAGCCTTGCGGAGCGAAACGGGTACAGTAACGCTTCACGGCACGAATTTGAAGAATTTTGCTGATTGTTACGTTCCAGATTGCGAAATGCCCCCGGGAAGCAAAACTCACGCAATGTAAAAGTAAGTCAACATTTCAATTTTCATGAATTTCCATGTTAACAACGCGTTTGGGTAAGGAAATTGGGGCCACAAGGATGAAAGACGGAAGACGAAATGAAGCGCATCGTGAGCGTTTCGCCAAGATCTCAAAAGCTCGATTCCTCAGTGCGTATTGCGGTTTCTGTGTTGTTTTTTTTTTGCTTCAGACTTGGTAGAGACGGGCGTAGCGGTTACGGGGAATGATGGGCAGAAACAAATTTTTACGCACAATGCATGATAGAACCTAAAGTTCGGGTGCGTCATCCAAAAGACGGAAATCATAGCTACATGCTTTCCCTCAAGTTCCGCGCGCCTTTGCTCTCTCCAGCAAGCTGTTCCATACCTGATCTTGTGTCAATGGAACAGTAGACAAGTTGACAACCCCTGAGTCCGCTGCATCGTCTGAGTATTCCACGCCGTCTGCAATGAAGCTGCCCTCGTTCTCAGATGATGATTCGATGTCTTGGACAGTATCTGCGCCAGCCTCAAGGTCTAGAAAGATAGACTGCTGTGTTGTTAGAACATCATGTACTCATTTCATGAAGATAAAAACATACCATCGGTATAACAATTGACTGAGTGGCGTCGACTATTATCTTCCAATGATCTTCACGCGTTACCACTGTAGTTTCGTGTTAGATCATTCAAGATATTCAAAACATTTTATTTCATGGATATACTACTAACTACGAGAAACACTGGGGGCTTACCGAAATTCCCGTTGCACGCGTAGTACTAGCAGTACGAAACCAAGGAAGAAAAGCTTACATAAGAGCTTGGATTTGTTTGATAGCACAACGTTCGAAGGCCCTAAGCTCAATGACTGGGAGATAGGCTCGGTAAGGTCAGGGGGGGGTACAGAGACCTAAGGCATGGTCGTATCGGTTGAAGTGATGGTGAGAAGACAAAAGAAGAAAAGCGTGAGAACGGTCTGCATGCCTACCAAGTCGTCCGGCACTTGTTACTGCCGGGACGGACCATTCCGTTCCGACGGTAACAGCTCGGCATACATAAATGACGGCGGTTGATTTATGGGTGTGGGCCAAATCGGACCTAACTAAAATGTAACCATGTACAAACAAGTCCTAGACTAATGCGGTAGTCGGAGTTTCAATTAATTAATTCTCTGAACGAGCTTCGAGGCGGTCTTTGCCAGTTGCGCTTGCAAAACCATTAGTTCTCATGTTTAGTGGAAGTATCTTTGTATGTATATGATGCATTTTCAAATGTTCAAAGGCTCCATTTTATCTGTGAGGTGGTTGGTGTCGGAAATCATTATTTTTTGTCAAATTGCCTCTGACTGAACAGCTCACTGCAGGTGCGGCTGCCTATATTTCGGGTCTGCTTGAGGGTACTTTAGGATGGTAAGCTGAACTAAGTCTTGTCATTCACTTGTAGTGAGAATTTATGTCCTCCGTGTTGGGTAAAAAGGGAAATGTTACTTGGGCATTGCCCATCTTCCTCTTATTTCAGCATGTAACATCACATAGTTTGTGCATACATGCCGCGCTGTGCGTGGCCAGAAAAATTTCCTGCTTTTCAGAAAGTCAGAGTCTGTTAAGAGCAATTCTGCATGGACCATGGTCCCAAAACCATAGTTTCAAAGTTTACAGCACACTATGCGTGAAGCGCGAAAGGGAAAAATCGGAGCTCTTCACAACAGTGAAGTTGTAGTGTTTAGAGCTCGGTATCATGCTCCAGGACGATGGAGAGCCCTTGGTAAGTCAATATTTAACTTCTCCTCTCCTCCCTGCGAATTAATTTAATTAATTTACATTAATTACTTCTACCTCCCACGAAATCACACACCTATAAATCAAGTGCCGAAATGACCGTCTTTCCTTTGACCACGTGGTTTTCGTTCTTTCGTCTTTCGTCTAGTATAAATCCTGTCCCTCTCATGTATTCATGTACTGATCCCTCCGTTATCCAATGGCAATAGGAAGATTCGAGCTCGGATGAAGACATTGAGGGTGCGTTCATGTCATTAGTTGCGATATCGCTCAATGGAATAACGGCGTCATAGGAGTTGATTATTGTGCTTGTTCCGGGCTTAGATGTCCTAGCAGCTGTCCGTTTCTACTCTCCAACGGCGAGACCGAGTGCATTTTCAGCAGCAGAGCTCAGTCTTTCTGTTATCCCATTACTTTCCCTGATTATCTCGACTTGTAACCACTCGCATTCATCTACTGCTCACCTGAGCATCCCAAGACCGTCCAGGTAATGCTGTAGACTGGTTTTTCCTGCCCTTTTCTCCATCACTCGTCGTTATGTGCCGTTTTGGGGTCTGAACCACCTCAGATGATCTCCGACAAGGTACGATCCATCTACATCCCTCACTTATTCATGATTTCAGATGTTCTCTGTGTTCCCCGATCCCAAGGTTCTGAACTAGTGATCCCTGCACCCTCAAGCAAGGCTGCGGGCCCAGCAAACACCGTTCAAATATCCAATTCTGCAATTACACTCTTTTTACAATTGGCCTCACTGTTACTGTACGCTACTCCCCGGTTTCCCTGCCACAACCAATCACTCGCCAATCGGCGACCACCACCACCAAGCCTTGCATCCTGCTAGCCAGTAATTATGGCAGGGAACAAGATGGTGTTCGATGTCATCCGCAAACTGGTGTTGGTGAGGGATTTAGGGCCCGAGAAACTTACGCAGTTGTCGTTGGGTCAGCAGCATTTGATGGCCTTGGATGAGAAGGGGTATGTGGTCCACCATCTGGTCTCCATTTCCCCTTGCTGACTGTTCTTACAGCACGTTCATGTCTGTTGTTGTCACGATCTAGGCAATCAGGTCGACGTTCTCTGTCCCAGACAACTCCCTCAGTCCACTGGTACAACTGCAGGTCTGCTCGTTACGCCCAGACCCAACAATTCCGTTGTCGTGGATAAGGGATTTGCATGTGCTGGATGACGAGCGAGGTTCGTCTACCCTCTTTCGAACCTGTACCTCGGAACTGACTGCCAATCGTAGTGGGAAAACTCTGGGGATGAGTCGTCAGGCTCACCCTGCAGCAGCTGCCAGTACATACCAGACATCATGGGATGCAAGATCACTACCGCTGCATCTGGAGGAGTAACACACTGAGCTCTGACACCGAACAATGATGGTGAGGGTGTTATGACTGTTCGGAGTCTTATCTTTCTCTATTGACCTCGCTGTGAACGCCTTAACAGGTGAGCTCGGTCTGTGACCGGCTGAACCCAAATCAGCTACTAAACCTGTCAAGCACCAATTATTGGGCACTCTCGACGTACTGTCTATCGCAGGAACCGAGGACGTCGCTTTTCTTTGTGCGGCCATCAGACAACATGAGTGACCTACCAAGACCACTTGTTGAGGTTGAAGTCAGCGATGCCTGCCTCATATGCTGGGAGGAGGACAAAGAGGAAGTGCTGGAGTGCGCTAAGGCATGTCAACATTTTGTTTTCCAAGCCCCCCAAGTCCTGACTTTTAAGACAAAATCCTTTGGTGTGAACACTCTGCCTGGCTGAAAGAATGCGGCTACGAGCTCCAATACTACTTTCACCAAAATAGGTCGCATCTTGGAAGGGGACGACGAAGAATCCGTATTCGTGTGCAGATGCTCAAGGAGGATCGGTAAGAGAGTCAAGCTTCCTGTTCTTTGAATTGACTGCTCAATATCATTAGCGGAATTCGGATCATGCGAAATAGACTCGTTAGGATTTCATGGGACCTATCAGATATATTGAATGCAGCCATCCACGTTGATAACGGTCATCAGGCATCGTACCATACACGTACGTCCTTAAAACAATGTGCTTCTACGCGCTCTCATATATTGTCAGGGCTTCAGATGGCCTCTTATCTACCATCTGCTACCGCCCTTGTGCTTCAGATGTTGAAAGCCTCTCTCATACTTCCATGTGTCTTGCTGACGGTCTTCGTCATGAGGAGAAATTTTATGGTCCGCGACTCCCGACTGCTATATTGATCTCACACCGGGGCCACTTGGCCTAGCCAAGAACCTTCAGCCGCATGTTTCCCGCACATGGAAGGTACTTTGTGTTCCCATAGTTCTCCATACTGTCCTAACATTGCATGTGCAGGTTTATGCCTTGTACTGCCGGATGAAAGGGCGAACGAAAGGAAGAGGAATTATCCTGGTTGAGCTTCAAGCAATTGTGGCGCATCCTAGTACACTCTCGGTATCCCTGGCGGCGTGTGCAGCAATGGGAGCTGCCTGAATGGTGTCATCTAAGCACAGTACGCATCGTATGAAGTTGTTGGATGTGAATATGCACGAGTCTTCAGGGGAGGCGGGAAGATTTGTGGGGTTTTTACACAGGTGGAATACGATATATGAAACTACATCATCATCAGAACTCAGCATTATGAGGGAGAGGTAAGAATAACATGAACCAGAGCTTTCTACTCAAGGACAGGTGAAGGATTACCCCTCTTGAATGTTGCACACTTCGGATACTCTCATCAAAATATCCTTCGCTGAAGTAAAGATTCTGGGGAACGCATCCTGGGAACCCCGCGGATTTCCCCAACACAATTCTGGTCTGTCCTAAGTAGGAACTGACGTCGGCATCTGTCCTGAAGTGAACATAGAATTTAACGAAGAGAAAGATACAATACGGGCCTGTGCAAAGAGATATGCATCTGAATTATTCGGTATATGGTCAATGACCTCTTGAGAAATTGTCAAAAACGGGGTTGTGTCCTGCATGAGGACGGCGTAAGAATACGTTGAGAGTGTGCAAAATATCAAGCGTAAGGGTTGAGGCTATCGCCCGGGAAAGGTACCATAGGTTGTGGTCGGAAGACAAGCTACATAGATGGCGAACACGGTCAAAGCGACGACAACTTCAGTACTCACTATTTAGGATCAACGGTAACTCGGCCATAGGGTCGGACGAGTTGGCAATGCTAAATTCTTTTGAAGATGTGCAGACAAACACCGAGAAGAAGATCTTACGGCGTATCAGAAACTATTTGGAGTATGAAAGGTATGTCCTTCACATTCTCCTGGAGCATCGTGATCGCTTGATCTTCTTCAGAAAGTATAGTCGGGAGTGGCACAATACTAATAAGCGGGGCTTGTCTCTCGCTACCCAAAGTGATGTCGGAATCTTCCTTCAGCTTGTAAATCACTTTGACACCAAGTTCTACAGGGAACATATCAATGCGCAAACTACATAGAAAAAAACTCCATCATGCACGATTCTGCAGATACTTACCGACACCAGTGCTGTTCACCTTGACGTCAATACCCAGATCCAAGAGAATGGAGGGATCTCCAACGCCGCTCAGTTCGAGGGCCTTCGGTGTATTCAGGGTACCCACGCTGACTATGACGCTGTCTCCGTACTGATGAAACTTGTCAGAAAGTCTCAAGAAAAGTGATGCCAGTACACACCACTTGCAGCATGGAACCAATGTTTGATGAAGTGTACTCAACGCCAGAAGCGACCGCTAGACCGTCTTGGACATCCGCCCATAGGATTTTTGATTTTTGAGACAAGACTGTCCGTGCACACGACTAAGTTCATGCGATAATGTCAACCAGTCGCATGGCGACAAAAAAGACAATGAAATTGATGGAAAAGTAATACATGATCTAGTTGTAATTTGTCCAGGGTACGTAGCACAGACTAATCTTCTAAGCAGAGGTAATTAGAATACGAGATAAAGGATAACCTAGAGACACAAACTTGCAAATAATTCAACTAACACCCGAAAGCAACCACCCCACTATCACGCGAACTTCTTGAGGTGAGCATGACCATTGACCCAGGGCTGCCGTTCTCTCCCAAGTACCGATGAAGCCAGCGTACTTCATGTGTCAGAGGATGCTGAAAGCACTGTATCGTTGAAAACTACCACCAAGGCTGGTGACCAGGGGCGACAGACGCTATCTAGGGACGGACAAAGCAAGGGACCTGCATGGGTATCGGGCATATGCCTTCGGGCCAGATGGGGAACCAACGAAGGGTGAGGAGGTTTCCGAATGCGAGGACAGGGGCTTTCAGAGTGTTTCTGTGAGCCGTGAGAAGGTAATAGAACGGTTCCCCGTGAAATAGGCACATATATTTTGTCAGGACATCGATCAAGAGTTGCACAACATTTAGATTGCCAATCAGGAGGATTAGCAAAGGAGGCGACGCTTCTACTCGCCGATAAATACTGAAGAGAAGTGACTCTATGGAAAGGCACGCACCGCATGACAGCGACTACTGGATTGGGATAGGCAGAGGCAGAGGCTTCTCCTACATGTCTTCATAATGAACCATTATAGGAATAGACAGACTTGACTTTGCAGTCCTGAAAGGGAAATCACATATGTTGCACCACATGTAGCTGAAAGACATACCTGCCACGGTTGTAGGGATTATCGGTACGGGAGCACCTCTGTCCCTCGCCGAGCGTTGCCTGGTCCTGATCTCCCGGAACGATCTAGCCATTCTAAACCCTTCCTCGTATCCCTCCTTGTAACCTTGCTCCTTCGCTTTGTCTATCACGCATTCTACATATAAGGAGCCTTCTCGCAATCACCCTATCCTTTGCTGCTTGGACTTCCACTGCCGGTCGTCCTGTCCACATCTGCGATGATACCCTCCGTGCGCTGGAATTCCACCTTCGTGTTTTGCAACTGAAACTTATGAGCCAACAAAGAAGCTGTCGCCTCAACGAGCTGGGTCGTCAGAGCTGAGAAACGCCGCTTAAAGACATCGACTATCTGGACATCGCGATGAGATCCATTTCGGACTGTGAAGGTGGAACTGCGCGATGATGGCAAGGCTTCTGTGGCGTCGCTTGCAGTGACTTTGCGGTGCTACTGAGCGACACCCTACGCCGTTATCCGACCCGCAGCTGCCCTCAACAAACGGCAGATATTAATCAGCCACCACGATTAAACGTGGTCGAGTAAAGGTGTAAGGTAGCTGACCCCTGTGTTTCAGCTTGACGCAGTGTCGATGCGAATCTAAAAATGCAGCTTAAGTCAAAATATACAATTTGAGTACCCAATAAATCACCGAAAATAGATTTTCATTGCGCTCGGGGCTACACAGCTGAACGGAACGCTAGTTAGCGTAGAACAAGAGAGAAGAGAACTGTGGGGATACATACCGTTTCCGTATTTCTGAGTACTTCTCCCTGGATGGCGCCGCAAGATATGCGGTTGTGACTTGTCGCGCAAACCAGATAGCACTAGGCTTGCCGGACGTTGACTCATCGCTTTGTCTTCGTCTTGGAAGTCTGCATGCAAAATATGAGTCATCAAGGTATTCACTCACATGCCAGCCACATACCTCATCTCGCGCAGCTTGTTACCGTCTCTTGCCTGTTGTCACTGTATTGAATGTGCGAGCCGTGGCAAATGATCTCGATCAGCAACGACCAAACCTACGTACCCTATGTCTGAGTATCCTAAGCTCACGCCCTTGCCTGCCGGACACTGATACGTTGGCTCGGCGCAAAATCGTCGTCCAAGGAGTCTTCGATCATTTTGATTATGAGTCTGCAAATTTTTAGTGACAGAAGCAGTTCCTGACCGTGGATCGTGGCGAGGGGTTTATTGGTGTTCAAAAGAGATCAAATGAGCTTCCCTGTAATGACGAAGAGGAAGGAAGATGCTAGATCAATATGAGGCTGGCAATGTTGTCTGTGCAAGGGAGTGACACCCAGGATGAATGGTTATGCAAGCAGTTATCGGCACCGATAGGCTACAGAGCATCAAAGGAGCACAGAGCAGCCAATGCGTGCACGGACGAGGAGATCGCGGGTGGGGGTAGATTCGGGATGGTAGGGCTTAGCACGAGGTCTGGAAGAAGTGACAGGTCTTCCTCTTGCACGGTGGCCATCCTGGTGAATTTGAAAGGCTTGATGGCGACGGCTTTCAAGCTAGAGAAAGGTTTCTTGGTTATCACCGCAGTCAACGTTGAACAAGCAGAGCCTAAAGTAGTATAAGGAGATATTCATGGTACACAAATCCACAACGTACCGTTCTTTCCTACTTATTTTCGAAGCCTGGAAAGCCCCGAAGGCCAGCTGGCAGCCATGGTGAGAGCTTGCGCTAATGGCCGTACTAGTGGGGTGAGGGCCATCGCATTTGCGTGGCAATACCGAGTCTAAGCTTCTTTCTACAAGTCAGCCTAGCGAAATATAAACCCTTTCAGTGTCTTACCGGAGCTGTCTTTTGGCATATCCACCCGGTCTATGGGTCCTTCCAGCAGTGACCGCCTGCTCAGCCATATGCCGTTGTTGAACCGCATGGGTATGCTCATCGACGAGCCTCAAATTGAAATGACTAGCTCCATAATATACTGGACAGTAAACATTGTCCCATTGCGGTCGAGAGAATGCTCATTCGTGTGGGCTACGAGCTAGTCGAACAGCATATTGATAGAGCTATCCATAACGATGCCTCCTCGTAGAGTGGAAGGTGTTCCCAAGGAACCAAGATACAAGAAGCGTTGCAGTGCTGTCAGACAACGATCTGTTTTGAATGTCAACAAGTGAACTAAATGCACCACTGAAGGAAGAAGATTTTATTGGTCATCAAGATCATGGTACAGGGAATAAATAAGGGTCAGCCCTTGGGATCGATGGTAAAGAGACCATGGAGAGCGATACCCTCCTCCTCTGGAAGGACACCGTAATTGTCGGAGATGGACATGTTTCGGTCTGCAATGACGGGGAGCTTGACGTCAGGACCGAGACCACCCTCCTTCTGAGGCTGGTTAGCATAGGCAAAGTGAGAAAACTGGGAGCTGACAGAGATGCCGGAGTGATGTAAATGAAATACAGAATTCAGTCGTGAACAAAATAAACGCACTGAGAACCTTCATATAAAGAGCCTTATATTCTGCAAAGGCATCCTTGAAGGCCAGGATTTCAGTGCTGTCGTCGTTCGACGAAAACGGGGATGTCCTGCCCTCAACAACAATTACACGACCCTTGTCATCCTCGTTAGGCAAAATTTGGTCCTTCCGCTTGCGAGAACCCGACATACATCATGTTTCTCGCTGGTAGGGGTTATTTCGGTGAGGGTACTGTTGATGAGACTCAGTAGGGAAGAGAACGCTGTGGTAGGAAAGTTAGAAAAGGCACAAGTTGATAAACGGACATGGTTCGTACACTAAACCACATCAATACCACATTGAAGTCCTCCTGGGTCGCGGTCAGCGTGGTCTTGATTTTGAGGTTTCAGTGATTGAAAGGGACGGTAAATATGGCCTGAAGAGCCATGAATATTTTTGATGGACAGGAGATAGATAGGAGAGCGATGGAAAGAGCTGGTGGTGGTGATGGTAGGCCATGGCAGGAGACTGACGAGAAAAAGAGAAAAACTCAGCTGACGAGATGCGCAGAGGGATAGCGACGAGCAGCAACAGAAAAAGAAACTCGACGCGGACCCAAAGCGGGAGAGTCGGCAAAAGCCGCCATCAATTGATTCCACCAATAGAATTTTCCCACAGGTCGCTCAGGACAGCATAATGACCGAGATAATCCTATATACGCTATGAACGACTCAGTATTACCTACGAGAGCCTACCATTCCTATAGCGACTCTATATTTCGAGCTGAGTTACCGAAAATTTGTGTTTTCCTGATGCTTGAATTTACATTCCAAACTGATCATCGCTGACCGTCTTCTAGGCTCAAATTTCGATGAGATTAAGGACCTGTTTTTTCGAGGTCGGCGCGTTGCAGGGAACAACTTCACCGATGTCCACACCTCGACGTGGAGTGAATTCTGCGAAGGTATTATTGCGCTGAGACTACATATATCCGTCCAGAGAGAAACTGTGCGTGGTTTCCACTTATGTCCTGTTGTTTTGACTAACATTTTGTAGATTTAAACACTCAGCCCTCGTGTCACCATCCCGCAAGAATGAAAACTCATGGACTTGATGAGCAAGGGTACATACCTACATACCATTACCGTTCGTGGTAAGCTTATGTTCTCTTCTCCATCATTTCCATACTCAATACGATACCTGTCTATTTAGGACACAAGATGGCTTTGACTATATATGTATCGACGTCCTGTGTGGGGTATCTTTTACTCGCTTTTAAAACGACTTTTAGGCTGAGATTTTCGACTCCGACGCCTTGCGGCGAGTCAAAACGCGCAAAGAGGACGCCGACAGTAAACTGTTGCCAGTACCGGCATGCTTACAATGGGACATACAAGGTCATGCATGGCTTTGATTATACGGATCGGCGTCGAGCGAGCGAGGTAAGTGCGTCTTTGGAATCTCAGGGCCGTCCATTTTGACTGATTTTGGATGATTCTCTAGCTCCAAAGTTGTAAGGGTCGGTACCTTGTGCCGAGCAAAACCCCGGCATTTGCGTCACAGATAAGTCTGAATTGTTGATACTCTTGTTGTTACGCTTACGATGTGTCATTTTAGGTCTTACAAGGCTTTGAGTATATGGATCGTCGTCCGGCAAGTAAGGTAGTTCCAGGCCGTCGAATTTGAGTGTTTTTGACATATTTTAGTTCAAAAATTTCTAAGTCAACACCTCGCGGCGCGAGCAAAACACCAGGAAAGAGGGCCATGTTATTTCCATGGTTACGCTGGATCGTTTACGGTCGTGCTTGGCTTTGAGTACAATAGTGCGTAGTCGACTTGTGTGTAAATAACCGAATTTAATGTGATTTTTAGTCTTAACGTGTGCTACAGTGAAGAGACGGCCTCGACGTGACTCAGATATTACCATAAGCAGGGAGAGGAATACAGAGGACAACACGGTAGCCGATGGGGATGCGCCGGGGTCCTAGGGATAGCACGAATTGCCACCTTGGGCAAATCCCAAGGTGGTTATTTTTTTTGCTGCGGAAAATACTACCACGACAGTATCTACTAACGAGTGCGCCAGGTACATCCCCATACTATTTTGAATGGTCTAGTACCGCCTGGGAGTGGGCGATGTCTACGCCATGATTTTCATCTTGTCCTTCTAAATTTTGACATGGGGCTTGTCATTGTGATGACCGTTTGTCTCCAGGATTGAACCATCGTCGCTGCCGACTACCGTCTCCCATTCGGACTCGTACCTGCCATGACAGAAATGGATTTCATAGTGCCGCCGCTCTGTTTGCTCATCCCTCAAAAGTTCCAGCCAATTGGTGGCCGTTCTAATTTTTCATAGAACAGACCTTTCAAGCTCATTTTCTGGGCCAGAACATGTACTTTCTTCATTTGCTCTACGATTTCCAAAATTTGAACAAGGACAAGTACGATTCTTTATGCCTTATCGAGGTGTACTCACCGCGACAGTGAGAACCGCAGCTGTCGCTATAAAAGGCGATTTCACTGCCAGACAAGAAAAATATATTTGCCGTACGGACACAAGCTAGTGTTGCTGCCTCCGCGGAACATAGAAGAATCCACGAATGAGCACGCCGAATAAGAGTCTACAGGCCATGTAGACCTGGCAAAGCGACTTAGAATGGGCGAATGAACATGTAAATGGCTCAAGTCACAAAGGCAACCAAGAAAAGCGGACACACGGCTGACACATTTTGCTTGTCAGAGGCAGGAACAGTACTCGAGAAAAGGAGGCCAATTAGCTCCACGTTCATCGATACCTGCTCTCAAAGTTAAGATGAGATAGCGAAGACAGCTGGCATGAGATCGTAGGTTTCTTTGGACACCGCGCGCGTTACGAAATTGGGGTCATGGGGATCCACTTTAGTGGGTATTGGGCTATGACGGAAGATAATTTGGGGGTAGGAGAAAGGTATATAGAAAGGAAAACCGGAATAGCCATACCGAGTCCCACATTCAGTGCTTAAATGCATTTTCCCGGGGTGAACCTCGAGATAGACAGGGAGCGAGCACATCGCGCAATTCAACGACGCAGGGCAGGACCGACTAGCTCGGACTCTGTTTTCTGCGAGTCTCTCCCCCTGGGAGAGACACCGTTCCACCAAAAAAAGATATGCGAGTCTGGGGGCAAAATCGACACCACGATCGAGTACACAACATATTTGCGGGAGTTTTTCATCATAGGTAAGACGGCACAAAATACAAAAGCTGAGGCTTAAGGGTCAAGGCTGAGGGTTGAATTGATGATGATCCACTCTGGCAGTGCCATCCAGCATTGGAAGGGGCAGAAGGCATTGGAAAACGTTCAAGATGTGGAGAACGAGGTCCAATTGTCGACAATGATAGCAAAGCCTGGCAACGTGCATGTTCTCAGCGGCCATCATCTACGGAGCAGGAATTTCGATGATTTGACGTTTACATTCGGCTTAGATGTTCCACTGAAGATGGGTCGGGATCCACACTTTCCTTGGATAACGGTCACGGTATGGTTATTAGGGTGGTGAAAATGTGCAGATAGTTCTGTACCTGGCTTCAGTTGGACAGTGCATTTATCGCTGAAAACGTGCCCATCCTTATGGATAATTGGGTAGCGAGGCTCGTGTTCCTGTAGCGTATAGATTTAATTCTTTTCGACCATTCTACGGGACCGAAGCTGACTGGATCCGTGAGAAGAGAAAATATTGATGCCATGGTTGCTAACCGCCTCCCTCACCTAGGATGGAGGAACTCAAACTATCGAGCGCGGCTCTGACTGGTGTGAATGTCGATCGATGTGGCACTGCACAGGAACGGAACCGAGTAGTAATGCTATTCTGCCAGCTGAAGAAAAGATACGGTTATCTAAATGAAGATGATGACTCGAAGGGTGGAGGGTGCAGCTAGCGCGACTCGAGATAAGTCTGGTGGAACCTTTGCGTCCCTACATCCGATCCCTTACGGACTCCATCATCGGAGCTGGGATACGTATCGATCGGCTGGAAAAGAGACCCGTTAAAACAATCTAAATGTACAACAAAAAACGATGGCTTACCAGACGACTAGGGTTCTCAAGAGAGCAGATTCTCTTGAATTCATGTTTACCAGCGCCCGAGCATCGTAACGATGTGACGTCGGTATCTGACTACGGCGCCAGCTACGTGTAACAGCATTCGCTCACAAATAAGGAAATACAAGGAGTACTTACCTTGCCTTGTCTCGGTGCGTGCACTCCAAGATGAGGGTCCGCTCTTACAGTCCATCAACACAGGCGAAGCCCTCACAATCCTGGTGAAACGGGATGCTTGAGTTGGGAATTGTAAGTAAGGTGTGAACGACAAACCTAACCAACAGCCGTGTCAATCCTGTTGAAAGATAGCCTCGGCAACCTGCTGGACAAGCTATGCTCAGATAAATCTTGAGCCTGTAGGAGCAACAATCAATGATACTAGCTTACCTTTGCTGCGTAGTCTGTGCTTATTGACTCGGATCGACGTGTACCAGCTCTGATACTCCCTTCGATATCAGGGAAGATAACCTGCACAGCGTCAGAAACCAAGAAATGCTGAAGATGGGAGGGACTTACCGTTATCGGGAAATCAGGGTAAGTGCCGCTAATCTGAACGCGGCCATCCTTGAACAAAATGGATAGCTACTTGCATTGCAGCTATCGAGGGGGAGGAAAACTCAGCTTTCGAGAGGGTGAAAGATTAAGTAAATACCTAGGGCAGAAACTGGTGATGAACATGATGTGTGGTAGCCTATAGAGAGTAGAATCATCTAATGTATATTTAGGGAGGTCGTAGAAATGACATTGTGTTTTCAACTATTTTGCGGCTGTATCGAACGGAACGAGCGGAGGGAAAACATTAGTTAGCACAGGCGGGAACTGAATAGGGTGGTAGCTTACCATGGATGATGCGTAGGCTGACGAAGAAAAGAGTAAGAAATACCGGAAATGATACCTCATAGAAGAAACGTGCCTTTGTCCAATAAATCGTTGGCTGGCGTCCGCTTGACCCGTTCCCTGCAGTTAAAGCTGCTGCCGTTGTGGGTACGAGCAATAGCCTACGCAAGGTCAGAACGGAGTAGATCATGGAAAAATAAAAGAAAGCTCACCGTTTTCAGTGTCATCAGAGTCGAGGTCAAAGTGAAAAAGTAGATCAACGACGGACAATTGAGCTTGCCGGCTGCGCGAAAAGTATCTAAATTCAATGTACTAGCATATAAAAGAAAGAAAACATACCATAAATCTATGAAAATGGACGATACCAACGGGGAGAGGGTAGGGATGGTGGAGGGAAAAGATGCTGCACAGCCACTCGATCCTCGTGCGGTCCGGAGGGAGCGGGAGATAGCACGTGATTGATAGGACCCTATAGGACCCCGGAACCTGCATTTATTTTGAAATATAAATATAAATATAATTTATGTTATTATATATGGCCATAGCAACGGTTGGAGGAAACAGGCGGAAAGATGAGGAAAGGGAGTTTCGCCACTCCGTCAATAGAGTGACCCGAAACGGTGAAATGAACGTCAAATCCCTGGTCAGATGCCTTACGTTTCCTCGCGTTTCCTCACATTTCCTCACATTTCCTCGCGTTTCCTCGTGTTTCCTCTCATTTCCTTGTGTTTCCCTTGGTCTTGTGTGGAAAAAACTTGCAAACTTGATTTTTGTCCAGAAAACCACTTCATACCTAAGACATACATTGCTGAGAAAGGGCACGAGAAAGTGGCGGGCTGCATCCAAAATCCCAGCAGAATCGGTCAAGCTAAGACCCACCGATGATAGCGAGGAATATCAGCCACCAGCTAAGCGTACCCGTCGCAAATTGAGGGATGGTGATTCTAACTCAGCAGATGATGGTCTATAGAAAGTAAGTATGCCAATAAGTACACAGATTAATCAAACAAGACGGTAACGGGTAGAAAGCTGGCGAGACCGGAACGGTTGAACTCGATTTAAATTAGTGTTAAACGCAAACGTGACAGGTCTGTCACATTTGCGTTCGTTTGCATTCATTTGCGTTTACCTTGTAACGCATGCGTTAGATATTTTTACCATTTGCGTTCGTGCTTAAACACTTGCGAGAAATGTTAGAATGCATGCGTTCACTTTCAAATGCATGCATAAATCATGTCGACGCATGCGTTTGTGATTGAAACGCTTGCGTTACCTCCATTGGTGCATGCGTTCACATAATTTGACTCGTGTGCGGGCTTCCACTGATTTTCTGATAGTATTGTGGTGCAAACAGATCATCGGACCTTCTGAGGGGGCATCGTAGGTAGGTAAATTATTGTTTATTATGTCTCAAATACTGAACTGGACACTGAAATCTATCCGGAACAGTGGTGAAAACTCTCAAGGATCAAAAAAGCATCGGAAGTAGTCTGGTGCGTATATTTCCCTCGCATTCATATGTACCAACATGCATTCATGATGTCATAAACACTTTGATAGGAAACGCAAATGATTACAAATGAAACGCAAATAAACGCAAGTGAACGCAAGCGTGCAACTCAAAAACGCAAAATTCTCCTGGCCCCTACAAACCTGCGAAACCCATTCAAAGTTCTCCAAACTCACCGACGGTCTCCCCCGGGTATTTTTCACTCATATGCATGCTGTATTCCACATTCCAAGTTAGCACTAGAAAGAAAATCGTGATACGAACGTACCCGACATGATTTGCAGCATTTCGTGCAAAGCTCGCGGCGAACCAAGTCTGGGAAATATGAAATTCAGCATTCGTAACAATGCCTAACAGTGGTCAAATAATGACTTACCTAGCTTTGGCTCCGCGATGCTTTTTTCTATGATTTTTCGTCGCTTTTCGGACCTAGAACACGAGAATATCAGCAATGCAGTCACGAAAAGACTCCAAAGTGAAGCTCACAGATAGCCTATATCGCAAGCCTTCATTCTCCCACAAAGATATGTCTATCTAGCGAGGTGAGACAGCCTCCTTTCATAGACGAAACATGTCTTACTCCTTGAGTTTGACTCCGCAAGTTTTCGACCTCGGGTTTTTTGGGGTTTGGTATGATGAGAAATTAGTACTTTGAGAGACGAAAAATACCTTGAATGACTCGCCTACAGTTTCATGTTGCGTGATGTTCGCTCCGCAAGGTTTTTCCCTAAAAGAAAATACAGAGGCATTGACTGAGAAAATATCGGTCAAATATGGCTGAAAGAAATCCTAAATGATGACTTACCCGGTTCGCGGGACGTCGATACATATATTCAGCGATCAAGCAGGCTACAAATGAGCGGAGATCAATTGCGATGGCCTACGAGACGGAAAACAAGCGAAATGAAACTTACAGCCATTCGCTTGTCGTGGATGTTGTTCCAGGAAGGAACTGACAATGTATAAGCAAAGGAAGCATTGGAGGAAAGAAGATAGCTTACCTTCGCTCGCCGGAAGACGATACTTCGTCTCGGAGCAATATTTAGATCATTGTATGACACTGAGAGCGATGATGAGCAGCAAGTATAGAAGAGAATGGACGATGACTTACACAGAGACGTTGTACATGCTCTGTCGATGCTGCTAGGTTTGTGTTACCGGTTCTACACAAGGATTATTCCAAGAAAGACTTAAGACGGACATACTTTACTTTAAACAAACACTGCTGGCCGTCCCCCAGACTTCTCGGTGATCCCTTGATCGCATGATGCAGGGTCTAGGATGATCCTACCATCGTTAGCCAAGAAAACATACAAGGAGATTGGGATGAATATGTACCGGTCAGAAACGTTGTCATCCTTCAGCTCATGGTCGTGTTTTCGCTTACTGACGGCCGCAAGGATTCAGCGCGACGATACGAGGCTCCAGCAGGTATCCAGGACGACTAAACGACATCCAGAAGAAGTTGGGCTCAAAGATATGAATGGAAATTGGTGCCAACACGTACCTAGTAAGGTAATCGTCGCCGTACAGCTTCTCCTTGTATCTGCGAGGCGTACTGGCAGCCCTCCGTTGCAGAACGTTCGTCTTGAGGTGAGATCACCTGGGAAAGGTCGTAGCTAAGGCTTATCAGTACGGCAACATTGATGAGGTGGTATTGGACTTACCGAGTCTGTGACACGGAATACAAGCGTCTAGATTCCCAAGAACTGAAGGAAAAGATCAAGGCTTGCAATATTTCCAAGCGAAGAGTCGGCATTATCAAATGAAAAATGCATCTTGGGGAAAAAACACGTCACCAACAGTAAGCGAGACACAGATAACATACCTTGGACATGAACAAATCATAATTGAGCTGCTGAGAAACGTCTGTGAGCAGAGAAGCGACGAATAAAGGAAATGAATATACCATGGTGGTGGTAACATGGAAAAAAGGTGAATGCCACCGGCACATCACAGCAGCCTCCCGATATGGACATCAACGTCGAGCTTGACTTCGAACACCCATGGGCGACATCTCGAGGGATGGGGATAGGTCGATGTCGCTGCTAGCATCAACGAGTAATGGGGCTGATGAGACTTTGAGGAGGGGGGAGGGAACAAGTGGGTCTCGGGGGGGTAAGTGTATAAGAGCTGTTTGCACTTGTCAACGGTCAACAGTCAACAAAATCACGAGACGGAGAACACGCTCATGAGACTGCAACCGGGATTCGAGTTTCTGTGTTGTACACGTCAAGATATTCACTTGCCCCGCCACTGTCTTCTTTTTTGCTAAGCGAGGTAAATTCATTCTTCAGACTCATGGGGAGAATTGATTCTTACGTTCTATAATTCGAGGTATTTCATTATGCGTTGAGCCCAGATTATGACAGTATTGATAGATACCTTTACGAAGCTCGACTAGTCTTTTCAGCAAGCTCACCGGAAGGCCACACCTCGAATATCAACCGGATAGCCTCGTCCCGAATGTCAACAGTCGCATTTGGAAGGGAATAATCACCCACTCAGGATGATAATCCAACGCAGAAGAACAAGGTAACCGAGCCGCCTGTTTTTTGAATGAGAGGGATCAAATTGATTGAGAAAACACGTCAAGCGCAAACATCGTGTCTCGGAGGATGTAAACCAAACACAAACAAGTCACTACACTCTCTGTTGATTCTCTCCTGTCAACCACCACCGTCCCCGATGCGAACTCGCCTGGATCAGGCCCAAATTGACGGTAACTGTGAATTGGGTTTTCTTTGTAACGATATCGATATTTCCTGACTTGTCTCTTCTCTAGGATACGGGTATGCTAGGCGATAAGAGAAGTATTTGACATGTACTGGATGGAATGGTGAGTGCCGTTTCGACTCTCCAAGCTCTCATATTAATCAATACAATCATTTTCTCGACTGCAGAACGATGTCGGCTGCTGCTTATTTTGATGCTCTCTAGCCATAACGCCACGGTGAACTTAAGTTCTGCTCTTAATTCAGTGGGTACTGATGTCCTCAATGCAGAACACGCACTCTAGTGAGTTTCAAAGTGAATACACGTTGACGGCGCACTCACTCCGCTTATTTTCCGTTCTTGTCTCCTCACCCATTGGTGCAAGGCCGATATATTGCTTGAAGAATTGTTAATGACAACTGGTGAGTTCCTGAGGCGTTATAAGACTGATGTCTACAGTATCGCGAGCGGCACTGTAAAAGGTAGTCTGATTGTTTGGTACCGAAAAGGTAGGGTATTCACGCCGAGTCACGCTCGCCATTATATGGTACCAGGCCTTGGTGTTCAGTCGACAACGCAGCGACTGGGAATGGAGTAAGCTAAAAACTTGCTATCTTGAACTATGGTGATACTCATGAATGTTGTAGGTGTATTTGCCTTTTACCGGAATCCAATATTTTCTCTTGACGGCGGTGGGTGCGCGCTGGGGGTATGGGAGTGCGCATATGCAGATGATGACGCTGTCTGCTCGTAGCGCCCCTAGTTCCATCCGTCCGTTCTGTACCGAAGCACAAGCTAATCCATGCAACGATCGTCTGACTGGCTCTTGATTTAATTTACACAGCTACTATATTGCTGAAGAATATCGTCAATCAAACAAGCAGTCAAAATTCAGAAGTAAGAACATACCCATAGCTTTATTCACTTCAACCGTGAATGCGAACTCCTGCAATCTAGATTATCGCTGAAATTGAACTGGAGAGACACGTGGATTTATTGAGCTCAGAAGAACGAGTAACAGGCGAAAGACCCGTTGTAACTGAGCTCAGTTCTCTGTCTTTTGGACATGGCTAATGCAACAGTTATCCCGGCACTCGAGGTTCGGCTCCTCCTCTCTATGTCATCCTTTGAGATGAAGTGAAAACTTCTGACATACGTTTTGTTAACTAAAGCAACTTACATCAGAGTTCAATCTCGTCTTCCTGTTAGTGGCCCGCGAATTCCCTGAGGATACAGGTAAAACAATATCTAGACTGCACAGAACATGTGCACGAGGAGGAATCGAACCTCGGAGCTGAGCCGTATTAACCACGCTTCCAGTGCTGCAAGAAAAGATGACCCCTTACATTGAATGAATCGAGCGCAGTGAGAAGATCACACATTGATCTACTCTACGTGCCACACTTCCAACCCAACACACTCAAACGGCACTGCTCCTCCCGCACGCATCCTCCCCGGCGAACACAATACGTCATTCCCAAACGTCAGACACCGCGCCGACGACCCATCCCCGCCACCAAAGCTCAGGTACTCCGGCTCGCAGAGTGCCATGTAGTCGTTCCTCCCCATGGTTTTGTACATCGAGAGCTTGGTGTTAGAGTACCGCCATAGGAATCTAGATGACATCTAAGCGGGGAAGGAAGGGAAGGAAGGGAAATGTACAAATCTCCGCTGCTATAGTAACCCCTTCCCCTGCTTTGCCGTATTCCGTCGGCTATGAATGAGCCAAAGACAGTGACGTCGTTGTCCTTGACAACGATGAGTACACCAGCAGCGTTCGGTTACACGACACTAAACGACTACACTTTGACGAGTAATACGCGTATGGTAGCATGTATGGGCGAATTTGAGTCACCGTTGATGTCCGTGGTAGCAAGGGGAAAACTCCATACGCTTAGGCCATTCCATCAGGCGAGATGACGTCCGACTTGTCAACGTTGGATAGGAGAAAGGTTAATGAGGGCGTTATTTTTTGAGAACAAGAGGATATCGGCGGGAAACGACGAAAGCAGTTCGCATCAGTGCATGTACATGTCGGTAAGCTGTGGAGCACGAACCACTTGTTCCTGCGGTGATAGTATATCAGTTTCAATCCAGATTTTCTGCGACTGGAGGGTAGTACCTGATGCGTTCCTCTTTTGCGAATAATCCCATTTAATTCAGCCCTTTTCATTCCTTGGGGTTATTTCCCCGAATTCTGTCCAAGGAGGCTTCATAGTGAGATTGGAGATGGGTAATGTTGAGGTTTGACTCCTCCTCTCCGTGTGTCCAGATAGTCGTTCAACTCTATTTTTAGTGGAGAGACCGGCTCCCATCCTCCGAGATTGGTAGCATGGCCAGTACTTAAGTGAGATGGGTCGTGCAGGAGTGAATTCATCTGGCACTCGAGGTTCGACTCCTTCTCTCCACAATACGTAGCAAACGTGGACGTCCCCCTTTCCTAGATGAACTGGTGGACTCTCGTTTGAATTCTGCTTCGCCCGCCAGATCATAGCGTGGTACCTTTAGCGTGAGAGGTGGTTGTACGGAGCTTGGGTACGTAGATTCAGAGCAGAGGAATTGGTCATTATATCATTATAGGCCTGCTGAAGATCACCCCCTGCTTCGGCCAGAAGATGAGTATTGCCCCATTCACTACACGAGGTTTTCCTAGTCTTACCTGGAGAATAAGGGCGAGCAGTGTATATCCGACATTCACCGAAGAGAGATATATGATTGCAACAGGAAGACTATGGGCTCAGAAAAGCGAGTAAGTGGAAAAGAAGACGACCGAGATACCAATCAAATTATCCTGTTTTTGTTGGAACGGCAGACAAAAAAAAGGTAAATTGTATAGACCACTGGCATGTACGGGAGGGGGAATCAAACCCTCTCCTTCAGTCGGAGGGGCATATTAACCAATACACTCCAGCGCTGCCAGGATAGTCCAAATTGTCGGTGTAACGCTGACCTCAAAATGAACTTGGCCTATGAACACACTGGTGAGACTTTGAGGGGACGTGCGCATAATCTGATAGATGATTAAAATTTTTAAAGGAAACGTCCTTGCTCTCGATGTGCAGAGCTCTGAAGTGTTAGTGAGTTGAGGAGATGATGGGAGGGGGCGGGTTTTGTCTTTAATGAGAGCACCATTTACATCACTTGAGATGTGTAGATTGTCCTGACCCCACTCACCTGAAGGGTGGAGCAAAAAACGGGTTTCATCTATGTCTCTGTCAATTTTTTGGTAAGGACAAAACACAGAGAGCCCAGGAGGTAGTGTTAACAAAGCAAACAGTGCACGAAGGAAAGCATTGCATTACAGTACACAAAGCAGATGTCTACCTCACATTAATGGTAAAAAAGCTCAGATATCCAACGCATTGGATTTGATGATGCTGCCCATTCATGTAATGGGAACAGGGTTTATTTATGGAGACTTGTTGCATCCAACTTGCACCTTGATTTTGATGGGAAGAGCCGTTTCGGATTTGACGAGAGCCTGAGTCAGGAAGGATGGAATTAAGGGCAGTGAAAGGTGACCCGGCCCTCCCCGTAGTGAATCGCACTCAAGGCAAACAAGCCCATACAACCATCTTACCTGGATGCTGTTGCTACGACACATGGAATATACTCATCCTGGGACCCCAGATCTGCCTAAACGAGCATACAACCACTTTGGTGAACTCTTTTCGCTGCCTTGGGAGATCCACCCTGTCTCATCAGTGTGAGGACAGGGTTCCATTACTGTGGCATCAAAGCAAGGGTGTGTCCATCCTAGTGCATATATAACCTCACTGAACAACCTTTATGATCAGAACAAGCTCAATACTATGTGACTAAAGAGAACTGATACAGGTAATTGATTTGGCCTGAGTACCTAAGGTGTGTTGTCTTGCGACTTGTGAGGAGGTGTGTCTTGAAAGTTACACAGTTGTCATGGCATAATCAATACATCTGCTCATGCCAGCCCTGATGACAGATTCTCCACACTGTCCTCGCCACCTCTCCCATCAATACTCCGCCCACATTCCACCTCGTCAGTCCCTCCCTCCCTGGACCTGCTGGCTAATGCATCATTCTCGCCTATAGATACGAAGCCAAGTACGAGTCCCGCCTTCTGCAAAGAGGCAAAGTATGTGCATTGCTAGAGGAACTACTACATGGACAAGGTGCCACCACTAGACGAAAACTTTTGTAATACCAAAACCTCGAGTAGAGACTGCATTGTTGTCCCCACACACACATGCATCGTTGCTGACTATACCAGCACTACCAATGGCCTCTACTTCATATGTCCCATCACTGGTCACCCGTTGGCCACTCACATCATGATGGATGAACACTTTCCTCCTGCCATGTCCACAGCCAGTTCCAATTCTCTGTTTTGATACACACCCATACTCGGGGGAACAGCATTTGTTGTCTAGAGGAAACAGAGTTTCATACACTTCTGATGCCATTCTTTCAATTACAGGGATAACTTGGCACAAATACCCCACCCTTTTCACATTACACTCTCAGGCGTTTGTAGTCAGTCTATCATTGGATCTCTAGGGAAATAAAGACTACCTTTGAATCCTTTGCTTCTTCAGCTAGTAAACAGTGTGTCAGAGAACTGACCAGTCAATGGTATCAAGATGCATATTCATGCTGGCTGTGGACAGCTGTATCTCTGTATTCAAGTCTCTCATGTATTTCATTTTGGATGGAACCTGTAATATAAGCCTGATTGGGTCTCTGAGCATAAGTCAGAATTCCCACCTTTCCATCACTTTGTCTTGTGAATCATCATTGGGCTGTAGGTTCATAAACTGTTATCTAGGGTTAGTTCTTTACTGGAACACTCATTCATCTAGCTTGTTTCTTGCACCGTCAGCTTTGTCACTAGGCTCCTGGAAAATGGCTTCCTAGTTGACAATACTGCCATCATTTAGGATGTTTCTTGGCCATGTTTTACTCTTGTTTTCTTAGTTGGAAGCTTGAGTCCTGATGAGAATCTCAGAAAAGGCCCCTGTGGACCCAGTATACGACTAGGACACAGTGTAGGCCATTTATATTGACTATTTTTCACTTCAATGGAATGATTGTTGGTAAGATGCAAACTTGGAAATTCTGAGATCGATGGCTAAGCCCAGGCCTTATATCCCTTACAATTAATTAATAGACTGTAGTAGTAGTTCATCTGTCATGTATTAATGAGTGTACATGTAGTCAATGCCTAATTAATTAATACCACTGCAGTGACTAGCAGCAGCCATTGGGCTCGGCACTGGGGGTGCTTGCTGGTACGGGTTCTGCACCCCTCTGCCCATTGCAGGTACCAAAATAGATCTCTGATAAATGTCTTCCATTGCAATTGCACCTGATGTGTTGTTCTAGGTCCTGGTGTGATAATTATAGCTCTTGTTCCCTGGTCACATATTTATAGATCCTTCGTTTGCTTCTTTCAGGATCCTCTCTGTTCAATTTTGGCCTGTCACATTGTACTGTCGATGTGAGTCCTATTTTCAGTCTGGTCATGTTTCACATCCATCAAATCATTCCCTCCTCTGGTTTCATATGTCAGGATATGTTTTCTGTGAAATTTTGCAGCCAAAATTCAGATATGAATTTTAGTCTTACATTTTGCCTACCCAATAGACCTGCGATGTCGATGCTTGCTCATTCTAGGGAACTGTCTACCTAGCCAGTGAAAATTATTTTGGGCATATGAGCTTATGTAATGTTGCTTAGAGCACTGCCATGGTGCAGTGCCTGCATCCACATCCACCCACCCATACGGTCTCGCGAGCACTGTGCACAACCTATTACCCTAGACTAAGGCCAACACCATGGACAATAACAGTGATAATGATGCCCACCAATACCCCACCACCGCAAGTACGGCCCCCAATTCCCCTTCTAATTTCTGGCCTATCCAGCTACCCTGATATTGGCATTGGGGCCAATCATATTCGCATACTGGTGGACAACACATCAACAACTGAAAATGAACTCAGGGATCAGAAATCGGCCTTCATCTGCTAGTAGGATGGGGAGTATTAATCGGAAGGGCACCATGGACCCGGGATGACTGATGACAATGAACTGGACAATGGCAGCAACAACAGGAGGGATTTGGAGGGTTATATAGTGGTGCAGGGCCCTGCCATAGAGTATGGCTGGACTGTGTGGGATAGTCAAGGCAACAGGTGTCTGGGAAAGAGTAGGAGAGGTCAAATGGGTAGGCGGGAGCAACATCGGGACCCTGACAGCCAACAATGAAGATAATTCATGCACCCTATCAGGAATCAATATATGACTTCATAGCACACTGAACAAGCCTGGTATTATGACTGCGCAATCACCATGGCCCCCATCACTGCCCACCCATTCCTGTTCAACATGGGACTGTTTCGTGCCACCCACCATGCTGACCTGCCCCAAACTCATGCTTCTCCTGTTTTTTGAATGGGGGATTATGAATCTGAGGTCCTTTTCTTTTCATGATGTCGCCATCATCATGTGCCTGCACCTGTCCCGACTCCTGCCATTTTTGCCCTGTATTACCCCTATAGGCCATCATTTTTACCATCACCTTTTGACTCCCATTCACGATTGCAGGGAGTACAGCAAGGAGTCTTATTTTGCTGCTCGGAGCCTGCTTATACTGTCAAATGGCCATTGACCTCACCTGTACTCCAGTTTTTTTCTATATTCCACCCTCAATGTCTACCGCTATGCTCAGCACAACTCCGGCATTTTTTTCTCACTATTGTTCACTATATTCATGTCATATGTAGGCACCTCATTTCACAGGTACATAATAATTGTATGCCATCTTAATTCTACTGCACCGTTTTACAAAATGTATCAATGATTGTGATGGATTTCGGACTTTGGTGAAAAGAAGGGATCGGTGGTTCGGACTGACCCCAAACTTATGAACAAATGTCTACAGTACAAGTCAACAACATTTTGAGAAGCAGAGAAAAGTATCTAGTAAAGTTAAAGTATGATAGATTATGGTACAGTGTAATTTTTGTAGCCTACAGTAGGGTGTCTCTGCCAAAATACCTATTTTGAACTAAAATCATATTAAAGTCAGTAGGTAATGTGATTCAGAAACTCTAGTGAGACATACAATATGTAGCTCAGACATTCCTGTGCACATGTAGTAGTAGATCGGGATGGATCAGAATATAAACTCGAATATATAACAATTGTTCTGCAATTAGGGAAGACACAGAGATATATGGAGAGGGTATACTGTTGAAAAGGCCTCAAAATGAAGGAAATCACCATTAAATATCATTTGTCTACTTCCTATTGCATTCTGATCTACAACTGTACATATATATATAATATACACTCACTGTTGAACATCCCGAAAGCTCGTGAGACATCAGAATGAGTGGTTCAAGCAGCAGGTGAATCCTGAGCTCTCATTCCACATGCTCGATCGCTGTGATCTGACCAACCGAGCAAAGATCAAGTGGCTGTGCCTCTTTTTTCGTGGTCTTTTCCACCATCTCAAACTCAACAATGCCCTGTCCCTTTGCCCAACAGCCTCTGACTGGTGCAAAAAGATGTGTACTTATTTTTATTTCATACTTACTATTGTTTTAGATACTTCTTACGTATCTGGCAGCTCTAAGAGCTCCAGATGGCCACCATTGCACCCTCACCCCCACCATGCATAAGCTCTACATCAAGGCAGCACCACTTGCAGCCCATATGACCACCCAGATAACAACACAATTGATGACAACAATGCCAACCTCAATGACATCCGCTACGGCACCAAATGCCAGTCTCATTCTGTCTCGACCATGTAACACCCCCAACATCTTCATCAGGGCCAATTGCTATGGTCTACAGGATTTGAGCACAGTGACCACCACAGATATGTTGGAAGATGCACCCTCAATGACCATCTGCAGCCATAGGGATGTATCAATGCAAAATCAACCAAGCGATGACAACGACAATGAAATGGATGACAATCATGACAGAGGTGACTATGAGATCTCTACACTGACCCATGGCCATGCTGACGAGTAGTGCTGGGATGTGGGGGACCATTGATGATGTAGCAGGCAGGAAAGGTTTTGAAATTTTGTGGGGGACGTGGGACAAGGATTGAGATATCAAGAGTCAATGATGACGATGACAAACACCCCCTTTGGAGCATTGAAGGGTGAACCTACAACACACCGAACACGCCCAGAACCACACTTGCATGTCCATTGCAATTACCGCTGGTATTCACCCCATCCTTGTCAACATCGGGCTCTCCCATACTATCCAGTCTACCTACACCCTCCAAGCTCATGGATCTCCCATTTTTTAAGTGGGGGAACATGATTACATTGTCTATAACTTCCCTCGACATTGTCCTTGCTGCCCACCCGCTCCACATCATGATGCCTGTCTCTTTCCCCTTGTATCACCCCTTACAGTCTCACCACTTTCATATCGAGCTCAACACCTCCATTTTCAACAACTGGGAATGCAGTGGTGGATTCTGTTTTGCTGGATTGGCCTCTCATTGCTGTCAAACAGCTGTTGACATTACCTGGCCGCCTTTTGGGGGTCCACCCGCCAGCTATCACTCTGGATTCACATGGAATGTTGCCTTTCAACAGAGAGGGTATCACCACTACCAACAACACCATGCATAACCCTGTCCCTTGTGCCTATGCCCTGCATGCACAACACAACAATGGGCTTTTTTTTTTTGGCTACTTTTCAACCCAATAATTGGATATATTATATTCAATACTTAGTATTGTAATGGCTATATGGCCCAGTTGCTAGTGTTTCCTCCTGAATACTGTTGGATAGGTATTTTAGTTTGAATCCTGCTGGTGCCAAAATTTTTTCCTCTCATCGATGCACCGAAAAAAGATAATCCCAATGATAGCACAGCATGTAGGTCTGTGAAGTAGATCCAAATACATTGCTTTTGCGGTAGGCACAAAAATATGTTGGAAATGCATTGTGAAAAAAAAAAACATATGGAGGGGCTGGAACTGAAAGAGAGAGAAAAACATATTGAGGAAAACATGCCCACTTGATCATCTTTGGAGGAGGGAAGACATCAGGGGGAAACGGTGACAGTGACATCAAAGGTGGACAAAAATAACTTCAGCTCATTAAAACCTATCAAAAATCTCTGAGCTCGTATGACCTGATGTCCGGATTGATAGCAAATCAAAAGAAGTTCAAGATCTGTGGCCCAACTGAACAGGAAGGTGCTTCAAGGCAGGAGCGTGCAGGCTCATGGTGTTGAGCACACCAAGCATATCAAGGGGGCGACTATGCCCACAATGACAATGTGTGACATGTTGTCTCACCCTATAACCAGGCTCAATGCCTCTGCCAAAAATCCATTGAAATAGCAAAGCAATTATAAATTGCACCTATTTGCAATTACAAGGGATTAATACATTACAGCTGTCTTACTACTACACTAGATAATCTATTACTAGGCTTTTAATGGGTGCTAAGCCTGGTGATTTGTGCAGTTAAGGAGTTGTTTGCTATCCCTGCCTTGAGTCCCCATGTGTTTATGTTTCAACCTTGAAACATGTACTGTTAAATGGGTGAGTAGGTGCTCAGGGAAGCCTTAAATATGTGTGTTTGGTGGTTGGCAAGGAAACCAGAGGGGTATGTAATGACTGCCATGCTTCTCTCATCGAAGTATTGCACTTTTAGATGTGAGGTGGTGGTGGTGTAAATTCACACCAGTCAAGGAGGGAAGAGTATGTCATACTCAGAACCTGAGATGTATGGAATAGTATCGTCGAACAGCTATTACAAACAGGAAACAGTTAGAGAGTTCGATTCTCCCATATGCAATTATTGCTAAGTAGGTTCCTTTCTTTTTGCTGGAAGTCTGGGGGAAGAATACTCACAAATTTGTAGTTTATGGTGATATTTTCTGGAACATCCTGGCTCAGGCAAAATGGCCTCTCTGGCTAAGGGGTTCGATTCCCCATTGATTCCCTATATAAAGGTAGAAATAGTTTTGTTTTTTTTGGTTCCGAGCAAATTTGCAAGTTGGAACAGTGTGAATTATGAGGTACATAAACCCATGATGCATTTGCTACTCACTTTGTGTGAGGAGTAGAGACTCTAGGAGAGATGTTAGTCTAATTTAGCAGGAATAACATTTAATCTGCTGTTGTGTTGGCACTACTTGATCTTGGTGGTGTAGGTATGGATGATGTCCTGCATATTGTAAGGTACCCCTGTGAAAAACAAATATGCTGTTTTCATCCCCATCAAGCCAAATGTGACTGCGTAGAAATGACCTCAAGAGGTGAAGCAAGCTATCTGAATCACCAAGAAACACCAGGATAAAATTACCTAAGTGAATGGATCATGTGCTCAAAGAGGATTCAAACCTCGATCAATTGGAGTTACATATTGACCACAGTGCTGCAAGAAAAGGTGGTCCCCTTATGATGAATGTCAGGGGAGATGGAAGTCTGTAGACAACACTTTGCAACATTTTTAATATAACAAAATGCTACCATGAGAAATAAGCGCTAAGAATGACTGTGGGGCTCTTTGGATCCGAATCAAGGAAGGAATTGTGTGTGACAGTCTAGTGAGGGAAAATTCTCACATGCACACTTGAGGCATTCCATCCCACAAGATTACATCTGACTGGTCAAATTAGCAACATCCATGAATAGCAAGAAAGGTTAATGATGCCTTTGTTTTTTGAGAACACAATGATGTGAGTGGGAAAGGATATAATCATGTAAGCTGTGATGTACCAACTGCCTGTTCCTGTGGTAATATATCAGGGCTATCTGCAGTCAAGCGAAAGATGGTTCCAGTCCAAAATTCATGGCTGGATGTTCAATTCCTCTTTGGTGAGTAGCTTCATGGTTTGACTCAAACCAAGGAAGGCCGCATGTTGTAATTGAGGTTTGACTCTTCCTTTCCATGTGTGGCGACTTAATTTTTAGTGGAGAGGCTGGGCTCTAATTCCCCAGGCAAAGGAACCCTGATACTTGGGGATATGGATAGTGTAACTGGTAATATCATCCGGCACCCAAGGTTTGATTCCTTCTCTCTGCGTCCTATGAATGCGAGTAACTTTTACTAGATGAACTAAACTTTTACTCTAGTTATCCGACATGCAGAGTCTGAGAAGTGAAATCAAGAGGCATGTCGTCAGACAATGAGTGTTGCCACCTCCCTGACCCATCCTATCTGGAGAATGAAAGTGAATTTAAGGATATCTGTAACTTACACCAAAGCCTCAGAGAGATATGAGTGTGCCAGGAAGATATCGGAAGAGGACAGAAAATCAAGAGGACATTTAATATAATGACTATGGTACATGGAACTGCAGGCCTGAAAAATGTTGCTCTATTCAAACTTTGCAAGTCATGTATGCAAGGAGGAATTGAACCTCCTCCTTCAACAATTGGAGGTGTGTGTTAACCACTGTGGCTATGAAATTGTTCTTGAATCTCCTTGAGAGATTGTAGCATGTTTGGTGTCCTCAAAGCTCACAAGCCTATGCCCCATGTCTTCGTCATGATTGCTGGCCCCTCGTACCTCAGGCCCCAGCAACCTGACTGCGACACGGGACTTCAGCTTGTTGGGGCCTGCCCCAAACCCGGCTTTCTACTAAGATATGTTATTGAATCTCTATTATTTGTTCAGAGCCACTGTATTGACTGCAATGGAGCAAAATACTTTTTATGAGTGCCATAAAGCTTTGTTCTGTTACTTCTGTAAGCCATGTAATGGACAGGTAGGGACTCTCATGATTTGGGTGATCATTATTAATAGCTGTCATTACTGGCAGGAGAGAGGGAAAAATATATATTCTGGTTCTTATGTCCCTGACTCGGATATCTGACATGGTAGGCTGCTATGGTCATCATTTAAAATTTCTATAAGACTTATATCTATTGACATTCAATGCTCATTGTCAACTTGTTGCTCAATCATTGCTCATTACTTGATACTCATGTTGTTGCTATAGCATGGATAAGTAGTCTCAGTTGAAACTCAGTTAGGAGCCAGTCACACCAATGGTGTGCTGTGGGGAGAGTAGAGGCTTGGTAGAGGCAGCAAAATTGTAACTTACCTGGCATGCACTGTAGTATGGCAATGACTGTTTATGACATGGTAACTGAGTAAGCATGTCATAGCTGAATTATTAAAGTCAAAACTCTCCAGAGCACCTCACATGCTGTCATCCCATCTTCTTGCTTGTTATTGCAATGATCTCCTTGGATATTATGACTATTAGTTCATTTCCATGTTTTAGTCATTACTTATGTTTAGGGATGTGCATTGTACTGTTACAGATATGACCATAGTAATACAACTGTAGACTGTATAAAAATTATTAGCTACAGTATGGTATGGTTGATGTCATATCTGTACCATGTCCATACCATTGTCCATATACAGATATCTGATGCCAAAGGGTGAGTATTATGCACTTCTTTTAGGTTATAGGTACTAATCTTTATGGCATAAGATAGTCTTCTGTCCCTCCCTCAACAACCATATTCAAACTGTATAAATATAGCTGTATTTTAGGTCATTAAAGTTGGTCACAGTATGGACCCATATTTATATACTGTTCAATTTCAACTGTTAATTCATGTAACACATAACAGGCCCTTCTGAGAGGTAGTATCAGCCCAATTTGGGAATTGTCAGCAGCCGGCTGGCACTGGAGACACTATATATGGTAATTTCTCATTATATTTTAGTAAATTAAGCTATGGTAATTTGCCCATAAAGCATAACACGTAACACCCCATGAAGCTATGGTCAAAATTGAACAGTACACTGTACATAACCACTATACTACAGGTATGGTGCACATCCCCTACTTATGTTCCCTTGCTTTCTCAGACTTTAGAGTAGTATATATACCTCATATTTTGTACTCATCACCTCAGCTTGATGTTCTACATGGACAGAGAAAAGCTGAGGTGAGCTGTTCTGTATTTCTTGTATTTATTGCCTTACTTACATCTCATAGCATAGCATATATTCTTATAGGTAGTATCATCAGCTTATTGCTCTACACAGACAAAGGCTGAGCATAGCATGTATTCTTACATAAATGGTCTCCTTGCTATTTCTACCTGCTGGGGGAAGGCTTGTAATAAGCAAACTATGGCATAGTCAGTACATGTATATGTGTTACCTGTCCTTGAATGCTCTCCTGGCCCCTAATCCTACCTGCTAATTTGTCATTTGATGCTGGTTGTTGGCTTGTTGCTCAATACTCTATAGCCTACAACATGCATAATCAGTGGATATGTATCAAATTTGTATTAATACAGGATGCCAGACATGCCAGGGAGGGTAGAACATTGGTAGAGGTATGACAAAGGCAGTGAAATCAAAGCTCATCGCTGCAGAGAGGCAGCAGTGACAGCAGTGTAACAGAATTGAAACTCAGCCAGAATTGGCCGTGGGATGGCAATGGCCGGAAAATTCAAAGTCAGCTTATTATGTCAGCTACCTGTCTTAATATATAGACAAGCCTATGCCCCGTGTCTTTGTCACGATTGCCGGACCCTCGTACCTCAGGTCCCGGCAACCTGACTGCGACACGGGACTTCGGCTTGTTGGGGCCTGCCCCAAACCTGGCTTTTTACTAAAATATGTTGTTGAATCTTGTTATTTCTTTGGAGCCATTGCAATGGAGCACAATGGTTTTTATAAGTGCCATAAAGCTTTGTGCTGTTACTTCTGTAATAAGCCATGTAATAGACAGGTAGGGACTCCCATGATTTGCATGATCATTGTTAATAGCTGTTATTACACAGGGTTGACACAGGAGGGCAGGAGAGATATGTATTCTGGTTCTTATGTCCCTTACTTGGATATCTGACATGGTGGGCTACCATGGTCACCATTTGAGCTCTAATGATTTCTATAAGACTTACATATATTGACATTCAATGTTCATTGCTTGTTGCTTGATACTTGCTTTGTTCCTATAGCATGCATAAGTAGTCTAAGTTGAAGCTCAGTTAGTATCACAATGGCTGTTTATGACATGGTAACTGGGTAAACCTGTGATAGCTGGATTGTTTCCTCTTAGGGATGTCCATTGTATTGTATACGGTTATGGCTGTAAGCCATATGGCAAAAGGGTATTGACAGTATGGTATGGGTTTGGCTCATATACTATACCGTACCAATCCCATATACCATATACAGGTGGAATTTAGGAGCATAGTGACCTATCTTGGGTGAGATTTGTGATTAAAATGTTATATTTCATTAATTGCACTCACTACATGTGCAAAAGAATAGGTATACAACCCAATTTGACCTACCCAATGCCCATACAAATACAGCGATAAAAATCCAATTCCAGAGCACCAACAGTACAGGTACAGGTCCATATATACAATACCCATATCCACTGTATGTATGGGTATGGTGGGCACCCCTAATCCCTCTGGAGCACCTTGCACACTCCCCTCTCATCTTTATGCTTGTCATTGTAGTGATTCACTTCTTTGACATTATGGCTGTTAGTTCATTTCTATATTTTAGTCAGTACTTGCATTCCTTTGCCTGCTCAGACTTTAAGGACTGTTCAATTTTGACTATAGCTTCATGGGGTATTACATGTTATGCTTTATAGGCAAATTGTCATAGCTTCATTCACTGGAATATGATGGGAAGTTATCATATATAGTGTCTCTGGCATCAGCCAGCTGTCAAAAATTCCCAAATTGGGCCAATACTGCCTCTCAGAAGGGCTTGCTACATGTTAATGAATTACTGGGAGCTTCACTTCACAGGGTCCTGTTATGTGTTACATAAATTAACAGTCAAAATGGAACAATAGTATATATACCTCATATTTTGTACCTATCACCTCAGCTTTACTGCATGATGGTCTACATAATTGAGCCTAAAATATAGAATTTGAAAGATATTTATTTTAATCATATTTTGAGTCTGAAATATATTCGAAAAACTGTAAATATCTTTTCTATATTTGGGAGATCTGCCTCAAAACTTGAGAAAGTCATGAATATTGAAAACATTTTTTGACTATTTATTGGATATTTTAGGTTGGCATATTGCTAAAAATAAATAACTTTCGATTTCAATATTTTCAACTCCGATATTAAAATCACTATGCAGTGCTTGTTGCTCTACATGGACAGAGAAAGGCTGAGCATAGCTCATATTCTTACATGAATAGTCATAGTCTCCTTGCCATTTCTACTGCTGAGGGGAAGGCTTGTAATAAGCAAATTATGGCATAGTTGGTACATGTATAACAATAGTATATGCATCACCTGTCCTTGAATGGTCTCCTGGCCCCTGATTCTACCCGCTAACTTTTCATTTGAAGTTTGTTGTTCACTCATTGCTCAATACTCTTTGTTTAATACTTGCTTTGGAACCTACAGCATCGTGTCAGCATGCATAGTTAGCAGATAGTCTCAGTCCAGCAGATACTGGGTGCCATCCATGCCAATGATGTGCCATGGGGGGGATTGCAGAGGCAGCATCACAGTGAAATTGAAGCTCATTGCCATAGAGAGGCGGCAGCAACAGCAGTGCAATGGAATTGAAACTCAGTCGGAATAGGCTGTGGTCTGGCAATGGCTGGAAAATTCAAAGTCCACCTTATTATGTCATCATCGACCTGTCTTATTATATAGACAAGCCTATGCCCCATGTCTTCGTCACAATTGCCGGACCCTCGTACCTCGGGTCCCGGCAACCTGACTACGACACAGGACTTCGGCTTGTTGGGGCCCACCCCAAACCCGGCTTATTACTTGGGGAGTGTCAGTTATTAGTTCAGAAACAAATATCTATTATCAATGTAATAGAGCCTCAGGGTATACAATATTCAAAGTATTTGTACCTTTTTCTGTATCTGGAAAGAGAACTCGAATCCGTTGTCCAGAAGTGCAATGGCTAAGTGCTACATACAGTTGTCCATGAGAAAAAACAGGAGTACGTAAATCTAATCCAATGTAAGTAACTGACTGTCCTTGAGACTTGTTGATTGTCATTGCAAAAGCCAACCTGACTGGAAATTGGCGACGTGAAAATGCAATAGGAAGTTCAGCTGTATCTGCATTGATTGTGATGCGTGGGATGAAAACAGCCTTGCCTGCATTGTTACCACTGAGAAGACGACATTCTAATACATGTGGACGGAAATGTGTGAGAATCATCCATGTTCCATTGCATAGGCCATTTGCTGGATTCAGATTGCGGAGAAGCATAAGAGGACATCCAACTTTGAGAGCCAGCTTTGCACGTGGCAATCCAGAGGCATTGAAATTTTGAAGAAACTCCACTGGATAAAGAGTAGCAGCATCATCCAACTCTTCCTCTATTGTCTTGTCTGTACTCCAATAGACTGTCTCTTGTCCTGGAAACATATCCAGAACCTGTTGATTAATTTCATCAACATCATCATTGCGTCCAGAGAGAATTGTTTGTTCTAAAAAGAAACGGTCTTGGAAGTGGCCAGCTTGAATGTTTGGATAGATATATTTAATGAGTTCAGAAAGTGAATTGTTGGCCAGACGCATAGAAGCAGGAAGAGTGATAGTACGATCATCAGTAAGTCCTTCACCTGCACCAACAGTAAGTAGCCAATGGGCAAATTCTACATTTTCAGGAGTCTGATCCAGGCACATGTTTTTCTTCAAATGAATGACTTCAATGTGAGGCCATAAAGGTGAACGGCGAAATGAAGCTGCAACAATCTGCTCCCGTGATCCTCGTGAAACAACTGGCAATGTCTGACGAAAGTCTCCTAAAATAAATAATCAGAAATGATAATCTATAGTGACTCAAAATAAAGACACATACCACCAAAAAGTACAGTTTTTCCACCAAAAGGAACATCCTTATTGCAGACATCACGAAGAGTACGATCAACAGTCTCAATATCATGTCGGTTCTGCATAGGAACCTCATCCCAAATGATAAGAGAAGTTCTACAAAGAAGTTCAGCTAAGTGAGTCCCTCTACGAATGCTGCATGTTGTATCATCACGTGAGGGAATTGGAATTTTGAAGGTGCTGTGGCTGGTATGCCCTCCAACTAAGAGAATTGCTGATATACCGGAGGAGGCACAGGTCAATGCAATCTTTCCTTCAGCACGAACAGCAGCAGCAATAGTATTGCACACAAAAGTCTTTCCACCACCTCCAGCACTATGCAGAAATACCAATTTCCCTTGTTCATTCATAGCAGAGTCAAACACAATATTATAAGCAGTCTTTTGCTCTTCATTGAATGTTTGAAGATTGTTAGCAACTAATTGCTGCAGAGATGGGATATCATAGGCCAGCTGTGCAGCCAGAAGAGGATTATCCTCATAAGCAGCCCAGTCCATGATAGAGGCTGGCATCTCTGTCCACTCAGAGAGACGACGACCATGAGATTGAAGAAGCTTATTGATAAGATGGAGACCAAAATCATAGAGCTGAGCATCTGTTGGATTTGGAACATCATGTTGGCGGAGCTTATGTGCCAAATCATCACAAATATTCTCCTTGAACTCCTCCCACAGCTCATCTGGCTTTGCTGGCTGGCAGAAGAGAAGAAGGGTCACAAATAGTGATCGTAACTGTGCTCCTGACTGCATAATAGCTGCCTCCTGTAAGCATTGTCTCCATTCATTATCATTTTCCAGCAATCCCATAGCAATGCATGCTTCTTTAAAAGTAGCACACTCCACATTGTTGACAGTGCGTAAGTGTTGGAAGGATTGAGCACCGGTAACAGCAGTCAAAAGAAGCCGCAGATAGAACCACTCGCCAGACGAGGGGGCAGCTTGATACATTCAGCCAATGGTAACACCAATAGTTGTGTATCTTTGGCGTGGATTCCAGTGTTTCTTGCTGCTGTTCCAGGTATAGTGGGCAGGAATGTCTTGATACAGATACTGATGTGCACTGGGATCTCTTTTGTTGAGATCAAACCATTGTAACAGAGTTGTTGTCTTTGCCTCTGCAGCTGCTAACACCTCTTCTGGACTGTCATTCTCATCATATGTAATAAGCTGTTCATCAGGGAGATGGACCTGAAGACGGACAACATTTGGCTCCTCCTGATGTAGCCGAAATGAAAAGATTCTCCAGCATGATTCAATAGCAGAGATGTAGCGTGCATCCAGAAACTCCTTAATCTCATCATGATCCTGAACCTCTAATGTAGTCCTGTCATGGCCCTTGTAGATGTATTTATGGATATATTTGATGGCCTTGACAGAAACACAAACCTCCACATTGATGTGACAGTTATATTTTGCACTGAGATAAGGATTGTATGGGACAATATCACGGTTGGTATAGACAGTACGGGTTTCACCACATATTTTAACATACTCATGACCATTGTTAGGACGTGCCAAATTGGGATATCCATCAGTGGTGAATTCAGTGTGCTCATTGAAGTCTTTTGGAAAGTTCTTTGAACAGTGACCATCAGGCTTCTTGCAGCGATGATCACATGGACCATGGACCATGCATCTGGTGATAATCTCATAAAGAATTGGTTGGGTAACAGGATCAGGAATCTGAGCACATGAGACTGAATCAGCATCAGCAGGTGTGCGAATCTTGTCTTCAGGATCCAGAAAAATCAAAAGATGCATATGAGGGAGTCCACGCTTCTGAAATTCAATAGTATGCACCATAGCCCTGACTTTTCCAAATATTCCACCCTTCTTGATTTCTTCCAGTAAGGCCTCCTTCTTCAACTGGAAGACTCTGGCCACAATATCTGGTCGATCCTCCACTTTCTGATCTGGTCCATCTGTACACTTTAGAGCCTCAACAATTTTTGGCCACTGTGGGTTTGCTGTCATTGTAAGAAAGATATCTGGTTTCTGCAAAGCTCTACAAATTGCCATAGAGTCCTGATACAGCTGATACATTGCACGGGGACTGCCAGTATGTGATGAAGGTAGGACAATACGCTGGCCAGAGTCTTGCAATCCATCAGCATTAGTAGCTGCATCCACCACTCCCTTATACAGATCTGCACGGATAGTTTTCTGATTGAGTCGAACCCAGTTGAGATTACTTTGTTCAATTGAGGCCCATGCATCCACAATATATTGTTGGTACAGCCATCCTCCTCTATACAATGGTGCATTTGGTTCAAATATTGGACGATCCTGTAGGCAATAAGCATAATACATATGCTGAGTAATCTTTTTCTGTTCTCTACATTCACTTGTTTCAGTCTCTTCCAGGAGCATATGTATATTCCAACCCAATTCTCCATGTGGAAAAAGGAGAACATAATGAAGAGGTTGATAACTTGGATGAAGTTGGCTAATGCGTTTGAGAGAATCATCATGCATACGTAAAACAATATCTTGATCATTCTTAACAGGCTCAGATCCATCTCCAGGAATAATAGCAGCCAACTCATCTACTGTTGGAAGATTATATCGTCACCCATCAGTACCATCCCCCACATGCAATCGTACTTCAATATTTGGATACTCTTCATGGGGCTTTTCTTTCATAATGAGATATGCATGACGATATAAATCAACATATGGATTCACATCCTGCATTAAATCCTGTAATTGAGACATAATTTCAGGATTTAAATTAGGATTGCACTGATTACGCATATGCAATGCCTCCACTGGATCATGTATGTACAGCTGTGCATAAGACAATTTCTCTCCTTCCTCAGGTAGCAGAGATCCCATCAGGTGATGAAGCTCGCCAGATACACGGAAGCAGTATGGTCCTGAAGAATTGGTAATTGCCTCATCAACTTTTACAGCCATGGATGTAAATGCCAATGCTGCATTATACTGTCTGATATCTTGTAAGAAGGCTTTTGAAAATGGATTGTTGCCACAAAGAAGATTTTGAAGAATGGCAGGAGCAGGAAGAAGAGGAGGTAATTTAACCTGCCCTTGTAGACAGCACATCCCAAAATGTGGTGTAGATTTTGACTTATTTTTAATCCGCTCATCATGCCAATGTCATGCCCCACAACATTCACACATCCATTTTCTACTCCCAATATTATTCTGAGAGTACACCTCAGCATATGGACATCTTGCCAGAGGAAGTTGTACAGGAATAGCATGTGGTGGTTGATGCTGATGTGGTAGAGGTAAAGGTGGCTGTAGAGGTGGTGACTCTCTTGTAGGTGATGGTGATTGCCGGTGATGCTCAGTAGAAGCTATTCGGTCAATATTTTGTGGTGGCTCAGTGTATGCAGGATGGATTTCAATAGCTCTCCCTCGCCCATGTCCTCGACCACCACCACGTCCTTGGCCCTGTGGACCTACAGGAAGCTGTGGAACAGAAGTACTATCAAACACAGATGACTGTCCTCCAGGAGCACCACCACGTAATTGTCTACGACATCTACCTCTGGCAGGAAAAACAGGAAGAGTTGGTACTACAGGCATGGGATGTTCATGTGGATGATCTAACTGAGATGAAATATGGGTCTCAGGTGGTATATTAAAACATGGAAGTTCAATATTAGGATCAGGACCTGGACATGGTGACCGATCACGATGAATAGAGGGGGAGGTCATCTGAAGACGCTGAAGACGATCCTGCTCCCGTTCTGCATGACGATTCTGCTCTGGTGTAACCAGAGCTGGAAAATCGAAATGATCATTCTCTTTGGTAGGAGTAGATGGAGACCTATTAAAAGAAAGCTGTGAGCATTGATCTTAGAAAAATAAGAGTGGTACACACATCACAGGGTATGGAGAGGTGGAAATAGTAGCAACACTGTGTAAGGAAGAGGCAAAGACACCTGCAGAGAAAATCAGAAATGAAGAGGTTCAATCAAATATTGATAGACAGTACTGTGAGAGATCCCAAAAGTCCTTATTATATGTAAAAGGGTTGTAATTCTTGCCTGAGATGGTGCACTGTGAGGGGAGAGTGGAATAGAGCAGAGGGTAAGAAGGAAAGGGGACAGGCTTGAAGCCACACCATTGCAGCATGGCGAAGTTGAAACTCAGCCGGAATAAGCCATGGTCTGGCAATGGCCGGAAAATTCAAAGTCTGCCTTATTATGTCATCTTCGCTACCTCTCTTAATATATAGATGCTTGGTTAGCTGCAATCCAAATTAGTATGATCACAGTAACTTGCTTCAACCAAGAGGCACATGAGGAGACGGGGTGCGGGATGACAACCTGAGAAGCCAATTAGATTACTGGAGTGTCCCGGACCCTTTGTGGTGAATGGTTCATGTTCAAATTCTCATATTGAAGGGTGCCTGGAAGCTAACCAGTCATGTAGAATTTAATTATGGCTCAAGGGGGTTCCAAAAAGTAAATAAATACATAGGGTCAATTAAATTTTTTCAGGCTTTCATTGGACCCTCCCACCCTGTCACATGACCATTATGATGTCATGTCTACTATATTGGGTATGCCAGGGCTGCTGGACTCAGACTTAACTGACAAATCTGCAATCTTAGCCTGTATTTCCACTTCACTGTAGGTTTCGCACTGTTTGCACTATGATTTCCTTGTGTGAAGGACCATTATACCAGGAGAGTATTACTCTATCTTCAATTGTGTGACAATACATTAAAACATATGCCAACTTGTTGTGTGGCTCAGCTCTGAGCTTATGCATGGCTTATTATATTGTTAGTTGATTATAAGTGTATTGGGGCCACATTGACTAAGATAATTTATATTTAAGTAAAAGAAAGATTCAGAGACCTTTTTACATGGAGTTACAAAGGAAATTTTCAAAATTTTGAGGGGTCATATAAATTTTTTCATGACCGGCGCTTGACCCTCCCTCTCTACCTGGTGGTCCAGGCTGACATTCTGGTACCCCCTTGTTATGGCTTGATTTTCGATGAGAAGAACCCAAGGTCAGAAAGGATTCTGAAGGGATTGACACAAACTGATAGTAATAGCATCTCCCTGTACTTGAGGTTTGACTCCAGTCTCCTCCTCTCCACGTTGGCTTTCTACGTAGTTGACTTGTTTTTTTTACTAGCTGATCCTTACTCGCAGTGGTAGATCACATATGCTGGAATTGAACCTCGATGAATCAGAGGTGAGTATACTCCACCCATCATCAGATTAGAGGGCGAGAATGAAGAATTGAGTGAAGTGTGAATGAAAGAGAGGATAGCCATGAGCAAGGGTAGGTTTGGAATAGTCATGCATTTAAATTCTTCCCCACACCATCACTGACTATCCTGCAAGCCCTCTTTCTCAGCCATAGTTGGAAGTTCCCCTTCATACTTCAAGGGCCTGATTTCTAGAAAACACAGATAGAGCTTCATGTTCTTTAGGTGGGGTGGCAAGGATGGAAGGGAAGATCAAATGCTCATGGGATTTTTAGGTGGTGGTTGAAAGGAATTTGAAACCCCTCCAGCTGCGGGGAGGGGATGGATAAATTTATTGTTCTGGGATGTAGGGATAGTATTGTTGAATGATCTTAGGGAAGGGGTGGGGTTTGAGTCCCCCATGTTCTGGATATCCTGGTCTATTGTTTTTGCTACAAGACTGCTTCAAAATGAACGTGTATTTGGAAGATCTTTCTGCCACCCCATACATCGTGGATATGGCTCAGGCAAAATGGCTCACTGGCAAATGGCTAACAGGTTCAATTCCCCATATCCAAATCTGTAGGTTGTACAAATCTTTTTTTTTCTTTGGTTCGAAGTGATTTATTGATTATTTCCGTGGATACTATAAGCAATGTTTGAGCATGAAGTAGAGGATGCAGGGAAGCATATTGGAAGGGCCCATGCTCCTGATCTGGTGCCATTACTCCAAGCAATACATTGGCCAGGCACAGGAAGAAAGAAGGGTCATACAAATACACCCTCCCTCAGGACAAGCATGCCCCTTGAAAGGGACGGTTTCCCTATTCTGTTCCAAGTGGTGGGTTTTGTTAAGCGCGGTGATGAGCCTCCAGGCTCTGTACACTCAGAATTCGCAGATTTAGCCATCCATCACCCAATACCTTCAAAACGACGCCATTATAATCCTCACACACTCCATAACACTGCCAACTCTCGATAATACCATGGATTTTCGCAGTGTAAGCCACAAACATTCAGATACAGTCCTAAAACTGTGACATCCACTCCTCACACACTCCGTTATCCTTCCCAGCTCGCCTCGCATCACAATTACCGTATCCCATCATGGCAAGGCACCTTTGATCGACAATCATCCTAAAATGGGGTTGCTATATCACTCAGAAGCACTAGTTTATGTGCCCATCAATCATTTAATTAAATGATGTGATTGACGCGAGTACCCTCCCAGCTACGATAATTACAGCTACGGCAACTATAGACCGCGTTTACTAAGGCTGTTACAGTGCCAAGACTTCGAATTATCATTGCCCCACGCATACACCTCAGCATGGCAACTGCAGCTCAATAATCTGCAGCTACACAGCATCTTATGATCCGCTCATCGCTCAATAAAACCACACAGTTCGCATCCATACACGGCAACGTCGAGGACTTGCTGTTACTTAGAACCACAAATACCATATGTTTACTACGGCTATTACAAAAGCCAAGGACTTACAGCCTTACTAAGGCTCCGAAGAATATTCTATTTATAAAATCGTACTTGTAGTATAAAAACTAGGTAGATACTGCATTTTTAGAGCTAGTTCTTACCCAGTTGACGAGGCTACAGCATTACCAGTCAGCTATGGTTACTCCAAGTTATTCCCCACCGCTTGCTTTACTCTTTAAACGTTGTTGGTTGCACCAATACACGAAATCTTGTGTCAATAACTTGCTTTTGTCTTTTAATGCCACAACATTGCTTTGCTTTCACCACATAGGATTGTTTCATCGCTTTCACCTTCTACATCGCCATTGTTTTCATTGCCCAGTTCAGTATTGCCTCTGTGTAGGCCCAGTTCAGCTCCATAGGATCACCCTCGTCTTTATCATTGTTCAGAGTTGCCGTGCATCTATTGCCACAGCACCCTACTCAGCACCTCAGTTGCTACGATTTCTACCAGTTTCTTACAGTCTCCGTACGTTTATTGCTATTGTTTCGACTCACAATATTAGGTACACCCCAAGCCATGTTTACTAGGCTATTTGGATGTCTTCTAGTCCATTGCCACGATTACTAGAGCATTGCAACGTTTTCTAGTCCCTCCCCACGTTTTCCAGTCCATCCCCACGTTTTCTCGACCGTTGCTACGATTTCTAGTGTGTTGCTACGATTTCTAAAGCATTGCTACGATTACCAGTCCTTCCACACGATTACTCGCCCTCCCCCACGATTACTAGAGCATCGCAACGTTTTCTAGTCCTTCCACACGTTTTCCAGTCCCTCCCCATGTTTTCTCGACCGTTGTTACGATTTCTAGTGCATTGCTACGATTTCTAGAGCATTGCCACGATTTCTAGATCCATTTTCGTGGTCTCTAGAACGTTTTCGCAGTTTCTATCACGGTTTCTTGGTATTCAAGTCATACCAGATTCCATCCCTTCTCATTTATCGAGATCCTTCCTGGCTTACAGCCAACGTCTATTAGTACTCCTTGACCAAGGGTACTACTTCGCTGACTTAAAGTCGCAGTGTATCTTGTGTTATTGAGGAATTGACCGCACAGAAGTGCACTGAACCACTCGCAAACACATTGCATTGATTGCTGTGTTGCTACGTTAATTGCCTAAGCTCTCACCGAGTTTTGGGTGTTGCCATTGCCACGGAAGTCTAGGTTCATCAGCGGTGGGATGCTACCCGAGACTCTAAGCAGTTTTGTGGGTGGAACAAATTTTCCCTTGCATTTGTGCTAGTGTACAGCCTGGGTAGTACAGGTCATGCCAGGTTGCTGGGTCAGGCCCATTCCAGGCCGGGCATGGGTCATGAATCTGCAACCTGTAACCTGCCTGACAGACCCGACAGACCTGCCTGTGTAAAACATTCTCCCATCATGTTTACAAATGCTTGCCAAAGTCTTATCTACATCTGCTGGATTAATCTGTATCTTTGCCTCAGAAATCTCCCTGTCTTACCTTATACAACTGTACATTTCCAAGACAGTTTAGGTTGCAGGCACATTTTTTAAAAATCCTATGCCTTTGCCCTCTGCCTCTCATGCTATTTCTCCTTGCATCTATGCCTCGCAACACTCTAGATCCATCTGATGAACTCATCATTGATGGGAAGCATAAGCGAACAGAAACTGAGCATGCTCATATGGCTGGTGAACAAGCTGATGATTCTTCATCAATGTCCTCCATTAGGCAAGCATCCAAAAAAGCCAAGCATACTGTAAAAAAGGCAGGTTCTGCACTCGCAAAGGCTGGCAAAGCTGTTGCAAACCTTGTGCGACCTAAGAAAGCAGCCAAGCCTGCAACTGGCACAGGTAAGGTCTTTCCAAAAGCTTTCGAGACTACTCACTAATAATATCTCAGCTCCTGATGATGATGGCCCTGCCCCCATGCCATGCACTGATCCTGGTAATGACAGTATTCCTCCTCTTGAACCTTACAAAGTCAGTGACAATGACGACGCACTGCTGGGGTGGATTGGTATTTTTGAGGGGTCAAATACTCTCTTGTATTTTAGTCTGTTTTTTGTTCACAAATCCAACTAAGGAAAGATTGGATCAAATCCTAGAAGGTTTTGTAAAGAACTTTACTGAAGAGGTTTTATGGCAAAAATCTGACTCAAAAATGGTACATATTTTGATCCATATTTGGGATGGCGTATTTGTGTAGTAAATACATGCCAAAACACCATTGGTATTTTGCAGATGGGGATTTGGAGTACAAAGACCAATCAAAAGCTAGCAGGTTTTGCATCGGTCTTTGTACTAGGATTACATAAAGGATTGGGTTGCAAATACCAGACCAAATACCTATGTCAGCTAGCGGACAAAGGGTTAGTATTTGCATCAGTATTTAGTTCCCAAATCTCTTATATAATCCTAACACAAAGACCGATGCAAAACCTGCCAGCTTTTGATTGGTCTTTTTACTCCAAATCCTCATCCGCAAAATACCAATGGTGTTTTGGCATGTATTTACTACAGAAATACACCGTCCTAAATACGGATCAAAATGTGTACCATTTTTGAGCCAGATTTTTGCCATAAAACCTCTTCAGTAAAGTTTTTTACAAAACCTTCTAGGATTTGATCCAATCTTTCCCTAGTTGGATTTGTGAACAAAAAACAGACTAAAATACAAGAGAGTATTTGACCCCTCAAAAATACCAATCCACCCCAGCAGTGATGCTGGACCAACCAACAATCCTGAGAACAATGACGGCCATGATGACATGGAAACCAGTACCCCAGAGGGTGATACATCTGAGGCCACCAAAGAAGCCCGTCTTGGTATGTCTGATACACGAAGTCCCAGTCATTGGAGACTAATCAGTTCATTCTAGAAAAACTGGTTAAGCTTTGGAAGACTCCAGTATACATGTTCTTTTCTCTTGTCCCTGACATTACATACAATGACAACAGCCATGTTTACCATGCCTTTCGTTGTCTGAACTACCCACACAAGATCTCTCACTATCCAGACATGGCTGATGCTGGCTCAACTGGTGCCTTGTGGCACCATATTCAGAAGTGCTGGGGTGATGAAGTTCTTGCTGCTGCCAATGCAACAAAAGACTTAACAAAGTCTCGTGAGGTGGTTGATAAAGAACTTGGGAAACGCAAACCCCAAAACGGATCTATTGTGTCAATGCTAAAACAGTTTGGGTCCAAGGTAATATCTTATTCTACACATGCACATACTAAAACTGAAGTCCGGTGAGCTTTTCCTTAACAACAAAGATTATTTTCTCACCTGTAATTAGTGCTGAGAGCGTGCGTTGGTGTGCTGAAAGCCTATGGCCCTTCAACCTCTTCGCCGACTGTGGCTTCAAGTGCCTTATGAAAACCGGCCAGCCTCAGCACTACATCCCTCACCTGACCACCATCTCCCATGATACCAAGACCATGTTTGCACGAACTCGCAATCATATAGCAAAATATCTAAGAGTATGTGAATACTTCACATCATGAGACATACACTGAAGCCTACTGGAATAGAAGCTTGATGGCCTATTGAGCTTTGCCACCAATGCTTGGACATCTCCTAATCATCGAGCATATGTTGCGTTGACTGTGAACTTCGTTTGAGAGGATGTGTTAAGAATCAGAGTATTTTGAGCAATACACGAGATGATGAATACTCGAGTAAAACCCAAGTCGTGAGTGAGGATGTCCTAAAGTCAAGTTCCAACCACCAAGAGGGATCCGATATGGGTGCTAACAAATGCTAGGCGTAGTTAACAGGGTGTCAGCAAGCACTAGGTGTAACTAACAGGGTTTCTAACAAGCACTAGGTGTAGTTGGGAAGCAGTTGATTGGCAAGTGCTAGGCATAACCGATCAGAAATGCTTAAATCACACAGTGAAGTGGACTTTGAAGAGTAGTGAAATTAGATTAAGAGATCTCTAGTAAATTTTATCTACAAGTTTATATACTAAGCAAAGATTCGAGTCATTATTATTCTACAATGTTCTATAATATTCTAGTATTAGTATGAAGAATAGAGAAAGTAACAGAAAGTAATAGAAAATACCAGCAAGTCACTGATAAGACCGAGAAGGCCAAGTATGGGCATGTGTTGACTCATGCACCGAGTCAATGGATGAGTGAAATCCATAACAGGATGGGACACCAACATGAATGGTACTTGATTTCATAAAAGTTCCGAAGGTCAGTGAGACATCTCATGTACAATTTACCATTCTAATTAATCTTGTTAGTCTCACACTGGTCAAAATCTTGCCGACATACTGTCAAAAATCATTGAAGACTTTTCTATTTCAGAAAAGGTATGTCATTTACCACCTTCAAATGAGATCAGGGCTAAAAATTGGAGGATAGATACTCGGTCTCACCTGTGATAACGCAGCAAACAATGACACCATGGTTGAGGTCCTCGCAACCTGCATTCCTACCTTCCCTGGTCAGGCTCATCATGTACAATGCTTTGCCCATGTGGTTAACCTCGTGGCAAAGAGCCTCTTGAAGCAATTCGAACCGGCCAAGAAGACTACCAGTGACTTGGATGGTGATGACGAGATGTTCTTGAATAATCTTGCAGATGGGATTAACCTTGAGGACGCTGAAACAAAAGCTCAAGCTGAAACGGACAGTGATCAGGATAAGGAAAATACTGATGGATTTATCAACAAGCTCGCAGAAATGAATACCTTCGAGTGTGAAGCATTTGAGTTGGAAACCAAGCCTGTTCATACAGCTCTTGTCAAGGTATTTTGCTATCTTGAGAAATACGCACCAGAACTAACATGTCTCTCAGATACGAAAGCTATGCTTCAAGGTCATTCATTCGAGCACCCTGCTTCTGCCACACTGGAAAGAATTGTTGAAGTCTGAAAGGATGCCAGAGAAGATCCTGCCACGAGATGTATCGACTAGGTGGAACTCGACATATGACATGCTAGAAACCGTGCTTCACTATCAAGTTGCAGTGAAGAAATTCACTGCTGACATGGACAATGACTTGCGGCTGTTGGAGCTGATGCAGGAGGAATGGAAGGCTGCTGGTGACCTGCATGATGTCTTGAAGGTAAACGTCACATCTTGCTCGCTTTGTTCTTTCTTTCTTCTCACCACGACTACATGGCAGGTCTTAAAAGATGCTACGCTTTACTTTTTGCATGCAGATACCCTGACACTTGCCACCATGATTCCAGCCATGGATGTCATCGACAAGGTATTTGCCATGGCTGCAGTGAACAATACCAAGTTTTCAGCACCAATTCGCGCAAGTCTTCTGGTTGCCAAGAGGACACTGAACCGGTACTACCAGCTCACAGATGATTCAGATGTCTACCGCATTGCCATGGGTGAGTTCTCCTTATTCTTATATTGATCTATTGATGGACTCACCTTCCTAGTACTGCATCCTATTCACAAATCAGATTATTTCGAACAAGCAAGGTGGGAACGTGCCTGGATTGACAACACTAGAGCCATCGTTCAGCAAGTTTTCAATGAGAAGTACAAGGATCGCTATAATAAATTAGCAGATGAGATTGTTGAGGTTGATCCAGTGCGTTTAACTGATAATTTTTGGCTCTCTTTTACTCATCTGGTAACTAGCCATCTGCAAACATGTTCGACAACCTCTGTACTGCCCCACCAACTGCCCCGACTACCCAGGACGAGTTACCATGATATTTGGCCACTCCTACAGAGGCTGTGGGTGATGTGATCGCATGGAGGTTCAAAAACTGCAAGACGTACCCTGCTTTGTCCCGCATGGCCCTTGATTACCTGTCTATTCCCGGTGAGTGGCTTCTGCTATTGTACCACAATGATATTGACACCTTCCCTTTGTTTAGCAACATCAGTGGATGTGGAGCGAGTCTTTAGCCATGGAAGACTCCTCCTTCCCCATGTTTGCAACCGGCTTGCAGCGCAAATGACATGTGCACTGATGTGTCTCGGAGATTGGAGTAGGCTAGGTTTTGTTGAAGACGAAGATGTACTGGCTGTAGCTCGTCTGCCAGAGGTACCAGAGAATGAGGGTGATGAAGAAGGCGACGTCCTGATGCCAGAGGGCTGGGACACTATCTTGGTTGAAGCAGAATAGGTGCGTGATACTGTATTCATCTCCTATGTTATCATCGTTGACTATTCTCTACAGGCTTGCTATGTACATGTCACTCTGCTCATTCCATTGCTATGTACCTCTGTTTCTTCATCCATCTTATGATTCTACCTTCTTAGAGTATCCCTCAGACTGTGATATGGTCTATTTATGTTATTTTAGCTATAAAAAAGTCATCATAACAATCTAGCTACCAATACAATATCATACTCTTTCATTTTTGAGACCCACGGGATGGGCAACCCGTCAACCCATTGAGCTTCAGGTGGCCCGTCGGGAACCCATTAGGGACCCGTCATTGTCCTGCAACCCGTCGTATGGGTGACAGGTTTGTTCGGGTTCGGGACGGGTACAAAATACATGACCTGAACCTGACCCGAGCTGTACACTAGTTCATGCTCGGGTTATCTTCCTTGAGTTTAGAATAGGCACGCAAAAAGACACCCCTAATGCATGTTGGAAGTAGAAAAGGAAATTTTTGACTATGCAGTTCGATCTCTCTTTGCTTTTCAAAATAAAAGTTTCCCTGACTTCATGTGCATGATAGCATGTGGACAATGTATGCAAAGGAGGAATCGAACCTCCTGCGAGCCATAGTAACTAGTGAAGAGCGCGGGTCTCGTGGGTCTTTGCAGGTTGCGGGTACGGATTATGTGGGTATGGGTGCGGGTTAGTTGCCGTGACAATAGCCTGACCTGCCTGTACCCATAGACCTGCCAAGCAGCAATTTGCTTTGGTCTGGCAATCAACTGTACAGTTCTTATATAATATCTGCACTGAAATAAAGGACAGAAAAATATGCATGGCGTCAACCTATCTCTACCATGACTTCTGCTGAGGATGCAGCGAACATCATTGAAGGTAAATGGAAACATGTTCAGACCGAACGGAGTAAGGGAGGTGATGCCCAAACTTCTGCAGGATCTGATCAAACATCTGTGACATCAACGGTTGGTTCTCATCCAAAAAAGAATAAAGTCGTCTCCAAGGCTCAAAATCTTGTCAAAATGGTCATTTGTAAGCTTACTCCAATGAAGCAACCAGCAGCAACCTCTGCTCGAGCCTCTTCTCCCACTCCTCTGGGTTCTGCTGCAGCTGGCAACATGGTATCTAATTATGAAAAATCAGGTGAGCTGCTTAATATTTAAGCACAATCTTACAGAACCTGATTACCTTGTAGCTTCCTCAGTTTCAGTTCGCACAGTAGACTTGCCTAATCTCATTGAGGTCAGTGATAGTGATGATGGGTCGGATACTGGATCGGTCAAAGAGATTGGAATGACTGAAGATGACGATGAGAAAAAACTTCGTGAGCAGATTTAAGATACATGGCAAGGTAATCACATACTCATGATGATCTAGAACAGGCACTGAAGACGTGGAATGCCGCAGTCTATGCTTTCTACTCCCCTATTCTGAGCATCATCTACCGTGAGGGCCGTAAATGCTATGTGTGGACGTGCCTGGCAAAGGGCTGTGGCCATGAGGTTGCTCGGTTCCTGGACACCATGGATTCAGGCTCGATGAAGAATTTGCAAACTCATGTCAGGAAATGCTGGGGCGAAGACGTTCTAAAGGCAGCAGACACTGTTAAAGACCTCAAGAATGCCAGAATCATTGTCAAGGCTCACCAATCTTCTCCCGAAAACGGTTCTATCACTGCAGCATTTTCGCGTGCACAAGGGAAGGCTACAGTCACGTACTCCCATCGTCAACACACTAAACCCCAAGCACAGTGAGTTCATATAGCTTCTTTTAAATAGGTACATGCTCACTAGAAACAGGGCCAAGTTCATGTGTTGGGTCTCTGAAAGCTTATGGCCATTTTCAATTGTGAAGGATCGTGGGTTTCGCTGCCTTATGAAGACTGGCCGGCCAGAATGTTATATCCCCCATCCGACTACAATCTCTCGAGATGTGAAGATGGTCTTTGCTAAGTCATGTAATTGCATTGCAAAGATGCTACAGGTTCATAAATCTTTGACCACGTTGATAGAGACTGACTTCTAATGCACCTTGGCAGGCATATAGTGGCTGTCTAAGCTTTGCAACCGATGCCTGGACTTCTCCAAACCATCGTCCATATGTTGTGTTCACTGTCCATTTCAAGCACGACAGCGAGCCTGTGAGCTTGTTATTGGACTTTGTAGAAGTTGCTAAGGTGTGCCATACCAGTTTATTCCATGGACATTTAGCTTGACGTTTACATAGTCTCATTCTGGTAAAAACCTGGCTGAAGCATTCGAGAAGGTTTTGAAGGATTTTGGTATCTGCGACAAGGTACATTTATCATCACCCATGCATTGAATTTCGACTGAAACTCACACACGTCAAAGATCCTGAGTATTACGTGTGACAATGCGATGAACAATGATGCAATCACTCCTGTGACTTGCTGGTAATATCAGGGGGTTAAATACTCTGTGGTAATTTTACCTGTAATTGTCCCGAAAACATGCGCAAGAAAACACATCAAAAAATACATGCCATGTTTTTGTTTGTATTTTTCCGTGTAATTTGATCCGTATTTGGTGGGAAAACACATGGTAAAAACACCTGAGGTAATTTCGTGCGTCATTACTGGAAGGAAACACATGCGAAAACATGCCTGGTGTTTTCATTGGTAATTATGCAAAGAAATTACGGATGTAAAGACCCATGAAAACACAAAGGGTGTTTTCATCAGTAATAACTGGGTGGATTATTTCCAAATTTGGTAAATTTCAGGGTGACTATTACCGATGAAAACACCCTTTGTGTTTTCATGGGTCTTTACATCCGTAATTTCTTTGCATAATTACCAATGAAAACACCAGGCATGTTTTCGCATGTGTTTCCTTCCAGTAATGACGCACGAAATTACCTCAGGTGTTTTTACCATGTGTTTTCCCACCAAATACGGATCAAATTACACGGAAAAATACAAACGAAAACACGGCATGTATTTTTTGATGTGTTTTCTTGCGCATGTTTTCGGGACAATTACAGGTAAAATTACCACAGAGTATTTAACCCCCAGATATTACCGGCAAGTCACAGGAGTGAATGGTTGATGATCTCACTGTCAGACTTCCAGAGTACCCCGGCGAGGAGCATCGCACTCGGTGCTTTGCACATGTGGTGAATCTTGTTGCGAAAAGTCTTCTAAACCAGTTCAAGCCTCCAAAGAAGAGTAAGGACGATGCCGTTGATGCCACTGAGAGAGATCTTCTGGTCTTGGCAGAGGGGTTGGAGCACAAGGATATCAATACCAGGCTCACAGAGGCAGAAGGCGGAGGGGGCATTGAGAGGGATGATGTTGAGGGGCTTGTTGATGAGGTAGGCTTGCTTAATATTGCAGACCGGGCGCAGTGGGAGACTGAGACCCGGCCTGTGAAAGTGGCTTTGGTTAAGGTAAATAAAAATGTATAAGGACAAGGAACACACCTTTTCTCATGATAACAATCCCAGATCTGCAAACTCGCCTTCAAAATCATTCATTCAAGCACCATCCCGCTTCCCGAGTGGAAAAAAATCGTTGCTGAGCTGAAACTGGCTGAGAAAATCTTGCCTCGGGATGTTTCGACATGCTGGAATTCAACCTTTGACATGCTGAATGTTGCACTAGCATACAAGGCAGCTGTCAAAGAAATAACAAGTGACGAGACCCACGGAATCAGCGAGTACTCACTGACTCGGTCAGAATGGCAGATACTTAAGGAGCTGTGTGACGTGTTAAAGGCATGTTGGTCTGTCACAGTAACTTGCATGACACTGACTCATCTTTCTTCGCTTCTCTCAGGTCCTTAAGGATGCAACGCTTTACTTCTCTCGCTCTACCCCGAATCTGGCAACCGTAATCCCTGCAATGGACCACATTGACAAGGTTTTCGCTACATCCTCCCTTGCCAAAGAGTCGTTCGCTCCTGCCATTCGTGCCAGTCTACTGGTTGCAAAGCGGACTCTCAACCCGTACTACAGCAAGATAGATGCCTCGGAGCTGTATCGGATTGCCATGAGTAAGCCTCTGTCTTGATTTATTGACTGTATCTTTCATGATTACGCTGCGCACAGTTCTCCATCCTCGGTACAAATTGGATTACTTTGCTGAGGTTCAATGGCAACCCTCATGGATCGACAAAGCTCGGAAATTGGTACGGGACACATATGATGCACAGTACAAGCACCTCTCTGAGAGGTTGAACCCTGAGGCCGAGGAGGAAGATGATACGGACAAGGTGCGTTGACAATTGCGACGCTTACCCATTTTTTAATGATTATATTTCGTAGGACTCTCATACCGGCAACATTTTTGACAGTATCTCGACGCTTAGACGCCCCAAACGGCAGGAGACTCGTGATGAGCTGGAACGCTACCTCTCAACAGACCCGGAAATGGTAGATGACCCTTTGAAGTGGTGGTACGAGAAGGAGAAGATGTATCCAGGGCTGTCAAGAATGGCTCGCGATTATCTATCCATTCCAGGTGCGACTTTTTGATTTATATTGATCCAGCGAGATACTAACATTACACCTCACTCAATAGCTACATCAGTCGACGTTGAACGGGCGTTCAGCCGTGGCCGCCTCCTAATCACTCACATTCGAAATCGTCTCAGTGCGCAAACCTCACGAGCTCTGATGTGCCTTGGGCAATGGAGTCTACTTGGCTATGTTCATGATAGTGATGTCCAGGAGGTAGCACTTCTTCCAGAGGTTCCGGAGGAGGAAGGTGATGAAGATGGCGATGTTATGATGCTGGAGGACTTCGATAAAATTGTATAGATGTTTGCAATGTATATCTTGATCACGCATACTTAGCCTAAGTACCTGCTGACCCGTGACCCGTAAGGTCGACCCGCTGGAACCCTGCCAAAACCCGTACCCGTTTCAAGGGTGCGGGTACTGGCGGGTAGGGGTACGGGTCAGGTACCATGTACCCGTAGGACACCCGTGCTCTTCACTAGTACTAGTAACCACTACGCTCCAGTGCTGCAAGACAAGACAGCCCCACGTAATGAATGGCTGAATGAAAAATCGAGGGCAGCTTCATTGAAATCAGCATTAAAGATCTACCCTTCCAACCCGACACACTCAAACGGTACCGACGCATCCTCCCCGACGAACACCGCACGTCACTACCTAGTGCAAATTCAAAACCACTCCAGGAAGAGGATGCACTACGAGATGTAGGGGTCGAACGGCCATTAGGATAGTGCTTTTTGGTAATATCTTCTTGATCATCCTAGCTCAGACGAAATGGCCAAGGGGTTCGATTCTCTCATTGATTCCTCGCATCCAAACTTTGTTTTTGGATGGGGTGAGGGATAAGAGCCCCACAGTATGTCGTTCACTTTGATTTCAGCCGATGGTTGCCGTGTACCACGATTATAAGTAGTTGCGACCCCTCCCGAATGGAAAACGAGTGTCAGCTCAGAGGAACGAGGCTGTCATCCGTGTATGCAATGAACCGGGTAGTGTTGAGCGAGCAAGCACATTCCCCCTTCGGCTGCTTCCGTCAAACCCAGATCAAGGGAGGGAAATCGAACTTGGGGTGGGAGGCTGCAGGGTCACGGAGGAGTATCGTCGAACGGCAGTTATAGGGGTTCGAGTCCCCATATGCAAATAAGTGTCTTGGCTGTATTGGTCCATCGTTTTTGCTACAAGTCTGGGGGAAGACAGCAATTGGAACTTGATGTCGATGTACGTCGTGGATATGGGTCAGGCGAAATGGCCTCTCCTGCCAAGGGGTTCGATTTCCTATCATATCCACGTTTGGAGTAGGAATGAAAAGAATTTTTTTCGGTTCCACATGGGCTTTCATGATGGATAATGACTTCTTTGTGCAGCATTTTGTTTGAGGAAGAGCCCTGTGAGAGTAGTCGCTTGCTTTTCACTAGCTGACCTACGGAACTGAATTTGCGACCAATAAAGCACTCTTGCAGACATAAAAATAAAAGGGAAATATAATCTGGAGGACGATGTATGCAAGGAGGAATCGAACCTCGGAGGTGAATCGTATTAACCACTACGCTCCAGCGCTACAGCAAAAGATGGTCCCTTACAATGAATGACGAGGAGGCATCCATGAATCGAGGGCAGCGAAGATATCACACAGCTCACATTGAAATTAGCACTAGAGATCTACCCTACGCGCCACACTTCCAACCCCACACACTCAAACGGCACCGCTCCTCCAGCCCGCATCCTCCCCGGCGAACACAGCACGTCATTCCCAAACGTCAGATACCGCGCCGACGAGCCTTCCAGCAGGCTCTTGTCGACGTACAGCCCATACGATCCGTCTCCACCTCCAAAGCTCAGATAGTCTGGCTCGCAGAGTGCGATATGGTCGTTCCTACCGGTGGTTTTGTATACCGAGAGCTTGGTGTTCGAGTACCGCCATAGGAATATGGATGACATGTTAGTTGGGAAGGATAGGAAGGAAGGGAAACGCACGATTCTCAGCTGCCGTAGTAACACCTTCCTCTGCTCTGCCGTATTCCGTCGGCTATGAACGCGCCAAAGACGGTGTCGCCATCGTCCTTGACAACGACGAGCGCACCAGCAGGCTTAGTCTGCTCAGACCGTGAGTAGAGTGTGTTGAGGGATATGCCGTGTTGGTCGAGGGAGTACAGGAGCGTCCATGTGCGCGGGAGACGCGAGAAAGCAGGGAGGTGTGGCCGGATCTGCGTACAATTAATTTGATGCCATCAGAGAAGGGTGGTTCTCACCGAATTCGCTAGCGTTGGCTCGAGCTCCCGCACAGTGCCGTCTCTCCTCCCTTTCAACTCTACCTCGCCCATCTTCTTCTCGATACTATCTCCCATATTCAGAGGAGCAGACGGCGCACGTTCGTGTCGATTCTCTTTGTTTGCCAGCTCCGTCTCAAGATCCTTGGAGAAACCTTTATCCCAGTTGTACGACTCCCCACGATAGTCAGGTGCACCACTCGGAGGGATGTACACGACAGAGGATGTCTCGGACGCGCTGCCTTGTGGTGCGAAGGGAGTGTCATGAGATATCTCGACTTGGACGACGGAGTGTGGACGTAGTGGCTCGGTGTGGTGGTCGAAGAGGGAATTGAGGCTGGCACGTGCGGAGGAGAGGGTGGTGGACATGGTGGGAGGAAGATGTTCATCCATCGTGATGGGAGGGTCTGTGAGTGGATGACGGGTGATGAGATGGATGATGTAGACGCTATGGGTGGTGCGGGTGTCACTGCAGAGAGAGTTGGCGCGCGTGATGATGGAAAAAGGTGAAGTCAAGATCAGGGCGACGTAGTGGTGGCAGTGAAGGAGCTGTTTCCCGATTGGGAATAGCCACAGCGAGTAATTGATGGACTCGCTGCGCATGTCAGGACCTCGTAACCGCGTCGTTGAGAATGGATTTCAGGAATATAAACGGCTATTTATTTTCACAACTCAACCATTTCGTGAGCGACCCGTAAGTGCAGGACCAATGAATACGTAATCACTCCGAACTAGCAGAACCACGCCCTCCATTTCCCTCTCTCAGGGTCATAAAAAAAATAGCCAGCCTTGGGACCTTCCCAAGACGGCTATTCACACTACAAGGACCCTGCCATCAATGCTAGGGGCCTCTCCTCGTAACTACACCCAAAGTACAACGAAAAATCAACGCGTCGATTCCACGCTGACAAGACGTTGGCTCCCTGAAAACCAATCAAACTCTTCAAAACTCACCGGCCGTCTCTTCCAGTTTTATTGGGCCAGGAGAATTTTGCGTTTGTGATTTGCATGCTTGCGTTCATTTGCGTTCATTTGCGTTTTGTGTACAATCATTTGCGTTCCTATCAATATATTTATGGAATCATTACTGCGTGTCATTACCTATAAATGCGAGCGAAATTTATATACCAGACTACGTCAAATGCATTCTTAATCTTTAGGAGGTCTCAATACTGTTCCGGATAGATTACAGTGTCAAGTCAATTGTTTGAGACCTGAAAGACAGTAAAATACCTACCCACGAGGTCCCTGTGGATGGTCCGATGGTATTTATGTACCATACATCCATCAAAAAATCAGTGGAAGCCCGAACAGAAGTTACAAAAGTCAAATCATATGAACGCATGCACCAATCAAAGTAACACAAACGTTTCAATCAAGAACGCATGCGTTAACTTGATTTATGCATGCGTTCAGATATTTCTCGCAAGTGTTTAAGTAAGACCGTGAATGGTAAAACATCCCACGCATGCGATGCAAAGTGAACGCATGCGTTACCAAGCGAACGCAAATGAACGCAAATGTGACACACCTGTCACGTTTGCGTTTGACACTGGATCAAATCAAGTTCAACTCCGGTTTCACTAGCGTTTTTACACATCACGGCCTCGTGTTACTTATCTGCACAGTTATTCTGGCCTGGTATTACTCAATGTTGGCTCATGTACTCGTAGTTACTCTGCGAAAGTGTACTGACACAATACGACTTGAGCTCGAACCCTTTTGGCTAGAATTCAACATTGGGACTATTAAATATTGAAGCAATCAGAGTCTGTTGGAGAAACAGTATCCTAAGTGAAGAAAGATTACAGTGCAAGACAGAGAATTGATGCAGACGTGGCGGTAGAGCGTGAGTTCCGAAATGGGTTCTTAGATGCCCGATCAAGATTCAGTTTGTGATGGTGGCTGCCGAGCTCACTATCATAGTATCATCGACGTTTCTACGCGTTGAAACTGGATTTACAACACACAATATACAGGTGTAGTACACTTTCAGACTCAGGAAAGGCATCCCAGACGAGAGAGTCAATCATGTCACGCACGCAAATGATGTCACACTCAGAAACGCAAATGCATTTGATCGAACGCAAATGCAAACTAAAGGGAACGCAAGCGTGCAAGGGTTAAACGCAAAATTCTACGTGCCCAGTTTTATTTTGCTCATACACATGCTATATTCCAAATTCCAAGTAAGCACTAGAAAGAAAATCGCGATACAAACATACCTGACGTGATTCTGTAGCATTTCGCTCAAAGCTCATGGCAAAACAAATCTAGGAAATCTGAAATTCAGCATTCGCAACAGGGTCTAACGGTGCTCAAATAATTCCTTACTTTGATTAGGCTCCGCGAGGCTTTGTTCTACAATTTGTTGTCGCTTTTTCGGACCTAGATCATGAAAACATCAGCAAGGCAATCACAAAAACACTCCAAAGAAAAGGCTTACCGGCTGCCGATGTCGCAAGGCCTCATTCTCCGCCAAAAAAATGGGTCTATCTAGCGAGGTGACTAAGCCTCCTTTCGTAGACGAAAACATCCTCACTCGTTTGCTGGGTTTGGCCACGCAAGGTTTCGACTTCGAGATTTCTGGAGTTCAACCTGGGGAGAAATTGGTACCTTGAGACACGGAAAATGCCTTGAACAAGTCGCTTACAGTGTTGTCTCGCGTGATGTTCGTTTTTCCCCGGAAATTTGAAGGTTTTGACTGAGAAAATATCAGTCCAACACGGCAGAAAGAATATCCGAAATGATGACCTACCCGGTTTGCGGGACATCGATACATATAATCGACGTCCATGGCCTTTGTCTAGCAACCTACAAACGAAACGGAGATCAATTGTGATCCCCCCACGAGACAGAAAACAAGCTAAACGAAACTTACGGCCATTCGATTGTCATGGACGTCGTTCCAGGAAGGAACTGACAAATAATTAGCATTGGAAGCATTGGATTAGAGAAGATCATTTACCTGTGCTCGCCGGATGAAGATCCGTCGTCTCGGAGAAATTTCGAGGCTGCTGAGACCTATACACGAGCTGAATATCAAGTAGTGTCCCCCACAAAACAGAAAACGAACCTTACAGTCGCTTAGCTCGTCTTGTACATCCACACTGGCAACAGATAATCGCAGGCCAGAGGATTACTTAGGCTTGCTCGCGGGAAGGAGATACGTCGTCTCGGAGCAATATTGATGTCATTGCGAGACGCTGAGAGCGAGGATGAGCAGCGAGGATGGAAGGGAATGGATGATCACTTACACAGAGACATTGCACATCCTCTGCCGATGCTAGGCTTGTATTACAGGTTCTATGCAAGGTTTATTCCATGAGACGCAAGAAACACTTAAGACGAACTTGGTTACCCTTTACAAGCATAATAGCCTCTCCCACACGATGCGTTTCGGTGTTCCTTCGGCTGTATGCTCCAGGAGTCTAGTGCCACGATCCAACCATCGTTAGCCAAGAAGAGATAGAAGGAGAATGAGACCAATACATACCAGTCGTATGCGCGATCATGCGGCGGCCTACAGACGTGTTTTGGCTTACTGACGTCCTTACGGATATCCTGCTAACGTGTTGAGGGTCCAGAAGGTATTCAGGACGACTAAACGACACCCAGAAGACGATGAGCTCAAAAGTACGAAAGGAAATCTGTACCAACACGTACCTAGTAAGGTAATCGTGACCCTGCAGCTTCTCCTTGTATCTGCGAGGCATATAGGCAGCACTCCGTCGCAGCATGCTCGCCAAATCATCTCGGAAAGGTCGTGGCTAAGGTTTATCAGTACAGCAACATTGCTGAGGTGGTATTTGACTTACCGAGTTTCCGACATGGCATACAACCTTCCGGAATCAGAGAGGATTGAGGACTCGCAAGCGAAGTGTCGGCAATGTCAAAAGAAAATGCATCTTGTGGAAGAAACACGTCAGCAACGGTAAGCGAGACGCAAATCACATACCCTGGACATAAACAAATCATAATTGAGCTGCTGAGAGACGTCTGTGAGCAGGGAAGGGATGAATAAAGAAAACGAACATACCATGGTGGTGGTAAGAGTGAAAGAAGGTGATTGCCGGCGGCACATCACAGCAGCCTCCCGATATGGGCATCACCGTCGATCTCAACATCGAACACCCATGCGCAATGTCTCGAGGGAGATACATATTGGGGCTAGGTCGACCGTCGCTGCTGAAATCAACGAGTAATGGAGATGCTGAGATACTGAGGAGGGGGGAGGGAAGAGATGGTGGAGGTAAGTGTATAAGAGTTGTTTGCACTTGTCAACGGTCAGCAGTCAACAGAATCACGAGACGGAGAACACGCTCACGAGACTGCAACCGGGATTCGAGTTGCCGTGTCGTGCACGTCAAGATAGTCACTTGCCCGGTTTTCCGTCCATTTCACTGGGTGTCGCACGCTCCAAAAGGAGAAAAAGAATAAAAAAAGAAAGATTTCGGACCAAATTCGCGCCCCACAATTGGTGACCCCGATTCGGCGATTCAACAGCCTTGCGGCCTCCACCAAATGTTGGGAATGCCTCCATTTTGGCGTACACAAATGTACAGATGTCATACCATCCTGCAGCCATTGAACTATCACCTCGTAAGTCTTCTGCACGGACTGCACTGCTGGAAAAATGCATTTGAAGCACATTTTTTGATCCAGAGGGCTCACATATGATGCAGCTGCAGGTGGTGTTACATTCCATCAATGATAGCCCTTGGGAGCCTTGGGCGGCAAAATATGGCGAAGTGCTGGGGGTGTATTTGTGACGGAAGTACAAGTTAAATTTTCTAAGTAGATTTTGAGTCCCAATTTTACACTTTCTGTGGGGAAAGCCTTGCCTTCATGCATTTAATGCGTAGTTCCTCTGTTGTTTTCCTCCGAAATGCCACGAATTCTTAAGAGAGGGGACCATAATACCAAAGACTAGCTGGTCTCAGACTTCAGTGAATACCGGATCAGTAAATGTATTTTGCATGACAGAGATTGAAAATTGTGCACCAAAGGAAGATATGAGTGTACAGATTGAATTTCGGGAATTAAACTATGCATGTAGAAACAAAATACGGGTAGGGAGCAACAGAGAGAAACGTCGCAGCAGATAACTCCGGGCCGATGGCAGATAACATAGGGGCTATTGGCAGATAACATTGGCAGGGATTTACCCTTTTCATGATTATCCGTTTACACACCAGGGTTTTCGTTCCCATACTTTACTATACTATAAACCACATTATATTCGTCCTATCTACAGATGATCCTGAGTAAAGGTGAAGAAATGGACCCATGAAAAATCTGCGAAATCGTGGGATACTGCTGCCCAATATGGGCATGGCAGATAACTGGCAGATAACTACCCAGCGGAACCGGCGGTAAACCACTTGCCCCGCCACTGTCTTCTTTTTGCTAAGCGAGGTAAATTCATTCTTCAGACTCATGGGGAGAATTGTTTCTTACGTTCTATAATTCAAGGTATTTCATTATGCATTGAGCCCAGATTACGACAGTATTGATAGATACCTTTACGAAGCTCGACTAGTCTTTTCAGCAAGCTCACCGGAAGGCCTCACCTCGAATATCAACCGGATAGCCTCGTCCCGAATGTCAACAGTCACATTTGTAAGGGAATAATCACCCACGCACGATGAAAATCCAAACCAGAAGAACAAGGTAACCGAGCTGCCTGTATTTTGAATGAGAGGGATCAAATGATTGAGAAGACACGTCAAGCGCAAACAACGCGTCTCGGAGGATGGAAACCACACACAAACAAGTCACTACACTCTCTGTTGATTCTCTCCTGTCAACCACCACCATCCCCGATGCGATCTCGCCTGAATCAGGCCCAAATTTACGGTGACTGTGAATTGGGTTTTCTTTGTAACGATATCGATATTTACTGACATGTCTCTTCTCTAGGATACGGCGACGTTAGGCGATAAGCGAAGTATTTGACGTGTTTTGGAGGGAAAGGTGAGTGCCGTCGCGTCCTCTTCGCATGGAAATTTACCTGTGATGTCTTTTAGCTCGATCTTCCTATGGTGAGTGCCGTTTCGACTCCCCAAGCTCTCCTGTTGATCAATACAATCATTTTCTCGACTGAAGAACGATGTCGGCTGCTGCTTATTTTGATGCTCTCTAGCGATAACGCCACAGTGAACTTAAGTTCTCCTCTTCATTCAATGGGTACTGATGTCCTCAATGCAGAACACGCACTCTGGTGAGTTTCAAAGTGAATACACGTTGACGGCGCATTCACTCCGCTTATTTTCCGTCCTTGTCTCCTCACCCATTGGTACAATGCCGATATATTTCTTGAAGACTTGTTAACGACGACTGGTGAGTTCCTGAGGCGTTATAAGACTAGTAGTTACAGTATCGCGAGCGACACTGTAAAAGGTAGTCTGATTGTTTAGTACCGAAAAGGTAGGGTATTCACCCCGAGTCACGGTCGCCATTATATGGTACCAGGCCTTGGTGTTCAGTCGACAACGCAGCGACTGAGAATGGAGTAAGTTAAAAATTTGCTATCTTGAATTATGGTGATATTCATGAATGCTGTAAGTATATTTGCCTTTTACCGGAATCAAATATTTCCTCTTGACGGCGGTGGGTGCGCGCTGTGGGTACGGTAGTGCGCATATGCAGATGATGACGCTGTCTGCTCGCAGCGGCCCTAGTTCCATCCGTCCTTTCTGTACCGAAGCACAAGCTAATCCATGCAACGATCGTCTGACTGGCTCTTGATTTAATTTACACAGCTACTATATTGCTGAAGAATATCGTCAATCAAACAAGCAGTCAAAGCTCAGAAGCAAGAAGATACCCATAGCTTTATTCACTTCAACCGTGAATTCGAACTCCTGCAATCTAGATTATCGGTGAGGTTGAACTGGAGAGACACGTGGATTTATCGAGCTCAGAAGAATGAGTAACAGGCGAAAGACCCCTTATAACTGAGCTCAGTTCTCTGTCTTTTGGACATGGATAGTGCAGCAGTTAGCCCGGCGTGACTCGAGGTTCGACTCCTCCTCTCTCGTCGTCCTTTGAGATGACGTGAAAACTTCTGACATACGTTTTGTTAACTAAAGCAGCTTACATCGGAGTTCAATCTCGTCTTCCTGTTAGTAGACCGCGAATTCCCTGAGCATACAGGGAAAACAATATCTAGACTGCACAGAACATGTGCACGAGGAGGAATCGAACCTCGGAGCTGAGCCGTATTAACCACGCTTCCAGTGCTGCAAGAAAAGATGACCCCTTACATTGAATGAATCGACCGCAGTGAGTCGATCACACATTGATCTACCCTACGTGCCACACTTCCAACCCAACACACGCAAACGGCACCGCTCCTCCCACGCGTATCCTCCCAGGATAACACAAGACGTCATTCCCAAACGTCAGACACTGCGCCGACAAGCCCTCCATCAGACTCTTGTCAACATACAACCTATACGACCCGCCTCCGCCACAAAGCTCAGGTAATTTGGCTCGCAGAGTGCAATACTGTCAGTTGTTCCTCCCGGTGATTTTGTACACCTACAGCTTGGTATTAGAGTACCGCCATAGGAATTTAGATGACATATTAGCTGGGAAGAAGTGGGAGGAAGGGAAACGTACGATTCTCCACTGCTATAGTAACCCCGTCCCCTGCTCTGCCGTATTCCATCGGCTACGAACGCGTGAAAGACAGTCTTGTCATCGTCACTGACAACGATGAGTGCACCAGCAGCCTTCGGGTACACGACAGAAAACGACTACACTTTAATGAGTAATGCGCGTACAGTAGCGTGTATGGGTGAATATGAGTCATCGTTGACGTCCGCGGTAGCAAGGGGAAAACTCAATACACTTGGACCATTCCATCAGGTGAGATGACGTCCGACTTGTCAATGTTGAATCGGAGGTGTTTTGTTTTTGAGAACACGAAGATATCGGCAGGAAAGGATGAAAGCAATTCATATCAGTGCATGTAGATTTCAGTAAGCTGTGGAGCACTAGCTGCTTGTTCATGCGGTGATAGTATATCAGCTTCAATCCAAATTTTCTACAGCTGGATGGTAGTACTTTATGCGTTCCTCTTTTGAGAATAGTCCCGTTCAATTCAGCCATTTTGATTCCTTGGGTTTATCTTCCAGAAGTCTGCCCAAGGACTCGGAGGCCTCATAGTGATATTGAAGATAGGTAATGTTGAGGTTCGACTCCTCCTCTCTGTGTGTCCAGATAGTCGTTCAACTCTGTTTTTAGTGGAGAGACCGGCTCCCATCCTCCGAGATTGGTAGTGCAGGAGTGAATTCATCCGGCACTCGAGGTTCGAATCCTTCTGTACATAATACGTAGCAAACGTGGACATCCCCTTTTCCTATATGAACTAGTGGACTCGCGTCTCAATTACTGCTTCGCCCGCCAGATCGTAGTGTGGTACCTTTAGCATGAGAGGTGGTGGTACAAAGCTTGGGTATATAGATTCAGAGCAGGGGAATTGGTATTTATATCACTATAGGCCTGCTGAAGATCACCTTTTGCTTCGCCAGAAGCTGGGTATTGCCCTATTCCCTATGCCAGGTCGTCCGAGTCTTACCAGGAGAATAAGGGCGAGCAGTGTATATCCGTTGCTAACCAAAGAGAGATATATGATCGCGACAGGAAGACTGTGGGCTCAGAAAAGCGAGTAAATGGACAAGAAGACGACCGAGATACCAATCAAATTATCCTGTTTTTCTTGGAACGATAGAAAAAAAACGAAGGTAAACTGCATGGATCATGTACGGGAGGGGGGATCGAACCCTCTCCTTCAGTCGGAGAGGCGTATTAACCAATACACTCCAGCGCTGCAAGGGTAATCGAAAATGTTGGCACAACACTGACCTTGAAACGCACTCAGCCTATGATCACACGGGTGAGACTTTGAGGGGGACGTGCGGATAATCTGATAGATGATAGAAATTAAAGGAAATGTCCATGCTCTCGATGTGCAGAGCTCTAAAGCGTCAGTGAGTTGTGGAGATGACGGGATGGAGCAGGTTTTGTCTTTAATGAGAGCGAAAGCACATGTAACCTGTTCCCCCCCTCGGCTGAACCCGGATTGAGGGAGGGAAATCGAACTTAGGGTGGTGGGCTGCAGGGTCACGGAGGAATATCGTTGAACGGCTATTACCTACAGTTATAGGGGTTCGAGTCCCCATATGCAAATAAGCGCCTTGGCGATATTGTTCCATCGTTTTTGCTACATGTCTAGGGGAAGACAGGAATTGGAACTTGAGTCGATGTACTTCGTGGGCGAAATGGTCTCTCCTGCCAAGGGGTTCGATTTCCTATGGTATCCACGTTTGGAGTAGGCATATGAAGAAGTATATTTTTTTAGGTTCCACGCGGGCTTTCGTGATGTGTACAATTTTACTTATTTTTGCAGCATTTTGTTTGATGACGAGCTCTGTAAGAGTAGTCACTTGCTTTTCACTAGCTAACTGAACTTAGGACCAATAAAACAGTCTGGCAGACACAAAAATAGGAGCTCTACCTCTTATGGCGAATGTACGCAAGGGAGGAATCGAACCTCCAACGAGCGGTATTAACCGCTACGCTCCAGTGCTACAGCAGAAGATGGTCCCCTTACAATGAATGGCGAGAAGGCATTGAGGATATCACACAGCTTAGCGCATCAAAATCAGCATTAAATTGATCTACCCTATGCACCACACTTCCAGGCCTACACACTCAAACGGCACCGCTCCTCCCGCACGCATCCTCCCCGGCGAACACAACATGTCATTCCCAAACGTAAGACACCACGCCGACAAGCCTTCCAGCAGGCTCTTGTCGATGTACAGCCCATACGAGCCGTCTCCGCCTCCAAAGCTCAGGTACTCCGGCTCACAGAGTGCGATGTAATCATTCCTCCCGGTGGTTTTGTACACCGAGAGCCTGCCGTTCGAGTACCGCCATAGGAATCTAGATGACATGTTAGCGGAGAAGGAAGGGAAGAGAAGGGAAACGCACGATTCTCCGCTGCCATAGTAACCCCTTCCCCTGCTTTGCCGTATTCCGTCAGCTACGAATCCGCCAAATACGGTGTCGCCGTCGTCCTTGACAACGACCAGCGCACTAGCAGGCTTGGTCTGTTCGGAGCGTGAGTAGAGCGTGTTGAGGGATATGCCGTGCTGGTCAAGAGAGTAGAGGAGGGTCCATTTGCGAGGGAGACGGGAGAGAGCAGGGAGGTGTGGTCGGATCTGCATATAATCAGTTTGATGACATCATAAGGGAAGGGTGTTCTCACCGAATTCGCTAGCGTTGATTCCAGCACACGCACAGTGCCGTCTCTCCTCCCTTTCAACTCTACCTCGCCCATCTTCTCCTCGATGCTGTCTCCAATATTCAGAGGGGGAGGAGACGGTGTTCGTTCGTGCCAGTTCTCTTTGTTCGCCAGCTCCGTCCCCAGGTCTTTCGAGAACTATTTATCCCAATTGTAGGCCTCACCGCACTCGGAGGGATGTACACCACAGAGGACGCCTCAGAAGTGCTGCCGTGTGGTGCGCAGGGAGTGTCGTGGGATATCTCGACTGGGACAACGGAGTGGTGGCGTGGTGGTTCGGCGTGGTGATCGAAGAGGGAATCGAGGCTGGCACGTGCGGAGGGAGAGGGTGGCGGACGGAGCGTGTTCATCCATCGTGATGGGAGGGTCTGTGAGTGTGTGACGAGTGATGAGACAGATGATGTAGATGCGATGGGTGGTGCAGGTGGCGCTGCAGACAGAGTTGGCGCGCGTGATGGTGGAGAATGGCGGTGTCGAGATGAGGGTGCAAGCGACGAGGAGGTAGTGGTGGCAGTGAAGGAGCTGTTTCCCGATTGGGAATAGCCATGGCGAGTAGTTGATGGACTTGCTGCGCATGTCATGACATCGTAACCGCGTCGTTGAGAATGGATTTCAGGAATATAAACGCCTATTCATTTTCACAACTGAACAATTTCGCGAGCGACCCGTAAGTAGAGGACCAAATATTACGTAATCACTCCGAAATAGCAGAAACACACCCACCATTCCCCTCTCTCAGGGTCATAAAAAGAATAGCCAGTCTTTGGACCTTCCCAAGACGGCTATTCACAATACTGGGACCCCGCCATCAATGCTAGAAACCTCTCCTCGTAACTACACCCAAAGTACAACGAACAATCAACGCATCGATTCCACGCCCACATCGCTGCCAAGACGTTGGCTCCGCGAAAACTAATCAAAGTCTTTAAAACTCACCAGCCGTCTCTTCCAGTTTTAATTTGCTCATACGCATGCTATATTCCAAATTCCAAGTAAACACTAGAAAGAAAATCGTGATACAAACATACCTGACATGATTCTGCAGCATTTCGTGCAAAGCTCACCGCGAAGCAAGTCTCGGAAATATGAAATTCGGCATTCGCAACAAGGTCTAACCGTGCTCAAATAGTTGCTTACTTGCCTTCGGCTCCGCGAGGCTTTTTCTACCATTTGTTGTCGCTTTCTCGGACCTAGATCATGAAAACATAAGCAAAGCAATCACAAAAACACTACGAAGAAAAGGTTTACCGGCTGCCGATGTCACAAGGCCTCCTTATCTGACAAAAATGGGTCTAAGTATCTAACGAGGTGAGTAAGCCTCCTTTCGTAGACGAAAACTTCCTCACTCGTTCGGCAAGTTTGGCTCCGCAAGGTTTCGATCTCGGGATTTCGGGGCTTCAATTTGATGACAAATTAGTACTTTTAGAGACAAAAAATACCTTGAAAAAGTCGCTTACAATGTCGTCTCGCATGATATTGGCTCCACAGGGGTTTTCCCTGAAAATACTGGAGTCCTTGACTCAGAAAATATCCGTCAAACGCGGTCGAAAGAATATCGCAAATGATCACTTACCCGGTTTGCGGGACGTTGATACATATAGTCAATGTCCCTGGCCGTTATCTAGCAGCCTCTAAAAGATAAATTGTGATGCACCACGAGACAGAAAACAAGCTAAACGAAACTTACAGCCATTCGCTCGTCGTGGACGTCGTTCCAGGAAGGAACTGAGGAAGAATAAGAAAAAGCAACATTGGATGAAAGAAGATGACTTACCCTTGCTCGCCGGAAGAAGATCAGTCGTCTCGGAGCAATTTCGAGGCCGCCGAGACCTATACACGAGCTGGATATCAACTAGTGTCCCCTACAAAACAGAAAACTAACCTTACAGTCGTTTAGCTCGTCTTGGACATCCGCACTGGCGAAGGATAAGCGCAGGCAAGAGGATGACTTCAGCAGGCCAGAGGATGATTTGCGCTTGCTCGCGGGAAGGAGATACTTCGTCTCGGAGTAATATTGGGGTCATTGCGAGACGCTAAGAGCGAGGATGAGCAGCGAGGATGGAAGGGAATGGATGATCACTTACACAGAGACATTGCACATGCTCTGCGGATGCTATGCTTGTATTACAGGTTCTATGCAAGGTTTATTCCATGAGGCGCAAGGGAAACTTAAGATGAGCATGCATACCTTTCTGGCTGTCCCAGTTACATGTCTTGGGGCTCCCTTGACGGTAGAATCCAGGTCGCATATGACAATTCAATGATCGTTAGGTTAAGAAAGATAGAAGGGGAATGAGACGAATACGTACGAGTCGTATACGTGGTCATCCTTCGGCCTATGGTCACTTTGGGTCGACTGGCGGACCCACAGATGCCCTGCTGACGCGTCGCATCGACACGAGGATTAAGCAGGGAGTCACGTCGACTAAAGGACATCTGGATGAAGATGAACTGCAAGGTACCAAATGAAATGGATACCAACACGTAGCTAGGAAGGTAATCGTCACCCTGCAGCTACTCCTCATATCATCGAAGTATACTGACAGCACCCTGTTGCAAAAATAATGCCCCGCCATCAGAGATGAGTGCTCGCTGAGAAATGACCATTCAGTTGATGGGGCTGTTCGGATCGGAGTCACCATTGACGTCCGCGTAAGTAGTAAGGCTCGGAAAGATTACATCGCACTCCTCAAAATTGTATAGGAAGAAAGGTTAGTTCTTTTTTGAGAACGGGTGGATAGTAATCCACATCGTTGTATACAGATGAAGGTAAGCTGTGATGTACTAACCGCCCGTTCCTACGGCGATCTATCAGCTTCAATGAAGCAACCGGCCCAAGATCCATATTTTCTGCGGCTGCAGTGATAGTAGATACGAGCATTTTAATTGCTCTTGCGCAAAAAGATCTAATCAATTGGGCCCTTTCTATTTATTCATCTCTGACTGGAGAGGGAGTCAGATTGGAGATAGGCAATTAATGTAATTGACGATGTCGAAGTTCGACTCCTCTCCACGTGCCCAAATGGTATACGCAGCTTGGTTTTTAGTGCAAATATAGCCTCGTTGTCACGTCTATCCTGATTCCTGGAGCTCAGAATTTGGTATTTGAGTTGTAAAACTTGAGTTCCTGTTGGAGATGGGTAGTGCACGAGTAACGTCACCTGACGCTCGAGGTTCGACTCCCTCTCTCCATAATATGATGCTAGCGTGGACGTCCCTTTTTCCAAGATGAACTTGTGGACTCTTGATCGAATCTCTGCTTGGCAAACAAGATCATAGTTTTGTACCTATCGCGTGAAAGGTGGTGATAAGTAACGTGTATAAATAACGTGTCCCGGAGCTTGGGTTAGCGAAATTAGTAAGTTATAGGGAGGCTTAGTGGATTACGTCGAGAATAAAAATGTGTTTCAAGTTGAAACGGAGGCCACGTAGAATTTTGCGAGCGACCCTTGCGAGCTTGCGTTCCATTGCGAGCCTACATTTGCGTTTGCGTTTGAGAGTGTGACAAGGGGTTGGCGGACCGTTGTTCCGGCACATCGGGTCGGTCGGTCGGTCGACCTCGCGACGCCTAAAATATTTTTTGGACCCCACTTGCTCCAACTGAAAAATATAACTATCCAGGCATTATGACATGTTTCATAGCATATATTATAGCTGTTTAATATCTTTCTAATAAGGATGCACCAGAGATTTCGGTGAACAAGGACAGAACTTCAAAAAAGAAACATTTGTTGGTGTTGCCATATGCCCTGGCATCAAGGGCACCTAACCAAATGATATATCAAAGACTGTTGGATATACACAGTCGTGATATATCAATGCACTGGTCCCACAGTCAACGGGTCGATATATCAAGTGCACATGGGTATCCCATACTGCCTCTGCTGCTCAAATTCTGGTTCTCCGCCCTTGTCTGAAAATGAGCGCTCCCGACTGCGCGCCTCCTTTGTCCTACAAACCCGATGGGCCTGTCCCGCCATCTGCCTATAAATACCGCCACTTCTGAGATCAAAACTGATCACTGAGCGTCTTCTATCAAACGTCTTCGCTCTAGACTTCCCCTATAGATCCGCAATCATCGAACTGACGTCGCCGAATACAATCATAGTAGCAGAACTCATCACATTCTGATGTTTTCGATGTGCCTATGTTTTCTTTGCTGTCTCGGCATTTTTCTGTTTCTGCTCCCGGACCAAATTCTACATAGGAAGGAATGCATTATATATATTACAGATAGAAGGAATATTATTGATAGAAAGCGTAAATACGAGCCGGGTAGAAGAAAAAAAAAACATGACAAAAAATGAAGAATGACGCACAAGCAGGACAAAATTTTGGATATAAAAAGTATCTAGCCATTTCCACGGCAGCAGGGCATGCATACGGGCATGGACGTCAGCCACCGTTACGGTCAAAGTGTTTGTCCCTTTGCCGACATAGCTGGACCCCACCAGAGCACAATAACGATCGTTTTCTGACCACTGTTGCAGAAAGCCTTTTCCAGAGCGACCGTTGTTAGCAGGGATCCCATTCCAGATCGGTGCCAGTTCAGCTGCAAAGCATTCCACCGAGCGAGGAAATCTTCTGAGAACGACATTGGCAACTGCGGATGGACGTTGTAGCATCGGTTTTGTAGACATACGGTCAACGAAGTAGGTCTTGATGTTATAGCGCCCACTAGTCGTCCCTAAAATTACATCAACAGTTCCGCAAAAGAAAATATTGAATGGATCCGTTTACCTTAGCTTGACTGGTGACCTTGTGAAATACGCGCCTCCAATGCCTGCAAGGCAAGAAGGATATCTACCTGTTCAGCTCCGGATTGGTATCTATAAGGATACAGGTACTCGATTGACCAACTCGCGGCCACCTGGCTGCACCACTGTAAAAGACGATGGCGTTTTCCAGTCCTCGCCTCGTGATCCTCCCTATTCCTAGCAGTTCCCAGGTGTTAGCGGTATCGAGACGAAGATATGACAGCATACTGTACACATCTCACAGTTCCGTTGCTCCTCACTTCGAGTCCAAGCTATCATTGTCGGCCCTCGGGGTATCACCGGACAAGCTGAGAGAGTTCATGTGATTATGTCATCCAGCGGTCCATCTGGGAATTGGAGAGATGAGTGGAAATTTGAGGTGGGTAGGTCAATCCGAGGTCATGGTAATGGTCAACGATTCAACGTTGGTTGGGATTGATCGGAAGAAGCCAACGAATCCTATTGGTTCGGTCGATCGGGTATTGATTGAGCCCGACGCTTGCCCCGAGATACTCCTTGCTTGTACTCATTTCTCGAGGTATTGCGGGCATTAATAATAGCGTAAACATTTTATACAGATATTAGTGACCCAAAGTCGTCTACTATGGTTCTACCGGGCCAGTATATCCCATGTTAATGGCAAATGCATGCCTTCTATATAGTACTTACGACCTAAGGACCTTTTTACTCTAGTACATGCTGTAGAAAGACCTACCGCGGTCTTGACATATACTTCTGGTACAATCTTGATCATTTATTATCATTGAGCATATTTCTGTGAGTGTACGAAGGCACCGGGTGAGGGAATTAATTTTCGTCAGACGAAGCACCAAAAATCAGCAAATCCATTCCAAATACACTTACGCAAAAATGATCCTCGATGCAACGATGGAATACCGCATGAAGGGAAATATGGCACATGCTTTATGTATACTTAATGAGCCTCTATTGCATCATTCAGAACTGAAATTCGCTAGAAGATACACGTAGGTGTAGAATATGTAGCGGAGCCGGGACAATGAGGTGGGGATTTCCGAGGGCGATCGTAGTATGTCCTGGATCTGGTATTCATCGCGACGTGCCTTGTGCTTCTGATGATCTGTAAATCCAAAGGAGGCCTCTGTGAAGTAGAATTTACATTTGTATGATAATGGTTCCTTTGGTAGGTTCGTCCCCGATAGGTATGGTATGCTAAGTGTTTACTGAAGACTAAGGCTCAGTCGAAGGTCCTGACGAGTTGAAGAAGCCACGTACGGAGTTGGGTCGATGACGGACGAAAGGACCTATTCAAGAATAATGAGAGAGCCGCTGAATGCAACACAGACAATATACGCACCGTAAACCTTATGCAACTTGGCCAAGTTTACCAACATTTCCTCCGGCAACCGCATTTCAGTGAAAAATAATACAGACTTGAAACTACAGCGAATTGTTGACCGGGGATTTTTGTCAGCAGACGGAGACACAGTCTGTAGACAACACAGGAGAAAAGCTATCAGGTGCTGGAGAGACTGGCATTGATTCCATCAATACGACGATCCATCTTCGTGCCTAGAGCCTGTGTCAAAAAATGTACATCAATATTCTTTTAGGTCATTCAAACTTCACCTTTCTGTTCACCTGAGAATCAAGTCACGGTGACCCATGCACGCAGGTGGCGAGAGGAACACAAATTTGTCACGGCCGAAATGATTCATGTCAAGCGCACGCTCAATATGATGCCAGTGCATGACTGTCCCGACCTCAGAGTGGATCGACAGGACATCTCAACGCGGGCAAGAGGGTAAACGGCAGGCTGTTATCTGAGCATCTGAGATTGGGCCATCCTCGACAATAAATGGCGCTAGTACATAGGAGAATGTTAGCACCGAGTCACGAGTCGGACGACGCAAAGTTGACACAAAGGCCTTGGAAACATCAAAGCAGTCAGTATTCTTTTTCAGCTGAGTAATTCGAACAATTATAGCCTGTGTCAAGTAAGTATGGGCACTGTTTCAATCAGAAGCATTGTGAACACACAAGTGAGTCGTGACATGAAAATGAAGACAAGGTGCAATATGTACCTGAAGTACTAATTTGGGCAGCGACCATCTTCAAACAAATCTGAGATCCCTAACATGATTTTTCGGTCGCTTTTGGAACCTGTCGGTAACCGTTGGTTCTCCCAAGGCACAGAACACCGGGGAGCTCATTGTTGCAGACAGCGACTGAGCTGGAATTGATCAGCCCATGTGAAATCGATGCTTTTGATCAGCAAGTGCAGGTGATATATCAAATACTCACGGTAGAACTAGGCGATTGATATATCATGGTTTACGGTATACAGCAGTCATTGATATATCAGTCTGCGGGGTACTGGTGATTTGGCAGTCTGTAGACAAGACTTCGTGACATTTTTAATATAACAAAATGCTACTGTCAGAAATAAGCACTAAGAAATGACCGTGGGGCTGTTTGGATCCGAGTCAAAGAAGGAAAATTGTGTGACCACTGAGTAAGGGAAAATGCTCACATGCACACTTGGGGCATTCCATTCGGTGATATTACGTCTGACGGGCATCCATAAATAGCAAGAAAGGTTAATGATGGCTTTGTTTTTTGAGAACACGATGGTGTGGGTGGGAGACGACATAATCATATAGACAACTGTGAGCTGTGATGTACCAACTGCCTGTTCCTGTGGTGATATATCAGCGCTACCTGCAGACAAGCAAAAGATGAATCTGGTCCAAAATTCATGGCCAGATGTTCAATTTTTCTTGGGTGAATCGCACCATTTCAATAATTCAGCCCCCTTTATTTCTTTTGGAGTTTGACTCGAACAAAGGAAGGCCGCATGTTGTAATTGTGGTTCGACTCTTCCTTCCACATGTGGCGATTTGAATTTTTAGTGGAGAGACCCGGTGCCAATTCCCCATGCGAAGGAAACCAGATACTTTGGGGTATGGATAGTGTAACCGGTAATATCATCCCGGCTCCTGAGGTTCGATTCCTTCACTCTGCATTCTACGAATACAAATAACTTTTACTAGATGAACTAAACTTTTACTCTAGTTATCCCATACACAGAGTCTGAGAAGTGGGATCGGGAGGCACGTCGTCCAACAATGAGTGTTGCCACCTCCTAGACCCATCATACTGGACAATAAAAACGAATTGCGGTATATCTGTTACTTACACCAAAGCCTTGGAGAGATATGAATGCACCAGGAAGATATCGGAGGCTTAGAAAAGCAAGAAGACATTTAACATAACGATCATCTGCAGGCCTGAAAAATGTTTCGTTTTCAAACTAGTTGAGCTATGTACTCAAGGAGGAATCAAACCTCCTCCTTTGGTGTATATTAACCACTGCGACTGTGAGGTCGTTCTTGGATCTCCTTGAGAGATGGTTAAATGTTTGGTGTCCTCGAAGCCCATGCTAGGTTAGCTGCAATCCAAATTAGTATGATCACAGTAACTTGCTTTGACCAAGAGGTAGATCATGAGGAGACGGGGTGCGGGATGACAGCACAAGAAGCCATTTAGGTTACCCGAGTGTTCCGCAGGGCCGTAGCCTTGTTTGGGACACACAAGTATTTGAGTACTTGCGGGAGAAACTGTTTTTACTAGGTAGGGGGAGGTGGGAGTCAAGACAGCTGGAAGTACAAGATATCATTTTGCAAAGTAGGTGAGCAACCAATATGAAACCCAGAACCAGCAATGTGCCGAATGTGTTGGGTAGCGTCAAGAGGAAGAAAACGAGATTTCTGAGGCAGAAATGTCAATCAAAAAGAAGCTTTGCAGAAGGGAGGGCAAATAAGAGGGAAATTGGTTCGTGTTTGAATTCTCATATCGATGCGTGCCTGGAAGCCAATCATTCATGTAGAATTTGATTGTGGCTTGATTTTGATGAGAAAAACCTGAGTTGGGAATGATTCTGAAGAGATTGGCATGAACAGGTAGTAATATCAGTTTTGTTCGGCATTGGTTGGCATAGTAATAGCACCGCCCTGTACTTGAGGTTCGACTCCTCCTCTCCACACTGATTTTCTGTGCAGTTGACGTATTTTTTTTACTAGCTGATCCTTACTCGCAGTAGTAGATCACGTACGCTAGCATCAAACCTCGATGCATCAGAGGTGAGTATGCTCCGGTGTTCATCAGATTAGAATGTGAGAGTGAAGAAGTGTGAATGAAAGAGAGGATAGCCGTGAGCAGGCATAGGTTCGGAATAGTCGCGCATTTAACTTCCCCATGCCACCACTGACTAAACTGTGAACCCCTTTTCTCAGCCTTAGTTGGAGGCTCCCCTTGGGGTCCGATTTCTGCAAAACACAGATTGGGCTTCACATTCCTCAGGTGGGGCAGCAAGGAGGGAGGGAAAATCAAACAATTATGGGACTTTTGGGTGGTAGTTGGAATTTGAAACCATAGGGAGTGGATGGATAGATTCGTCATCCCAGGATATAGGGATAGTATCATTGAATGGGTCATAGGGAAGGGGTGGGGTTTGAGTTCCCCATGTGCTGGATATCTTGGTCTATCGATTTTGCTACAAGACTACTTCAAAATGAATGCGTATTTCGACCTATGTTTCTGCAGCCACATACATCGTGGATATGGCTCAGGTGAAATCGTTTGCCGGCTAAGGGCTAATGGGTTTGATTCCCCATATCCAAATTTATAGGGTTGATGAGTTTTCTTTTTTTTGTTTTGTTTCAAGTACTTTACTGATGATTTTCGTGGGTATTATAAGCATTGTTTGAGAATGAAGTAGAGAGTGCAGGGAAGCATATTAAATTGGCCCATGCTCCTGATCTGGCGTCATTACTCTAATCAATACGGTGGCCAGGGTATCACACGGCATGGGAAGAAAGGAGGGTGCTTCAAATACCCCCTCCCTCAGGACAGCATGCCCATTGAAAGGGAAGGCTTAGCTATTTTCTTTCAAGTGGGGAGTTTTCATTATGCGTGGTGGGATGCTACCCGAGACTATAACCAGTTTTGTGGGTGGAATAAATTTTCCCTTGCATTCGTGCTCGGGTTATCTTCCTTGAGTTTAGAACTAGTAGGTGAAAAAACGCACCTAGTGCATGTTGGAGTAGAAAAGGAAATGTTTTGAATATGTAGTTCGATCTCTTTTTGCTTTCCTAAGTAAAAGGTTCTCTGAGTTCATAAGTATAACAGTGCACGGACAATACAGAGTATGTATGCAAGGGAGGGATCGAACCTCTTGTGAGCCGTATTAACAACCATGCTCTGGAGCTGCAACACTTCTCAAAATGAATGGCTGAATGAACAATCAAGGGCAGTGGCATTGAATGATCCACCCTTCCAACCCGGCATACTCAAACGGTACCGCTCCTGCGGCACGCATCCTCCCCAGTGAATGCCACACGTCACTCTGTAGTGCAAATTCAAAACAATGCAGGAAGGAAAAGTATGTTGAGCTCAGCGCCACGGGGGTTCGAATACCCTTTATCTTGTTGCATAATAGTGTGTTTTGGTAATATTTTCCAGATCATCCTAGCTCACTCTCCTTCAATTCCTCATTGAATCCTCGCAGCCACACATACATGTCTTTGTTTTTGGATAGGGTGAGGGATAAGAGCCCCACAACACATCGTTCACTTTGATTTCAGCCAGTGGTTTACGTATTTGCCTTGGTCCCACGATAATAAGTAGTTGTGGCTCCCCCAAATGAAAAATGAGTGTCAGCTCAGAGGAACGGGGTTTAGGCAGCCTGTCATCTATTTACGCAATGAACTGGGTAGTGTGTATTTGAGTGAGCAAGCACATTTAACATGTTCCCCCTTCGGCTGCTTCCATCAAACCCAGATCAAGGGAGGGAAAATCGAACTTGGGGTGGTACACTGCCGGGATGAATTCACCATGGAGATGACTGTCGTTGAACGGATATTACCTACAGTTATAGAGGCTCGAGTCCCCGTATGCAAATACGAGTCTTGTATAGATCGGTCCATTGTTTTTGCTACAAATCTAGGGGAAGACAGGAATTGGAGCTTGATGATATTTCTGTCGATGCATGTCATGGATATGGCTCAGCCGAAATGGCCTCTCTTGTCAAGGGGTTCGATTTCCTATCATATCCACATTTGGAATTGGATAAAAAAGAATTTTCTTTTTTGTTCCATGCAGGCTTTCATTGACTTAATTTTGCAGCATTTTGTTTCAGGAAGAGGCCTGTAAGAGTAGTCACTTGCTTTTCACTAGCTAACTGAACTTATGACAAATAAAACAGTCTTCCAGACAAACCATATCAATGTATGCAAGGAGGAATCGAAACCTCTGATGAGTGGTAGGCCCCTTACAATGAATGACATGGAGGTGTGAATGAATCGAGGGCAGTGAGGATATCACACAGCATGCATTGGATTGATCTACCCTACGTGCCATACTTCCAAGCCCACGCACTCAAATGGCATGGCACCTCCAGCCCACATCCTCCCTGGCGAACACAGTACATCATTCCCGAATGTCAGACACCGCGCCGATGAGCCATCCAGCAGGCTCTTGTCAACATACAGCCCATAGGACCCATCTCTGCCTACAAAGCTCAGATAATCTGGCTCACAGAGTGTGATATAGTTGTTCCTCCTGGTGGTTTTGTACACAGAGAGTTTTCTGTTTGAGTACTGCCATAGGAATCTGCAAACGATGAGGATAGGCTCTGAAGAAAGGAAAGAGACATATGATTCCCTGCCACCATAGTAACCCCTTCCCCTGCTCTGCCGTATTCTGTCGGCTATGAATGCACCAAAGACGGTGTTGCCGTTGTCCTTGACAATGACGAGCACACCAGAAGGCTTGGTCTGTTCAGAGTGTGTCTAGAGGGTGTTGAGGGATATGCCATGTTGGTAGAGGGGGTACAGGAGCATCAATGTGTGAGGGAGACAGGAGAGAGCAGGGAGGTGTGGCCAGATCTGCGTACAATTAATTTGATGCCATCAGAGAAGGGTGATTCTCACCAAATTCGCTAGCGTTGGCTCAAGCACCTGCACAGCACCATCTCTCCTCCCTTTTAACTCTACCTCACCCATCTTATTTTTGATGCTGTCTCCCATATTCAGAGGAGGAGCAGATGGTGCACGTTCATGTTAGTTCTCTTTATTCGCTAGCTCCATTTCGAGAACCTTGGAGAAACCTTTATCCCAATTGTAGCCCTCCCCGCGATGCCTGGGGGCACCACTCAGAGGGATATACACCACAGAGGATGTCTCTGAAACGCTGCCATGTGGTGTGAAGGAGGTGTCGTGGGATACTGTAGTATTTTGACCATATCTTCACGAGGTGTTATGCATTCATCAGCAAAACCCAGAGCTCATCTTTCCTGTCTTTTGGGTCTTGTGCAAGACAAAAAAGATGGGAAAGACAAAAGATCAAACATCTTTACCAAGTGAAAGGTGCTGAGCACCTATGAAGATGTGATGTGCTACACACACCACACTACACTAAACACTCAGTAATTGTGGTTCGAAGGGAGGTATGTTATACCAGATTACAATGCTTTGTACTGTATGTTACAAGTTCTGGGTGCAATGAATATGATTGGTTTAAAGAATATATTGTGGTTTCCACTCTAAATTTGATGTGTTACTGAACACAAACTTAAACTGATACAGAATAACTGCCTGGTGCAGGTTCTGAACTCACTGCCTGGTGCAGTTTCAATACTGATACTTTGCACCTGGTTGCAACTTAAAACACACTGACTGGTTCTGAACTGTTTCTTGGGTCTGACTTTCTGTTTCTAGCTTAATACTGTTTGCTTGCTTGTATGTTCTTGCACACACAAAGTGACCAGGTCACAATCTTTCTATTCCAGGTGAGTCTACAACTTAAAGCTCTAAACCAATAAACCTATACTATTTGCCTGGTAGCATTTGGGGGGGTCAGAAACCTGATCCCCCACTAGATACATGACCTGTATTTATACTATCCTACTGATACACTATTACCAATCCTTTTTACTACTGACTAATATGCTTGCTGACCCAGCCTGGTGAAGATAAATGCTCTATCTGGCAGATATTACCTCATCTGTGGCTTACCAGGTTGATCAATTGTACTAGATCACCACCAGGTGATTACACCATGCAAGGCAAAACCTGGACTCTTGGTCTACCGGGTAGAATACCCAATCTTCTATCCGAGTGTTAGAACAGCTCATTTTGAAGTTACCAGGTGAACCTTTTATCTTACAATGAGGTACTTTCTTCCTGTGTCTTGCTCATTGGTACAATGTATTCCGATTATATTGCTTGAAAATGTTAATTTACACGTGTTTTTAAGGGTGTACATCCAGCAGGTGTATCACAAGTGAGGTACATGTTCTTGGCAAGAACTTTCTCAGCTTTCTAAAGACTTGTTTGTCTTGAATAAGATGTAAATAATTAATTAAAGACCACAAATTTTGTGCAAAGACCAGGATAGATTGACAGTCTACTATGCTTCAGTACAACAAAGATGTCACAATTACACTGAAACAACGCTACCCAGATACATGAACAATGGTGTTGTGCTTGTGCTAATCAACAGCCATGTCAGACTCGGAGTCTGACAGTACATCACTTGATGGCATAGTCACAGTCATGGTGCTCACAGCTGCCACATCACTGGCCATATTTACATTGCTATCCTCTGCTGCCGACTCATCTGCAGTATCCACACTCCCTCTACAGTCTCCTGAGTCCTCATCCTTGTCCAGCTCTGGAGGATCAGACCTGAACACGATGTCTGCCTCTTCTTCAACAATGTCTGGTGTGGCTGACTGTGCAGAAGTTGATATTTTGCACCTTTTCTTGGATGTGCTGGTCTCGACAGCCTGTTTAACTTCAGTAAGCAGCTCATTCCACTTCGCCTCACTCCAAGAATCCAAGGTTGCTTGGTAGATTGATACATGCTTGGTCTTGATGCTCTTTTTCCAGGCATCCTTGCCATACTTGGTGTGATCTGCTGGGTTGAGAGGGAATTCTTCCATGATGTCGTCGAAGTTTTGCCTTGAAAATGCAGGAGCGGCAGTATTACAGCTCTTTTAATAACTCTGCAGAAACCTGGTTTTAAAAATGTGTGTGGTCATATTTGTTTTGGAAGGTACAACCTGCCAAATGTTGTGCAGTTGCCTGTGCCGCACTTGTCATCATAGCCATGCCCTCGAAAAAACCTCTTGACCTGAAGCAACACATTCCTTCCCTCTTCTTCAAGCAACATTATCCAATCAAGGAGATATGCAATATCCTTGACATCAAGAAGACTTTGGTCTATCAGTGCCTCTCCAACTTCCAAAAATTCTGTCTAGTTTATGATCCCAACAAGACCGGCCATAGAACTGGGCATTCCCACATTCTCCAGGCCACAGATACAGGATTTATTTTCAATCTCCTTCAATATAAAAACTGCAGCTACCTTGATGAAGTCCAAGACCGTCTTTTCCAAGCATGTGGTATTCATCTATCTGCACCAGCACTCTTGCATGCCTTTCATCACCTTCATTTCTCTCAAAAATGTGTCTCTGGGCAAGCAAGAGAGTGTAACAGTCTGGAATGTGCTTGCTTTCAACTCCAGCTGGCTGCCCTCTTTTGCCAGAATCCTCAGCTCAGTGCTCGCATGCTTATGTCCTGTGATGAAGTGGGGAAAAACAACCGGACATCTGCTTGGAAGTATGGCTGGTCCCTCAAGGGCATGCAGTGTGTACAATGCAGGCATTTCGTTCATGGAAAGCAATATTCCATCCTTCCCATTCTCATGCTTGATGGAATCATTGCCTATGACATCATCCCTGGCTCTTTGACTTCAGAGAAATTTGTAGACTTTTTGCGAAAGAAAGTGGTGAGTTCCTGTTCCATTGTCACATTCTCAATGCTTAGTTCTGTCTAGATTCCAATGACGAACCCTTTCCCTGGCCCACATAGTGTGCTTCTCATGGATAATTGCAGTATTCATCATTCTGAGGAAGTCTGACAGCTTGTTGAGGATGAGGCCTGTGCATTCCCTTTTTGCTTGTACTCTAATAATCTTCACCTTATTTTCTGCTGATAGGATGCAAGCTTATCTTTCTACCTCTGTACTCCCCAGATTTCAATCCAATTGAATAGGCATTTTCTGCCATCATGGCTTTTTTGCAGTGCCATTGGACAGATGAAGGATTGACAATCATTGAGAAGGCTATTAGGAACATTACACCAGGGAAAGCATGGGGCTACTTTTACTCTTCCAGCTACATACAATAAAGTCCATCTGATTGAATTGTGATGTAATACAGCAACGAGAATTTCTAATATGCAACATCTGTAAAGCTTCACTGATGTCTTAGTTGCATTGCTTTAAGTTCTGGTCATTACTCTTAGTGATCCTCAATGAATTGAGGTGTCGAACATTGTTGGCATGTTGTTGTTGAAGGCTTTTAGTGACAAGGGTGCTTGTTCTAAGGTGTACGAGTCAATGATAAGGCTTGAAGAAGGCTGAGTTGATTACTTTGATCCAAGTCACGCTCCCTCTGGCCTGACACAGGTCCAATCTTAAGGTCACGCTTTATGGGCAGGAAAGAAATTGTATCTATCTTTGTACAGTTCCTGCCTTTATAAACTAAAGCCAACATACAATTGTGAGTCATAATTGTGTCCATTTGAGTCATGAATAGTTGTAGTAGTCATACCTAGTTGCAGCGAGTCACTAGTCTGTTGTGAGTCATTTGAATTAAAATACCAAGGTCTGAACCGTATTTACCATTTCCAATGATGGCAGTCCAGACTTGTATCTATCCATCCAGAGTAATGTGAAAGAAAGGAAAAGTGACATGATATAATGGATACAGCAAGGGGTTACAAAAGCATGCAGTAGCGAAGCAATGGAAAAACCACAGTCAAAGCAAATACAGACGTTCAACAAAGAATACACAGTTCCAAGAAACTGAGAAATGATCTTACCAACCAGCCTGAATATTGGGCCCATCTTCACCATCAATGATTGGCTTGAGGTGCAGTGGTAACTCAACCATCATATTCCTGGTTCTGTATCTCGCAGTGATAAAACCATGCAAAGTTGTTCAGCTCAGCATCATCCTCAATCTCCTTGGTACCTGAGCCAAACAGGGTGCGAGCCCCTTGATCATCTGGCCAATGCTTTTCAAAGCGATAACGTTTGGCAGGTGGAGCTTCCTCATCCAAAGCAGGTTCAATTGGACACTTCACTGGTTCACTTTGACATCTCACCTCTGGGCTTTTCACCAGTCAGCTACTAAGGACTTCAGCCTGATGGCATCACCATCCAACACTCCAAGGTTGGTCAGACTATCAGTACCAACAAGCGGTAGGATGTCAGGGCCAAAGTCCACCCCTTTCAGAACAGTCTGGTACTGGAAAGCACAATGTACACCTTTGCTCTTGATGTAGGTGAGGAAATGTGGAAGCTTTGAAGGGCTGTTGACAGGTGACTGGGAGACGATGGCTATGGATCCTAGTGCTGTAGTATCTGCTGACAGCTTCTGGGTGCCATTTGTGAGTATGTTGGTGGTGTATCCTAGCTCAGACACTGGTGGGAGCTCACCAGCAGATTCAGCAATGCTTGCCAGGTGGTTGGGTTGTTTGTGGATGGGAATGGATGGCTGTTGGTACTCCTCATCGAATTCTGGAACAGCTAGCAGTAGTGTTGCCATGGCTAAGCTTAAAGCCACTGATGAGCCTAGACTTCCATGGCAACGGCAACACCCAAAACTCGGTGAGAGTGTAGGCAATTAACGTAGCAACACAGCAATCAAGGCAATGTGTTTGCGAGTGGTTCGGTGCACCTCCATGCGGTCAATTCCTCAATAACACAAGATACACTGCGACTTTTCAGTCAGCGAAGTAGTACTCTTGGTCAAGGAGTACTAATAGACGTTGGCTGTAAGCCAGGAAGGATCTCGATAAACGAGATGGGACGGAATCTGGTATGACTTGAATACCAAGAAACCGCAATAGAAACTTTGAAAATGATCTAGAGACCATGAAAATAGGTCTAGAAATCGTAGCAACGTGCTAGAAATCGTAGCAACGCTCTAGAAATCGTTGCAACAGTCGAGAAAACGTGGGGATGGACTGTAAAACGTGGGGAAGGACTAGAAACCGTTGTGATGCTCTAGTAATCGTGGGGGAGGGCGAGTAATCGTGTGGAAGGACTGGTAATCGTAGCAATGCTCTAGAAATCGTAGCAACACACTAGAAATCGTTGCGATGCTCTAGAAATCGTGGCAATGGACTAGAAGACGTCGAAATAGCCTAGTAAACGTGGCTTGGGGTGTACCTAATATTGTGAGTCGAAACAATAGCAATAAACGTATGGAGACTGGAAGAAACTGGTAGAAATCGTAGCAACTGAGGTGCTGAGTGGGGTGCTGCGGCAATAGATGCACGGCAACTCCGAACAATGATAAAGTCGAGGGTGATCCTATGGAGCTGAACTGGGCCTACACGGAGGCAATACTGAACTGGGTGATGAAAATGATGGCGATGTAGAAGGTGAAAGCGATGAAACAATCCTATTTGGTGAAAGTGAAGCAATGTTGTGGCATTAAAAGACAAAAGCAAGTTATTGACGCAAGATTTTGTGTATTGGTGCAACCAACAATGTTTAAAGAGTAAAGCAAGCGGTGGGGAATAACTTGGAGTAACCGTAGCTGACTGGTAATGCTGTAGCCTCGTCAACTGGGTAAGAACTAGCTCTAAAAATGCGGTATCTACCTAGTTTTTATACTACAAGTACAATTTTATAAATAGAATATTCTTCGAAGCCTTAGTAAGGCTGTAAGTCCTTGGCTTTTGTAATAGCCGTAGTAAACATATGGTATCTGTGGTTCTAAAGTAACAGCAAGTCCTCGACGTTGCTGTGTATGGATGCAAACCGTGTGGTTTTATTGAGTGATGAGCGGATCATAAGGTGCTGTGTAGCTGCGGATTATTGAGCTGCAGTTGCCGTGCTGAGGTGTATGCGTGGGGCAATGATAATTCGAAGTCTTGGCACTGTAACAGCCTTAGTAAACGCGGTCTATAGTTGCCATAGCTGTAATTATCGTAGCTGGGAGGGTACTCGCATCAATCATGTCATTTCATTAAATGATTGATGGGCACATAAACTAGTGCTTCTGAGTGATATAGCAACCCTGTTTTAGGATGATTGTTGATCAAAGGTGCCTTGCCGTGATGGGATATGGTAATTGTGATGCGAGGCGAGCTGGGAAGGATAACGGAGTGCATGAGGAGTGGATGTTACGGTTTTAGGACTGGATCTGAATGTTTGTGGCTTATACTGCGAAAATCCATGGTATTATCGAGAGTTGGCAGTGTTATGGAGTGTGTGAGGATTATAATGGCGTTGTTTCGAAGGTATTGGGTGATGGATGGCTAAATCCGTGAATTCTGAGCGTACAGAGCCTGGAGGCTCATCACCGCTTGAGCCCCTAAGCTGAGCCTTGATAAGCCGAGCTTGAGCCTTAATTGGCTCAGACTCGTTCTAGACTCAAGTTGCTGCCATAGTCGGCTTTAGCCAGGCTCAAGCCACTTTAGCTGGTTATCGATGACCAATTTGGTAGCGATTCATTGATCTTCATCCTTGCCCTCTACCAGCTCCTACCATCCTTGTACCAACTTCTTGGGGCGTGAGCGGTAAGATGTAGTGCTCCTATGTGTTTCTGCTTCCTCTGGCCATCCACAAATATGCAGTTTTGATCTCCATTTCCAAGCCTGAGGACAATTCACTGCAGAGGTTAGTGCATTTTCAATCGCCTAAAACGGGACCTTAAATGGTTTCGATTTCAGCTTCAGTTTTTACGCCATTGTTTTGCACGCTGTAAAACAAAAAGGTACCTTAAGTCCATTGTTCCATAGGGGGAAAAGTTTTTCATACTGTTTTATTGATGGCATTTTCAGGGCCAAGAAAGGCAACGCTAAATCAAAACCTTTTAAGGTTTCGTTTTTTACCAGCTAAGATGCACGGGCCTCCGCTGTGATTACAAGCATGATGTCTGAAACAAGTCTCAAGGCCTTTTGAGGGCAGAAAACTGGTGGCAAGAGCGAATGTCAACATAAAGGTGTGTCATTATACATTATATGTGCTGTTCTTGTATTCATTGAGACTTAGGTGTTCACTGACAGTCATCTAAAATGCTACTGATCTATGAAAACCAGCTGTACTTAGCACCTTAATGAAATACATCTATATTTGCTTCCCAGCATTACGCAAACCATATAAATATGGCTCTCAACAGGCCTATGTTTCTCTAGCACGCTGTTTACTTTTTCCGTTCTCCCCAGTCTGATTTTGATCATCTAACTTTTACTGCCTGAATGGCTCCAACTGGACATTGGGGAGTGCGTACTCATGCTCAGAGATGTGGTGGTCGGACTGAATCTTCAGTTGTCACTGAGAGTGAAGCCCCTGGGCCAATGGAGACGCTTGCTGTACACCCTGGAGGAGCCTTGAATGCATGATTTCATGTCCAGGACCTTGGTATGTTATTCCTCCTTTCTCAATTGGCCTCATTTATTAAATATCCTTCTCATAGGGATAAACGAACCCTCTCAGCCAAATTACTCACCTCAGCATGGTCAACAGCCTCCCCCACCCTCTCCACATGTACCAATGACTCCACCATCGACTCATTCACACAGACATCAGGGTGATCTTCCTGATCCTGATGATGAGAATCCATTCCCTTCTACTCCAGAACATAATGCCAGTCATTTGCAGCCTCAGCTGATGCTTGGTGGCTCTTTAGCAAGTGCCGATGATGTAGAAATATTTAACTTCGATACACTGTCTGATTCATCAGGGCCTACAACACCGACACCTATTCTGCATCCTTGTGCACCAACACCCAAGAGCAATCGCCAGCACCACTGGGCTAAGTGAGCAACAATGGAAATGCCAGACATACCTGATCTCCAACCATTTTATCAAATGCGTGAGGATTGTGTGCACTGTATCTTCTGCTTGTAACTTCTGATTTATTTTTCTACATACAAATCTAAAGTACTTCTAGGGCTCATCAGATCACAACATCATTTGGCCATTTATCAATGTCTACTAGCAACTGGCAGCGACACTTGTATACGAAGCATCTCTCACTCTGGGTAGCTGCATGTGATAAACTCAAGATCAAAATCACCACAGAAGCTGCAGAAGCTGTTGTTGCAGCATACCGAGAATCATAAGGACAAGGACATAAGAATACTCCCAGCATGGCAAGCAATGTTGAGGGGATCCCAGCATTTTTGCTTGAAGCATTTATTGATGCACTTGTTGCATTTATTTCTGCAAATGACCAGGTAGGCTTCCTATTCACAAAACAGGCATCTGAAACCAATATTTTATAGTCTTTCAATGTCATTGAGTCTCTGGAGCTGCATCAGATTTTTCTCATGCTCAGAGAGGACCTTACTAATGCCGACATACCATGCCGAACACAGATCCAGTCCTGTGTAATGGAAATATGGGAGGAGCACTTAAAACAGCTCTCAAGAGAGATGCAGGTATATCACATAGTTTGCGATATGTTGTGTTTTAACATCTTGATGCCTGTTCTGCCTTTAGAGCGCTCTGGGTAAAAATTCATTCACAACTGATTTGTGGTCAAATGCCAATCTTGTACCATTCATGGCTGTTACAGCTCATTGGATTGATACAAAGGAGGTTCATCCACCCAATGGTGGGGATATGTACTTGGCTCTGATGCTTTGCGCTGATTTGATTGGCTTTCACTGTGTCCCCGGTCATCATGATGGGGAGCATTTAGTGAGAGCTTTTCTCCACATAGTTGATCATCTCCGCATTGCACTGAAGGTAAGCTCAGAACTTTGATCCCTTGGTGCTAACTAATATCTGTCTCATATCAGTTGGATCAGCCTTGACAATGCATCTAATAATGATACGATGCTGGCTTGGCTTGAAACATTGCTCACACAGCAAGGTATACCATTTGCTGCTTTAAAGTGGCATATTCGGTAAGTTATCATGTGATTGGTTGTCTTCAGTTGTTCTCATATTTCCAGATGTTTCACACATATTGTTAACCTTGCTTGCAAGGCCGTCTTGAAAGCAATCACAAATCTGGATCATGCTCTCGATCACAGTGAATTTATTCCACCACCTGAATGACCTACTAATTTCAACGCTGCATGCCAACATGATCCTATTGCAACTGTGAGAACAATTGTCTGAGTTGTAAGTAATCTGTTCACAATTTCAACTCTTTTATATGAATTCCTTTCAGATTCGAGCCTCATCCATATGACATCAAGTGTTTTCAGAGATACTTGAAGTGTTGGAGACCAACAATCTCCAGCTCTTGCGAGATGTTGTTACACAATGGTCATCGACACTCCTGATGATTGATCGAGCTCTCACATTACATCCAGTTTGTGATTCTTTAATATGCTTTTGTGATTTGAATGACATGATAACCGGTTACAGGCAATTGAAAGATTTCTTAGATCCCCTGATTTTCCTGGGTTACACCAGTATCAGCTGAGTACTGCTGAATGGAATGCACTTTCTGATTTCTGGGACATACTTGCTGTACAGTCTTTTTGAGCACCAGAAATGTGCTAGCTAACATTGTATTCTCTCAGGTTCCACATGCATTCCAGCAAATTCTTTCAGCAGAGAAAACCCCATGCATCTCTGATACACTTCCCGCATTTGAGGCTATGAGATCAACATGGGAGGCTCTTCAAGAAGAGCTGCCACATTTGTCTGAAATCATTGATGCCAGTCTTGACAAGCTTGCAGAGTACCAAAATCGTGCTGATGATGTTGATGTCTATTTCTTAGCAATCAGTACGCCACTTTCATTTCTTTGAGATGCAAACTCATGTCTCCATAGTCATACATCCTAGCTACAAGATGCAATGGTTCCAAGACAATATGCCTGATTGAGTTTCTGACATCAAGAAGCTGTTCATAGAAACTGTTAGTCATTTGATTTGTCACAGCTGTTCTCTTCTTTGACCTAAGTTTACAGCTTCGAGAATACTGCAATTCACCAGAGCTATGCACACCTGCATGGACACTGGCTCCAAATTCTGGGAACACTCTTGCTTGTGCACATGACATTCTTCGTATGTGCCCAGGTGCACGTACTTCCGCTCCCTCAAAAAGTCTTTGAGTGGAAGTTGATGCATATCTTTCTGATCTGATCAGAGATGATATATCAATCTTGATGTTCTTGCAGGTATGTATGCAATCTCCGTATTTGTGTCTATGTTAATGTATCAATGCCAGGAGAATCAGAAACTATATCCAACTATTTTCTCTTTTGTGCTTGATATTTTGCCTATTCAAGGCACTGCAGTACCCTCCGAACATGTTTTTTCAAGTGGGAAAGAGACTAACACATTACGGCATAATCATTTAGGTGTACAGGCAATGGAAGCTTTGCAGATGCTCAAATTCTCAATCAGAAAGGGGCGGGGTCTTAATTTTACGGATGAATCGGATGAAGCCTCGCAGATAGAAGAGCTTGAGGCACTTCTACATCAGCAGACACTGGTTCCTGAGGATATGCAGGCATTTATTAGGTCTCTTGCATCACACAGTATTATTTAATACATCTATTTCCTTTTTTGATTATTAGTCTGTGCTTAAACTGACTTTGAGCTGGAGTCTAGCCTAGCTGACAATTTGACACAGGCTTGAGCCGACTTGGATAAATGAAATTACCAAAGTCGGCATAAGTCTAGCCAAGCTGAGTCTAGCTGAGTCACAGCATCACTAGCTAGCGGGTCATTGACAGTTGCCTTGGCATTGGCCTGACAAACGTTGGTTAGTGAATCATAGGCAAAGAATAATGTTGTAATGACATACAATATAGTGAACCCATGTGTCAATCTGGGGGTTGGTAAGTTCCCAAGTGATACCACAATGAGGATCAGTGTAGGTTAGATGCTGGTTATGGTGATTCCCCCACTTGTCAGTAAGGAGCTTCCACACATGAGCTAGTTCATCCAGAATCTCTACATTCTTATTTCCATCCTGTACACTGTCAGCACTATCATGCAAAAGAGTAGAAGAGCAGTACCTCATCATAGATTGACTGATTGTCATTGTCTGAATCCTCAGCAACATTGCACTTGACAAATGGTTAGCAACAAGCATTGCTCAATGAGAAAAGCATGCACCTTTGACCAGAGAACCTTTACAGGATCTAGTTTCAACCAAATGTAGATCTCCTTCACTGCCCCAGTATCCCAAATGACACTCTTCTTGATGATTTGATGAAATTCTTCAGGAGTTTCAACATTGATGCATTATTTTTGCTAGAAATGAAAGGTAAGTTATGTTTGCAGAAAAGAGTGTTGGCACATACATTTTTTTGGTCAACATTTTGAATGATATCTATCATTTCTTTTCAAGAAGGGGAATGTACTTTGCAGAGGTGGAGTAAGTAGAGCAGTGGTAAATGTGGTGTATGATTCAAGAGCAGGAGTATGGCCTGAGAATTGATAGTCAAATGTTTTTGTCTTCAAGAACTTCAGGATCTTTTGAGCTGCTGCTGACTTCTTTGTAGAAGGGGCAGTGCTGGGTGTTGTTGTTGTCAAAGAAAATGTAATGTATATCTGGGTTGGACGTCCTTGAGGCTCTGAGGACTGGGATTGCTGAGGAGCCATGATGGTGGAAAGGAAGAAGACAGTAGACACATCAATGCCCATGTTGATGGCTGGCACAGGTGAACCAAATAGAACCACACACATTTTTCATAAACTAGATTTCCACATAATTACTAAACAGCTGTAACAAATGCACTAGTAGTCCACATAGAAATTGCATGCTCTACCTGTGGTAATATTGTGAGTCATTAATAGATCATGAGCAATGAAGTCCTCATACCACCTGCCCAGCAAGTAATAGTGCACCTTTCAGGTACAGAATCATCGAAATATTGTCCATGGGCCCCAGCACCATGAAATGGGCCTTAGTCATGACCTGAATGATCAACTTGTGACAAAACATTCCCTAGTTGTACACTAAGACAGTGTAAATTGTCATAAAAAGGGGACATACCCTTCTCTGTGCTCCATCATCCTTCCAAACTTTCCACATAAACAGTGGGCTGGAACCTACATTCCCCCCTGGAGATGTTGATGTGATTAGGTAGGTCATATATTGTCCAATAAGCTCAGGTGTTGAGAGCTGATCGCAGTGTTCTTGGATAAAGGCCTCAACTGCCTTTTCTGCCTCGACACAAATGTCATAATGGAAATCAGTGATTCAATAATTGGCCTGGCATCAAATGAAGTGTTAATCAATGGCTCAATGGTATAAGTGACATACCAGGCTCATTCATGCGTCCTTCTCTGCCATGCAGTACTTGGTCCTTCCAAACTCCATGTTAACTGCCTCCTGAACATCCTCAACAGATAGTGAGGCCCAAGGAGTCGTTGATTGCCCCACTTTCTCATGAAAAAAGGGAACGATTCTCTTGCTGAAAGTGTTCTGAGTGCCACCTAGCAAGTCATTCATGGTCCATTTGTTCTTGCCATTACATGCCTGTTTTGCTGTCATGATTGGACCATCTTTCTTGACTATTTTGATGACATCCTGGAACACGATGATTAGCTTATGATTAAAAGCACAGGAAGATATATACCTACTGTTTTGTGGTCTGTTAAGCCTTTTCCCTTTGTCTTGTTGATGTCAATGAATTCTGGTTTAATATCCTCATCATCTTCAACCATGCCGCCAGCTTTAACAAGTGAATTGTTCTCTTCATTCCTTGCATCTGTAGTATAAAATGGAGCATCAGCATAATAGCAGTTGACTGAAGACCTCTGCACGCACACCTTTCTTTCCAGTCTGAAGTCAATTTCCACTCTTTTTCTGCTCCCAGTTCTTTGCTAACTCGCCAGCAGGCTCTGAGGTCTTGACTGGATCTGCAGTTTTGGTCTTGACTTTTTGCTTCTTTGTAGGCGGTATTTGCACCTTGGGGGGAATAGGTCCATCATCAGAGCACAGGCTGGAAAATCTGGGTTATCAGCAGCTTCAACAAAAACAAAATATAAGAGATACATGGTAGACTTGACTCTTATGTTTCAGGACACATTTGAGTGCCATGATAGTCTCCCCTTTGGATTCAGGTCCTGATGTTTGCAAAGAAAGCTTGGATGTGGCCACACCCTCCTTGGTAGATTGACTATTGGTGATAGTGGTACGTGTGGAGACTTTTACTGGCCTGGGCTTTGGTCCAAATTTGGTCACCGGCTTCCCCACCTTGGTGGCATCAATGTGATCTCCATGAGGTATGTACTCATCTGACTCTTTATCTGATTCATCACCACCAGCGAGCACCGTAAGGTCTTGCACATGAGAAATTTCTTCTTGGCTATTCTGAGTAGTATAATCTCACAGTATCAAATTTACTGACTTTGTTGGGCAATACTAGTATGCTCTTGGATTTCCTCATTTGTTGAAGTCACTGAGATCTCTGGTTGCAACATCTGGTTCAACAAGGATGGGGGAGCAGCAACATTGACCTGAGGATCAATGTCATTGCCTGGAGCATGAGAGTGAGTATGATATGCCACCATATCAACATTGAACTGACCTGCTTTGTTCTTAGTGGAAGGGACACATTTTTTGATGCTAGCAGGGCAATGCCCTGTTAACTCTCAAGCCACATCCTCCTGACAAAGTGCATCCTCAAGAATAGCTACATCTACCTTGGCCTTGTCTCTTTGTACCTGTAGCTTAGCACTATCAACCTTTTTTTGTTCTTGTTTTTGATCTTTTCACCAAGAGTTTTGACATCATCAGGATGCTCCCAATCATCAACAGTTCCAGGATGGCACCCTTTGTTACTGCTACACAGCTGCATCTTCTCCACTACAGGTTTTTTTACTATCATAGAAGGAAGATCAAGAGCTTTTTTCGAATGGTGAGGAGGCATAGAAGCAGACAATGGAAAGTAAGTAGGTAACAGTGCTAGGCTGCCATGTCACATCAAGTTGATTTTTTTTTTACAAAGTCCAACCAATAGTGTGACATACCAATTCATTCTCTGATGTCCAACTGTCTCAATCAACTCAACTAAGCTGAGAGCACTGAAATGAAAGACTATTCCTTGCAAGAACAAAATGCTTGGTTGCATGTGCTACTTCTCCTCAGCTAATGGTGTATCCATTCACCTGGCATCATGCAAATTTCACAGTCTCTGATTTGGTCCCACTATACAGACACACCATTCTCAGGCTTGGCTTGCACCAGTGAGTCCATCGCAACTATCAGAGCATGGGAAATCTAACAATAGTGGACATCTCAATGTGCCAAGTCCTGCAGGAAGTCCTCTACATGATGCTGAGGAAGAAGATGACAAAATACAGGAATCTGTTGAGTATCACCCAGCTGTTAATGGTATGTGGAATCTATTTTGGTGTTATGCCTTGATCTCATATTGTCTTCAGGGAAGCCCTGTGATAGCAAGGGTAATGTTCTTCCAGATGGAACCTCACCACCACCGCTTATTTATGGACCTCTGGACAATTTTACACCTTTTGAGGATCATGCTTTGTTTGAACTTGCTGACCTGCTATATCAGCACAATCAGATGCCTGCTAGTCAGCTCAATGACCTTCTTCAAATATGGTCTGCAAAGATGCATGATCAGGATAGCCCGCCTTTCATCAACTCTAACGATCTGTATAGCAGCATTGATGCTACAATGATAGGCAGTGTGCCATGGCAATCATTTTCTGTGTCCTACCAAGGCAAGATTGAAACTGATTCACTGCCATCTTGGAAGACCACAGAGTATGAGGTTTTCTTCCATGATCCTTGCGAGGTTCTCAAAACCCAACTGGCCAACCCCAACTTTGCTAAAGAGATGGACTTCTTACCAAAATGCATGACTGATGGGCAAGGAAGATGTTGTTACCAAGATTTGATGTCAGGTAATTGGGCTTGGTGGCAGGCAGTATGTACTTCTTTTATATCTGTCATACTTTGCATAGTTTTATTAACTTGGGTCTTCATTCACAGGATTGTATTTCCGATGAACTTGGTCTTAGTGATATTACCTACTGTCCTGTCATTGTTGGCAGCAATAAAACCACTGTCTCAGTTGCAACAGGACAGAATGAATAATACCTGCTATATGCATCTAATGGCCTGATCCATAATAATATCCGCCATGCACATCGCAATGGAGTTTCCCTCCTTGGCTTTCTCTCTGTACCTAAGAGTAAGTTTCCCACCTTCCCTTACTTGAACATGTGATATATTGACTGCTCCTTTTTCTCTTTTTAGTGGATCATGAACATCAAGATAGCCCTGAGTTTCAAACCTTTCATCGTCAGATCTTCCATGGCTCACTCCGGGCAATATTTGAGTCATTGTGGTCTGGTATGGAAACCCTCAAAGTTCTATGCTATGGTGATGGACATTACTGCCAAACCATATATGGACTAGGACCATATATTGCCAACTACCCTGAGCAAGCCTTGTTAGCCTGCATTGTACAAGGCTGGTGTCCTCGGTATGTCATTTGCACACCTTTTATATGTCTCCATAGCTCAATGTCAAAGGTGTACTGCCTCACATCACAATTTAGATGGTCCTGGTGGGTGAAGGACACATGAACACACAGATGCTTGTGCTTGTGCTATGTCCTCAAAGGAAATGTGGAATGATTATGGGATTATCGATGGAATAATGGTACTTGCCCAGTTCCCTGAATTTCCTGTTGTCTTCATATTTGATTATCTGCAGCCATTCACATCTGGGTTCACTCAAGATGATATTCATGAACTTCTGTCACCAGATCTTCTTCACCAAATCATCAAGGGAACATTTAAGGATCATTTAGTAACATGGGTTGAAGACTACATCAAGACTGCTAATACCCCACAAGAATCAGCACAAATATTGGCTGACATTGACCACTGGTATATTCTCAGCCATGTGATTAATGATTAACTCCTGATCCCATATCTCTATAGGATTGCTGCTGTACCACCTTTTCCTGGCTTACGGTGATTTCCTGAAGGACGTGGCTTTAAGCCATGGACAGGCAATGACTCTAAAGCACTATTGAAGGTTTGTACAGTACCATATGCATAGTCTCAGACAATAAGGCTCATCATTTTCTGACAGGTTTATATCCCAGCTATTGCTGGTGATGTACCACCACCCATGGTCCGAGCACTTGCAGTGTTCATGGAATTTTGCTACTGTGTGTGTCATTCAGTGATTGATGAAGAAGATCTCATCAAAATTGATGCATCTGTGGCTGAATTTCATCATGAGAGAGAGATCTTTCATACTCTTGGAATCTGAAAGGATGAGGTCCACAGTGATGGTAAATGCTGACACGCTTGAAAAGCGTTCACACATGTAATTTTGCGAAATGTATCAATACATACATTTTATAAAAGCTAGATACTGAGGGAATGAGATATACCTTAGAGCGCAATGTCCTAAGTGCAGGCAATGTAATACCTTGAGTGATGTTCAGTGGAGTGCATGGCTTAACTGTAGAGTGATACCATAAGGGTCACACAAAGTCTAAAGCCCCAGCACTTGACACTGAATACACTGACAATGCACAGAAGACATGCGCTAAGCATAGAACCAGTGAAGCTCAGGAGATAATTGATACTTCACGCAACCTTGATCTATGATGCACAAGGCACTGCCATGCCAGGAGCTAGCGCTCTAGACCTCAGAATGTGTAGAATTGAAGTAAGACCAATGTCTCTGACTTTGGCTGATGCACATGAGGCCTAGACTAGAAACTAGTGGTACTAGAAGACCATGGAAATCACTAGAAGATATTATTACTATAAAGATGAGTTATGCTCTAGGCTACAACTCCAAGGAGATACTAGGCAATGTCAGTACACATCAATAGTGTGGCTAACCGATGTCATGCAGCTGAGAGACCAGGATCTGGCCTTGAGCCAGAGCTCTGAGTAAGCACCAAGCAATGGTGTGATTATGGCAACATGCATGGCACCCAGGAAAGGAAGTTCCGCAAGCTAAGAGTCACTATTTAAGGTTGTATTAATTGGTAGAACGCGGTGTATATAAATACCATAGTATAGTAATAGTGCACAAGTTTCAGACCCCCCTTGTTGGAGCGCAAAAGCCCTCAGCTTAGCACTCTAGCTTTGGGATTAGTTTGTAGCTTTGAGCAAGAGAATAGACCTTTTATTGATAACATTTGAGTGACTTGAGTAGTGCACAAGGCATAGAAAGCTAGTGCAGGACTTGTGTACAGTTTGAGTGATTGGTTGACTTGTGCTCTACCCTGAGAATAAGAGATATTGTGTCATTGTGGATGTGCTCTTGAGTTTTGAGGGTTTCTTGTGATGTGCAGTGCTACAGGCAGCAGAGGTTCAAACCCTTTGGCTTATCAGACAGTGTTTCTTGTGTACGAGATACTACAGGCGACACAGGTTCAAACCCTTTGGTCTGGTTAGTGTTCGTACAGAGGCCTTCTTTTAATGCGCAGCACTACTGGTGGCAGAGGTTCAAACCCTGTGGTCTGATTAGTGCACACTTGAGGGTTCTCACTTCTGCAAGCGGCAGAGGTTCAAACCCTTTGGCTTGTCAGACGGGGTTATTTGGTTCTTGTGTCTCTGGATCACATAGGTTCGAACCCTGTGGGTCTATGATCAGTTTGGAAGCTTGAGCGCTGATGAGCCTCCAGGCTCTGTATGCTCAGAATTCATGGATTTTGCCTGCTAATTAACGCTATTGTCCCTTCAATGGCCTTTCAGCAAACCAATGATTGCATGCACATTGATACCACTTTTATCCTATGGCAACCACTCCTCACGCACTTTGTTATCCATCCCATCTTGCCACACATCATAATTGCCATACTTCATCATGGCAAGGCACCTTCAATCAACAATCATCCCAATACGGAATTGACACATCACTCCGAAGCACCCAGTTGATGCGCTCATTGATCACTTAATGAAAATGACGTGATTGACACGAGTACCCTCCCAGCTACAACAATTGCAGCTATGGCAACTACAGACCATGTTTACTAAGGCTGTTACTGTGCCAAGACCTCGAGAAAATGTTGCCCCATGAGTACTCCTCAGCACGACCACTATCGCTCAGTAATCTGCTGCTAAACAGCACCTAACAATCCATGCATCACTCAGCAAAACCATACAGTTCTCATCCATACGAGGCAACGTCAACAAGTTGCTGTTACTTCAGAAGCCAAAAAGACCATATGTTGCCTATGATTTTTACAAAGCCAAGGCCTTACAGCCTTACTAAGTCTCGCATTAGTTACTCTATTTATAAATTTGTACTTGTAGTATAGAAATGAACTAGAAAACACAGTTACAGGAGTTGATCTCTAGTTGACCCCAGACTATGTCAATTATTGTCATGCACTAGTCTATTGCCAGTAAACCACATCTATTCACCATTCTATGGCAATATACAGTTTACCCCAGCATATTCTCGATTGCATGTCGACTCTTGAGCTCACCAGAGTTATCCCACGGTTTTTAACTGTGAAGAGTCCTTCGCTATGTGCTCTTTGCTCTTAACACTATTGGTGCATGCTCATACTGTGCCAATATGTGATCACTGCACCATACCTCACCCAAGTTATCTTTTATAGGCTGTCATCATTTCACTTTCACACCATTGGAGTTTTTACTGTTTCTCTTTTGCCATCATTATCGTCGTCCACTTGGATAGTCTCAGAGCAGACTTAGGATCAGTTCAGCAAGTTTTTGTATAGTATCAGTCCCTCAAGTGGACTTGAAGGTTGGTTTTGACATAGGATAGGATCGTTTCAGTACCAGACCAGTTTCAACATTGACTCAGCACCCTCACATTGTATAGGACCAGTATCATCGCCAGTTTTCATAGCTCAACGTTTTCTCTCGCCATTCCGCCCCCAGCACCTCGTTCAACATTTTCTCTTGCCACACGTCATCTCCACCCACGTTTTCTCATCGCCTCGTTCACTCATAGACTCTTGCCGACCGTTTGGTCTATTCTCCATCATTCACCCCACTCCGATTACCATTGAGTGATGTTTTCTAGTCTCGCCGCATGTTTTCTCATATGGATTTATGGTATTCACATCATACCCGCTTCTGTTCCCTCTCACTTTGAGAGAATCCTACTGGCTTATAGCCTTAGCATCTAGTACTCGACTACCAAGCAGTACTACTTCGCAGACTTAAAGTTGCAGTGTATTCTTGCGTATAGAGGAATTTTTATACTGCATGGAGGTGCTCCAAACCACTCGCACACATGATTGCCTTGATTCCCATGCTACTACATTAATTACCCAATCTCATTCCGAGTTGGTGTTGCCATTGCCATGGAAGTCTTAGGCCCATCAGCATGTGGGTTTAAATCCTGTGGCTTGAGTGGACGTGTTTTGAAGGGTTTCTGCTTAGAGCACAAGCTTTAAGTTGTGTTTAGGGTGTGTTTAAGTTCTTTGTGGTCACCTGTGTGTGTCGCACGAGGCTTATTGAGGGTTTTGTTCATGTGTGCCGATGTGTTGTGTATTGTACTACACCTTGCCTTGAGGCCCAGTGACAACTGTCGCTCCTCTTGTTATTAAAAGCCTTTGGACTTAAAGAGATCTAGATACTTGATGCATGCTATTGCTGTACTTGTGTACCTTATATTTTGAGAGTTTGGTGCTCGCATTTCTATCTGCTTCTATCACATCAGAATCCCCCACAAACTTGAGGGTTTGTGTGTGTAGTGTTGGGTGTGGGTGTGATCAGTGTCTTTGATGCTGTTGCATTTCTAGCTTGCATGCACAGAGTCTCTTCGCCGCTTCATCATTCCCCCAGTACAGAGAGCAGACCCAAATTCAATACTATCCATGTTAGAGACATATGACCTCCATGCTCCCCCAATGCTTCTCCCATATCCCCTGCCACATCACAGCCAGACGAGACTCTGCCATCCCTTTCACTAACAAATTTTCAATGTCTGTTGACACCATCTTTGTCGCTGACCCTACCAATGCTAGCTCCCCCTCTGATTGCCATCAGCACATGCTGCAGATCTCCATCCTGGCCCTTTTCCTCATTCATACCCTCCTCATAGCTAGTGATGGCTCTTCTGCGTCGACTCAGATCAAGGTCAATGAGCTGGGTCAGCAACTGATCAACATGTCCAATAGCCTTGAATTTGTGGAGTTGAAAGTGACTGAGCAGTGCAAGACTTGCTGCACCGATGTTGTTGCAGCTGTGGAAGAGACAGAGTCAGTTAGGGACGGAATGAGTAGTACTACATCTATGGGTCACTTGTAGCTTTTGTGGGAGTCAAATCAATGACTCAAGCATCTACTCTTACTTTTCTATCAATCTTGTTATACTATCTTGTTACTGCTATCTGCAAATGAAATGCTTTCTTCCCAAAGACAAGAAAGATGAGTAAATGAAAAATCAAGAGCCCAAAACCAAGATCAAGATGTGCAAAGATCATGTAATTAAGACAAAGAGCCGGAAGACCTTTTCTGGGTTTTGCTGATGTTATACAACATCTTCATAAACTACATCTTCATTATGATATCATATACCTTAATAGGCAGTCTGGCATATGCCAGACCGAAAATGTATTGCTTTATTGAGTAATTTAAGGCACTAAAGGGGCCTGTTACATGTTATGAAGTTCGCCTATCTTCACATAATGGACCCCCATTGTGTGTTATGTGAAGATACCATCAAAATACTACAGTATCTCAACTGGGACAACCAAGTGTGGATGTGGTGGCTCCGTGTGGTGGTCAAAGAGAGAATCAAGGCTAGCGCATGTGGAGGGAGAGGGTGGTGGATGTGAAAGGAGGAAGGTGTTCATCCATCTTGATGGGAGCATCTGTGAGTGTATGATGGGTGATGAGATGGATGATGTAGAGGCTATTGGTGGTGTGGATGTCACTGCAGAGAGAGTTGGCATGCATGATGGTGTAGAATGGCGATGTCGAGATGAGGGCGATGCGGTGGTGCAGTGAAGAAGCTGTTTCCTGTTTGGGAATAGCCATGGCGAGTAATTGATGGACTCCCTGCACATGTCAGGACATCGTAACCATGTTGTTGAGAGTGGATTTCAGGAATATAAATGGCTAGTTCTCTTCACAACTCAACCATTTTGTGAGCGACTGGTAAGTAGAGGTTCAGAGATTATGTAATCACTATGAACTAGCAGAACCACACCCTCCATTTCCCTCTCTCAGGGTCATAAAAAAAATAGCCAGTCTTGGGACCTTCCCAAGATGGCTATTCATAATACTAGGACCCCGCCATCAATGCTAGGGACCTCTCCTTGGAAATACACCCAAAGTACAACAAAAAATCAATGTGTCGATTCCACACTGATAAGACATTGGCTCCCTGAAAACCAATCAAAGTTTCAAAACTCACCAGCCATCTCTTCCAATTTTATTTTGCTCATATGCATGCTATATTCCAAATTCCAAGTAAGCACTAGAAAGAAAATCACGATACAAACATACCTGATGTGATTCTGGAGAATTTCACGCAAAGCTCATGGCAACACAAATCTGGGACATCTGAAATTCAGCATTCTCAACAAGGTCTAATGGTGCTCAAATAATTGCTTACTTGGCTGAGGCTCCATGAGGCTTTGTTCTACAAGTTCTTATCGCTTTTTCGGACCTAGAACATGAAAACATCAGCAAGGCGATCACAAAAACACTCCAAAGAAAAGGCTTACCAGCTGCCGATATTGCAAGGCCTCATTCTCTGCCAAAAAAAAATAGGTCTCTCTAGTGAGGTGACTAAGCGTCCTTTTGTAGACAAAAACTTCCTCACTCGTTTGCTGGGTTTGGCCACACAAAGTTTCAACTTCAAAAATTCTGGAGTTCAATCTGGGGAGAAATTGGCACCTTGAGTCACGGAAATTTCCTTGAACAAGTCACTTACAGTGTCGTTTCCCGTGATGTTCACTCTGCAGGGTTTTTCCCCAGAAACTTTGAAGGTTTTGACTGAGAAAATATCAGTCCAACATGGCAGAAAGAATATCGTAAATGATGACCTACCCGGTTTGCAGGACGTTGATACATATATTCAACGTCCAAGGTGTTTACCTATCAGCCTAAAAACGAAACGGAGATCAATTGTGATGCCCCATGAGACAAAACAAGCTAAACAAAACTTACAGCCATTCTCTTGTCATGGAAGGAACTGACAAAGAATAAGCAAAAGGATCATTGGATTAAAGAAGATGACTTACCCTTGCTCACCGGAAGAAGATCCGTCGTCTCGGAGCAATTTGAGGCTGCTGAGACCTATACACAAGCTGGATATCAAGTAGTATCCCCCACAACACAGAAAATGAACCTTACAGTCGCTTAGCTCGTCTTGTACATCTGCACTGGCAACAGATAAGCGCAGGCCAGAGGATGACTTAGGCTTGCCCGCGGAAAGGAGATATGTCGTCTCGGAGCAATATTGGGTTCATTGCGAGGCACTGAGAGCGAGGATTCACAGCGAGTATGGAAGGGAATGGATGATGACTTATACAGAGATATTTCACATGCTCTGCCGATGTGAGGCTTGTATTACACGGTCTATGCAAGGTTTATTCCATGAGGCTGAAGAAACACTTAAGATGAAGATACTTACCTTAAATAAACACTGCTGGCCATCCCCAAGACTTCTCGGTGATCCTTTGATTGTACGATGCAGGGGTCTAGGATGACCCTACCATCGTTAGCCAAGAAAGATACAAGGAGATTGAGACGAATACATACTGGTCAGATGTGCTGTCATCCTTCAGCTCATGGTTGTGTGTTGGCTTATTGACAGCTGCAAGGATTCAACGTGACGATACGAGGGCCTAGCAGGTATTCAGGACGACTAAACGACACCCAGAAGAAGATGAGCCCAAAAGCATGAAAGGAATTCGGTACCAACACATACCTAGTAAGGTAATTGTCAACCTGCAGCTTCTCCTTGTATCTGTGAGGCATACCAGTGGCACTCCGTCGCAGCATGCTCGCCTTGAGGTCAAATCATCTGGGAAAGGTCGTGGCTAAGGTTTATCAGTACAGCAACATTGCTGAGGTGGTATTTGACTTACCGAGTCTCCGACATAGCATACAACCTGCTAGAATCAAAGAGGCTTGAGGATTTTCAAGTGAAGTGCCAGCAATGTCAAAAGAAAATGCATCTTGGGGAAGAAACACGTCAGCACCGGTCAGTGAAACACAAATCACATACCATGGGCATATACAAGTCATAATTGGACTGCTGAAAGACGTCTGTGAGCAGGGAAGCGACAAATAAAGGGAACGAATGTACCCTGGTGATGGTAAGAATGAAAGAAGGTGAATGCCGGCGGCACATCACAGCCATCCTCCCGATATGGGCATCAACGTCGAGCTCGACTTTGAACACCCATTTGCGATGTCTCAAGGGAGATACATATTTGCTCTAGATCGATGTTGCTGCTGTAATCAACAAGTAATGGAGTCGATGAGACAAGGAAGAAGAGGAGGGAAAAATTGGGCATCGCGAAGGAAGAGATGGTGAAGGTAAGTGTATAAGAGTTGTTTGGACTTGTCAATGGTCGACAGTCAACAGAGTCACAAGACAGAGAACACGCTCATGAAACTGCAACCGTGATTCGAGCACTGTGTCGCGCACGTCAAGATATTTGCCTGCCCCGCCACTGTCTTCCTTTTTTGCTAAACGAGGTAAATTCATTTCTCTAGACTCATGCGGAGGAGATTCCCAATCGAAATATCCCACGACACTCCATTTACACTCCATCGCAGATCATGCGTAAACATAGCTAAAGGAAAGTCGCAATACTGACTCCATGGAAATTCATATCCCTTACAGAAAAAAAGATTGATGATGCTACAAGTATATAGCAATCTTGTAACTCTCTTATAGTAAGCTAATGACGGATATCTCGGGTTTGGAACATGGCTTTAGTCTTCAAATGATCACAAAATATGTACTCACATCATACCAGAATATAGGAATGTCATTTAGAAACACCCAGTTGCAACAATCTCTCTCCATCGTCATCGTTGACCATTTCGCACACCGAAAGTTTTTCAAAGTGCTCGTCGGACAGTCCTCGACCAACTACCTAAAGCAGACGGTAGTCATCTCCGAGCATTGTGTACGCCCCATCACGTATAGGGTACTGGTGGGTGGCAACGATGTTGAATACATGTGTTCTCCCGCATGCCACATCTTCGACAAGCAAATCACCGTGTTGATGAGCCTCAGTTGGTGTGCCTGCCATACCCAATCCCCGCACAAACCCATTTTCAATGCAGGGCACAAAACACCGACCATAAACCTTCACCAGATCCAAAGAAGCGTATAATGAATAGTTGCTCCCTGGTACAGTCTTCTTCATAAATTTCTCCCAAGAAGGTTGCCATTTTGTGCTGCCATCTCCTGGTTCAGGATACTGGAAGAATAAATCGCCTCACCTCTTCTCATCTGCTGCATCGATCAAGGCTGTTCAAGCCTCCTCAAGAGGCAGGCTCTCATTGTATGCTGGTAGCATCTTAGGCCACAGAAGGAATGCCAACCCTGCAACTTTGTCCAGCTTTTTATCCGAGAACCAATGCTGCATGTCTACCAGTGCACAGAATGAATTAGTTTCCTTTAGGATAGTCTTCAGGGAGTGGAGCTTGTTGTGAAAGCTCGTTAGAAGCTCAGTTGCATATTTTTCTGTCCTTGTCTGGTTTCATGTCGAGTGGTCCACCGTCTGTACGCCAGCAGATAATCCTCTTACGGCCGATCTCCTGCAGTGTCCATGCACAATTAAACCAACAGCGTTGACACGCTTGAAAAGCATTCACACGTGTAAATTTGCGAATTGTACAAATGAGTACAGGCAATAATGCGCAGACACGAAGGCAATGATGAAAGCAACAGAGCACAGTGTTTATAATGCCAGTAATGATATTACCAGAGTAAAGCTGGGTGGAGCGCATGGCTTAACCTGAGAATGGTACTAGAAAGGCCATACTAGGTATGAAGTCCCAGTGCTTGACACTGAGTGCTCTGACAAGGCAAAGCATACGCACACTAAGAATAGCGTGGGACACACTTGCGGGGTAATTAAGACTTCGCGTAGCAGTGATCTATGACACACAAGGCATGGCAGGCCCGGAGCTTAGAGTTCTAGACCTTGAGATGTCAGAACTCAAGTAAATCCGAAGTTCTGGGCTTCAGCCAAAATGTGCGAGGCCTAGACAAGAAGCACATTGCCCTCACTACAATGGAATTCCCTGTGAGAATACTAGGAAGCGAAATAAGAGTTGCGGGGTAGGCTATAACTCCGGGGATATGGCAACTGATGTCAACCCGCGTGTCATAGCCTTGGTAACCGATGCCATGACACTCAGAGACAGGACCTGGCCCCAGGCCAGACTCCTGAGTCAGCGCCAAGCTATGGCGTGATAATTGCAACATGCGCGGGACGCAGGCGAAAGTACCCCGCAGCTTAAATAATACTATATTTGGTGGTACAAATTTGTAGGATGTAAAATAGATAAATAGCGCAGTGTACTTGTAGTGTACAAGTTTCGGACCCCCATTGTAGTCGCGCGCAAGCCTCCAGCTTGACGCCCTAGCAGCAGGATTAGTTTGTAACTTCGAGCGAGAGAATAAACCTAGAATTGATATCATACCGAGTGAATTGAGTTGCGCGCGAGGCGTAGAAAGCTTAGCGGGGGACTTGCTTAGCAGGGGACTTGCCTAGCAGGGACTCGTGTATGGTTTGAGTGATTGGTTGACTGTGCTCTACCCTGAGAATAAGAGATATTGTGTCATTGCGGACGTGCTCTTGAGTTTTGAGGGTTTCTTGTGACGCGTGGTGTTACAGGTGGCAGAGGTTCAAACCCTTTGGTCTGATTAGCACACGCTTAGTTGGGTATACCATTCCGCAAGTGGCAGAGGTTCAAACCCTTTGGCTTGTCGGACGGCGTTTCTTGTGTGCGAGATACTACAGGCGGCAGAGGTTCAAACCCTTTGGTCTGATTAGTGTTCGTACAGAGGCCTTCTTCTAACGCGCAGCGCTACAGGCGGCACAGGTTCAAACCCTGTGGTCTGATTAGTGCACACTTGAGGGTTCTCGTTTCTGCAAGCGGCAGAGGTTCAAACCCTTTGGCTTGTCGGACGGGGTTTAGTTGGTTATTGTGTCTCTGGATCGGCATAGGTTCAAACCCTGTGGGTCTACGATTGGTTTGGAAGCTTGAGTGCGTGGGTTCAAATCCTGTGGCTTGAGTGGACGTGTTTTGAAGGGTTTCTGCTTAGAGCGCAAGCTTTGAGTCGTGTTTAGGGTGTGTTTAGGTTGTTGTGGTTACCTGTGTGTGACGCGCGCGACTTATTGAGGGTTTTGTGGGTGTGTGGCGACGTATTGTGTATTGTAGTACACCTTGCCTTGAGGCCCCGCGACAACTGTCGCGCCTCTTGTTATAAAAGCCTTTGGACTTAGAGAGATCTAGATACATGACGCGCGCTATTGCTATACGCGTGTATTGTAGATTCTGAGAGTTTAGTTGTTTTGCTTCAATCTGCTTCTATCGCATAATATCCCCCCAAGAACTTGAGGGTTTGTGTGTGTAGTGTTGGGTGTGGGTGTGATCAGTGTCTTCGACACTGTTGCATTTCTAGCCTGCGTGCACAGAGTCTCTTCAGCGTTCTTTATCAAAGTTGAAGTCACCCAGCTTAACACTCAATGGCCTCCCCAGTCCACTGAGGTAAGTATATACCACCACTCTGCGATAGACTTTCCCAATGGTGGGAACATCCAGCATCCACTCCTTCTCATGCAGACTCTCATTTTTCCCTCCTCTCTGTCTTAAACAGAGCACATCCAACCACATGTACTCCAAGCCCAGAATCAGCATCTCGATGCGAATGAGATCAAGGTCGGCATCCTTTGGAGTAGGCACAGGCCATTCCCGGCCATTTATAGGCGTCTCCACACCCATGCGATCATTCTTGTCCACCCAAGCATGCGATATAGGTGCCAGGGGCAGCAACCTTTCTGCAGCCGGTTCCTTCTCGAACAAGACCTCTTCAGAGTTGGAGTCCAGGGGGTTGAACATCCATCCCGCAGATGGAAATGACGGCAGTGTATCGAACCCGTGCATGGTCCAACATGGCACCACACGATTGCTGTACAGATCCCAGAGACGGCGAGGGTAAATGTATGGGTTGACAATAAGGTTTCCACCCAGCGCTCGCTCCCGTATCTGCCGGCCTTGAGCTTCGCTTTCATGCAGTATGCCTGCGATGGAGCGCAACTCTTTGTACCATACCCCGCGAAGGCGGCCATACGCAGTGCTGAAGTCGTAATTGTTTCTAATACAGTCTTCAATAACTGAGACGAGGGATGGGATGAGTGGGTACGATGTTCCAATACTGGCGTTGAGTTTATCACAGACACCTTGAATGCCGAGGCCAGCACAGGGAGTGTTGGCCAGGGAGGCTGGTATAACAGGTTTGTTACCACTGTAGATATGTTGCAATGGAACAACAATATCTTCCATTGCACGGTCGATTTCTGTGCATGAGGAGATCGCCATGTTGGGGTGCCTTTTCTTGTGGCCCCGGAAATATGTTATCAAGTGACATTCTGCATCTTTATTGCAGATGTACCACTATCTCCACTTGTTTGTCCAAGTAATCCCAGTATCAGAGTCCCTGCAGATTTCTATGAGTTGGAATGTATATTTGATACAAAACCCATACCAAGGCATTATTTGATAAATCTGTCAGTTATACATGTAGCGATGCGCTAGTCAGCATATCACAGCTTGATTTCAGCGCTCACCAAGGGTTGAAATATACAGTAGATATTCCTTATAATAGTATCACAACAGATAGCCGCTATCTGAAGGCATTGTGATGGTTGTCAGTGATGGGACAAACAGTTGAGAGCACATCGGGGTCAGGATTATAAACCATAGCAATGTGCTGATTCATTGTTAAGGGGATGTGTATGCGAGGCGCCATATTAAATGAGAATCCACGACACTCGGTATATTTCATTTCATGAGAAGAAGACATCGACGATCCATTTCGGTACTGAAGATCTGGATCCCTCATCGAGATTTACAAGGAGAGAAGTGGAATATTCCAACCTTCTTAGTACCATAAAGGTACAGAAACCCCAGGTGAACAGAACCTATCTATCAGAAGCTGTGAAAGAACGAGCTCCAACAATAGGAAAACTGGAAATGTTGTCACTGAATCACTTGATCCGAGCACGACACCTGCAAACAACAGCTTGATAGCAGTGTCTCATGATTATTGTCGTCTTTTCAGAGGCAAGGCAGATATGTCCCGCTGAAATACACGACAGTTACTCCTTTCCAGACGGACGTACGAGGACCATTACCTGCAACAGCTTCGTCAAACAAACAAACACGCACTACGAGATAAGCGCCAAATGATGCTTCGAGCACTATTGATGGAGTTCCCTGAATTACACAAAGCACCCCGTATCAAACTCTGCATCTATTCAGTCTGTACTCTCACGGAATCACTACTTTCAGGAACATCAATGGAGGGTTTAAGGGAGTATACAGCAGTGGGATGCAGAACACCAGCGATCCACGGCTTGATTAAGAGAATAGTCACTGCCCTGCAATAGACACGGTGGACCGAGAGAGGCTACGATGGTGATAGAAAAAAATGATTGAGGATCAGCCAGGATGGCGCTGAACTGTAATGGAGAAGCCGAATCGAACCAACGTTGCTTGCAAACCCCGATTCACACAGTGATTAGCCATCTGGTTATGGGAATGGGGGCCGATGTTGATTGGTTCTCGTATAGCTCATGGGATACCAAGAAAAGTGCTTGGTGCTCTTGAAAGGAAAACCTTCCAGACCAGGATCCGAACCTAACCAGTGCAAATGCGGCGCATATACGAGGGACAATGTGTGGGTCTTAGTAGTGAGCACCATGGGTCACCTCAGGCAGCTGCAGAAGGACGATACATGTAGTCAATTATCAGAACCACGAACATACCCATAGATTTATTCATTTGACCTGTGGTCATCAGAGTTCTGATTCGAACTCCTGCGATCTAGATTATCACCGGGGTTTACTGGAGAGACATGTGGATTCGTCGAGCGCAGAATAATGAGTAGCAGGCGAGAGACCCCTCGTAACTGTGTTCTGTTTGCCGTCTTTTGGACATGGGTAGTGCAGCAGTTAGTAGTAACCGCCCAGCACTCGAGGTTCGACTCCTCCTCTCCACATACCTTTCTTGCGAAGGCGATACTTTTCATAGCTTTTTACTCCGGAGAACGATCTCTAATGTTCCCCTGAGTTAACGTAGAACGGTGGGCGTAAAAACAGGCATGTAATACAGAGTATGTATGCAAGGGAGGAATCGAACCTCTGGAGCCATATTAACCGCTATACTCTGGCGCTACAACAAAAGATGGTCCCCTTATAATGAATGACATTTGGAATGCACTACGCAAGAAGGAAGAATCGAGGTGCAGAGAGGAAGAGTATTGAAATCAGCATTAGATTGATCTACCCTACATGCCACACTTCCAAGCGGGCACGTAGAATTTTGCGTTTAACCCTTGCACGCTTGCGTTCCCTTGCGAGTTTCCGTTTGCATTTGCGTTTGCGTTCATATGCACATGTTTGAATAAATTGCATTTGCATTCGATCAAATGCATTTGCGTTTCTGAGTGTGACATCATTTGCGTGCGTGACATGATTGACTCTCTCGTCTGGGATGCCTTTCCTGAGTCCGAAAGTGTACTACACCTGTATATTGTGTGTTGTAAATCCAGTTTCAACGCGTTGAAGAGACTCTGTGCGCGCAGGCTAGAAATGCAGCAGTGTCGAAGACACTGATCACACTCACACCCAACACTACACACACAAACCCTCAAGTTCTTGGGGGGATGTTATGTGATAGAAGCAGATTGAAGCAAGACAACTAAACTCTCAGAATATACGATACACACGTATAGCAATAGCGTGCGTCATGTATATAGATCTCTCTAAGTCCAAAGGCTTTTATAACAAGAGGGGCGACCAATGTCGCCAGGCCTCAAGGCAAGGTGTACTACAATACACAATACGTCGCCACACACCCACAAAACCCTCAATAAGTCATGCATGTCACACACAGGTAACCACAACAACCTAAACACACTCTAAACACGACTCAAAGCTTGCGCTCTAAGCAGAAACCCTTCAAAACACGTCCACTCAAGCCACAGGATTTGAACCTATGCGCTCCAGCTTCCAAAACCGATCATAGACCCACAGGGTTTGAACCTGTGCCAATCCAGAGAAACAATAACCAAATAAACCCCGTCCGACAAGCCAAAGGGTTTGAACCTCTGCCACTTGCGGAATGGTATACCCAACTAAGCGTGTGCTAATCAGACCAAAGGGTTTGAACCTCTGCCACCTGTAACACCACGCGTCACAAGAAACCCTCAAAACTCAAGAGCACGTCCGCAATGACACAATATCTCTTATTCTCAGGGTAGAGCACAGTCAACCAATCACTCAAACCATACACGAGTCCCTGCTAGGCAAGTCCCCTGCTAAGCAAGTCCCCCGCTAAGCTTTCTACGCCTCGCGCAACAACTCAATTCACTCGGTATGATATCAATTCTAGGTTTATTCTCTCGCTCGAAGTTACAAACTAATCCTGCTGCTAGGGCGTCAAGCTGGAGGCTTGCGCGCGACTACAATGGGGGTCTGAAACTTGTACACTACAAGTACACTGCGCTATTTATCTATTTTACATCCTACAAATTTGTACCACCAAATATAGTATTATTTAAGCTGCGGGGTACTTTCGCCTGCGTCCCGCGCATGTTGCAATTATCACGCCATAGCTTGGCGCTGACTCAGGAGTCTGGCCCGGGGCCAGGTCCTGTCTCTGAGTGTCATGGCATCGGTTACCAAGGCTATGACACGCGGGTTGACATCAGTTGCCATATCCCCGGAGTTATAGCCTACCCCGCAACTCTTATTTCGCTTCCTAGTATTCTCACAGGGAATTCCATTGTAGTGAGGGCAATGTGCTTCTTGTCTAGGCCTCGCACATTTTGGCTGAAGCCCGGAACTTCGGATTTACTTGAGTTCTGACATCTCAAGGTCTAGAACTCTAAGCTCCGGGCCTGCCATGCCTTGTGCGTCATAGATCACTGCTACGCGAAGTCTTAATTACCCCGCAAGTGTGTCCCACGCTATTCTTAGCACGTGTATGCTTTGCCTTGTCAGAGCACTCAGTGTCAAGCACTGGGACTTCATACCTAGTACGGCCTTTCTAGTACCATTCTCAGGTTAAGCCATGCGCTCCACCCAGCTTTACTCTGGTAATATCATTACTGGCATTATAAACACTGTGCTCTGTTGCTTTCATCATTGCCTTCGTGTCTGCGCATTATTGCCTGTACTCATTTGTACAATTCGCAAATTTACATGCATGAATGCTTTTCAAGCGTGTCAGTGTAGAAACGTCAATGATACTATAATAGTGAGCTCGGCAGCCACCATCACAAACTGAATCTTGATCGGGCATCTAAGAACACATTTCGGAACTCACGCTCTACCGCCACGTCTGCATCGATTCTCTGTCTTGCACTGTGATCTTTCTTCACTTAGGATACTGTTTCTCCAACAGACTCGGATTGCTTCAATATTTAATAGTCCCAATGTTGAATTGTAGCCAAAAGGGTTCAAGTTCAAGTCGTATTGTGTCAGTACACTTTCGCAGAGTAACTACGAGTACATGAGCCAACATTGAGTAATACCAGGCCAGAATAACTGTGCAGATAAGTAACACGAGGCCGTGATGTGTAAAAACGCTAGTGAAACCAGAGTTGAACTTGATTTGATCCAGTGTCAAACGCAAATGTGACAGGTGTGTCACATTTGCGTTCGCTTGGTAATGCATGCATGGGATGTTTTACCATTCGCGTTCTTACTTAAACGCTTGCGAGAAATATCTGAACACATGCATAAATCAAGTTAACGCATGCATTCTTGATTGAAACGTTTGCGTTACTTTGATTGGTGCATGCATTCATATGATTTGACTTTTGTAACTTCTGTTCAGGCTTCCACTGATTTTTTGATGGATGTATGGTACATAAATACCATCGGACCATCCACAGGGACCTCGTGGGTAGGTATTTTACTGTCTTTCAGGTCTCAAACAATTGACTTGACACTGTAATCTATCCGGAACAGTATTGAGACCTCCTAAAGATTAAGAACGCATTTGACGTAGTCTGGTACATAAATTTCGCTCGCATTTATAGGTAATGACACGCAGTAATGATGCCATAAATATATTGATAGGAACGCAAATGATTGTACACAAAACGCAAATGAATGCAAATGAACGCAAGCACGCAAATCACAAACGCAAAATTCTCCTGGCCCAAGGGTGATTGGTTTGTGTTCAAACTTCCATATTGAATGGTGCCTGGAAGCTGACCAGTTATGTAGAAATTGATTATGGCTTGATTTTGATGAGAAGATCCAGAGTCAGGAAGGATTCTGAAGGGATTGACATGAACTGATAGTAATATTAGTTTTGTTTGGCATTGGTTAGCATACTTAGTAATAGCACCTCCCTGTACTTGAGGTTCGACTCCTCCTCTCCACTTTGACTTTCTACACAGTTGACTTGTTTTTTTACTAGCTGATCCTTACTCGCAGTGGTAGATCACGTACGTTGGAATCGAACCTCAATGAATCGGAGGTCCGGCATTCATCAGATTAAAATGTGACAATGAAGAACCAAGTGAAGTGTGAAGGAAAGAGAGGATAGCTGCGAGTAAGGGTCGGTTCTGAATAGTCACGCATTTAACTTGTTCTCTGCACCCTATCCTGCAAATTCTTTTTCTCAGCCATAGTTGGAAGGCCTACTTCATTACTACTTCAAGGGTCTTATTTCTAGAAAAAATAGATCTATCTTCATGTTCCATAGGTGGGGCATGGAGGGAGGGAAAATCGAATGCTCATGAGACTTTTGGGTGGCGGTAGGAATTCAAAATCCTTCTAGCTGCGAGGAGGGGATAGATAGACTCATCATCCTGGGATGTAGGAATAGTATCATTGAATGGTCATAGGGAAGGGGTGGGTATGCAAATATTTCCTGGATATCTTGGTCCATTGTTTTTGCTACAAGACTACTTCAAAATGACCATGAATTTGGACCACCTTTCTGCAGCGACATACATCGTGGATATGGCTCAGGTGAAATGGCTCGCTGACCAAGGTGGAATGGGTTCGATTCCCCATATCCAAATTAGTGAGATGTACGAAGCTTTTTTTTTTGTTTCAAGTGATTTATTGATTATTTCTGGGGGTACTATAAGCATTGTTTGAGGATGAAGTAACTGTAGAGGGTGTGGGGAAGCATATTGGAAGGTCCCACACTCCTGATCTGGCATCATTACTCCAATCAATACATTGGCCAGGTGTGGGAAGAAAGAAGGGTTGTTCAAATACCCCCTCCCTTGGGATGAGTATGCCCCTTGAAAGGGAGGGTTTTCCTATTTTGTTCCAAGTAGTGATTTACAGGGCCTGGCCTGGCCCGGCTTTGAGGGCTTGGGCTTGGCTTGCGCAGGCTCAGGCTTTTGAAATCACAAGCCCGAGCCTTGAGCCCAAGCCTGCTTGGGCTCGGGCCTGGCTCAGGCTCAGGCCAGGGCTTTGTTAGGCATCAGAATGAGCAGAAGACAAGGTTATTAGCATACATAGACATTGCATAAAATGAATACATGATGTACCATGCATATAGACCAGAAAGATGGACTCTGAGTACTATGTTACATAAATAGCTTGGCTTTCAAAGTGCTATGATGGTGGTGTCATCTCGTGATATAAGACACATATCAGCATAGGCAAGTCCGGAGTATTGATCAGAGAGAGACAGCCTACTCTCTTCCTCGCATATCTGCATGAAAAGCAAGGTATTTGAGACTTGAAAAGCCTGGGCTCAAGCCTCAGGCTCAGGCTTTGAAAAAATGAAGCCTGAGCCCAAGCCTTCATGAAGCCCTCCCCCAGGGCCCGGCTTTTCAGGGCCTGGCCCGGCTCAGCCTGGCTCGGCTTAGGGCTTCAGGCCAGGCCCTGTAAATCACTAGTTCCAAGTGGGGGCTTTCGTTAAGTGCGGTGGGATGCTACCCGAGACTACTTATAGGCAGTTTTTGTGGGTGGAACGAAATTTCCCTTGCGTTTGTGCTTGGTTTATCTTCCTCGAGTTTAGAATAAGTAGGCAAAAAGATGCTCCTAGTGCATGTTGAAAGTAGAAAAAGAAATGTTTGAATACATAGTTCGATCTCTTTTTGCTTCCTAAGCAAAAGTTTCCTGAGTTTATGAGGATAATAGCGCACGGACAATACAGAGTATGTACGCAAGGGAGGAATCGAACCTCCGGTGAGCCATATTAACAACTATGCTCTGGTGCTGCAACACTTCTCACAATGAATGGCTGAATGAACAATTGAGGGCAGCGCATTGAAATAAGAATTAAAGACCTACCCTATGTGCCATACTTCCAACCCAACATGCTTAAACGGCACCACCCCACCAGTGCGTATCCTCCCCGGCAAACACAGCACCTCACTCTCTAGTACAAATTCAAAACCCCTCCAGAGAAGCAGGAAGGAAGAGTATGTTGTGCTCAGCACTGCAGGATGTAGGGGTCGAATGGCTATTATGGGTGTTCGAATTCTCTTTATCTCATTGCATACTACGGAATGTGCACTTTTTGGTAATCTTTTGCAGATCATCCTAGCTCAGAGGAAATGGCCTCTCTGGCCAAGGGGTTTGATTCCCTATATCCAAATCTGCAAGATGAAAAACGTTGCCTTTTTTTCTTCTTGGTTCAATTTCCTCGTGGTTGTCTTAGCCCCCCACGAGTGGGAGGCAGAACTTTGATCATCGTAGCGTGAAGGAGGGAATCGACGCCGCGTCAAGCATTGCGTGCGTGCTCTCAATAAAATATGTCTAAGGGCGGTGGGTGAAAGTTCCAAACCCTGCGAGAAGACAGAGAGAGTCGTGCGAATCCCCTTCTTTTCTTCAGGGACGTACTTTTTTTTTGTTCCAAGCAGAGGAGTTTTTGATTAATGCGCGCGGATGGAAGAGATAGTATCTGGGTGGTGTTTGCGCTGAGGGGGACCGTTACGAGATACGTACAGGTATTTCTCGAACTGAGCATAATGAGTAGTACTCCCTCCTTCTGTGCGGACATGGGTGGTGCAGCAGTTAGTAGTAGTACTGCCCAGCACTGGAGGTTCGACTCCTCCTCTCCACGTACCTCTCTTGCGAAGGCAATACTTTTCCTAGCTTTTTACTCCGGAGAACAATCATTAATGTTCCCCTGAGTTCACGTGGAACGGCGGGCATAAAAACAGGCATGTAATACGGAGTATGTACGCAAAGGAGGAATCGAACCTCCGGCGAGCCGTATCAACCACTACGCACTAGTGCTGCAACACAAGATGGTCCCTTACAATGAATGGCGAGAAGGCATTGAGGATATCACACAGCTTAGCGCATCAAAATCAGTATTAGATTGATTTACCCTACGCGCCACACTTCTAAGCCCACACACTCAAACGGCACCGCTCCTCCGGCACGCATCCTCCCCGGAGAACACAAGACGTCATTCCCAAATGTCAGACACCGCGCCGACGAGCCCTCCAGCAGGCTCTTGTCAACGTACAGCCCATAAGACCCGTCCCCGCCTCCAAAGCTCAGGTAATGGGACTCGCAGAGTGCGATGTAGTCGTTCCTCCCTGTGGTTTTGTATACCGAGAGTTTGGTGTTCGAGTATCGCCATAGGAATCTGCAGATGATGAGATAAGCTTGGAAGAAAGGAAGAGAACGCACGATTCTCCGCTGCCGTAGTAACCCCGTCCCCTGCTCTGCCGTATTCCGTCAGCTATGAACGCGCCAAAGATGGTATCGCCGTCGTCCTTCACAACGACAAGTGCACCGGCTGGTTTGGTCCGCTCGGACCGCGAATAGAGGGTGTTGAGAGATATGCCATGCTGGTCGAGGGAGTACAGGAGCGTCCATGTGCGAGGGAGACGGGAGAGAGCAGGGAGGTGTGGCCGGACCTGCGTACAATTAATTTGATGCCATCAAAGAAGGGTGGTTCTCACCGAATTCGCTAGCGTTGACTCGAGCACCCTCACAGTGCCGTCTCGTCTCCCTTTCAGCTCTACCTCGCCCATCTTCTTCTCGATACTATCTCCCATATTCAGAGGAGGAGCAGACGGCGCACGTTCGTGTCGATTCTCTTTGTTTGCCAGCTCCGTCTCTAGATCTTTGGGGAAACCTTTATCCCAGTTGTACGACTCCCCACGATAGTCGGGTGCACCACTCGGAGGGATGTACACGACGGAGGACGTCTCGGAAGCGCTGCTGTGTGGTGCGAAAGGAGTGTCGTAGGATATCTCGACTGGGACGACCGAGTGCGGACGTGGTGGCTCGACGTGATGGTCGAAGAGGGCATCAAGGCTGGCACGTGCGGAGGGAGAGGGCGGTGCACGTGGTGGGAGGAATGTGTTCATCCATCGTGATGCGAGAGTATGCAAGTGTGTGACGGGTGATGAGACGGATGAAATAGAGGCTATGGGTGGTGCGGGTGTTGCTGCAGAGAGAGTTGGCGCGCGTGATGGTGGGGAATGGCGATGTCAAGATGAGGGTGCGATGGCTAGGAGCGATGATGAGATACTCGATGTTTTCGCGGTGAAAGTCGTCGTAGAGATCCAAGTCTAGTAGGGGAGGCGACGGCTCCTTGTCCCTGAACAATGGATTGTCTTCGTTGTGTCGTAGCTCATCGAGCACTTCCCGCTTATTCCGCTCCCGCGCGCGTTACGCCTCTTTGAAGAACGTGTGGCTAGTGCTCGGCTCTGTATCCACAGGCGAGAATGGTGGGGTCGCTAGTGGGTCTTGGGAGGGCGGGACAGAGATGTAGTGGCAGGGAAGAAGGAGCTGTTTCCCGATTGGGAATAGCCATGGGGAGTAATTGATGGTCTCGCTGCGCATGTCAGGATCTCGTAACCGCGTCGTTCAGAGTGGATTTCAGGAATATAAATGGCTATTTATTTTCACAACACAACGAATCCGTGAGCGACCCGCAAGTGGAGGTCCAAAGATTACGTAAGCACTTCGAACTAGCAGAATCACACCTTCCATTCCTCTCTCTCAGGGTCATAGAAAAAAATAGGCAGTCTTGGGATTTGCCCAAGACGGCTATTCACAATACTAGGACCCCGCCGTCAATGGTAGAGACTTCTCCTCGTAGCTACACGCAAAGGTCAAACAAAAACAGTCCGTTTGAAGCGTCTGTTTCCACGTTACATCGCTACGAACCCGCGAAAATCATTTAAAGTTCTTCGAAACTCGCCGACCGCCTCTTCCGCCTTTTGTTCACTCGTACGCATGCTGAATTCCAGATTCCAAGTTAGCACTAAATGAAAACAAAATGAAAATCGTGGTAAAAACGTACCTGACATCATTCTGGAACATTTCGTGCAAAGCTAGAGGCGAAACACGTCTGGGAAATAAGAAATTCAGCATTCGTAACAAGACCTAATGGTGCTCAAATAGTTGCTTACCTGCCTACGGCTCCGCAAGACTTTATTCTACTTTTTCTGACCTAGAACATGGGAATATCAACAAGGAAACCATAAAAACACTTCAAAGTAAAAGCTCACTGACTGCCGACTTCGCAAGGCTTCATTCTCTGCCAAAAATACATCTATATAGCCGGGTGAGTAAGCCTTCTTTCGTAGACGAAAAATTCCTTACTCCTTCCCAGGTTTTGGCTCCGGAAGGTTTCGATCTCAGGATTTTTGGAGTTCAATCTGTTGAGAAATTAGTACTTCGAGAGACGAAAAATACTTCGAACATGTCGCTTACAGTGTCATCTCGCATGATGTTGGCTCCGCAAGGGTTTTCCTGAGACAAATTGGAGGTTTTGACTGAGTAAATATCAGTCAAATACGGCCGAATAATATCTTACATGATGACTTGCCCGGCTCGCGAGACGTCGATACGTATAGTTAAAATCGAAGGCCTTTATCTAGCAGCCTACAAACGAAACGGAGATCAATTGTGATGCCCCACGAGACAGAAAACAAGCTAAATGAATCTTACAGCCATTGACTCATCATGGATGTCGTTCCAGGAAGGAACTGAAAACACATAAGCAAAGGAAGCATTAGATGAAAGAAGATGACTTACCCCTGCTCGCCAGAAGAAGATACGTCGTCTCGGAGCAATTTCGAGGCTGCTGAAACCTATAATCGAGCCGGATATCGACTAGTGTCCACCACAAAACATAAAATGTGATAAACGAACGCTTAGCTCGCCTTGGACATCTGCACTGGCAACGCATAAGCGCAGGCAAGAGGATGACTTACGCTTGCTCGCGGGAGGAAGATACATCGTCTCAGAGCAATATTGAGGACATTGCGAGACACTGAGAGCGAGGATGAGTAGCGAGTATCGAAGGGAATGGACGATGAGGTGCACAGAGACATTTTACGTGCTCTTTCGATGCTGCTACGCTTGTATTACAGGGGTCTATGTAATGTTTATTCCATGAGGCGCAAGAAACACTCAAGACGAACCTACTTACCTTAAACATACACTGCTGCCCGTCCTCCATACTTCTCGGTGATCCTTCGATTGTATGATGAAGGGGTCTAAGATGACCCTACCATCGTTAGCCAAGAAAAGATACAAGGAGATTGAGATGAATACGTACCGGTCAGATACGCTGTCACCCTTCAGCTCATGGTTGTATTTTGGCTTACTGACGGCCACAAGGATTCAACGCAACAGCACTAGGGCCCATACGGTATTCAGGACACCTGAACGACATCCAAAGAACGATGAGCTCAAAAGTACGAAAGGAAATCGGTGCCAACACGTACCTAGTAAGGTACTTGTCGCCCGACAGCTTCTCCTTGTATCATTGAGGCATACTGGCAGCACTCCGTTGCAGAACATTCGTCTTGAGGTAAGATCATCTGGGAAAGGTCTTGGCTAAGGTGTATCAGTACAGGAACCCTGCCGAGGAGGTATTGGACTTACCGTGTCTCTGACATGGTATACAACCTGCCAGAATCGAGGAGACTTGAGGACTGGCAAGCGAAATGTCGGCAATGTCAAAAGAAAATGCATCTTGGGGAAGAAACACGTTAGCAGCGGTAATCGAGACGCAAATCAAATGCTATGGACATAAAAAAATCATAATCGAGCTGCTGAGAGACATCTGTGAGCAGGGGAGCTACCAGTAGAGAAAATAAACATACCATGGTGGTAGTAAGAGGGAAAGAAGGTGAATGCCGGCGGCACATCACAGCCAGCATCCCGATATGGGCATCAACGTCGAGCTTGACTTCGGACACACATGCACGATGTCTGGAGGGGGATACATATTTTGGACAGATGGACGTCGCTGCTGTAATCAATGAGTAATGGAGTTGATGACACGAGGAAGGGGAGGGAAAAAGTGGACGTCGGGAGGGAAGAGATGGTGGAGGTAAGTGTATAAGAGTTATTTGGACTTGTCAACAGTCAACAGTCAACAGAATCACGAGACAGAGAGCACGCCCACCAGACTGCAACCGGGATTCGAGTTGCCGTGTCGTGCACGTTAAGATATTCACTTGCCCCGCAAGTGTCTTCTTTTTTGCTAAGCGAGGTAAATTCATTCTTCAGACTCATGGGGAGAATTGATTCTTACGTTCTATAATTCAAGGTATTTCATTATGCGTTGAGCCCAGATTATGACAGTATTGATAGATACCTTTACGAAGCTCGACTAGTCTTTTCAGCAAGCTCATCGGAAGACCTCACCTCGAATATCAACCGGATAGCCTCATCCCGAATGTCAACAGTCGGATTTGGAAGGGAATAATCACCCACGCACGATGATAATCCAAGCCAGAAGAACAAGGTAACCGAGCCGCCTGTATTTTGAATGAGAGGGATCAAATTGATTGAGAAGACACGTCAAGCGCAAACAACGCGTCTCGGAGGATGGAAACCACACACAAACAAGTCACTACACTCTCTGTTGATTCTCTCTTGTCAACCACCACCATCCCCTATGCGATCTCACCTGAATCAGGCCCAAATTGACGGTGACTGTGAATTGGGTTTTCTTTGTAACGATATCGATATTTACTGACTTGTCTCTTCTCTAGGATACGGTGATGCCAGGCGATAAGAGAAGTATTTGACGTGTACTGGATGAAATGGTGAGTGCCGTCGCGTCCTCTTCGCATGGAAATGTACCTGTGATGTCTTTTAGCTCGACATTCCTATGGTGGGTGCCGTTTCGACTCCCCAAGCTCTCCTGTTGATCAATACAATCATTTTCTCGACTGCAGAACGATGTCGGCTGCTGCTTATTTTGATGCTCTCTAGCCATAACGCCACGGTGAACTTAAGTTCTGCTCTTCATTCAATGGGTACTGATGTCCTCAATGCCGAACACGTACTCAGGTGAGTTTCAAAATGAATACACGTTGACGGCACATTCACTCCGCTTATTTTACGTCCTTGTCTCCTCACCTTTTGGTACAATGCCGATATATTTCTTGAAGACTTGTTAACGACGACTGGTGAGTTCCTGAGGCGTTATAAGACTGGTGGCCACAGTATCGCGAGGGACACTGTAAAAGCTAGTCGGATTGTTTGGTACGGAAAAGGTAGGGTATTCACCCCAAGTCACGGTCGCCATTATATGGTAACAGGCATTGGTGTTCAGTCGACAACGCAGCGACTGAGAATGGAGTAAGTTAAAGATTTGCTATCTTGAATTATGGTGATACTCATGGATGTTGTAGGTATATTTGCCTTTTACCGGAATCCAATACTTCCTCTTGACGGCGGTGGGTGCGCGCTAGGGGGACGGGAGTGCGCGTATGCAGATGATGACACTGTCTGCTCCTAGTGTCCCTAGTTCCATCCGTCCGTTTTGTACGAAAGCACAAGCTAATCAATGCAACGATCGTCTGACTGGCTCTTGATTTAATTTACACAGCTACTATATTGCTGAAGAATATCGTCAATCAAACAAGCAGTCAAAGCTTAGAATCAAGAACATACCCATAGCTTTATTCACTTGCACCGTGAATTCGAACTCCTGTAATCTAGATTATTGCTGAGGTTGAAATCGAGAGACACGTGGATTTATCGAGCTCAGAAGAATGAGTAACAGGCGAAAGACCCCTTGTAACTGAGCTCTGTTCTCTGTCCTTTGGACATGGCTAGTGCAGCAGTTAGCCCGGCACTCGAGGTTCGACTCCTCTGTACGTCGTCATTTGAGATGAAGTGAAAACTTCTGACATACATTTTGTTAACTAAAGCAACTTACATCGGAGTTCAATCTCGTCTTCCTGTTAGCGGCCCGCGAATTCCCTGAGCATACAGGGAACACAAAATCTACACTGCACAGAACATGTGCACGAGGAGGAATCGAACCTCGGAGCTGAGCCGTATTAACCACGCTTCTAGTGCTGCAAGAAAAGATGACCCCTTACAATGAATGAATTGAGTGCAGTGAGAAAATCACACATTGAAATCAGCATTAGGTTGATCTACCCTACGTGCCACACTTCCAAGTCTACACACTTAAACGGCACTGCTTCTCCCGCACGCATCCTCCCCGGAGAACACAAGACGTCATTCCCAAATGTCAGACACCGTGCCGAAGAGCTCCCTAGCAGGCTCTTGTCAACGTACAATGCATATGACCCATCTCCTCCTCCAAAGCTCAGGTAATCCGGCTCACAGAGGGCAATATAGTGGTTCCTCCCGATGGTTTTGTATATAGATTACCGCCATAGGAACCTAGACGACATGTTAGCTGGGAAGAGGTGGAAGGAAGGGAAGCGTACGATTCTCCGCTGCCATAGTAACCCCATCCGCTGCTCTGCCATATTCCGTCGGCTACGGTGTCGTCGTCCATGACAACGATAAGTGCACCAGCACAGTTCGGGTGCACGACAGACTGAGACAACGACTACACTTTGACGAGTAATAAGCGTACGGTAGCGTGTATGGGCGAATTTGAGTCACCGTTGACGTCCGCGGTAGCAAGGGGAAAACTCCATACACTTGAGGGGTTCCATCAGGCGAGATGACGTCCGACTTGTCAACGTTGAATAGGAGGAAAGGTCGATGAGTCGTTATCTTTTGAGATAGTGAGGATATCGGTGGAAAACGAGGAAAGTAATTCATAGCAGTGCATGTGGATGTCGGTAAGCTGTGGAGCACTAACCACCTGTTCCTGCGGTGATAGTATATATCAGATTCAATCCAGATTTTCTGCGACTGGAGGGTAGTACTTTATGTGTTCCTCTTTTGCGAATAGTCCCATTCAATTCAGCCCTTCTCATTCTTTGGGTTTATTTCCCCGAATTCTGTCCAAGGAGGCCTCATAGCCAGATTGGAGATAGGTGACAATGTCGACGTTCGACTCCTCCTATGCACGTGCTAATACTTGAAGGTGAAAGAGACTTTTTACTAGATGAACTTTCATGCTCTTACTCGAATTTCTGCTTTGCAGGACAGATCATAGCTTGGTACGTTCAGCGTGAGAGGTGGCCATGTGGAGCTTCAAGTTGGGTATGTAGATTCAGAGCAGAGGAATTGGTCATTAAAGGCCTGCTGAAAATTACCTCTCACTTTGCCAGAAGCTGAGTATTGACCTATTCCCTATGCGAGGTTGTCCGAGTCTTACCAGGATAATAAGAGCGAGAAGTGTATATCCGTCGTTCACCAAAGAGAGATATATGATCGTGACAGGAAGACTGTGGGCTCAGAAAAGCGAGTAAGTGGACAAGAAGACGACCGAGATACTAATCAAATTATCCTGTTTTTGTTGGAACGGCAGACACAGAAAACGGTAAACTGTATGGATCATGCACGCGAGGGGGGATTGAACCCTCTCCTTCAGTCAGAGGGGGGTATTAACAAATACACTCCAGTGCTGCAAGAATAGTCGAAATTGTTGGCACAACACTGACCTCAAAACACACTGAGCCTATGAACACAGGGGTGAGAGTTTGAGGGGGGACCTGCACATAACCTGATAGATGATAAAAAAGTAAAGGAAGCATCCTTGCTCTCAATGTGCAGAACTCTGAAGTGTTAGTGATTTGAGGAGATGACGGGAGTTTGGTGGGATTGGTATTTGATGAAAGTGAATATATAGCTAGAGAAACCAATTAGGATACCTGAAGGGTGCAGATTGTCCTGACCTCACTCACCTGAAGGGGGGAGCACAAAATGGGTTTCATCTATGTCTTTGTCAGATTTTTGGTAAGGACAAAACCCAAAGAGCCTGGGAGGTAGCGTTAACAAAGCACACAGCACATGCACAAAGGATAGCATTGCATCACCATATATAAACCAGATGTCTACCTCACATGAATGGTAAAAATGCTCAGATTCCAGACACATTGGAATTGATGATGCTCCTCATTCATGTAACGGGAACAGGGTTTACTTATGGAGACCTGTTGCATCCAATGCCTTGATTTTGATGGGAAGAGCCATTTTGGATTTGACAAGAGCCCGAGTTGGGAAGGAAGGGATCAAAGGAAGTGAAAGGCGGCCCAGCCTGAGCTCCAGATTTTCCATAGCGAATCACACTCAAGGCAAACAAGTGCATACAACCATCTTACCTGGATGTTGTTGCTATGACACATGGAATATACTCATCTTTGGATCCCAGATCTGCCTAAACGAGCATACAGCGGCTTTTGTGAACTCTTTTCACCACCTCAGGAGATCCAATCTGTCTCATTAGTGCAAGGACAGGGTTCCATTACTGGGGCATTGAAGCAAGGGTGTGTCCATTCTAGTGAGCGTATAACCTCATTGAACAACCTTTATGATCGGAACAAGCTTGATGTTATGCGACTTAAGAGAACTGATACAGGTGATTGATTTTGCCTGAGTACCTAAGGTGCATTGTCTTGCAACTTGTGAGGAGGGGTGTGTTGAAAGTTACACAGTCATCATAGCATCATTGATGGCTCTGCTCATACTGGCCCTGACAACAGATTCACCGCACTGTCCTTGCCACCTCTCCCATCAATACTCCGCCCACATTCTGCCTTGTCCCACTCTCCAGATGACAGTCCCACCCTCCCAGGACCTGCTGGCTAATGCACCATTCTCACCTATACATATGAGGCCAAGTACGAGTCCTGCCTTCTTCAAAGAAGCTACTGCACAGACAAGGTACTGCCACTACTAGACAAAAACTTTTTCAATACCAAAACCCCAAGTAGTGACTACACCCGTACTACCAATGGCCTCTACATCATGTGTCCCATCACTGATCACCTGTTGGCCACTCCCATCATGAAAGATGAACAATTTCCTCCTGCTATGTCCACAGCCAGTTCTGATCCTCTGTTTTGATACATGCCCATACTCAGAGGAACAGCATTCACTGTTGAGAGGAAACAGAGTTTCATACACTTCTGATGCCATTCTTTCAATTACAGGGATGACTTGGTGCAGATACCTCACCATTTCCCTGTTACACTCTCTGGCATTTGTAGTCAGTCTATTGTTGGATCTCTAGGGAAATAAAGACTACCTTTGAATGCCTCGCTTCTTGTGCTAGTAAACAGTGCATCAGCAAACTGACCAGTCGACAGTATAGAGATGCATATTCATGCAGGCTGTGGATGACTGTATCTCTGTATTTAAGTCTCTCATGTGTTTAATTTTGGATGGAACATGTAATGCAAGCCCAAGCCTGACTGGGTCTCTGAGTATAAGTCAACATTCCTACCTTTCCTTCACTTTGTCTTGTGAATCGTCATTTGGCCGTAGGTTCATAAACTGTTATTTGAGGTCAATTCTTTACTGGAACACTCATTCATCTAGCTTGTTTTTCATGCCATCAGCATCATCACTATGCTCCTGGACAATGGCTTCCTTGTTGACTATACTGCCATCATTTTAGGTTTGAACCTTGAAATGCCCACTGTTAAATGGGTGAGTAGTTGATCAGGGAAGTCTTAAATATGTATGTTCAGTAGTTGGCAAGGAAATTGGAGCGATACAGATTGACTGCCATTCTTCTCTCATTGAGGTATGAAGCTTTTAGATGTGAGGTGGTGATGGTACAAATTCAAACCAGTCAAGGAGGGAAGAGTATGTTGTGCTCAGAACCTAAGATGTATGAAATAGTATCGTTTAACAGCTATTGCCAACAGGAAACCATTAGGGAGTTTGATTCTCCCATATGCAATTATTGCTAAGTAGATTCCTTCCTTTTTGCTGGAAGTCAGGGGGAAGAATACTCACAAATTTGTAGTTTGTGGTGATATTTTCTGGAACATCCTGGCTCAGGTGAAGTGGCCTCTCTGGCCAAGGGGTTCAATTCCCCATTGATTCCCTGTAGAGAAGTGTAGATAGCTTTGTTTTTCTTGGTTCTGAGTGAATTTGTGAGTCAGAATGGCATGAACTATGGGGTACTTTGAGCGTCATAGCCTCCATCTCACATTTGCTACTCACTTTGTTTGAGGAGTAGAGACTCCAGGAGAGATGTTAGTTTAATTTAGCAGGAAGAACATTTAACCTTCTGTTGTGTTGGTGCTACTTCATCTTGGTAGTGTAGGTATGGACAATGTGCTGCATATCATAAGGTACCCCACCAGGCCTTTGAAAAAAGAATGTCCCATTTTTCAACCTCGTTGAGCCCATTATGACAGTATAGAAATGATCTCAAGAGGTGAAGGAAACTATCTGAATACCAAAAAACACCAGAATAAAATTACCTAAGCAAGTGAATCATGTGCTCAAGAAAGAATTGAACCTCGATCAATTGGAGTTATGTATTGACCATGGTGCTGCAAGAAAAGGTGGTCCCCTTATGATGAATGTCAGGTGGGACAGAAGTCTGTAGACAACACTCCGTGATATTTTGAATATAACAAACTGCTACTGTCAGAAATAACTTAAATGCTAGGAAATGACTGTGGGGTTCTTTGTATCTGAGTCAAGGAAGGCATTTTGTGTGATGGTCTAGTAAGGGAAAATGCACACATGCACACTTGGGCCATTCCATCCCACAAGACTATGTCTGACTGGTCAAAGTAGTGACATCTTTGAATAGAAAGAAAGGCTGATGATGGATGGGTTTGTTTTTTGAGAACACAATGGTATAGGTGGGCAATCATGTAAGCTGTGATGTACCAACTGTCTGTTCCTGTGGTGATGTATCAGTGATACCTGTTGTGAAGCAAAAGATGGACCTGGGCTGAAATTCATACCTGGATGTTGAATTGAGATTCAACTCTTCCTTTCCACATGTGGCGACTTGAAGTTTTAGTGGAGAGCCCCAGCTCAAATTCCCTGGGTGAAGGAACCCTAATATTTTGGGGATATAGATGGTGTAACTGGTAATATGATCCAGCACCAGAGGTTTGATTCTTTCACTCTGTGTTCTACATATGCAGCTAACTTTTACTAGATGAAATAAACTTTTACTCTGACTATGCCATATGCAGAGTCTGAGAAACAAAATTGGGAGGCACCTCGTCTGACAATGAGTGTTTCCCCTCACAGACCCATCTTACCTGGAAAATAAAAATAAAAATAAAAATAGGGATATCCATGAATTACACCAAAGCCTCAGAGAGATATGATTGTGCCAGGAAGATATCAGAAGAGGACAGAAAAGCAAGAGGACATTTAATATGATGACCATGGTATGTGGAACTGCAGGGCTGAAAAATGTTGCCTGTTCAAACTTCTCAAACCATGTACACAAGGAGAAATAGAACCTCCTCCTTCAATGACTGGAGGTGTGTGTTAACCACTGTGGCTATGACATCATTTTTCAATCTCGAGAGATGGTAACATGTTTAGCATATTCAAAGCCCAAGCTAGGTTAGCTGCAATCGAAATTAGTATGATCATGGTAACTTGTTTTGACTAAGAGGTACATAGGGAGACAGGGCATGGGATGAGAGGGTGAGAAGCCAATTAGGTTACCCAAGTGTCTCTGACCCTTGGTGGTGAATGGTTCACATTCAAATCCTCATATTGAACAATTCCTGGAAGCTGACCAGTCATGTAGCATTTGATTATGGCTTAATTTCAATGAGAAGATTGAGAGTCAGGAAGGATTGTGAAGGGATTGACACAAACTGGTAGTAATATCAGCTTTGTTTGGCATTGGTTAGTGTAGTAATAGCACCACCATGTACTTGAGGTTTGACTCCTCCTCTCCATGTTGACTCTCTACATAGTTGATTTGTTTTTTTTACTAGCTGATCCTTACTCACAGTGGTAGATCACGTATGCTGGTATTGAACCTCAATGAATCAGAGTTCCAGCATTCATCAGATGAGAGTGCGAGAATGAAGAATGAAGTGAAGCAGAGAGGAAGGCGAGAATAGCCATGAGCAGGGGTAGGTTCAGAATATTCATGCATTTAACTTGTTCCCCATAACATCACTGACTATCCTGCATCAGCCATAGTTGGAAGCTCCCCTTCACACTTCAAGCATCTGGTTTCTGGAAAACACAGATCAAGCTTCATGTTCTTTAGGTGGGGCAGCAAGGATGGAAGGGAAATTGAACACTCATGGGACTTTTGGGTGGTGAGGAGAATTCAAAACACCTCCAGCAAGGGGAGGGGATAGATAGATTTGTTGTCCCTGGATGGAGGTATAGAACAGTTAGAGGGAAAGGGAGGGGTTTGAGTCCCCCATGTCCTGGATGTCATGGTCCATTGTTTTTGCTACAAGACTAACTTCAAAATGAACATGTATTTGGATGATATTTCTGCAGTGATATACATCATGGATATGGCTCATGCGAAATGGCTCACCGGCCAAGGGCAAACGGGTTCGATTCCCCATTTATAAATTTGTGTGCTGTATGACTCTTTTATTTTTTATTCCAATTGATTTATTGATTATTTCTGCTGGTACTATAAGCATTGTTTGAAGATGAAGTAGAGGGTGTGGGGATGCATATTGGAAGGGCCCACACTCCTGATCTGGTGTCGTTACTCCAATGAATACGTTGGCCAGATATGGGAAGAAAGAAGGGTCATTCAAATAGCCCCTCCCTCGGGATAGCACACACCTTGAAAGAGAGGGTTTCCCTATTTTATTCCAAGTGAGGGGGTTTTTGTTGAGCGTGGTGGGATGCTACCCGAGACTATAAGTAGTTTTGTGGGTGAAACAAATTTTCCCTTGTGTTCATGCTTGGCTTATCTTCCTTGAGTTTAGAATATGTAGGCAAAAAAGACACTCCTAATTCATATTGGAAGTAGAAAATGAAATATTTGACTACATAGTTCGATCTCTTTTTTGCTTGACTAAGTAAAAGTTACCCTGCCTTCATGTGCATGATAGTATGCGGACAATACAGAGTATGTACGCAAGGGAGGAATCGAACCTCCTGCGAGCCATATTAACAACTATGCTCTGACACTGCAGTACTTCTCAGTGAATGGTGGAATGATCAATCAAGGGCAGTTGCATTGAAATCAGCATTAAAGATATACCCTACGTGCGATGCTTCCAGCCCGACACACTCAAATGATGTCGCTCCTCCGGCAGACATCCTCCCTGGCAAAGACAGCACATCACTCCCTAGTGCAAATTCAAAATTCCTCCAGGAAGAGGATGCACTACGGGATGTAGGGGTCAAACAGCCATTAGGATAGTGCTTTTCAGTAATATTTTCAGCATCATCCTAGCTCACTCTCCGGCCAAGAGGTTCGACTCCCCATTGATTCCTTGCATCGAAACGTTTATGTCTTTGTTTTTGGATGGGGTGAGTGGTCAGAGCCCCACAACATGTCATTCACTTTGATATCAGCCGATGGTTGCCTTGGTCCCACGATAATAAGTAGTTGCAACCCCTCCTGAATGAAAAGGCTCAGAGGAACAGGGTTTAGGCAGGCTGTCATCTATTTATGCAATGAACCGGGTAGTGTGTATTTGAGCGAGCAAACCCGTTCCCCCCCTTTGGTCGCTTCCGTCAAACCCAGATCGAGCGGCAAGGGAAAATCGAACTTAAGTCTTAGGGTGGTAGGCTGCAGGGATAAATTTATCACGCAGGATAGTGTCGTCGAACGGCTATTACCTACAGTTATGGGGGTTCGAGTCCCCATATGCAAATATGAGGCTTGGTTATATCGGTCCATCGTTTTGCTATAAGACAGGAATCGGAACTTGATGTCGATGTACGTCGTGGATATGGCTCAGGAGAAATGGCCTCTCCTGCCAAAGGGTTTGATTTCATATCATATCCATGTTTGGAGCAGGATGAAGAACGATTTTTGGGGGGGTTCCACGCGGGCTTTCGTGATGTGTACAATTTTACTCATTTTTTGGGGGCTTTTTGTTTGAGGACGAGCCATGTAAGAGTAGTCACTTGCCTTTCACTAGGTAACTGAACTTATGACCAATAAAACAGTCTTGCGGACATAAAAATGCGAGACTGGTCCTATGTCAGGAATGTACGTGAGGGAGGAATCGAACCTCAGAGGCGAGCCGTATTACCCACTGCGCTCCAGCGCTGCAAGAAAAGATGTTCGCTTACAATGAATGACGAGGGCGGCATTCATGAATCGAGGCCAGAGAGGATATCACGCCTTGAAATCAGCATTAGATCGATCTACCCTACGCGCCACACTTCCAACCCAACACACTCAAACGGTACCGCTCCTCCCGCACGGATCCTCCCCGGAGAACACAACACGTCATTCCCAAACGTCAGACACCGCGCCGACGAACCTTCCAGCAGGCTCTTGTCAACGTACAACCCGTACGACCCGTCTCCGCCTCCAAAGCTCAGGTAATCCGGCTCGCAGAGTGCGATATAGTCGTTCCTCCCAGTGGTTTTGTACACCGAGAGCTTGGTGTCAGAGTATCGCCATAGGAATCTGGAGGGAATGTTAGCTGGGAGGATATGGAAGGAAAGGAAACGCACGATTCTCCGCTGCCGTAGTAACCCCGTCCCCTGTTTTGCCGTATTCCGTCGGCCACGAAGGCGCCAAAGACGGTGTCGCTGTCGTCCTTGACCACGACAAGCGCACCGGCAGGCTTGGTCTCCTCAGAGCGTGAATAGAGGGTGTTGAGGGTTATGCCGTGTTGGTCGAGGGAGTAGAGGAGCGTCCATGTGCGCGGGAGACGGGAGAGAGCAGGGAGGTGTGGCCGGATCTGCGTCCAATTAATTTGATGCCATCAGAGAAGGGTGGTTCTCACCGAATTCGCTAGCGTTGGCTCTAGCACACGCAGTGCCGTCTCTCCTCCCCTTCAACTCTACCTCGTCCATCTTCTTCTCGATGCTGTCTCCCATATTCAGAGGAGGTGCAGATGGTGCACGTTTGTGCAGGTTCTCTTTGTTTGCCAGCTCCGTCTCCAGGTCTTTTGAGAAGCCTTTATCCCAGTTGTAGCCCTCCCCGCGATACCCGGGTGCACCACTCGGAGGGATGTACACCACGGAGGACGTCTCGGAAGCACTGCCGTGTGGTGCAAAGGGGGTGTCGTGCGATATCTCGACTGGGACGACAGAGTGTGGGCGTGGTGGGTCGGTGTGGTGGTCAAAGAGGGAATCGAGGCTGGCGCGTGCGGAGGGAGAGGGTGGTGCACGTGGTGGGAGGAAGGTGTTCATCCATCGTGATGGGAGCGTCTGTAAGTGGGTGACAGGTGATGAGACAGATAATGTAGATGCAATGGGTGGAGCAGGTGTCGCTGCAGAGAGAGTTGGCGCACGTGATCGTGGGGAATGGCGATGTCGAGATGAGGGTGCAATGGCCAGGAGCGACGAGGTGGTGCTCGATGTTTTAGCAGTGAAAAAGTCCTCGTCGACATCCAAGTCTAGTGGGGGAGGCGACAGTTCCTTGTCCCAGAACAATTGATTGTCTTCGTTGGGTAGTAGCTCATCGAGCACTTCCTGCTTATTCCGCTTCTGCGCGCGTTTCGCCTCTTTGAAGAACGTGTGGCTACTGCTCCGTTCTGTATCCACAGGCGTGAATAGTGTCGTCGCTCGTGGGTCTTGGGAGGGCGGGACAGTGATGTGGTGGCAGGGAAGAAGGAGCTGTTTCCCGATCGGGAATAGCGATGGGGAGTAATTGATGGTCTCGCTGCGCATGTCAGGACCTCGTCACCGCGTCGTTGAGAATGGATTTCAGGAATATAAATGGCTATTTATTTTCACAACTTGACGATTCCGTCAGCGACCCGTAAGTAGAGGACCAAATCTTACGTAAGCACTTCGAACTAGCAGAATCACACCTTCCATTCCCCTCTCTCAGGGTCATAAAAAAAATTGGTAGTCTTGGGACTTGCCCAAGACGGCTATTCACAATACTATGACCCCGCCATCAATGATAGAGACTTCTCCTCGTAGCTACACCCAAAGGTCAAACAAAAACAATCCGTTCAAAGCGTCTGTTTCCACGTTACATCGCTACCAACACGCGAAAATCATTTAAAGTTCTTCAAAACTCGCCGACCGTCTCTTCCGCCTTTTGTTCACTCGTACGCATGCTGAATTCCATATTCCAAGTTAGCACTAGGATGAAAACCGTGATCAAATCGTACCTGACATCATTCTGGAGCATTTCGTGCAAAGCTCGAGGCGAAACAAGTCTGGGAAATAAGAAATTCAGCATTCATAACAAGACATAACCGTGCTCAAATGATTGCTTACCTGCCTACGGCTCCGCAAGACTTTGCTCTACCATTTCTGCTCGCTTTTTCTGACCTAGAACATGGGAATATCAACAAAGCAACCATGAAAACACTTCAAAGTAAAAGCTCACTGACCGACGACTTCGCAAGGCTTCATTCTCTGCCAAAAGTACATCTATCTAGCCGGGTGAGTAAGTCTTCTTTGGTAGACGAAAAATTCCTTACTCTTTCGCAGGGTTTGGCTCCGCAAGGTTTCGATCTCAGGATTTTTGGAGTTCAATCTGTTGAGAAAGTAGTACTTCGAGAGACGAAAAAAACTTCGAACAAGTCTCTTACAGTGTCGTCTCGCATGATGTTGGCTCCGCAAGTGTTTTCCTGAGACAAATTGGAGGTTTTGACTGAGGAAATATCAGTCAGATACGGCCGAAGAATATCTTGCATGATGACTTACCCGGTTCGCGGGACGTCGATACATATAGTCAGCGATCTAGCAGCCTATAAACGAAACGGAGATCAATTGTGATACCCCACGAGACAGAAAACAAGCTAAACGAATCTTACAGCCATTGACTCATCATGGATGTTGTTCCAGGAAGGAAATGACAACGTATAAGCAAAGGAAGCATTAGATGAAAGAAGATGACTTATCCCTGCTCGCCAGAAGAAGATACCTCGTCTCGGAGCAATTTCGAGGCTACTGAGACCTATAATCGAGCCGGATATCGACCAGTGTCCACCACAAAACATAAAATGTGATAAACGAACGCTTAGCTCTCTTGGACACCTGCACTGGCAACGCATAAGCGCAGGCAAGAGGATGACTTACGCTTGCTCGCGGGAGGAAGATACATCGTCTCAGAGCAATATTGAGGACATTGCGAGACACTGAGAGCGAGGATGAGTAGCGAGTATCGAAGGGAATGGACGATGAGGTGCACAGAGACATTTTACGTGCTCTTTCGATGCTGCTACGCTTGTATTACAGGTTCTATGTAATGTTTATTCCATGAGGCGCAAGAAACACTTAAGGCGAACGTACTTACCTTAAGCAAACACTGTTGGCCATCTCCCAGACGTCTCGGTGATCCTTCGATTATATGATGCAGGGGTCTAGGATGACCCTACCATCGTTAACCAAGAAAAGATACAAGGAGATCGAGACGAATACGTACCTGTCAGATACGCTGTCATCCTTCAGCTCATCATTGTATTCTGGGTTACTGATGGCAGCGAGGATTCAACGCGACGATATGAGGACCCAGCAGGTATTCAGGACGACTAAACGACATTCAGAAGAAGATGAGCCCAAAAGTACGAAAGGAAATAGGCACCAACACAGACCTAGTAAGGTAATCGTTTCACGACAGCTTCTCCTGGTATCATTGAGGTATAATGGCACCCCTCCTTTGCAGAACGTTCGTCTTGAGGTAATATCACCTGGGAAAGGTCATGGCTAAGATTAAGATTTATCAGTACGGCAACATTGCTAAGGTGGTATTGGACTTACCGAGTCTATGACACGGAATACAAGCTTCTAGATTCCCAAGAACTGAAGGAAAAGATCAAGGCTTGCAAGATTTGCAGGCGAAGAGTCGGCATTATCACATGAAAAATGCATCTTGGGGAAGAAACACGTCACCAACAGTAAGCGAGACGCAAATAACATACCTTGGAAATGAACAAACCATAATTGAGCTGCTGAGAGACGTCTGTGAGCAGGGAAGCGACGAATAAAGGAAATGAACATACCATGGTGGTGGTAACAGGGAAAGAAGGTGAATGCCACCGGCACATCACAGCAGCCTCCCGATATGGGCATGAACGTCGAGCTTGACTTCGAACACCCCTGGGCGACGTCTCGAGGGATGGGGATAGGTCTATGTCGCTGCTAGCATCAACGAGTAATGGGGCTGATGAGACATTGAGGAGGGAGGAGGGAACAAGTGGGTGTCGGGAGGGAAGAGATGGTCGAGGTAAGTGTATAAGAGTTGTTTGCATTTGTCAACGGTCAACAGTCAACAGAATCACGAGACGGAGAACACGCTCACGAGACTGCAACCGGGATTCGAGTTGCCGTGTCGTGCACGTTAAGATATTCACTTGCCCCGCCACTTTCTTCTTTTTTTGCTAAGCGAGGTAAATTCATTCTTCAGGCTCATGGGGAGAATTGATTCTTACGTTCTATAATTCAAAGGCATTTCATTATGCGTTGAGCCCAGATTATGACAGTATTGATAGATACCTTTACGAAGCTCAACTAGTCTTTTCAGCAAGCTCACCGGAAGGCGTCACCTCGAATATCAACCGGATAGCCTCGTCCCGAATGTTAACAGTGGCATTTGGAAGGAAATAATCACCCACGCACGATGATAATCCAAGCCAGAAGAACAAGGTAACCGAGCCGCCTGTATTTTGAATGAGAGGGATCAAATTGATTGAGAAGACACGTCAAGCGCAAACAACGCGTCTCGGAGGATGGAAACCACACACAAACAAGTCACTACACTCTCTGTTGATTCTCTCCTGTCAACCACTACCATCCCCGATGCGAACTCGGCTGAATCAGGCCCAAATTGACGGTGACTGTGAATTTGGTTTTCTTCGTAACGATATCGATATTTACTGACTTGTCTCTTCTCTAGGATACGGCGACGTTAGTCGATAAGAGAAGTATTTGACGTGTTCTGGAGGGAAAGGTGAGTGCTGTCGCGTCCTATTCGCATGGAAATGTACCTGTAATGTCTTTTAGCTCGATCTTCCTATGGTGAGTGCCGTTTCGACTCCCCAAGCTCTCCTATTGATCAATACGATCATTTTCTCGACTGGAGAATGATGTCGGCTGCTGCTTATTTTAATGCTCTCTAGCCATAACGTCACGGTGAACTTAAGTTCTGCTCTTCATTCAATGGGTACTGATGTCCTCAATGCAGAACACGCACTCTGGTGAGTTTCAAAGTGAATACACTTTGACGGCGCATTCACTCCTCTTATTTTCCGTTCTTGTCTCCTCACCTTTTGGTACAATGCCGATATATTTCTTGAAGACTTGTTAACGGCGACTGGTGAGTTCCTGAGGCGTTATAAGACTGGTAGCTACAGTATCGCGAACGACACTGTAAAAGGTAGGGTATTCACCCCGAGTCAAGGTCGCCGTTATATGGTACCAGGCCTTGGTGTTCAGTCGATAACGCAGCGACTGAGAATGGAGTAAGTTAAAGATTTGCTATCTTGAATTATGGTGATACTCATGAATGTTGCAGGTATATTTGCCTTTTACCGGAATCCAATATTTCCTCTTGACGGCGGTGGGTGCGCGCTGGGGGTACGGGAGTGCGCGTATGCAAATGATGACGCTGTCTGCTCGTAGCGTCCCTAGTTCCATCCGTCCGTTCTGTACCAAAGCACAAGCTAATCCATGCAACGATTGTTTGACTGGCTCTTGATTTAATTTACACCGCTACTATATTGCTGAAGAATATCGTCAATTAAACAATCAGTCAAAGCTCAGAAGCAAGAACATACCCATAGCTTTATTCACTTCAACCGTGAATTCGAACTCCTGCAATCTAGATTATCGGTGAGGTTGAACTGGAGAGACACGTGGATTTATCGAGCTCAGAAGAATGAGTAACAGGCGAAAGACCTCTTGGAACTGAGCTCAGTTCTCTGTCGTTTGGACATGGCTAGTGCAGCAGTGAGCCCAGCACTCGAGGTTCGACTCCTCCTCTCTACGTCGTCCTTTGAGATGAAGTGAAAACTTCTGACAAACGTTTTGTTAACTAAAGCAATTTACATCGGAGTGCAATCACCTCTTCCTGTTAGTGGCCCGCGAATTCCCTGAGCATACAGGGAAAACAAAATCTACACTGCACAGAACATGTGCACGAGGAGGAATCGAACCTCGGAGCTGAGCCGTATTAACCACGCTTCCAGTGCTACAAGAAAAGATGATACCTTACATTGAATGAATCGAGCGCAGTGAGAAGATCACACGTTGATCTACCCTACGTGCCACGCTTCCAACCGCACTCACTCAAACGGCACTGCTCCTCCCCCACGCATCCTCCCCGGCGAACACAATACGTCATTCACAAACGTCAGACACCGCGCCGACGAGCCCTCCAGCAGGCTCTTGTCAACGTACAGCCCATACGACCCATCCCCGCCACCAAAGCTCAGGTACACCGGCTTGCAGAGCGCGATATAGTCCTTCCTCCCCATGTTTTGCACACCGAGAGCTTGGTGTTAGAGTACCGCCATAGGAATTTAGATGACATGTTAGCTGGGAAGGAAGGGAAACGTACGATTCTATGCTGCCATAATAACCCCGTCCCCTGATCTGCGGTATTCTGTCCGGTACGAAGGCGCAAAAGACAGTCTCGTCGTCATCCTTGACAACGATGAGTGCACCAGCAGCATTCGGGTACACGACAGAAAACGACTACACTTTGTCACGTAATATGCGTACAGTAGCATGTATAAGCGAATATGAGTCACCATTGATGTCTGCGGTCGCAAGGGGAAAATTCCATACACTTGGACTATTCCATCAGGCGAGATGACTGAAAGGCTGCTCATGAAGAGGCAGCCTCACTGAAGGGCTTACAATCACGCTCGAGAACAGGAACGGGGTGTATTGGGAGCAGCAAGCGCGTGAGTGTGAGTGTGTAAGCGTACGTGGTAAAGAGGGGAAGGGAAGGAAGGAAGGATCGACTACTGCCCTCATGTATATAAACCTATCTAAATATATCCACAATCTTCGATCTGGTGCGGCGGCGGCGGTATATAAGTGCGACGGCACTAAGGTGAATCCGTAGGTATGTCGGTGAGATCGTCGTCCGGTTGGTTCTGTGACGAGGCCACCTGTAAGTCTGTCAACAGGCTTACAATGACCTCTGACTTGTTAACGTTGAATAGGGGGAAAGGTTAACGAGTGCGTTATTTTTTGAGAACACGAGGATATTGGTGGGAAACGACAATAGTAATTCACATCAGTGCATGTAGATGTCGGTAAGCTGTGGGGCACTAACCATCTGTTCCTGCGGTGATAGTATGTCAGCTTCAATCCCGATTTTCTGCAACTGGACAGTAGTACTTTATGCGTTCCTCTTTTGCAAATATTTCCCTTCAATTCATCCCTTTCAGTCCTAGGGTTTATTTCCCCGAATTCTGTCCAAGGAGGCCTCGTAACCAGATTGGAGGTAGGTGACAATGTCGAGGTTCGACTCCTCCTATGCACGTGCTAGTACCTGAAGGTGAAAGAGACTGTTTACTCGGTGAACGTTCAAGCTCTTACTCAAATTTCTGCTTTGCAGGACCGATCATAGCTTGGTACCTTTAGCGTGAGAGGTGGCCATACGGAGGTTCAAGTTGGGTGCGTAAATTTAGAGCAGAGGAATTGGTCATTACAGGCCTGCTGAAGATTACCTCTCGCTTCGCCAGAAGCTGAGTATTGACCTATTCCCTACGCAAGGTCGTCCGAGTCTTACCAGGAGAATAAGAGCGAGAAGTGTATCTCCGTCGTTCACCAAAGAGAGATATATGATCGCAACAGGAAGACTGTAGGCTCAGAAAAGCGAGTAAATGGAAAAGAAGACGACAAAGATACCAATCGAATTATCCTGTTTTTCTTGGAACGGTAGACTAAAAACGAAGGTAAACTGCATGGGCCATGTACGGGAGGGGGGATCGAACCCTCTCCTTCAGTCGGAGTGACGTATTAACCAATACATTCCAGCGCTGCAAGGACGGATCTCGGATAGTCGAAAGTGTTGGCGTAACACTAACCTCAAAATGCACTCGGCCTATGAACACACAGGTAAGAGTTTGAGGGAGGAAGTGTGCGTAACCTGATAGATGATAAAAAAGTAAAGGAAGCATTCTTGCTCTCAATGTGCAGAACTCTGAAGTATTAGTGATTTGAGGAGGTGATGGGAGTTTGGCGGGCTTTGTATTTAATGAGAGCAATTATATAGCTGGAGAAACCAATTAGGACGCTCGAAATGTGGAGATTGTCCTGACCCCACTCGCCTGAAGGGGGATCAAAAAACGGGTTACATCTATGTCTTTGTCGAGTTTTCGGTAAGGATAAAACACAGAGAGTCCGGGGGGTAGCGTTAACAAGACATGCAAAGCGAACGAGAGATAGCATTGCATTACAGAACACTAAGCAGATGTATACCTAGCATGATTGGTAAAAAAAGCTCAGATTCCGAATGCATTGGAATTGATGATGCTGACCATTCGTGTAATGGGCACAGGATTTTATTAGGGAGACCTGTTGCATTGAACGACTTGATTTCTATAGCAAGAGCCATTTCGAATTTGACGAGAGCCTGAGTCGGGAAGGAAGGTATTAAGGGAAGTGAAAGGGGCCCGGCCCGAGCTCTGGATAATCCGCACTGAAGGCAAACAAGCGCATACAACCATCTTACCTGGATGCTGTTGCTAAGACACACAGAATATACTCTTCCTGGGATCCCAGATCTGCCTAAATGAGCATACAGCAACTTTGGTGAACTCTTTTCTCCGCCTTGGGAGATCTGCCCTGTCTCATCAGTGCAAAGACATGGCAAAGACATGGTTCCATTACTGTGGCATCGAAGCAAGGGTGTGTCCAGTCTAGTGCGCATATAACCTCACTGAACAACCTTTATGATCGGAACAAGCTCGATGCTATGCGAATAAAGAGAACTGATACAGGTAATTGATTTGGCCTGAGTACCTAAGCATTGTCTTGCGACTTGTGAGGAGGCGTGTGTTGAAAGTTACACAGTTGTCATGGCATAATCGATACATCCACTTATACCGGCCCTGATGACAGATTTGCCATGCTGTCCTTGCCACCTCTCCCATCAATACTCCGCCCGCATTCCGCCTTGTCAGTCCCTCCCTCCCTGGACCTGCTGGCTAATGCACCATTCTCGCCTATGGATACAAAGCCAAGTACGAGTCCTGCCTTCTTCAAAGAGGCGAAGTATGTGCATTGCTAGACAAGCTACTACATGGACAAGGTGCTGCCACTAGATGAAGACTTTCTTAATATCAAAACTTCGAGTAGCGACTGCATTGTCATCCCCACACACACATGCGTCATCGCTGCGACTATACCTGCACTACCAATGGCCTCTACTTCATACATCCCATCACTGGTCACCCATTGGCCACTCCCATCATGATGGATGAACACTTTCCTCCTGCCATGTCCACAGCCAGTTCTGATCCTCTGTTTTGATACACGCCCACACTCGGGGGAACAGCATTTGTCATCTAGAGGAAACAGAGTTTTGTACACTTCTGATGCCATTCTTTAAATTACAGGGATGACTTGGCCAAAATACCTCACCGTTTCCACATTACACTCTCAGGCATTTGTAGCCAGTCTTTCATTCAATATCTAGGGAAATAAAGACTACCTTTGAATGCTTCGCTTCTTCGGCTAGTAAACAGTGTGTTGGAGAACTGACCAGTCAACGGTATCAAGATGCATATTCATGCTGGCTGTGGATGGCTGTATCTCTGTATTCAAGTCTCTCGTGTGTTTCAATTTGGATGGAACCTGTAATACAAGCCCAACTGTGTCTCTGAACATAAGTCAGCATTCCCACCTTTCCATCACTTTGTCTTGTGGATCGTCATTGGGCCATAGGTTCATAAACTGTTATCTGGGGTTAGTTCTTTACTGGAACACTCATTCATCTAGCTTGTTCCTCGCACCATCAGCTTCGTCACTAGGCTCCTGGAAAATGGCTTCCTGGTTGACTATGTTTTACTCTTGTTTTCTTCATTGGAAGCTTGAGTCCTGACAATAATCTCAGAAAAGGCCCCTGCGAATCCAGTATATGACTAGGACAAGGTGTAGGCCATTTATATTGACCATTTTTCACTTCAATGGAATGATTGTTGGTAAGATGCAAACTCGGAAATTCTGAGATTGATTGCTAAGCCTGGCGATTTGCACAGCTAAGGAGTTGTTTGCTATCCCCACCTTGAGTCCTCATGTGTTTAGATTTGAACCTCGAAACACGTACTGTTAAATGGGTGAGTAGGTGCTCAGGGAAGTCTTAAATATGTGTGTTCAGTGGTTGGCAAGGAAACCAGAGGGGTACATATTGACTGCCACGCTTCTCTCATTGAGGTATGGAACTTTTAGATGTGAGGTGGTGGTGGTGGTGCAAATTCAAACCAGTCAAGGAGGGAAGAGTATGTCATACTCAGAACCTGAGATGTATGGAATAGTATCATTGAATGGCTATTGCGAACAGGAAACAGTTAGGGAGTTCGATTCTCCCATATGCAATTATTGCTAAGTAGGTTCCTTCCTTTTTGCTGGAAGTCTGGGGGAAGAATACTCACAAATTTGTGGTTTATGGTGATATTTTCCGGAACATCCTGGCTCAGGTGAAATGGCCTCTCCGGCTAAGGGGTTCGATTCCCCATTGATTCCCTATACAAAGGTAGAAATAGTTTTATTTTTATTTTGGTTCTGAGCAAATTTGTGAGTTGGAATGGTGTGAATTATGAGGTATGTAGACCCATGTCGCATTTACTACTCACTTTGTTTGAGGAGTAGAGACTCCAGGAGAGACATCAGTTTAATTTAGCAGGAATAACATTTAACCTGCTGTTGTGTTGGCAGTACTTGATCTTGGTGGTGTAGGTATGGATGATGTCCTGTATATTGTAGGGTACCCCTGTGAAAAATGAATATGCTGTTTTCATCCCTGTCGAGCCAAATATGACTGTGCAGAAATGACCTCAAGAGGCAAAGCAAGCTATCTGAATTACCAAGAAACACAAGGATAAAACTACCTAAATGAATGGAACATGCGCTCAAGGAGGAATCAAACCTTGATCAATCGGAGCTACATATTGACCAGGGCACTGCAAGAAAAGATGGTCCCCTTATGATGAATGTCAGGGGAGACAGAAGTCTGTAGACAATACTTTGTGACATTTTGAATATAAAATAAGTTCTAAGAAATGACCGGGGCTGTTTGGATCTAAGTCAAAGAAGGAATTTTGTGTGACGGTCTAGGAAGGGAAAATGCTTACATGCACACTTGGGGCATTCCATCCCGCAAGATTACATCTGACTGGTCAAATTAGCAACATCTGTGAATAGCAAGAAAGGTTAATGATGGCATTGTTTTTTGAGAACACAATGATGTGAGTGGGAAACAACATAATCATGTAAGCTGTGATGTACCAGCTGCCTGTTCCTGTGGTAATATATCAGGGCTACCTGCAGTCAAGTGAAAGATGGTCCCAGTCCAAAATCCATGGCCGGATGTGCAATTCCTCTTCGGTGAGTAGCTTCATGGTTTGACTCGAACCAAGGAAGGCCGCATGTTGTAATTGAGGTTCAACTCTTCCTTTCTGTTGGATAACATACACACCATGTGATCAGGTACATTTACCTCAAGGGCTCCCAATGAATCGATATATCAAAGACTGCGGGATATACATGGCAATGATATATCAAAGCGCTGTACCTACAGTCAATGGTTGATATATCAACTGCACATGAATGTCCCATGACTGCCCCCATCCCTGAAATCCCTTGCTTGTCAACATCGTGTGTGCTGCCTACCCTTGTCGGCAACAGCCCCGACTGTGTGCCTCCTTTGTCTAAAAATATAATCACCATCGCCACTTTTCAGCTATAAATACTGTAAAAGCCCTGGCATCAAAATCAGCGCTGTCAGATTTGCCTGCATCTTTGTCTTCTCGGCTGCCCTGTCACTGGTATCTAGATTTGAATTCATCAATGAAGTCCCACTTGCCGGAATGTTGTTTATATCTCCTCAGAGTCTCATATCTATGTTTGTTGAAGACGAATATCATATAATTATGCCTTTTGGCGACTGATTGTATAGATGCACAAAATACAGTAAGGGCTACAACTGTAAAGCAAGCATCTGTATCGATAGGGAAACATGACAACGACAGCAAGTGAAATGTAACAAAAAAATGTCAGCGCCAGCACACGCTAGGCCTCCACGAAACATGGCATCATTGCCTTGATACAGGCATGAACATCAACCACCATTGCTTTCCAGAGCGCCGCTTCTTCCATAGGAAGGGTACCTTGACCCCACCACATCAGGCCGATGAGCACATCTGAGCATGAAGACGGTTTGAACACTTTACAGCATCGCTCCCTCAGAAGGATGTTGAAAAATGGACTGAGATGGTAGAAGCTTGGGAGGTAGATAGGAAGAAACCCAATCCTTTTGCTCAAACCATTGCTAGTAAGTGACAATGTACGTCAGAAATTATTGGGATCCTGACAGCCTTCAGGCAAGACAGAGGCAGCAATGTGTCTGCAATTAGCACGAGAAGATGCTCAAGATGAATTTTCTGGCCTTGATGGAGACACTTTACATACCACGTCACCAAAGGACATGATTTCTCAAGGCATTCAGCTTGAAGCTTCTCAGTACGTCATTTAAACCAAGTTCTTTGTTGGTCTCAGTATTTTTGTAGACAGAGAATATCTCGTTTAAACAAGGAACTCAGTGCTCATTCTACTGACCTTCAGTGAGCCCAAGTCCTCGAAAAGTCCAATCGACTCCGTCGCAGAGTCGAGTCTTGGTTCATTGTTCAAAAGGTCCACATGCCAGCCGTTCGAGGGCTCTGGGTCCAATATAGCCAGGGTAACGGACCTTCCCTTCCTGCTTACTCGCTTCCTCTCTACCTTCCTTCTTTGATATTACCTGGTTGTCACTGCGAAATGGTTCTTGTCTGTGCCGAATCACGATTACGCATTGCTCAAGGCTATGACCTTCTCCACACAATCCGTAGCCAGCTACTTTCATTTTCCAAAGCTTACAAGGATGGCGACACAAATGTTCTAACTCAAAAGGAGCGACTGAAGTCTCACAAAACTACTCGGGATATCAATGTGTGAATCACTCAGGCCAAGCAATATTACCGCGATGTCAGAAAACAATTGACGATCCTGTCAACGGAACTTGGGGAGTGGGGCTGGCAAGCACAACTACATGTTTTGGAAGATTCAAATGTGTGGAGAATATCTGACAATGAAGTGGGAATTTCTGAGGGCAATCGGAGCATGTCATGGATCTGGTATTCCTCGCATCTGGGAGATGTGCCTGGAGGGGTTGAAGAATGTATGTCACATGTCTTTTCATAGTTCAGTATCATTTATCTGTGCCTTCAGGTTTGTGAATTGAGTGGTGCAAGACACACACCCATGCGCATCGGTGGCATGAGGAATGCAAACTCCTCAAGGCTGAAATGGATCGCGTCAAATGTACCCTCGAGCACGATGCTAACCTGTGGCTCTCTCGAGCTAAGAGCACTGCAGAGGGGGTTGCTCTCATCAATGCTGGTGAAGGTGCTGGTGCATACTCAAAACGTCAGGCTGCTATACGAACATTGATGCGACTGTCTTTCGAGGAGAAATGGCATTTTGTAGGACAATGGCTGGAGCTAGGTGAGACAGGCGAAGCTTCGACAAGGAATGAAGACCTAGTGTAGGGAACAAATAGATGTTGCATGTTTTATTAAAATATCATCTCGCTTTGTACTGTTCTCAGATAGTGAGGCAAACATACTATGTGGCAGATCAAGAAAGAGAATCAAAGAAGCAGTGGAAAATTGTACCTGGCTCACATTGTTGGTCAGGATCGGAGATCCCTGGAGTGATCCAACACTCTCTTTGGGACCGTGTCGGCAAATCAGTCTTGCTGAGGCGCAGAAGAGGGAGCCTGTCATCGCTGACAGTGAGCAAGGCTATGTAGATTTGAAACTCCCTGCTCAATCCTTTTTTGATGTGACTGTAGGTGATATATCAATCAGTGACTGCAGGAGCAGGCCTTTGATATATCATGGTTAACAGTATCCTGTAGTCTTTGATATATCAGTCTGCAGGGTAGTGGTGTTTACCTAGCAAGTTAGGAACAAGAATCCATGTTTGCTTAGAAGGCAAACGAGTACAGTAAACTACAAAATCTAGCTACTTAAATACCTTTCTGTATCTTCTAGTACTTTCTTTCTCTTAGTAAACCTTTACTCAGCACGACTTGGGCTAACTGGACATCATGCCAGCTCACACAGCCACAGGCTCATCATTGTACAGATGAGCATCAATAATGGTATGTGATCATCAATAGGCATCAATTCAAAGGCCATGAAAAGGCCCATTTATCGATGACTGCTGACACCCATGGATGAATTGATGAATATCTATGACCGTCTACCCACATCTCCAGACTTTTGACTGGGCGTGACCCATAAGACTGAAGCAGACAAGATCGAATGAGATATCATGATCTGGAACATCGTTTACACTGCGGAAAACTTGCATAAACGGTGAGTCCTCCCAGTGCTCTATCGATATATCTTGTTCAATTGGGTGCATTCAGATGTATGTCATGGCTGCTAAATGAGAACTCCAATATTTGCACACGTCCTCGGAAAGTGTTCTCGAAAGCTTTGGGCGCCTATCTTTTAAAAGTGCCGCTGATGGTGACCCATCTTTATGGTCTCTGCGCTAATTCACATTGTTCCTTCTCACCACGAGCATTGAGAACTGGACGACTGAAACCCCTTCGTGTGTTCACCTGAGGTTGGTACTGCACTATGTTGACCATGGTCCTTGGTATGTGTTATTGCCTTTCTTTCGACAATTGATCGATTGATTCTGTGAACAGATATTCTGCGACTAGAGGAAGACATTCTGCGACTAGAAGAAGCCAATCTGCAACCAGAGGAAGACAGTCCGCCTGGGCTCATGCCGCAAAAACAATGGTGGTGGCAGTGGCGGCAGAAAATGTCTGTATCCAGAGTCTTCATGCGTTTAAGATCTTTGGGTTTACATGAAGGTGATACTTCTGTCTGTCATAGCGAGACGCAGGTAAATAACTTAATAACAGAAATTTTTCCCGATTGCAAGTTTCATAATCCTCCCTATATCTTACTCTCCGCCCACATGGAGACTGGTCAAGCGGAATTGACCATAATACCAGTATTGAAGCAACGATCTTTCACCGGTAAATGGGTCATACCATTGTCGCTGGCAAACACTCCCTGTGCCAATCTTGGTCTGGATGGTGTCTTAAAGAAGCTTAATAACATGCTCAGTACATGTTATACTTTGGATCCCATAATCTCCGTTCTCCATTTGTTTGTCACCCAGGGTCTCAACTTTGGTGCAGCCTACACTTATCTATGCCCTTATTGGGATGACATCCATGCAGTCAAACACAACTTATGCACTGGCGAATTGAAGTATAGTTCGATGTGACGAAGGGTGCTTGTTCATGGCCGGATCATCGACGCGGATGTGCCCCCTCAGCATGTGTGGGATCTGTGCGCTAATCAGGTGGTGCTGTACTGGGTTGCGCATGGAAGAGTGTGGGGGATATCACATGTGTGGATGGATGAGAAAGACCGGGAGAACATGATGACGGCCATCAACAGATACAAATGGCCCATGCCGATCCCAAGCAATGCCAACCTTAATCTCATCCACATTGAGATGTTGAACTCGATGCAGAGGTACAGAGCAGAGTATGCGTGGTTGGATGTTCTGTGCTTGCGGCAGGAGGGTGGGTGGAGGGAGCATCTGCGCTTGGAGGAGTGGAAGTTGGATGTGCCCACGATTGGATCGGCGTATGCTAGGGATGCACCTGTCGTGTGCTACTTCAACGGTCTGGGTTGGCCACTACACCTGACACTAAGCAACTTTGAGAGTGATCACTGTTGGTTCCGATGTGCATGGACGCTGCAGGAGATTACCCACAACCTGACCATTGGTGGTCGGACTCTCACTGGTATCAGCAATAATGTCAATGACCGCATGGGAAATGAGGTTCAATGGAGGTTCAACGAACAACTGACATCATTGCAGAATATACGACAACGGAGCATGACAAGCACAACTCTTGACATCCTCTCAGAGATGCAGAATCAGGTCTCAACAAACCCTTTGGATAAAGTTGTGGGCTTAGTATACCTTCTTTGCACAGACTCTATCCCAATCTACAACACCGAGCAGTCTGAAGCAGATGCATGGGAAGTCCTTGTGGATGCTATGTCATCTGTGTGTCGAGCAGAGTTGTTTTTCTGTTACCCTGAGCCTGGGACTGGAAACAAGTGTTGGCGACCATCATGGCAGCAAGTAATGGAGAAGAGAATTATTGTGCCTTCATCTTCATGGCCAGAGGAAGTTAGTCGGACGGAGGATACAGATACCGACTGGTATGAAAGCTACCGTATTGAGTTTGCATGTGTGTGGGGTTTGGCTGAGGTACCGAAGGAAGATATTTCTCGAAAAGGAGAGCTGCTTATCAGGGATTCCACTCTCAAACCCCACACATTGAAAATTGTGGCTCACCACACATACCCAATCCCTGAAGGCATCTATAAACTCATAGGCTGCCACTTGAAGTTTTCAAGTGATATCTGGGTAGTTGGGTGGCCAAGAGATGATGGGATGTTTGAGAAATTATCGGTGTTCAGTTCGGTGGAAAATGAACCAGTGAAGCTTGGGCAACTCAAGCTAGAAAAAAGGCTGAGAACCTTTCTTTGTTGAATAATAGTTCTTTCGTTGTTATCTGACAATCCTTTGGTGTTACGAGTTTTCTGATTCTGTGGTATCCCATTCACGTTGCCTTGATCTTTGTTGGACGTTGTAGTTTCTTCTAGGGATTTTAGGCTTTTTAATAATTATAAATAGCTGATCGACTATTTCTTTGGCACCATGAAGCCGTTTTCTGGTTTTCTAGAAGTGATCCGGAGTGGGCGACGGAATTCCTTGTACAAACATATTTATATGAAGTTGTCTTTGAGATAGTGAATGGGATTGGAAACATGACTGGGAATTCATGATGCCTCTGCAATTTTACGCATCATGACTTCCTTCTATATTGTTTTCCCAAACCCTGTAGGCCATCACGAATCTCAACAAGGAACCAGGTTGTCATCTTCGTCTCGGAAGTCGAGTTGGCTTGTTTATCGCCTGACACTTTCTCCAGGAACCTCCACATATTTCCTCAAGATCCCTGATGGTACCCGGTGCTGGAAGTCTGAAGATGAACCAATGATGACAGGATCAGCCCCGGCGCCGAACTGAAGCGAGGTTCCATTGCTTGATGTTGGCTCTTTCTCCATCGTTTCTTATCCTTCCTGGGTACCTTTCTATGAGAAGAACAGATATCTAGCAAACCAGAGGACAGGTGGCACAGACTGTGGCGCGCATAGACCAGAGGACGACAATTGCTGGAACCCTAAGTTGTGAGAGCGCATCTTGTGGACACATAATTGGCTGCGGGTGTATGTCACCTCTGTCAAGTCTGGCACCATGAGGCTATGAAGCAATGTTCCCAGTGATGCTGAAAGCATTTGAAGCAATTGATGTACAACCTGAGTAAAATATGGACCGGGTGATTCAGGGACGACGCTGTGTGATGATACGAAAAGTTCAAAAGATTAGGCACAGATGCAATGATATCCAAGTACTTTGGTGCAGTATCATGGTCTGGAAGTCACCTTGCATCAGAAAATAGGACCAAATTCTCTGCAGGGAAAGGAGTGTCACCTTCTGTATGCATTCCTGTCAGCTCCAAGGATTTTAACTTAGGGGCAATTTCGAAAGCATCCATCATTCCAGGCCTGCCACTTGGTGCGCACATCAAGTATACATCCTCTACGAGGTCAACTCTTCCCTGAACAAGACAGAGACAAGATAGGAAAGATGGTGTGAGAGCTAGTTCAACAGATCCCCAATGTTTCGAGTGCGTTAAGATAAGATCGAAGCACTGGTTCATCTCTTCAGGTTCATGAACCTGATGAATGGAGTTCTTCTTATCAAACCCCCAGCATCTGAAGAAAAATTCAAGGTGGTGATTCTGACTACACTCCAGCACCCGATTGAGAAGAGCCACCATATCCTTCTTGGGAGCTGGGATCAATGTATCCTCCTTCTCAGAGTGTTTACACAGTGAAGTGATCTTTAGTGTGGACCAGATCTCAGGACAGAGAAACTGAACTGCATCTCTCCACAAGCTGCCTACCTGACCAAGATGCCATGGCCCTGCTGCAACATTGAACACGTTGAATCCAAAGATGTGGTAGGCCTCTGTGGTGGTTAGTTTAGTCTGCCTTTTGGGTGTCCAGCGCAGGATCTCGACGAGGATTTCAGAGGGTAAGCGACGGATGGGGGATAATGCCGCACGGTAATCATGCCTAATGCCTTTGAGTCATACTATCTTTGTCTCCAGAGGTGCAGCCAAGTTTTGGAGCAGGTTAATCTAGCTCTGGATATCATTGAGGGGTGTATCAAGGAACTCGATAGATGCCTTCAAAAGAGCAGCTTGGAGAGGTGTTGGTACGACATTGGTGGATACAAGTGCAACGAGCTTGGGAGAATGACTAGATGTCAATACTCAATTGTATCTCGACAGCAAGTCACTGAGGAAAGCACAAGTAGTCTGCTTGTTTGACATCATAGCTGAGACTGCAAAGTGATCAGTCATTGGACGGGCTAAAATAGGGGAACATACGAGCGGTCTTACATCTTGTTCTGGTAGGGGGGTATCAATGTTCAGGGCACTACTGAATGGCTCATGAAACCAGACCCAAAACCTGAAATGAAATAAGAAACAATGGCAAAGGACAATAGATGAAGATGGCATTGGAAATATGACAGAGACCCTGGTCGGGATATGGAGTTGCCATGACCCAACAGTGGGAGACAATAAAAGCACAGTTCAAATCTGCATGGTAACCTGGCTGGCTAATAATTAAAGCACACTTTACACCTATTTTTCATATAAAATATTTGTCATTCTGAGTTATTAGTATCTTCTGAAAGCAACCCCTCCTCCAAGAAAGAGATGTTGTTTCAAGTTTTCCATCTACTCAAGTCCCTGGCCGCTTTGTCAGCACAAGCGTGTCCAGTATAGTATACCATACGAGACATTGATGATGGGTAGTACTCATGAGCTCATCGAACAAGCGCTCCTGATCTGAAGCTCCTTTGAAGATCCATAATAATTCCCTCACTTTTGGGTACTGATGGAACACAGGCATACAGGAGGGCAATACATATGGTACACTGCGAGCTTCCTGAACCTTGCAATTTATGAAAAGATGAGACAAGGTCGAACTTGATGATACCCTACAGGACGAAATGACAAGAAGATAATCAATCTACCAGACAAAGTGGTGAAGTCATGGTAGCCCTTAGAATCTCAGAACCCTCTTGCTAATCTGCCAGGATGTGAGCTCTGAAGTGATCTGCCGAGTCATTCAGGCGGTGCTCATTCAGAAGGTAGAGGTATGACAGTGTTTTGCAGGGTAGGCAGCAGCATAGAAATCTGGGTATGTCATCACTGAGCGAGGTCGAGGCCACCATCCTTCTATCAGGCGATGTTAGCAAAGAAGAAGTATGGCACACTACAGCCTTACCTTCGTGGAGATAACCCAGAGATAAAATCGATGATCCACACTTTTGTATTCTCATTTGAGATCTGAAAGAAGGACTGACTCAGCAACGAGGATAGTCAGTAATGTCCTGTATATTGGGAGAATGGTCATAGTATCCTATAAAAATCGTTAGCGTGGAAGAGACGATCATACGCCATAATGCCATCGTTACCTAGAAGGCAATTATTGGCACCGGGTTCATGTTCAGATTCTCTGCACCCTGTCTCTTAATAAAACATTTCATCGCACTGGGAGAGAAAGCTGTTAGCGATAAGAATCATCAAAAAGGTGTTCTCGCATATGGTCAATCAACTGAGTTTCCGTTGTAGCACCTGCCACCACTGAGGCTCAAAGCCATTTAAGCCCTCCTCACATTTGTGGTTTTGTGGTCTTCGAGAGTACCAAGCATCGAATAAACTGCGGTAGCCAACTTTGTTAAAAGCGACCATGCAAGATGGTGTAGCTAAGTCTACCTAGCCTGAGTATATGCAAAGAGTCGCTGAAGGAAGAGCATATTCTACATACTACCCCCAGATGTGCTACCGGAGTCCCTTGAATGATGGGCAATCTTACGATAGTCCAAGGCAAAGGGCGAGCCAGTCCGAGAGCCTGCCAGAAAATGGGAAATGGTGTTCCCACTGTCCTGTGAGGACAATCGCCCGCAGCTGTGCAAGTCGCCACATGTGGAAAGTGTGGAATATTGATGAGTATTCCACACTTTCCACGTGTGGCAACTTGATTTTTAGTGGAGAGGCTGGGCTCCAATTCCCCGGGCAAATGAACTCTGATACTTGGGGATATGGATAGTGTAACAGGTAATATCATCCCGGCACCCAAGGTTCAATTCCTTCACTCTGTGTTCTACAAATATGAGTAACTTTTAGTAGATGAGCTAAATTTTTACTCTAGTTATCCCATACGCAGAGTCTGAGAAGCGGAATCGGGAGGCACGTTGTCTGACATTAAGTGTTGACACCTCCTAGACCCATCTTACTGGACAATAAAAGTGAATTTCAGTATATCCGTGAGTTACACTAAAGCCCTGGAGAGATATGATCGCGCCAGGAAGATATCGGAGGCTCAGAAAAGCAAGAGGATATTGAATATAACAACTATGGTATGTGGAACTCCAGGCCGGAAAAATGTTGCTGTGTTCTATCTAGCTGGTCAATCCATGTACGCAAGGAGGAATCGAACCTCCTCCTTCGGTGTGTATTAACCACTGCGATGATGAAATCGTTCTTGGATCTCCTCGAGAGATGGTGAAATGTGACGTGTCTGGCATCCTCAAAACCAATGCTACATTAGCTGCAATCCAGATTAGTACGATTGCGGTAAGTTGCTTCTACCAAGAGGTACATGAAGAGATGGTGTGCGGATGAGAAGGCAATTAAGTTACCCGAGTGACCGGACCTTTGGTCAGAACACACCAAGTATTTAAGCACCCATGGGAGAAGCTGTTTTTAGGTAGGGAATGGTGAGAGTCAAGAAAGCCGGAAGTACGAGATATCATTCCACAAAATGAAGCTCAGAACCAGCAATGTGCCAAATGTGCTGGGTAGTGTCGAGAGGAAGAAAGAGAGAGGTGGAAATGCCAGCTAAAAAGAGACTTTGTGGAAGGGAGGGCGAATAAGAGGGTAATTGGTTTGCGTTGGAATTCTTATATCGAAGGGTGACTGGAAGCTGACCAGTGACCAGTCGCATAGAGTTTGATTATGGCTTGATTTTGATGAGAAGAACTCAAGGTCGGGAAGGATTCTGAAGGGATTGATACAAACTGATAGTAATATTAGTTTTGTTTGGCATTGGTTAGCGTACTTAGTAATACTAAGCACCTCCCTATACTTGATGTTCAACTCCTCCTCTCCACATTGACTTTCTATGCAGTTGGTTTGTTTTTTTTACTGGCTGATCCTTACTCACAGTGGTAGATCATGTACGCTGGAATCGAACCTCGATGAATCGGAGGTGAGTATACTCCGGCATTCATCAGATAAGAATGTGAGAATGATGAATCAAGTAAAGTGTGAAGGAAAGAGAGGATAGCTACAAGCAGGGGTAGGTTCAGAATAGTCGCGCATTTAACTTGTTCCGCACACCATTGGAACCCCTCGTAGAGTCAGACCTGCCTTTGTCTCATCTCTTCTCGTCTCATCTCGTCTGCGCTCCCACCATTAGCTCAACGCTGACTATCCTGTGAACCATTTTTCTCAGCCATAGTTGGAAACTCCCCTTCGTACTTCAATGATCTGATTTCTGGAAAACACAGATCAAGCTTCATATTCTTTAGGTGGGGTGGCAAGGAGGGAGGGGAAATTGAACGCTCATGGGATTTTTAGGTGGTGGTTGAAAGGAATTCGAAACCCCTCCAGCTGTGAGAAGGGGATGGATAGATTTGCCATCCCGGGATGTAGGGATAGTATTGTCGAATGGTTATAAGGAAGGGGTAGGTGTGCAAATATTTCTTGGATATCTTGGCCCATCATTTTTGCTACAAGACTACTTCACAATGAAAATGTAATTGGACCATATTTCTGCAGCGACATACACCATGGATATGGCTTAGGCGAAATGGCTCGCCGACCAAGGTGTAACGGGTTCGATTCCCCATATCCAAATTAGTGAGATGTACGAAGCATTTTTTTTTTGTTTCAAGTGATTTATTGATTATTTCCGGGGGTACCATAAGAATTGTTCGAGGACGAAGTAACTGTAGAGGGTGCGGGGAAGCATATTGGAAGGTCCCATGCTCCTGATCTGGCGTCGTTACTCCAATCAATACGTTGGCCAGGTGTGGGAAGAAAGAAGGGTTGTTCAAATACCCCTCCCTTGGGACAAGCACACCCCTTGAAAGGGAGGGTTTTCCTATTTTGTTCCAAGTGGGGGTTTTCGTTAAGCGCGGTGGGATGCTACCCGAGACTACTTATAGGCAGTTTTTGTGGGTGGAACGAATTTTCCCTTGCGTTCATGCTCGGTTTATCTTCCTCGAGTTTAGAATAAGTAGGCAAAAAGACGCTCCTAGTGCATGTTGAAAGTAGAAAAAGAAATGTTTGAATATGTAGTTTGATCTCTTTTTGCTTCCTAAGCAAAAGTTTCCTGAGTTTATGAGGATAATAGCGCACGGACAATACAGAGTATGTACGCAAGGGAGGAATCGAACCTCCAGCGAGCCATATTAACAACTATGCTCTGGCACTGCAACACTTCTCACAATGAATGGCTGAATGAACAATTGAGGGCAGCACATTGAAATCAGAATTACCTACCCTACGCGCCATACTTCCAACCCAACACGCTTAAACGGCACCACCCCACCAGTGCGCATCCTCCCCGGCGAACACAGCACCTCACTCTCTAGTACAAATTCAAAACCCCTCCAGAGAAGCAGGAAGGAAGAGTATGTTGTGCTCAGCACTGCAGAATGTAGGGGTCGAATGGCTATTACAGGTGTTCGAATTCTCTTTATCTCGTTGCATACTACGGAATGTGCACTTTTTGGTAATCTTTTGCAGATCATCCTAGCTCAGAGGAAATGGCCTCTCTGGCCAAGGGGTTCGATTCCCTATATCAACGTTGCCTTTTTTTCTTGGTTCAACTTCCTTGTGGGATTCTTAGCCCCCCACTTTGAGTGGGAGGCAAAGATTTGATCATGGTAGCGTGAAGGAGGGAATCGACGCCGCGTCAAGCATTGCGTGCGTGCTCTCAATAAAATATGTCTAAGGGCGGTGGGTGAAAGTTCCAAACCCTGCGAGAAGACAGAGAGAGTCGTGCGAATCCCCTTCTTTTCTTCAGGGACGTACTTTTTTTTTGTTCCAAGCAGAGGAGTTTTTGATTAATGCGCGCGGATGGAAGAGATAGTATCTGGGTGGTGTTTGCGCTGAAGGGGACCGTTCCGAGATACGTACAGGTATTTCTCGAACTCAGCATAATGAGTAGTACTCCCTCCTTCTGTGCGGACATGGGTGGTGCAGCAGTTAGTAGTAGTACTGCCCAGCACTGGAGGTTCGACTCCTCCTCTCCACGTACCTCTCTTGCGAAGGCAATACTTTTCCTAGCTTTTTACTCCGGAGAACAATCATTAATGTTCCCCTGAGTTCACGTGGAACGGCGGGCATAAAAACAGGCATGTAATACGGAGTATGTACGCAAAGGAGGAATCGAACCTCCGGCGAGCCGTATTAACCACTACGCACTAGTGCTGCAACAAAAGATGGTCCCTTACAATGAATGGCGAGAAGGCATTGAGGATATCACACAGCTTAGCGCATCAAAATCAGTATTAGATTGATTTACCCTACGCGCCACACTTCCAAGCCCACACACTCAAACGGCACCGCTCCTCCGGCACGCATCCTCCCCGGAGAACACAAGACGTCATTCCCAAATGTCAGACACCGCGCCGACGAGCCCTCCAGCAGGCTCTTGTCAACGTACAGCCCATAAGACCCGTCCCCGCCTCCAAAGCTCAGGTAATGGGACTCGCAGAGTGCGATGTAGTCGTTCCTCCCTGTGGTTTTGTATACCGAGAGTTTGGTGTTCGAGTATCGCCATAGGAATCTGCAGATTATGAGATAAGCTTGGAAGAAAGGAAGAGAACGCACGATTCCCCGCTGCCATAGTAACCCCGTCCCCTGCTCTGCCGTATTCCGTCGGCTATGAACGCGCCAAAGATGGTATCGCCGTCGTCCTTCACAACGACAAGTGCACCGGCTGGTTTGGTCTGCTCGGACCGCGAATAGAGGGTGTTGAGGGATATGCCATGCTGGTCGAGGGAGTACAGGAGCGTCCATGTGCGAGGGAGACGGGAGAGAGCAGGGAGGTGTGGCCGGATCTGCGTACAATTAATTTGATGCCATCAGAGAAGGGTGGTTCTCACCGAATTCGCTAGCGTTGACTCGAGCACCCTCACAGTGCCGTCTCGTCTCCCTTTCAGCTCTACCTCGCCCATCTTCTTCTCGATACTATCTCCCATATTCAGAGGAGGAGCAGACGGCGCACGTTCGTGTCGATTCTCTTTGTTTGCGAGCTCCGTCTCTAGATCTTTGGAGAAACCTTTATCCCAGTTGTACGACTCCCCACGATAGTCGGGTGCACCACTCGGAGGGATGTACACGACGGAGGACGTCTCGGAAGCGCTGCTGTGTGGTGCGAAAGGAGTGTCGTGGGATATCTCGACTGGGACGACCGAGTGCGGATGTGGTGGCTCGACGTGATTGTCGAAGAGGGCATCAAGGCTGGGGCGTGCAGAGGGAGAGGGAGGTGCACGTGGTGGGAGGAAGGTGTTCATCCATCGTGATGGGAGTGTCTGTGAGTGTGTGACGAGTGATGAGACGGATGATGTGGATGCGATGGGTGGTGCGGGTGTCGCGGCAGAGAGAGTTGGCGCGCGTGATGGTGGGGAATGGCGATGTCGAGATGAGGATGCGATGGCTAGGAGGGACGAGGAGGTGCTTGATGTTTTGGCGGTGAAAAAGTCGTCGTCGAGATCCAAGTCTAGTAGGGGAGGCAACGGTTTCTTGTCCCGGAACAGTGGATCGTCTTCGTTGCGCAGTAGCTCGTCCAGCACATCCCGCTTATTCTGCTCCTGTGCGCGTTTCGCCTCTTTGAAGAATGTGTGGCTCGGGCTCGGCTCTGTATCCACAGGCGAAAATGGTGGTGGCAGTGAAGGAGCTATTTCCTGATTGGGAATAGCCATGGAGAGTAATTGATGGACTCGCTGCGCATGTCAGGCACTCCTCCTCTCCTCGTAACTACACCCAAAGGTCAAGCAAAAAAAAGTCCGTTCGAAGCGTCTGTTTCGACATTTACGTCGCTACAAACCTGCGAAACCCATTCAAAGTTCTCCAAACTCACCGACGGTCTCCCCCGGGTATTTTTCACTCATATGCATGCTGTATTCCAAATTCTAAGTTAGCACTAGAAAGAAAATCGTGATACGAACGTACCCGACATGATTTGCAGCATTTCGTGCAAAGCTCGCGGCGAACCAAGTCTGGGAAATATGAAATTCAGCATTCGTAACAACGCCTAACAGTGGTCAAATAATGACTTACCTAGCTTCGGCTCCGCGATGCTTTTTTCTATGATTTGTTGTCGCTTTTCGGACCTAGAAAACGAGAATATCAGCAAAGCAGTCACGAAAAGACTCCAAAGTGAAGCTCACAGATAGCCTATATCGCAAGCCTTCATTCTCCCACAAAGATATGTCTATCTAGCGAGGTGAGACAGCCTCCTTTCATAGACGAAACATGTCTTACTCCTTGAGTTTGACTCCGCAAGGTTTCGACCTCGGGTTTTTTGGGGTTTGGTATGATGAGAAATTAGTACTTTGAGAGACGAAAAATACCTTGAATGACTCGCCTACAGTTTCATGTTGCGTGATGTTCGCTCCGCAAGGTTTTTCCCTAAAAAAAAACACAGAGGCATTGACTGAGAAAATATCGGTCAAATATGGCTGAAAGAAATCCTAAATGATGACTTACCCGGTTCGCGGGACGTCGATACATATATTCAGCGATCAAGCAGGCTACAAATGAGCAGAGATCAATTGCGATGGCCTACGAGACGGAAAACAAGCGAAATGAAACTTACAGCCATTCGCTTGTCGTGGATGTTGTTCCAGGAAGGAACTGACAACGTATAAGCAAAGGAAGCATTGGAGGAAAGAAGATAGCTTACCTTCGCTCGCCGGAAGACGATACTTCGTCTCGGAGCAATATTTAGATCATTGTATGACACTGAGAGCGATGATGAGCAGCAAGTATAGAAGAGAATGGACGATGACTTACACAGAGACGTTGTACATGCTCTGTCGATGCTGCTAGGTTTGTGTTACCGATTCTACACAAGGATTACTCCAGCAGGCGCAAGAAAGACTTAAGACGGACATACTTTACTTTAAACAAATACTGCTGGCCGTCCCCCAGACTTCTCGGTGATCCCTCGATCGCATGATGCAGGGTCTAGGATGATCCTACCATCGTTAGCCAAGAAAACATACAAGGAGATTGGGATGAATATGTACCGGTCAGAAACGTTGTCATCCTTCAGCTCATGGTCGTGTTTTTGCTTACTGACGGCCGCAAGGATTCAGCGCGACGATACGAGGCTCCAGCAGGTATCCAGGACGACTAAACGACATCCAGAAGAAGTTGGGCTCAAAGATATGAATGGAAATTGGTACCAACACGTACCTAGTAAGGTAATCGTCGCCCTACAGCTTCTCCTTGTATCTGCGAGGCGTACTGGCAGCCCTCCGTTGCAGAACGTTCGTCTTGAGGTGAGATCACCTGGGAAAGGTCGTAGCTAAGGCTTATCAGTACGGCAACATTGATGAGGTGGTATTGGACTTACCGAGTCTGTGACACGGAATACAAGCTTCTAGATTCCCAAGAACTGAAGGAAAAGATCAAGGCTTGCAGTATTTCCAAGCGAAGAGTCGGCATTATCAAATGAAAAATGCATCTTGGGGAAAAAACACGTCACCAACAGTAAGCGAGACACAGATAACATACCTTGGACATGAACAAATCATAATTGAGCTGCTGAGAGACGTCTGTGAGCAGAGAAGCGACGAATAAAGGAAATGAATATACCATGGTGGTGGTAACAGGGAAAGAAGATGAATGCCACCGGCACATCACAGCAGCCTCCCGATATGGGCATGAACGTCGAGCTTGACTTCGAACACCCATGGGCGACGTCTCGAGGGATGGGGATAGGTCGATGTCGCTGCTAGCATCAACGAGTAATGGGGCTGATGAGACTTTGAGGAGGGGGGAGGGAACAAGTGGGTCCCGGGGGGGGGTAAGTGTATAAGAGCTGTTTGCACTTGTCAACGGTCAACAGTCAACAAAATCACGAGACGGAGAACACGCTCATGAGACTGCAACCGGGATTCGAGTTTCCGTGTCGTACACGTCAAGATATTCACTTGCCCCGCCACTGTCTTCTTTTTTGCTAAGCGAGGTAAATGCATTCTTCAGACTCATGGGGAGAATTGATTCTTACGTTCTATAATTCGAGGTATTTCATTATGCGTTGAGCCCAGATTATGACAGTATTGATAGATACCTTTACGAAGCTCGACTAGTCTTTTCAGCAAGCTCACCGGAAGGCCACACCTCGAATATCAACCGGATAGCCTCGTCCCGAATGTCAACAGTCGCATTTGGAAGGGAATAATCACCCACTCAGGATGATAATCCAACGCAGAAGAACAAGGTAACCGAGCCGCCTGTATTTTGAATGAGAGGGATCAAATTGATTGAGAAAACACGTCAAGCGCAAACATCGTGTCTCGGAGGATGTAAACCAAACACAAACAAGTCACTACACTCTCTGTTGATTCTCTCCTGTCAACCACCACCGTCCCCGATGCGAACTCGCCTGGATCAGGCCCAAATTGACGGTAACTGTGAATTAGGTTTTCTTTGTAACGATATCGATATTTCCTGACTTGTCTCTTCTCTAGGATACGGGTATGCTAGGCGATAAGAGAAGTATTTGACATGTACTGGATGGAATGGTGAGTGCCGTTTCGACTCTCCAAGCTCTCATATTGATCAATACAATCATTTTCTCGACTGCAGAACGATGTCGGCTGCTGCTTATTCTGATGCTCTCTAGCCATAACGCCACGGTGAACTTAAGTTCTGCTCTTCATTCAGTGGGTACTGATGTCCTCAATGCAGAACACGCACTCTAGTGAGTTTCAAAGTGAATACACGTTGACGGCGCACTCACTCCGCTTATTTTCCGTTCTTGTCTCCTCACCCATTGGTGCAAGGCCGATATATTGCTTGAAGAATTGTTAATGACAACTGGTGAGTTCCTGAGGCGTTATAAGACTGATGTCTACAGTATCGCAAGCGGCACTGTAAAAGGTAGTCTGATTGTTTGGTACCGAAAAGGTAGGGTATTCACCCCGAGTCACGGTCGCCATTATATGGTACCAGGCCTTGGTGTTCAGTCGACAACGCAGCGACTGAGAATGGAGTAAGTTAAAAATTTGCTATCTTGAACTATGGTGATACTCATGAATGTTGTAGGTGTATTTGCCTTTTACCCGAATCCAATATTTCCTCTTGATGGCGGTGGGTGCGCGCTGGGGGTACGGGAGTGCGCATATGCAGATGATGACGCTGTCTGCTCGTAGCGTCCCTAGTTCCATCCGTCCGTTCTGTACCGAAGCACAAGCTAATCCATGCAACGATCGTCTGACTGGCTCTTGATTTAATTTACACAGCTACTATATTGCTGAAGAATATCGTCAATCAAACAAGCAGTCAAAGTTCAGAAGCAGGAACATACCCATAGCTTTATTCACTTCAACCGTGAATTCGAACTCCTACAATCTAGATTATCGCTGAAATTGAACTGGAGAGACACGTGGATTTATCGAGCTCAGAAGAATGAGTAACAGGCGAAAGACCCGTTGTAACTGAGCTCAGTTCTCTGTCTTTTGGACATGGCTAGTGCAGCAGTTATCCCGGCACTCGAGGTTCGACTCCTCCTCTCCGTGTGTCCAGATAGTCGTTCAACTCTATTTTTAGTAGAGAGACCGGCTCCTATCCTCCGAGATTGGTAGCATGGCCAGTACTTAAGTGAGATGGGTCGTGCAGGAGTGAATTCATCTGGCACTCGAGGTTCGACTCCTTCTCTCCACAATACGTAGCAAACGTGGACGTCCCCTTTTCCTAGATGAACTGGTGGACTCTCGTTTGAATTTCTGCTTCGCCCGCCAGATCATAGCGTGGTACCTTTAGCGTGAGAGGTGGTTGTATGGAGCTTGGGTACGTAGATTCAGAGCAGAGGAATTGGTCATTATATCATTATAGGCCTGCTGAAGATCACCCCCTGCTTCAGCCAGAAGCTGAGTATTGCCCCATTCACTACATGAGGTTATCCTAGTCTTACCTGGAGGATAAGGGCGAGCAGTGTATATCCGACATTCACCGAAGAGAGATATATGATTGCAACAGGAAGACTATGGGCTCAGAAAAGCGAGTAAGTGGAAAAGAAGACGACCGAGATACCAATCGAATTATCCTGTTTTTGTTGGAACGGCAGACAAAAAAAAGGTAAATTGTATGGACCACTGGCATGTACGGGAGGGGGAATCGAACCCTCTCCTTCAGTCGGAGGGGCATATTAACCAATACACTACAGCACTGCCAGGATAGTCGAAATTGTCGGTGTAACGCTGACCTCAAAACGCACTTGGCCTATGAACACACTGGTGAGACTTTGAGGGGACGTGCGCATAATCTGATAGATGATTAAAATTTTTAAAGGAAACGTCCTTGCTCTCGATCTGCAGAGCTCTGAAGCGTTAGTGAGTTGAGGAGATGATGGAATGGGGCGGGTTTTGTCTTTAATGAGAGCGCCAATTACATCACTCGAGATGTGTAGACTGTCCCGACCCCACTCGCCTGAAGGGGTGGAGCAAAAAACGGGTTTCATCTATGTCTTTGTCAATTTTTTAGTAAGGACAAAACACAGAGAGCCCAGGAGGTAGCGTTAACAAAGCAAACAGCGCACAAAGGATAGCATTGCATTACAGTACACAAAGCAGATGTCTACCTCGCATTAATGGTAAAAAAGCTCAGATTTCCGACGCATTGGAATTGATGATGCTGCGCATTCATGCAATGGGAACAGGGTTTATTTATGGAGACTTGTTGCATCCAACACCTTGATTTTGATGGGAAGAGCCGTTTCGGATTTGACGAGAGCCTGAGTCGGGAAGGATGGAATTAAGGGCAGTGAAAGGCGACCCGGCCCGAACACCCCGTAGTGAATCGCACTCAAGGCAAACAAGCCCCTACAGCCATCTTATCTGGATGCTGTTGCTACGACACGTGGAATATACTCATCCCGGGATCCCAGATCTGCCTAAACGAGCATACAACCACTTTGGTGAACTCTTTTCGCTGCCTTGGGAGATCCACCCTGTCTCATCAGTGCAAGGACAGGGTTCCATTACTGTGGCATCAAAGGCTAAAGCAAGGGTGTGTCCATTCTAGTGCATGTATAACCTCACTGAACGACCTTTATGATCAGAACAAGTTTGATGCTATGCGACTAAAGAGAACTGATACTGGTGATTGATTTGGCCTGGGTACCTAAGGTGTGTTGCAGATTATGAAGGGCTATGCCATGGGGCAAGCTAAAGAAGCAGCATAATAGAGATAGAGAGAAGGGAGAAGGTTGAGAGACACCGGATCCCGGGCTCCTAGATGAGTATTAAGCCCTCGCCGGGCCTCAGAAACAGACACAGACACAGATCCACAGAGACGACAATGCAATACGGGTTAAGGAACGATACAGCTGGCAAGGTACATAATGACGTGGCTACTGTATGTACATATGTACCTAGGGCTTCCCGTCGGTCCGAACTGACTGAGCAACACCAAAACGCAACAAGGTGAGTTGTTTTACGACTTGTGAGGAGGCATGTGTTGACAGCTACACAGTAGTCATGGTGTCATCAATATCTCCGCTCATACCAGCCCTGATGACAGATTCACCGCGCTGTCCTCGCCACCTCTCCCATCAATACTCCGCCCGCATTCCACCTCGTCCCACTCTCCAGACAACAGTCCCTCCCTCCCTGGACCTGCTGGGTAATGCACCATTCTCGCCTATAGATACGAAGCCAAGTACGAGTCCTGCCTTCTTCAAAGAGGTGAAGTGCACACATTGTTGGATGACCTGCTACACGGACAAGGTGCCGCCACTACACAAAGACTTTGTCACTACCAAAACATGGAGTAGCGACTGCATCATTGTCTCTGCGACTACACCTGCACTACCAATGGCCTCTACATCATATGTCCCAACACTGGTCACCGGTCGCTGGTCAGCCACTCCCATCACAATGGATCAACACTTTCCTCCTGCCACATCCACAGCCAGTTCCGATCCTCTGTTTTAATACATGCCCATACTCTGGGGAACAGCATTCGCTGTCGAGAGGAAACAGAGTTTTGTACACTTCTGATGCTATTCTTTCAATTACAAGGATGACTTGGTGCAAATACCTCACTGTTTCCACGTTACACTCTTGGGCATTCATAGCCAGTCTATTGTTGGATCTTTGGGGAAATAAAGACCACCTTTGAATGCTTTGCTTCTTGTGCTAGTCAATAGTGTGTTGGAGAACTGACCAGTCAATGGTATTGAGATGCATATTTTTGGCAGCTGTGGACAGCCGTATCTCTGTATTTGAGTCTCTCGTATGTTTAATTTTGGATGGAACATGTAATATGAGCCCGACTGGGTCTCTGAGTATAAGTCAGTATTCCCACTTTTTGAACACTTTGTCTTGTGAATCATCATTGGGCCATAGGTTCATAAACTGTTAACTGGGGTTAGTTCTTTACTGGAACACTCATTCATCTAGCTTGTTCCTATGCCCCTGAAAAATGGCTTCCTCATTGACTATACTGCCATCATTTAGGATGTTCTCGATCATATTTTATTCTTGTTTTCTTAGTTAGAAGTTTGAGTCCTGACGAGAATCTCAGAAAAGGCCCCTACAGACCTAGTATATGACTAGGACACAGTGTAGGCCATTTATATTGACCAATTTTCACTTCAATGGAATGGTTGTTAGTAAGATGCAAATTCAGAAATTCTGAGATCGATGGCTGAGCTTGGCAATTCGCACGGCGAAGGAGTTATTTGCCATCCCCACCTTGAGTCCTTATATATTTAGGTCTGAACATCAAAACACATACTGTTAAATGGGTGAGTAGTTGATCAGGGAAGTCTTAAATACATGTGTTCAGTGGTCGACTGCCATGCTTCTCTCATCGAGGTATGGAACTTTTAGATGTGAGGTGGTGGTGGTGCAAATTCAAACCAGTCAAGGAGGGAAGAGTATGTCGTGCTCAGAACCTGAGATGTATGGAATAGTATCGTCAAATGGCTATTGCCAATAGGAAACAGTTAGGGAGTTCGATTCTCCCATATGCAATTATTGCTAAGTAGGTTCCTTCCTTTTTGCTGGAAGTCTGGGGGAAGAATACTCATGAATTTGTGGTTTATGGTGATATTTTCTGGAACAACCTGGCTCAGGCAAAATGGCCTCTCTGGCTAAGGGGTTCGATTCCCCATTGATTTCTTATATAAAGGTAGAAATAGTTTTTTTTTTTTTTTTTTAGTTCTGAGCGAATTTATGAGTTGGAACAGTGTGAATTATGAGGTACATAGGCCCATGTTGTGTTTGCTACTCACTTTGTGTGAGGAGTAGAGACTCTAGGAGAGATGTTAGTTTAATTTAGCAGGAATAACATTTAACCTGCTGCTGTGTTGGCACTACTTGATCTTGGAGGTGTAGGTATGGACAACGTCCTGCATATTGTAAGGTACCCCTGTGAAAAATAATATGCTGTTTTCATCCCCATTGAGCCAAATATGACTGCGCAGAAATGACCTCAAGAGGTGAAGCAAGCTATCTGAATTACCAAGAAATGCCAGGATAAAATTACCTAAGCAAATGGATCATGCACTCAAAGAGAAATCGAACCTCAATCAATCGGAGTTCCATATTGACCATGGCACTACAAGAAAAGGTGGTCCCCTTATGATGAATGTCAGGGGAGACAGAAATCTGTAGACAACACTTTGTGACATTTTTAATATAACAAAACGCTACTGTTGGAAATAAGCACTAAGAAATGACTGTGGGGCTCTTTGGATCTGAATCAAGGAAGGAATTTTGTGTGACAGTCTAGTGAGGGAAAATGCTCACATGCACACTTGAGGCATTCCATCCTGCAAGATTATGTCTGACTGGTCAAATTAGCAATATCTATGAATAGCAAGAAAGGTTAATGATGCCTTTGTTTTTTGAGAACATGATGATGGGAGTGGGAAATGACATAATCATGTAAGCCGTGATGTACCAACTGCCTGTTCCTGTGGTAATATATCAGGGCTACCTGCAGTCAAGCGAAAGACGGTCCCGGTCCAAAATTCATGGCTGGATGTTCAATTCCTCTTCAGTGAGTAGCTTCATGGTTTGACTTGAACCAAGGAAGGCCACATGTTGTAATTGAGGTTCAACTCTTCCTTTCCATGTGTGGCAACTTGATTTTTAGTGGAGAGGCCAGGCTCTAATTCCCTTGGCAAAGGAACCCTGATACTTAGGGATATGAATAGTGTAACTGGTAGGGATCCCCACAATCCCCATATATATGCCAGATATGGGTACCATATATACGGGACGGTACCTGTACCATCAGGCCTTCAGACTCCTGGTTTATGGTACAGTTTACAGTATGGCTATGGCCTGTAAAACCCATAGTGTAATATGGCTTTACAGCCATAAATATGGCATCTCTTTTAGGCAACACTAGACATGCCTGTGTGCCACATATTCATCTTTCTTACTGCCATATTCAGCCATATAGACATGGTTCCTTCCTTCATTTCTCCAGATGACTTCTACAGAGCCTGGTTCTTACTATGTACGCTGATCAAATACAATGTGTGCTTTGTCCACAACCCAACACTGTCCATAATCTGCTCAGTTTTCCGATGCATTCACATTAACTGATGCACTCTGTCAACTATCGCTTTATTCTCATGCTTGGACTTCATACATCTGAGCCTCTGCCTACCCAAGTTCCTCCTGTTAAGGTCTAGATGCTGCCATGACATCTTATGTTCCCAAGGCCTGACTGTGCAAACTGAAGCAGACATCATTCTGCTTCAGTTCATCTCAAGCATGAGCATCTCTGAGTATAGCTATACCCTTTCCAGCCTCTGTCAGACCAGATGTACTGTAAAGCATGATGGACTTGGCAGGTACATAGCTTTGAGTTCTGGTTGATACTCTTAGTTGCTTCAACAGACTATTCAGTGAGAACGTCTTTGGTGTATCGGGGTAGATATATATGACAGTGAGCACTCTTGTTCTTGAAGGTAAGAGAGGAGTCAATGTTGTAGATGATTCTTTAGTCCAAGTCATGCTTCCTCTGGCCTGACACAGGTCCACTCTTAAGGTCACACTAGATGGGCAGGAAAGAAAGTTGTATTGTAATTGTTACACTAACTGCCTTTATATACAAATTCTAGCATACTTTGTGAGTCATAACAAGTCATGTCTAGTCATGATGGAGTTTAAGGAGTCATTACAAGTCATATCGGAGTCATAGCAAGTTGTGAAGGGTCATGAGTACATAGTGTGAGTAGACGAGTCATCCAAATTAAAATTACCAGGTCTTGAACTGAAGGTACCATTTCCAAAGCCCCCCTATAATAACTAGACTAAAATTCTAGTTGATGTCAGTGTACACATTGTCGAAGGTCTCAGGGACCCGGAGGCTAGTCAACTTGATATTTTCCCAGCTCACTGAGTAAGCCATATTGATTATTGACTGTCCATAAAGAGAATCCTCCTTCGTTACCTTGTAGATGTCCCCAAGGTTGTGATCAACAGTGTATTGCATCAGGTAATCTTGCCATCCTGCCTCTGACCATGCTTTGCCCTGTCTCTTCAAGATACAATTGAGGATGTCGAGCATCAAGTTAGAACAATCACTGGTTCATCCATGCGAAAAAGGTCAAAAGTTGTTACGATTTATTCGTTTTCAGGCATCTTATCTAGTCTTTGGAAGATAAGATAAGATGCTTACTCACCCACAATCTTTAGACCCGCGACTCTCGGAGAACCTTCATAAATCTTCACATCGCTATCACGTCACAACTCGGTTGACGTGTACTCGACACAGGGGTATTCTCGTCCCGTGTGCCCGACACGAAGCAACGTGTGCTAAACACGTACTGGATACGTGTTATTCTCGGCTACCGTGTATTTGGCTTATTCACTTTCTAACACGGTAGTCACCTCTTAGTACCATTTACAGACCCTCACTTTAGTATATAAGTAGCTTACTCAAAGCTTGTATTTCCCTAGCTTTGAGCTAAAGTTTATTCATACCGAAACACACTCCTTTACTACTGCTAAGAGCTCCTAAAGTGAGTCTTGGGCGTCAATCATCACAAGGGCTAGACGGTGACTGTACGAACGCGATACAGCCGATCTATTCACCTTTGATTGAAGTTTGGGTCTTACAATTAGCTCAAAGCTAGCTTACTGATTCTGCCTCAGAACATCATGGAAGACGACGCTCGTATTATTGCCATCGCACTAGGAATACCAAGCGCCACCCTCGTCTCCCTTACCCTCATTCTTGCCATCAGGTTCCGCTACAGGACAAGGCAGCTATGACTACGACGACAAGAAGAGGCGCACCACACCTCCCCAGTCACTACAGATAATACCAATGGCATCCCGCTCGAGCAGCAGTCACCCCAACCCGTCACATCCGTACCTCGCCGACCGATCCCAATCCACGACTTCCCTGGACAGCGAGCCGACCAGGAGGAGGTCGACGTTTCTGAGTCGACTTCTACCGCGTTCCCGGAGGGAAGCTCTATTACCCCTCCCAGAAGGGGTCCACCAGAGGTCGACATCACCTCCGAGCATCCCGCTTCCTACTATGCCGCGTTTGTCCCTCGAACTCCCTCACCCGGCACACATTCCCGAGCCAACCATGGGAGGAGATCAAACGTGGGCCACGACACTCGACCCGTCGCAACCACCGATACTCCAACACCCACAGCCGGTCTCACTACCAGCGAGCTCTGGGATAATCTCGACACCCCCTACAGCGCCTACTTCCCCGCTCCTGTCTGCAACCCGCCCCATCATTCTGTCCAGACCAGCGAGCCGTCACTCGAGCCTGTACGGGTCAATGAACCCGTCGCTGGCCCCTCAAACCCCAGGCGTAGTGGTTGGCGAGCACAGCCTCGAAGGTCTCCCTTCCGACCCCCTCGAGCAAGTGCTTGGGAGCAGCTTGCCCAGCGATTCAGGGAGCGACCGCAGCCACCACCCGAGCTCACGCGACCACCAGAGGAGCGTAGCGAGTCGACCATTGTCGCGCGACCACCAGCATGGCCCTCTACCCCCTTCCCGAGGGTCACAATCGATGGAGTCCCAGAGTCGACCTCTGAGCAGACGCGCGAGCAGTCGCCCTACTACCCCAGTGATGATGACGCTAACTGATGCCATTAAATTTTATAACGACACAGACGATGACCCCTCAATCCCCATTCCTGCGTTGCTAAGGCAAGCAGACTATGTTGATATCTATAATTATTTTGCCTACGAGTTACCATTCGCTGCGGTTTGGGGAAGAACCCAAGCCGGAAACGATTATTTTATTAGGAAACAGGCAGGTCTCCCAGCCGATGAGATTCTGCAGTATGAGGCGGAGCAAAATGCTCGCCTCCTATGGAACGAAATACACCCGGATGCCGTAATGGAGACTTTTCTCCCTTACAAAGAAGCCGCACAGGAAATCGAGATCCAGGAACCGATGCCAGATGAGCCCCCGGTAGCACCTCCCCGAGTCACTAACACATTTGTTTACGCCACCAGACAAGCGGCACCAGGAACGTACCAACCTGGGTACCTACCTTTTGCCGGTGGCGGTCATGGAGCCGGCGGAGGCGGTGGAGGTGGCGGACAACCAGCACAGCCACCTCCCGCCCCCGCGGTACGGGTAATACTACCACGATTCCCGGCACCTCCTCCAATGCCAGACCCACCGATACCTTGGGAATTGCAAGCTGGAGCGACAGCCCCCTACGACGGCTTCAAGCCAAAAATCTTGAAAGAAGTTGACGACTTTACAGGGGACTCGGACGACATCGCTCGCTTCTTCCTGAAGTGCGAATTGCACTTCGACGTCTTTAACCGACATTTCCGCCAGCACCCGCATAGAGTTGTCTTCTGTGTCTCATGACTCGTGGGAGACGCTGGAAGGTGGTGGCAGTTGTGTGCTAAAGTCATAGGAAAAACCGCGGATGGCGAACAGAAATATCCAACCTATGACGAGTTCCAGTCGGAGCTCAACAAAAGGTTCTGGAAGGATGCTGACTCGCAACTAAGGTATGCGCAGTGGGAAAGGCTAAAGCAATCAGAGCACAAGGACGGCGACAAGTTCTTCCAGATCTTTGAAGAACTGGCCTATCATGCTGGGGTACGCGATAATGACCAGATAATGCTTCAACAGATCAAGAAAGCCGCCCGCCAGTCGAGTAAAAACACCATATACTCGTCGGACGGGGATGTACCAGTCGATTACCCAGCATGGAAGGCTCGCCTTCTCCAGATCGATCTCAATTGGCGTCTCAAGCAGGCAGAAGGAACGATAGGGCCATCAGCCCGACCACAGAAGATGACCACGCCTGTACAGGGTGGTCAAACTAGAGCCCCTGTGCCGACAACGAGTACGGTTACAGGGACAACATATGGAGGACGCGGACAGCCGATGAACATCGACGCGTTCACATGCTATGGATGTGGCAAAAAAGGCCACATCAAGCGTGATTGCCCCACCGCGCCCAAGACCCGAGCAGAGTCTTTATGACACGTAAATACCTACTGGGACCACAAGGAAAACCTCTCAACGATTGAGGAGGTAAAAGAGACCGCCGTCTAGATGATGATTCAGTCTATTCGGCGGCCCAGGGATTAGTTTCGGCTGGTACGCCTATCACATCTTATGATTGTACTTATATATCGCCTGTAGTATCCACCACACATTCGAATATACCCGTGACTTCGCAATCAGACCAGAAACTAAACCCTCAGAATCACATTCCGCCTAACGAAGCGATAATCAAGACAGTTGGACTGTCGACGATTCCAGGAACGGGCATGGTAGTCACCAAGCTACCGGCTCAGCGTTTGGCAAGTAACCTATTACAGGCGAACGCGGACGGCAAGGCGACCACCAGATCGCCACCCATCATAACGGCGAAGCACCAGTCGAGGCCTTCCCTTGGGGAGTTTCAAGCCGCAGCGACAAATGTTCGACCGGATGGGGCAGGAGGGCAGACAGCTATGCTCCCGCGTAAACGTCCCCTCACTGAAATCGCACCTCTACGGAGTCCCTGCCGTGCAGGGAGTTTTGAGGAAATAGCTTCGGCGAAACCTCCTCTGGTAAAAGAGAGTGCTCACGGGCTACCAAAGTGTAAATCCCACGACGGGGCTTTGGAGATAGCAACGGAGGCCAGCTCCCGCAACACTGGATCACGGGCCCTAACAAAGGCAACATTAGACAAGACGAGGGACGCGAGGGTCTATTTGCTCTCGATCCTGAAGAACCAAGAGGACGAACCGGAGTCAGGTAAGTGCCCCCGATCAGTTGCCAATGCCTATCGTGGCGAAGGGCAACGTGACGAAGGGGGAACGCCGAATGAAACGAGGATCCCGGTCATCACAGAGACAGGCTCGAAGGAACCAGGTGAAGGCGACTGCTACTCAACGGTGAGAAGCGCAGGCAATCGTTGTGCAGTAGTGTCAGCCCACCTCGTCACTCCTCTCAGGAGTGACGCCTTCGCAGAAAGCTACTCCCGTTCCACGACCGACCAGAAAGCCACAGGTTTGGAAGCTGCTAGCACCCAGGCAGTGCAAAGGGGGCATCAGGTAGCTTTTATTGAAGTACCTGACCACGAGGACATTACCAGTTTCATGATGAACAAGAACGCTAATTTAACCCCTTTAGACTTAGAAAATACGGTGACCTCACCAACAGTAGTCGTGCCCGTATGGGGCGACGCGAAGGTTGAAGAGGTCCCGCAACTGTCCCGAACCTATACAAAGGGACAGACCTATAGAGAATGGCTCAAACCATTCGGAGCTGAGTGGACTCTACGTGGCGTAGTACAAGCGCGAACGGAGTCGGAAGCAAAGGCAATCCTCAAAAACTGGATTCACAAGGCACGCGCAGAGGAGGTTGTTGACTCAATGATCGAAGCAATGAGGCGGATGAAGCGAATCGACGTGCTCTGGTGGCTTCACGAGCTACAGGAGCCAAAGCGACTTATTAGCACGCTAAGCAATAAAGGGAAAGACCTGGTGATCCCCGTCATGCTCGGGGCTCCAGGAACACATCCCAATATCACTACAACCGCGCTGGTAGACAGCGGATGCACCAGTAGCGCTATCAATCAAAAATTCGTTAAGCAACATAACATCTCAACCCGACCAACAGCCGCCCCAATCCCAGTCTATAATGCTGATGGAACCAAAAACTCGGGAGGATCAATTACCGAATACGCCGAGATCGAACTCAAAATCGGGGATCATTCTGAACGAATAGATCTAGCCATAACAGATCTCGGTGATAAAGAGATCTTCCTTGGTCACGATTGGTTAGCCCGGCATAATCCGATCATCAATTTGAAGACTGGAGGATTAACATTTGCACGGTGCGAATGCCGTAAAAACCCATTCACGTTACCTGATGCGGATCCCGATGACAAATGGGACGAGGAACTGGAAAAAGGGGACATTATCCTTGCAATAGATTTTACGCGGGCTATTCTCATACGTGCGCATCACGCCAATGACTTAGCCGCCACGGCCAACGCAGACAAAGAGACTAAGACGTTCGAAGAAATGGTCCCAGGATGGTGTCGGGATTTCAACGATCTGTTCGACAAAGACAGCTTCGATGAACTTCCTGACCCCAAAATGTGGGACCACACCATCAAACTTACTCCAAATGCGAGCGCCAATCTAGACTGCAAGGTATACCCTTTGAACCGAAACGAACAAGCAGAACTCGATAAGTTCTTAGACGAGAACCTCTCGAGTGGACGAATACGACCATCTAAGTCACCCATGGCTTCATCATTCTTCTTCGTTAAAAAGAAGGATGGCAAGCTACGACCAGTCCAGGATTATAGGAAGCTCAATGAGATGATGATTAAAAACCGTTATCCACTCCCTTTAATCTCAGAACTAATGGACAAGTTGCGGGGGGCCAAGTATTTTTCTACAACAATGTGCGCATCAAAAGCGGCGACGAGTGGAAAGCCGCGTTCAGGACTAACCGCGGGTTGTTTGAACCCACGGTTATGTTCTTCGGGCTCACCAACTCGCCTGCCACCTTCCAGTGGATGATGAATGATATTTTCAAAAATCTCATTGCATCAGGCACCATCACTGTTTACCTCGATGACATCCTTATCATGTCCAAGACCAAGGAAGAGCATCGCCGCATCACGCGCGAAGTTCTAAGGCTTCTCCGAAAGAACAAGCTATTCCTCAAAGCGGAGAAGTGTGAGTTCGAAACCTTGGAAACGGAGTACCTCGGAGTCATCATCAGTGAAGGAAGCATCCGTATGGACCCAGTCAAAATCGCAGGGATCACGGAGTGGCCTGTACCAACCAAGAAAGTACAGCTCCAGTCGTTCTTAGGCTTTACCAACTTCTACAGACATTTCATCAAGGGATACAGCAAGGTCGTCAAACCGATGACCCAGCTGACAGGAAACGATCCGTGGAAGTGGGGAAAAGCGCAACAAGACGCATTCGATGAATTAAAACGCCTATTAGCCGAAGAGGTGGTATTGGCAATACCCACCGAGGAAGGAAAATTCCGCGTAGAGGCGGATGCAAGTGAGGGAGCGATAGGTGCGGTATTGACGCAGGAGCAGGATGGAAAATGGCGCCCGGTCGCATTTTTATCTAAATCCCTCACCACGACAGAACGAAATTATGAAATTTACGACAAGGAACTACTCGCGATAATGATCGCGCTCAACGAGTGGAGGCACTACCTAATGGGCGCGGCTCAGGACTTCGAAATATGGACGGATCACCAGAATCTCCAGTATTTCCGAAAACCCCAGAAACTCAATCGGCGACAAGCACGATGGGTCACTGAGCTGGCCGAATATCACTTTACGCTGCACCACAAATCTGGAACCGCAAACAAGAAAGCCGACTTACTTAGTCACAGAGCAGATCACGAGCAAGGAAAGGAGGACAACAATGAGGTTATCGTCCTCAAACCCGAACACTTCCGGGCCCTAGTCATGCCCACTATCGAGGAAACCCATTCCAAAATAAAGCAAGCCATGCTCGACCACCACCGATGGGACAAAAACATTGCGACCTCCCTGAACCATGACCGAGGACTGAAAATGGATGGTGGGTTAATCTATTATGATTCCCGCATTTACGTTCCTTCCGACCACGCGTTACGAGGCGAGATAATCGCACAAGTTCATGACCACATCACGGCGGGACATCCCGGCATAGAAAAGACTAAAGAACTCGTCTTACGAGAATATTGGTGGCCTAGGATGAAGAAAGACATAGAAGATTATGTCTGTAGCTGCGAGACGTGCCAACGAACCAAGTCAAGCACTCAAGCAAAAGCAGCGCCACTTCATCCAAACGCCATCCCATCCTGACCCTGGACACACATCTCCGTCGACATGGTGACTGGTTTACCCAAGAGTAACGGTTTTGACACAATCCTAATGATCGTTGACCGTTTCTCAAAGGAAATCATACCAGTTGCATGTACCACAGAGATGTCATCGGAAGGATGGGCCAAAATCTTACGAGACGAAGTCTACGCCAAGCACGGAATGCCACAGGTCGTCATCAGTGACCGAGGCTCCGTGTTTGTATCCAAGTTCATGAAAGACCTTTATGACTTGCTTCAGATCAAGGCAAACATATCCACCGCCTACCACCCACAAACTGACGGACAGACTGAGCGAGTAAATCAGGAGGTTGAAAAATACCTCCGGATTTTCGTCAATCACCGTCAGAATGACTGGGCGGAATGGCTCTCCCTCGCGGCTTTCTCTCACAATAACCGCGCCCACTCCGCAACGGGTAAAAGTCCCTTCGAGGTTACCCATGGCTATATCGTCGAGGTCCTCCCTGGTGCCGTACGACCCCGAGCACTGTTCAGAACACCGGCCTCAAGCACATTCGTTTCAGACATACAGAAAATCCATGCCGAGGCCAAGCAAGCACTCGAAAAGGCCGCCGATCAGATGAAAGCCCAATACGATAAAAAGAAAAGACCTGCCGTTGATTACTCGGTGGGAGACAAAGTTTGGCTTGATACAAGCAATCTGGCGCTCCCACGTCCGAAGAAAAAACTCGCAGATAAAAAAACGGGCCCCTTCCCTATCATCGCCAAGATCGGAGCTTCGGCATACAAATTAAAACTCCCTCCAGGCTGGCGCATCCATCCAGTATTCAACGAATCACTCCTGACCCCATACACGCCACCCGCATTCCCTAACCAGGAACAGCCGCCTCCGCCACCACCCGATCTTATTGATGGGGAGGAGCACTATGAAATCGAGCAAGTACTTGACCATAGAGACCGAAAGGTCCGAGGAAAGGCTGGCGAGCCGTCACATTGGATTACCGACTACTTCGTCAAATGGAAAGGATATGGACCGGAATCCAACAGCTGGGTAAAGGAAGACGACATGGACGCCGATGAACTAGTCGACAAATACCTCGCAGAAAAAGTGAATCGCACCGAACAAGAGACAGGAGATTGGCAGTCCTATATGGACCCATTCACTGGTCAAAAAGTTTGGTACGACCAAGAACTCGACTGGGATTGGTTTGGTGGCAACGACGACCCCTCGACAAGCTCGAAATCGCCGTACGAAGCAACAGAAATCCCATAAACAAACACAGTCGAGCCCTATAACGGGGATAGCAAATGGGCCCTCATTCACGACTTCTAACGACAATATGCCTCATGTCCTCCTTCATGCTTCCTTTCATTCACGACTTCCAAGATGACCAATATTCCACTAAAATGCACTCAATAATCGGATGGGTCCAACCGGCGTCCAGGATCTAGTTTTCCACTTGCGTCACCACCATATGAAAAATCCCTGCTCCCTCTGGGCAAACAAGGCCTTTGGGACAAGCTGCAGCACATATGGCATTTCTCCGAAACACTAGATGTCTCTGGGGACAGCATGACGATGAAGAAGACGGAAACTGGACTTACTAGCAGTTGGGACACCTGCCTTAGGGGGGGGGGTAATGTTACGATTTATTCGTTTTCAGGCATCTTATCTAGTCTTTGGAAGATAAGATAAGATGCTTACTCACCCACAATCTTTAGACCCGCGACTCTCGGAGAACCTTCATAAATCTTCACATCGCTATCACGTCACAACTCGGTTGACGTGTACTCGACACAGGGGTATTCTCGTCCCGTGTGCCCGACACGAAGCAACGTGTGCTAAACACGTACTGGATACGTGTTATTCTCGGCTACCGTGTATTTGGCTTATTCACTTTCTAACACGGTAGTCACCTCTTAGTACCATTTACAGACCCTCACTTTAGTATATAAGTAGCTTACTCAAAGCCTGTATTTCCCTAGCTTTGAGCTAAAGTTTATTCATACCGAAACACACTCCTTTACTACTGCTAAGAGCTCCTAAAGTGAGTCTTGGGCGTCAATCATCACAAGGGCTAGACAGTGACTGTACGAACGCGATACAGCCGATCTATTCACCTTTGATTGAAGTTTGGGTCTTACAAAAGTACAGAGCAAGGAACTCGCTGGTAGGGAGCATGGATCAAGCAATCGAGTTGAATTGTTCAATGAAGCCATACAGAGTGCGTTGCTCTCCCAGAGTAACTTTGTCATGCAATAGGGTAATGGGAGGCTCATGGGATTTTGGCAAGTGGACATGAACTTTGTAGAACTGATTAGCCACCACTGAAGGCCCCTCCATGATCTTTTCTACGACTCGCAGACCTCACAAGTGTTTAGCTATGAAGGATAAGATGCTGCCCTCCATTATGAATGCTCCTGCATTAACCCTATCCAAAACCTCATGTACCTTGTGGAGATACTGCTGATTCAAGTCCTCCATTCCCCGGTAGTCGTTGATCTCTCATTCTACCTATCCTGGCTGATGAGGGAGAAAACTAGAATCTTTAACTCGAGGAGGGTAGGAGAAGATGCCTCAACAAACAACGGCAGCAACTTGTCGGGTATGGCAATGGAGAAGGGAATGTTATGAGTGATGCAGTGGTCCAAGATGCTTGCCAGATTATTCAACCCTCAAGGACTGATGTTGACTGCTGCTTTCAGCATAGCTGAGGTATGACTGTCTACTATCAACCAGCCATTCTCTGAGAGAAGGGGACTCCAACAAGGATGCATGTTGGCCCACAAAGGATAGGTAGCATAGATGGGAGTGCAGTCGCTTTGCCAGTTAGTAACGTTGTAGTAGAACTCTTGAGGCATGGGAGCACCTCCTCCATACAGAGAGTTGGAGTCAGGAGGTGCCAAGCATTGAGGGTAACCAGGAAGAAGCCCTTCTCGCTCAAGGTGTGGTCGCGACATTTTGCCGAAGACCTGGGAGAGGAGAGAAGAGGCAGCATCTGCTTTATTCAATGAGGACCACAAAGGAGGTGGGATCTGTGGATCCTCAGTAGTGGCAGTGGACTGTGAAGTTTGTCTCAGTAACCTTCCCAGATTTTCGAGAGAATAAGGAGATACCCTTTGTAGAGAAATGCTTCGCACTGGGGACAGGCAACCGTTCTCCGGTGTTGCAGGCGAGTGACGAGCAATAGGACTTCCAAATACATCTATAATCAGAGGGGAGTTTGTCAGAATGTGAATGGGTAATTCCATCTGAGGTGTATCGTGCAGAAGGAGAGAAGCTGACATGAGAGGTCCGGGCATTGGTAAGTCTTCAAGTGCTACTTTGTCAAAAGGATAAGTCAGCCCTGTTGCTGATTCGACTTCCTTGGTGGTCAACTCTGTATTGTTGCGAGACCTGCGTACTGTGCGAGGAACGAACTCCTCACTAGACGAGAGGTCAATGTGGGGGAAAGGTATGACTGGAGTGAGATGAGTGAAGGGGAATAGAAGCCCTGGATCAATTTTGGAGAGACATGCTCCCAGACTGTACAGAGGAGTGTGCCTTTCCGCGAGGGATTTGATTTCATCAAGTATCCCATTGAACTTGGCTGGTCCCAGCTTAGCTTGCACCAGACTAGTCATGGGGTTGGTTGCCCTCCAACCACTCGAATTGGTTATGATACTCCAATCCAATTAACATCTGCCCATTAGCCCCGAAGTAAGAGAGTAATCTGGGCTCATACTTCCATAGCATAGGCAGCCATAAATGTTTAGCTACCAGGATGGGAGTCCAGTCTTTGATAAGAAGCTGAACATCAGCCTGCTGAGGAATGAAGAGTGGATGGGTGAGGTACTGAATATGCCATACATTTTGCAGGTTGGCATCAGTATCTTGGATGTCTGCGAGTAAGGGTTGTAACTTTGGAATCTCTCCCACTTCCAAAAGTATGACTCGATCCTCTTGAGCTGTGTGGTATATGTTAATAAGGTCGAAATTTATTCATAGAAGTTGCTTACAATGTAATAAATTCTTGGCATTGAGAATAAAAGTGAGGCATCCAGTCTTGATAGCTCGGTTAATGAAAAATCCCTGCATCAGGTCTCTGGCATCAAAGACTCCTCTGTGAAGAGGTAACTTCAAAATCTGAACCCAACAGATGAATGATCATGTGAAGGTGGGGAAGTTGTATGCCCAATTTTCCCTGACCGTCAGTCGCCACTGGTTGATGAAAGCAAGTAGTTCTCCCATGGAGACGATGGCAAGTGCACGGAGTTGGCAGGCATGATCAATGGAGGGTAGGAAGGATTGTAGAAGAGAGTTGTTGAAGTGTCGAGGAAGGGGGGTTCCAGGTACGAAGCTAGGCTGGACCATGATAAAGTTGACACAAGAAATGGTGTCCTGCAAATCAACCTGTAACTCAGCAATCCAGCTTGACTTGAAGGTGAGCCCCCGGTTGTGTCTCTTGGCCAGCTGCAATGGGGCTCTACCCAAAAGGTTGTACATCCATAACCCATCGGGCGAGTCTTGTGCTGGACCGAATACTCTCCAACTGTGCTCCACATCGAAGACAACTGGCCTTTTCATCTCTTCCATGTTGAAGCGAAGGTGGTCCAGGTCGTCCATCATGACAGCTTTTTCTGTGAAGGCAGAGCTGACCGTGTTGCAACAGTGGATGAATGGCATCAGGTCACCCGCATCTGTTGCATTGAACATGTATATGTGAGTGTCTTCCTGGTAAAGCGTGGCCTGAGGTACACAGCCAAATTGGTCAGTGACGAAGGTTTGAGACATGTTGATGTAGTCAAGGTTTGGCAAGGCGATATTGAATGTAGAGACAAAAGTCTGTTTAGTGAAAGAGAGCTCTTGAAATCATCTTTATACTGTCTTTGAGCCATTTCTCTGGATCCTGACTCGATCTACCTTTTGATAACGGGTCCGAGACATGCATTCAACCATCACAAGCACATGTTATGCGTAGTAGTTGCAGCAAGGTGAAATGATTTTGAAATATTCATGGGGTAAGGAAATATTAGTCGGAGTCCTAATCTAAATCAAAATTGTTGATCTTCAATTGTTGGTTTAATCCTTTGGAGTTACAATTGATGTTTCTTCTTATGATTTCTTATGATTTCTGGCGCATTTTTCAAATCTGCTGCAGAGGCCCACGTATCGAATTGGGGCCTGTAACCGTCCTATCTTACGAGATATTTCAAGTGTCCTCCTCACCTTCGGTGTCCAACTATCCCTTTGACTTCATATTCATCTGAAATTTCTTGCATTCGAGTCTCTGGTAGGACCATTCTGGTTCCCCACTCCTTTGGGCTTTCCCTGTAGGTCTTCAGATGGTCGATATTGAATACTGGCGATCCAGGGTATTTGCTGCTCATTTTTAAGCGATACACGTTAGGATTTATCTTCTTGGTTATCAAGAAAGGTCATATCCATTGTTGAATGAGCTTTGCTCCTTTTCCCTTACTCTCCTTTCATTCGAGGGAATGCGGATTTACCAGTACTAAATCTCTAGGTTCGTATTCTGGCACCAGTCTCCTTTTCTGATTGTAATATTTTGCTTGAGTCTCCTGTGCTCTAGCTATAGCTAGCCAAGCGCTCTCTCTGTGTATCTTGATTTGTTCTAAGAAATTCCTGGATTCAGGAGATAATGAGTAGTTGATTTCTTCTTTATCCAGTACTGGAGTAAGCCTGCTTAAGGGTGAGGATGGCTGAAATCTAAAAAGGAGCTGGAATGGGGTGGTGCCTGTGGATGTGTGCAGGTGTGAATTGTAAGCAAATTCCAGTAAGTGCAACCATTCAGCCCAGGAGGCTCGATCTTCTGAAGTATAGGCTTGTAGCATTGATTCTAGTGTTTTGTTTACTACTTCCATCTGCCTGTCATGCTGAGGATGTGAGGAGGATAACACCATCCTAGTTTTCAGTTGCTTGGCTACTGCTTTCCAGAAGTCCAAAGTCCACCATGGGTCTCTGTCTGAAATAATGCTCGATGGCAGTCCAAATCTTGAGACAACATTTCTCACATATAATGAGGCAAACCCTTCTGTGTCGATGCCAGTCATGGTAGGTATGAATTGCCCGTGCTTTGAAAGGCAGTCTACTACCACTAGGATTGCATTATAATCCTGTGACCACGGCAAATCCACTATCAAGTCCAAGGATACTGACTCATAGGGCCTGGTAAGTATCGGGTTAGAGATGAGGAACCTGTATTCTTGAAACTGGAATTCTTTGTCTTCTGACAGACATTGCAGGTTTTACAAAACTCTTCTATGTTGAGCTTCATTCGTCTCCAATAGAACTTGGATGATAATTTGTACCAAAGTTGCTCCATCTGTAAGTGCGCTGTTTCCAGGGGAGCTTCATGCACTTCTTCTAATATGAATTTCCTGGTTTCCTTCGGTATGCATAATCGAGGCTGGAAATCCGGATTTAAGAAGTATAACAGTCCATCATCTGTTCTTAAGAACTTTGATCCTTGTGATCTAGCATCTGTAGCCTCTAAAGTTTCTTTGTATATTGTTCTGAATTGCTTGTCTTCTGTGTACCCTTTGATGAACTCTTTCTTAAGTTCGTCGTCCATTGCAATGTGTATTGTCAGCTTGGGATAATTCGTAATCACCCATAATTGTTCTGTGGCTTGATCCGTTTCTTTGGTTAATTGATCTTTATTGCTTGATTCGTTAGTCCTGTTGTCTTGACTTAAGTCCTTATCTGCATCTATTTTGCCCGCTTGTTTTTTAGTCTTGGGGCTTGCTTCACCTTGCTTCTTACCCCCTCCAGTCTCAGGACTCGCTTGCAGATTTCTACCACTTCGAGTAGTTGTGAAAGCGTCTTTCAGAACCCACATGGCTTTGACTCGTCTTGCTGGGGTTTCTTTCACCGCTTGCTCCTATGATTCAGCTAGATCATTATTTGGTTGTAGACTTTTTTCATTTGTTACTAGAGGGGAAATGTGCGGTGGAGGCTCACAGGGTAATTGTGATAACAGATCTATGTTGGAGTGAACCCTACCCGGCCAGTGTACTATCTCCAGGTGTGGTGCAAATGCGGAGAAGATCATGCCCCAAGCTGCTAGATGATAATTAGAATTTTCATACATTTTAGCCCATTGTAAAGCTGCATGATCCATAATCAAGGTGACACTTTCCCCTTCTATGAAAAGTTGAAATCTCACCAATCCTTCTTCTGCAGCCAAAGCCTCTCTTTCAGTTGTGGAGTATCTAGTCTCTGGTCCTCTGAAATGCTGTGAATAATATCTGATGACATGTTCCATTCATACCTCCAAGTCTTTGAACTTTGTATCTCACTTCTGTGGGTAGTCGAATGTAGGATGCTTTGTGCGAATCTTACTGTACAATCTGGGAACTGGCTCCTTGTCTTCCCAGGCTTTCTTGAGGTTTGAGTAGACTTTCATCCCTCTTAGATCTGCAATCTTTATCTTATGTATTTGCTGTAGCATGCAACCACAGGCTTCATCCAAAGCATCAGTGTATAGCCTATATGGAGGACCTTCTTGCGCATGTCTGAGTATTGGGGCTTCTTGTAGGGCTTGCTTCCCTGAATTCCATGTGTATTCCTGTTCTTCCCCCCATCTCCAGGCTGAGCCTTTTCTTAACTTCTCAAATAATGGCCCCATTTGGTCTGCGAAGAATGGAATAAAAGACTGAAAATAAACTAGCATGCCCAAGAAGCTCTGTAATTCGGATACACACATGGGTCGCTTCAGTTCTAAGATCACTTTTACTTTCTCCTCGTGTGTCGACAGTCCTAGATGGGAAACTTTGTGCCCTAAGAGGAGGATCGAAGAGTAGAAAAAGTGACATTTTGATGGTGACAATGTAAGTCTGCTTTCTTCCACCGCTTCTAACACTTTGTCTAAATAGATTATATGTTCTTCAAAGGAATTCGAATAAACCATGATGTCATCTATGCAAATGAGGGTGAAGATCCAAAGGTATGGGGAGAGTATCCCCTGCATGACTCTTTGGAAGATTGAAGGCCTGTTTCTTAGCCCGAATGGCATTCTCTTGAATTGGAATAACCCCCTGTGAGATCTGAATGCTGTTTTTTCAATGTCCTCTTCATCTAATTGAAGTTGAGTGAAACCTGACAGAGCATCGAGGCTTGATAGAACCTGTGATATTGATAGAGCTGCTAGGATATTGGTCTGTCGAGGGATCAGAAACTTGTCAGGTATTGTAGCCATGTTTAACTTTTGGTAGTTGACACAGAACCGAGCTTTACCGTTCCTGTAGGCTATCACTACCGGAGCACCCCATGGACTTTTAGACGCTTCTATGACATCTTGCGTTAGCCACGAATCCACCTGTTTATCGATGATTTCTTGTTTAGCTGGCAATGATGAGTACATGGGTAGACTTATAGGCTGAGTGCCTTCCTTAATTCTTATGTGGGCTTTTGCTGCATAATTTCCTAGGCGACCATCAAAACCAAAGGCCTTGTTGTGCTTTTCCAACATCTCCCATGCTGCACTCTTCAAATTTTGTGGATGTTCTCCCACGTCCAACACATCTCGAATTTGTGTAGAGGGGTATATGGTCAGATCTGGCATACTGGCTGTCTTCGGTCCATATTCATCACTTTCCTCATCGCCCTCTTCGGGGGGCTCCATGTTAATCAATGTTTTGACAAACATAACCATTTTTGTCATCTCTTCCTTGGCTTCTGGGTTTTCAGGCAGATTGAGATATTGCTCTAGTCTGGTGAGGCTTCTGATAATGTCCCCTTTTCTGATGTACCTTGGCAACTCTGTCGGATTGATCACGGGTACTTCTGGTTGAAGCGGGTTCAAGATGACATTTGGTGTTGCAAAATAAGAAGTGGCAGAGTTCAGTATCAGGTTTCTCTCCACTACCCAGGTTTCGCTGTCGAGGGAAGTATTCTCTACTTCTATCCATTTAGAAGAGTGAGCCGGAATCTGCACCTTGTACTTGGCTCATACACATAAGGTATCCCCATCCTGTCAGTTTTATATCGTTTTCTTTGGTTTTTCTCATGATGGTGATTTTTAGCCTTTATGAAGCTTTGGATTGCATGTACGCTGGCTCTCATCTGCTTGAAGTCGCAGGTTTCATCTACATTTACTGCTTTGACCTTGTACCGGGGGCTGTCTCTGTAAAGGAGGTGAGTTCCCTCTGACACACTCCGTTTGACTGTTAGCTCGTAATTGAGTTGATAATCTTCCCCGAGTAGGATTGGAACCAACATACCTGGGACCAGGTATGCTTCTACCTCCATTTCGATAACTTCACCTGCCACTGATACTGTGAAAATTGGCATCAACACTTATCCTTCAATTTTAGCCTCCTTATTGGTAAGTTGCCACAATTTCATTCTGGTTCCTGTTTTGATGGCAGGCAGATTCCTCAGTGTGTAGTAATATTTTAAGGATAGAAGACTAACATCGGCCCTAGAATCATGGCACAGGTATGCAATTGGATTACTGAGGTTGCCTATCCATCCCTCTACAGCCAGAACTGATATGCCAATGGCAGACGTTCCTTGTCTCATGTTATGTTTTTGAGATAAGTGTTTGGGCTTGACATCTGCTGTATTTAATTTTAGCTGTTCAACTGCTTTTGAAGGGGGCCATACCTCGCATCCTTCCAATTCTAAATCGGTCTTACATTCTACTTTCATCACTATTGCCCATGGCTCCATGGTGGTTTGAGATTGTAGATCTGCCTCTTCAAAATCTGGCAATTTGGCCAGGGGCTCCAAACTCTCCAGGTTGGTGTTGATTTCTTTGATTAGGACCTGGTAGGTGACTTGATATGCATTGTCCAGATCTGATTCTTCATCCAGATGTAGAGAAGTAATTAAAGCTGTCTTCTTTTTTAGGCATTCTAAGTAGTCTTCCCAGTAGGGACATTCTTTGTCCCAGTGTCGAGGACTACTGCATACATTGCAAGGTGAGGGTGGAGGCTTTCCTAATTTCATTTTCTTATTACTGATTGGGAAAAAATATTGTTTAGGTGGAGGCTGTTGCTTCTTTTTCAGAACTTGATACACCGACTTCAGAAGATCATCTGTTTGATTCTGTACTTCTCCCAACTCCGAAAAGAGATCCATCTCCGAGCTCTCATCCACGTCTGGTTCCAATCCCAAGGCTAGATTAGCCATTTGCGGAGTAGTGAAGCGCAGACACTGCAGAGGCTCAATACCTATTGATTTCAAAGCTGAGATTAAATCTGAAGTGGGTATCCGACTGGCTCCTTGTTCAGTTCTTGCAGCGGAGATTAACACCTTGCTATGTTTGATGACTTGTGCCAAGAGTTGTTTAGAGTTGTCGATAGTTGACATATTGAGAATGGGATGCCAGGCTATCGGAGCCTTCCTCATTACAATATTAATTTCTTGTATACCCCCATCATTGATTTGTGTTAGCATTCATGTGTATACTGTTCATCTGCTGATAAATGCTTGGGGAGATTTGTGTTCAAAGCCTTGTTGCTAGAATCACTGTGCCTCAAACACATCATTCATCAATATTTGCCACTGATCTCCAAGGAAGTCTTCCTTGATGATGTTGACAAAATTACTGATGTCTTGCCTCATGTATTCTTGATCATCTTCTGGGAGTGTCAAAAACCAAGTGTAAATCTCTGAGTCTTCTTTAAGTCCTCTCCATAACCATTGTCCTAGGTATTCTCTCATTTGTCCTCCCAGACCAACCAAGTGTTTGACCTTCCAAAAATAGGGTATAGCTGTGTAAGGGTTACCATCCCAAGTAGGTAAGTGTTCGGGTTTAATCTCCCCTTTGATAATCGGCAGGGAAGGATCTGATGGTCCTCGATTGCTCCCTTGATTATTATCTCTGCTCCCACCAGGTGGTCCAGGGGGCCCAGGAGGTCCAGGTGATCCTTTATCTCATTTTTGTTCATGTGGGCCTGCATGTCCTTGCTTGCCTTGCTCTCCAGTTCTTCCTCTAGGACCTTGCTCTCCTCTAGGACCCGGATCCCCTTGTCTGTCTTGTCTACCTCAATCATCATCATCGTTGAAGAGACTCTGCGTGCACAAGCTAGAAATGCAACAGTGTCGAAGACACTGATCACACCCACACCCAACACTACACACACAAACCCTCAAGTTCGTGGGGGATTCTGATGCAATAGAAGCAGATAGAAACAAGGCAAGGCGACTCTCAGATTATAGGATACAAACGTATAGCAATAGCGCGCATCTAGCATCTGGATTTTTCTAAGTCCAAAGGCTTTTAATAACAAGAGGAGCGACAGTTTGTCGCTGGGCCTCAAGGCAAGGTGTAGTACAGTACATGCAACGTCGAGAGACGTCCACAAAACCCTCACTAAGTCTGGAGCGACACACGAAATGACCTCAAACAACTTAAAACACACAACACACGACTCAAAGCTTCGCACTCCAAGCAGAAACACTTCACAAACCTGTCCGCTAAAGCCACAGGATTCAAACCTACGCGCTCAAGCTTCCAAACCGATTGTAGATCCACAGGGTTCTAACCTATGCGATCCAGAGACACAGAAAACCTTATAAAACACCATCTGCAAGCCACAGGGTTTGAACCTATGCCACTTGGGAAATATCTACTCTCAAGCGAGCACTAATCAAGCCAAAGGGTTTGAACCTCTGCCACTTGTAGTGCCTCGCGTCACAAGAAACCCTCAAAGCATAAGAGCGCGTCCTCAATGACACTATACTCTTCTTCTCAGGTTAGAGCGCAAGTCACCCAACCAATCAACAGTCACACAAGCACCATGTTTGCTTTCTATGCCTCGCGCGCGACTCAATTCACTTGGTATGATATCAATTCTAGGTTTATTCTCTCGCTCGAAGTTACAAACTGATCCAGAAGCTACAGCGTCAAGCTGAAGGCTTGCGCACGACTACAACGGGGGTCCGAAACTTGTACACTACTATTATACTGCGCTATTTATCTATTTTACGTTCTACAAATTCGTACCACCAAATATAGTATCATTTAAGTTGCCGAGCTCCCTCGCCTGCATCCGCGCATGTCGCCATTAGCACGCCATTGCTTGGCGCTGACTCAGGAGCCTGGCTCGGGGCCAGATCCTGTCTCTGAGCGTTGCGACGTCGGTTAACAATGCTAACACACATGTACTGACGCCGGTTGCTATCTCCTCAGAGTTGCAGCCTAGCGCGCGACTCTATTTCGCTTTAATATATTCTCTTAAGGAATTCTTGTAGTAGTGAAGGCAACGAGTCTCTTGTCTAGACCTCACATGCTTCGGCTGAGGTCAGAAACTTCGGATTTACTCGAGTTCTGACATCATACAGCCTAGAGCTCTAGGTTCCGGGTCTGCCGTGCCTTGCGCGTCATAGATCAATGTTGCGCGAAGTTGTAATTATCTCATAAGCGTGTTCTGTGCTATTCTTAGCGCATGCGTGCTGTGCCCTGTCAGAGCACTTAGTGTCAAACGTTGGGACTTCACACCTAGTACAGCCTTTCTAGTACTATCCTCAGGTTAAGTCATGCGCTCCACCCAGCTTTACTCTGGTAATTTCCTTACTGGCATTATAAACACTGCACTCTGTTGTTTTTCTCATTGCCTTAGTATCTGAGCACCTTTGCCTGTACTTATTATTGTAAATCGCAAAATTACACGTGTGAACACTCATAGAGCGTGTCATCGTCTTTGTCATCTGAACTCGCATGTGAGGGACTAGGAGGAGGAGATGGACTCAGAGGAGGGGGACAACATGGAGAGGAGGTTTCATTGGGAATTCCTGGGCTGAATCAGCTACAACAACTGCTTTGATGACTATGAGAGTCATTGTTTTCAGAATCTGGAGGAGTAGGGTCAGGATCAGGATCAGGGTTTGGATGAAATGACTGCTCTGATCTTCTCGGGCTTGGCATTGAAGGAACAGGACTAATACGTGCCCCAGAGGGATATACAAAGGAGGCTCGGTCTTTCCTTTTGTCTTCATAACAGTTTGCTGATGAGTCTTCCTCTAGGTTACTCTCTTGGCTCTGCAGAATATCAGTTACTTCTCTTTCTTCCCATGTTGACTCGCCTTCTTCTAGTACTGACAACACTGGGTTTACTGTTTGTCTTTGTTGTGGTAAGCCAGAGCTGATACTAGATCCGAAGTCATATGTGGAGTACACAGGTTTTACGGTAGACTGAAAGTCGAAGAATGATCCTATCGGACTCTTGAAGGGGGTTTTGAGATTCATGGAAATAGTCGGTGCTGAGGGAGTGATATTGGGTCTTGATGTCGTTCTTACGATGCGGAAAGTATTGGTGAGTTCTGGTATCCCTGTTGTGCATGGTGCTAACTCTAACGATTGACCGTTGCGAGCCTTAGGTTTGACCGGCCATTCTGGGTATGAACTGAAAGCCATTCTCATTGATTTGTTGGGAGGTACAATCTGCTCCTATTGTTCTTCTCCTTCTGCTAATAATTCTGTGCCTCATTCCTCCAGGATGGTCCTATGAGATGGAATTATTTGGAGAGATTGCCTTATTCTGCCTGCTGGGTCTTTGATTTCTTCTAGCTGCTTGTATAATCCCACATCGGTGGATGTGGGCGATTGGGGCCATTCTCCGAGGCAATACTGGTCTGCATATTTGAAGAGGAATTGGTCTCCCCATTCTAACCGTTTCCTTAATCCTGTCCAAGCTGTGTAAAGTAGGTGAATGTTATTTGTACCATGCAGCATGTTCATAAACATTTGCTTAGGGTCTACTTGAAAGATTATCTCTCTTTCTGATAGCAGAGATGCAGTGGAGAGGAGGGCTGACTGGAGTCCCATGATGGTAGAGACTACAGCTTTGACTAACGGTGATTGCAGTGAACAATGTTGTCTGTCAGAGAATTGATCAAAGTCTAAGTCTAGGATGTCATCGGAGGTAAGTTCGAAGCTGCTGTAGTATTGTACTCAGTAACGATTAGAATGATCCTCTTCGCTTCTTTCTGCACTGTATTCTTCTAATATCTGTGACATGGGGGAGTGGATGTATCCCATCTCCATACCGGTGTGAGTTAGCGGGTTGATGACAGTTGTCGAAGGCATTGGTTGCCAAGGTTGTGAAGGTCCTGGTAGTGATGCGCTCATGGTGTTTAATCAGTTGAGATAAGAGTATTCCCAATGTGTCCACCAATGTAAAGCGTGATGGACTTGGCAGGTACATAGCTTTGAGTTCTGGTTAATACTCTTAGTTGCTTTAACAGACTATTCAGTGAGAACGTCTTTGGTGTATTGGGGTAGATATATATGACAGTGAGCACTCTTGTTCTTGAAGGTAAGAGAGGAGTCAATGTTGTAGATGATTCTTTAGTCCAAGTCATGCTTCCTCTGGCCTGACACAGGTCCACTCTTAAGGTCACACTAGATGGGCAGGAAAGAAAGTTGTATTGTAATTGTTACATTAACTACCTTTATATACAAATTCTAGCATACTTTGTGAGTCATAACAAGTCATGTCTAGTCATGACGGAGTTGTAAGGAGTCATTACAAGTCATATCGGAGTCATAGCAAGTTGTGAAGGGTCATGAGTACATAGTGTGAGTAGACGAGTCATCCAAATTAAAATTACTGGGTCTTGAACCGAAGGTACTGTTTCCATGTACTGTCTTGGTACCATGTGTATTCATCTGTCAGGTATTCAGAGGTTCATGAGGCTATTGATGTCTCTTGAAAAGGTGTTTAGTGAGTAGCAACCCTTTTCATGAGCTTTGACACTGATTTTACGCTGTTCAGATGAGAAAACTTTCAGCAGCTGCCCATACCACCCATAGTACTGTATTACAGCCATACCATACACCATACCATACCATCGAGCACTCCTGGACAGCCCATTACAGTACAGGTACAGGTCACCCATACCCATCAAATGCCCGTAAACTTTACGGCCATACCCATATACGGGTATGGTGGGCATCCCTAGTAACTGGTAATATCATCCGGCACCCAAGGTTCAATTCTGTCTCTCTGTGTGCTACGAATGCAAGTAACTTTTACTAAATGAACTAAACTTTTACTCTAGTTATCCCATATGCAGAGTCTGAGAAGCGAAATCAAGAGGCATGTCATCAGACAATGAGTGTTGCCACCTCCCTGACCCATCCTACCTGAAGAATGAAAGTGAATTTCAGGATATCCATGACTTACACCAAAGCCTTGGAGAGATATGAATGTGCCAGGAAGATATTGGAAGAGGACAGAAAAGCAAGAGGACATTTAATATAACAACTATGGTACGTGGAACTGCAGGCCTGAAAAATGTTGCTCTATTCAAACTTTGCAAGCCATGTATGCAAGGAGGAATCGAACCTCCTCCTTCGACAATTGAAGGTGTGTGTGTTAACCACTGTGGCTATGAAATTGTTCTTCAATCTCCTCGAGAGATTGTAACATGTTTGGCATCCTCAAAGCCCATGCTAGGTTAGCTGCAATCCAAATTAGTATGATCATGGTAACTTGCTTCGACCAAGAGGTACATGAGGAGACAGGGCACAGGATGAGAGGGTGAGAAGCCAATTAGGTTACCCAAATGTCTCATGCCCTTGATGGTGAATGGTTTGTGTTCAAATTCTCATATCGAAGGGTTCCTGGAAGCTGACCAGTCATGTAGAATTTGATTATGGCTTGATTTTGATGAGAAGATTCAGAGTCAGGAAGGATTCTGAAGGGATTGGCACAAACTGGTTGTAATATCAGTTTGTTTTGGTGTTGGTTGGCATAGTAGTAGCACTGCCATGTACTTGAGGTTTGACTCCTCCTCTCCACATTGACTTTCTACATAGTTGAATCTTTGTTACTAGTTGATCCTTACTTGCAGTGGGAGATCACGTATGCTGTAATTGAACCTCAATGAATTGGAGGTCTGGCATTCATCAGATTAGAACGCGAGAATCAAGAATCAAGTGAAGCAGAGAGGAAAGAGAGTATAGCCATGAGCAGGGGTAGGTTTGGAATAGTTGCACATTTAACTTGTTCCCCGTACTGTCACTGACTATCCTGCATCAGCCATCGTTGGAAGTTCCCCTTCGTACTTCAAGGATCTGATTTCTGGAAAACACAGATCAAGTTTCATATTCTTTTAGGTGGGGCGGCAGCAAGGAGGGAGGCAAAATTGAATGCACATGGGATTTTTGGGTGGTGATGGGAATTCGAAACCCCGGGGAGGGGATGGATAGATTCATTGTCCCAGGATGTAGGTATAGAATGGTTCTAGGGAAAGGGAGGGGTTCGAGTCCCCCATGTGCTGGATATCTTGGTGCATCGTTTTTGCTACAATACTGCTTCAGAATGAATGTGTATTTGGATGATCTTTCTGCCACCCAATACATCATGGATATGGCCCAGGCAAAATGGCTTGCTGGCAAAGGGCTAACGGGTTCGATTCCCCATATCCAAATTCACAGTATGTACGAATCTTCTTTTTGATCTTTTTGGTTCCAAGTGAGTTATGGATTATTTCGGTGGGTGCTATAAGCATCGTTTGAGAACAAAGTAGAGGTTGCGGGGAATTGTATTGGAAGGGCCCACGCTCCCGATCTGGTGTCGTTACTCTAATCAATACATTGGCCAGGTGCAGGAAGAATGAAGGGTGGTTCAAATACCCCCTCCCTTGGGACAAGCGCGCCCCTTTAAAGGGAGAGTTTCCCTATTTTGTCGCAAGTGGGGGGTTTTTTGTTGAGCGCGGTGGGACGCTACCTGGAACTATGAACGAATTTTTCCTTGTATTCGTGCTCAGGTTATAAGTACAGGGTCAAGACGCCCATAGTTCATGTTGGAAGTAGAAAAGGAAATGTTGTTCGATCTCTTTTTGCTTGATTAAGTTAAAGTTTCCCTGACTTCATGCATATAATAGCATGCAGACAATACAGAGTATGTACACAAGGGAGGAATAGAATCTCCAGCGAGCCGTATCAATGATTACGCTCCAGTGCTGCAACACAAGATGGTCCCCTCATAATGAATGGCTGAATGAACAATCAAGGGCTGCTGCATTGAAATCAACATTAAAGATCTACCCTATGCGCCACATTTCCAGCCCGACATACTCAAATGGCACCGCTCCTCCGACATGCATCCTCCCCGGCGAACACAGCACATCACTCCCTAGTGTAAATTCGAAACCATGCAGGAAGGAAGAGTCAGCACTACGGGGGTTCGAATACCCATTATCTCGTTGCATAATAGTGCTTTTTTCTGGATCATCCTCCGGCCAAGAGGTTCGATTCCCCAATGATTCCTCGCATCCAAATGGATGGGGTGAGGGATAAGAGCCCCACAACATGTCGTTTCACTTTGATTTCAACCGATGGTTGCCTTGTACCACGATTATGAGTAGTTGCGACCCCTCCCGAATGGAAAACGAGTGTCAGCTCAGAGGAACGAGGCTGTCATCCGTGTATGCAATGAACCGGGTAGTGTTGAGCGAGCAAGCACATTCCCCCTTCGGCCGCTTCCGTCAAACCCAGATCAAGGGAGGGAAATCGAACTTGGGGTGGGAGGCTGCAGGGTCACGGAGGAGTATCGTCGAACGGCAGTTATAGGGGTTCGAGTCCCCATATGCAAATAAGTGTCTTGGCTGTATTGGTCCATCGTTTTTGCTACAAGTCTGGGGGAAGACAGCAATTGGAACTTGATGTCGATGTACGTCGTGGATATGGGTCAGGCGAAATGGCCTCTCCTGCCAAGGGGTTCGATTTCCTATCATATCCACGTTTGGAGTAGGAATGAAAAGAATTTTTTTCGGTTCCACATGGGCTTTCATGATGGATAATGACTTCTTTCTGCAGCATTTTGTTTGAGGAAGAGCCCTGTGAGAGTAGTCGCTTGCTTTTCACTAGCTGACCTACGGAACTGAATTTGCGACCAATAAAGCACTCTTGCAGACATAAAAATAGAAGGGAAATATAATCTGGAGGACAATGTATGCAAGGAGGAATCGAACCTCGGAGGTGAATCGTATTAACCACTACGCTCCAGCGCTACAGCAAAAGATGGTCCCTTACAATGAATGACGAGGAGGCATCCATGAATCGAGGGCAGCGAAGATATCACACAGCTCGCATTGAAATTAGCACTAGAGATCTACCCTACGCGCCACACTTCCAACCCCACACACTCAAACGGCACCGCTCCTCCAGCCCGCATCCTCCCCGGCGAACACAGCACGTCATTCCCAAACGTCAGACACCGCACCGACGAGCCTTCCAGGAGGCTCTTGTCGACGTACAGCCCATACGATCCGTCTCCACCTCCAAAGCTCAGGTAGTCCTGTTCGCAGAGGGCGATGTAGTTATTCCGACCTGTAGATTTGTACACCGAGAGCTTGCTGTTGGAGTACCGCCATAAGAATGTAGATGATATGTTAGCGGAGAAGGAAGGGAAGGGACGGGAAGGGACACGCACGATTCTCCGCTGCCGTAGTAACCCCTTCCTCTGCTCTGCCGTATTCCGTCTGCCATGAACGCGCCGAAGACGGTGTCGCCGTCGTCCTTGACAACGACGAGCGCACCAGCAGGCTTGGTCTGCTCGGACCGTGAGTAGAGTGTGTTGAGGGATATGCCGTGCTGGTCGAGGGAGTAGAGGAGCGTCCATGTGCGAGGGAGACGGGAGAGAGCAGGGAGGTGTGGCCGGATCTACGTACAATTAATTTGATGTCATCAGAGAAGGGTGGTTCTCACCGAATTCGCTAGTTTTGGCTCGAGCACACGCACAGTGCCGTCTCTCCTCCCCTTCAGCTCTACCTCGCCCATCTTTTTCTCGATGCTGTCTCCCATATTCAGAGGAGGAGCAGACGGCGCACGTTCGTGTCGATTCTCTTTGTTTGCCAGCTCCGTTTCGAGATCCTTGGAGAAACCTTTATCCCAGTTGTAGCCCTCCCCGCGATACCCGGGGGCACCACTGGGAGGGGTGTACAGGACAGAGGACGTCTCGGACGCGCTGCCTTGTGGTGCGAAGGGAGTGTCATGAGATATCTCGACTGGGACGACGGAGTGTGGACGTGGTGGCTCGGTGTGGTGGTCGAAGAGGGAATTGAGGCTGGCACGTGCGGAGGAGAGGGTGGTGGACATGGTGGGAGGAAGATGTTCATCCATCGTGATGGGAGGGTCTGTGAGTGGATGACGGGTGATGAGATGGATGATGTAGACGCTATGGGTGGTGCGGGTGTCACTGCAGAGAGAGTTGGCGCGCGTGATGGTGGAAAAAGGTGAAGTCAAGATCAGGGCGACGTAGTGGTGGCAGTGAAGGAGCTGTTTCCCGATTGGGAATAGCCACAGCGAGTAATTGATGGACTCGCTGCGCATGTCAGGACGTCGTAACCGCGTCGTTGAGAATGGATTTCAGGAATATAAACGGCTATTTATTTTCACAACTCAACCATTTCGTGAGCGACCCGTAAGTGCAGGACCAATGAATACGTAATCACTCCGAATTAGCAGAACCACGCCCTCCATTCCCTTCTCTCAGGGTCATAAAAAAAATAGCCAGTCTTGGGACCTTCCCAAGACGGCTATTCACACTACAAGGACCCTGCCATCAATGCTAGGGGCCTTTCCTCGTAACTACACCCAAAGTACAACGAAAAATCAACGCGTCGATTCCACGCTGACAAGACGTTGGCTCCCTAAAAACCAATCAAACTCTTCAAAACTCACCAGCCGTCTCTTCCAGTTTTATTTTGCTCGTACGCATGATATATTCCAAATTCCAAGTAAGCACTAGAACAAAAATCGCGATACAAACATACCTGACGTGATTCTGGAGCATTTCGCTCAAAGCTCATGGCAAAACAAATCTAGGAAATCTGAAATTCAGCATTCGCAACAGGGTCTAACGGTGCTGAAATAATTCCTTACTTTGATTAGGCTCCGCGAGGCTTTGTTCTACAATTTGTTGTCGCTTTTTCGGACCTAGAACATGAAAACATCAGCAAGGGCAATCACAAAAACACTCCAAAGAAAAGGCTTACCGGCTGCCGATGTCGCAAGGCCTCATTCTCCGCCAAAAAAAATGGGTCTATCTAGCGAGGTGACTAAACCTCCTTTCGTAGACGAAAACATCCTCACTCATTTGCTGGGTTTGGCCCCGCAAGGTTTCGACTTCGACATTTCTGGAGTTCAATCTGGGGAGAAATTGGTACCTTGAGACACGGAAAATGCTTTGAACAAGTCGCTTACAATGTTGTCTCGCGTGATGTTCGTTTTTCCCCGGAAATTTGAAGGTTTTGACTGAGAAAATATCAGTCCAACACGGCAGAAAGAATATCCTAAATGATGACTCACCCGGTTTGCGGGACATCGATACATATAATCGACGTCCGTGGCCTTTGTCTAGCAACCTACAAACGAAACGGAGATCAATTGTGATCCCCCCACGAGACAGAAAACAAGCTAAACGAAAGTTACGGCCCTTCGATTGTCATGGACGTCGTTCCAGGAAGGAACTGACAAATAATAAGCATTGGAAGCATTGGATTAGAGAAGATCATTTACCTGTGCTCTCCGGAAGAAGATCCGTCGTCTCGGAGCAATTTCGAGGCTGCTGAGACCTATACACGAGCTGAATATCAAGTAGTGTCCCCCACAAAACAGAAAAGGAACCTTACAGTCGCTTAGCTCGTCTTGTACATCCACACTGGCAACAGATAATCGCAGGCCAGAGGATTACTTAGGCTTGCTCGGGGGAAGGAGATACGTCGTCTCGGAGCAATATTGAGGTCATTGCGAGACGCTGAGAGCGAGGATGAGCAGCGAGGATGGAAGGGAATGGATGATGACTTACACAGAGACATTGCACATGCTCTGCCGATGCTAGGTTTGTACTACAGGTTCTATGCAAGGTTTATTCCATGAGAGGCAAGAAACACTTAAGACGAACTTGGTTACCCTTTACAAGCATAATAGCCTCTCCCACACGATGCGTTTCGGTGTTCCTTCGGCTGTATGCTCCAGGAGTCCAGTGCCACGATCCAACCATCTTTAGCCAAGAAGAGATAGAAGGAGAATGAGACCAATACATACCAGTCGTATGCGCGATTATGCGGCGGCCTACAGACGTGTTTTGGCTTACTGACGTCCTTACGGATATCCTGCTAACGTGTTGAGGGTCCAGAAGGTATTCAGGACGACTAAACGACACCCAGAAGACGATGAGCTCAAAATTACGAAAGGAAATCTGTACCAACACGTACCTAGTAAGGTAATCGTCACCCTGCAGCCTCTCCTTGTATCTGCGAGGGATACAGGCAGCACTCCGTCGCAGCATGCTCGCCAAATCATCTCGAAAAGGTCGTGGCTAAGGTTTATCAGTACAGCAACATTGCTGAGGTGGTTTTGACTTACCGAGTTTCCGACATGGCATACAACCTTCCGGAACCAGAGAGGATTGAGGACACGCAAGCGGAGTGTCGGCAATGTCAAAAGAAAATGCATCTTGTGGAAGAAACACGTCAGCAACGGTAAGCGAGACGCAAATCACATACCATGGACATAAACAAATCATAATTGAGCTGCTGAGAGACGTCTGTGAGCAGGGAAGGGATGAATAAAGAAAATGAACATACCATGGTGGTGGTAAGAGTGAAAGAAGGTGATTGCCGGCGGCACATCACAGCAGCCTCCCGATATGGGCATCAACGTCGATCTCAACATCGAACACCCATGCGCAATGTCTCGAGGGAGATACATATTGGGGCTAGGTCGACCGTCGCTGCTGAAATCAACGAGTAATGGGGCTGATGAGACATTGAGGAGGGGGGAGGGAACAAGTGGGTGCCGGGAGGGAAGAGATGGTGGAGGTAAGTGTATAAGAGTTGTTTGCACTTGTCAACGGTCAGCAGTCAACAGAATCCCGAGACGGAGAACACGCTCACGAGACTGCAACCGGGATTCGAGTTACCGTGTCGTGCACGTCAAGATAGTCACTTGCCCCGCAACTGTCTTCTTTTTTGCTAAGCGAGGTAAATTCATTCTTCAGACTCATGGGGAGAATTGATTCTTACGTTCTATAATTCAAGGTCTTTTATTATGCGTTGAGCCCAGATTAGGACAGTATTGATAGATACCTTTACGAAGCTCGACTAGTCTTTTCAGCAAGCTCACCGGAAGGCCACACCTCGAATATCAACCGGATAGCCTCGTCCCGAATGTCAACAGTCGCATTTGGAAGGGAATAATCACCCACGCAGGATGATAATCCAAGCCAGAAGAACAAGGTAACCGAGCCGCCTGTATTTTGAATGAGAGGGATCAAATTGATTGAGAAAACACGTCAAGCGCAAACAACGCGTCTCGGAGGATAGAAACCACACACAAACAAGTCACTACACTCTCTGTTGATTCCCTCCTGTCAACCACCACCATCCCCGATGCGAACTCGCCTGAATCAGGCCCAAATTGACGGTAACTGTGAATTTGGTTTTCTTCGTAACGATATCGATATTTACTGACTTGTCTCTTCTCTAGGATACGGCGACGTTAGGCGATAAGAGAAGTATTTGACGTATTCTGGAGGGAAAGGTGAGTGCCGTCGCGTCCTATTCGCATGGAAATGTACCTGTAATGTCTTTTAGCTCGATCTTCCTATGGTGAGTGCCGTTTCGACTCCCCAAGCTCTCCTATTGATCAATACGATCATTTTCTCGACTGGAGAATGATGTCGGCTGCTGCTTATTTTAATGCTCTCTAGCCATAACGTCACGGTGAACTTAAGTTCTGCTCTTCATTCAATGGGTACTGATGTCCTCAATGCAGAACACGCACTCTGGTGAGTTTCAAAGTGAATACACGTTGACGGCGCACTCACTCCTCTTATTTTCCGTTCTTGTCTCCTCACCTTTTGGTACAATGCCGATATATTTCTTGAAGACTTGTTAACGGCGACTGGTGAGTTCCTGAGGCGTTATAAGACTGGTAGCTACAGTATCGCGAACGACACTGTAAAAGGTAGGGTATTCACACCGAGTCAAGGTCGCCATTATATGGTACCAGGCCTTGGTGTTCAGTCGATAACGCAGCGACTGAGAATGGAGTAAGTTAAAGATTTGCTATCTTGAATTATGGTGATACTCATGAATGTTGTAGGTATATTTGCCTTTTACCGGAATCCAGTATTTCCTCTTGACGGCGGTGGGTGCGCGCTGGGGGTACGGGAGTGCGCGTATGCAGATGATGACGCTGTCTGCTCGTAGCGTCCCTAGTTCCATCCGTCCGTTCTGTACCAAAGCACAAGCTAATCCATGCAACGATTGTTTGACTGGCTCTTGATTTAATTTACACAGCTACTATATTGCTGAAGAATATCGTCAATTAAACAATCAGTCAAAGCTCAGAAGCAAGAACATACCCATAGCTTTATTCAGTTCAACCGTGAATTCGAACTCCTGCAATCTAGATTATCGGTGAGGTTGAACTGGAGAGACACGTGGATTTATCGAGCTCAGAAGAATGAGTAACAGGCGAAAGACCTCTTGGAACTGAGCTCAGTTCTCTGTCGTTTGGACATGGATAGTGCAGCAGTGAGCCCAGCACTCGAGGTTCGACTCCTCCTCTCTACGTCGTCCTTTGAGATGAAGTGAAAACTTCTGACAAACGTTTTGTAAACCAAAGCAATTTACATCGGAGTTCAATCACCTCTTCCTGTTAGTGGCGCGCGAATTCCCTGAGCATACAGGGAAAACAATATCTAGACTGCACAGAACATGTGCACGAGGAGGAATCGAACCTCGGAGCTGAGCCGTATTAACCACGCTTCCAGTGCTATAAGAAAAGATGATATCTTACATTGAATGAATCGAGCGCAGTGAGAAGATCACACGTTGATCTACCCTACGTGCCACGCTTCCAACCGCACTCACTCAAACGGCACTGCTCCTCCCGCACGCATCCTCCCCGGCGAACACAACACGTCATTCCCAAACGTCAGACACCGCGCCGACGAGCCCTCCAGCAGGCTCTTGTCAACGTACAGCCCATACGACCCATCCCAGCCACCAAAGCTCAGGTACTCCGGCTTGCAGAGCGCGATATAGTCCTTCCTCCCCATGTTTTGCACACCGAGAGCTTGGTGTTAGAGTACCGCTATAAGAATTTAGATGACATGTTAGCTGGGAAGGAAGGGAAACGTACGATTCTATGCTGCCATAATAACCCCGTCCCCTGATCTGCGGTATTCTGTCCGGTACGAAGGCGCAAAAGACAGTCTCGTCGTCATCCTTGACAACGATGAGTGCACCAGCAGCATTCGGGTACAAGACAGAAAACGACTACACTTTGTCACGTAATATGCGTACAGTAGCATGTATAAGCGAATATGAGTCACCATTGATGTCTGCGGTCGCAAGGGGAAAATTCCATACACTTGGACTATTCCATCAGGCGAGATGACTGAAAGGCTGCTCATGAAGAGGCAGCCTCACTGGAGAGCTTACAATCACGCTCGAGAACAGGAACGGGGTGTATTGGGAGCAGCAAGCGCATGAGTGTGAGTGTGTAAGCTTACGTGGTAAAGAGGGGAAGGGAAGGAAGGAAGGATCGACTACTGCCCTCATGTATATAAACCTATCTCAATATATCCACAATTTTCGATCTGGTGCGGCGGCGGCGGTATATAAGTGCGACGGCACTAAGGTGAATCCGTAGGTATGTCGGTGAGATCGTCGTCCGGTTGGTTCTGTGACGAGGCCACCTGTAAGTCTGTCAACAGGCTTACACTCTCCCCTACCCCGAGAGGAGCGCGTGTCTCCTTAGCGCGCTTAGCTTTTACAGGACCATCATTAGCATCAGAGTTCTTAGTGTCCTGTTTCGTAGCGCTTGCATCTACCGACTTCTTCTGAAGCCAAACGTCTAGTGCTTTGCAGTCTTCCACTTGATGTCGAGGTAACCATTCATCGTCAGCCTCGGAGAAACCAACCCACCGAATTAGACATTGGTAGCCGCGACCACGGCGCCGTTCATCCAGGATACAATCAATGACATGCTCTTCAAGCCCATCTTCGGTAACAATAGGACCAGGGCGAGGATGGTCCCTAGAAGGGAAGAGGTCTTTATCATTTGGGATAAATCTTCGCAGCTCAGAGACATGGAACGTGTTGAATCGAGTAGGCGAATTCGGGATGTCGAGGGTGTATGACGACAAATCGAGGTTAGCATGAGTGATCAGATAAGGGCCATCGTATCTGGGCATGAATTTTGCGACTCTTCCAGATTGACCTTGTTCATAGTCACGTCGCCGATGGAAAGTGTTCAAGAGTACACGATCACCCACTATCGGACAAAAGTCAGGAGACCTGTGACGATTAGCTTGGTGGGCCTGATCGACCTTTGCTCGAATGAGGTTGTCAGCGGCCGACTGAGTATCCACAACCAATTTCTCGATGATATGGGCAGCATGAATATCTTCGATGGGGACACCGGGAGTGAAAGAGGGAGGGACCAAGGGAGGGATCACCCGAGGGGAACATCCCAGGTGGAGGTTAAAACCAGAGAAGCCAGTTGAAGCATTGATTGTATTCATCATGTTGAAGCGGATACGAGGTAAGGCCGCTACCCACCCTTTCTGGGCTCGATCAACATGGTAGCGGATAGATTGATTTACAGTCTTATTGGAACGCTCAGAAGCCCCATCGGTCTCAGGGTGGAAGGAGGAGGACATTGCAAGACAAACTCCGGTGAGTTTGTGCAGAGCCCTCCAGAATTTGGAAATGAACAGCTTGTCTCTGTCGGACACAATTTCAAGTGGAAGCCCGTTCTCACAGTACCAGTGATCAAAGAACAACTGCGCCATTCCTTCAGCTGACAGGTTAGTTTTGCATGGCACAATACGAATGTCGGCACCAATGCGATAAGTGAAAGTTGCGATGCAATTGAATCCACCATCAACCGGTGAAGAGACTCTGTGCACGCAGGCTAGAAATGCAACAGTGTCGAAGACACTGATCACACTCACACCCAACACTACACACACAAACCCTCAAGTTCTTGGGGGGATATTATGCGATAGAAGCAGATTGAAGCAAAACAACTAAACTCTCAGAATATACAATACACGCGTATAGCAATAGCGCACGTCACGTATCTAGATCTCTCTAAGTCCAAAGGCTTTTATAACAAGAGGTGCGACCAATGTCGCCGGGCCTCAAGGCAAGGTGTACTACAATACATGATACGTCGCCACACACCCACAAAACCCTCAATAAGTCGCGCGCGTCACACACAGGTAACCACAACAACCTAAACACACTCTAAACACGACTCAAAGCTTGCGCTCTAAGCAGAAACCCTTCACAAAACGTCCACTCAAGCCACAGGATTTGAACCTACGCACTCAAGCTTCCAAAACCAATCGTAGACCCACAGGGTTTGAACCTATGCCGATCCAGAGACACAATAACCAACTAAACCCCGTCCGACAAGCCAAAGGGTTTGAACCTCTGCCGTTTGCGGAAATGAAAACCCTCAAGCGCACACTAATCAGACCACAGGGTTTGAACCTGTGCCGCTGATGGGCCTCAGACTTCCGTGGCAACGGCAACACCAACTCGGAATGAGCTTGGTTAATTAACATAGTGGCACGGCAATCAAGGCGATCGTGTGTGCGAGTGGTTTGGGGCACCTCCGTGCAGTAGAACAATTCCTCTATATGCAAGAATACACTGCGACTTTAAGTCTGCGAAGTAGTACTGCTTGGTAGTCGAGTACTAAATGCTATGGCTTCAAGCCAGTAGGGATCTCTCGAAATGAGAGGGAACGAAAACGGGTATGACGTGAATACCACGAATCCGTATGAGAAAACGTGCTGCGAGACTAGAAAACGTCACTCGACGTTAATCGGAGCGAGGTGAACGATGGAGAATAGACTAAAAGGTCGGCAATAGTCTATGGGCGAGCGAGGCGATGAGAAAACGGCGTGGGGACGGCGAGTGGCGAAATAAACGTGGAACGAGGTGCTGAGGGTGGGCTGGCGAGAGAAAACGTGGAACTACGAAAACTGGTGGCGATACTGGTCCTATACGATGCGAGGGTGCTGAGTCGATGTTGAAACTTGTCTGGTACTGAAACGATCCTATCCTATGTCAAACTAACCTTCAAGTCCACTCGGGGGACTGATACTATACGAAAACTGGTGGAAACCGATCCTAAGTCTGCTCTGAGACTACCCAAGTGGGCGACGATAACGATGGCGAAAGTGAAACTGTAAAAACTCCAATGGTGCGAAAGTGAAACGATGACGGCCTATAAAAGATAACGGGGGCGAGGTATAGCACGGTGATCACGTATTGGCACGGTATGAGCATGCACCAATAGTGTTTAAGAGCGAAGAGCGCATAGCGAGGGACTCTTCACAGTTAAAACCGTGAGATAACTCTGGTGAGCTCAAGAGTCGACGTGCAATCGAGAATATGCTGGTACAAACGATATATTGCCGTAGAACGGTGAATAAACGTTGTTTACTGGCGATAGACTAGAGCGAGATGATAATTGACGTAGTCTGGGGTCAACTGGAGATGAACTGCCTTTGAACTACGTTTTCTAACTAGTTTTTATACTACAAGTACGAATTTATAAATAGAGTATATATGCGAGACTTAGTAAGGCCGTAAAGCCTTGGCTTTGTAAAAATCGTAGGTAACATATGGTCCTTGGTCTTCTAAAGTAACAGCAACTTGTCGACATTGCCGTGTATGGATGCGAACCGTATGGTTTGACTGAGCGATGCACGGATCATTATGTGCTGTTTAGCTGCGGATTACTTGAGCAATAGTCGTCGTACTGAGGAGTATGCGTGGGGTAACGTTTTCTTGAGGCCTTGGCGAAGTAACAGCCTTAGTAAACACGGTCTGTAGTTGCCGTAGCTGCTATTGCCGTAGCTGGGAGGGTACTCGTGTCAATCACGTCATTTTCATTAAGTGATCAATGAGTGCGTCAACTAGGTGCTTCTGAGTGATGCGTCAATTCCGTATTGGGATGATTGTCGATCGAAGGTGCCTTGCCATGAGGAAGTACGGCAATTATGATGCGTGGCAAGATGGGATGGATAACAAAGCATGTAAGGAGTGGTTGCCGTAGGATAAAAGTGGTATCAGTGTGTGTGCAATCATTGGTTTGCTGAAAGTCCGTTGAAGGGACAGTAGCATTAATTAGCAGTCAAAATCCGCGAATTCTGAGCGTACAGAGCCTGGAGGCTCATCACCGCCTGTAGCGCCGCACATTAGAAGAAGGCCTCTGTACAAACACTAATCAGACCAAAGGGTTTGAACCTCTGCTGCCTGTAGTATCTTGCACACAAGAAACGCCGTCCGACAAGCCAAAGGGTTTGAACCTCTGCCACTTGCAGAATGGTATACCCAACTAAGTGTGTGCTAATCAGACCAAAGGGTTTGAACCTCTGCCACCTGTAACACCACGCGTCACAAGAAACCCTCAAAACTCAAGAGCGCATCCGCAATGACACAATATCTCTTATTCTCAGGGTAGAGCGCAGTCAACCAATCACTCAAACCATACACAAGTCCCTGCTAGGCAAGTCCCCTGCTAAGCAAGTCCCCCGCTAAGCTTTCTACGCCTCGCGCGCAACTCAATTCACTTGGTATGATATCAATTCTAGGTTTATTCTCTCGCTCGAAGTTACAAACTAATCCTGCTGCTAGGGCATCAAGCTGGAGGCTTGCGCGCAACTACAACGGGGGTCCGAAACTTGTACACTACAAGTACACTGCGCTATTTATCTATTTTACGTCCTACAAATTTGTACCACCAAATATAGTATTATTTAAGCTGTGGGGTACTTTCGCCTGCGTCCCGCGCATGTTGCAATTATCATGCCATAGCTTGGCGCTGACTCAGGAGTCTGGCCCGGGGCCAGGTCCTGTCTCTGAGTGTCGCGGCATCGGTTACCAAGGCTATGACATGCGGGTTGACATCAGTTGCCATATCCCCAGAGTTATAGTCTACCCCGCAACTCTTATTTCGCTTCCTAGTATTCTCACAGGGAATTCCATTGTAGTGAGGGCAATGTGCTTCTTGTCTAGGCCTCGCGCATTTCGGCTGAAGCCTGGAACTTCGGATTTACTTGAGTTCTGACATCTCAAGGTCTAGAACTCTAAGCTCCAGGCCTGCCATGCCTTGCACATCATAGATCACTGCTATGCGAAGTCTTAATTACCCCGCAAGCGTGTCCCGTGCTATTCTTAGCATGCATATGCTTTGCCTTGTCAGAGCACTCAGTGTCAAGCACTGGGACTTCATACCTAGTACGGCCTTTCTAGTACCATTCTCAGGTTAAGCCATGTGCTCCACCCAGCTTTACTCTGGTAATATCATTACTGGCATTATAAACACTGCGCTCTGTTGCTTTCATCATTGCCTTCATGTCTGGGCATTATTGCCTGTACTCATTTGTACAATTCGCAAATTTACACGTGTGAATGCTTTTCAAGCGTGTCACCGGCAAAGGTCCGATGAAATCAATTGCAACACTTTCTCCATGCTTATTGGGTACAGGTAAAGGGTGTAATGGACCAGGGGTCTTCGATGTCGAAGACTTGTTCCTTTGGCATGGCTCGCATGAAGGTATGTAAGACTGTTCAAGATCCCTTCTCATATTAGGCCAGTAATAAGCATCTCTCAGTGAGCCATAAGCTTTGTCGGTGCCAAACTGACCAAGAGAATCATGAGCAAGGCGAAAGAGTTGTTCACGAATATTACCTGTACATGGAATAAGGAGGCGATCACCAATATACCACAAACCATTGACCTCTTTAACATTCAGGAGTATGTTTTCACCAGAGACAAATTTCTTACAGAACTGATCAGTTAGGTAGCCTGCCCGAATCTCTTTCAGGACATGCTCATCAGTTGCAATGAGGAGCGAAGTTTGTAGGTGAACCAAGGCAATAGGAGATGCAGAATATGATGGAGATGCTGCTTCAAGCCATGATTTCCAACAATCAACTTCAGCAGGGTCGGCATCTGCTACAGCTTCCACTGGGTTATCAGGCAAATGGGAGAGCGCATCTGCCACTGTGTTGTCCTCACCACAAATGTAATTTATAGACATGTCAAACTGTGCCATTTCTTCCATCCATCTGGCTTGCCAATGAGATAAAGCTTTCTGGGTCTGGAAATTCTCCAATGTCCGATGATCAGTGAAAACTTCGAATTGGTTACCAAGCAGGTCAGCCCGCCACTTTTTCAGGGCCTGTACAATTGCCAGCAGTTCCTTTTCATGGACCGGGTAGTGGAGTTGGGCTCCCTTCAGTTGCATAGAATCATATGCGACTGGCCATGCAGTCTCTCATGTTGGGCCCCATGAAAGTACAGCACCAGTGCAGCGATCACTGGCATCCGTCATCACAAAGATTTTGTTCTCCCCAGGATTCATATGATCAATAACGGTAAGACAGTCAGAGGACACCACCAGTCTCTTTATTGAGTCAAAGGCCAATTGATGTTCCTCAGTCCAGTTAATAACAATAGAACTCTTAACACCAGTGAGAGGTGTGAGCACACTTGTAAACTCAGCCAGGTTCTGGAGGAAAGAAGCAAGATATCGAACCAAACCCAGAAACTTGTGAACATCTCCAGCTGTTTTAGGTATTGCCCAGTCAAGTATATGCGCAACCTTTGAGTTGTCAGGCTCAATACCACAAACTGATATCTTATGGCCCAAGAATTTTAGCTCATATTTGAAGAATTCAGACTTACACACATTGCAATATAGACGTTCTTTGCGGAGAGCCTCCATAATTTGTTTTACATGTTCTTGGTGCTCTTCCAGCGATTGGGACCAAATGATAATGTCATCCAGATATATGTGGCAAATTTTACCAATGAAATCATGGAGAGCATCATTCACACAATGTTGATGAACAGAAGGCAAGTTTTTCATGCCTTGAGGCATGATAGTCCACTCACACAGACCAAAAGGAGTGGACACAGCAGTCAAAGGGATACTGTCCAGGTGCATTTTTGTATGGAAGAAACTGTCAGTCATGTCCAGCTTGCTCCAAATCTTACCATTACCAGCATCAGCTAGAATGTCATCAATCTGATGCAATGGGTATCTATCAGTCACAATATTTGTATTCAGTTCTCTATAATCATTTACCCAACAAGGGAGAACATTAGAGTCTGGTTTTGGGATGAGAAAGGCAGGAGAAGCATGTGGTGAAGAGGATTCACGAATGCAGCCAGCGTCCAGGTGCTGTTTAATCAAAGTTTGCCAAGCTTGTCAGAATTTGCGAGGGCAGGCATAAGAATGAGATGTGATGGCTTTCTCAGTGTTCTTCAGCTCAATCTTGCAAGTCACCTTATCCGGCATTTCATCTACATGAGGCAATGGTTGGAAGATGTCCTCGTAAGATTTCTTAATATCGACTTCAAGTTTGGAGCAATGATCAATTATGGCCAGGCATTCAATGCGCTCTTGTACAGCTGCTACCACATCAAAAGGTTTAACAGGCTCACATAGAGCATCAACTGAATCACATAAAGAAGTACAATGAGATTTCAGCTCAGTGTGTAATGCAACAATGTTTCTATGAGTATCATGTAGGCTATCTTTTAAGGTACATTTCCTGGGAGGAGGCAGAGGAGGCAATACAGGATGTAACAAATCGAATCCAGATGCTTCATGAATGGCAGAGCGGTGGGCAGAGCTAATAGTGATATCATTATGAGACAGGAAAGGCAAGCCAAGAATAATATCTGTGCAAAGGCAGGGAGTAATAAGAGCACGCGTGCGGTGAGCAGAGAACAAATTATTGATGTTGTGGAGTTGTACATAAACAAAGTCAGTGAGAGATGACCTTGAATCAAGCAAAGGAGTAGCAGTATCGATGACAATTGGTTCAGGGAGCTTGCAAATATGGAGGTTGGCTTTAATCACTGTCTCTGGCCTGATAAGGACAAAAGGTGAGCCTATATCCATCATTGCAGTAACAGGCAGGTGAGGATTCTCGGATGTGTCAGAGAAATCAGAGACAGCACAATGCCACAACAGGTGAGGCTCGGAAATGGGAGGTTCTCCTCCCAGTGTGGGGATAGAACAAATGTTCAAGGGCAAATCAGAACTCACAGGAGAAATAGCAGAACGTTTGTCCAATCCCAAATTCAAACCAGGGTCTTCCGAAGCGAGGTCAAAATCAGCAATGTCCTTGGGCTCCTGTGAAGCAGGACACTGTTGTTCCAGTGAGCGAGCTTTATGACCAGTGGAACATGTAGCGTGTTTCTTCCAAGTGATCTCCTGGCATGGCGAATCATCTGTCGGCTCCCTGGGGAACATAGAAGGAGGTAACAGTTCAGTCTCTGCACGTCTGGCTCGTCCAGGTTCCTCGAGACTAGTGTCGACCTCAACACCAGCACGGATAGCATTGAGGGAGGGATGGGAATGTCACAGGCGCACATTACGAGGTGGAGGAGAAAGTGGTTCATCATAGCCACCAGAGTTGGCATCAATGTATCTGTCCTCTTCATTGTCAACACCTACAATTGCACAATTACTGCAAGGGGGCATCAAGGCTGTACAGGCTGATTGGCGAGAGGAAGGTCTAGATCTGGAGTCATCCCTGGAATTGGGGCAATCATTGTGAGAGGAAGAGCGAGTGGGGAAATTGGATGGCAGGAATGAATGCTTTTGCAGGATGGGAGTGACATAGTTCTGAGGGATGGCTTGGACAGGGGCAACACTCTGCACATGAGAGAAAGAACCGAGGGGAATAGCGTTAGAAGAAGATGCAGCAGAAATTCGGGATGTAGAACTGGAGTTAACAGTCTGGGTGATGTTAAGGAAATACTGCGGTGCAATAGATCCCTTTGCCTGTTGGCGAGCAACAGCATAGGTGACACGCTCCGTAGTGATCATATAAGGTTTTTGCAGGATTATACTAGGATCCGGTACATGTTGGTTTTCAAATCTGTTAGGGTGGGCCTGAACCCAACGATTGACAAAATCGATGTCACAGGCTTGGTAACCAAGTGCACAACAAGGCTCACATACATTATCAGACTTGTGATGGTTTTGGAAAGGGAGTCGGCACTGGATGCAGAAATGTGCAAGGAAGAACATAGTCCATTTCTCGAGGTCGTTATAGCATGGTGCCAATTGAACCTGGCCACCACCAAAAGATGGAAAAGAGGTTTGGGTCTGATTTTGGGACTGTGACATTGCTGCAACATTGGGGCCATAATACGTGTTCATGAAGGCCAGAGTGTTAGTGAAGGCGGGAAAGGATTGAGGCATAGGTGGGACTGGAGGGAAAGAAGGGAATGATTGTACAGGCACAGCGACAGAAACAGCAGAGTTTGACTGGAAGGCATTCATATGCCCACACTTCAGCTCGTTCCATGCAGCACGAGTCTCCCGTTGACGTTTGTCACACTCCTGTCGGAGTTTCTCGTCTTCCAACTCTACTAAACGTGCCCAGTGAGTCATCGTTTCATCATCCTTCTTTGGATCAGCCTTGCCATCCACGATAAGCATGTACAGCTTGCACATCTCCAACTTCGATTCTGCAAAAAGGTCCCACAAATCCTTGTTCATTCATGACTTCATCATCGGCATCAACTGCGAATCCTTGAGGTGCTCCTGATTCCCCTCCAAAAGCTGGTTTTGGCCAGTCATTTTCTCAAAGAGCTCTATGAATGGATGGTTGCCTTGTTGGAAGGTCTCAATGCCATGTCACACATCCAGATGCCATCTAGTTCCATACACCCATGTGCGCATGATCTCCACGAACTGTGTAGGTGTAAGCTTGTTATACCTATTGACGTCTTGGTAATAGAGGTTGTCTAGCTGTTGGTTGTCACTGAAACCAGGTGCAAGGTATGGCATGATGTCCATTTCCAAGACGGTAGGGTGGTGAGTCATTCACCAGTTGGTAACCAAAGTGAGGAAGTGTTTGAGCAGCATATGAGTACACCCTGTGAGATCTTTGGGAAATTCTTTGCAGAATTCCCAGCAGTGACATGTGCAGCACCCGTTTTCTGCATATCAGAATTGGAGGACATTGTAGGCTCGTCGTCTGAATCGCTATCGGAAGGGACAATGTGGACAATAGGCGTGGGTACTGGGATGGATGACAGTTGTACAGGGGGAGGCGATGATGGAGGCGATGACAGAGGAGACAGTTGCTTGGGAGAAGGGTCCAGGTGCATGTGTGGAGCTCTTTTTGATGGAGGAAGAACATGGCCTGGCAATCATGTGGTTTTCAGCAAGGAATCCATGTTGACTGATTTATAACCTGGTTATATGTGCGTCAATATCTCATTTTTATGAGTGGAGATAACACCTTTACAATGAACCACAGTGTTTTGTTTTGAATACAAATAGTGCGGATCTGAAGAGGAAATGGAACTGGTAATTCGAGTGAGGGGTCTGAGTGTGCGTTTTCAGAAGGAAGCGATCTGATTCAACAAGAGTAGCGATATTATCTGAGTTGTGGATGTCAATGTCTGAATAGTGATTATCTGAGGAAATGAGCAATACAAGGCTTTTTTGAAGAATATGTTCTGAATGATACTAAGCGAGGTAAGCAACCCGTTCGATGTTCAAAAAAAAAAAAGTAAAAGACTGCTCATGAAGAGGCAGCCTCACTGGAGGGCTTACAATCACGCTCAAGAATAGGAACAGGGTGTATTGGGAGCAGCAAGCACATGAGTGTGAGTGTGTAAGCTTACGTGGTAAAGAAGGGAAGGAAAGGAAGGAAGGATCAACTACTGCCCTCATGTATATAAACCTATCTAAATATATCCACAATCTTCGATCTGGTGTGGCGGCGGTGGTATATAAGTGTGACAGCACTAATGTGAATCCGTAGATATGTCGGTGAGATCATTGTCCAGTTGGTTCTGTGACGAGGCCACCTGTAAGTCTGTCAACAGGCTTACAATGATCTCTGACTTGTTAACATTGAATAGGGGGAAAGGTTAACGAGTGCGTTATTTTTTGAGAACATGAGGATATTGGTGGGAAACGACAATAGTAATTCACATCAGTGCATGTATATGTCAGTAAGCTGTGGGGCACTAACCATCTGTTCCTGCGGTGATAGTATGTCAGCTTCAATCCCAATTTTCTGCAACTGGACAGTAGCACTTTATGCATTCCTCTTTTGCAAATATTTCCCTTCAATTCATCCCTTTCAGTCCTTGGGTATATTTCCCTGAATTCTGTCAAAGGAGGCCTCATAGCCAGATTGGAGGTAGGTGACAATGTCGAGGTTCAACTCCTCCTATGCATGTGCTAGTACTTGAAGGTGAAAGAGACTTTTTACTTGGTGAACGTTCAAGCTCTTACTCAAATTTCTACTTTGCAGGACCAATCATAGCTTGGTACCTTTAGCGTGAGAGGTGGCCATATGGAGGTTCAAGTTGGGTGTGTAAATTTAGAGCAGAGGAATTGGTCATTACAGGCCTGCTGAAGATTACCTCTCGCTTCACCAGAAGCTGAGTATTGACCCATTCCCTACGCAAGGTCGTCCGAGTCTTACCAGGAGAATAAGAGCGAGAAGTGTATCTCCATCGTTCACCAAAGAGAGATATATGATCACAACAGGAAGACTGTAGGCTCAGAAAAGTGAGTAAATGGAAAAGAAGACGACAAAGATACCAATCAAATTATCCTGTTTTTCTTGGAATGGTAGACTAAAAATGAAGGTAAACTGCATGGGCCATGTATGGGAGGGGGGATCGAACCCTCTCCTTCAGTCGGAGTGATGTATTAACCAATACATTCCAGCGCTGCAAGGACGGATCTCAGATAGTCGAAAGTATTGGCATAACACTAACCTCAAAATCCACTCAGCCTATGAACACACAGGTAAGAGTTGTAGGGAGGAAGTGTGCATAACCTGATAGATGATAAAAAGTAAAGGAAGCATTCTTGCTCTCAATGTGCAGAACTCTGAAGTATTAGTGATTTGAGGAGATGATGGGAGTTTGGTGGGCTTTGTATTTAATGAGAGCAATTATATAGCTGGAGAAACCAATTAGGATGCTTGAAATGTGGAGATTGTCCTGACCCCACTCACCTGAAGGGGGATCAAAAAACAGGTTTCATCTATGTCTTTGTTGAGTTTTTGGTAAGGATAAAACACAGAGAGTCTTGGGGGTAGCATTAACAAGACATACAAAGCAAACAAGAGATAGCATTGCATTACAGAACACTAAGCAGATGTATACCTAGCATGATTGGTAAAAAAAGCTCAGATTCCGAATGCATTGGAATTGATGATGTTGACCATTTGTGTAATGGGCACAGGATTTTATTAAGGAGACCTGTTGCATTGAATGACTTGATTTTGATAGCAATAGCCATTTCGAATTTGACGAGAGCCTGAGTTGGGAAGGAAGGTATTAAGGGAAGTGAAAGGGGCCCGGCCCGAGCTCTGGATTTTCCGCACTGAAGGCAAACAAGTGCATACAACCATCTTACCTGGATGCTGTTGCTAAGACACACAGAATATACTCTTCCTGGGATCCCAGATCTGCCTAAATGAGCATACAGCAACTTTGGTGAACTCTTTTCGCCGCCTCAGGAGATCCACCCTGTCTCATCAGTGCAAAGACATGGTTCCATTACTGGGGCATCGAAGCAAGGGTGTGTCCAGTCTAGTGCGTGTATAACCTCACTGAGCAACCTTTATGATCAGAACAAGCTCGATGCTATGCGAATAAAGAGAACTGATACAGGTAATTGATTTGGCCTGAGTACCTAAGCATTGTCTTGCAACTTATGAGGAGGCATGTGTTGAAAGTTACACAGTTGTCACGGCATAATTGATACATCCGCTTATACCGGCCCTGATGACAGATTCGCCGCACTGTCCTTGCCACCTCTCCCATCAATACTCTGCCTGCATTCTGCCTCATCAGTCCCTCCCTCCCTGGACCTGCTGGCTAATGCACCATTCTCGCCTATGGATACAAAGCCAAGTACGAGTCCCGCCTTCTTTAAAGAGGTGAAGTATGTGCATTGCTAGATGAGCTACTACACGGACAAGGTGCTGCCACTAGATGAAGACTTTCTTAATACCAAAACTTTGAGTAGTGACTGCATTGTCATCCCTGCACACACATGCGTCGTCGCTGCAACTATACCTGCACTACCAATGGCCTCTACTTCATACATCCCATCACTGGTCACCTGTTGGCCACTCCCATCATGATGGATGAACACTTTCCTCCTGCCATGTCCTCAGCCAGTTCCACTCCTCTGTTTTGATACACACCCACACTCAGGGGAACAGCATTTGTTGTCTAGAGGAAACAGAGTTTCGTACACTTCTGATGCCATTCTTTCAATTACAGGGATGACTTGGCCAAAATACCTCACCGTTTCCACATTACACTCTCAGGCATTTGTAGCCAGTCTTTCATTCAATATCTAGGGAAATAAAGACTACCTTTGAATGCTTTGCTTCTTCAGCTAGTAAACAGTGCGTTGGAGAACTGACCAGTCAACGGTATCGAGATGCATATTCATGCTGGCTGTGGACGGCTGTATCTCTGTATTCAAGTCGCTCGTGTGTTTCAATTTGGATGGAACCTGTAATACGAGCCTGACTGTGTCTCTGAGCATAAGTCAGCATTCCCACCTTTCCATCACTTTGTCTTGTGAATTGTCATTGGGCCATAGGTTCATAAACTGTTATCTGGGGTTAGTTCTTTACCGGAACACTCATTCATCTAGCTTGTTCCTCGCACCATCGGCTTCATCACTAGGCTCCTGGAAAATGGCTTCCTGGTTGACTATGTTTTACTCTTGTTTTCTTCATTGGAAGCTTGAGTCCTGATGAGAATCTCAGAAAAGGCCCCTGCGGATCCAGTATATGACTAGGACACAGTGTAGGCCATTTATATTGACCATTTTTCACTTCATTGGAATGATTGTTGGTAAGATGCAAACTCAGAAATTCTGAGATCGATTGCTAAGCCTGGCAATCCATGCAGCTAAGGAGTTGTTTGCTATCCCCGCCTTGAGTCCTCATGTGTTTAGATTTGAACCTCGAAACACATACTGTTAAATGGGTGAGTAGGTGCTCAGGGAAGTCTTAAATATGTGCATTCGGTGGTCAGCAAGAAAACCAGAGGGGTACGTATTGACTGCCATGCTTCTCTCATCAAGGTATGGAACTTTTAGATGTGAGGTGGTGGTGGTGGTGCAAATTCACACCAGTCAAGGAGGGAAGAGTATGTCATACTCAGAACCTGAGATGTATGGAATAGTATCGTCGAACAGCTATTGCGAACAGGAAACAGTTGGGGAGTTCGATTCTCCCATATGCAATTATTGCTAAGTAGGTTCCTTCCTTTTTGTTGGAAGTCTGGGGGAAGAATACTCACAAATTTGTGGTTTATGGTGATATTTTCTGGAACATCCTGGCTCAGGCGAAATGGCCTCTCTGGCTAAGGGGTTCGATTCCCCATTGATTCCCTATACACCTATACAAAGGTAGAAATAGTTTTTTTTTTTTTTTTTGGTTCCGAGCGAATTTGTGAGTTGGAACGGTGTGAATTATGAGGTACATAGACCCATGTCACATTTACTACTCACTTTGTGTGAGAAGTAGAGACTCCAGGAGAGATGTCAGTTTAATTTAGCAGGAATAACATTTAACCTGCTGTTGTGTTGGCGGTACTTGATCTTGGCGGTGTAGGTATGGACAATGTCCTGCATATTGTAGGGTACCCCTGTGAAAAATGAATATGCTGTTTTCATCCCCATCGAGCCAAACATGACTGCACAGAAATGACCTCAAGAGGCAAAGCAAGCTATCTGAATTACCAAGAAACACAAGGATAAAACTACCTAAATGAATGGAACATGCGCTCAAGAAGGAATCAAACCTTGATCAATCAGAGCTACATATTGACCAGGGCACTGCAAGAAAAGATGGTCCCCTTACAATGAATGTCAGGGGAGACAGAAGTCTGTAGACAATACTTTGTGACATTTTGAATATAAAATAAGTTCTAAGAAATGACCAGGGCTGTTTGGATCCGAGTCAAAGAAGGAATTTTGTGTGATGGTCTAGGAAGGGAAAATGCTTACATGCACACTTGGGGCATTCCATCCTGCAAGATTACGTCTGACTGGTCAAATTAGCAACATCTGTGAATAGCAAGAAAGGTTAATGATGGCATTGTTTTTTGAGAACATGATGATGTGAGTGGGAAACAACATAATCATGTAAGCTGTGATGTACCAGCTGCCTGTTCCTGTGGTAATATATCAGGGATACCTGCAGTCAAGCGAAAGATGGTCCCGGTCCAAGATCCATGGCCGGATGTGCAATTCCTCTTCAGTGAGTAGCTTCATGGTTTGACTCGAACCAAGGAAGGCCACATGTTGTAATTGAGGTTTGATTCTTCCTTTCTGTTGGATAACATGCACACCATGTGATCAGGAACATTTACCTAGCGAGTTAGGAACGAGAATCCATGTTTGCTTAGAAGGCAAACGAGTACAGTAAACTACAAAATCTGGCTACTTAAATACCTTTCTGTATCTTCTAGTACTTTCTTTCTCTTAGTAAACCTTTACTCAGCACAACTCAGGCTAACTAGACATCATGCCAGCTTGCACAGCCACAGGCTCATCATTGTACAGATGAACATCAATAAGGGTATGTGATCATCAATAGGCATCAATTCAAAGGCCATGAAAAGGCCCATTTACCGATGACTGCTGATGCCCATGGATGAATCAATGAATATCTATGACTGTCTACCCACGTCTCCAGACTTTTGACTGGGCATGACCCATAAGACTGAAGGAGACAAGATTGAATGAGATATCATGATCTGGAACATCATTTGCACTGCAGAAAACTTGCATAAACAGTGAGTCCTCCCAGTGTTCTATCTATATATCTTGTTCAATTGGGTGCATTCAGATGTATGTCATGGCTGCTAAATGAGAACTCCAATATTTGCACATGTCCTCGGAAAGTGTTCTTGAAAGCTTTGGCGCCTATCTTTTAAAAGTACCGCTGATGGTGACCCATCTTGATGGTCTGTGTGCTAATTCACATTGTTCCTTCTCACCACGAGCGTTGAGAACTGGACAACTGAAACCCCTTCATGTGTTCACCTGAGGTTGGTACTGCACTACGTTGACCATGGTCCTTGGTATGTGTTATTGCCTTTCTTTTGACGATTGATTGATTGATTCTGTGACCAGATATTCTGTGACTAGAGGAAGACATTCTGCGACTAGAAGAAGCCAATCTGCAACCAGAGGAAGACAGTCCGCCTGGGCTCATGCCGCAAAAATGATGGTGGCAGCAGTGGCGGCAGAAAATGTCTGTATCCAGAGTCTTCATGTGTTTAAGATCTTTGGGTTTACATGAAGGTGATACTTCTGTCTGTCATAGCGAGATGCAGGTAAATAACTTAGTAACAGAAATTTTTCCCGATTGCAAGTTTCATAATCCTCCCTATATCTTACTCTCCGCTCACATGGAGACTGGTCAAGTGGAATCGACCATAATACCAGTATTGAAGCAACGATCTTTCACTGGTAAATGGGTCATACCATTGTCACTGGCAAACACTCCCTGTGCCAATCTTGGTCTGGATGGTGTCTTAAAGAAGCTTAATAACATGCTTGGTACATCTTATACTTTGGACCCCATAATCTCCGTTCTCCATTTGTTTGTCACCCAGGGTCTCGACTTTGGTGCAGCCTACACTTATCTACGCCCTTATTGGGATGACATCCATGCAGTCAACCACAACTTATACACTGGCAAATTGAAGGATAGTTCAATGTGATGAAGGGTGCTTGTTCATGGCCAGATTGTCGACGCGGATGTGCCCCCTTGGCATGTGTGGGATCTGTGCACTAATCGGGTGGTGCTGTACTGGGTTGCACGTGGAAGAGTGTGGGGGATATCACATGTGTGGATGGATGAGAAGGACCGGGAGAACGTGATGACGGCCATCAACAGATATGAGTGGCCTGTGCCGATCCCAAGTGATGCCAACCTTGATCTCATCCGCATCGAGATGTTGAACTTGATGCAGAGGTACGGAGCAGAGTATGTGTGGTTGGACATTCTGTGCTTGCGGCAGGAGGGTGGGTGGAGGGAGCATCTGCACTTGGAGGAGTGGAAGTTGGATGTGCCCACAATTGGATTGGTGTATGCTAGGGATGCACCTGTCATGTGCTACTTCAATGGTCTGGGTCGGCCACTACACCTGACACTAAGCGACTTTGAGAGTGATCGCTGTTGGTTCCGACATGCATGGACGCTGCAGGAGATTACCCACAACCTGACCATTGGTGGTCGGACTCTCACTGGTATCAGCAATAATGTCAATGACCGCATGGGAAATGAGGTTCAATGGAGGTTCAATGAACAACTGACATCGTTGCGGAATATATGACAATGGAGCATGACAAGCACAACTCTTGACATCCTCTCAGAGATGCAGAATCAGGTCTCAACAAACCCTTTGGATAAAGTCGTGGGCTTAGTATACCTTCTTTGCACGGACTCTATCCCAATCTACAACACCGAGCAGTCTGAAGCGGATGCGTGGGAAGTCCTCATGGATGCTATGTCATCTGTGTGTTGAGCAGAGTTGTTTTTTTATTACCCTGAGCCTGGGACTGGAAACAAGTGTTGGCAACTATCATAGCAGCAAGTAATGGAGAAGAGAATTATTGCACCTTTGTCTTCATGGCCAGAGGAAGTTAGTCGGATGGAGGATACAGATACTGACTGGTATGAAGGCTACCGTATTGAGTTTGCATGTGTGTGGGGTTTGGCTGAGGTACCGAAGGAAGATATTCCTTGAGAAGGAGAGCTGCTTATCAGGGATTCCACTCTCAAACCCCACACATTGAAAATTGTGGCTCACCACACATACCCAATCCCTGAAGGCGTCTATAAACTCATAGGCTGCCACTTGAAGTTTTCAAGTGATATCTGGGTAGTTGGGTGGCCAAGAAACGATGGGATGTTTGAGAAATTATCGGTGTTCAGTTCGGTGGAAAATGAACCAGTGAAGCTTGGGCAACTCAAGCTAGAAAAAAGGCTGAGAACCTTTCTTTGTTGAATAATAGTTCTTTCGTTGTTATCTGACAATCCTTTGGTGTTACGAGTTTTCTGATTCTGTGGTATCCCATTCACATTGCCTTGATCTTTGTTGGATGTCGTAGTTTCTTCTAGGGATTGTAGGCTTTTTAATAATTATAAATAGCTGATGGACTATTTCTTTGGCACCATGAAGCCATTTTCTGGTTTTCTAGAAGTGATCCGGAGTGGGCGATGGAATTCCTTGTACAAACATATTTATATCAAGTCGTCTTTGAGATAGTGAATGGGATTGGAAACATGACTGGGAATTCGTGATGCCTCTGCAATTTTATGCATCGCGACTTCCTTCTATATTGTTTTCCCAAACCCTGTAGGCCATCACAAATCTCAACAAGGAACCAGGTTGTCATCTTCGTCTCCGAAGTTGAGTTGGCTTGTTCATCGCCTGACACTTTCTCCAGGAACCTCCACATATTTCCTCAAGATCCCTGACGGTACCCGGTGCTGGAAGTCTGAAGATGAACCGATGATGGCAGGATCAGCCCTGGCACCAAACTGAAGCAAGGTTCCATTGCTTGACGTCGGCTCTTTCTCCATCGTTTCTTATCCTTTCTGGGTACCTTTCTATGAGAAGAACAGATATCTAGCAAACCAGAGGACGGGTGGCACAGACTGTGGCACGCAGAGACCAGAGGACGACAATTGCTGGAACCCTAAGTTGTGAGAGCACATCTCGTGGACACATAATTGGCTGTGGGTGTACGTCACCTCTGTCAAGTCTGGCACCATGAGGCTATGAAGCAATGTTCCCAGTGATGCTGAAAGTGTTCGAAGCGATTGATGTACAACCTGAGTAAAATATGGACCGGGTGATTCAGGGACGACGCTGTGTGATGATACGAAAAGTTCAAAAGATTAGGTGCAGATGCAATGATATCCAAGTACTTTGGTGCGGTATCATGGTCTGGAAGTCGCCTTGCATCGGAAAATAGGACCAAATTCTCTGCAGAGAAAGGAGTGTCGCCTTCTGTATGCATTCCTGTCAGCTCCAAGGATTTTAACTTAGGGGTGATTTCGAAAGTGTCCATCATTCCAGGCCTGGCACTTGGTGTGCACATCAAGTATACATCCTCTACAAGGTCAACTCTTCCCCGAACAAGACAGAGACGAGATAGGAAAGATGGTGTGAGAGCTAGTTCAACAGATCCCCAACATTTCAAGTGCGTTAAGATAAGATCGAAGCACTGGTTCATCTCTTCAGGTTCATGAACCTGATGAATGGAGTTCTTCTTATTGAACCCCCAGCATCTGAAGAAAAATTCAAGGCGGTGATTCTGACTATGCTCCAGCACCCGATTGAGAAGAGCCACCATGTCCTTCTTGGGAGCTGGGATCAATGTATCCTCCTTCTCAGAGTGTTTACACGGCAAAGTGATCTTTAGTGTGGACCAGATCTCAGGACAGAGAAACTGAACTGCATCTCTCCACGAGCTGCCTACCTGACCAAGATGCCATGGCCCTGCTGCAACATTGAACATGTTGAATCCAAAGACATGGTAGGCCTCCGTGGCAGTTAGTTTAGTCTAGTCTGCCTTTTGGGTGTCCAGCGCAGGATCTCAACGAGGATTTCAGAGGGTAAGCGATGGATGGGGGATAATGCCGCATGGTAATTGCACCTAATGCCTTTGAGTCGTACTATCTTTGTCTCCAGAGGTGCAGCCAAGTTTCAGAGCAGGTTAATCTAGCTCTGGATATCATTGAGGGGTGTATCAAGGAACTCGATAGATGCCTTCAAAAGAGCAGCTTGGAGAGGTGTTGGTATGACATTGGTGGATACAAGTGCGACGAGCTCAGGAGAATGACTAGATGTCGATACTCAATCGTATCTCGACAGCAAGTCACCGAGGAAAGCACGAGTAGTCTGCTTGTTTGACGTCATAGCTGAGACTGCAAAGTGATCAGTCATTGGACAGGCTAAAGTAGGGGAACATACGAGTGGTCTTACATCTTATTCTGGTAGGGGGGTATCAATGTTCAGGGCACTACTGAATAGCTCATGAAACCAGACCCAAAACCTGAAACAAAATAAGAAACAATGGCGAAGGACAATGGATGAAGATGGCATTGGAAATATGACAGAGACCCTGGTCGGGATATGGAGTTGCCATGACCAAACAGTGGGGGACAATAAAAACACGGTTCAAATCTGCATGGTAACCTGGCTGGCTAATAATTAAAGCACACTTTATACCTATTTTTTGTATAAAATATTTGTCATTCTGAGTTATTAGTATCTTCTGAAAGCAACCTCATGTCCAAGAAAGAGATGTTGTTTCGAGTTTTCTGTCTACTCAAGTCCCTGGCCACTTTGTCAGCACAAGCATGTCCAGTATAGTATACCACAAGTCTATGCCCCGTGTCTTCGTCACGATTGCCAGACCCTCGTACCTCGGGTCCCGGCAACCTGACTGCGACACGGAGCTTCAGCTTGTTGGGGCCCACCCCAAACCCGGCTTTTTACTAACATATGTTTTTGAATCTCTGTTATTTGTTTGTAGCCACTGCAATGGAGCAAAATGCTTTTTATGAGTATCATAAAGCTTTGTTCTGTTACTTCTGTAAGCCATGTAATGGACAGGTAGGGACTCTCATAATTTGGATGATCATTGTTAATAGCTGTCATTGCTGGCAGGAGAGAGAGAGAGAGATATTCTGGTTCTTATGTCCCTGACTTGGATATCTGACATGGTGGGCTGCTATAGTCATCATTTGAACTCTGATAATTTCTATAAAACTTACATCCATTGACATTCATTGCTCATTGTTTGATACTCATGTTGTTGCTATAGCATGAGTAAGTAGTCTCAGTTGAAGCTCAGTTAGGAGCCAGTCACACCAATGATGTGCTGTGGGGAGAGTAGAGGCTTGGTAGAGGCAGTAAAATTGAAACTTACCTGGCCTGTACTGTGGTATGGCAATGACCATTTATGACATGGTAACTGGGTAAGCATGTTATAGCTGAATTGTTAGAGTCAAAGCCCTCTGAAGCACCTTGCATGCTGTCATCCCATCTTCTTGCTTGTCATTGCAACAATCCCCTTCTTGGACATTATGACTATTAGTTCATTTCCATGTTTTAGTCATTACTTATATTTAGGGATGTGCATCATACTGTTACAGATACAACTGCAGATCATATAAAAATTATTGGCTATGGTACAGTACGGTTGATGTTATATCCATACCATGTCCATACTGTTGTCTGTATATATAGATATCTGGTGCCAAAGGGTGAGTATTATGCATTTCTTTTAGGTTATAGGTACTAACCTTTATGGCATAAGATAGTCTTCTGTCCCTCCCTCAATGACAGTATTGAAACTGTATGAATACAGTCATATTTTAGGTCATTAAAGTCAGCCATGGTACAGACCTATATCTGTATACACTGTACATAACCACCATACTACAGGTATGGTGCACATCTCTACTTATGTTCCCTTGCTTTTTCAGACTTTAAAGCAGTATGTATATCTCATAATTTGTACTTGTTACCTCAGCTTGTTGCTCTACATGGACAGAGAAAGGCTGAGGTGAGCTGTTCTGTATTTCTTGTATTTCTTGCCTTACTTACATCTCACAGCATACCATGGCATAGCACATATTCTTATAGGTAATATCATCAGCTTATTGCTCTACATGTATAGATAAAGGCTGAGCATAGCATGTATTCTTACATGAATGGTCTCCTTGCCATTTCTACCTGCTGGGGGAAGGCTTGAATCTTGTCAAAGCCTCATAATAAGCAAATTATGGCATAGTCAGTACATGTATATGCATTACCTGTTCTTGAATGGTCTCCTGGCCCTTAATCCTACCTGCTAATTTTTCATTTGATGTTTATTGTTCACTTGTTGCTTGCTCAATGCTCATTATTAGATACTCACTTTGGAGAATACTGCACCCTGTCAGCATGCATAGGTAGTTAATAGTCTCAGTTCATGGAATACTGGGTGAAGGACATGCCCCAATGATTTACTATGTGGGGATGGAACACTGATAAAGGTATGTAGAGGCAGCAGCGCTGTAGAGAGGCAAAAGGTGGCAGCAACAGCAGTGCAGCATAATTGAAACTCAGCCGGAATTGGCCGGAGTATGGCAATGGCCGGAAAATTCAAAGTCAGCTTATTATGTCAGCGTCCTGTCTTAATATATAGATACAAGACATTGATGATGGGTAGTACTCACGAGCTCATTGAACAAGCGCTCCTGATCTGAAGCTCCTTTGAAGATCCATAATAATTCGCTCACTTTTGGGTACTGATGGAACACGGGCATACAGGAGGGCAATACCTATGGTACACTGTGAGCTTCCAGAACCTTGCAATTTATGAAAAGATGAGACAAGGTCGAACTTGATGATACCCTACAGGACGAAATGACAAGAAGGTAATCAAGCTACCAGACAAAGTGGTGAAGTCATGGTAGCCCTTAGAATCTCAGAACCCTCTTGCTAATCTGCCAGGATGTGAGCTCTGAAGTGATCTGCTGAGTCATTCAGGCAGTGCTCATTCGGAAGGTAGAGGTATGACAGTGTTTTGCAGGGTAGGCAGCAGCATAGAAATCGGGGTATGTCATCACTGAGCGAGGTCGAGGCCACCATCCTTCTATCGGCGATGTTAGCAAAGAAGAAGTATGGCACACTACAGCCTTACCTTCTTGGAGATAACCCAGAGATAAAATCGACAATCCACACTTTTATATTCTCATTTGAGATCTGAAAGAAGGACTGACTCAGCAATGAGGATAATCGATGACGTTCTGTATATTGGGAGAACAGTCATAGTATCCTATAAAAATCGTTAGCGCGGAAGAGACGATCGTATGCCATAATGCCATTGTTACCTAGAAGGCGATTATTGGCACTGGGTTCATGTTCAGATTCTCCGCACCCTGTCTCTTAATAAAACATTTCATCGCACAGGGAGAGAAAGCTGTTAGTGATAAGAATCATCAAAAAGGTGTTCTCGCATACGGTCAATCAACTGGGTTTCCGTTGTAGCACCTGCCACCACCGAGGCTCGAAGCCGTTTAAGCCCTCCTCGCATTTGTGGTTTTGTGGTCTTCAAGAGTACCAAGCATCGAATAAACTGAGGTAGCCAACTTTGTTAAAAGCGACCATGCAAGATGGTGTAGCTAAGTCTACCTAGCCTGGGTATATGTGAAGAGTCGCCGAAGGAAGAGCGTATTCTACATACTACCCCCAGATGTGCTACCGGAGTCCCTTGAATGATGAGCGATCATACGATAGTCCAAGGCGAAGGGCGAGCCAGTCCGAGAGCCTGCCGGAAAACGGGAAATGGTATTCCCGCTGTCCTGTGAGGACAATCGCCCGCAGCTGTGCAAGTCGCCACACGTGGAAAGTGTGGAATATTGATGAGTATTCCACACTTTCCATGTGTGGCGACTTGATTTTTAGTGGAGAGGCCGGGCTCCAATTCCCCGGGCGAAGGAACCCTGATACTTGGGGATATGGATAGTGTAACAGGTAATATCATCCCGGCACCCGAGGTTCAATTCCTTCACTCTGCGTTCTACAAATATGAGTAACTTTTAGTAGATGAGCTAAACTTTTACTCTAGTTATCCCATACGCAGAGTCTGAGAAGCGGAATCGGGAGGCACATCGTCCAACATTAAGTGTTGCCACCTCCTAGACCCATCTTACTGGACAATAAAAGTGAATTTCAGTATATCCGTGAGTTACACTAAAGCCCCAGAGAGATATGATTGTGCCAGGAAGATATCGGAGGCTCAGAAAAGCAAGAGGATATTGAATATAATGACTATGGTATGTGGAACTCCAGGCCGGAAAAATGTTGCTGTGTTCTATCTAGCCGGTCAATCCATGTACGCAAGGAGGAATCGAACCTCCTCCTTCGGTGTGTATTAACCACTGCGACAATGAAATCGTTCTTTGATCTCCTCGAGAGATGGTGAAATGTGACATGTCTGGCATCCTCAAAACCAACGCTACATTAGCTGCAATCCAGATTAGTACAATTGCGGTAAGTTGCTTCTACCAAGAGGTACATGAAGAGATGGTGTGCGGACGAGAAGGCAATTAAGTTACCCGAGTGACCGGACCTTTGGTCAGAACACACCAAGTATTTAAGCACCCACGGGAGAAGCTGTTTTTAGGTAGGGAATGGTGAGAGTCAAGAAAGCCGGAAGTACGAGATATCATTCCACAAAATGAAGCTCAGAACCAGCAATGTGCCAAATGTGCTGGGTAGTGTCAAGAGGAAGAAAGAGAGAGGTGGAAATGCCAGCTAAAAAGAGACTTTGCAGAAGGGAGGGCGAATAAGAGGGTAATTGGTTCGTGTTGGAATTCTTATATCGAAGGGTGACTGGAAGCTGACCAGTGACCAGTCACGTAGAGTTTGATTATGGCTTGATTTTGATGAGAAGAACTCAAGGTCAGGAAGGATTCTGAAGGGATTGATACAAACTGATAGTAATATTAGTTTTGCTTGGCATTGGTTAGCGTACTTAGTAATACTAAGCACCTCCCTATACTTGATGTTCAACTCCTCCTCTCCACATTGACTTTCTATGCAGTTGGTTTGTTTTTTTTACTGGCTGATCCTTATTCACAGTGGTAGATCATGTACGCTGGAATCGAACCTCGATGAATCGGAGGTGAGTATACTCCGGCATTCATCAGATAAGAATGTGAGAATGATGAATCAAGTAAAGCATGGAGGAAAGAGAGGATAGCTACAAGCAGGGGTAGGTTCAGAATAGTCACGCATTTAACTTGTTCCGCACACCATTGGAACCCCTCGTAGAGTCAGATCTGCCTTCGTCTCGTCTCTTCTTGTCTGCGCTCCCACCATTAGCTCAACGCTGACTATCCTGTGAACGATTTTCTCAGCCATAGTTGAAAGCTCCCCTTCGTACTTCAAGGATCTGATTTCTGGAGAATACAGATTGAGCTTCATGTTCTTTAGGTGGGGTGGCAAGGATGGAAGGGAAAATCGAATGCTCATGGGATTTTTAGGTGGTGGTTGAAAGGAATTCGAAACCCCTCCGGCTGCGAGAAGGGGATGGATAGATTTGCCATCCCGGGATGTAGGGATAGTATTGTCGAATGGTTTTAAGGAAGGGGTGGGTGTGCAAATATTTCTTGGATATCTTGGTCCATCATTTTTGCTACAAGACTACTTCACAATGAAAATGTAATTGGACCATATTTCTGCAGCGACATACACCGTGGATATGGCTCAGGCGAAATGGCTCGCCGACCAAGGTGTAACGGGTTCGATTCCCCATATCCAAATTAGCGAGATGTACGAAGCATTTTTTTTTTGTTTCAAGTGATTTATTGATTATTTCCGGGGGTACCATAACCATTGTTCGAGGACGAAGTAACTGTAGAGGGTGCGGGGAAGCATATTGGAAGGTCCCACGCTCCTGATCTGGCGTCGTTACTCCAATCAATACGTTGGCCAGGTGTGGGAAGAAAGAAGGGTTGTTCAAATACCCCTCCCTTGGGACAAGCACACCCCTTGAAAGGGAGGGTTTTCCTATTTTGTTCCAAGTGGGGGTTTTCGTTAAGCGCGGTGGGATGCTACCTGAGACTACTTATAGGCAGTTTTTGTGGGTGGAACGAATTTTCCCTTGCGTTCGTGCTCGGTTTATCTTCCTCGAGTTTAGAATAAGTAGGTGAAAAGACGCACCTAGTGCATGTTGGAAGTAGAAAAGGAAATGTTTGACTACATAGTCGATCTCTTTTTTGCTTTCCTAAGCAAAAGTTTCCTGAGTTTATGAGGATAATAGCGCACGGACAATACAGAGTATGTACGCAAGGGAGGAATCGAACCTCCTGCGAGCCATATTAACAACTATGCTCTGGTGCTGCAACACTTCTCACAATGAATGGCTGAATGAACAATAGAGGGCAGCAGCATTGAAATCAGCTACCCTTCCAACCCGACACACTCAAACGGTACCGACGCATCCTCCCCAGCGAACACCGCACGTCACTCCCTAGTGCAAATGCAAAACCATGCAGGAAGGAAGAGTCAACGCTACGGGGGTTCGAATACCCTTTATCTCATTGCATAATAGTGCTTTTCGGTAATGTATTTTCCGGATCATCCTAGCTCACTCTCGTTCGACTCCCCCATTGATTCCTCGCATCCAATTTGGATGGGGGTGAGGGATAAGAGCCCCACAATATGTCGTTCACTTTTATTTCAGCCGATGGTTGCCTTGTACCACGATTATGAGTAGTTGCGACCCCTCCCGAATGAAAAAGACAGGAACGGGGTTTAGGCAAGCTGTCATCTATTTACGCAATGAACCGGGTGGTGTGTATTTGAGCGAGCAAGCACATTTAACCTGTTCCCCCCCTCCGCCGAACCCAGATTGAGGGAGGGAAATCGAACTTAGGGTGGTAGGCTGCAGGGTATCGTCGAACGGCTATTACCTACAGTTATAGGGTTCGAGTCCCCATACGCAAATATGAGGCTTGGTTATATCGGTCCATCGTTTTGCTACAAGACAGGAATCGGAACTTGATGTCGATGTACGTCGTAGATATGGCTCAGGTGAAATGGCCTCTCCTGCCAAGGAGTTCGATTTCTTATCGTATCCACGTTTGGAGTTGAATGAAAAGGATTTTTTTTTGGTTCCTCTCGGGCTTTCATGATGGATAATGACTTATTTGTTTGAGGACGAGCCATGTAAGAGTAGTCACTTGCCCTTCACTAGGTAACTGAACTTATGACCAATAAAACAGTCTTGCGGACATAAAAATGCGAGACTGGTCCTATGTCAGGAAGGTACGTGAGGGAGGAATCGAACCTCAGAGGCGAGCCGTATTACCCACTGCGCTCCAGCGCTGCAAGAAAAGATGTTCGCTTACAATGAATGACGAGGGCGGCATTCATGAATCGAGGCCAGAGAGGATATCACGCCTTGAAATCAGCATTAGATTGATCTACCCTACGCGCCACACTTCCAACCCAACACACTCAAATGGCACCGCTCCTCCCGCACGCATCCTCCCCGGTGAACACAGCACGTCATTCCCGAACGTCAAACACCGCGCCGACGAGCCTTCCAGTAGACTTTTGTCAATGTATAGCCCATATGACCCGTCCCCGCCTCCAAAGCTCAGGTACTCTGGCTCGCAGAGTGCGATATAGTCGTTCCTTCCCGTCGTTTTGTACACCGAGAGCTTGGTGTTCGAGTATCGCCATAGGAATCTAGATGACATGTTAGCTGGGAAGAGGTGGGAGGAAGGGAAACGCACGATTCTCCGCTGCCGTAGTAACCCTTACCCCTGCTCTGCCGTATTCCGTCGGCTATGAACGCGCCAAAGACGGTGTCGCCGTCGTCTTTGACAACGACGAGCGCACCAGAAGGCTTGGTCTGTTCGGAGCGTGTGTAGAGGGTGTTCAGGGATATGCCGTGTTGGTCGAGGGAGTAGAGGAGCGTCCATGTGCGCGGGAGACGGGAGAGAGCAGGGAGGTGTGGCCGGATCTGCGTACAATTAATTTGATGCCATCAGAGAAGCGTGGTTCTCACCGAATTCGCTAGGGCTGGCTCTAGCACCCGCACAGTGCCGTCTCGTCTCCCTTTCAGCTCTACCTCGCCCATCTTCTTCTCGATGCTGTCTCCCATATTCAGAGGAGGAGCAGACGGTGCACGTTCGTGTTGGTTCTCTTTATTTGCCAGCTCCGTTTCGAGATCTTTGGAGAAACCTTTATCCCAGCTGTAACCCTCCCCACGATACCCGGGTGCACCGCTCGGAGGGATGTACACCACGGAGGACGTCTCCGAAGCGCTGCCGTGTGGTGCAAAGGGAGTGTCGTGCGATATTTCGACTGGGACGACGGAGTGTGGACGTGGTGGCTGGGTGTGGTGGTCAAAGAGAGAATCGAGGCTGGCGCGTGCGGAAGGAGAGGGCGGTGCACGTGGTGGGAGGAATGTGTTCATCCATCGTGATGGCAGCGTCTGTGAGTGAGTGACGGGTGATGAGACGGATGATGTAGACGCTATGGGTGGTGCGGGTGTCGCTGCAGAGAGAGTTGGTGCGCGTGATGGTGGGGAATGGCGGTGCCGAGATGAGGGTGCAATGGCTAGGAGCGACGAGGAGATACTCGATGTTTTGGCGGTGAAAAAGTCGTCGTCGAGATCCAAGTCTAGTAGGGGAGGCGACGGCTCCTTGTCCCGGAACAGTGGATCATCTTCGTTGCGTAGTAGCTCGTCCAGCACTGCTCGCTTATTCCGCTCCTGCGCGCGTTTCGCCTCTTTGAAGAAGTTGTGGCTGGTGCTCGGCTCTGTATCCACAGGCGAGAACGGTGTGGTCGCTAGTGGGTCTTGGGAAGGCGGGACGGATACGAAGGCGCCAAATTCTGTGTCTGGAGAACGGGGCCAGTCTAAGACGGGGAGTGGAGCCGAAGTATTGGTCGGGGATGCCCGAGGTGTGGGTGGCGAGAACAGAGTCGCGAATCTGTCGATCCACTCTTCAGTGTCTCTTTCTGGGGCTGGTATGAGCGGAGGTATTGATGACGCCATGATGACTGGGTGGCCTTCAATACACGCCTCCTCATGAGACGCAAGCGTACGCACCTTTATGTACTTGGTCGCAATCAATCACCTATTTCGGTCGCGTTTTATCGATTTTTCCCTGCGTCCAAAGGTCTTTCAGTGAGCCTATACGTTGATTAGAATGGACGCACCCTTGCTTCGATGGCCCAGTAATGGAAGCCTATCCGTGCAATCATGAGTCAGACCAATCTCCTGAGCCAGCGACAACAGCTCACCAGAGTCGTTATTTTATTGGATAGACAAGCTGGAATTACAGTATTCGTATATGCCGCCTGCCGTATAGTCGATGGCAGCAGTGAGATCGTCGTGTCGGGGATAAAGATGCTTGTATACCCTTGTTTGCTCTGATCGCCACAGAATTTCCGACTATCGGGCCGGTCCGTCCGAGTCATCAAAATCAAGCCGTTCGATGCAACAGGTCTGCATAATCGAACTCTATATCCATGGTCAGCTTTCGACTTGGTGTCCAGGCACCTTGCATACCTGTATAAGAGGAATATAACGCGCTGTCTTCACCTTCCCTGTCTCCTTCCCTCGAGCCGTGCAAGTCAAATTCTCTTGGATCTCTCTCGACCTTCTTCCACATAGCTGCCGTGTTCGTTGTGCATTCCTCTGAGCGTTCATATGGCTACTCGTGCTCACCTCATATTTTCCCCTTTCTTGACGTCTACCTGATACCCGCCACGCACTCTCAATATTCCACGTCATTCCCTCAAACATAAAGGGATAGTGCTACGCCGGGCATAATTCGAATCGTCGCCTACTCGTTAACTTGCTTATTAGGCCTATGAATGAGCATCCAGGAGGAGAGGAGAAGTGCCTTCTCGGGGGAGGTGTGTCAGTTCTCTCCTACTAAAAATTGAACCCACCTCGGTTGCAGAGTACCTGGGGGGGAGGAGTCGAACCTCGACATCGTTCCTAACATTGCCCGTCTCCAATCTGACTTGCGAATCATAGCGCCATTCACACACGCAGGAATCGATCAAGTCACCATCGAACCCTTCGTAGTGGGGGTATTTTCAACTAGACATACGTGGAGAGGAGAGAAACAAGCGGAACTAAACCCTTCCCAGTAGAAATTGAGAGCGTAATTGCTCCACGGCGAGAGTTCTTGCGTACATGTGAGGGAATATTTGATTTGCCCGGGGAAACAGGTGGAGAGGAAAATAGAGGGATCTTTCGACTAGAGAGTACTAGTGCGCATCCTCTTGCCTACTTTTTTTTTACCAGTCGTTCTCAGGGAAGTATTAATAGCTGACAATAGTAAAAACGAGCTATATAATTGAAAGGCTACGCGGGGAGGAGGAGTCGAACCTCGAGCACAGGATGCTATTACCGATCTCCGAATAGGACTCTGCATCGAGAAATGTGTGTGCGTCTCCAGTAATGCAGTGAATAAACACAAGCGCAACGCCTTATGCGGGGGAATAGAACCCCCAGGCTTGCTTTCACGCGAGTTAGTCCATGGCGCAGGAGGTGAGCAGCCTCGGTTGATCCCTCCTTGCGTACACTTGTTTCTCTTCAACTATCTTTCCCTCGAGCTGCGACCTTCTCGTAATTGCCAGCAGCCTACCTAAACCCTGAACCCCAGACTCCTCGATTTTGGCCCATAAATGAGGAGGAGGAGAAAGTGCCTGGATTCTCAGCGGACAAAAAGGGTACGTGGAGAGAAGGTCGACATTGCCCATCTCCAATCTGAATTGAATAGACACGGAGCTCTGACCAAGTGCCGCTATCCTCGTTCCTTCTTCCATCGCCTAGTTTTATTTTGCATGGAAAAAAAGTAGATCTTTCAGTATCGGGATTACCGTTACGTGGAGGGAAGGAGTCGAACCTCGAGTATTGGGTGCTATTACTAGTACACTACCCATGTCCGAGGTACTCTCCAAAACACGAAAGATTGAGAAATGTGTGTGTATCCACTGGCAAGACTGAAGTGAATAAAACACAAGCGCAAGGTCCCCAGGGTTGTGGGGAATCACACCCTATGCTTTCCTCGCCCAGTCGAAATATCACACGACATTGAGTATTATAGGGTAGATCACTAAAGCTAGTCTGCTCCAATACCACAGCGCTGGAGGGTAGCGCGTCTCGACCCCCCCTTGCGATTGTCAGTTTCGGTGGTCAAGCAGCTAGTAAAAACAAGTAACATCAAGGCGAGATTACGTGAAGAGGGGGAGTCGAACCTCCAATACCGGATGCTACGACTGGTGCACCACCCATGTCCGAATAGATGGCTCACGTACAACTAAAGGGCAGCGGGCCTCCGATTTCTGCCTGTACAGATCAGGATTTTTTTCGAACCAGTCGTTCCAAGTCAGTGTAAGGCGACGCTAGTAAAAAGCAAGTTTCCCATTGGAAAGAGATAATTACGCGGAGAGGAGGAGTCGAACCTCGAACATTGGGTGCAATTACTAATGCACTACCCATGCCCGAGGTACTTGAGAAATATGTGTGTATGTCCAAGACTGAAGTGAATAAGCACAGCCCTCAACGTCTCATGCAGGGCAATCCCACAGGCTGGTTTTCATGCCAGTCGTCCAAGGTGCGGGAGGCCAGCTCGTCTCTAACAATACGAGAGGCCTGGGTGATCTCTCCTTGCGTGCACCCTTTTCTTCTTGTGGTCTGAGTCGATGAGAATTTCCTCCATCTCTGGGTTTATAGATCGGACACTTGAGGACTGTTTTCCCGTCCCTTCCATGAAAATGTATGGCAAAACAAGGAGTCACTGCAGTTCGACCCTCAGATGTCCTCAACCTTTAGAGCGCAGCCAGTTTTTGGGACGCTGTTTCGCTTATGAGTAAGTCGCGCTGAGAGGTCTGAGCCTTTATACTGCTCAGAGGCAAGATGTATGTTTGTGTGTCGTCCGCCATTTCAGAGCGTCCCTCTATGCGCATGACACTCTAATAGCCGCCGTCGATTCTTCATTCTTATCTGAATAACCCTCCTTCGTCGTGGCGCTGGAGCGTAGTGGTTAATCCGCGCATCTGAGGTTCGATTCCTCCTCAGTGTACACATGGTCCATACAATTGACATCTTTTTATGCCTAATCTCAGGAAACATAAATATCCTCTCAGCAATAGGCAAGGTTTTGTTAAAAAGCAAGTCGTAGAAACCCTGTACGTGGAGAAGAGGTGTTGAACCTTGAGTGCCCGGTGATGTTACCAGTGCGCGACCCCTTCTCCGATCAGAACGAGTCGAAGTTGAGCTTTGTTGAGTGCGCCTTTAGTGATTAAGTATCCTTATTGACATAGTAGGCGGCAGACGTGTGTTGAATCAAATATTTTCCTGCGCGCGAGTTACATCACAGCTAGCCTGCTGTCATGATTCCAAAGTAGCTATTTGTACAGCATTGATCCAATAGCGAGGCTGCCATCGTTTATTATGTTCTTCTTCCCAATGTCTTCCAAAGACGCAGACCGCTAACATCGTGACGAACATAAACAATCGTTTGTTGTTCGGTTTTATTTCGCTGTTCATCAGCAATGTGATTGTCCACCAAGTTCCCTGGTAGGCGTCGAAATTGATCCTTGTTCTTGTTGGTCGAGTTCCCTTACATGTGTCCAACCCTGTTCCCTGATGAGAAATTAGCCCTTCGCAGTAAAATGAGTGACTTTCCTGCATCTCATTTGCTCTAGGGCGGACCTTCTAACTGGGTCAAACACTGCCGGGAAAAACGACCTCTTCCCCACGTTTAAATGCTGTCTTTTAGGGTCACAGTAAAAATTAAACAAGGTGTATCGGTGATTCCCGTTCCTACTACTGAGTCGCGTTAGGACCACATTCCGGGGCCGTCTCCTTCCATCCCACTTTCTCGGCTTTGTTTCATCACAGCCGCCCTTTCTTTAGAAAGAAAGTCATCCTGTCCAGGCAGCATTTTTAGCCGTAAATATACGTGTCCGTAGCATACGTGAGGCAAAGAAATGGCAATCTACACCCAATATCCGTCCTGAAAGGACCGAAAATCCAAAATTAAGCATCAGTAGCAAGGCCTGACCTCGCCGAAATGAAAGGTTTACCGGGAGCTGTGTTGGATCCACGACGTTTTGATGTTCGAAATGTTGCGTCCATTTTCGAACTTGTTATAGAATACGAAAATTTCAGCAGGAAAGTCGGGGGATAATCGTAGATGAGGACTGGCCGGCCACCGGTTCGCTCCTGGCATCAAGTGAGGTAAGCGAGCTTCCTCCAAAGAACAACAGATTCTTCACTCCTTGGCCCAGGTTTGATCTTATGGTTTCCGGTCCTTTGAAGTACGAAGGATTGTATAAGTGAACAACTCACGTTGGCGTTTTATTCCGGAAAAGTATGATCTTCTAAGAAAGCGCCAGTCAAACAGCGCCGGGAAATCCTAAATGAGGGCTTATCGAGTTCGCGGGACGTCGATACGAGTAAGCTACTGTCCCGGAAGTCTACTTGATGCGGAGAAGCTGACGGTGTGAAGAATGAGCTCAATGAATATCGCTGTGTATGCATTCTGGTAAAAAACCGAACCTCGTATAAGCACAGGCGATGATGTATAAAGTAAAATATCAAGCACTCTTGCTGGTGTGAAAACGATCTGTTGCCTCTGCGCATTCCTAGAAAGCTAGGAATAACGACTTGCTCAAAGACCGAGTCAACCAGGTTCTATCGAAAATTTACGGCATGAAACGTAAGGGAGATTCGAATAGAGAGGCTCGTGCCGTCGAGGAGCACCCCATGACATTCCACGACCTTCATTAATATGCCTCTGGGGTGCCTTGGTGGCAAGATATCGTCGAATGGCGAGTTCTCGAGCCATTATTTGATGCACTGACGGCTGTCGACCAGCGTGTTAGTAAAAATTAGTCTGTATTTCCCCAAAGACACGGCCTATGAGCTAGTTGAGTGACTATAAACGTTTCAGAGTGTGGGATGGAAACGGTAAGGTATTTTCCGCGAGTCATCACTATAATTGAAAGAACGGAACCAGAAGTGTACGAAACTCGGATTTCTCTCGATGGTGAATGATGTTTCCACTGGGAAGACTGAGTGTGGAAGTGGTCGGTTGACGTGTTGATCAAAGAGGGCATCGAGACTGGCACGTGCAAGGGAGAGGATGGTGGGTGGCGGGCCGCTCATCCACCGTGATGGAAGCGTCTGCGAGTAGGCGATGGGCGATAAGACGGATGAAGTATGGAGGTAGAGGCTATCGCGGGTGCTGGAACCGCCCGAGAGAGAGAGTCGGCCCGCGCGAGAGTGGAGAATGGCGATGCCGAGATGACGATGCAGTAGCTAGGAGCGACGATGAGATACTCGACGTTTTGTTGGTGGAAAATTAATCGTCAAGATCCAGATATCCAAGTCCAGTGATGGCTGCTTGTCCCGGAACTAAGGATCATCCTCGTTCCGATGTAGCTCGCCCAACACATCGCGCTTATTCCGCCCCTACGCGGATTTTGCCTTTTTGGAGAACGCGTGGTTGGTGATCGACTCTGTATCCACATGCAAGAAGGTCATCGTTGCTAGCGGGTCCTATGAGTGAGGAACGTGAACAGTAGCGAACACGAACGCGCTAAACTCAATGTCTGGGAAGCGGGGCGAGTCGACCTGGTGGGAGATGCCCGAGACATGAGTAGCGAGAACAACGTAGCGAATCTGTCGATCCATTCTTCAGCATGTTGCGCTGGTATTGATGACGCCATGACGACTGTGTAGCTTTCAATACACGCCTCCTCGTAAGACATAAGGAACGCACCTTTATGTATTCAACCCAATTCAATCATCTGCCTCTGTCCGTCTTCGGTCGCGTACTACCGAGCCTGCTCTGAGTATAAAGCACTCTCAGAGAGGCTATATCGTCGTTAGATTGGACGCACCGTTGCTTCAATGCCCCACTGACGGAACCCTGTCTTTGCAGCGATGAGCCTAGGTCAATCTCCCCAGTCCCGGAAACGAGTTCCGCAGAGTCGTTGTCTTTTGGTTCAGGCGTCGGGCGAGCCTGACAGCAGGATCCGTATATTCCGTGCAATGTAGCGTCGATGGTAGCAGTGGGATCATCGTGTCGGAGGTAAAGACGAGTTGTATACTCTTGTTTGCTCTGATCGCCACAAGTAAATTTCAAGTATTTTTAATTACGTGCACTTCCTCCCTCAAACCTCCAGTATGTTCGTAAGGATTAGGGCCTCTTTGTATGAATCGAAAGATGAAGGAGTTCGCGTTGTCGTTTTACATCATGATCGGTTTTTCATGCAGCGCTGGAGTGCACTTTGCGACTGATGGATGGAGGGGGTTCGATTCCTCCTTACATACATGGTCGATCCATGCAATTGACACCTTTTTATGCTAGAGGAATGGTGTACTTGATTGATTTTTTGCTTTCGAGGGCATCTTAATGTCTTCTTTTCTTCTAGGCTCCTGTGCCCCAGATGTCGACAGAACTCGACTCTATTCTTTTCGCAAGCATCTCTCTCTATTAGTCCGATCAATAATACGGGTAGCGAAACGACAGATACACAGCTCAACTTGAACCCCGTTTTTATTCTTCAGTAAGACGGGTCAGGGAGGTGGCAACAAACATTCTCGAGCGAAGCGAGAGGCGAAATTCAGTGACTGTCCCTTTAAATTACCAATCTCTCTACGTGGAATCTGTGAATGGGAGAAAATGCACTTATGTAGGCTCTATATATTTCCACCGTTCGCTGAGTTTACTTGCTCAAAGCAGAAAATGGCAGGGGCTTAGCTCATCTGGTAAAAAGCAGATCAGAATCAATCCACGTGGAGAAGAGGAGTCGAACCTTGAGTGCTGAGTGATATTACCATTGCACTACCCATGTCCAACGGAATTCAGATAGGAGGGTCTGATCAGGCTACAACAAGCTCAGGGAACGGATGTGAGCCGGAGCTAGTCTCTCCAATAAAAAGTAAGGCGATGCTCCTGACATGTTGAGAAGAGGAGTCGAACCTCGACATTGTCAGTTTTCATTTACCCATCTTCAATCTGACACCCGAGAATTATCTGGAAGCGGTTCCCTGGTCTGAGATCTGGGAATCAAGCCCGAAGAATACGGAGGGCTGAATTGAATAGAGCCAGAGATTGAACTGCACGTATCAAGCACTACGCTCTAGCTGCAACATGGCTTGTCCAAACCATTTGGGTAGTGCCAGATTTCCCCCCACTAACAACGTCGGACCGGACAGCTGATTGTCGCCGTCGTCAGCACTAAAACTAACAGACGTCGATTATTGGGATACGAGGAATCGAACCCCGGGCTGCCATCAGAACGGTCAGGATCCGAGGTAATGCCTATCGTTCCACTCTGTCCCACTCCCAAGTCTAAAGTTTTTCCTGGAACTACGAAGTTATTTTCGATTAAGGAAGACCGACGAGGGCGACATGAAATTTGGTGAGCTCGTATGTATTTCCAGCGAAGAAGAGGACTCTTTCTTTCAATAAAACCACTCGCTTATAAGAACACTTCGCGATATTGCAGTAGATAGTGAAAAATCGTCCCTTCCGTTGGGATGTAGCTCTTCAACGACCAAATCTCTATTGTGCACGACTGATGCTCTTCTCTCGATGATGTCTCCCGCAGGCCTCGTTAGAGTGGATTCTCTGTACAATTCCTCCCCTTCTAAATGTTTACTCCGTGGCCTTGGAGTAACGAACTGGGCTGCGAATGATTCCTGGAAATGGTCTTCGTCATCGAGGCTGATGCCTAGAATAGGAGCAGGCTGTTGGATTGCCCGAGTCAATGGAGGAAAGGAGCAACGGGGCTGCGTCTCTATTTCCAGCGTGGAGGATTCGTTCACCCTTCGACGGCGTCGACGAATATATAAGACAAGTGATACAGCGAATATTATCAATGCCGAGACCCCTACCGTAATGCCGGCTGTCAATGCTTTTACTGAATGCGGGGACTGCGGCACTGCCGAAGATGATGGACCTAGGGAGGAAGAACTTGATGATGAGACATAGACGGAGCTGCGTGAAGTCCCGAAAGATTCTGACGCAGTTGACCCTGGACTTTGTGAAGTCGGACCCGTGACAGATGCTTGACTGTTCCTACATATACGCATCAGTAGTAGCGCAAATAAAGGGAAAGGATGTATGTACGTGTATAGTGCATAATCAAAAATAATGTATGATGACTGCGTCCCTGTAGTCTCTATGAGGAATGTATGATCGTCGTCATTCAAAGCTGTGTTGTTATAGGCCAGAACGTTGTATTCAAAGCGATACGTCCCATCGGTCATATGGTTATAACTCCCCATGATCTCTCCATCCATCCGAAAATCACAGATGACATCGCTCACTAATCCAGTGCTTTGTGGGTAGTTTGAAACAATCAGGTAAATGTATATCGCTGACCCTGCAGAACATTCAGTATTCCAAATATCCCAATTGAAAGATGTGGGACCTTACCATGAAACGTTAGTTCGGCGCTCATATTTCCCAGAGACGAGAAGTATGTCGCACTGGTCCATGTGTCGTTCATCGCTGACGAACGATCCGGTACAATGGCGCAGTCGCTGCATTGAAGAGCGTTCTTCCACACGAGCGCGCTCGCATTCGAGGGCTGACTGTACGGACTATACTGTACTTTGAATCCAGTCAGCTCATCCCCGAGCGTATCATCGATAGTGTGGTTTATGAGCTGTCCCGCCACGGTGAGGTGCAGGAGGAGAAATGGCAAGATGGCGAGGAGTTCCATAGTACGAGCATAGATGACGGGTGTGGCAAGATTGCCCTCGTTTTAACTATTGACAGGATAGCACTGGCTTAGGGTAGAAACCATGGCAACTGCGCGGCAAGGCCAGTCCTGATACTTGATCATAAGATCTCAGAAGTGATATTGCTAATAAAGTGCAAGAATATCCGATCACAGTAGCGCCCAGGTCTTTTTTCCGTTCAAAACGTGCTGATAATCTGTTGTACAGGATATAGACCCTAATCAGACTCTGGGTTTGTCGGTAAGAATCGACTCATCTAGCGACACCGTGTCATCGGAAGTATTGAGAGGCTATATAGCTGATAAGAGACGACTGGCAGGATAGTTTAAGGAAGAAAAATAGGTTTCGTTCGCGGCATATTGATCTGACTGACAAATTAAAGTCATGCGAACGAAGGAAGCTTTCCCATGGTCCTGGTCTCTATCATAGCAGGTCGTCGCAAGACGCTGAGGAAAAAGAGAAAAGGAAGACGGGGAATAGCCAAAAGGTGAACACGAGCGAAGATGTAGAAAACAGCTGCTAGCTTAACCGACGAAAGATGCACCGTAGCTACATCCCGATCAGTAGGTTGCCTCAGTCGAGACATCATGATGAGATTATTGGTATAGAAGAGTGCGAGTAACGAAATCAACTCACCGCTGGCATTTCGCCGAATATGTTTGCTGGGCAGACACTGAGTTAGGTTCGCACAGGTAAGCTATAATAAGGATCATGATTTTGGGGTAGAGATACATACGCAATCAGGAGGTATCATCCTGATCTTTGCTGCAAATGGCCGAGATTGAAGGTCCGGAATGACGATCCGATCTAAGGCTCCTAGTTAATAGAATGGCTACGTTTAGTTCTGTGACACTTCACATTCGATAATCGTAGTGCGGTTCCAAAGCCAACTGGATACGAAGCAACTCATCTTTCCCGTCGTCGACGAGGCGCTGCTAGACAACCGCTAGAGCAGTTGGTAATCATCTAGGGCTGCTGATTGATAAATTTAGAGATTATCGGCCCATCAGTTTCGAAATACGCGCCGGAACTGGCCGGAACTGAGCAGTGTGTATCGTTTGAAGAAGAGTTGGACTACGTGTGTGATGAGTCATCCCCGAACAAAAATTCCCCGTCCTGAGAGGTAAACATATCAATGAGAGTCACTCGATTGCGAACTTCAAGCGCTTCAAAATATGACAGTTTGTGATGAAGAAAGAAATAGTACCCGTAGCTGAGAAGGAATATTATTCCAGCGAGCAGAGTGCCGACATAATATCCACAATGACAGTAACTTGTTCGGACAAGTACTGTACGGCCGGGCTCGCGATCAGCCTAGGGCTCTGGTTTCGCAACGACTTTCTTATGCTCGGGAGCTAGACAAAGCACAAAGTACGCTAATCTACCCAAAGCATCAAAATAACGTCAGTAATAGAAGAGAAAACAGGAAAAAATGGGCGCTTATCCCTAATCATTCCTTGACAAGAGCCCATCCTATCATGAAAAGGGTTTATGGGAGACTGGCAATAAACTAGCGATATGTCCATGCGCACTACTAGTGGCTCATCCAGCACTTCCTGCTTATTTCGCTCCTGCGCGCTTTTGAGAATGGCACAGCCGCTAACGGGCCTTAGACAGGTACAAAGGCGCCGAACTCTGTATCTGATGAGCGGGGTGAGTCGAACTGGGGGAGTGGAGGCGGAGCAGCTGCCCAAGGAGTGGGAGGCGAGGATAGCGTGACGAATCTGTCAATCCCTTCTTATGCATCTCCTGCTCGGGATGGTATGAGCGGCCGCATCGATGACGCCATGATGACTAGGTGGCCTTTAAGTTCAATACACGCCTCCTCATAAGACGCAAGACAACGCACCTTTATGTACTCAGTCGGTTTTCCCTAGGCAAGCCTGGGATGGCAGGGTTCGTATACTGTCCTATTTGAATCAATTCGAATGGCCTGTGACGCGTGACCTTCTGGGACCAGTTCGAATGACCGAATAGCTCTTCTGGGACAGTGACATTCGGACAAAATCCGAATAGGTGACAGTGTGCTTGAATGATTTGGTACATATCTCTTACATATCCTGCTGATCAAGGCGAGGTAAATTAGCATAATATGGGCCCGGAGAAGAAATTTTTGTAATTTGTGGCCATTTTGGCCAAAAATTACCAATAATAGGACTTTTTGGTATTTGTGACCGCTAAACCTGCTCGAATTAGTGTTGCCGTGGCGCGGCGAAACCCAGCGCGGCTCGGCCAATGACGGCTTTGGAAATTTTATAAGCCGAGCCGAGCCGAGCCATAAATTTAGATGCGGCTACGGCTCGGCCTAGTCGGCTAAAGGCGCAGGCCACGGCGCGTCATCATAAAAGGAAATTAATTACAAAACGACAATACTATCTGAGTTCACCTTCTAGCGACTTAATAAATGTGTGCACATCCTCTGGAACAGGTGTCTGATGGCCAATTAGCTCTTCCAGTTCCTGTAGCTGTGCTTCCTCATCCATGCCATGTGTAAACCTGAGTCCCCAAATGGAAAACTTCAACATCAGAAGTGCTTCTATTGCTTCCGGCTTAGTCATTTTCGTTGTGCCTCTTTCGCACTAGAAAAACTCATTCTGATATGTTTGATTCGGCAGGACATCAAGAGCAAATACAAGCAATAATGTTGGATAATGACATTGATTATTATGAACATAAGAAACTCAACCTTTGCGAAGCTCAATCGTACATGTCCTCAGAAATGATGGTTACAAAGAAAACGGGAGGTTAAAATATGGAAATTAACTCAACCGCATGTACAGTAGATAAGTTGCGCACCATCACTGTAAAATTCATGCCCATTTTACTTGCCATCATCCTCAAGGCCTTGGAGTTGGTTTAACAGGCAGCTGTGGCTGCAGTCAAGCAGAATGGAAGGGTCACACATGTAGAGCATAGGCTGAAAACATATATATTGTGAGGCTATAGAGTAACAAAAGGGATTCCGGGTTGTACGGATGAAGATGGAGGTACAACGACGAAGGAAAGGACATGACACATCTGCTCTCCTAATTTGGCATTCGGCCATGGCGAAGCCGAGCGCAAGCCACGTGCGCCGGCTTGAACTCGGCTTCAAGCTCTTTTTCGCCGTGAGCCGAATTTACGGCTCGGCTAGGCTTATTGTGGCTCGGCTCGGCCAGCGCGCCATATTTAGCCGCGCCACGGCAACACTAGCTCGAATGGGACCTGTGTGACCTGTGACAAGGGATCATTTTCCGAATACGAATGACCCTTCTGAGACATGTGACATTCGAATTGATCGAAATAGGACAGTAGAGCTCCACCGTACAAATGCCGCCTTCCCATCAAGAGTCAAAGCTCTTCTTAGACGGTATTGCGTCTCATTTCCTGTAACACAACCTCTCTCTCTTTTTCCTCTCCACATGACCTCGTCCGCGCTTTACGCTCCTGTATCTGAGCTATCACATCCATCGGATGCCTATTTCGAGTCCAAGATTTCTTGACGCCACAGGCTTGAGTCACACATACCTGGGTCTCGTGCACTTCCTCCTTTTCCACGTTCCTGTTAGGCCAAGTCAACCTTCTATCACAGCCCAAGAACCCTTTTTTCATGTCAGTGAGAACTTCAGGTTCTTGCATGCAAAATTTCTTTATGCTTCGTACAATGTCGACTTCGGTACTTGTGTCTTTGATAACGGCTCTAGAGGATGGACATTTTAGCGACATCGGAAGGGTCACGCAACAATCAAAATGTTGATGATCTCACACTCAGTGCCGAGGAAAGGCTAGCTTTTGTGGAAGGGTGATATTACTACTCCATGTCCATGCTTTCTGGGCTCGTGGCGTCTGCCAGTAAGGAAATCCTATTAGAGTGGAGAGGAGTTCGAGTGATGTACCCATGGCCCATACTCTGAGCATTTAAAAATCGAGGCTTTTTGACTCTGAGGAGGAGTCTAACCCTGAATCCGTGATCCCGAGAAATTGAAACCGCTCGTATCAAAATATACCTTGCTGTACTTGCCTCCAGCTAATAAGGGCGCGCCTCATCAGAATAAACGCTGCCACAGATCATACCGACCGCTTTCCATAACCGTTACAGTTGATCGAGATCCCTCGCTTGGCGCTCTCGTTTAATCTTAAAACAGTTTCTTCTCATGGCGTCGACGCCCGTCACACGAACGGTTCAGCTTCCAATGCATCCCTCCTTTATACCAGGATTTGAACACACCATCGAAATACCTCTTATTCACCCTCCACTTCCCTCAATGGTATTATGTCTCGTCGTTTCCTCTCCCTCTCCTTCGGCATTTGCTTGCCTCAATCCCTTACTGGGTTCATATTCAAAAGCTATCTCGGGGTCGCGTAGGTATTTCCCAGCTTTCTCCTCTTTCTGAGCTTTCCGAGTCGCCAGTGTAATCAAAGATGCGGGAGAGAAGAGACGGACATACAGTCTGGCTTCAAACTCGTTTTCATTCCAAGAGCGTGCTACACCCATTTCGGGCCAAGCCTTCTTAGAAAGCACTAAGTTCACTGCTCAATATCACCTATGTAAACGCCGAGACTACTTATCAGGAAAGAAGAAAAAGACGAAATCAGATAACACAGAATCATGGAGACGAGGATTCGAACCTCCGAGGAGTGCTGGGTGATATTACTACTCCACTATCCATGTACAACGAATGCCAAAGGCTTATTTGATCGTCTTACTCATTATTCCAAGCTCAAGGAGGATGTGTATGAACAGGAATCGACCTCGTTAGTAAAACGCCGGTCGACGTGGAGAGGAGGAGCCGAACATCGACATTCTCTCCAGTATGGCTCCTGGCCATAAACGCTTTCTTGCAGAGCTCTGGGAATCAAACCCCAAGAGTAGGCTGAATCGAATAACAAAGAAGGATTCAACGGCTGGTATCTCTAGCCTCTTGCTAAAAACATGTAGGTACTTTCCCTTCTGAAACTGTAGGAAGAGAATATTTTAATAACCCTTTCCTCGTTAAAGCTAAACCTATCTGTGCCAGTGACACCAATCATTGGGGTACCGGGGAATTGAACCCCGGGCTGCTGTGACAACTATCACACTAAATCCCTGAGACGAAGAAGCTGTGCGCATATGAGGGAGATTCATATCCGCGGATCACCCCGAGTAAAATGTTTGCTACAACAAAATTGCCTCACAGTCAGTTTCATGCTAGGGTGGAGAACTTGCAAGGCCTCTGCTACTTGCAGATTTTTATAATGAAACGGCAACGAAACGAATGAATAGCAGGATACCTGCCGAAGTGGAAAAAGAAGTGGATTGGCGACGAGTGGAGAGACTCGAGAGAGCTGCTAGAAGTACATCCAAAGAACGAAACTCGACTGCAATATAACTATAACTATAACTGGAAATAGATAAAACATATACCATGGGAGAGATGGGCGGGAAAACAAAATGTGATATCGGTGTCATACCTGACTGAGAACGAAATGAGAACCCAGTGGAGGTCACTAGAACGCTGTCAATGATGACGACACCCTGAGGGCCGTGCAGAGGCCTACAAATATGATTCCTACCCATGGAACATACATAACGCCGATCCTTCTTAGAATTCCCTATGTTGTAAAAGCGTTCCCTCCTCAGAACATTTCGCGAGATTGCAACGAATCGTGAAAGTCATCCCTTTTGTTGGGACGTAGCTTTTCAACGACTGGATCTCTATCGTGCACGAGCGAAGCTCAGTGTTCGCCGACGGCTCGTACAGGACTCGTAGGACTAGATTCTGAACACAAAGTAGTTGATTCTCGGACTGATTCTTGCTCCTCTGATCGTTTATTCTGTGGCCTGAGAATAACGAACTGGGCTGCAAATGACTCCTGGAAATGGTCTTCATCGTCGAGGCTGATGCGTAGAACAGGATCAGGCTGTCGGATTGTCCGGAGTAGTGGAATGAAGGAGAAAAATGACTGCTTCGTGGATCGGTTCACCCTTCGACGGCGTCGTCGAAGGTATACGACAAGGTAAACGGCAAATATGATCAACGCCAAGATCCCTACAGGAATGCCGGCTGCTAATGCTTTGACTGATTTTGTGGACAACGTCACTGCCGAAGATGAAGGACCTATGGAGGAAGGAATTGATGATGACACGTAGACGGAGCTGCTTGAGGCTCTGATGGAATCTGAGGTAGTCGAATCCGTAGTAGATGCTTGATTGTTCCTGCATATACGAGTCGGTATGAGAACAAATGAAGACAGGCAGGAGGCAAATACGTGTATAGTGCATAATCAAAAATAACATATGATAACTGCGTCCCCGTAGTCTCTATGAGGAATGTATAATCGTCGTCCTTCAAAGATGCGTTGCTATAGGCTAGAACGTTGTAGTCAAAGTGATTCGTCCCATCGGTAGTATGGTTATAACTCCCCACGATTTCTCCGTCCACCCGAAAATTGCAGAGGACGTCGCTCACTAAACCAGTGCTTTTGGGGGAGTTTGAAACAATCAGGTAGATGTATATCGCTGACCCTGCAGAACATTCAGTATTCCAAATATCCCAATTGAAAGATGTGGGACCTTACCATGAAACGTTAGTTCAGCGCTCATATTTCCCAGAGACGAGTCGTATGTCGCCCCAGTCCATGTGCCGTTCATCGCCAACGTCCTTTCCGGTGCGATGGCGCAGCCGTTGCATCGCAGAGCGTTGGTCCACACGAGGACGCTCGCATTCTCAGGCCGACTGTCTGGACTATACTGTACTTTGGTTCCCGTCAGCTCATCCCCGAGCGTATCATCGATAGTGTGATTTAAGAGCTGTCCCGCCACGATGAGGTGCAGGAGGAGAAATGAAGAAATGTCAAGGAGTACCATGGTGCGAACATAGATGATGGGTGCGGCTGGGTTGCCCCCTTTTTGACTGCTGACAGGTTGGCAGTGCAGAAAAGCACTGGCTTAGGTCATGAATCAGGCCGACCGCGAGGCAAAGGCCAATAAGGATACTCCATCATCGTGAGATCTCAGAACTGACATTGTAACTAGAATAGCAAGAATGTGTGGTCATGGTAACGCACTGGTCTTTCTTCCATGATGAGCTTATTAGTATATCAAAGTGCGAAATAAAGTCACTGCTGGCATTTCGGGACATATGTTGGCTGCGCAGATACTGAATTAGGGCTGCCTCGGTAAGCGATTATAAGGATCATGATTTGGGGCTGGAGGTACATACTTGATCACAGGGCATCGTCCTGATCCCTGGCATCAGCAAACTCGTCAATGTCTGGCAGGCATGGTGCCATGGTAGCCATATCAAACCAGACGGCCATACGGGTGCATGGTGTTACAAGGTACCTGCCTATCACCAGAGCTCTACAGCACACAAACCATACAAGAGCTATACCTTTCCCATCCCATCCTTACCATACTACCGCATTCGATAATACAGTTATGGCTATTCTGTAGCTTCCTGGCAGGCCATCATATCACTCATTTACTTGCGTCGGCGGGGTCATTATTGGCAACAGTCAATCTATATTTGCAGTATCTACAGTACCCTAAGTGCTGCATACGTCCAAGATTGAAGGTCCAGACTGGCAGAAAGACGGTCCGCTCAAGGCTCCTGGTTAATGTGATAGCTACGCATAATCCTGTAACAGTTCACATCCAAGACGTCGTATTGCGGCGCCAGAACCAACCGGACAGGAAGCAACCCATCCTCTCTGTCTACGACGAGGCGCTGCTAGAGCACCTGATGATAATTTAGGGCCGCTGATTGATAAATTTGGAGATTGCCGGCGCACCATGACTTTCAGAATACAATGTCGGAAATGATTATCATTCTGAGTGTAAGTATCGAAGAAACGCTGAGCTATGTGCTCGATGAGTGACCGTGAACAAAAGTTCCCTATCTAGAGAGATAAGCGCACCAATTATAGACACTTGATTGCGAACTTCAAGCGCTTCCCACTGGCTTCCCAACCTGACACGGTTTGTGGTTATTATGAAGGAAGGAATAGCGCCGGTACTTGAGCAGCAACACCGTTCCAGTTGGCGAAGCACCGATATAAGATACACGACTACAGTAGCGTGTTCGGAGATGTAGTGGACCGCCGGATTTGCGCCAAGCCCAGGACGCGGGTCTTACGATGACTTAATTATACTCAGGGGCTGGAAGAAGTACGTTAATCTACCCGAAGTATCAGAATCACGTTAGTGATGAAAGAGAGAATGGGGATAAAATGGGCGCATACTCACTACAATTTCCTTGACCAGAATTCTATCGTTTCATGACAACTATAGACGTATCACGTATTCTGTCGCGCGGTGGATAATGGAGCAAAGGTATCTAAAACTTGCATCTGCCATGGAGAGCGAAATCTATTCGCAAGATGAGATTCGTATAACAACTTAGTTCGGTCAGCACTTACCGGGCGCTACAATTCGGGTCTCTTTGGCCAATCCAAACCCTTGTAGCGGCCGGAACAAAACACTTGAGGAGAATTTACTTCTTGCCTACAGAAATATATACTGACACCGCTGGAAGGAAGGAAGAAACTGAAATACCTTAAGACGAAGCATGCCTGAGTTAGACGCGAAGATGACATAGCAGGATATCTATGAGTAATATTCAAAGTTGTTGTCAGGGTTTCAGACTGATGAGAAAGAATGCTACAAACAGAACGTAAATTTCATCCCTCAAAATCGCGTCAATGGTGGTGAGGGGAAGGCCTTTCCCGCCTCTAAACACCACACCAGACATTGATCTCAAAGGCACCTAATCCATAGGTTACTAAACGGCATAAACGGCATTCTTCAATAGATAAGCAGTTTATGGGAGAATGGCAGTAAACCAGCGATTCGTCTATCTTTTGGGTCGAGTGTAGCGTTCCCTCACACTAGACAATAACCCCCCCACTCAATCGCATTGATAAACAAGCAAAAACCGACGCACCATGAGTTTTCCAAACACTGGCGATGCGATCTTCAACAGAACAGATCTTAAAATTCAAAGACGTGACCTGTAAAGGCGGTAAGTGAATAATAAACATGGCCCGCTCGAAGAAAACAACTGTTACTGTACCTCCGGAGGAGCCTTGATCAGGCGTTTTCTCACTTCACACAGTTAGAATTCTCGGCTCGTCTGTAGTGCCGACTTGCACCTTCAAGAGAGAATATTATGTGTTTCATTTGGTGAGGCGGGAAGGCTATATCGAACCCTGGCCGCAGTATTGATCCATCCAGCGAAGAAGAACCGTACGGTCCAAGGACTGTGTTGGTTTTACAGTAGACCTCGCCCGCTAACTTGAGCGAAAATAAGAATCACCCCAGCAACAGAAAGAGAGGCCTACCCATTACTCATTTCTTGCCGCCCCATCTTGGCGCATATAGTCGATACCGTACCATTTCATAGCGCAATGTGTGTACTAGAGTGACGGCGTCAAAGAACTCCATTAGATGGTATCATTTAAACCGACGCACAAGCTGAGGTTTGCCTGATACAAAGTCAGCACTCTCAAGACGAACAAGACAGCGTCTACACTGTAGTTCGACTGGCCATATTCGAGTCATTGTGCTGCTGATGCGGACCATATTTGACAAAGATGAGTTTATCTCCTAGAGACAATGCCATGTTGACGACGCAGAAAGGGAAAGGAAATGAACCCACCCTAAAGGCTAATAAACTTGCCTCAGTGAACAGGGTGGGCGCGACGATGTTGCAGAATGGATCGTTGTATAATCCTTCATATTCATAAGTTTGTTTTTGGTCTGAACGAAAGAAAGAAAAAACTACAAGACCCACCCACCGCACGGCACTCGAATCCTCAGATTCTCTCTCTACCCGCTGTCTGTCACCTCATAACAGCTATTTGTTCGTTTATTGTGAGGTAGTATGCAATAGTTCGACGATAAAACGAGGCACACTGTATGCCAGACGGAGGTTATCCGCTGTAACCCGCGCTGGTGGCAAGTGGTCGTAAAAGATTAGGAGCGACCCGGCAATCCGGTCCGATGCCGAAATTTTCTTTACAGTAATCAACCGGTCTTCTGTACACCACCACTCCTTTGTACACCATCTAGAACATTATTTCTCAGATATTCTTAGGTGATCTTGGTACTTTAAATTTCACCATAAAATCCATGTTTCAAATTGAGATACTTTCCGGGGCTGTACGTGCATTCTGTGAATTGTGGTGGGCCTGCAAAGTTATGACTCGGAATATATTATGTAAGACCATTCATTTGTACACCCGTAAATCATTCACTGCGCCTCAGTATGTTATTCTAAAATCGTGAAAATATTCATGTAGCATCTACAGCAATATAGAAAACTTTTATGCCAGACAGAATTATGAGGAACAGCCGATGAGGAATAAAAAAATCCGATATTAAGATTTGATGTACAGAAGACCGGTTGATAACTGTATTTAGTTAAGACGGCGCAGACTGATCCAAGAGACGCCTTGAGCACGAATTCAGGGAAGATGTCATTCAATTGAGCTTATAATTACTTACACTAACGAACTACAGGAAAGTACTATGTCCAGCATGCAACGAGATGATCAACATTGGCGCTGCGGGCCCCAACGCACTCAAGGTCCATCAGGGCAAAGAGAGATGCAAAGAGACACACCACAAAAAGGTTGAGCTTCAATTGGTCCTCACCTAATACAGAAACAGTACCTCATGGCTTGTGTTGGACTAGGACGGAGAGCTAGTAGTTGGGTTCATGAGTGGTGCAAGGCTGCACATCCAGGAAATAAGAGAAGACGATGAGACGAGTATCCAGAAGACATACGCAAATGTCCCAATATGGTATGTCGTTCCCACGGCGGTCGGTTGGTCGCCCTGTCGAGGGCTTAAAAAAAATGAGACGCGATGTAATTTATTAGAGTTTTTGAAACCCCTTGAGCCAAACCTCAGCGCGACCTTGGGCCTTGGCACGAACACTTGACCGAGTATTAAAAACGCATGGCGGAAGGAACCTTGACTCGCTCTCCATGCCAGACATTGCGTAGATACGGACAGGTATTCGCGCTAAATAGGCGTGCTTTTCCTGTTATACCTTTCCTGACACCTGTGTCGGTTAAATTTTTGCGTGCCTTGTCCACGCCCATCGGTTTAGTCTTTACTAAATAATTTACATTATACATAGCGCTGCGTACTAAGGCGAAATGGGAACCGTGATAACACAGAACAATACCAATGAGTGGGCTTCATTCTTGAGTCGTAGATTCTCACTGACAGACGTTCTAGTGGGCTTTCGCTTTGTTAATTTCTGGGACTCTGCGACCATGAATGCGGATTTAAACAATAGCAGGTATATCAGAAGCTGCAGGTCAAGCTATTAGTCTGGAATGTAGACGCATCGAAAAACGGTACTAAACGGAGTCATAATTCTTGATTTTATTTGATCGAATCTCTGCACAGTGCATGTTAAATCCCTTAGTACGTAGAACAAGAGCGCTCGACTACCCCAAACGATCGTAGTCAAGGCGAAGTAATACATCACGCTATTACGGGATTGCGAGATAACACGTGTAGAATTAGAGAGAACAACGAAAACAACGAACAGAGCCTCTCCTGTGCCTACTACATCCGACGACAGATCGGAAAATAGCGTTAGATGATTAAAATCTTCCATCCTATTCTGCTACAGGCCTCCCACCTTTTAAACTGCCAAACTCTGAAAACGAGTCTCTCTCTAATATGTTGTGTCCGGCCTCCTGCACCAACTCGTACTCATGAAGGGTGCGGGCCCCTTCAAGGTTCGAATACTTCTCGCTGCTGTCCCCAGGATGAGGGAGCAGGGATCTGAGATGTTAACGTCTCATTAGAGGACTCTGCGTCATAAAGGTCAACAGCAGTAGGTTGTCGCGAAGTCTGACCGAATGGCCGGAAGGGGCTACGAGGATGCGTCGGGGTTGCTGGTGCGCTTGACCTTTGACGGAGTCGGCGAAGGTAGAAGACCACTGATGCGACTAAGATGATCAACACCAAGATCGCTACTGCGATAGCACCTCCAAAGGTTTTTGCTAAACTCGAGGACGATGACGCTGCTGTCGACGATATAGAGGACGGTGCTACTAATGATAAAGAGACGGGGTTACTCGAGGGGGCGGCTAGTTGTGTGGTGGAACTTGAAAGTAGGGTAGATGATAGAGTGTTCCTGTGAATGAACGTCAGCATCACGGCAAATAAAAATAGCAGTGACGTACGTGTATACTGCATAATCAAAAATGAGATATGATGGTTTCGTCCCTGTAGTCTCCATGACCAGCGTATGATCTTCGTCGTTCAAAGACGTATTGCTATACACGAGAACGTTGTATTCAAACTGATACGCCCCATCGGTATCATGGCTATAGCTTCCCGCCACTTCTCCGTCCATCCGGAAATCGCATACCACATCGCTGACGAAGCCCGTGCTATTTGGATAGTTCGAAAGAATCAGGTAAACGTATATCGCGGACCCTGTATAACGTGCAATGTGCGAAAAATTCTATTACTACAGCTGGGGAAGCGTACCATGAAATCGCAGTTGTGCGGTTATATTCCCCAGAGACGGGTAGTATGTCGCCCCAGTCCATGTGCCGTTCATCGCCAAGGAGCGATCCGGTACAATGGCGCAATCACTGCATTGCGAAGCGTTCTTCCATGCGAGCGCGCTCCCATTCGAAAGCTGACCTGCTGGACTATAGTTTACTTGGATCCCAGTCAGCTCATCGCCGAGCGTATCATCGATGGTGTGATTTATGAGCTGTCCTGCGAAGACGATGGGTAGGAGAAGAAGAGCCTGGAGGTACATGGTAAACATGGGCGAGGCTGCGACAAGGTTGCCTTCATAAGTGCCGACCGTCGAGCGGCAGCCATATCGTGAGAGTCGAGCTGACTTCGCGTAGAACTCATGGCAGTTGCAAGGTAAAGATAGGAAAGTACTGAATTTGAAGAGCAATGCTTCTCCCACAGGTACGTGATATTGTGGATCAAAGAATACTTGGCTGGCCAGGATACTTCGATCATGGGGTCCCGGAAGAGATGTTGCCGTGATACAAGACATGACGAGATTGAAGGACCAGCAAGAGTGGTCTGTTCATGGTTACGAGATCCACTTAGAACGAGCCAATAGATGATAGGATGTAGACGTACAATCGGTAGTAGTAATGTTGATACTTTGATCACACCCGCAGAATCACTTGAAACGAAGATTCGAATTCACCATCGAAGCCCCGTGATCGCGGGCGTAAGAACTTGTAGACCTGATAAAGGTAAACCGGTAAGTTGGCGCGTTGACAAGAGCCACACTTTCCACATACTGATGATGAAGCACCATTTCTGTCGTCGCGTACTTATCTTCATCTTCTCTGCGCTAAGGTGGAAGTGTCAAAGGCGTCGCATTCCAGAGAATGATGTTACTGTACAAACATTTGGCCGAGTCCAAGGAGCCCGACACCTAATGCAGACTGAAGACCTGCCGGGCTCTCTCACAGTCTCACTCGAATATTTGGAACAATGCATCGTAGCCTTACCGGTGTTCCGGCTGTAATCAAATTTTGTGTTAGTCAAAGCAATGTATGCGTATGGAAGGTGGAATCATACGACATCCCAGGAAGCAAACAATCAACTTCAGATGAGCCAGGGCACTCAGGGTGAGCATAAGCGAGCGAAATATCAGTGTCAAGACGGAACCTGTACAGCCGTATTCAGCTTTTGAAGTCAAATGAATTGAAAGCTCACCTGCTGCAGGCCCGCTACATCATATTCCGTGAAAGCATGTAAGCCCTGTCATATGATGTACAGTTTGTCTGAAAATCATGCGGACAGACGGTATTTGAATAGACGTAGATCAGATCGTCATGTGGCATTTTGCAGAATATCGGGGGGAACGAGTGAAATAGAGGTATCTAGTATTGGGTAGTCGCGGATTATGATTCTGGAGAATTTGCAATTGTAGAGACCCGTGTTCGAAACGACGGCGCATTCGTGGAATGACCTCAACTTAAGCCACTTTTCTGCGTAGCACTGGAGTGTCAATCCCAGAATCGGTTCATTTCACCGAGGCCGGAAGTCCACTTCTGTACCGAGCCTATTGATAGACGAGAGTGGGTCTGCGTACGATGGGTCTTTAAAAATATGCCTTAGGAACTGGCTGTCTGACGGGAATTGCGCGGACCTATAGACGGTAAATTAGCATGGAGTAAAATCTGGACATAAGGAGACTTGCACTAATAAACTCTATCGTGCGCGTGAGGAGAGGCATTATTCCTTCAGATGAAAGGGCGTTGCTGCTCGAGTTGATGAGACCTTTCAGTGGACCGTGGTACCGTGGTAGGCGAGTATTGCGTGCTAATGTACCCATAATATTAGAGCCACGTCCGTAGCGGAAAGTGATCTTGACGCACGGAGTATATCCTCCTCCACAGCCAGCGAGTCGTGGTATGCTTCCTCACTGGAATTTTCGAAGCCGATTGAAAAATAACCGGGGAGCTATATGGCGGATTGTTCCGTTCAAGATTTTTGAGTGAGAGAAGCATCATTAATCCAGAGTTGTATGAGAAAGCAAATCGTCAGGAGGATCACATGGATGTCTGGGAGCTTAGATTGGTCCAGTCAGCCGTTGAAGATAAGCAAAAGCGATAAGACTCACTCGGTCCACGGGTAATTTCACCTTTTTCGATTTCTACGGTGGCGTTATGTCCATTCTAGAAGATTCCAAGGGGTTCCCGGCCCGTTGTTCCGGCACATCCCGTCGGTCGGTCGGTCGGTCTGAAGGGCCCTTAAAAATTTTTTGTATGCAGATTTTTTTTCGTTTTTGAATGCACTTTTTGGTGATCTGAAGTGGAATAATAGGCTTGTTTACTCATGACTAATGGTTTGTTTGCCCTCGATGTTTGCCAATGGCTTTAAAATGGCTAAATTTTCGGCACAGACTAATCCAAGAGACGTCTTGAGCACGAAATCAGGGAAGATGTATGTCATTCAATTGAGCTTATAATTACTTACACTAATGAACTACAGGAAAGTACTATGTCCAGCATGCAACGAGATGACCAACATTGGCGCTGTGATAACCCACGGAATGACACAATACCCTTCACAGATACCCCCAGAACCCGAAGTGGACGGACACGGCGAGCAAGAGACTTGCATGCAGTCTTGCGGACTTGCGTATGTAGCAAGGAAATCGATTGTGATCAAATCAACGAGGGCGTCATCGCATGCAAACAGGAGGGATGTGAAACAGGTTTAGTGAGTGGTTTTTGAGCTTCAATTGGTCCTCACCTAATATGGAAACAGTACCACATGGCTTGTGTTAGACTAGGACGGAGAGCTAGTAATTGGGTTTGTGAGTCGTGCGAGGCTGCACGTCCAGGAAAGAAGAGAAGACGATGAGATGAGTATCCGGAAGACATACGCAAGCGTCCCAATATGGTATGTTGTTCCCAATACGGTATGTTGTTCCCACGGCGGTCGGTCGGTCGCCCCGTCGAGGGCTTAAAAAAAAATGAGACGCGATGTAATTTATTAAAGTTTTTGAAACCCCTTGGAAGATTCTTTGAAGGAATGGTATATCGGATGGGCTGTACACGGTCGTCGTCGGAAAGGAAGTCAGTACCGGACCGGAAGGCGCTGAATCTTGTTGTGCTCTTTCCTCTGCGGCCATTCAGATCCTCTGCATTGTCCGACAAGATCTACCATAGGGTTAGCGATGAAAACGTCCCGTCCCGCAAGTTTGAGCGTGCGTTTTACTTAGATACCTCTTCCTCGGGCTACGATAGAGACCATCACGAAAGCTATATCGTTGGCTTGGGGCGCGTTCGATTTGATCGAGTATTTGCCGTCCAAGAATTGACAAAGAATCAGACGAGCTCAATTTCTTGACACGAGCCGTAAATCGGCTGCCGTCCTTTTGTCTGATCTCGCTCCCCTGCGTGGATTTTTGATAACAGGGTAGTGTATTTCCTTGTAATTAGAGTTTGTTGGAACGGTGGTATGCATTCTAGATATACCTGGAGGAGAAGGCCTGAATTTCGTAGAACGTGAGACGTTTGACCGGAAGGTGACTCTTCAGGTCTTCGAGACCACAGGACCCATAGATGCATCGGTCGGCCGTCGGGCAGATTTCCTGAAACTTTGTTTAGCTGATATTTCGAGGAAGAGCATGATATTTCATTCTTACGCGAAACTCAGACTGCTTGATAACGTTCTGGCATATTTCTCTAGGACCCTGGATACGGCGGGATTTCTTCGCGTCTTGGGCATCACCATTTAATAACAATCTTCCGCCTCTTACCACCTATGATCCTCAGAAAGCGCCGAAAACAAGCGCGTCAACAAAGTAAAGGCTCATATGGAATGCCAGAAGAGATAGTCTTCAACGTTTCGTCGAAACGGAAAGTCTCGGGGCGACCCTTATTTAACGTCAGTCAATTCAAATTATGGCGTTAAAAATGCAGAATTCTAACTTCTCTTCTTGGTTCTAGCAATTACTCCGTCTCTGCTCGGCTCTTTCTGAATCCGCATCGTCCGAATGTCGCGTATCCCCAAATTTGTTCCCTCTAGCTGGTATGGAGCAGGTGGGTAAAGAAGCCGTGGAGTAAAGGAGGCGTGGAGCTGAACGTTGGCTAAAGAACCAGTAAGAGATTTTTTCCAAATGGACTGGCGGATATGAGATACTAAAATCTCGTGGTGATTAAGGGAGTAGTGAAGATACAGCCTCGCGCGTGTTTGAACACAGGGCGTAGAGGCAAATCGGGATTCGGTCGTGACAGCGTGAGCACGAGGCGGCGATGGTTACGGGATGACGTGAATTTCGGCAGGTGCCGTGTGGCAGTACTCGATCCCTGCACGCCTCGCTTTCTTTGTTTCACTTTCCTTCGCTCCTTTACTCCTTGCTGCTTTAGTGCATGCCCCTTCTCGATCCTTCAAGACAACTTTAATGGCTCTTAAGCGCCAACTCCGCCCTCGACAGGACCCTGCTAGCGACTCTGGCGCAGGCCAGCCCACCTCTGTACGTCACAATGAAAAGATACACGAGGGTTTGTGCTGATGGAATGTAGGGCAATTCTGCGCAGGTATCGCCTACGGACGGTAACGGAGCGGCAACTTCTGATACGAGTGCGGCGGGTTCGGGAGGTACTGGGTCGTCGACACCCCCAACGAGCGACGCGGGCGGGAGCACATCCTCAAGCACCAGTGATACTTCCGTCAGCTCGACGTTTTCGAGCTCGACTTCTTCGTCGACGTCATCGACGCCCATCATGTACGTTGCTGACATATCTTTTGCCCCGAGTTTGGCTCACATTTTCCCAGAACGACTAGCAGCAGCAGCAGCTCCTCCACCATCTCAACATCATCGACGTCGAGCTCGACGTTCTCCACGACATCCGCGCCGCCATCGACGACGTCCTCAACGCTCACTGTTACCTCGACGTCTTCTCTCCCGCCCTCCACGACGACGGCCTCTGTCGCGTCTACCACCTCCCAAACCGCGGCTACCACATCCTCGCCGTCCATTACCACGACCTCCGACGAATCGAGCACGACGTCCCTCACTACAATCGTCACCTCCATCTCCGGTCAGCTCACCACATACACGACGAACATGCCCACATCGCTCGCCAGCTCTGACTCGGGTTCGAGTGACGTCAATCGCACGGCCCTTATTGCCGGCGTCACCACTGCCGCTGTCGTCCTTGCCGCCCTTGCCCTCGGTGCCGTCTTCATTTACAAGCGCGCCCAGAAACGGCGCATCGGGTTCATGGAGACCATCAAGCGCATCAGGCGGGAAGGCAAAGGTGCCGGTGCCGTCGGGCTACTCGATGACGAGTTTGAGGATACGACTCATCAGCGGTATAGGGATCTACCGAGTACGCCCGTGTCGGTATCTCGCTCAATGCCGCCTCCCTCTCCTCCTGCCTCTGAACCTTCAAATTACTCCACCGCCTCACTCGTTCGTGGTGACTCAGGGAGCATGTTCCGGGAAGAGGTCTGGCCGCCACCTCGTGAAGCGAGTGGGCATTCTCGCGCGCCGAGCATCGAGGAGGATCCGTTCAGGGCTATCATGCCCTCGCCTCTCCCGCCTGGAGCTGCCCAGCCCAAAAAGCCAAGTCCGCTGAGCGTAGAGTAGTCATTTCCTTTCTTTTTAGGACCATTCCATGGACTCTTTTATACTCACCCATACATCTCTAACTACTTTGGATTGTATTCGGCTTTTGGATACCAGGACGGTGTTTGAAATAGACCACTGTTTGCTCATCCCTTGCTTGCTCATCTTATTCGTGGCGGAACACCGAAATATTTTACATTCTTTTCCATTACTGATGTATTTCAGGGTCACGTTTCCGCTGTTTGGCTGGGTGTCCAACATCGGGATCCTTTCTTACCGCCGCCTATCTGCCAAACAAGGGCCCCAGACTCGGCACTGACCAGCAACAGGGAGGCCACCACGCACGCGCCTTGGCACGTGACGGGTATTTCAGGCGCATCGTGACAAGCAGTCGTCAAATCGTGGCGTCGCGGTCTCAAGAAGCCTACGATCTGAATCTTGGCAATACCCACGAATACAGGCGAGTTGTCCCTCCGCCTCGGTACGTCCTGGCGATCGTCTGTTGTTTGGGATTCACACTCAATAACCGTATCTTAGGTCATCCGACGTTCATTCTTCTCTGGTCAAGCATCCTGTGGAATGCTGTACACGCCGCAGAGGTACTTCACCGGCCCGATACCAAGAGGTGGATACCAACCTGCGGTGGTGGTGAATGAACTGGTCGCTTCGCATCTCACATTCTCATCGCGCCATAGACGTTCCACTTTCGGTAGTGAGAATGACTCTGCAGGAGGAAGACAAGTGTTTCGAAATGGACAGAGTCTTTGTTTATGTCTGTTCTGGATGGCAGACGGACTTTCCTCAGTTCCGGAGTCGCCCTTTGACCGCCTCTCCTCGGTGTCCCGAGTTGAACATGATGCCGCTCCCGCTATATCTTACGTGGAAGCTGATGTATATATCATTTAGTGAACCCGGATTCTTCTCAGACCGACACCATCACCCTGACGGGGGGCATTTTAACCGTGTGCGTCGAGCGGTTAAGCTTCCTCATGCAAACTGGTCAATCCGTATCGTAATCACTTTCGTACTTTATCTAAAGACGTTTTTACAGGAAATCACCAACCAAGTCTCGCAGCACTGAGGACACGGAACAGCGGTTTCCTTGTTCATCATCTGTATCCCTCTAGCGATCTGTTTCCTCATTGAACGCTCTGAGAGATGAGCTATAGCCTGAATCGCGTCTATCTCTCAAATGCGATGTGTCATTTGTTGCCCTGACCACTGATGGATCAGACGAAGCTACCCAAAGGAGCGATTATATGTATGGCACCCTTAGGGTTAGGGTTAGGGTTAGGGTTAGGGTTAGGGTTAGGGTTAGGGTTAGGGTTAGGGTTAGGGTTAGGGTTAGGGTTAGGGTTAGGGTTAGGGTTAGGGTTAGGGTTAGGGTTAGGGTTAGGGTTAG